>OX422213.1:411267583-412605083 GCA_949130495.1 Sambucus nigra | reverse complement strand
TACCGGATCTGCACAGATATGGTACAACAATCTTCCTCGGGGTAAGATTTTGACTTTTATTCAGTTTGCCGAGTTGTTCATTGGTAATTTCTGTTTTGGAGCAAAGCCGGTAAAGCGAGTAGCGCACTTGTTAAGCGTTAGACAAAAATCAGGTGAGAGTACTAGAGATTACATAACTCGTTTCAATAACGAGAAGTTGGAAGTCATAGATTACGAAGAAAAGACAGCGATCACTGCTTTGATGAGTGGATTGCTGCCTAACAAGTTATACTATACTTTGGCCAAAGATCCACCTAAAACTATGTCGGAGTTGATGGCAAAAGCGGCCAAAATCATGAATGCTGAGGAGGCTATGGCTGCGAAGAAGAATATGGATAAAGAAACCAAGGTGGAGGTTGACAAATCTAAGAAGAAAGAGCAAAAAGGTAATGGTGGTGACTAGCACTCCAAGAATAATAGGACGTGATGGGAAGTCCTGAAGAAATACGATAATTATACTCCATTGAAAATGGGTATAAATCATGTTTTGGAAGAAATCAAGAATAACGAAGAAATCAAGTGGCCAGATAAACTGAGGACCAATCCTGACCTGAGGAATAGGGCCAAATATTGCGAATTCCATAAAGATCATGTCCATACGACCAAAAATTGCATAGCCCTTTAGAACGAGATTGAAACGCTCATCCGAAGAGGAAAGTTGTCAAAGTATGTAGATCGCAGAGGTGAAAGGAAGAATGATGATAGAACTAGAGATCGTTCCAGATCTCCTCGTCGGACGGAGGAGAAAAAGAAAAGAGATCATGAAGATGATCCAGATGAAGACCCCGATCTTCCAAAGAAGCCAAGGCAGCCTGAACGAGAGGTATTTTTCATACGTTTTGGGTCATTTGATTGTAATGTTATTACAGGAGGAGATGCTGGAGGGGGAGACCTTACTGCAGAAAGAAAGGCCTACCTCGGAGAGGCTCAAGCCTGCTCATATATTCAACGAATAAATCTTGCCGAGGATGATCGCCCGAGGAAGGTAAATAAAGAGAAGCTAGTTATTGGTTTTTCAAAAAATGATTTGGCAGGTGTTCTTTACCCTCACGACGATCCCTTGGTGATCAAAATGAGGATGAAAGATGTGGTGATTTCAAGGGTGTTGGTGGACAATGGTAGTTCGGCAGACATTATGTACTATTCATGTTTTGATAGCTTAAATTTGAAATTATCTCAATTGGAACCTTATCACAGACCCCTTCTGGGTTTTGCTGGCGAGAAAGTTTTTCCACTTGGGACGATCAAGTTGGACATATTCATTGGAACTTGGCCTGCTTGTCGAACAGAAAGAATACGCTTCTTTGTGATGGATAAGAATGTGCAGTCAGCCTACAACATCATCATGGGAAGAGTTGGTTTGAAGAAGTTCGAAGCAGTTCCATCTACCGTGCATCAATGCTTAAAATTCCCAACAAACTTCGGAGTAGGAGTTGTGAAAGGTGATAAAAAAATAGCTCGGGAATGCTATTATTCATCTGCCGAGCAAGAGGAGCTTGAGGAATCAAGGAAAAAGACTATTACCTACCAGGTGGAGGAAGGTACAGAAATTGAAACTCTTGATCCCAGGGATGAATCCCAACTTGTAAAAGGACAGGTGGTAGAATCTACAGAAAATGTTATTCTGGACGAGGAGCACCCTGAACGAGTAACCCAGATAGGTTCGTCGTTGGATGCTTCAATAAAACAAGAGTTAATAATGTTCTTGAGAAACAGGAAGAAAACTTTCGCATGGAGTCATGAGGACATGCCAGGAATAGATCCAAACTTCTTATGTCACGAACTCAATGTGAATAAGGAGATCAAGCCTGTAAAGCAAAGAAGAAGGGTATTTAGCCCCGAGAAGAATCAAGCCATACAAGAGGAGGTCGAGAAGCTCCAGAAAGCCCAATTCATTGAAGATGTGAAATATCCAGACTGGCTGACAAATGTGGTGATGGTAAAGAAGAAGAACAATAAATGGAGAATGTGTGTTGATTTCACTGATCTCAACAAGGCATGCCCAAAAGATCATTTTCCATTGCCCAGAATTGACCAACTAGTGGATGCTACCTCGGGACATGAGCTGCTCAGCTTCATGGATGCGTATTCTGGCTACAACCAGATCAAAATGAAACCTGAAGACAGGGAAAGTACTTCTTTTATTACCCCTAGGGGAACTTATTGCTATAATGTTATGCCTTTTGGTTTGAAAAATGCAGGAGCGACATACCAGCGGCTGATGAACAAGGTTTTCACCGAACAAATCAGTTGCAACATGGAAGTCTATGTCGATGATATGCTGACAAAAAGCAAGAAAGCTGCAAATCATTTAGTTGACTTAGCTCAGACATTTGATCAACTTGATAAATACCAGATGAAGCTCAACCCGACGAAGTGCACATTTGGAGTACGAGAAGGAATGTTTCTCGGATACATTATCAACCAGCGAGGCATTGAAGCAAATCCAGATAAGATCAAAGCTCTTTTAGGGTTGCGATCTCCAACAACAAAGAAAGAAGTTTAGAGTCTTACAGAACGAGTTGCAGCGCTCAACAGATTTGTGTCCCGAGCAACTGACAAATGCCTCCCGTTCTTCAAAACACTTCGAAAAACTTTTGAGTGGACTGATGAATGTGAGAAGGCCTTTTAAGACTTGAAAAAGTATTTGGGAGCACCTCCATTGTTGTCCAGGCCAATAACAGGAGAGAAGTTGTACTTGTATCTGGCTGTATCAGAGAATGCAGTTAGCTCAGCATTGATTAGATTGGAGAATGGAATTCAGAAACCCATCTATTACACAAGTAAGGCTTTTCGAGGCGCAGAAATGAGATATCCAAAGCTAGAAAAATTGGCGTTGGCATTAATTGAAGCAAGTAGAAGAATGAGGCCATATTTCCAAGCCCATACAATCGTCGTATATACCGACATGCCATTAAGACAAGCCCTTCACAAGCCAGAAAAATCAGGAAGACTGATGTACTGGGCAATAGAACTCGGTGAATATGATATTGTGTATGAACCCAGATCATCATTAAAAGGGAAAGCTGTAGCAAATTTTATAGCAGAGTTTACATACCCTGATACCCCCGAGGAGCAAAAGGTGTTCGCTGACCAACCTGTGGATGTTACAGGATCAACAGACATAAACCCAGACCAACTTCGATTGGAAAAAGGGCTTATGGATGAAGACAGATCATCAACTTCGAGCTCAGACCAGCTCCGATTGGTAAAAGAGCGAGAAAAGATGGTCGACGAGGAGCGAAAAGTGTCAAGGGAGGATGAAAAGAAGCAACAAATATTTCATCGAGGAACCCTGTCAAATAAGGAATTTGAAGACGGGTTGCCCATATGGAGATTATATGTAGATGGCTCATCTTGCACAGCAGGTTGCGGGGCAGGAATTATTTTGAACACCCCAGATGAGATTGACATGGAATATGCTTTAGAATTCCAATTCAAAGCCTCTAATAATAAAGCTGAGTATGAGGCCATGATAGCAGGTTTAAACTTAGCAAAAGTTATGGAAGCACGGCAAGTAATTGTATTCAGTGATTCTCAATTAATTGTAAATCAGATGACAGGAACATATGCAGTTAAAGGAGATTTAATGGCAAAGTATCATGCAAAAGTGATGGAGTTACTGACAGAATTTGATGCCATTCAATTGGTGAGAATACCGAGGATGGAGAATGTACAAGCAGATGCACTGGCCCGACTAGCATCAGCTACTCGTACAGAGCTGCGAAGAACGATACCAATTGAAGTATTGAAAAGCCGGAGCATAGATGAGAACTTGAAGATGAATGTTATCACCCTTGATTTAGGACCATCTTGGATGGATCCCATCAGGGTATATATTGAAGAAGGAGGATTGCCAGAGGATAAGCTCGCTGCCAAAAAATTGAAGTATAAAGCTGCTCGGTATGCATTAACTAATGGTATTTTATATAGACGAGGAATTATGGCAGGTTTGCAGAGATGTGTACATCCCTCCGAGGTGAAAGAATTGATTGAAGAAATCCATGAAGGGTCTTGTGGAGCTCATGTAGCAGGTCGAACACTTTTACAAAGGGTAATGACTCAAGGATACTATTGGCCGACGATGAGGGCTGATTGTATAGCCTACGCTAAGAAATGTGACAAGTGCTAACGTTTTTCCTCTATCCGACGAACTCCACAAGCATTGTTGACACCCATAACTTCCCCTTGGCCATTCGCCATGTGGGAAATTGATTTGGTGGGACCATTGCCGACCACCCGAGGAAGATTCAAGTACCTCGTCGTCGCAGTAGATTATTTTACTAAGTGGGTAGAAGCTGAACCCCTCATCGACATGACGTACGAGAAGGTATACCAGTTCGTTTGGAAGAATATCATATGTCGATATGGTCTCCCTCATGCCTTCATCACAGACCATGGAACCCAATTTGATAACGAGGAATTTGCTGCCTATTATCATCAGTCGAACATTTTGAAGGTTCATTCAGCACCAGGCCATCCTCAAAGCAATGGACAGACTGAAGTGACGAATAGAACACTGCTAAATGGTTTGAAGAAAAGGCTAAGTGAAGCTAAAGCTAACTGGATTAACGAGCTACAATCAGTATTGTGGGCTTACCGAACAACTCCCCGAGCAGCAACTGGAGAATCACCATATATGCTGGCATTTGGAAGTGAGGCTGTAATACCTGCCGAGTTGGGTCTTCCAACGCATAGAGTACTGAATTTCAATTCTCCTTTCAGTGACTTGATGAGAAGATTAGATTTGGATATGCTCAAGGAGGTCAGAGAAGAGGCATCCATTAGGAATGCTGCTTATCAACAACGAACAGCTCTTTTCTACAACAAAAGGGTAAGGAAATGCGATTTAAAGGAAGGAGATTATGTGCTAAAGAAGGTAATTCAGAAACACAATAAATTGGAGGCAAACTGGCATGGGCCTTACCGAGTTACAGAAGTTGTTCGACCAGGAACTTACCGAATAGCAACTCTAGAAGGAGAAGAATTCAAGAATGCTTGGAATGCTGAACACCTTCGCAAGTATTATCAATGATGTAAAATGTACAACAGTTCCATCAATATGAATAAAACAATGATGTTTTCACCATTTTCCTCTCCTTTGTTTGAAAGTTTTTCGGGTAATACTAGTGTTGTACACTACGCTGCGCTGCTCGACAGCAAAAAGTAGTTCAGACCCACGACCAACTCCGGTTGGTAAAAGGGCGAGAACCAAAAAATATACTCCTTTGGTTAGGAGGCGTACACTAGTGTGACCAACTAAGGTTGGTAAGATAACTAGTGGACAGATAGTTCGAAAGAACCAAAAAATATAAAATATACTCCTTTGGTTAGGAGGCGTACACTAGCGTGACCAACTAAGGTTGGTAAGATAACTAGTGGACAGATAGTTCGAAAGAACCAAAAAATATACTCCTTTGGTTAGGAGGCGTACACTAGCGTGACCAACTAAGGTTGGTAAGATAACTAGTGGACAGATAGTTCGAAAGAACCAAAAAATATACTCCTTTAGTTAGGAGGCATACACTAGCGTGACCAACTAAGGTTGGTAAGATAACTAGTGGAGATAATTCAATAATCAACTACGGTTGAGGGAAGAACAATATCATTTGATTTGAAAATAGGCCAACAAGTTGGTCGGAAGGTAAAATCATTCCAGAAAATACAAAGAATTCCAAACTGAACCAAGTATAGTTGGTCGGTACAAAGAATTCCAAACTGAACCAAGTATAGTTGGTCGGTGATCAATTATACTTGGTCGACGAGGATAAATTATCGACCATGGTTGGTCGGACACATTTTATGAAAAAGTTTACCAAGTATGGTTGGTCGGGGATAAAAACCCATCAACTGTAGTTGGTCGACAAACACAATTTAACAACCTTGGATGGTTGAAAACATTATAAACATTTTATACTCATTACTTTATTATTAAGTGATTGAGCAACATTGATACTTGTAATTTTGATTACTAAGTTGGTTGATGAACAGCACTATATTGTTATTTTTTTTAACAGATACATATGCACAAATGTAAAAATGTTTGATAAACACAAGACAATAGAAATACAAATTTGCAAACAGAAAATGAAATTCTTTCATTAAGATCAAAATATATTACAAGCTACATATATGTGCTAATTATTACATTGAAAAACCTATTCTATTGGTTTCTTTCCTTTAGCTTTTGAAACAGGTTCCTCGCCGGCAGGAGGATCCTCCAGACAAAGAGGAGAATTGATGAAATTAATATCTCTGAGCATTCTGACGTTCATCACAGAAGGTGTATCCAAGAGATGCTCGGGACGAGATAATTCAGTCTGAGAATGAAGACTATAGTCGCCAAGGAATTTTGAAATAAAACTCCGAGGAATGGAATGAGCTGGGATCCATTCCATGTCCAATTTGAAAGGTGGCACGGGCAAGTCTAGTAACCCTGGAGCATGATAATCCCATAAAAAATGCCCTTGCTCCAATTTCAGTACGCCCAGAGCGTTCAACCACCCCTGCTTATAACCTTCATTATTGGCATGTTCAATACGAGCATCTAAATGAACAAGGGCTTCATTGTATCTTGCCATCTAAAATTTCCTGGGCTGTTTATGGAATTGGAAGGTTAATCTATCCAATTGTTCGTGAAGGTTCCTGGCAAAAACATCTTTATCATTCAAAGCAGACTTCGTTGCAGTAAGTTGATCTTCCAAAGATAGATTTCTCTTGGACAATTCAGATAAAGCCCGATCTTTGGCGTTTAATTGGTATGCTTGAGTTTCCAAAGTAGACTGAGTGCGAGCCTCTTCAACATTACGGCTAAGAACTCTTGATCGACTCCGAGCAGCGACTGGAGAACTTTGCTCCTCGGCAACATTTTGAACAGCTCTTCCTCGCCCACAAGAACCTCTTCCTCGTCCCCGAGCAGTCACAGGAATAACAGGTCTTCTTAAGTTATCCAGTTCTTGCCTTAATTTGGCATTCTCAACCTCTAAGAACGAGAAACCTTCATCGGTAACTTGTACTAAAGCAGTGGAAGATGACGCTGCAGATTCATACTGTGCCACCTTTTTCTGCAAATTATTGTTCTCTTATTCCACCAACTCAGCAATCTGCCTGCAGGCCTCAACTTCACCTTTTAAAGTTCTTTCCCTAACATCGTATCCAACAAGGATCTTTTTATGGCCTGTTTCAGAAGAAAGCTGTTGATATCTATTTTCATATTCCTTGTGCAGCAAAGCAACTGATTCATTGTGCTGACCTTGGAGATCTTCTAAGGAATAATGAAGTTCCTCAATCAAGTCATAGTAGGCCACGTTGTTGGCCACAGCTCGGTCGAGTAAATCTTTCAAGTACCGATAAGCCTCAATTGCTTGTTCTGAGGCATCATGACCAAGGATGTCAGCAATTTCTGATCCACTCAAATTTGTATGACCAGCTTTATAATACTCACGACATCGCTGCATCAGCTTTGTATCATGTGCAGATATCAGTTCCATTCTAGCAACAAACTAAGGATGAGAAAAAGACAACAATCAACAAAAACAAATCATCAACAACAGAGATGAACAAAGATGTATTTTATTAGATCACAAAAGGATTACATTGTTTGATTACAAATAATGAAAGATAGAAATGATACCGAACAACTTCACACCTTTTCCTTGTCTCCCAAGACTTTCTCGGGAGGCTAGGACGAGGAGCTTGGTTGCTCGGTGGTCACAGCGACTTGATCAGCAGGAGTTGAAATTTTTTCAGGAGGAGGAGGCATGGAAGAAATGTCCTCATTGGCAGAAGATAGAGATGCAGGGACTTGATCACCTATGGCCATGGAAGATTCATCAGAGACAGGCTCATCTTCTTCTTCTTCCACAATTGGTGGGGGAGGACCAGGGAGGTGTAGCTGGAATACCCCAGAGTCGTCTTCGATCTTCAATTCCTGCAGGGCAGCTACCCATCCATCTCGGAAGTATTTCAACTTCCCATATTGAACTTGGGATGTCATCGCAGCAATCCCCTTGTCCCATCCTTTATCCCAGCCAGCGCTGAAGGATTTTTTAACTGCGAGCTTTCTTTTCAGTTTCTCCGAGGAGAGCTTCGCATCCAATTCTTCTTTTTGGCCCTTGATATCTCGCAGGGCGGACAATTCTTCCTCTGCCTTCCTCAGCTTATCCTCAAGTTCTCCAAAATTCTTGAGCTTGTCGTCATATTTCTTATGCTCGACCTCTAAACTTTTCACTTTATTCTCCAAACTCTTAGAGATCTCAGCCAACTTCACCTTCTCGGCCTCAACTACAGACAACTTTTTCTCCCATTCAGCTTTGTCCTCGTTATACTGCTGACGAGAATCCTTCAAAGATTGGGTTAAACCCAGCAGAGCATCCTCCACACCTGACGAGGAGCTGGAAGCTTTAATAGCTTCGTCTTTCTTCACAATGTTATTAAAACAATTCACCAGCTAAACAAAGGAAAAAGTGACAGGTCAGTGCAAAAATACAAGTATTCAAAGACAGAAAGGAAATTCATAATGTGAGCAATTTACCGAAGCAAGGTGACGAGTAGCTAGGGATGTCAGCATATCCCTAGAAATATTTTCATCAATTCCTTGGACCTCGGGTATGATCCAAGTTTTTACCGAGCTCATTGCAGAGCTCGGAGGAATGATGGTTGGAACACCAACAACACCAGATGGTGGAGAAGATGCAGTTTCAGCCAAATTGACTGAGGATGATTTCCTCAATCTTCTCAAAGGGACTTCAACAGTTTCAACCAAGGAAGAACTCTTGGTCGGAGAGATAGTAATCACTTCCACAGGAGCATCTTTCTTGCTCGGAGCCACTGGGGGCTTCTCGGTAGTTTTTGAAGGCGCAACATCCACCTTCTTAGTCCCCTCTGGGACATCAATTTTACTTTTCTTGGCCTCAGCAGCAGATGAAATGTCATCAAATAGAGCAGGAGGAGCTCTTTTCTTGCCCATTCTCTGACTTAAAAGGATGTGAGAATCTGAAGAAGAATCTTCTGGAGTTGAAGCTGGTTCAACAGGACGAGCAGTATAAGAGGTTGTATAGCTCTTATACTGTAGCAAATATGATGCAGACCTGATGTGCTCGTCTGCAACGTTCTTATGCAAACTCCAGATAAGTTTCAGATGCTTCATATTAACCTCTGATTCTTTTGGAGTTTTTCTTTTACTCTCAACTGCAAACAAACACATATTAAAATATCAGTCATACATTTTATCAAACATAATGAATTCGTAAATTCAGAAAAGAAATAAAATGAAAAATAAACCTATCCCATTGCCATATGGGGGACATCTGGGACCGTTGTATACTCCATCTCCAACTAAAGGGGCATATTGCCAATTTTTAATAACCACCCCATGTTCAAAATAATCTCTATTTGCATCAGGGAGGTTAACTACAAGAGCCCTATTCAAAAACCTAGTTTTTAAGTAATAAATATTATCTAGAACGACCCATCTATAGCAGTACATAATTTCAGGGATCCCTATACGAGTCCCATGAGTTTGATTTAATTTATACACCCCATTAATTATTCTCCATGAATTGGGGGCTATTTTTGCAGGGACAAGATCGAAATACTGACAAAACTCAAGACACAATGGGTTTGGTGGAAAGGAAAAACCACATTCAGCAATAAAAAGACTGGGGAACCAATGTCCCTCAGCCAAACGAAAGTAATTTTGAGGTTCAGAAAGCTCCTCCAAAATTACCCAAGATGGGATGGAAAAGTCAGAACGGAATTTTTCAAGAGATTCAATAATGTAAACCATGATGAATAAAAGAAGAAGGAAGAAAATCTTACAGGAAGGAAGGAGATCTGCTGACAACTAGCGAAGGACAAGATGAACGCACAAGAGAGAAAGAGAGAATAGAAAGCTTGAATGCAGAAAATTGGAAAAAGAAGAAGATGGTATGGTTACCTAAGATGTTTAAATACTTTGCCTAGGGAAGCGGCGAAGGAAATGATTACACGAAAGAAACTATTGAACTTCCGGCGGCTAAAAGGACAAAAAGGGCACAAAGATCGAAGCACTCTTAAAAATTCGAAAAAAAGGGGGATTCTGTGAATTTGGAAATAAATTCAAATAAGATGCTCCTAAAACCCAGGAAGATCATTTAATATTGCCATATACCGAGAAAGAATGTTCCATATTCCTCAAAATTCGAAATACGAAACATTGGGGGCTTCTGTTGATACCAAAATTAATACGCTGATGTGGACGAATAAAACGAAGACACGTGTCAATATACGTGGCACAATAGTAATGAGGAAGTTCATTTCCCCGACAAATTCATGTTCTCTCCGAGCAGCGAAGATACCCCGAGGAACTCCAGCACTCCGAGGTACTCAAGCGCTCCGAGGAACTCTTGATCAACGAGCAACTAAGGCGGTCCAAGCTGCATCTCGGCCGTATCATTAATTACCAGATAGTCAACAATTCAACTATTCATTGAATGTTTATAATCTTGACACACACGCTGCATTAAATGTATTACCCTTTCATATGTATATCATTTAATGTATCGACCCTTTCATGTACAGACTCAAGGCTATAAATACCTTGTATCATCCTCATTCAAGGGGACCGGAATTTCTGGAGAGAACTTGTAATTAAGAATTCCACAACACTCAGCAATAACATAACAGTGGACGTAGGCCATTCTGATATGGCTGAACCACTTTAAAAATCTTTGTCTCATTTTATTTATCTGTGATTGAATAATTAGAGCGATGTAGTTTTTTACATCAACAATCGTATTGATAGTCCTTTACAGACTCTAACCATCGACTCTGTCGCCCCAACAAATACTGTAACGACTTGTGGTCCGTGAATAGACTAAAATCTCTTGCCCAGGAGGTAGTGCCTCCATATCTTTAAGGCGAACACTACCGCGGTGAACTCTAAATCATGTGTGGGATAACACTTCTCATGGGGCTTAAGCTTGTGAGACTCATACGCAAACGCCCCATGCTCCAGTATTAACACACCTCCCAATCCTGGTAGAGACGTGTCCGTAAAGACCAAATAGTCCACTCTCGATCTTGAAAACGCAAGTGCAGGAGTAGAAGTCAACTTGTCCTTGAGCTCATCGAAATCTAGTTTACTGACATAACACTCTTTCTAAATATGGGCCTCACATTATTTTTGGCCTGATGTCCCGAATTACTTGAGATTCCATCCTCCTTATTCTTGGGGACCCAATACTTCTTAAAGTTAATCCCACCAATCCTCTCGTGCTTAACTCACTACAACCTCCTTAAAACAGCGTCACATGCCCCACTCGCCTTACTTCCTAACCACCCTAAGGTCGATGTGTTTCCTACACATGTTGAATAAGTACTATACTAACAATATCCTTAGTGCCCAAGACATTTCTCAATCTCCGACATTTGCACGATTTCATGCGTGGGACGTGTTGCAAGGCAAAATCCAAACAAGGAACCCTCCCGTTACACTACTACCTCGCATTGTCAACCATCAAAATATAATGGCCTAAGGCACATAATCGGTACCGCTAAAATCCTATCTCGTAACCCTACCAATACACTGATATCTCCACCCTTCCGCTTCGACGAGAAGAAACGTCTAGTTGATCGGGGCGCCTAAATTCTACAAAGTGTTACAAACCCCCTACCGAAAATATATTTCCTATTTATGTGCCTTCCAATCAAGGCTTGATTATAAGCCTCGGCCCGATTTCTTTTTCCTTATCTCGCCCACATATATCCGGTGAGAGAAACATTCCCAGTGCTTTTGTACCGCACATCTACTTTTTATTAGCCCTTAATCAATCACATAACTCTCTAATAATTTCACCAAATTCAATATCCTAATCATAAAGTAACATCTCTCCACTCCCGACGTCGTTAAGGTTCATGCGTGGAGTGTCTCGCAAGCGAAATCCAAACAAGGAACCCCTCCGATACACTACTTCTTAACTTTGTCGGTCGTGGAAATAAGTCAACATAAAACATGCAAAATAATAAAAATTCTTACATATCTTAGACCATCTCTATAAAGTGACAACCCATATCCAGGTGAGATATTATAGAACAACTAGTTCCATTATGGAACTGCAGATACGATGGCCTTCAATCATTTGCCTGCGATCGCTCCGTCCAATCAAAAATTATGTATACTCGTATAACACATACAAAACGAGTAAGACAAACCAGATATAACTTTAAAATATCAACACTCTCTTTATAGTGAATGAAGGAAAATAGAACCTCGCTACCGCGGAAAACATATAGATACACCCCCTATAATATCATCGATACTTACACAAGCTCAAATTTCACACCCAAATCGAGGGTTAATAAAATACTGAGACTCAGTCTTACCACACCAAATACACCTCCCTCATCCAAGGTGGAACCCACGATAACATTCTCGCTAAATACTTTGGCTGCTCCAAATAGTGCCCAAATACAGTAATCTTGTCCCATTTGTACCAAAAACTACTTTAATCAATGCCCCATCTAGGAATCCTATTTTGTTCCTTAACTTCTACCGGCAAGATCAAAGCGTGTGCTTCTACGTTCCACATCATAATCGTTCCCCATCTCTAGCCACTCTGACCACGTTAAGGATTTTCAGCATCTCAGGCTCTATAGCCTCGATCCTGACAATCACCCTCATAGTTCCTTTAACTCCCCCCTATCAAAGGAAAACAGACTACCGGCCCCAACAGCCTTATTTCCATGAATTCTCGGGTGCAAGTCCACCAATGAGGTTTCACAAACACGACTTCCCCATAAGTGTTTGCTACACTTACTAGTGGGCCTATTATTCCACTGAAGGGATCTTTCTTCCTTGTACCTACCTTACTTCGGTGCAAGAGTTTCATAACCCTATAACTCTTTATTCACGATCAGCCTCTAACTGATCCTCTTGTGAAGACTTGAGAGTCTTCATTCTCTTCATTTCTGATACCTAGGAGGAACTCGTAGTTAAAACCATCTACAAGGTTTCGATACGAGTAAAACTTCCTGCTCCACCAAATATGGTGACCACCGTTCCCACCATTTCGACATTACCCCAACAGGTAAAAAAGCATTCCTCAAATTTTCGCATCTGGGCATTTTTATACCCCGCTCTAGGCTAAAGCTTCCAGGCACTAAACTTCCACTGAATGAAGCTACACTACCTCCACCTGACTTAACTTCAACGTAAGGTCCTCAGTTTCAACATAAGGTCCTTTCAAACTTCAATTTACAGTTCAAACTAAGCCTCGTCTCCTGGTTCCCTCATAACGGTCTTCCCTGGTCGCCATTCATCATTCAGCCTACGAATCTCAAACGAACATGCAAAAGATTTACTGAATTCTTACATTATGGCAGGAGAACGAAATCTCACAGGAGGAATCAACAATCCTAATCCTAAGGATCTATGTCGAATCAAAATCAACGCTGAAAGCGTAGTACGTCCGCACAGATTCCTAAGGACAATAGAACCTGATGCTCTGATATCATCTGTGACACCCCGCTTATTAAAATAAGAGGTGGACAGCCAGATACTCCAATAATATACAAGAATCATAGATGGTCCATTCTTAGCATCATTGTCATGTAAATAAAATAGGAGATAACCTCCAATTATATTAGAAAATGGATGGCAAATAATTTGTAAATTTAAATAAAACCATTTAGACAAACCAATTTATAAAAGATGGAGTATAAAAAGAGGGAGTACAATAGATTAATTATCATACAACAAAATAATAACCGAATAAGTTGTCGGTTAACAGTCTAATACACAGTTACACCAAGTATTACAATTAAATAGCACAGTATATAAGCAAGTACAAATCTTGGGCAACACGCCCGAATTTCATGATCGTAACTAGAGTATAGAAAATATGGATGCGTCTATAACAAAAATCCTACAACATTCGTAAAAATGTTGTAGCTCCCTGACACTGAGAAGGATGGATCATATTGGGCACCCTTGCGACTGAGCACCTGAGCATAAAGGAGAACCACACAATAAAAAGACACATAAACGAGTCAGTGCCCGGTTTGATATTATATACGTGTGAATAAAATGCATAATAGTTATGAACACTAAACGTTTTAAACAGGTTGGATTCACGCATCAGTAATAATCCTCCTCACCTCTCCTCTAAATACACATCCTATCGTCCAACTAGACCATTATGAATTAAACTTCCTGTTTAAATAAGGTAATTAACTAAATTCCATAAACATGCTTATCTTACAATGAGGACTATACATTAATGCAAGAGAAAATAACTTAGTTTCAACTTACTAAGATTTTCTTTTCAGTTTTACATAATATGACTTCACAGTTCCATTTCTCATTTGGAAACATATTCAAAGCAATTTATCTTACAAAATGCTTTACCATCATTAGAAGTTCCACTTTACTAAGAATAGTTATAATCACATCATATAACGATTCTAAGACCATCCTTCCGGGTTCCCCCACTGGATGTGCCCCTAAATAGCTATCATCTTCCAGGTCCTATCACCAAGACAACCTGGGCATCCTACACCGCGTGACGTTGGGAAGCGTCTATATACCTTCGACAGTGAGTCATAACCACACCCTTAATAACCTCACTTCGAACAATAGTCACGCAATATATAATAACCGGTCCTATGGTCGAGGACTATTCACCCTGCATTCACTAGCCAGGGGACTTTACCTCATGCGAGTAACTTCCCCTATGATAGCATTTAGAGAGGTGTGTATATGCAAATTATCATTTACACATTATTCCCATTTAAAACCTTCACTTTTTACATTTTCCAAAAATCATTTATGCTTAGCAATGTGTGCCAATTTTAAAATATGCATTACGTTATGTCCGGAGCCATAATCGTTTAATGTTATCCTTATAAACTTCAATGTTTAATAAATCCCCCAATTTAGTCTCCGAGAAATAATGATGTTATTATGAGTCACCAAGTATAATATCCCTCAAATAAGTCTCTAAATTCCGATATTACATACCCCGATTTTTTCCCTTGTCTCAAACTAGCTTACTTAAGAAAGGGCTAGCCTAATGTCTATTAAATAATCCCCGAGATATGCTCAAGTATCCCCTTTCTAATCTAGAGTGGTCACATACCTAATATAAGACTCTAGTACACTTTATTACTTCCTAAGAGAAAGTTCCTAGGCCCTAAACCTATAAGAAAAGGGTTACAAACTAAGTTAGTTAAAGTGTTCTAAAACAACAGGAATTCCGAACCATTTCGCCCTGGTCGAAACAATTCGGTCTTGAAAGCGAATCTATTCGGATAGGTCGAATCGATTCATTCAAGAGGACCCAACATTTTGTTTGTTTTCGAATCGATTCGGATAACCCGAATTGATTCGCGCAACGCACACCTGTAGCCTACCCCTTTATCGAATCAATTCGTTAGGGGCGAATCGATTCGCCTAGGCCAGGATGCCCAATTTCGGTTATGGGTTTTAAGAACCCTTCCCCAAACTCATATCTCTTCCATTTTTACCAAAACCACTCATCACTAATCCCACCAAAACAATCCTACATAACCACTAACTAGAATAATCAACTCAAATTCCATATATAACAAAATTTAAAGGTTTAAACACTAAGAATTCATTAAAACCCACAAATGATTAACTCTCCAACAAACACAACTATCTATACAAATTATTCACACAAAATCATACATAATTGCATGTAAAAACTTGCCTCAAGTTTGTAGTCTCAGATTCTCTTCCCGAAGCAACGATTCCAAGCTCCAAATCTCCAATTCTCTCTTTTCTCTCCATTTTCCCAAGATCTCCCTTCTCTCTGACTTTCTCTAAGTTTAAAACATAAAAAATGAGCTCAAATCTCTAGCAAGACTAAAATACCCAATTGCATTAAGTCTACTCATTTAAATGTTACTACACAATTAAAATGGCTCATAACAACATAATTAAATTGTAACCGGTCAAAAGTCCCCGGAACTCAAAATACAACTTGGCACTTATTTTGACTATCTCAACCATTTTCGCACTAACCGTACCCTCTAAATTGGCATCCGGAACATAGTACAATATTTTATGTTCCAACGTCATATTAAATCATCAATAATGATCCAATTGAAATATAAGTCATAATTGTCTCTTAAAGCACAACGACGCAACTAAACACAATATGATGCTATTTACATTCACATAATAGTAAATATGCAAAACTTGGTAAATATTATCTCTTAAATCACTTAAAATAATATTTACTTCAACTTTCTTTATTTTATAAAATTTACACATACGGTAATTTAGTATAAAATAATCTCTCAAAAGTAAGGGGTGTTACATCATCCACATCGCGCAACCTCCTATAATAGGCACTAGAGGGGTATGTATTCCTATAAATATCATTCACACCGATATTTATAAAGCACACAAATATATATATATATATATATATATATATATATATATATATATATATATATATATACACACTTTCACACTAACTGTATACATATATTTACTAAACTCCGTCTTCCTCATGCCTAACACCCGTAGCAGTAGCCCAAAATACCCAAGTCTATATCTCGACTTATAATTTACATAATCACGCATTAATTATTTTCCTTTCTAGTTGTGTCACCCAACTGTAATTCCTAAAGTCCCTCATTCGGTCCGTATCTTCATCCCTTAGAATTTATTACACAAAATTACACTATTAAGATTATCACTCCCCATTAAATTTAATATATGATAATTTATTATATATCTCTACAATAAATTAAACCGGCTACCGAGTGCCTAACTCTCGTAGCACTAGCCTAAAAATATCCGAATCATAACCCCGACTCTTAATTAAATCAATTTCACCTCAATTAATTTTATCTAAGTGGTGTCACTCAACCAAAATACCCGGACTCCCTAACTTGGTCCGTAAATTTAACTCTTTGAATTTATTATAAAATGCTCGGACAACATTTTTAACTTCAATAATCCTTAATACTCATCTCCTAAGGCATGGGTATCATCCTCCATTAAATTTTCTCTCTAATTAAATCCCTTTAGAAGCCCCCACGGAGGAATTAAGGCCAAACTAAAATTAAAAGAAATAAATTGTCAAAAAAATTCCCATCCTCGTTGAATGACATCCCTGGTCATTCGAACGACCTCCCTAGTTTTCACTCCTTCTTCTTCCTCACGCTTTTGTTCCGTCATTTTTGCTCCAACTGAACTTTCGGTTTCCTTCTCTATCTCAACACAAATGATTTTTTTAACATGAAGCCACATCTACTTTTATACGTGTTGGATCCTCATCAAAGGTATAAAACTCCGATTTTGATTTTTCACGGTTTCATACAAATCGTTATCAATAAGTTTTATTCTATCATCCCCATTTACTCTATATCTATCACTGAATATTTAACAAAATTTGAATTCCAACTTCCATCAATATTTCCCAACCTTTATTTCTCTCTTGCCCATATCAAACTATGTGTTGTAAACCTTAATCATCAATGATTTCTACAATTCCCACTGAGTTCGTAATTTTTTTTTTCACTGAGATTATGAATTTCTTTCCAAATATGATTTTCTCAACCTTAATTACACAAAATAAATTTTTGGGTTTTTAATCCCGAACTGAATTCTAATAGTCATACATGAGTTTCACAATCACTAAGTATTAATTTATGCACGTATTATTCAACTTCATAAAAACCCATTTTATATTATAGCCCACTCCCAAAAATGAATTTCTCTATCACAACCACTATGATATGAATCGAAATACCACAATTAAATTAAAAGCAAGTTTAACTACGTGCCTGAATAAATCGTAGGGTTTGATTTCCTTTGTTGTAGACTGACGAGGAACACACCCCTCTTCTTGGTTTGGATCTCAAATTAATTAAATCTCAATTCACTAATTTAATTAAATCCTCCAGATAAATTAATTCTTATATCACCAAATTAATTCAACTATATATCCTCTAAATTACGGGGTGTTACAGTATCGTGTATAGTTGAAGCGAATCACATACGAGTTTGGTTGAGTTTTGTATACCGAATAATAGAGGACGACCAAAGAGGTCCGTTAGGAGGACTGTAGGAGGAGAGGCCTAACTGGAGTCGAAGATTATTCTAGAAACATTGGCCATAGTAGAAGTCACCACTATTATTTCTCAATCATTTACTGTTGTGATGACCACTTGGGCACAACAATTTCTCCAAGTACCGCCACAGCAGATGGTAGCGCGAATTTACACTCACCTAGTGCAGTCGGCAGGGGTGAGAGTCGAAGGTATTTTGAGAAAAGTCATCCGTTAGAGTTCGAAGAAAGTGCGGACGTGTATTAGCAAGCTAATAAAAGAAGAACATCCAAAGGAAATTGTGTATGGTGGAATGTAGTTACTCTCAGGATTAAATTATAGGCAATATTAAGCTTGTAGGAGCAGTGTTGTAGTGATGGGCGTTAGTCACCACGTTTAAGAAGAGATATACTAGAAATTATTGAGGAATTTGGTTGTGGTTTGTTTGCAAATCCTCTCATCTACTGTTCAAATCGAGATGCGAAGGAAATTTTTGTACTTATTACAAGATAGCCAAACGGTGGTTGGGGATGAGGAAAAATGGTCTTATTTGTCTAACTTTGTACCCAACGAGGTGGATATAGAGGATAATGGGGTCCTTAAGTTGATGATGGAATCATGGGTAGGATACGCCAGCATTGATGGGGAAATCCGACATTATAAGAAAAATGCTTATTTAAGACTCTTTTAAAAATTAATTTACATCACTCACAAGTCAATAGTTTTAAATTATTAGACCTATTTGATTTTACATCATTTTTTAATTAAGTGACCTAAATATATTTTTAGTTAACCATTTTACAATTTTTTATCAAAGAGTGGCCTAATTACCCTTTTAATTAAACCATTATACAATGGTTTGAGCTAAATCCAATTTCCCGCCGATTTGGTACGACTCCCCCACTCCCCCCACAATTCTAATCCCACTCGATTATCACGGCAATCCCGTTCTCCATATCTGAACCCTTCGATTTATCTCTCCATCTTCATTGCGGCTGCTCCTAGATTTGTAGAAATCGCACCACTCTCAGGTGTAGAAATCGTTGCTTCAAGAAAATCACATCAGCTCCAAAGTTTTTTTTGGATTTGTAAAAATCAGGCGTCTTACTTGGATCAGCCACAACAAATAGCATCAGGTATTTTTTTTCATTCAAAATTGCATCATCTATTTTCCTAGATTAAGTTTTTTTTGGATTTGTAGAAATCACATCAAGTGTCTTACTTGGATCAACGTGTTTTTTTTATTTGTAGAAATCGCATCAAGTGTCTTACTTGGATTAGCTACAAGAAATCGCATCAGGTATTTTTTTTCCCATTCAAATTGCATCACCTATTTACCCAATGTTTGTGTTTTATTTAGAATAATGATATTGATTGTGAAAGCAGTTAGATTGTATTGAGAGTGACCTGTTTACCCAATGCTTGGGTTTTATTTAGAATAATGATAATGATATTGATATTGAATGTAGCCTTTTCATATGATGTTTAGATTGTGATATCTGAGCATTAAATATATATCAGCACTGTTATATATCATCTGCCATGTTTTTATTATAAAGAATCATAATTTTTTAAATATAGAATATTACTGGTTGTTCAATTTTTTCAGGCATAATTTTTTTTATAAGTCACATCATTGTATTTCATTCCTTAGATAGTAAGTGTTTGGATTCAAAATTTAGGGAGCAAGATATATAGATAATTAATTTGAATTGAAAAAAGTGTTCCATAACAAACAAAAATATTAGCTATAGAAACTACTATTTCAATCTACATATATTCATATTTAGGGTGGTGGGGTGATTGTGATGACATAAATAATAGTCAGGTATACAGTCACTCTACCCTGATATGTAAAATGTGTTAATCCTATTGGTTATGATATGGTTTAATACGTGGAAACTATATTTTACTACCTAATTTGGGGGTTTACTCACTATATATGTTAGGGTCTATAATGATTATTAATAATGAGTTAGATTTTAAAGCTAATATTATAGAGCTAACCTTAAATAAAAAATTTAGAAATATTATTCGATTGAACAAAGCTATAACTTTGATGCATATAAGGAATTGATGGTATTTTGGGGTTAAAATACTTATATTACCATTTATAGTGGATTAAGCTTCCTTAAAATTTGGTTCATAATCGTGTTGACTTAGATTCTCAAATTATCTAAACAGTTATCTTTCCCTATTTCAGGATAACAAATGGACATGTCTACAACTTATGAACAATAATTTATATAATAGAATTAAGATTTTGGTCTTGTTTTGATATTGTTGTAACTTTTGAAGTTTGTGTACATGTGTTGGAATGGATTTACTCGAGGGAAATGAAGTGAAAATATCTTGAATTATGAGCTAAGTGCCGTGTTACATTATTATCAACAAATATTTGTTTATTACATATAGCCACTACTACATGCCACTGTTTTTATGTGGCACTACAAGAAAAATACATATTTACAACACTTTTAAAAATATATTTACATTGCTCAAAAATACATCTTTGTAAAAGGACTCTTCCATTTGCCTTACATCTCTTTGTAGTTAACCGACTTATATACTTTTTTATTTTCTCTTTTATGAAACGTTGTTACTAAAAACACCTTAACAAAAACTCCATGTCAAACACGTTCTCTATTCGTGAAACCGTATGAAACTCTCATCCCGCGTTTACGGAGCCATATCCAACATTCTCATTCATATCATTCCTTATCTCTATCACACGACCTCTCTCTATCTCACTCCACCATAGAGATCGTGGTACGTTTCAATGTTATGGTTCTCCTCTTTCTTTCACTTCATATTTTTATTATCTCGTGGTTTCAATATGATCAATCACTAGTTGTTCGACAATATAACTTTTTGATTAGAAAGCAAAAACATGGGAAAATTCTTTATTTGGAAAATGTTATGATCACATACTGGAATTTCCACTTTATCGCTAAGTTATTAACTTAATGAAGTATACAAGATTAACCTTTCCACTGTATCGATAAATTATAAATTCCCTTGAGTTTAGTTATTAATTTGTAATGGAATTAAATAATTATGAACTGGAGACCCTTTATTATCGGTTTGATGAAAATGTAAATATCGTGCAAAAATTATCCCAGGAAAAAATGAAAAATGGGTAGTTGTTTAAGCTAGTTTGAGAAACAATTGAGTTCATCATTGCAAGTTCTCGCAGGTCATCTCAATTCCCCGTATGTCCTCACCTCATCGCCACAGTTCCTATAAAGTCCTCACCTCATTTTCGCAAGTCCCGCGAGGAAAGTCCCATAAGATATGTTTTTATTTGCACTCACAACCTATCGTTGTCCATTTAATTGGCATTTAAATTCGATGATTTAGCATTTAAATTGTAGCTTTGTTTGTTCAATTTCCATTTAAACTCTACCTTTATTGGTTATATAAATGTTGGTTTTTTCCCATTTTAAATGATAAATCTAAATGTAATGAAGAAGTACAATATGATGCCATTTGGAAATTCTTTTTGAGTCATATAATTATGTGTTTTTAATTCCTTTTATTCATTTTGAATAAGGCTTGTATGCTCAAACACTTGTGGGATAGAGCTAATAATTCGTTGATATGGAGGAAGTATGATAAGTTAGGGGATAAAGCAAAAACCCTTATTAATTAAATGATTAGTAATGGAAAATGAACGTGTTTATGGATTAATTACTGGCACAAAAAGGTGTGTTGATTGATAAATCTGGGTATATAATTGTGTATGATGCGGGGGAATATTAAAGAAAAAATTGATAAATATCATCAGGATGGTGTCTGGAATTTACCATGATTTCATCTGCCATGGTGCAAATTAGGGGTATTTATATCAACCTATTTGTATTTGTACTCTAAAAGTTATTACTCTTAATTGTATTTTATGGATTATAAATTTCAAATAAGGGTTAGCATATATGTCTGAAACTGTGTCAATACAAATAGATGGGTTGTGTGATATCGTAGATATAAATTGATGCCTATATATGTTAGTGAATTACCCGAATGACATTTGGGTTGATATGTATGTTTTCAACAGTGTTTTATTGTGTTGAGTTTAAAGTATGATTGTTGATACCAAATTTAATCTGCTGACTTGGATCAATCATACGAAGACACGTGGCTATCTACATGGCAACAACAAGCACTTCCGAGATGATCACACGCTCTGAGGAACCATGTTATTCCGAGGAACTCATACGCTCCGAGGAACAGACCTCACCGAGGAACTCATATGCTCCGAGGAACAGACCTCTCCGAGGAACTCTTGAATACTAGAAATCTTCGGCGGTACGAGTTACTCAGGCGGTTCGAGTTGCATCTCGAACAGAGCAGTAATAGCTGGATAACCAACAGTTCAACTGGTTCATTAAATGCTTATCATTCAGACGCACACGCAAAGAGGGCATTAAATGTATTACCCTTTCATATGTATATCATTTAATGTATTACCCTTTCACATTACAGCCTCAGGGCTATAAATACATTGTCCAATCCTCATTGTAAGGGATCGGATACTGAATCCAAACTTTGGGATCCATAACGGAATTTCTTGTAATCGAGAATTCCCAAACAATCAGCAATAAAATAACAGTGGACGTAGGCCATTCTTATAAGGCTGAACCACTTTAAAATATTTTGTCTCATTTATTTATCTGTGATTGAATTATTAGAGTGATCTAATTTTTTACATCAACAGATTGGCGCTGTCTGTGGGAACGACTGGTAATATCGTTTTCTCACCAATAACAATCCATTACTAATGGCTGATATTCCTGAATCCAACAATCGAAACGCTGGAACCCCTCCAAATCCATCTGCACCACCAATTATTCCAGATCTGACTGGAATAATGGCAAGTCTGGCTCAGGGCCAAACCAACATGCAAGAAATAATGCGACAACTCATCCAAACCCTCCATGGCGGTGCATCAGCCCATTCCGGACCACGAAGCATCCAAAGAAATACCCGTACGCCTTCTTCGCGTACTAGGCGTAATGATTCATATCGCAATGATGAATCTCAAGATTTTTCTTATCAACCTAGACGAACTTCGTCTGTGCGAGCCACGGATACTGAACAACGTGTCACCCTCTCCCTAGAAAGGGCCAGTGCATTGGAAAGATTAAGTAGGGCCTCTCCTTTTGACCGATTAGGCCCTAGGAGGAATAAAAGTCCTCTTAATGCAGCGTCGAGGAGCTTTCGACGATTATCAGATTTAAGGGAAGGATCTGCCCAGTCGCGACCAACTGCACGTCAAGATGGATCTATTGACCGACCAGCTGCTCGTCGAGATAAATCCCAGGAAGCCACTTCAACGCGATCTGTTGCTCGAACCAATAGGCCTGAGGAAGGAAATGATGCTTGGAAAGGATCTATTCAGAGGCTGGAGGATAGATTAGGGGAAATGGCTAAGGCCAAGAACCCTCTACAACGAACCTTTGTTCCGGGAACACCTTTTGTCCAGGACATTGTTGATTTCCCAACACCATAGAAGTTCAAAGCACCTGTTGTGACTCCCAAGTATGATGGGAAGACTGACCCCGTCCTTCATATAGAACAATATCAAGCTGCTGCCGACATCTATGCTGTCCCAGACGAGATGAGATGCAGGGCATTCTCGGGAACTCTTACTGGATCTCCTCAGATATGGTATAATAATCTTCCTCAGGGTAAGATTTCAACTTTTCTTCAACTGGCCGAGTTATTCATTGGGAATTTCTGTTTCGGAGCAAAGCCAGTTAAACGAGTAGCACATTTTTTAAGTGTTAGACAAAAAGCTGGTGAGAGTATTAGAGACTATATAACTCGTTTTAATAGCGAGAAGCTCGAAGTCATTGATTATGAGGAGAAGACAGCGATTACTGCTTTGATGAGTGGACTGCTGTCGAACAAGTTGTACTACACTTTGGCCAAAGATCCACCTCGAACCATATCGGACCTGATGGGAAAAGCATCCAAGATTATGAATGCCGAGGAGGTTATGTCTGTAAAGAAGAATATGGACGCCAAAGAAATCAAGGTGGAAGGTGATAAAGCTAAGAAGAAAGAGAATAAGAACAATGGTGGTGACAAACATTCCAAAAGTAGGTCGTCATGGGAGGTCTTGAAGAAATTTGATAATTACACGCCTTTGAAGACAAATATCAACCACGTCCTGGAAGAAATTAAGAACAGCGAGGAGTTAAACTGGCCAAAGAAAATGAAGGCAGACCCTGACACGAGGAATAGGGAGAAATATTGCGAGTTCCATAAGGATCATGGCCATATGACCAAAAATTGCATAGCTCTTCAGAACGAGATTGAAACACTCATCCGACGAGGAAAGATAGCAAAGTATGTTGATCGGGGAGGCGAAAGAAGAAACAACGACCGAACTAGAGAGAGGTCTAGATCTCCTCGTCGAGCAGAGGAGAAAAAGAAGAGAAACCATGAAGATGATCCAGATGATGACCCCGATCTTCCCAAGAAACCAAGGCAGCCAGAACGAGAGGTATTTTCAATACGCTTTGGGTCATTTGATTGTAATGTTATTACATGAGGAGATGCAGGAGGAGGATACCTTACTGCAGAAAGAAAAGCTTACCTCGGAGAGGCTCAAGCTTGCTCGTACATTCAGTGAATAAATTTAGCTGAGGAAGATCGGCCGAGAAAGGTGAACAAAGAAAAATTGGTCATTGGGTTTTTAAAGAATGATCTTGCAGGAGTTCTGTATCCTCATGACGACCCACTAGTGATCAAAATGAGAATGAAGGAGGTAATGATTTCAAGAGTGCTGGTCGATAACGGTAGCTCGACAGACATCATGTTCTACTCGTGTTTTGATAGTTTAAATTTAAAGCTATCTCAATTGGAGCCTTACCACATACCCCTCATCGGTTTTGCTGGCGAGAAAGTATTTCCACTTGGGACGATCAAGTTGGATATATTCATTGGTACATGGCTTGCTTGTCGGACAGAAAGAATACGATTCTTCTTGATGGATAAGAATGTCCAGTCATCGTACAATATCATCATGGGAAGAGTAGGATTGAAGAAGTTTGAGGCTGTACCATCTACAGTGCATCAGTGCCTAAAATTTCCAACAAACTTCAGAGTAGGAGTTGTGAAAGGTGATCAGAAAGTAGCTCGGGAATGCTATTATTCATCCTCCGAGCAAGAAGAACTAGAAGAATCGAAGAAAAAGACTGCTACCTATCAAGTGGAGGAAGGTGCAGAAATCGAAACTTTGGATCCTCGAGATGAGTCGCAACTCGTGAAAGGTCAAGTGGTGGAAACTACTGAAAATATCATTCTGGACGACGAACACCCTGAACGAACTACTCAAATAGGTTCATCATTGGAAGCCTCACTAAAACAGGAATTGATTACTTTCCTTAGAAGCAAAAGACAAACTTTTGCGTGGAGTCATGAAGATATGCCTGGGATAGATCCAAAATTCTCATGTCACAAGCTTAATGTGAATAAGGAGATCAAGCCTGTCAAGCAGAGAAGAAGAGTATTCAGTCCCGAGAAGAATCAAGCTATACAGGAGGAAGTCGAGAAGCTCCGAAAAGCTTGTTTCATTGAAGATGTAAAATATCCAGATTGGTTAGCTAATGTGGTGATGGTAAAGAAGAAGAATAATAAATGGAGGATGTGTGTAGACTTCACCAACCTCAACAAAGCATGCCCAAAGGATCACTTTCCACTGCCCCGAATTGATCAATTGGTGGATGCTACCTCGGGACACGAGTTTTTGAGCTTCATGGATGCATATTCTGGTTACAATCAGATTAAAATGAAACCTGAAGACAGGGAAAGTACTTCTTTTATTACCCCTAGGGGAACTTATTGTTATAATGTTATTCCTTTTGGTTTAAAAAATGCAGGTGCGACATATCAGAGGCTGATGAACAAGGTCTTTGCTGAACAAATCAGTGACAAGACGACATGCTGACAAAAAGCAAGAAAGTTGTCGATCATCTAGTTGACTTAAGTCAAACTTTTGATCAACTAAATAAATATCAAATGAAGCTGAACCCGACGAAGTGCATATTTGGAGTACGAGAAGGCATGTTCCTCGGGTACATTGTCAATCAAGGAGGCATTGAAGTAAATCCTGAAAAGATTAAAGCTCTGTTAGGGATGCGATCTCCAACAACGAAGAAGGAAGTACAGAGTCTCACAGGACGAGTAGCGGCACTCAACAGATTTGTGTCGCGAGCGACTGATAGATGTCTCCCATTCTTCAAGACACTCAGAAAGACTTTTGAGTGGAATGATGAATGTGGGAAGGCCTTTCAAGACTTAAATAAATACTTGGGAGCACCCCCACTATTATCCAGGCCGGTGATGGGAGAAAAATTGTATTTGTACCTTGCAGTGTCCGAGAATGTAGTTAGCTCGGCGTTGATCAGAGTGGAGAATGGAGTACAAAAGCCAATTTACTACACAAGTAAGGCCTTCCGAGGAGCAGAGATCAGATATCCAAGGCTGGAGAAATTGGCACTGGCACTGATTGAGGCTAGTAGGAGAATGAGGCCATACTTTCAGGCTCATACGATAGTAGTATATACCGATGTGCCATTGAGACAAGCCCTTCACAAGCCAGAAAAATCAGGGAGATTGATGTACTGGGCAATAGAGCTCGGAGAATATGATATAATTTATGAACCCAGGTCATCACTAAAATGGCAGGCTGTAGCAGATTTCATAGCGAAGTTCACCTATCCTGATACCCCCGAGGAGCAAAAGTTGCTCATTGATCAACCTGTGGATGTTACAGGATCAACAAACACAAGCCCAGACCAATTTCGATTGGTAAAAGGGCGTGTGGATGTTACAGGATGTGATGCAGAGATATTTGGGAGGAACCCGGGCGAGGAACAAGAGTTGCTCATTGATCAACCTGTGGATGTTACAGGATCAATAAACACTGGCTCAGACCAACTCCGGTTGGTAAAAGGGCAAGTGGATGTTACAGGATCATTAAATTCGAGCTCAGACCAACCTCGGTTGGTAAAAGGGAAAGAAAAGATGATCGACGAGGAGCAAGAAAAATCCGGGGAGGATGAAAGGAAGCAGCAAATATTTCACCGAGGAACTCTGACTGATCAAAAATTTGAAGACGAGTTACCTATATGGAGGCTATATATAGATGGATCATCTTGCACTGCAGGATGTGGCGCGGGGATAGTTCTGAGCACTCCGGACGAGGTCGACATGGAATACGCCTTGCGTTTCTAATTCAAAGCTTCCAACAATGAGGCTGAATATGAGGCCATGATTGCAGGGCTTAATTTGGCAAATATTATGGAGGCACAGCAGGTTGTGATCTTCAGTGACTCTCAATTGATTGTAAACCAAATGATGGGAGTATATGCAGTTAGAGGAGAATTAATGATCAGATATCATACAAAGGCAAAGGAACTGTTGTCAGAATTTGCCGCTATTCAGCTGGTCAGAATACCAAGAATGGAGAATGCGAGAGCAGACGCCCTAGCTCGACTAGCATCAGCTACTCGCACCGAGCTACGATGAACAATCCCAATTGAAGTGTTAGCTGGTCGGAGTATAGATGAAGATCTGACGATGAACATTATCACCCTTGATTTGGGACCATCTTGGATGGATCCCATCAGGGTATATATCGAGAAGGGAGAATTGCCAATTGACAAGCTTGCACCCAAGAAATTAAAGTTTAAAGCTGCTCGGTATGTACTAACTAATGGTGTTTTATATAGACGAGGAATTATGGCAGGTTTGCAGAGATGTGTACATACCACCGAGGTGAAATATTTGATTGAAGAGATCCATGAAGGGTCTTGTGGAGCACATGTAGCAGGTCGGACACTTTTACAAAGGGTGATGACGCAGGGATACTACTGGCTGACGATGAGGGCAGATTGTTTAGCCTATGCCAAGAAATGTGACAAGTGCCAGCGTTTTTCCTCCATTCGAAGAACTCCACAAGCATTGTTGTCACCCATAACTTCCCCTTGGCCATTTGCCATGTGGGGAATTGATTTGGTTGGACCACTACCAACGACCCGAGGAAGGTTCAAGTACCTCGTCGTCACAGTGGATTATTTTACTAAGTGGGTAGAAGCTGAGCCACTTATTGATATGACATACGAGAAGGTGTACCAATTTGTTTGGAGGAACATCATTTGCCGATATGGTCTCCCTCATGCCTTCATCACAGACCATGGGACACAATTTGATAACGAGGAGTTTGCCGCCTATTGTCATCAGTCAAATATTTTGAAGGTCCATTCAGCACCAGGCCATCCTCAAAGCAATGGTCAAACTGAAGTGACAAACAGAACGCTGCTGAACGGTTTGAAGAAAAGATTGGATGATGCGAAAGCAAACTGGATCAACGAGCTACAATCAGTACTTTGGGCTTACCGAACTACTCCCTGAGTAGCAACTGTAGAATCACCATACATGCTGGCGTTTAGAAGTGAAGCTGTCTTACTTGCCGAGTTGGGCCTCCCAACACACAGGGTACTTAATTTCAATTCCCCTGTCAGCGACTTAATGAGAAGACTAGATTTAAACATGCTCGAGGAAGTTAGAGAAGAAGAATCCATTAGAAATGCTGCTTACCAGCAGCGAACAACTTTGTTCTACAACAAGAGGGTGAAGAAGTGCGACCTGAAAGAAGGAGACTATGTGCTGAAGAAAGTAATTCAAAAACATAATAAAATGGAGGCAAACTGGCATGGACCATACCGAGTTACAGAAGTTGTTCGACCAGGAACTTATCGAATATCAACTTTAGAAGGCGAGGAGTTTAAAAATGCCTGGAATGCAGAGCACCTGCGCAAGTATTATCAGTGATGTATATGTAACGCAGTTTCCATCAGTATGAATAAAATGAAAATATTCTGCAAGTCTCTCTATTTATTGAAAATTTTTCGGGGAATACTAGTGCTATGCGCTGCTCGGCACAGCTCGGCAAACTACTCAAGAAAATATTCCAAACTGTACCAAGTATGGTTGGTCAGGGATAAAAACCCACTAACTTTAGTTGGTCGATGAGGAGAAATATTCCTAAAAATGCCAACCTGTTTGGCTATGAAACGAAATATTCCAAACTGTACCAACATAGTTGGTCGACGAGGAGAAAATATTCCAAACTGTACCAACATAGTTGGTTGACGAGGAGAAAATATTCCAAACTGTACCAAGTATGGTTAGTCGGGGATAAAAACCCACTCACTGTAGTTGGTCGAAGAGGAGAAATATTTCTAAAACTACCAACCTGTTTGGCTAGGAAATGAAATATTCCAAACTGTACCAACATAGTTGGTCGACGAGGAGAAAATATTCCAAACTGTACCAACATAGTTGGTCGACGAGGAGAACATATTCCAAACTGTACCAACATAGTTGGTCGACAAGGAGAAAATATTCCAAACTGCACCAACGTAGTTGGTCGACGAGGAGAAAATATTCCAAACTGTACCAACATAGTTGGTCGACGAGGAGAAAATATTCCAAACTGTACCGATATAGTTGGTCGATGAGGAAAAAAATATTCCAAACTTTACCAAGTATGTTTGGTCGGGGATAAAAACCCACTAACTGTAGTTGGTCGACGAGCACAATTTAACAACCTTGGTTGGTTGAAAAAATTTTAAACATTTTTATACTCATTACTTTATTATTAAGTGATCGAGCAACATTATTGATACTTGTAACTTTTTTATTACTAAGTTGGTCGATGAACAACACAATATTATTATCTTTTTAACAGATATGCATAAATGTAAAGTGTTGATATTTACAAGACAATATCAATTAAGATTTGCAAACAGAAATGAAAGTTTTTCATTAAATTCGAAATAAATTACATTGATGATAAAAAGAAAGTTACATTGATATGTATACTAACGGTTACATTAAAAATTCCTATTCTATTGGTCTTTTCCCATAAGCTTTCGATACAGGTTCCTCGCCAGCAGGCAGATCATTGAAAGACTGAGGAGAATTGATGAAGTTCAAATCCTTCAGCATCCTGACGTTCATCACAGAAGGTTGATCTAATAGATGCTCGGGACAAGATACCTCGATCTGAGAGTGAAGATTATAGTCACCGAGGTATTTTGAAATTAAGCTTCGAGGAATGTCCTGAGCAGGGATCCACTCCATCTCCAAGTTGTATGGTGGCACAGGCAGGTCAAGCAACCCGGGATCATGGTAGTCCCATAGATAGTGTCCTTGTTCAAGCTTCAACACACCTAAGGCATTCAGCCAGCCTTGCTTGTAGCCCTCATTGTTGGCATTCTGGATACGATCATCCAAATAGAATAGTGCTTCGTTGTATCCAGCCATCCAGAATTCCCTGGGCTGTTTGTGGAACTGATAAGTTTGCCTTTCTAGCTGCTGGTGGAGATTCTTAATGAAAATCTCTTTATTCTCCAAGACTGATTTCTGCGCAGAGAGTTGTTTCTCCAAGTCCCTTATCTTCTTTGAGATGTCAGATAAAGCCTGGTTCTTAGCCATTAATTGGAATGCTTGGTTCTCTAAGGCAGACGCTGTCCTCTGTTCCTCGACCAGCACCCGAGCTGCTCTTCCTCATCCCTGAGGAGCTCTTGCTCGTCCCCGAGGAGATGTAAAAGTACCCGACCTCCTCAAGGTGTCCAACTCTTCCCTTAATTTGGCATTCTCAACCTCTAAAAATGAAAATCCCTCGTCAGTCACTGGGATTAGGGCTGTTGAAGAAGAAGCTGCAGACTTCAACTGCGCTAGCTCCTTCTGCAAATTGTTATTCTCTTGCTCCAACAGCTCGAAAATCTGTCTGCACTGTTCAACCTCACCCTTCAAAGTTCTCTCCCTCAGATCATATCCAGCAAAAAGCTTCTCGTAGCCCTTGTCAGCAACGATCAGCTTATACTTCTTCTCGTACCTCTCATGCAGTAAGGTAGTTGATTACTTGTACTGATTCTGAAGGTCTTCGAGGGTACACTGGAGATCCTCGATTATTTCATAGTAAGCCACATTATTGGCTACAGCTCGATCAAGTAGACACTTCAGGTACTGATATGCTTCGACTGCCTGTTCTGAAGCATCATGACCAAGGATGTCGGCAACTTCTGATGCACTCAGGTCTGTGTGATCATCCTTATAATATTCATTACATTGCTGCATCAGCTTTGTATCATTGGCAGATAGCAGATCCATCCTGGCCAGAAACTAGCAGAGAAAGAAAAGACAATCATCAAAAAGAAGATCAAGACAGAGTACAAATAGAAAAGAGACAACCGTATGGAAGAAAGAACTAAAGTTTTATTAGATCATGAAATTTGGAGTTACAAATTATGGGTTACATTTGACAAGAAAGAAAAAAAGAAAGGTAAACCCGAACAACATTACACCTTTTCCTTATCTCCCAAAACCTTCTCGGAAGGTTGGGAGGAGGAAGCAGGTTGCTCGGAAGGAACTGTGGGTTGTTCGAAAAGCACCAGTTGTTGCTCAAAAGAAGAAACGACTTGCTCGGCAGCAGGCTGGTTGGTCAGGGCATGTTCTCCCACTACCATTGAAGACTCCTCAGAGGTAGCTTCGTCCTCTTCTAATTCTTCTGGAGTAGGAGGGGGACCAGGGATGTGTCTCTGGAATAGCTCAGATGACTCGTCGACCTTCATTTCCTGAAGGGCAGCAACCCATCCATCCCTAAAATTCTTTAGACTGCCATAGTCCACTTGAGAGACCATGGCAGCACATCCCTTATCCCACCCCTTGTCCCAGCCAGAGCTGAAGGACTTCTTCACAGCAGCTTTCCTTTTGGCCTTCTCCAAGGCAACCTTCTCGGATAACAAATCATCAGCAGCTTTCAGTTTTTGTTCAGCTTCATCTTTCTGCCGAGTTACTTCCTGGAGCTGGACCAACCTCTCCTCAGTAACTTTGAGCTTATTCTCAAGCTCCCCTTCAGCCCTGAGCTTCTCTCCGAGCTCTTTATTTGCCTTCTCCAAGGCAGCCTTTTTCTTCTCCAACTCTTTGGAGGCATCAACAACTCGAGCTTTTTCTTGCTCGGAGGAGGCAAGCTTTCTCTCCCAGATAGCCTTATCAGTGGCATACTACTAGCGAGAGTCTTCCAAAGATTTGATAGCCTCTTCCATAGCTCCCTCCACACTGGACGAGGAGCCTGAGGCTTTAATGGCTTCATCCTTTTTCAGGATTATGTTAAAGCAGCTCGTCAACTGTGAACAGAAAAAGAAAGCAAGTTAGAAACAAGAAATGACAAAGGGAACTACAAAAAGTTTAAAGTAAAGAGACTTACTGAAGCAAGATGACGAGCAACCAAAGAAGTAACCATGTCCCGAGTAAGGTTATCTTCTGTACCTTGGACCTCGGGAATGGTCAAGGACTTTATCGAGCTCATGTCAGAGCTCGGGGGAACAAAAGTGGGAACTTCAGTCCCAACAGCTGGGGGTTGAATGATGGTATCATCCAAATTGACCGAGGAGCTCTTCTTCAGCCTCCTCGGGGGAACAGGTACAGCAAAGGAAGAACCCTTGGTCGGTGATATCACAATCACCTCTCCCGGAGCAGCAGACCTGCTCGGAGCCACTGCGGGCTTCTCGGTAATTTTTGCAAGAGCAGCTGGAGGAGTTGCAGCAGTTTTCTTTATCCCCTCCTTTGGGACATCGATCCTGCTCCTCTTTGCCTCACCAAAACCGGAGGCAGTCTTCTCAAACAAGGTGGGAGGTCTTCTTTTCTTCATCCTTTCGCTCAAAGGAATGTGGGATTTAGGAGAAGAACTTGCAGTGGCTGGTACTGGCTCTGCTTCAATGATCACTGGACGAGCAGTGAAGGAGGTTTTGTAGCTCTTGTACTGGAGCAAATATGAAGCCGACCTGATGTGCTCGTCGACAACCCTTTGATGCAAACCCCAGATAAGTCCCAAATGCCTTATATTGACATCTGTTTCTTTTGGGCACTTTCTCTTGCTATCAACTGCAAATAAACAAACATTGTTATCAGTAACACATTTTATCAAACACAAAACAAACATGATTTCAAGATAAATAAAATAAAATAAAAATAACCTATCCCATTGCCATAAGGAGGGCATCTGGGACCCTGGTAAACCTCATCTCCGGTTAAAGGAGGGTGTTGCCAATTTTTTACAACAACCCCATGTTCAAAATAATCCCTGTTGGCATCAGGGAGATTGACTACTAAGGCTCTATTTATAAACCTAGTTTTTAAATAATAAATATTATCATTAACTGTCCATATATAGCAGTACATGATTTCTGGAATTCCCATACGAGTTTCATGCACTTGATTTAATTTATGCACCCCATTAACTATTCTCCATGTGTTGGGGGCTATTCGTGCAGGAACAACATCAAAGTACTGACAAAATTCCAGACACAGAGGATTTGGTGGAAAAGAAAATCCACACTCAGCAAAAAAAAGACTGGGGAACCAATGTCCCTCAGCCAAATTGAAATAATTAGAAGGCTCAGAAAGCTCTTCCAATACAACCCAAGAAGGAATGGAAAAATCAGATCGAAATTTGTCAAGAGACTCAACAGGGTAAACCATGATGATGAATTAAAAGAAATGAAGGAGAAGAAGAAAGAAGATCTTACAGAAAAAAGACTGAAGCTGTTGACAATGAACGACGGAAGAGATGAACGCACAAGAGAGTAGAAGACAATGAAAAACTCGAAGATGAAAATTTGAAAAGATAGAAGACGATGGGACTCTCTGTGAAGTTTAAATACCTTGCCTTGGGAACTGGCGAAGTAATGATTACAAAAAGGATGATTACGTTACCGGCGGCTAAAAAGGCATTAAATATTGGCGCGGGAATCAAAGCGAACAACAGCGGCTAAAAAGACAAAAAGTGACGCGGGAACCGAAGCGAGCAGAAAAGTCCAAAAAAGCATGATTCTACGAATTGGGAAGGAGAAATAAATACAAGGGAGATGATCCTAAAAATCAGGAAGAACTATTTAAAGCTACCGTATTCCGAGAAAGAATGTTCCATACTCCTCAAATTTCGAACTATGAAACATTGGGGGCTTCTGTTGATACCAAATTTAATCTGCTGACTTGGATCAATCATACGAATACACGTGGCTATCTACATGGCAACAACAAGCACTTCTGCGATGATCACACGCTCCGAGGAACCATGTTATTCCGAGAAACTCATACGCTCCGAGGAACATACCTCACCGAGGAACTCATATGCTCAGAGGAACAGACCTCTCCGAGGAACTCTTGAATACCAGAAAGCTTTGGCGGTCCGAGCTACTCAGGCGGTTCGAGCTGCATCTCGAACAGAGCAGTAATAGCTGGATAACCAACAGTTCAACTGGTTTATTAAATGCTTATCATTCAGATGCACACGCAAAGAGGGCATTAAATGTATTACCCTTTCATATGTATATCATTTAATGTATTACCCTTTCACATTACATCCTCAGGGCTATAAATACATTGTCCAATCCTCATTGTAAGGGATCGGATCCTGAATCCAAACTTTGGGATCCAGAACGGAATTTCTTGTAATCGAGAATTCCCAAACAATCAGCAATAAAATAACAGTGGACGTAGGCCATTCTTATAAGGCTGAACCACTTTAAAATCTTGTCTCATTTATTTATCTGTGATTGAATTATTAGAGTGATCTAATTTTTTACATCAACAATGATATTGGGTACTTCTATGAACTTTTAGTGTTGAAAATTGAGTTGTCATATGTTGATATTATGTACGTATTTACCTTTGCTCCGTAATTGTATGTTTACATATATTAATTGTAATATTTTGCCTTCTGTCACAAGGTTTTGCAGTGGCAGCCATGTGGGAGAACTTCACATGTTATAGGGAACAAAACACACATATGTGACAATCACTTGCATTATTGTTATGTTGAACGAAAAAATAATTGGTTTTATTACTAGGACACTAATAACATTTAAAAGGAGGACCGAAAAACGTAATTGTAAAAGAATATGGAACGAATTGCAACTAATACATATGACACCCCTTTGAAATATGTAATGTAGTGTTGACACCAAAATTAGTATGCTGATGTGGACGAATAATAAGAAGACACGTGTCAATCTACGTGGAACAATAGCAACGAGGAAGATTGTTTCCCCGACCAACATACTCACTCCGAGGAACACCAACCCTCCGAGAAACTCTTATCCTCCGAGGAACTCCAATGCTCCGAGGAACTTTTGGACGACGAGCAACTAAGGCGGTTCGAGCTGCACCTCGACCACAACATTAATTGCCAGATAATCAACAGTTCAACTATTCATTGAATGCTTATCATCTTGACGCGCACGTTTGAAGAACATTAAATGAATTACCCTTTCATATGTGTATCATTTAATGTAACACCCTTTCATGTACAGCCTAAGGGCTATAAATACCTTGTATCACCCTCATTCAAGGGGACCGGAATTTCTGGATAGCACTTGTAATCGAGAATTCCCAAACACTCAGCAATAACATAACAGTGGACGTAGGCCATTCATATAAGGCTGAACCACTTTAAAATCTTTTGTTTTATTTATTTATCTGTGATTAAATAATTAGAGTAATCTAGTTTTTTACATCAACAGAGTGGCGCCGTCTGTGGGAATCGATTGTTATTATCGTTTTTCACCAAAAATCATTCATCATCAATGGCGGATAATCCAGAATCTAGCAATCGAAACGCTGAAAATGCTGGAAATCCTCCAAATCCCTCAGCACCCCCAGATCTGGCCGGAATTATGACGAATCTGGCTCAAGGACAAACCGTCATGCAAGACACAATGAGGCAACTTATACAAACCCTTCATGGCGATGCACCTGCACGTTCAGGACAACGAAGTGGTCAGAGGCAAACTTATTTACTTTCTTCACGATCCAGACGTACTGAATCATATCGTAATGAGGAATTTGATGATTTCTCTTATCAACCTGGGCGAACTTCGTCAATAAGGGCTACAGATACTGATCAACGTATCACTCTCTCTTCAGAAAGACCCAGTGCCTTAGAAAGACTGAGTAGGGTGTCTCCTTTCAGTCGATTAGGCCCTAGGAGGAATAGGAGTCCACCTAAGACCATGTCGAGGAGTTTTCGACAACCATCTGATCTCAGAGAAGGATCAGCACAATCACGACCAGGTGCTCGTCAAGATAAATCTCAAGAGGCTACTTCAGAACGATCCATTGCTCGAACCAATAGGCCCGAGGAAGGAAATGAAGCGTGGAAAGGGTCCCTTCAGCGATTGGAGGGTAGATTGGGAGAAATGGCTAGGGCGAAGAATCCCCTACAACGAACTTTTGTTCAAGGGACACCTTTTGTCCAGGCCATTGTGAATTTTCCTACACCGTCGAAGTTTAAAGCACCAGTAGTGACCCCTAAATATGATGGAAAGACAGATCCTGTCCTTCATATAGAGCAATATCAAGCTGTCGTCGATATCTATGATGTCCCCGACGAGATGAGATGCAGAGCATTCTCAGGAACTCTTACTGGAGCTGCCCAGATATGGTACAACAATCTTCCTCGGGGAAAGATTTCAACTTTCTTTCCGTTGGCTGAGTTGTTCATCGGCAATTTCTGTTTTGGAGCAAAGCCAGTAAAACGAGTAGCACACTTGTTAAGTGATAAACAAAAATCTGGTGAGAGTACTAGAGATTACATAACCCGTTTCAATAACGAGAAGCTGGAAGTTATAGATTACGAGGAGAAGATAGCAATCACCGCCTTGATGAGTGGGTTGTTGCCTAATAAGTTGTATTACACCTTGGCGAAAGATCCACCTAAAACTATGTCAGAGTTTATGGCAAAAGCGGCCAAAATCATGAATGCCGAGGAAGCTATGGCTGCAAAGAAGAATATAGATAAAGACACCAAGGTAGACGTCGACAAGTCTAAAAATAAAGAGAATAAGGGCAATGGTGGCGACAAACGTTCCAGAAATAATAAGTCATCATGGGAAGTCCTAAAGAAATTCCATAATTACACTCCCTTGAAAATGGGTATTAATCATGTCTTGGAAGAAATCAAGAATAGCGAGGAAGTAAAGTGGCCAAAGAAACTGAGGTCAGATCCTGATGCGAGGAACAGGGACAAATATTGCGAGTTCCACAAAGATCATGGCCATATGATTAAAAATTTCGTAGCTCTTCAGAACGAGATTGAAACACTCATCCGAAGAGGAAAGCTAGCAAAATATGTTGATCGGGGAGGTGAAAGAAAAAATAACGATCGAGCTAGAGAGAGGTCTAGATCTCCTCATCGAGCAGAGGAGAAAAAGAAGAGAAACCATAAAGATGATACAGATGATGACCCCGACCTTCCCAAGAAACCAAGGCAGCCAGAACGAGAGGTATTTTCTATACGTTTTGGGTTATTTGATTGTAATGTCATTACAAGAGGAGATGCAGGAGGAGGAGACCTTACTGCAGAAAGAAAGGATTACCTCGGAGAGGCCCAAGCTTGCTCATACATTCAGCAAATAAATTTGGCGGAGGAAGACCGCCCGAGGAAAGTAAACAAAGATAAGCTCGTCATTGGCTTTTCGAAAAACGACCTGGCAGGTGTTCTTTTTCCTCACGACGATCCTTTAGTGATCAAAATGAGGATGAAAGAGGTAGTGATTTCAAGGGTTCTGGTAGATAATGGTAGTTCGGCAGACATCATGTACTACTCTTGCTTTGATAGCTTAAATTTGAAATTATCTCAATTGGAACCTTATCACAGACCCCTTCTGGGTTTTGCTGGCGAGAAAGTTTTTCCACTTGGAAAGATCAAGTTGGATATATTCATTGGAACTTGGCCTGCTTGTCGAATAGAGAGAATACGCTTCTTTGTGATGGATAAGAATGTGCAGTCAGCCTACAACATCATCATGGGAAGAGTTGGTGTAAAGAAGTTCGAAGCAGTTCCATCTACAGTACATCAGTGCTTAAAATTCCCAACAAATTTTGGAGTTGGAGTTGTGAAAGGTGACCAAAAAGTAGCTCGGGAATGCTATTATTCATCTGCCGAACAAGAAGAGTTTGAAGAATCAAAGAAAAAGACTACTACTTACCAAGTAGAGCAAGGTACAGAAATTGAAACGCTTGATCCCAGAGATGAATCCCAACTTGTAAAAGGACAGGTGGTGGAATCTACAAAAAATGTTATTCTGGACAACGGGCACCCTGAACGAGTAACCCAGATAGGTTCATCGTTGGATGCTTCAATAAAACAGGAATTGATAACTTTCTTGAGAAACCGAAAGAAAACTTTTGCGTGGAGTCATGAAGACATGCCAGGAATAAATCCAAACTTCTTATGTCATGAGCTTAATGTGAATAAGGAGATCAAGCCTGTAAAGCAGAGAAGAAGGGTATTTAGCCCCGAGAAGAATCAAGCTATTCAAGAGGAGGTCGACAAGCTCCAGAAAGCCCAATTCATTGAAGATGTGAAGTATCCAGACTGGTTGGCAAATGTGGTGATGGTAAAGAAGAAAAACAATAAATGGAGAATGTGTGTCGATTTCACTGATCTCAACAAGGCTTGCCCAAAGGATCACTTCCCATTGCCCAGAATTGACCAACTAGTGGATGTTACCTCGGGGCACGAGCTACTCAGTTTCATGGATGCTTACTCTGGCTACAACCAGATCAAAATGAAACTTGAAGGCAGGGAAAGTACTTCTTTTATCACCCCTAGGGGAACTTATTGTTATAATGTTATGCCTTTTGGTTTGAAAAATGCAGGAGCGACATACCAGCGGCTGATGAACAAGGTTTTTACAGAACAAATCAGTTGTAATATGGAAGTCTATGTCGACGACATGCTGACAAAAAGCAAGAAAGTTGTTGATCATCTAGTTGATTTAAGCCAGACTTTTGATCAACTGGATAAATATCAAATGAAGCTCAATCCGACGAAGTGCACATTTGGAGTACGAGAAGGAATGTTCCTCGGATACATCGTCAACCAACGAGGCATTGAGGCGAATCCAGAAAAGATCAAAGCTCTTTTAGGGTTGCGATCTCCAGCGACGAAGAAAGAAGTACAGAGTCTTACAGGACGAGTTGCAGCGCTCAACAGATTTATATCTCGAGCAACTGATAGATGATTACCATTCTTCAAAACACTTCGAAAAACTTTCGAGTGGAATGAATAATGTGAAAAAGCCTTTCAAGATTTGAAGAAATACTTGGGAGCACCTCCATTGTTGTCCAGACCAGTAATGAGAGAAAAGTTGTACTTATACCTGGCAGTATCGGAGAATGCGGTCAGCTCGGCATTGATCAGATTGGAGAATGGAATCCAAAAGCCAATTTATTACACAAGTAAGTCTTTCCGAGGTGCAGAGATCAGGTATCCAAAGCTGGAAAAATTGGCATTGGCGTTAATTGAAGCAAGTAGAAGAATGAGGCCATATTTCCAGGCGCATACCATCATCGTGTATACCGACATGCCACTAAGACAAGCCCTTCATAAGCCAGAGAAATCGGGGAGACTGATGTACTGGGCAATAGAGCTTGGTGAATATGATATTATATATGAACCCAGATCGTCATTAAAAGGGCAAGTTGTTGCAGATTTTATAGCAGAGTTTACGTACCCTGATACTCCCGAGGAACAAAAGATACTCGCAGACCAGCCTGTGGATGTTACATGACCAACAGACATAAGTTCAGACCAACTCCGGTTGGTAAAAGGACTTGTGGATGTAGAAAGATCATCAAATTCAAACCCAGACCAACTCCGGTTGGTAAAAGGGCGAGAAGAGATGGTCGACGAAGAGCGAAAAATATCAGAGAAAGTTGAAAGGAAACAACACATATTTCACCGAGGAACTTTGTCAGATAAGAAATTTGAAGATAAGATACCTATATGGAGGTTATATGTGGATGGGTTATCTTGCACAACAGGTTGTGGAGCAGGAATTATTTAAAAAACCCGAGACGAGATTGACATGGAATATGCCCTGCGATTCCAATTCAAAGCCTCCAATAATGAGGCTGAGTATGAGGCCATGATAGCAGGTCTTAATTTAGCAAAGATTATGGAAGCACAACAACTAATGGTATTCAGTGATTCTCGGTTAATTATGAATCAGATGTTGGGAATATATGCAGTTAAAGGAGAGTTAATGTCCAAGTATTATACCAAGGTGATGGAGTTGCTGGCAGAATTTGATGCCATTCAGTTGATCAGAATACCAAGAATAGAAAATGCACAAGAAGATGCATTGGCCCGACTAGCATCAGCTACTCGTACCGAGCTGCGAAGAACAATACCAATTGAAATATTAGAAATTCGGAGCATAGATGAAGACCTGACGTTGAATATTATTACCCTTGATTTAGGGCCATCTTGGATGGATCCCATCAGGGCATATATTGAGGATGGAGAATTACCAGATGACAAACTCACTGCCAAGAAATTGAAGTATAAAGCTGCTCGGTATGTACTAACTAATGGTGTTTTATATAGACGAGGAATTATGGCAAGACTACAAAGATGTGTACATCCTTCCGAGGTGAAAGAGTTAATTGAAGAGATACATGAAGGGTCCTGTGGAGCTCATGTAGTAGGTCGGACACTTTTGCAAAGAGTGATGACGCAAGGGTACTACTGGCCGATGATGAGGGCTGATTGTATAGCCTATGCCAAGAAATGTGATAAGTGTCAACGCTTTTCCTCCATCCGACGAACTCCACAAGCATTGTTGACACCCATAACTTCCCCTTGGCCATTCGCCATGTGGGGAATTGATTTGGTTGGACCATTGCCAACAACCCGAGGAAGATTCAAGTACCTCGTTGTTGCAGTGGATTATTTTACCAAGTGGGTAGAAGCTGAGCCGCCTATTGATATGACATACGAGAAAGTATACCAGTTTATCTGGAAGAATATCATCTGTCGATATGTTCTCCCTCATGCCTTCATCACAGACCATGGAACACAATTCGACAACGAGGAGTTTGCTGCCTATTGTCAACAATCAAACATCCTGAAGACCCATTCAGCACCAGGTCATCCTCAAAGCAATGGGCAGACTGAGGTGACGAACAGAACACTACTAAATGGTTTGAAGAAGAGGCTAAGTGAAGCTAAAGCTAATTGGATTAACGAGCTACAGTAAGTCTTGTGGGCTTACCGAACAACTCCCCGAGCAGCAACGGGAGAATCCCCATATATGCTAGCATTTGGAAGTGAGGCAGTAATACCTGCCGAGTTGGGTCTTCCAACACACAGAGTGCTGAATTTCAATTCCCCAGTCAGCGACTTAATGAGAAGACTGGATTTAGATATGCTCGAGGAGGTTAGAGAAGAGGCAACCATTAGGAATGCTGCTTACCAACAACGCACAGCTCTGTTCTACAACAAGAGGGTGAAGAAATGCGACTTAAAAGAAGGGGATTATGTGCTAAAGAAGGTCATTCAGAAGCACAATAAGCTGGAAGCAAACTGGCATGGACCTTACCGAGTTACAGAAGTTGTTCGACCAGGAACTTACAGAATAGCAACTCTAGAAGGAGAGGAATTTAAGAATGCATGGAATCCTGAACACCTACGCAAATATTATCAGTAATGTAAAATGTAAAGCAGTTCCTTCATTATGAATAAAACGATGATGTTTCACCATCTTCTTCCTTTTATTACAAGTTTGTGGGGGAATACTAATGTGATACACTACACTGATAGTTCGAGCGTGACCAACTTCGGTTGGTAAAATAGCGAGAACAAATTATACTCCTTTGGTTAGGAGGCGTACACTTGCGTGATCAACTTCGGTTGGTAAAAGAGCTTGTGGACAAGATAGTTCGAAAGAACCTGATAGTTCGAGCGTGATCAACTTCGGTTGGTAAAATAGCGAGAACAAATTATACTCCTTTGGTTAGGAGGCGTACACTTGCGTGATCAACTTCGGTTGGTAAAAGAGCTTGTGGACAAGATAGTTCGAAAGAACCTGATAGTTCGAGCGTGATCAACTTCGGTTGGTAAAATAGCGAGAAAAAATTATACTCCTTTGGTTAGGAGGCGTACACTTGCGTGATCAACTTCGGTTGGTAAAAGAGCTTGTGGATAAGATAGTTCGAAAGAACCTAACAGTTTGGACCCACGAACAACTTCGGTTGGTAATAGGGCGAGAACAAAATATACTCCTTTGGTTAGGAGGCAATAGTTCAAACCCACGACCAACTTTGGTTGGTAAAAGGGCAAGAACAACATTCTTAAAACGCCATTCTAGGTTGATTAAGAAACGAATATGCTCTCAAATGCCAATTTATGTTGGTCGGGAGGCAAGATTATTGCAGAAAAATACAATAAGTTCTTTGAAGAACAAAATATTCCAAAATTAACCAAATATAATTGGTCGGGGATAAAAACCCACTAATTGTAGTTGGTCGACGAGGATAATTTATCGACCTTGGTTGGTCGAACACATTTTAAAGACAAAAAGTTACCAAGTATGGTTGGTCGGAGATAAAAACCCACTAATCATAATTGGTCGACAAGCATAATTTAACAACCTTGGTTGTTTAGAAAAATTTTAAAGCAGTTATTTTACTCATTACTTTATTATTAAGTGATCAAGAAACATTTCTGATACTTTATTTTCGTCGATGAACCATACAATATTGTTATGCAAGCACAAATATAAAGTGTTTAACAGGCACAAGATAATAGCAATAGAGATTTGCAAACAGAAAATGAAAGTCTTTCATTAAAATTCAAAATAAATTACAAGTTACATATGTGTGCTAACTATTACATTGAAAATCCTATTCTATTGGTTTTTTCCCTTCAGCCTTCGATACAGGTTCCTCGCCAGCAGGAGGATCATTTAATGTCTGAGGAGAATTGATAAAATTCAAGTCCTTCAACATTCTAACATTCATTACTAAAGGAGTATCCAAGAGATGCTCGGGACGAGATACGTCAATTTGAGAATGAAGGTTATAGTCACCAAGATAATTCGCAATCAAGCTCCGAGGAATGGCGCGAGCTGGTATCCATTCCATGTCCAACTTGAAAGGTGGCACAGGCAAGTCAAGCACTCCAGGCTCGTAGTAATACCACAAAAAATGTCCTTGCTCGAGCTTTAATACACATAAGGCATTCAGCCAGCCTTGTTTATAACCCTCATTATTGGCATTCTGGATACGAGCATCTAAATGAACTAGAGCTTCGTTGTATCCAGCCATCCAAAATTCCCTGGGCTATTTATGGAATTGGAAGGTTAATCTATCCAATTGTTCATGAAGGTTTTTGGTGAAAAGGTCCTTGGTATGTAAAGCAGACTTCGTCGCAGTAAGTTGATCTTCCAAAGTCAGGATTTTCTTGGACATTTCAGACAAAGCCCGATCTTTTACGTTCAACTAGTACGCTTGAGTTTCCAATGTTGACAGAGTACGAGCTTGTTCAATACTACGAGGAGTTCTTGATCGACCCCGAGCAGCTGGAGTGCTTCGTTCCTCGTTAACATCCTGGGCAGCTCTTCCTCCCCCATGAGAACTTCTTCCTCATCCCCGAGCAGTAGCAGAAATACCAGACCTTCTTAAAGTATCCAATTCTTTTCTTAATTTGTCATTCTCAACCTCTAAGAATGAGAACCCTTCGTCGGAGACTGGTACCAAGGCAGTGGAAGATGAAGTTGCAGACTTATACTGTGCCAACTCTGTCTGCAAATTACTGTTCTCTTGTTCCAGCAGCTCGACGATCTGTCTGCAGGCCTCAACTTCACCTTTTAGGGTCCTCTCCCTGACATCATACCCAGCAATGAGTTTGTCATAGCCCTTCTCGGCAGAAAGCTGTTGATATTTCTTTTCATACCCCTCATGTAACAAGGCATTTGACTCCCTGTACTGATCCTTGAGATATTCTAGAGTATATTGAAGCTCCTCGATCATATCATAGTAGGACACATTATTGGCCACTACTCTATCAAGTAAGTCCTTCAAGTACCGATAAGCTTCGGTTGCTTGCTCTGAAGCACCATGACCAAGGATATCGGCAATTTCGGATGTACTGAGGTCTGTGTGACCAACTTTATAATACTCAGGGCATTGCTGCATCAACTTTGTGTCGTTAGCAGACAAAAGATCCATCCTGTCCAGAAACTAACAGAGAAAGAAAAAGAAGATCAAGAAAGAGTGCAGATGAAGAAGAGACAATCATATGGAAAGAAAGAACTCAAATTTTATTAGATCATAAAGCAAAAATTACAAAGATCTGAGATACAAAGTACAAGTAAGGAGAAAAATAGAAAGATAGTACCGAACAACTTCACACCTTTTCCTTGTCTCCCAAGACTTTCTCGGGAGGCTGGAACGAGGACCTAGGTTGCTCGGTGGGAACACTGATTTGATCGGTTGGAGTTGGGATTTGTTCAAGAGGAGCAGGCAAAGAAGAAATCTCCTTAGCAGATTTCTAGTTGGGTTGAGGAGCAAGGATTTGATCACCCACAATCATTGAAGATTCTTCAGATGCAGCTTCGTCTTCATCTTCGTCTGCAATAACTGGAGGAGGACCACGGAGATGTTGTTGAAATAGCTCGGAGTCCTCGCTCACCTTCAATTCCTGTAAGGCAGAAACCCAACCATCATGGAAGAATTTCAAACTTCCATAATTCACCTGGGTCATCATTGCTGCTACCTCCTATCCCATCCTTTATCCTAACCAGTTCGAAAGGATTTCTTCACAGTTGTTTTTCTCTTCATCTTCTCCGAGGGGAGCTTCTCGGATAAAAGGTCCTCGGAGGCTTTCAGCTTAGCCTCCAACTCCTCCTTCTGACGATTTGCTTCGCGCAGAAGTGTCAGCTCTTCCTCAGCTGATTTCAGCTTATTTTCAAGCTCCCCAAAAGTAGTGAGCTTCTCGGAGTATTGAAGCATCATGGCCAAGGATGTCAGCAATTTCTAATACGCTCAAATCTGTGTGGCCAGCCTTATAATATTCACGGCATTGCTGCATCAGCTTTGTATCATGGGCAGATATCAGTTCCATTCTAGCCATAAACTAATAAAGAGGAGAAGGCAAGAGTTAATAAATAAAAACAGACAGAGCATCAACAATGTAGAGGAACAAAAAGATGTAATTTAATTACATCATCAACAAGATTACATCGTTTGGAATACAGAGGATAAGTAAAAGAAAAATTAGAAAGAGAGTACCGAACAACTTCACACCTTTTCCTTGTCTCCCAAGAATTTCTCGAGAGGCTGGGACGAGGAGCTTGGTTGCTCGGTAGGAACAATGATCTGATTAGTAGAAGCTGGGACTTTTTTCTGGAGGAGCATGCAAGGATGAAATCTCCTCGGTGGCCGTCTGGTTGGGTTGTGGAACAAGGATTTGATCACCCACAGTCATTGAGGATTCCTCAGATGCAGCTTCGTCTTTATCCTCATCTTGAATAACTGGAGGAGGACCAGGGAGATGTTGTTGAAATAGCTCGGAGTCCTCGCTCACCTTCAGTTCCTGTAAGGCAGCAACCCAACCATCATGGAAGTATTTCAAACTTCCATATTTCACCTGGGTCATCATCGCTGCTACCCCCCTGTCCCATCCTTTGTCCCAACCAATTCGGAAGGACTTCTTCACAGCTATTTTTCTCTTCATTTTTTCCGAGGAGAGCTTCTCGGACATAAGATTCTCGGTGGCCTTCAGTTTGGTCTCCACCTCCTCCTTCTGACGATTTACTTATCGCAGGAGGGTCAGCTCTTCTTCAGCTGATTTCAATTTATTCTCAAGCTCTCCAAAGCCTGAAAGTTTCTCGGCATAGTCTTTATTCTCTCTCTCCAAGTCCTTCACCTTATTACCCAGTTGTACCTTTTCTGCATCAGACGCAGCTAACTTCTTCTCCCATTCAATTTTATCCTCGTCATATTTCTGACGGGATTCACTCACAGATTTGATAGCTTTCTCCAGTGCTCCTTCCACAGTGGACGAGGAGCAAGAAGCTTTGATCGCTTCATCCTTTTTAAGGATTATATTGAAACAGCTCGTCAACTGTAATCAGAAAAGGGAAATGACATCAGAAACAAATATGGGAAATAACAAAGGAAAATATGAAAAACTCAGAGTAGAGATACTTACTGAAGCAAGATGACGAGCAGCCAGAGAAGTAACCATATCCCGAGTAAGGTCTTCTTCAGTACCTTGCACCTCGGGAATGGGCGAAAACTTTTCCAAGCTCATCATAGAGCTCGGAGGAACAATGATTGGAACACCATATCCACCATCTGGGAGCTGGGGAATGGCTCCAGAAATACTGACCGAGGAGGATTTCCTCAATCTTCTCGGTGCCTTTTCAACAACCTCAACCAAAGAAGAACTTTTGGTTGGTGAGATAGTGATTACTTCAACAGGTGCATCCTTCTGCACAGGAGCCACTGGGGGCTTCTCGACAGCCTTCTGAGAAGCAACATGAGGGGTGGCATCTTTATTCTTTGTCCCTTTTTGGACATCAACCTTATTTTTCTTCCCATCTCCAGCAGAGGAAGTCTCCTCAAAGAGAGCGGGAACTCTTCTCTTGCCCATTTTTTGGCTTAAAGGAATATGAGATTCTGGATCAGAGTTTTCAGGAATTTGCACTGGATCACTGATGCTGACCACAGGACGAGCAGTAAAGGACGACGTATAGCTCCTATACTGCAACAACTATGAAGCAGACCTGATGTGCTCGTCTGCAACTTTCTGATGCAAACTCCAGATATGTTTCAATTGCCTTATATTAACTTCTGATTCTTTGGGAGTTTTCCTCTTGCTGTCAACTGCAAATAAAAATAAATTGAAATGTCAATCATGCATTTATTCAAACATGATGAAATCATAATTTCAAAAATAAAATAAAATGAAAATAACCTATCCCATTGCCATATGGGGGGCATTTGGGACCTTCATACACGTCGTCTCCGACTGAAGGAGCATGTTGCCAATTTTTGAAAACTAATCCATGTTCAAAATAATCCCTGTTAGCATCAGGGAGGTTGACTACTAAAGCCCTATTCAAAAATCTGGTTTTTAAATAATAAACATTATCTAAAACAGCCCATCTATAGCAATACATAATCTCAGGAATTCCTATACGAGTTCCATGAGTTTGATTTAACTTATGCACCCCATTAACTATTCTCCATGTATTGGGGGCTACTTTTGCAGGAACAACATCGAAATGTTGACAGAATTCTAAGCATAAAGGGTTAGGTGGAAAAGAAAATCCACACTCAGCAATAAAGAGGCTGGGGAACCATTGTCCCTCAGCCAAACGAAAATAGTCAAAGGGCTCAGGAAGATTCTCCAAAGTTACCCAAGACGGAATGGAATAATCAGAACGGAATTTTTCAATAGATTCAATAATATAAACCATGGTGAATAAAAGGAGAAAGAAGAAGATCTTACAGGAGGAATGGAGATCTGTTGACAACGAACGAAAACAAGGATGAACGCACAAGAGAAAGAAAAGCTATGGAGAATTCGAAAGCAAGAAAATTGGAAAAGGTAGAGGACGGTATGATTGCTTGGGAAGTTTAAATACTGTGCCTGGGGAAATGGAGAAAGAAATGATTACAAAGAGAAACTATTAAGCTCCCGGCGGCTAATAGGACAAAAAGAGCACGAAGATCGAAGCGCTCATAAAAATTCGAAAAAAGGCGGATTCTGTGAATTCGAAAAGAAATTTAAATACTCCTAAACCCCTGGAAAGTCATTTAATATCGCCATATACCGAGAAAGAATGTTCCATACTCCTCAAAGTTCAAAATATGAAACATGGGGGGCTTCTGTTGACACCAAAATTAGTATGCTGATGTGGACGAATAATAAGAAGACACGTGTCAATCTACGTGGCACAATAGCAACGAGGAAGATTGTTTCCCCGACCAACATACTCACTCCGAGGAACACCAACCCTCCGAGAAACTCTTATCCTCTGAGGAACTCCAATGCTCCGAGGAACTTTTGGACGACGAGCAACTAAAGCGGTTCGAGCTGCACCTCGACCACAGCATTAATTGTCAGATAATCAACAGTTTAACTATTCATTGAATGCTTATCATCTTGACGCGCACGTTTGAAGAACATTAAATGAATTACCATTTCATATGTGTATCATTTAATGTAACACCCTTTCATGTACAGCCTAAGGGCTATAAATACCTTGTATCACCCTCATTCAAGGGGACCGGAATTTCTGGATAGCACTTGTAATCGAGAATTCCCAAACACTCAGCAATAACATAACAGTGGACGTAGGCCATTCATATAAGGATGAACCACTTTAAAATCTTTTGTCTTATTTATTTATCTGTGATTAAATAATTAGAGTAATCTAGTTTTTTACATCAACATGTAGATTTTTGAATAAGCAAAAAACTGATACCATCTCTAACAGGGCATTTCAAGAGTCTCTCAAAACATACGTTTTTTTTAACCAAAAATGCTGAAATAATAGCCAATTTGACATGTATATATGGTGAATATCATATTAATTGATGTTTTATTTATTTATTGATTGATAATAGCAATAAGACCTCTCTAATAAATCCAACCCAAACGACACATGATCTCAATTTTGATTTTAGACATTCCAGGACTCCATCATTTTGACAAAGGATTAGGTTGGGCTCAGTTTCATAAGAGCACAGCAATAATATATTTCATCAATATTGTTGGACAAACTATTTTTTTATGAGGATGGAATCCCTTTGTCATTTCAGCAAATTTTCTAGTATGAAACGTTTCGTGACTGGTGGTAGGTGTACCTCGGCCTAGGCTCTATTTGGTGATTGATGGCAGGGGTGTTATGCATTAGGTGAATTGTGTGGGTGGAAAATTAATCCAACAGCTATAACATAATTTACTATATGATGTAGCAAAGTAATATAACAGTTATATAACAGTAAGTACTATTATATATCAGTTATATATCGATAAGTACTGTTATATAAATACGGATATACTTTATATATATATATACACTAGTGTATACCCGTGCCTGAAGGCACGCCAAAAATTCTCCAAAGTACATAATCGTGAAATGACAAAAAATTTCAAAGTGCATAATTATAAAATGACATTTTTTATGTATTCCCGCACCTGAAGGCACGAAGATAATAAAACTTATAAAGTGTCACGTTGTGTATAATAAAACTTCGATAAAGTTACATTCATAATACAAATATTTTATAAAAATTGGGTAGAGTTTCCTTTGTTTACATGACTATCCACCATGTTTAGACAATACAAAGTACCATAACAATAATAATAATAATAGCCCATCGTGGACCTCGCATATATCATCAACGATTCAACTCGGAAAAAAACACGTATCACAATAGACAATTAGAAATTTTGAAAATAATTCTATTTACACCATCATTATGCCGAAATTGCACGTTAAGACGATAAACAATCTCATCACAACCAAAATATATTTCCAAGGGAGTTAACAATTACACCATGCTGCTTGTATTGACCACATCACGCTTGTCTCATTCATCGTCACAAAATGTGTATAACAATAATATATCTTCCTTGAATTAATCCAATAATCGTCACAATATGCGTATGCCTCTGATCGACACAACTAACTTGCGTAGATGATAATTGGACCATTAATAGTACATCCCAAACCATAACCGATCTAGTGGATCAGACGAAAAATTAAATCCAATAATTATCAAAAACCAAATGTCAAAGATGAATATATGTGCATCCAAATTTGAATGAGCAGAAGGTTGTGTAATCAATCAGTTATGAAGGTTGTGTAATAAAGGAGTTATGTATGCATCAGTTATGAATTAGTTATGCTATAAATTAGTACTATCTAAGCAGGTATATCAGGTATAAATTACTAATATCTAAGAATATGGAATGATTACATTTTTAGAGAGAGTCCTCTATGTTTTATAACTCCCCTACTACATTGGTTGTAGCCTTTTAGCCCGCCTACTCCCACGACCATATCACAGCTTCCCAAGGCTATTACCCTTATTCTACCTTCAAAATTATGACCCCTAATGCTCCATTATTTGAGATTTAGACATTTGTTAACTCACCAATCTATTTCCATCACTGACTGTTACCATTAGGGGTGCAGTTGCTATAGTGTGACACTCACTTTTCTTGCTTCCCTTGTTTTCCAGAAGCTATATGTATAGCCGTTGTCCACCAAGAAGGTGATTGGACTCCTTTTATTTTCATTTCCTTGTGGTGTTAATGAGATTGGCAGTAAAAATGGGATTTTTTTTTAGGGATATAGGCTTATGGTTGTGGGAAGCAAGAGTAGAATCGAGCATTTTACACCCGAAATAGTACTTGCTTGCTTCCTTGATTCATAGTTCACTGATGTAATACCCCAAGATTTTGGGGACAATAATTTATTTATTTTGGAAGAAATAAATATTATTTTAATTGTAGATTTATTAAATTGGCATTTGAGGTCAAAATTTGAAGATGTTAGAAAGTGATTCGAATGAAAATTCCGAGGGTGCGATTGTTTTCGGAAGGGTCGAGATAGTTGAAATGACTGTACTTGGGGTTTATTTGGGTTCCGAAATATTTTAAGTTCTTTTGGCTCGAATTAAAGTGACCGAGTCATTTAAAGTGTGTATTATCATTTAAAGTTGTGTATTTTGGGATTTAAGGCTTAAAGCTTACGGGAGAAGCCATTCTCACTTAAGAAAAAGAGAAATAAAGAGAGAAAGAGAGAGAGGAAGAAAAGAGGAGAGAAAGAAGAGAAAACTTGGGATTTCCGGCAATCCGTGATTGGGAGGACGAATCAGACTCTACAAACTCGAGGCAAGTGATTAAACTTGATAAATAATTGTTGTGTATCATTTATTTCATGATTTGTGGACAAAATTATGGATTTTGGGTTATTTTGTCAAAAACCTAGATTTTGGGTAAATCTTAAAGTTGATGTGTATATGATGAATTTGAGGTTGTAAATTAGTTGGGTTAAGTTATATAATGAATTTTGATGTTATATATTTTTTTGGGTTGAATAGAAATGGTTGGAGGATCATAAAAAAATGAATTTTGGATTTGAGGGAAGATGATGAATAGTAATACCGTGGCTTGCTGGGCAAATTCGGACTGGAAGACAGTCGATTCAGATCTCGGTCAAAACACAAAAGTCATAGATCTTTTCGATACGGTCGCGTGGGCATCGATCGCATCTTTTTCTGATTTTTCTTTGATTTGTTATGATTTTTATAAGATAACAGTTCCTGGGTTTAAGACGATGAATAGTAATACCGTAGCTTTCGGGGTAAATTCGAACAGGAAGAGGACTGATTCAGCTCTTGGTCAAAACATAAAAGTTGTAGATATTTTCGATACGGTCGCGTGGACACCGACCGTGTATTTTTTGTTTTCGATTTGATATGATTTTTCTAAGAAAGAAGTTCTGGAGTTGATGATTAACTCGGAAATCAAACCGAAAATTGGAAAAATAAAGGCTAGAATTGTTTGGAGATAAATATTTTGGGATTATAAAAATATTGTGGGGACTTCTAAATAAATTTTTATAAGGCATGTACCTTGGGTTAGTTGAAAGTAAAATCCAAGATTTACCCAAATAGGAGTGTTCGTGAGGAATAATACTTAAAGAGATATTTAGGTGTGATTTGGATATTAAATAAGGGAATACGTATTGGGGTTGTGTTTTAATTGTGTGACGGATTATATTATTGCGAATGAGAATATTCGAGGCTATTGGCTATCGCTATAAGAGTTTGGAGATTATAGATATAAAATATTGAGAAGAGATGTGAATAATATATACGGTGTCGTTAAAATATATATTATGAGACGAATGAATATATTGGGGTTGTTGATATTTTCATTGTGCGGTGAGAAAAGCTCAGAAAATAAAATATTGAGGATTAGTCAAAATTGTTAAATGCGTAGGATATTCGAGAAATAAATATACTACGGATAAAATTTATTATACGGGTTATGCGTATGCCCTTATATTATTATATACATGGGTTAGATAAATACCCATGAGGAATTATGTATAGGTGAGATGAATACCTATAATTATATGATGGTTGGGTGAATACCTCATTAATGTTATATTTATATAGATGGAATGTGTATCTATATCATTGTTTATTATGTGTATGACATACCTAGCTGCTGGCTATCGAGTGGGGGTTAGCGCGTTGTGGACGACCATATCTTGTGTGCCTTCAGGGGGATTTTTGAGTCGTGCCACTAGAGCATGGAACCTAGGTACGGCCTATCTGTGAGAATGATAGTGTTGACGGTCATATGGGTGCGTAGGTATGTGCGTAGTCCATAGGCTTGGGACCATCCTCGCCTCCAATATGTGTATATGTTTTATTGGTTCGTGAGAGATTGAACCTATTGTCCTCTGTGCGTGAGCGAAGCAATTGGACCGGATAGCTGAGTATGCATAGCACAAGGGGTTTCGCAACCATTGTGCAGTAGTGATATATCTATATACAAAGTGATGTGTGTATATAAAGAGAATAATGTGTGCACCGTTGTTAAGCCTATGGGTGCCAAATATGGATATCTGTATTGTGATTAACATATATGTGTCATATATTTGTCTCTAGAGTAAAGAGACATTGAAAGATTGATTGAATCTCATCCCGGGAGATTAAATTCGAACTAAATTATGATAAATATATTGAAGTGAAAATGAAGAGAATAAAATGATATGAGTATATAGAATACTTTGGGTATCGAGGGCATAATGGACCTCAACGACCAACATTGCCAAGGAGTAGTGTATCGGGGGGGTTTCTTGTTTGGATTTCACTTGCGAGACATCCCACGCATGAAACGCAGTGCAATGTTGGGAGTGAGGAGAAGTTAGTGCTTACTGCTCATATTATATATTGGTATATATATCTCTATAATCGACAGTGACTAGGAGTAGTGTATCGGGGGGGTTCCTTGTTTGGATTTCTCTTGCGAGACGTCCCACGCACGAAACGTCGTGCACTGTTGAGAATTGAGAATAATAAATTGATTAGTGATAATAATTTGGGTTACATGCATCATGCATTGAGGGCATAATGAATCTTGAAAATCAATACTGCCAAGGAGTAGTGTATCGGGGGGGGTCCTTGTTTGGATTTCGCTTGCGAGACATCCCACGCACGAAACACAGTGTAGTATTGAGAATTGGGAGAATTTTAGTCCTTAGCACTTAGATGCTAATAACTCATATATATTTATATTTATATTTATGTCAAAAACTAGAATATGAGAAATTCTAGTAAAAGAGAATGTTTATGTATATTGTATATTGTATATGTTTAGAAAGTGGGTGAATATTTGATATTAGGAATAGTAGAAGTCGAGGGTGACGATTTGAGAGTAATTATTAAATGAGTATGAATTGGGAGTAAGTTAGATTACTTTGCCTCAAGATAGATTTGGGCAATTATTTGGAGATCATGTGCATATGTTTAGTGCGCGCTTTAGTTGAGAGGTGAGTTGAATTTTGTGGAAAGTGCGACTCCACCTTAATCATGTTATAATGCATTTATAATTATTATGCATTTTAATGCACTTGCTAAAAATGTTTTCACACCTCGGGCTCTGAACCGTTTGTATTTTCTCTTGCTATATATATTGTATATTAGTTTAGGTGTCCAGCCGCGGGGATATCTAGGATGATTTTCTATCCGTATTCGTGGAGCTGTAACAGATGCGGATTGTTGAGGGATTTTTTTATAGTCGATTCCTATCTTTCTTGTATGTAGGATTCAGTGTGTACATCGGGTTTATACCCAAGTGTTGTTGACGTTGCACTTTTATTATTCATTCTCAGACTGTTGTATTGTCTGTGACCAGACAACATATTCGGGTGTATTATTTCGTACATTGTGTTATACTCTTTTATTAGTCTCCCTTGTATCATTTGAGCAGGTGTGTGTCTCTTATCATATTTAGTAGTTGTTATATTGTTGATTAGTTGTTGCATATTTTGTTTTAATAAAAGTTTTAAAAAGAAAAAAAAAAATTTGACACCCTCTTTTTGTAGTAATGGGTTGTTAGCCGAGTTTATTTTAAAATCGTCAGTAGACGCTGAGAATGATCCACTTGAGATTCCTGATTATTTTAGTATAGGGCTGGCCACCCGTTATTATTTTGAGCGGGGTGTCACAACTGCTCCACTATTTAGCTGGGCGTTTGGATTTAGGTTCATGACCATATGTTGATGTGACACCCCGACTAATTAAATACCGGGTAGCTACTCCTTTATTAAATTAATACCAAAATGCCGAGTTGGTTCATTTAATAGCATCACTGGCGAAAACATTTTAATGATTACTAACCACCTAGTATTTAAAAAGTGAGTTGCCAAATTTTAAGTTAACTCTGATTAACATGCAATAAGAGGAAAATGAAAGAATTACAACCATTCACCATAACGAAGTAATAGAATAACCAACAAAATAGTAATAAGTCCGGAGGAAAACTCCTCACAACAATCCCACAACTGAACTAAGTAAAACAATGTAACCTGAATTAATTACATGCCAAAAGTCTGAAAATCTGAAATAGGAAATGTTTCTAATAGAAATGGGCGACATGCCCTACAACTGATGAAATCTGAATAGAGTCAAGATAGATGAAGCGTCTACTATCAAAGTCCTGTAACTTCCAAAAACAGCTACAGCTCGTCACCTGAATGAGGATCCTAAGCATGGTGTCCTTGTGGCTGGGCACCTAAAATGGTTTTTACAAAAATAGATTTGAAAGCAAACGGGTCAGAGCCCGAAAGTGGAGAGTATTTTAAAAATAGAAAGTGTTTTAATGACATTAAAACAATGAATGCAAAATACATGTTAGGACGTGCACTCGCATGAAATACTCACCTCTCGACTAATTGTGAACTCCTAACGAATAGCACCCATCTAAGTGATATATTTATCTAACTAAACTGACATGAGTTCTATCCTTCCTACTCGATTTTCATTATACATTCTAACGTCATCAATTAAGTAGGGGGGGGGGGCTTTACTTAAACTTAGATTCTCAATTACTAGCAATACAATTTATTACAGGTTATCCCTTTATAGTTACTCAAAGCGTTTCTGTATTTATACGCACAATACCAACATGAAAGTTCTCATTAATTTAAGTGTATATTAGTCACGCCATAAATATACAATACCAGCACCCGAGACTAAGCTGCGGTGCACACATACTCTGCTATCCATCCCGGTACATCACGTACATAAGGATCACGCATTCTGAATCTCTCAGGAATCGTTCTCAGATAATAGCAAATCACAAACAATGGAGGCGAACACAGTCACATCACATGGGTCACGCACATACCTACGCTCCCACGATCAGCAGACTTATTAACATCCCAATAAGTCCTTCTCTGACCTATGTTCTCGAGGTACCAATCTAAATCCGGGCAACACAAGGATTAGATGGCCCTAAGCGAACGTAAACCTCCCGTGATAGCAAGTATGGTAGGTATGTCATACACATAAAATCATATACATATACTAAGCATACACACATCTTAGTAATCACCGTAATTTATTTGTGGTACACTTCTCATTCTTGTACCGACTTATAATGTTACACAATTCATATGTTCCCGGTTAATTTAATTATTTAAGCCGTCCATAATTCTCACATCGTAATAGTCACTCATGTCATATTCCACAATTTCCATTCAATTCAAATTACACTTCTATGTTTTACTCCTCAATATATCCCAAATACCCCAACTATATCAATTTATCATCAAGGGAATGTTATCTCTACAATTAAACAAGGTTACGGGACACGCGAAATCAAAACAGGCCAAAAAGCCTAAACTGTCAGCTCGTTAGAAGTCTCGTTGAACGAGGCTGTTCGAACGAGAGTTCGTTCGAACGAACTGGGCATCTAACGAGATCTCTTTCGAACGAAAGACATCGAACGAACATCCCTCTCGTTAGAAGTCAAACTGTCAACTCGTTAGAAGCTCGTTCGAACGAGCTCGTTCGAACGACCAGGGCAGGTCTTCTAACGAGGTGACAGTTTGAGCCCAGAAAATTTCTATTACGTTTTTCCAACTTTTCTTCACCTCTAATCTTATCTAAATGTCATTCCAAAAAGGTTTCAAGGTTTCTAATCATCCCTAAACATATTAAATTCGTATAACGACATTTATATGGGGTCTAATCATCCCAAACCACATCTAATCATCAAATCTCTCCAATTTTCCCCAATTTTCAAGAACATGAACCCTAGAAATTTAAAGTCTTCCATAGTTATAATTAGATCCGTTTTTGGTAATATAAAAGATGTATTTCTACTAGAATAATCACCCTAACACAATTCTACATGCAATGTCCTCATTAAAATGTAATTCTCTAGTTCCAATTCAATGGGTCTTTATCATTCTCCAAGAACAAAACAATTGTATAAATTTCCTACGCATGGAAGAAACATTCTTTGCAAATAACATAATTAAACCACTTGCCTCTAATATTTCTCTGAATTTGAGGTTGAATCTTCAAGGTTGAATTGTCCTCTCTCTCTCTCTGCAGAATTCTCTTCTCTTTCTCTCTCTACAAATTTCTTCTCTAAGGATGACAATGGAGGTGGAGGTTGGTTTTTGGCAAGTTTAAGGTTTCTAAACTTCTCCCGTAGCTCACTACCTAGATTGGGGTTGGAAATGGCTTAGTGGGTTAAGACTAAGTCAGATTTTTAACTCTAATTTTCGTGGGTTTTAATTCCCAAAATTCCAAAATTACCAAACTACCCTTTTACGTTGCCAGTATGGCCTAAAAATGCCCCGGGACCCAAACTAAACCCCCGGCTAGTGTTTTCTGACTATTTCGACCCTTCCGGACGCGTTGGTGCACTCAAAATGACCATACGGTTAATAGAAATAAAATTCACTTTTTAATTAAAATAATCATATTCCTGGCGCGACTGTCACACGCGTCCCAACAAAATTTCCAAATTGCCGTATTTCAATCTTACGACAAATTTCCTAATTCAATATTCATATATAGCCATATATACTCATTAAAATCAAATACCAACTCGCATCTCGCTAGTATTTTTATCCGGATTAATTTCCAATTAATACACATTTAATTCAATTAATTCCATAAATAAATATCATAAAAATACGGGGTATTACAGTTGACTTCTGATAACATATTATGACCCCATACCTTCCTACATTATTAGAACAAACATTCAACCAAAAAAACTGATTATATCTCTCCAACCCGGCAAAAATGAACTTTTGATATCTATTAAAAAAATATAAATGCAGCATCTATCAGTATGGTAACATAGAAACCAACTAAATAAACCTCTGTTTCCCTAAAAAATCGATATATTCAATCTTGCTCGAACTCAGTTTTATAGTTGGATCAGTTATTATAATTAAGGCAATTAGTATAATTAAGGCCGTTAGTTTGTCAAACAAAAATGTTATACAGGAAACTATCTAGTTAGTATATTTAAGGTTGTTGGGTTTTTTTATGCATAATTTATCGAAGGGGCATAACACAACCAACAATAATAACATATTTCACCATATTGTCCGTAACACTGTATAGGCCTGCATACCGTTGAGTCAACAACATGCTTACAGTTGATTACGCAACACTGTATAGGCATGTGTATAGTTGACGGCTGAGTCAACTTCAAATAAACCACTGTATAGGCCTGATTACAATTGATTACGAACATTGTATAGGCCTGCGTACAACTGAGCCAATAATGTATAGGCCTGCGTACAGTTGATTACGAACAATATAGGCCTGCGTACAGTTGAGTCAACTTCAAATAAACCAAGCAATGCTTAGATTTCAACCCCTCTAACAGCTGCTTTCAATTGAGCTTGAAGTTGCTCTAAGTTCAGCTCCTTGGAATAAAGTATTTGCCTTAAGCTCTACTGTATTATGTCCTGTGTAAAAAAATGAAACACCAAAACCCCAGTTGGAAGAAAAAACAATATAAATGAGTATAGACAATAAAAATGTAATATTTAAAAGCCTTTAATCTCCATATTCAGCATGCACATAACACATATATCTTCTAAGGAGTTCAACTAAAGATAAATGCACATTCGAAACGCACATACTACTGATAAACCCATTAGCTCTAGATCATGTAAATTCAGACTTTCTAGTACAACTCTGAGATCAAGAACACCAATTGGGAACATCTAATGCATACCTGAATTTTTTCACATTTGATAGTTAAACATCTGGTGCTAATAAAAGACATTAAAATTAGAAAGCAAAAATAAAATTAGACTCATAGGTCTAATTTTGAAAGGAAAAAAAAGACTATTGCATTTCAAAATTAGAAAGCAAAAAACAAAACATAAAAATCTTCTATGACATGGAATGTGGTGCTAACAAAAGACTCTTGCGTCGCACATCCTAATTGACAACATAAGTGAACCATTGTTGGATGAAAATTTGAGTAAAAAATGATCTAAAAAACTATTAGTAGTAAAATCAAACAAAAAATCAAATAACTTAAAGTATGTCAAATGAGATAAAGTGTGTTTGATTTTTTGCCTCACATTTCATTTTACTACTTATTTACTTTCAACCTTCACAACTTGACTTCAACTTCAAAACTTGAATTAACAACATTCACGTTCCAATAAATACAAAACAATTGTTAAAGGAACATAAGAAAATATATGACTGATCAAAACGAGTCTACAGCTAGAAGATAGAAATTTCGAGTAAATAAATTTGAAAGTAACACCAAAATATTCAAGTAAATAAAATGAAAAAGAACACGTTCCTATGAACTCCAGTTTGCATAAATGAAAAAAATAGATATATGAACCCACAAACATGGAAGTTCCCTTTCAAAAACAACAAACCTAATAACCCCAAGTCTCTAAGAGAAAACACCTGTTGAACATCTAAAAATCTGAGCAAAAGTAAAAATGCTTACCACTTTACCTTCAGTGGGTACACGCAAAGAACAATTTGGTGTTGACGGTCTGAAGCTTTTGTGTTGAGTCTGCATAGATTATACCTGGTCTGGTGCTGTAAGTGGTGACCTGAGAGTTGGTAGGCCTACCCATGAAGAGTTATTGGTCGATTTGATTGATGGTATCGATCTCGTTGTAGACACATTACCGATTACGCATTTGGCTTTGCCTATTGTATTTTCTCTTGTTTAAGAAATTTGAGTATCAGGTCTGTTTGATTAGAGTAGAGTTAAATATAAATGAACGGTTAGAAAAAAAGAGTAAATAGAAAGGAGTGGATTGTTGAGAAGCTAATCTAATTTAAGTATCAGGTCTGTTTAATTAGAGTAGAGTTACATAACCTAGTCTTTTGCGATGAGGCCTTTATTTGACAAGGCAGATGTCGTGTCACTAAGATCCATGGTGAAGGATGGAATGTCTCTAATTACGCCACTCAAAATTTATGTGGTTGAATCTCTTCTACCTAGTTGAACTATCCATAACTTACTAAAAATCCATCCTTCCTAATTATCTAAGATCGGTTACAACAACCATATTTTACCATTTCGTTCTGTCTAAACCGTATCCAGTATCCACCAGGTTCAGTCTCCACACACCTCCAAAATGTAAGGGATGAAACTCAGATTACTTTGTTCTATTTAACCACCTTGACTGATACATTTTTGCCTACTTAGGATCTATTAGCTCCAGTGTGTGGCGCACGGACTTGTGATAAGAGAAGTCTATGACTATTCCATCGGTTCTTTCAAGTGAAAAACAACGCATATCTTTAAATGTTGAGTACCCAATCTTTACTTCCTGAGACCCAGCTCCAATCTTCTCATCCTTTCGAGGATGAAAGTATTATGCCGTCAGGGCAATTTTTTTGTCCTTATCACTTAACTGATGATCGATAGTAAACTTGTGTAATATTTACTTCAAATATAGAGGCAGCCTCTATATGTCCTCTGATAAGATATAACTTCCTATGGATTTTGATATTTCTGTTTGTTTACGTCGTTTTCCATTCATATCTCTATTTTTACATATAGGCGGTGTGAGATATTTACTGGATATCTGTGTACGCTCCTTAAGTTCCTTGACCTTGACATTCTTTTCTTGAGAACGAATGTGGCTACCCAATATCTTATAGAGATCTTCAGGTTTTTATGTTCATGTTCCTTCCTAGAATATAAAAGATCAAATCGATGTCCAGACCCTAAAACCAACAAACTCTCCTGTAGCTGAACACTATCAACAACCTTCGCATAGCTCAAAATACTAATTATGAATTTTATTAATGCTGAGGTGTCTTCTATGTTTTTCTCTATTGCACATGTCTATTTTCATTCATGATTTTTGTAATGGGATTATTCATAGCTAGGAAATCACAGATTATGGAATATCGAGTGCATGTTTTCAACATTTACATTTGTGAATGACAATTTCGTCATTTACCTTAATATTTTGTAACCTTAAATTGTCTAGTTATTCTTATAATATAAATAGTTTATTAGCGGAGAGAGAGATAGAGAGAGAGAGAGAGAGAGAGAGAGAGAGAGAGAGAGATAAGGAGGTTGTATGCTTGATTATCTATAATGTTGAAACTCGCCTCTTCTCTTGTGAATGTAGTTCAATTTTAGTCAAGTATGTTGTATATTTTTTTTTGCTGTGTTGTGATTTTTTGTAACAATTATCTTGTATTGAGATTGACCATGAAATGCAGTCCACTAAATCTGATGAGTGATAATATATTTTTTGTTTCTAATTTTGACAAATAAAACATTATTCCTCATCACACCTTTTTTAACTCCTGCATTGGTGATATTATCAATTTCTTCAATTGCGCAATGAATCTAGTCGTTAAATGCGTGGTGAATAATCCATATCAGTGCACACTGAAAGTAATCACGTGAGCTATTAAGATGTCCACAGTTCTGGCCTTGAAAGATTCATTTTCCAAGAAACGTTGTGAACATTATAGTAAAAGTATATATGGTAACAGACTAGCTATGGCACAACGTCTTTGAATTATGTAATAGTGCAAAAAAGTAAAAACATCATATATTTGTACCTAACCACGTTTGAGTTCTATTCATAAAGGGGATTCCTACATAGTCTTACGTTTAGATTTATGCATCAAGTTCATATTAGTTCGTGTTTCGAGTCCACTAAATATACAGATAAACACAAACATGACACATCAATGTCTATGTACGAATACATATGGCAACAACCTCTATCAGCATTGGGTCCAACTTACCCTGCACGTTAAGGGTCATAATCTCATTAGCACCACCAATGAGCTCCTTCACTATAAACACAACTGGGACGGCTGGCTTATTATAACCTAACGCCATAAGCTCTTTCTCCATTTGCTTTCTGCGTGGATGTTCATTAACCTCTTAAACACGTAGCTCAAAAGACTAACTAGGAATTTTATTAATGTTGAGGTGTCGTCTATGTTTTTCTCTATTGCACATGTCAATTTTCATTCAGGATTTTTGTAACTGGATTATTCATAGCTAGGAAATCACAGATTATGGAGTATAGAGTGTGTGTTTTCAACATTTGCATTTGTGAATGACAATTTTGTCATTTACCTGAATATTTTGTAACCTTAAATTGTCTAGTTATTCTTACAATAGAAATAGTTTGTTAGCGGAGAGAGAGGGGGAGAAAGTTAAAGTCTTATGGTTATCTTTTTTACTTAGAAGTAATTGATACTATTTAGAGGGCAAGAAATCAAGTAATTTTCGATGGTTAAACTCCATGTTCTGCTAGCTGCATACATTTTCTTAGGATGTAACTCTTTGTTTGATCTAAAAATTCTTCACTTTTTCAAATTTTTTGGCGGAACTAATAAAAGCTCCTAAGATTTTAGAGGTTAAATGGAACCCTCCTCTAGTTGGTTAGACCAAACTCAACACTGATGCTCTTTTTTTAAATCATGAAAGAAAATTATCTATAAGAGGTTTTTACAAAATAATAGGGGTTTATACAACTTGTCGGCAACTTGATTACCCTCCTTATAGATATGAGAAACGATAATGTTCATGTGGAGCTTATAAACCTTCCAATTCTGCCATCTAATTCCCATATTTTTGCACTACATATATTTAGCTAGTAAATCTGCTACTTTATTTCCTTCTCTATATGTATGAATTAAAGACTGCTTTATTTTTTTATCATTTTCTAACTTAGAAGAATAGCCCACCTTATTTTCAAAGGAATTGAAGCCTTACCTTGCAGAATTTCAATGAAAATTTTTGAGTCACTTTAAATAATGATCTCATAATCTTTAAGGTCCATGAAGAAAGCTAGGCCAATTTGAAGCGCTTTTGCCTCTGCCTCTTGTTAGATATATATATCCAAAATAAGAAATAAATGTCAATATCATATTTCCTGATTTATTTCTAAGAATGCCTCCACCACTTCCTTTTCTTATTCTCTCCATTGCACTTCCATCAGTGTTAAGTTTCAATATTCCTGATGCAGGACACATCCATTTATTCTTCAGCCTTTGACTTGGTTTTCTGATAGGAGAACTTTTGTATGGGGAGATTCTTCGATTGATGTACCTGATATAAAATAAAAAACTTATTAGGAGTAACTTCTTCATATTTGCATTTACTTCAATGGATCAACAAGTCCCAACATACTATAGCTGGGATGATTCTATTTATGTGAGGGTCTACTTTTTAACCATGAATCCACCCTTGAAATAACTAACTTCTAATTCCACCTTTTATTCTTTGTATCCCATGCTCTTTAGAAACTAAATCACACACTAGAGAAGCTATATCTCCTTCTGCAAATATATGGTCAATTGTTTCCTCAACTCACTTAGCACAACACTCACATTTAGATGGATGTATGATACCAATAGATCAAATTTTATCATTTGTAGCAAGGTAGTTATTAAGAAACTTCCACATAAATATTGATATCTTAGTTGGGATCTATGAAGAACGGACACTTCTCCAGAGGTGACGTACCCGTGTCGGACACTCTGGACACTCCGACACGCGTACGACACTTCGCGGGCACGTGTCCGACACTCCACATGGCGTGTCAGACTTATTTGACATTTTAAAGAAGGCGGACACTTCGCGAAAACTTCTCAGACACAACTAAGACACTCCGCGGACACGTATGAGCGCCAAAAACTAATTGACTTTAATAAATATAAGTGTAATCATGTAAAAAGTAAATATTTTTGAAATTTATACATAGTAGGAGTTAAACTTAAAAACGAATGAAGTTAGTCTCTAACTCAATTTCAATGCATACTTTTAACTGTTATTATGAAATATTTAACCATGTTAATTTTGATAAATTAGTTTGACAACTATATATATATACAAAAATCGATCAGGTGCAAAATCAGATAGTGGAATTTGAAATGGACTCCTCAAAAACGTCGTTTTTCATTAAAATAAATAAGAAAGAAACTGCTCATGTTAATGAAAAACAATGTCGTTTATAAGATCTGTTAAAAATTCCGCTATTTGAGCTCTCTCTCTCTCTCTCTCTCTCTCTCTCTCTCTCTCTCTCTATATATATATATATATATATATCCATGTGTATGTATGTATAATTTTCAATAGATTTATTTTTCATCGTGTCTTGGCCGTGTCGTGTCTTAGTTTTTTTAGATTTGTCGTGTCAACGTATCCGTGTCGTGTCGGACACGACACCCGTATCCGTGGCTGTGCTTCATAGGTTGGGATTAATTAATGCCAAATAACTTATTTGAGATGACTGTTTAGATCTATAGAGCGCCTAACTGAAGATACAGTAAATGAACCATTACCACTAGGCTTCCAAATTGCTTTGTTAGGTTAATTCTCATATATATCCTTATACTTCAAGATTTTTGAAGAAATCTCTAGGGAAAACCAGGTCTCCATTTTGCCTCTGTTCCATCTCAGACTTGTATCCTAGAACCAATTGATAGGTCTATTTACCTCTACGACAACATTTTTGGTAGCTTTTACTCCACAAGAGTCCTTGTAGATACTGATTTCCCCCCCATCCAATCTTCCACATCATGTTATCTTCAGTGACTTCTCTCATAAAGCACATTCTATTCCAAGTGTGTCCCCCTACTCTTCTTGGAGCTGACATTGGATGTTGATTTCTACAGTAAGCTGCATTCATGTATTGAGCCGAAATAAAGAATTTTTCTCTGAATGACCACCATGTCTTCATGCTTAAAGAGTCTCTAATGTCATATAGATTCCTAATTCCGAAACCAACTTCCAATGTAGGCATTGTTATATAGATTCCCATTTTCACCATTTATGCATCTAATCACCATAGTTAGAAATCCAAAATAACTTTGCCATGAGACTATGCAATCTATTTATAACAGCTTTTAGAGGAGAAACCACCAAGACACTCTATTATATTCCTTGAACATATCCACCTTCATGATTCTACATACTAGGTCTAACTATTGTTCACAAAAGCCCATTTTTCTCATACATTTAATCAGAAACCACCAAGACACTCTATTATATTCCTTAGACATATCCACCTTCATTATCAATCTTTACACTGGTGGTGGTCTAGTCCTCTTGAAGTATCTGCTCTAGTGAGTAAGGATTATGGTCCTCTACTTCACTACAGATTTAGTTAAATGCAACTAATAAAATGAACTGAGAAGTATGAAACAATCTATATATGTATGCGCTCATAGAAACACAGGGACATTTTCAGTGTAATGGGTCGCCATTGCCTACGCTACCAAAAATACTGCAATGGGACGCCATTGTCGCTGCATTTTGCATAAAACAAAGTCATGCTTTGTCATGAAAGAGATAACTTCTTTTTTTTTTCAATTTGAAGAGGGTGTACTACTTGACATCTTGCAACACTATTGAACTTCACCTATCACTACAGATTTGGTACACAAAATCAATGGTTTTTTAATTTAGAAAATGTACATATCAGTATCGATATATATCCATATAATAAGCTAGCATGGTTTTTGAATTTAGAAAATGTAAAAGCACAGTATCTATATATATCAGTAGATATAACAGTAGAACTGATATATATATATATATATATATATACACACACACATTTTCTAACTGATTGTTTAATAATTTAGGTTTTGTTACCCAAGGATAGAAGAATATTTGTTCGGTATGGATAAGTCATGGATGACCAAGCATAGATTATCCAAAGAATATATGGACGGGGTCGAAATATTTATAAGCCTAGGTGTAAGCCCGCGCGATGCATGGGTGAGGTGCAATGAGAGACACATAAGGAAGAAGAAAAAATAAGAATCGAAAATTTAAATCAAATTGATATTTTTCACTACAATCTTTGAGACATATGTTCAAATAATGCATAGACAATATGAAGATAAGAAATAGGTAAATCAATATTAGAATTACATTTGGTGTTCTATTTCGACATTCAAAATACAAAGGAATGATACTACTAAGAAGAAGAATGATAAGAATTAAAATTAAAAAGGAAAAGCCAAAAGGATACCAAAGAACTACGACAAATCTTTCTCACCATTTTTTACAATATGGTTTGAAAAAAAAGAGTTAATATTTTACAAATGCCATAAAAACTAATGTAAAATTTATAAATGCCTTTGACAAAAATAAAATAAAAATACAAGTGCCATAAAATGCTACAAGCGAGTCTAAATTAGTTTTGCATCTACTATCCCTTTGTCTATAATCTAGCACTATAAATTATTATGTTCTAATATTTTGTGTACACATAATTTTTTTTAAAACTTTTATTTAAACTTCATATTTAAAAGAAGCATAGATTTCAAAAATAGATTATCATACAAATAAACCATATTTCTAAACTTTAAAAAAGTACTAATCCCTCAACAAAAACTCATAACATGTTTAATACATACATACGAACAAACAATTCCAAAGAATTTTATGACACATAAATAAATATTGAAAAAGAATTTAACCTATATATATATATATAGAAAATAACTGAAAAAGAACTAATAATACAAATTATTGGAAACATATTGTGCACTTTAGAATCTGTTCATGTCTTAAAAAACGAAATATTTTCTTAAAGAAAAATTATGGGAAAATATGATTTTAGTGTATGTCATATACCAATAAAGTACACTTCATGAACAAAAATAAGAAAAGTGAACTAAAAAGAAATCCATTCTAAAGAGTATATTGCATACTTGTTTGTACTAAAAAGAAACCCATTATCAACATTATATTGTCATTATTATTTTGAGATAAACAAAACATATATATAGATTGGATTCATTAACTTTAGATACATATCAAAGCACAGGCAGAGCAACTCTCAAGTATCAATATTCCCAAACTAATATAAAAAGAATAAATTAGAAAATAATTTATCCTTCAAAATAAATCAACAAATGAAATACCATTTATACCCCTTCTTACAATCACTTTTGTATTCACCACCAACTTTCAAAAAATATAGTTATCCCCATTCATCAATTCTGTGATAATTTTGGGGGCCACTCAATTGTTTTTGAAAAATTTGGGGGTGAACTCAAAAAAAAAAAAAAAAGTAGGGTGCAACTCAAAATCAAAATGACCTTCTCTAAATTTGAAAGGGCCATGGACAGTTTATAAGATCCTCATCTTGAACTTTTCCATTAATTATGTTAATTCCCACATTACCCCCACTTCCATCAACAAACTCATGATACCTCAAACACTAAAGTCAGACCCAAACTCACCCCCTCCAAGAAAAAAATCAAAACATATAACCCACCAGCCAGTTTCAAAATCACAATCGTATTGTCATTATTATGCATGTACATGCCCATTCCAAACAACAACGTCATCCTCTTGGAGCACCCAATTTTAGTCTGAATCCTTACTCAACGATTCTATAGTAAACCCAAGTCCATGATATCTCTCTCTAGAATAAGAGGTAACCAGACAACCAACATCGCTTCTAGTCCTCCTAATCCGACGAAAAATTGGACTTTCGTTCCCGTTGGCAAGAAAAAAAGCGCCACCGATCGAGATCTTCAGCTACCCCCAAGTACTCACAGATGCAGGAATCTGCTTGTTGTTAGTTAGTTGGCATATTAAATAATGATTGACCTGAATATTTAAAATAAAAATGGGCCTTTATATAGATTTTTTGAAGTGAAATGCAGGAAAGAGAAAGATACCTTATGAACTCCATTTGTAGACGATTTGGGTAAAGTGATCGAGAGGGAACATGAGTGAAATGGATGGAAGATGGAAAATGAATGGATTGGGCTTGATATGAAATGAAAGGGTCGTGATGGAAAATTAAAGGATTGGGTTTATTATGAAATGGAAGAGTCTTGATGGACTATGAATAGGTGGGTTTAGTCACGAAGAAGGAAACAAAGAGGCATAAGTTATTAACCGAGTGGGATAATAGAATTATAGGTAGAGTTTTATTTCAAAACAAAAATGACATGTGGACAAAATATTAGAATTAATGTTTTGTAAAGCATTTTATAAGATATAAAAGATTTATTGAAGATGGCGTGGATGATCCTAGTTCAATTCGATGCTCATGCACTAAATGCGATAACATCTTCAAGATGAGTGTAAATGATATAAGGTATCATTTATACAATAATAGAATTCATCCAAGATACATTACATGGGATAGTCATAGGGAAGAAGAAAATAATGGAGAGCCGTCAAGTGCAAAATGTGATGAGCCTATTGATGAAGACCATGGAATTAATATTGATGATGTTGCAAACACAATAGATATGGTCCAAGATTTAAATGAAGACTTCACCAGAGATCATAAAGATTTACAAAATTGTCTTGGAGATGCAGAGAAGCCCTTTTATGGAGGTTGTAGAAAGTATACTAAGTTGCGACAATAGTGAAATTGTTCAATATAAAATCTAAGAGTGGTTGGTCTGACAAGAGCTTCTCGGATGTGCATATGTTGTTTGCTGATATGCTCCAAGACGATAATGAATTGCCTTTATCTACTAGGGAGGCAAAGCGTAGTTTGTTTGTATTTGGGATGGAGTATCAGAAAATACATGTTTGTCCTAATGATTGCATACTTTATAGAAAAGAGTATGCGAATGCAATAAAATGCCCTACTTATAGAACACCAGGATATAAAGTCAATAAGAATGTGACTGATGGGAGGAAAAATGGTGTACCTGAAAAAGTACTATGGTAATTTCTACCAATCCCAAGATTCAAAAGGTGGTTTCAATCCACACAGACAACAAAAGATTTGATGTGGCATGCTAATGGAAGAGAAATTGATGGTCGATTGCATCATTCATCAGATTCGCCACAATGGAAGCTAATACATGAGAAGTGGCCAGAGTTTGCAAAGGAATTAAGGAACCTTCGATTAGCTATCTCAACAGATGGAATTAATCCACATAATTACCTTAGCACTAGGTATAGTTGTTGGCTTGTTATGTTGAATACTTACAACCTTTCATCGGAGTTATGCATGAAAAGAAAGTATACTCAATTAACGATGTTGATATCAGGACCTAAACAACCTGGAAATGACATTGATGTTTACTTGGCACCATTAATGGAGGATCTGAAAACTTTATGGGAGGAAGGAGTGAGGGATTATGATGCATACCGATAAGAATATTTTACACTAGGGGTTGTTTTGTTGTGGGCAATTAATGATTTCCCTGCATATGGGAATTTGTCGGGTTCTACTACAAAAGGATATTATGCTTGTCCAATATGTAATGAAGAGATATACTCTGAGAGATTGAAAAATTATGGTAAGTGCATTTATATGGATCATAGAAGGTATCTTCCACTGGACCATTCATTTCGAAATAAATAAAAAAAAGCCTTTAACGGTGAGAAAGAGTTTGGGTTGCCACCTGAACCTTTGAGTGGAGAACAAATATTAGTGAAGGTCGGGGGGATCAAGGTCTCTTGGGGAAAGAAGCATGTTACTAGGAAGAAATCAACATTAAAGAAGAGAAATAAGAAATGAAGTGTACAAAATGAAGATGCTACATGTTGAGCTTGAGTACTGGAAACAGCTTCTGATACGACATAACTTGGATGTAATGCATATTAAAAAGAATGTTTGTGAGAGTATAATTGGGACTTCACTTAACATTCCAAGAAAGACAAAAGATGGTGTGAAGATTCGTAATGACCTCGTCGTGATGGGTTTAAGGAAGGAGTTAACACCACAAGTTAACGAGAAAGGGACTTACTTATCGCTGACATGTTACACTTTATCTAAAGAGGAAAAAATAATGATGTGTGAAACTTTACGTGATCTTAAGGTCCCATATGGATACTCTTCGAATTTCAAAAGTCTTATCTATATATAAGATTTAAAATTATACGGCCTCAAATCCCATTACCATCACATTCTAATGCAATAATTGCTTCCTGTTGCTATACGAGGTGTATTGCCAAAACATGTGAGATATGTACTTATTAGAGTATGCTTCTTTTTCAATGCTCTTTGTGCGAAAGTCTTGGATGTGGATAAATTAAAGGGAATTCAGAAGGATCTTGTGGTCACAATGTGCTTGTTAGAGAAATACTTTCCACCATCGTTCTTTAACATCATGATACATATAATGGTGCATCTTGTGAGAGAGGTCGAACTTTGTGGTCCAGTTTTTTTTCGATGGATGTACCCAATTGAGAGGTGAGTATGTTACATTTTTTCCATTATAATCAAATATACATCATGATCGTAGTCTTATCTTTAGTGATTTTCAGGTATATGAAAGTTTTGAAAGATTATGTGAGGGATAAAAATAGCATAGAAGGGCATTGCCCAATGTTATATAACGGAAGAAGCAATCTATTTTTGTTCAGAGTTCTTATCTGGATTAGACGTAATTGGAGTTACTTCTAATATAGAAGATAACAGACCTTTGGGGGGTGCTGGTATCGTTGAAGTCGATCGTTTGTTGTTGAATCAAGCACATCTCCATGTGTTTCATAACACTAATGATGTTCAACCTTATATCGAGTAATTATATTGAAATAAAACATTCTCTATATAATTTTACTTTCCTCTATATGAAACATTACTAATTCATAACTTGATGTAGGGAGCATATGCAGTACTTAAAGAAAATGCACATTCGTAAAGCAAAAAACAAAAAGTGGTTAGAAGAGGAGCATGGCCGCACCTTTATTCAATGGTTTCGTGAAAGGGTATGAATTCTAAAAGCGTACATGTATCTTGTTGTCATAATTTATTTTTACTAATATTCTTAAAATTCTCTTCTTAAAATACCAGGTTAAAGTTGAGCAACATGTCCCAAATACAAATGTCTCGGACACTTTAATTTGGTTGGCTCAAGGACCACGTCAAAATGTATTAAAGTTCCATGGTTATGTCATTAACAAATGTCGGTATCAAACGAAGGATCGGGATGATGTTCGAGTTAACCAGAATAGTGGAGTGAGCATAGTGGCCAAAACGATGCAAGTAGATAGCGCGAAGGATAGTAAACATGTTGTTAGAGATATGGTTTTTTACCATGTGATTAAAGAGAAATGGATGCTAGACTATTTTGCATTTAAGATTTTGGTATTTAAGTGCGATTGGGTTGAGAACAAAAATAGCATCAGGATAGATGAACTTGGATTCACTTTGGTCGAACTTGGTAAAGTTGGTAAAAAAATATGAATCTTTTACCTTGGCATCTCAGGCCAAGCAAGTCTTTTACGTACCTGATCAATTGGATACTAAATGGTCAATTGCACCGTCAGCTCGTCAAAGGTAATATTATGACGAGGACAATGGTGATGAGTTGGTTGATTGTGGTGGACTTGATACTCAAACCAGTGTATTGCCCAATGTTGAATCTTTCGATGTCATTTATTAAAGTCCATCAAATTATGCACGTGAAGATGTTGAGGGGACTTGGATTGACAATCAAATATCATATTCTTAAATATTTATCCTTTTATGTGAATTGGAAGTATTCTATTTGATTAGATGTTATTAGGGAACATATCTCTTATTTGGTTTTGTGTTTGATGTGTTTGGACATTAATTTGGAAGTGAATCAATTTCTTATCGTTTATTTCAATTCACTATATTTTGTTTTGATTTCTTAATGGTTACTAGTAACTGAATTTGCCATCTATATGTATTTTATATGCATGTCCTTTTAGTTACTTCTGATAACAACCACTTCTATCAGCTTCCACCATGAAGGATGGCATTGTTGAAAAACTGACATACACATATCTGATTATTTATCAATACATGAAATATTATTTCCACACATCATGGTATCAATGCAAAAAAAATTGGTATATACCAACTATGTATATACATCTATAGGTATATAGTGACACTGATATCTTTTTCAAATAATTGACCCATAATGTATTAGTATCTAATTGGACATTGGGCTACTAATCATTTGTGTTATCAGAGATACCAAGGTAATCTACTCTGTTTTTATTATTTTTATTTATTTTTGTAGTTGGTATGCCTATCAACAATTTGATGGACATAAACTTTAAGGAGGGCAAAAGTTAAAGGAAGCTTATCTAAGATATTATTTTGACTTTATTTCAGGTAATTTCATCCAGAATCCGAACAGTACTTGAGTTCATATCTGATATTTCTGGTTAGGTAATATTTTTATCCTCTCTCCCTTTTTGTATTCAGTTTACTTTCATTCATGTTTGAAATACTTGAACCTTTTCATGTTGTTAGAAAGAAACAAATCAGCCCCAATGAAATCATAGTCCCCTCTTCTCTCCCCCAATAAAATTATGATGAGCATGAAAGAACAAATGTGAAAAGGAATTCCTAAAGAAAATAAAATGAATCAAAATATCTTACCTTTTTTGGTTTCTACTTCAAGATTTTGGTTATTACATGGATTCGGAAAACAAAAAAAATCAACATCACGCGGACTCAAATAATGCTCATAACGTGATTTTTGAAAATGAAGATATTGAAGAAAATAATGGCAATTGTTAGGGTAGAGGACCAGCAAAGCTCAAACAATTGATCAAAATTCAAACTACTGAAGAACGGGTAAGGGTTTTGTTCAACGAGAAAGGCCAGGCAGTTGTCGGTAAAACATAATTAGCGAGTTATTGTGAATTGTTAGTTAAGTCCATTGTTCCAATCAATTATAGAAGATGACACGAAGTGTCAAATACATATAAAAAGAAGTTATGGAGTGAAATACAGGTAAATGTCGATTAATTATTAATTTTTAATATGTAACAGATATGTATTTTGTTCGGATTTAGTTGTATTTTAACTGGGGTTTAATTTATTTATCTTTAGCTTAAGTTTGATATCAATCCGAGGAGCAAAAGTCAAGTGTTATCGAAGATGGCTAAGAGTTTGAGGCGGTTGAAATCCCAACTTTTCACATCATGGATTCGAAGATTTGAAGATAGACAAGTGATTCTTAAACATCCACCAAATAAGTATGCTATATTCATTAATCAATCAGCTTAGGATTCCTTCTTTGAAGAAAATCTTTCAGAACATTCTAAGGTATACAAATAATAAATAATTTATGCCCATATTTTTATTTTTGAAATTTCGTAGTAAATTTATTTTACCCTCCATATCCTCAAAAAGTCTTGTTATTATTCCCCAAAAATTTGTGAACTTCCCACAACCCATTCAACCACGTTCCTTTTCGAACTACCTCATCTTTCCCTCGCCTTCCCACTTTCACCTTTAAAGCATCACCAAATGAAATGTTGGATGCTTTTGATCTGAGATTTGAGATTCAGTATGTTACTCTCTATTCTCTCTGCCTCTATCCATATATATACCCATTAAATTGGGGTGAGAACCAACAAAATTTTGTTAACCCTCTGTACTTTTATGAACGATTTAAATATTTTCCCATCTCATTCATGAAGATTTAAAATTGTGGAGATTTATCAATCTCATATTTTCCCATTGTATCTGCATGTCAACTTTAAAAGCTTGTTGTCACAACCATACGTCGTATCATAGGGTGTGGCGTTATCTGCACATTCCACCCAAATCTTCATTTATATGGATGATAGATTCTTAAACTTTTTATTCGCTCTTTCATTAATAACAAACATAACTTTATTACAAATTGGCGACAGGATATAGAACTATAACAAGAAAGTCTGATAAACAAAACCTTTAAAAAGTTTGTCCACAGTCACTACCAAGGTGATAGGCTTGAAGACCTTTTATATTAGTAGTGCTCCTTAGTTCTTGTACCTGAAAGGCTTTTCCAAATTCCCCGAACACTCTGTTTCAGTAAGTGGAATGTTGAGTCCTTTTGTTGACCAAGTATCACATCTGATGGAATTTTCAGAGGGAATAAAAGTTTTGTTTCAATCGGGGAAGGTGTCGTGCAGGTTGGCTTCCATCATGACTCTCCTCCATGCCACCCAATATAATTTAAATGAAGGCCTATTTGTTAATTTTTTTCACTATTTCACTGAAATCAAATAATTACAATCTATGCACTTATAACTCTATACAACAAATATAAAAATATATATTTTTAATAAAAATGCATATATAATAAATTGTAGATATAGATAAATGCACTGCTAGTGAATACTTTAACAATCCAAAATGACATGTTAGAACATTTTAGTACTTGATTCTTCTAAGTCACTCAAACATATATGATTGTTTCCCTATGAATCAATATCAAATCATTTTTATGAAAAATTTTAAGTGTATACATGTATCTGATTTTTATTGAAAAAATAATATATTTTAACTAAATATGCGGGCGATCTTGGGTTTTATGAGTTTATGGATATGCGGTCTTAGACAGACACATTCAAGCCTGCATCAAACTTGATGATTTTATACAAATACCATACCCCTTACCATATAAGGCAGACCCGAGCCCGCGTAGGACCTAACCACTCCTATTATTGATTAGACACACCCTTAGGTTGCCTAAGTTAGTCCATTATTTTGGGACACTTAATTTTGCAAAGTGGTAAAAGTTATGGTTGGGAGGTGGACTAATAAATTCATGAGTAACATTCCCTCCAACCACATCTCATCAAACTCCCCACAAGTCTAAGCATGTCATCAAGTCATTCTAATCTCGTATCTATAAATACGCATGTATACATCTTGCTCCCAATAACAAAACCACATTTCACCACGACACCTTCAGTATTCTGAGGTAATCTAGCTACTTCAAACATCTCAAACCCGTGTTTTTATATTCTGAAAAAAAATGGTTGCTTTGATTGTGGCAATGTTACTTTCAAGTCTCCACAATAGCATGGCAGCTCGGAACTTGCTCCAACCTTCCCTACCTGCAGTCCCTACACAGCCTACAATACCGACTTTACCTAAACCAACATTGCTACCATTACCAGCTACATTGCTAACTCTACCAAAGCCCACATTTCCACCTTTGCCAAACCCAACTTTGTCCATTATCCCAACCAAAATTCAAAAGGTAACACTGCAACCTACTTCTTTGCCAAACCCAACTTTGCCCACCATCCAATCCACACTTTCGCTGCCAGCACTTCTAACTTCTTTGCCGGCTATCTCATCAATAATTTCTTCAATCAGAACAACAATTCCTTCTAAAATCATTCTTAAGAACACCCTAATATTAATCACGAACACATTAATATGATTAAACTTTAGCATACAATTGTTCTTAATAAAAGGATCTTGGATCTTCATGTTTTCACAAAATACGTCTAAACGATATAAAATAAGACTTACCTTGATCCAATGCATTGATCAATCTTGATTAATTGCTCCATCAATCTCCCTTCTTGAAAAAATTACACTCAAAATAGAATCTCGAAATTTCTCTCCCACCTCAAAAATAGTGTGTTATGAGATGACTCTAGATGGTGTAGAGGTCTCTATTTATAAGGGGAAGAGGGTCGGAATCCTAGTGTAGGTGGGACTCTTTCAAGTCTCCCACTAATGCCACTAACCATCATATGACTAACGGATAAGGTTTACCCAAATCTTTTAATATCTTTATTTATCACATTCCTAATTAATTATCTGATATTTATCCAGACCACAATGATGGGAAATTCGGAATTTAATAAAATTGAAATTAAATAATTAATTTCGTTACTTGACATTAATTTCCAACAGTCTCCCACTTGGTCTTAATAATTCGTATAATTAAATTAGGTATCATAAGGTGCACAATTATTGATAAATTCAGTTTGCTAAATCAAATGATTCACGAATGCGAGTCATGGCGGTTCCATGTTATTCAAGAGCATGGTTCCTTCCATGTACCACAACACCAATGTTTCATTCAACTAAGCCTTTAATATTGGGTATCATAATGGCCTCATAATGTCCTTTTGAATAAGGACAATTTATGTCAACAACCATTCATAATTATATGCATGCATTCACAAAGGACAGAAATAATTGAAATCAGAAACACTTTTATTGAATTCAAGTAATATTGTCAAACAACTAAGCCAAATAGCAATCATAATTTTACTAATCGAGATCCATCTCTTTGACACGTTCCATAAGGTCTTTTAGAGATAGTCCTTTCATAATAGGATCTGCTATGTTATCACTCGTACTAATGTGATCAATTGACACTTTTTGTTTCTGAATTTCTTCTTTAACTGATAGGTATTTCATTCAACGTGCTTAGTTACTTTAAGAATACCTAACATTTCTTCATAAATAAGATTGCAGCGACATTATCATAATATTTCAGCGACTTGATAATAGTGCCGACAACTCCAAGTCCCGAAATGAAGTCACGCTGCCAAAATACATAAGTTGTAGCATCAAGCATGCTACAAACTCAGCTTTCACAATAGTTAATGGATGGTTTGTGTTGCACTCCTTCGTTATATTGGTTGATAAACCAAAACAAACATACTTAAGCAAGAGTGAACTTCGTACCATCCGCACAACTAGTAAATCCGAGTCACAATAATTGTTCATATTTAAATGAACACATACATCATAAGTGTGAGCATATAGTCCTTTAAGTATCTCATTACTTCATACACAACTTTTAAACCCATAAAATTATTTTTATTCTCTACTTTCTAAATCCGTGCTTGTATACAGAGAAAATATATAAACATACTCCCACTGATCTTAAGGTTTATACAAATATACAATGATTAATAAAAAATAATGATATTATTTCTTAAAATACGTCATGTGGGAAACTTATGTTTATAAAATGATCTCCTAAACATATACAAATGGTTCATAAGAATAAAAAAAAAAAATTCACATCCACATTATGTAACTCTCAATCATAATGAGCAACTAATGTCATAAGAATTCTACATCCTTACATATAATTGAGAAGGTTCATTTATAACCTTTTCTTCATTAATGGTGAAATATTTTACTACAATTTAGCTTTATCTCTTTTAACTACCGTTAGTGTCGCGTTTGGCTTTGATGACCCCTTCATACCCGACTTTAGTGCATCAATTATGTAATTGAACGAGATTTTAAACTTAGTTGTAGTCAATTATTTTCACTTCTTATGACTTTTGGAAATAAAACCATGTCATTATTTATCCATACGCCAAATTCATGTTCATGCAGATACACCACATAATCATCGAGGATAGTAGACCTTTTAAGATCTTCTTAATACTATTCCTTATGATTTTATCTGCATTTATCTCACGGTGACAATACTATCATTTAGTGGTTGATCATTTATTTGTTCTTTGTTGTTTAGATAATCTAACAACTAAAAGAACAAGGATTCAAGAAGGTTATCGATAATGGGATAAGTACCCTACCTTTCTTATAACCATATTTCATGATTTTCTACTACCACTAATTTCACCTTTCATAATGAATTTGACTTTAATGCAATAAATACGTGTCAATGACAATTATATGATCTATGTAGGTCCAATTTAAGGGAAGTTTCTCATAATCTCCCACTTGGGCCACATAGGTCATTCTTATATTAGACATCGTAATACCTTAAGAGCACAACTCGACTGTCAAAATTTGTAAGAGACATTACAAAAATCTTGTCCACGAGAATTATGAAAAAGAGTCTAGATTTAATTTGGTACAAGATTTAAAGAGTTTAAAAAAAACGATACGATTATGATGCAGGATCAAACAAATCTTTAAAGAACTATGTCCAAAATTTATTTTGTACAAAACATCAAAAGGAATACCATAACCCTTAAAAAAATATATATATACATAAAAAGATTCTTCAGAACATATCGCTCAAGATCAAGTCTAGACAAACAGTTTCCAAAAAAATTGAGGGTTTATGAAAAACAAATGGCGATTTGATTCCCCAAGAACAAAATAAAAAGAATCTTATTAGTATTTCTAGTTTGTTTTGTAAGAAATCCTTGCATCAAAAGTAAATAATTTCTATAACACAGTAAGTATAACTTGAAAACTCTACTGAAATGAAAAACTCATTTCAAATCATAAAAGATACATATTATCTTTATCATTATTAGTCCGAGTGTGCAACATGTAAACAAACTTAATTTGTTTAACCAAATTAAATATGAAATTTTTAGAGAAATAAAATGGGATACAATAATATGTGATAAGATAATGAGATAAATTGCTCACTTCATTAATGCTTTGATTTAACAACACACACATCGATTACATGATAAATTGAGTGCATAACCGTGAGTTTTTGTCAGTAGTAACCGTGAAATATCGATTATATGATGCTTGTAGATTACTTTATTGGGTATAATGTTATTTCATTATATTGTACACGACATTTGTGCACAACTTATTTTCACATACTATAATAATGTATGTGATCTATGATGTTCATTCAATCACTCAAAATTGATTCCCTATAAGGAATAACCTTGCTTGAAGAAATAAACTCAATATACCCCATTAATATCTTTACAATTATAAGCATCATGATTTACTACTACCATCATCTTTACATTTAATATTCATTTCCATTCTAGTTGGGTCACTGTAGTGACTACCAAACATTTCATAATATGAATATTACATTACGTAAAGACTTACATACACAAGCTAATAAGTTTTTTCACTTATTTTCATTAAATATCGCATGAGCAACAAACAAAATTATTCATGTTTATGGTTTTCATAAACTTAATTGGTGATATGATAGTGAAAGAAACTATGGCATCTGCGTTTGACGACCATTATTGCCTTCCCAAAATATATATCACCACTTATATTTTGTTCAATTATTGTAATTGGACATGTAGGCTTCCGAATCACAATGATTGAATAAACAATAATATGTATGCAACATCATAAAGTACCATCATCCCAGTATTCAATATCATACATGGACCCGTAGGTAACCAAAATATGCATGATATTAATTCATTAGTCCAATATTTATATCTTCTGGAATGGAGAACTTTAATGAACACCAAACCATATATTATATAAATATAAGAGATACGCATACATGTGCAAAATACCCGTAATACATGAATAATTATATTATTGTCTATTCCTTAATTTGAAATTCACGAAAAATTAGACATTATGTGAAAATCAAATAGACCAAGAGTTTGCATGAGATATTATACAAATAATAGTAAATGGAAGACATAAACCATTTACTTTCACTTCATCACTTGTGTATGAGTAACAAATCAGAAATATTGACCCAAATCATTCATGGTCATACTAATGCACAATACGGTTATAATCACAATTATCATACTAGTGGCATATGTAAATATGACTTTTTAACATTGATGTCAACTATTTAACATTTGCAAAAATTCCAATGTTTATTTGATTCAAATATCAGCATGTGTTGCGCTTCAATTTAACCTTATACAAACATTAGGATAATCTGAAATGACTACAAGTATAATATCTTCACATGTAATCTTAGCCTGTATTTGACATTTGATTAAACTGAATGAATACTTACTTATGAGTCTCAAAATTTGCAAGTCATACATTTAAATATGCATACATGCAACGAAATCATAAATCTAGTATCCGCACATATGAATTGTAGCCTGTGTTTGGCATTTAATTCAACTTAATGGGAGTACTAGCATTAGAATAAACAATAATTCTGATTTTCAACCACATGAATCGTTGGCCTGTGTTTGGCACGAGATTCATTAAAACACGAATATCATAATATTCAACAATATGAATCATTGGCCTGTGTTTGGCACGAGACTCATCAAAATATGAATATTAACAATAACGTAAGTCTAATATCCTACCATATGAGATATGTTGGCCTGTGTTTGGCACGAATATTCAACTAAAATAGGATCATTAGAGCAATGTTTTATCATAGTTCTAGATAAAACATACATGAAATATGGGAAAACTTAAATCTTTTCAAAAAAAAAATAAGTTAGCATCATGGAACTGTAGGAAATTACTCCAAAATCTCAAATATTCGACGGAATTCAAAAATATTTTTTCTGGAAGTCAGAAACATTATTTATGCAAAATCAATGCCCCCCAAAATATTATACTCAAAACTTAATGTATAAGTATGGTCCAAATATAAATGCATACACAATAATATAATATTTACAATTATAGATTAAGACACTTTTATGTCTTCCCCATCCAACATCATATAAATATTATTGTCGAAACATCAATTCATAATTACATTAGGACCTTTGGGCTACCAATTATAGATTATGCATAATAACCTAATATATCGAAATGCTATTGTCAAACATATAATCATACATCTAATATTCAAAATTTTATATTGAACCCTTTAATCAATACCAAATAATACATAAAATGAATATTAGAACAACCATGAACATTAAAAGCAACCCCTGTGGTGGAAAAATACATAATATTTGGAAAAATCGTAATTTTTGCCAAAAATAGAAAATTTTAGTTAGCACCACAGAGATGTAGATAATTACTCCAGGATCTCAAAAGAATTTGCGGAATTCAAAAATTAATTTTCTAGAGTGAAATATTGACGTCAACATTATTACCAAAAACGACAAAAACGCAATTTTAAGGGTCTTAACGACGTCAACACGCAAAAGTAAGGTGGTGCCCATTGTTAACAATGGGTTTTGTTTATTTCGACGTTTCCAGTCGATCATGTCAGTTTCGTAAAATTCCAAGCAAGTTTTGACCTTTCATTCTGACCAGTGAGTATTGGCGACAGAAGAAAAACGTCACAGAAAATTTCAGACACACTTTAAGAGCAGATTTAATGACAAAAATAAGACGTCGCAGAAGGTCTCAGGCACAAAAGAAATTTAATGACATAAATAAAAATGTCGCAGAAAGTCTCAGGCACATATTTCATTATAGACGAACATCAATAAGGAAAATCATGAGATCTTAAACTTTAGCTCTCATACCACATGTAAAATCATTCTTAAGAACACCCTAATATTAATCACGAACACACTAATATGATTAAACTTTCGCATACAATTGTTCTTAATAAAAGGATCTTGGATCTTCATGTTTTCACAAAATACGTCTAAACGATATAAAATAAGACTTACCTTGATCCAATGCATTGATCAATCTTGATTAATTGCTCCATCAATCTCCCTTCTTGAAAAAATTACACTCAAAATAGAATCTCGGAATTTCTCTCACACCTCAAAAATTGTGTGTTATGAGATGACTCTAGATGGTGTAGAGGTCTCTATTTATAAGGGGAAGAGGGCCGGAATCCTAGTGGAGGTGGGACTCTTTCAAGTCTCCCACTAATGCCACTAACCATCATGTGACTAACGGATAAGGTTTACCCAAATCTTTTAATATCTTTATTTATCACATTCCTAATTAATTATTTGATATTTATCAAGACCACAATGATGGGAAATTCGGAATTTAATAAAATTGAAATTAAATAATTAATTTCGTTACTTGACATTAATTTCCAGCAGTCTCCCACTTGGTCTTAATAATTCGTATAATTAAATTAGGTATCATAAGGTGCAGAATTATTGATAAATTCAGTTTGCTAAATCAAATGATTCACGAATGCGAGTCATGGCGGTTCCATGCTATTCAAGGGCATGGTTCCTTCCATGTACCACAACACCAATGTTTCATTCAACTGAGCCTTTAATATTGGGTATCATAATGGCCTCAGAATGTCCTTTTGAATAAGGACTATTTCTGTCAACAACCATTCATAATTATATGCATGCATTCACAAAGGACAGAAATAATTGAAATCAGAAATACTTTTATTGAATTCAAGTAATAGTGTCAAACAACTAAGCCAAATAGCAATCATAATTTTACTAATCGAGATCCATCTCTTTGACACGTTCCATAAGGTCTTTTGGAGATAGTCCTTTCGTAATAGGATCTGCTATGTTATCACTCGTACTAATGTGATCAATTGACACTTTTTGTTTCTGAATTTCTTCTTTAACTGATAGGTATTTCATTCAACGTGCTTAGTTACTTTAGGAATACCTAACATTTCTTCATAAAGAAGATTGCAGCGACATTATCATAATATTTCAGCGACTTGATAATAGTGTCGACAACTCCAAGTCCCGAAATGAAGTCACGCTGCCAAAATACATAAGTTGTAGCATCAAGCATGCTACAAACTCAGCTTTCACAATAGTTAATGGATGGTTTGTGTTGAACTCCATCATTATATTGGTTGATAAACCAAAACAAACATACTTAAGCAAGAGTGAACTTCGTACCATCCGCACAACTAGTAAATCCGAGTCACAATAATTGTTCATATTTAAATGAACACATACATCATAAGTGTGAGCATATAGTCCTTTAAGTATCTCATTACTTCATACACAACTTTTAAACCCATAAAATTATTTTTATTCTCTACTTTCTAAATCCGTGCTTGTATACAGAGAAAATATATAAACTTACTCCCATTGATCTTAAGGTTTATACAAATATACAATGATTAATAAAAAAATAATGATATTATCTCTTAAAATACGTCATGTGGGAAACTTATGTTTATAAAATGATCTCCTAAACATATACAAATGGTTCATAAGAATAAAAAAAAAAAAAATCACATCCACATTATGTAACTCTCAATCATAATGAGCAACTAATGTCATAAGAATTCTACGTCCTTACATATAATTGAGAAGGTTCATTTATAACCTTTTCTTCATTAATGGTGAAATATTTTACTACAATTTAGCTTTATCTCGTTTAACTACCGTTAGTGTCGCGTTTGGTTTTGATGACCCCTTCATACCCGACTTTAGTGCATCAATTATGTAATTGAACGAGATTTTAAACTTAGTTGTAGTCAATTAGTTTCACTTCTTATGACTTTTGGAAATAAAACCATGTCATTATTTATCCATACGCCAAATTCATGTTCATGCAGATACACCACATAATCATCGAGGATAGTAGACCTTTTAGGATCTTCTTAATACTATTCCTTATGATTTTATCTGCATTTATCTCACGGTGACAATACTATCATTTAGTGGTTGATCATTTATTTGTTCTTTGTTGTTTAGACAATCTAACAACTAAAAGAACAAGGATTCAAGAAGGTTATCGATAATGGGATAAGTACCCTACCTTTCTTATAACCATATTTCATGATTTTCTACTACCACTAATTTCACCTTTCATAATGAATTTGACTTTAATGCAATAAATACGTGTCAATGACAATTATATGATCTATGTAGGTCCAATTTAAGGGAAGTTTCTCATAATCTCCCACTTGGGCCACATAGGTCATTCTTATATTAGACATCGTAATACCTTAAGAGCACAACTCGACTGTCAAAATTTGTAAGAGACATTACAAAAATCTTGTCCACGAGAATTATGAAAAAGAGTCTAGATTTAATTTGGTACAAGATTTAAAGAGTTAAAAAAAACGATACGATTATGATGCAGGATCAAACAAATCTTTAAAGAACTATGTCCAAAATTTATTTTGTACAAAACATCAAAAGGAATACCATAACCCTTAAAAAAATATATATATACATCAAAAGATTCTTTAGAACATATCCCTCACGATCAAGTCTAGACAAACAGTTTCCAAAAAAATTGAGGGTTTATGAAAAACAAATGGCGATTTGATTCCCCAAGAACAAAATAAAAAGAATCTTATTAGTATTTCTAGTTTGTTTGGTATTAAATCCTTGCATCAAAAGTAAATACTTTCTATAACACAGTAAGTATAACTTGAAAACTCTACTGAGATGAAAAACTCATTTCAAATCATAAAAGATACATATTATCTTTATCATTATTAGTCCGAGTGTGCAACATGTAAACAAACTTAATTTGTTTAACCAAATTAAATATGAAATTTTTAGATAAATAAAATGGGATACAATAATATGTGATAAGATAATGAGATAAATTGCTCACTTCATTAATGCTTTGATTTAACAACACACACATCGATTACATGATAAATTGAGTGCATAACCGTGAGTTTTTGTCAGTAGTAACCGTGAAATATCGATTATATGATGCTTGTAGATTACTTTATTGGGTATAATGTTATTTCATTATATTGTACACGACATTTGTGCACAACTTATTTTCACATACTATAATAATGTATGTGATCTATGATGTTCATTCAATCACTCAAAATTGATTCCCTATAAGGAATAACCTTGCTTGAAGAAATCAACTCAATATGCCCCATTAATATCTTTACAATTATAAGCATCATGAGTTACTACTACCATCATCTTTACATTTAATATTCATTGCCATTCTAGTTGGGTCACTGTAGTGACTACCAAACATTTCATAATATGAATATTACATTACGTAAAGACTTACATACATAAGCTAATAAGTTTTTTCACTTATTTTCATTAAATATCGCATGAGAACCAAACTAAATTATTCATGTTTATGGTTTTCATAAACTTAATTGGTGATATGATAGTGAAAGAAACTATGGCATCTGCGTTTGACGACCATTATTGCCTTCCCAAAATATATATCACCACTTATATTTTGTTCAATTATTGTAATTGGACATGTAGGCTTCCGAATCACAATGATTGAATATACAATAATATGTATGCAACATCATAAAGTACCATCATCCTAGCATTCAATATCATACATGGACCCGTAGGTAACCAAAATATGCATGATATTAATTCATTAGTCCAATATTTATATCTTCTGGAATGGAGAACTTTAATGAACGCCAAACCATATATTATATAAATATAAGAGATACGCATACATGTGCAAAATACCCGTAATACATGAATAATTATATTATTGTCTATTCTTTAATTTAAAATTCACGAAAAATTAGGCATTATGTGAAAATCAAATAGACCAAGTGTTTTCATGAGATATTATACAAATAATAGTAAATGGAAGACATAAACCATTTACTTTCGCTTCATCACTTGTGTATGAGTAACAAATCAGAAATATTGACCCAAATCATTCATGGTCATACTAATGCACAATACGGTTATAATCACAATTATCATACTAGTGGCATATGTAAATATGAATTTTTAACATTGATGTCAATTATTTAACATTTGCAAAAATTCCAATGTTTATTTGATTCAAATATCAGCATGTGTTGCGCTTCAATTTAACCTTATACAAACATTAGGATAATCTGAAATGACTACAAGTATAATATCTTCACATGTAATCTTAGCCTGTATTTGGCATTTGATTAAACTGAATGAATACTTACTTATGAGTCTCAAAATTTGCAAGTCATGCATTTAAATATGCATACATGCAACGAAATCATAAATCTAGTATCCGCAGGCATTTAATTCAACTTAATGGGAGTACTAGCATTAGAATAAACAATAATTCTGATTTTCAACCACATGAATCGTTGGCCTGTGTTTGGCACGAGACTCATTAAAACACGAATATCATAATATTCAACAATATGAATCATTGGCCTGTGTTTGGCACGAGACTCATCAAAATATGAATATTAACAATAACGTGAGTCTAATATCCTACCATATGAGATATGTTGGCCTTTGTTTGGCACGAATATTCAACTAAAATAGGATCATTAGAGCAATGTTTTATCATAGTTCTAGATAAAACATACATGAAATACGGGAAAACTCAAATCTTTTCAAAAAAAAAAAATAAGTTAGCATCATGGAACTGTGGGAAATTACTCCAAAATCTCAAATATTCGACGAAATTCAAAAATATTTTTTCTGGAAGTCAGAAACATTATTTATGCAAAATCAATGCCCCCCAAAATATTATACTCAAAACTTAATGTATAATTAATGGTCCAAATATAAATGCATACACAATAATCTAATATTTACAATTATAGATTAAGACACTTTTATGTCTTCCCCATCCAACATCATATAAATATTATTGTCGAAACATCAATTCATAATTACATTAGGACCTTTGGGTTGCCAATTATAGATTATGCATAATAACCTAATATATCGAAATGCTATTGTCAAACATATAATCATACATCTAATATTCAAAATTTTATATTGAACCCTTTAATCAATACCAAATAATACATAAGATGAATATTAGAACAACCATGAACATTAAAAGCAACCCCTGTGGTGGAAAAATACATAATATATGGAAAAATCGTAATTTTTGCCAAAATAGAAAATTTTAGTTAGCACCACAGAGATGTAGATAATTACTCCAGGATCTCAAAATAATTTGCGAAATTCAAAAATTAATTTTCTGGAGTGAGATATTGACGTCAACATTATTACCAAAAACGGCAAAAACGCAATTTTAAGGGTCTTAACGACGTCAAAACGCAAAAGTAATGTGGTGCCCATTGTATACAACGGGTTTTATTTATTTCGACGTTTACAGTCGACCATGTAAGTTTCGTAAAATTCCAAGCAAGTTTTGACCTTTCATTCTGACCAGTGAGTATTGGCGACAGAAGAAAAACATCACAGAAAATTTCAGACACACTTTAAGAGCAGATTTAATGACAGAAATAAGACGTCGCAGAAGGTCTCTGGCACAAAAGCAATTTAATGACATAAATAAAAATGTCGCAGAAAGTCTCAGGCACAAAAGCAATTTAATGACATAAATAAAAATGTCGCAGAAAGTCTCAGGCACATATTTCATTATAGACGAACATCAATAAGGAAAATCATGAGATCTTAAACTTTAGCTCTGATACCACATGTAAAATCATTCTTAAGAACACCCTAATATTACTCACGAACACATTAATATGATTAAACTTTAGCATACAATTGTTCTTAATAAAAGGATCTTGGATCTTCATGTTTTCACAAAATACGTCTAAACGATATAAAATAAGACTTACCTTGATCCAATGCATTGATCAATCTTGATTAATTGCTCCATCAATCTCCCTTCTTGAAAAAATTACACTCAAAATAGAATCTCGAAATTTCTCTCCCACCTCAAAAATAGTGTGTTATGAGATGACTCTAGATGGTGTAGAGGTCTCTATTTATAAGGGGAAGAGGGCCGAAATCCTAGTGGAGGTGGGACTCTTTCAAGTCTCCCACTAATGCCACTAACCATCATGTGACTAACGGATAAGGTTTACCCAAATCTTTTAATATCTTTATTTATCACATTCCTAATTAATTATCTGATATTTATCAAGACCACAATGATGGGAAATTCAGAATTTAATAAAATTGAAATTAAATAATTAATTTCGTTACTTGACATTAATTTCCAACATTCCTACCAGTCCTTTCTTCTCGCCACCCCCCATCTGCCTAGCCGGCTCTCTTTGAGAATATGAATAATAAATAAGTATACGATAATTGAAACAAATCGTTATATATAACAAGCTACATGTCATAGCTTCGTATATTAGCATATTGTAGTGAGTCCATGTGGATTCCCTATCATAGCTAAGGAATTTTATATTATAGTGGCCATCAAACTCCACCTCGATGAAACAATATCTTTTGTTTTTAATGTTGAAATGTGTTTTACTAATGTTGAAATGTGTTTTAAAGAGATGAATGCAAGCAATCAAGGTGTTAATTATTGCATATTTTAAGAACCGTAGGTATTAAGCACCCATCCGACTTCATATAGATGCTCAACTTGAGAAAGAAGTCTAATGTATCCCCTCAATGAGATACTAATGTAGCCTTTTCCCCCATTATTAATCATTGTATTACAAATGCTAAAAAAATGATTTTGATCATGGTTGCCTGAATGAGAATGAGCTCAAAGTCGTTTTTTTCAAATTATTAGGGATCTTATTTTGGTCCTGAACAAGAAAACCTTCTTAAGAGAATGCATTGTATGTTCCTGAAAAATGAGTAGCTTTTTGGCATCAAAGGTATCACAACTTAATAAAAAATAATTTGGCAAGGTTTGACATGATTGCAATACTCATGTGTCCTTAGATATGCTGCAAGACCAAAACAACATTGAGTACAGAAATAAAACAAAATCTAAGCTTCAAGATTATTTATGCATTTACCCAAAAATAAAATTCAGAATGACAATCACAATATATTATCTAATCTTCTATCTTCAAGATCATTCTGGTAATATAAAATTCAGAATGACAATCACAATTCATTATCTGATTGTTTGAAAAACATGGAAATATAGAAAAAATAAATTTGACAAGCTTGGACATACTTAAATAACTAAAACAACATCGACTACAAAATTGAAACACACCCAAAACTTCAAAATTAAGTTCAAATTTTCCCAAAACTGAAATTCAAAACTTAAACTCTACCATACAAAATTCAAGTCAATTATAGGACGACCTTATAACCAACATGTGACACTAATGGCCTTTTAGTCAATTAGTTCTTTGTTTATGTTGTGAATTTTGTGCGACTACAATGACCCATGACTATTCACTATTCTTTTTTAATATCTAAACACTTTTTATATCTGATAATCTAGTTAATTTTAAAAAGAGTTAATGAAGAGAAGTGAGGGGTTAATAAAGAAGTTTAAGACCGAGTGAAGTTACAAATGTTTAAGTGGTTGTATCTTATGAGATCATGTAAGTGAAGGTCCATTAACTTAACTAACATAGTAATAAAGCTTAATATTTTAAAGATGTAACATACTTAAGCAGATTTAATGGTCAATTCCGCAACAGAGAGACGCTTCTCTTCAATTTATTTCCAATGCCTGCTTGATGATCCCGAGAGGGCCAGGTGATTCTGAACAGTCTCAAATAGAGTTGCATCAACATTAATAGCTCAGTTACCAATCTTATTCAAACAATCCAGATATGATCACAAACAAGTGAAATCTTATTCAAATAATCCAACATTTACCAATCTAAATATTCTTAATCGCTCAAACTCAGAACATCATAGTCAAATAAACATAAATAACAAATTAGAGAAATACGTCCATATTAATTAAGCTAAAGGGCCTGATATGAATAGATGATCAAAAAATTTAATTTCAGAGTTATAGTAGGGACAAATAGAAGCAGGGGAATGCACATTGCTTGAATTGAATCATCTAAAGGGATAATATTTTGATAAAATTTCCACAAAAAAGTTGAAATCTTCTGAGGATGAGCTGATCTCCAAGAAAGCTTGCATATGAAAGATGAAGGTCTAGATTGTCTGATAAGCTGCCAAGAAGATTTAGTGGAAACTAACCATTTGAATTAGGAGACCAGATTTTGGATCCTTCAATTTCAATAGTAGAAGCCCCTACATAAGATTCAATCCGGTTTAGTCTCTTATATGTGGGAGATCCTCCAATTTTGGGCATGTTCTTGTATTTGTTCGAATAAAAATGGGACCATAGATTTTCAACTGTGGATAAATTCCACCGTATCTTTAAATTGAATGCCTTAAACAGGTCCTGAAAAAGCTTAAAGCCCAAGACTCATTCTTCAACTGAAAATCACATATTAAACCATTTCATCCAGTGGTGTTTATGACCATAATCCTTAGACAAGTCATGAAAAAGATTAAATACCAGCAATGCAGTAATGCAATATAAATACCAACAATGCATAACTGAGTTACGACCCTTCCTCGAGGAATGAGGTATAAAGGGATCTCATAGTTCCAAAAAATTATAAAAGGAAACAAGCCCTTCTGGTATTTTCGATTCTTTGGAACCTGTCATGTAACCACTTTGGTGTATCTAATTTACACAGGACATATTTTTCTTCTATATCTAATTGATAGCTATACAAAAGAAATTGATAGTTGTAGATTTGGATTTGAGATATGGACTGAATAGCTATTTTTGACTGGATTTCTCATTGAGCTATTCAATGTAGCTACTTTTTCACTCACTAAATTCCTAAATATCATTTTCCTAAGCTAGTAGTTTGCTTCAACTATGGTGGAAGAAAGTGGAGTCACTTACACACGTGCTCTTATGTTTATTCCTTCCAAATATATTGGGTTTTTTTTACACACAACATGTTTGATTTACATTATGCTTCATATCACAGTAGTGGCCAGTTGATCAACACAGGATGCATGTTTCAACATCTGTTTTGTTGATAGCATTATGTTTGACACTAATGCTTCATTCTGTTTTGTTTGGTTGATCGGATTCTGTTTCATTTTATTTTGTTGATAGCATTATGTTTCATTCTGTTTTGTTGATAGCATTATGTTTTGTTGTTTTGATTAATAAAATACTGAAGTTGTGTTTACTAACCATTTTAATTATTAACAGGTATTTGTAGGGTTATTCAACTCGAAGAAGATAAAAACATCGTAAGAAAGTTATTTGTAAGAAAGTTGTATGTTGCATTTCATTTCAATGGACCCAATCGATATTGGTAGGGTTAGGGGTATGCCTATCTGCAGTCACCCTACCCTATAAAAGGAGGGCATGAGTTCACTCTCAGGGCACACCTCAGATCCATAAATATCAGTGATCTCAGCAACATTCTCTTGCATCCATTGATGTTTACTTGTGTGAAATTCCTTTCCACCTTTCATTCCCATCATTTTCATACCCAATTTAGCAAAATCTCCTTCTCTCTCATCCAACATTCATCCCAACATTCAAAGGAGCTCATCAAGGATCAAGATCAAACCTTAATTCTCCAAATAAGATCCAAATATCCTTTTCTCTCTTTAAATTTCTTTATTTCCGCATTAGTTACATAAATTCTTAATCTAGATTTTACTTTAGTTCACACACATTCATCATTTATTAGTTATATCGCACATACTTCATTTTTATAAAAAAAATGAAGAAAAAAAAGGTTACGCCTATAAATTCCATTGGGATTATTCAACACATTTTCGCAAAACTAAAATATCTTTTCTACATACAAACATTTAATAAACTCCCGTTTGAATTTGTGGGATAAACCCCACCCGTGTGCCGCATGTGAACTACGTGGACTTTGGTGTTTCGGGCTAAATCCCGAGACTCTCGTCCAATTTTCCAATTTTCCTATTTTCACATTTTCATTCTTTTTTATTTATTAATTTATTACTTTATATATCATACTTGTGTTTCATATTTGCATTTTATCTAACAAATATTATCATTTCATTATAACGATCAATATCTCGATAAGCGTGCACATCATATTTTCTGATTATTATTTTGGGAACATTCCTTTGGATGACCTCGCTCTATTTTCTATGATATGAGTCGAGCAATTTCAATCTCCATTTATATATACATGCACACACACTTCATAAGCCCATGAGAGACCGAAAAGGCAAAATGGGTTCCTAACACCTTCCCATCCCGTAACTTAGCCCCCGAACTCTGAACTATTGGTTTCATAAGCATCAGTTTGTCTTTGATGCCTCTCTTGGGGTACCGACATGTTCTTTTTCCCATTTTTTTGCAACATAGGCTAACGACTCCATATCTTTACATCACCCCACATCGATGATGGCCGAAGCGCTCCTAGAAAAAAGGCATGAGACCTTCTCTCCCTTTCCAAGTGTGTGCGCGCGCACGAGCACTGGTAACCCCTCGAGACGAGAAAGGAAAAGATCTAATGTGGGATGGACATAGTGGCGACTCCGTTGGGGATAAATTTATCATAAGAGTCCTAGACTCTGTTTGCATGGGTATTATCATTTCCAGCTTGTGTGCGTATACACCAACCTGTATGTTCCCCTTTTTTTCTCCTCTATTATTATTTGCATATATCTACCTCATGCTTATATCACTCCTCACTCACACATACTCTCCATGTACACTTCACACTACTTACACATAGGATCACTTATATCCACATATTACACACACCACTTAGAATATACAAATTTAGGTGTCACTAGCACACACCTCCACTTATCAGACTTGTATATATATCCATGCTCACGCATTCTTATCACACACCACTTGTAGTTTATCCATGGTTAGGTTCACTACCACACACTCACTCATAGATAGTCACTCATCACTCACTCTCACATATCCATGCTTAGTGTAATCTCCATGCTAGATTTACTTTGCATGATACTTGTACATTGTTCCTAATTAGTATAATGCTCATCAGTCGGTTCATCAGCCAGTTGAATTCTATTTTTGAACCCATATTCAAACTCCTCCGTAAGGATTCCACCAAAATCTGGAACGAAGCTTGTTAGGAAGCTTTGACTAGATCAAACAGTATCTAACCCAAGCTCCGGTACTTTTGCCACTGTAGCTTGGTCTCCCCTTACTCCTATACTTGACCATAACAGACACCTTATCTAGGGCTTTGCTAGCCAAATATATTAAAGAATTCCACAAAGAGAGGGCCATTTACTATGCCAATCATAAACTGGCTAGATAGGAGGTCAACTACACTGCCTTGGAGAAAGCATGTGTCGCCCTTGTCTGGGTCACTCAAAAATAACGGCACTACATGCTTACTTTTCCCATCAGACTTGTGTCTCGAATGGATCCTATCAAATACCTGCTCAAAAAACCTACCATGTTTAGCTGAATGGCCCGATGGTTAATGCTGCTAGTCGAATTCGATATTGTGTATGTCACACAAAAAGCTATGAAAAAGAGAGCTATCTCTGACTACCTTACTGACTACCCATCAAAGAAGCCGGTGTTTGGATTTGTAAGTTCTCAAATCAAGATATCATTTGCACCTCCCAAGAAGACCTTTGGTGGCAAATGTTCTTTGATGGTACTGCCAACAAGAAAGGATATGGCATTGGGATACTCCTAATTGCCCCTGATAACTCCTACACTCCCATTGCCATCAAGCTAGATTTTCCCTCCACCAATAACTAGGCCTCAAAGTTTCTCTTAAGAAAGGTATCAAATGCCTAGGTCTCTATAAAGATTCAACCCTCATCATTGTCCAGGTCCTTAAAAGATGGAAAGTCAAGGATGAAAAGTTGATAACCTTTGACGCCCACCTAGAACATCTAGCCTCCCAGTTTTGAGATATCACATTGCATTACTTACCCCAAGCAAGGAACAACTTAGTCGATGACCTTGCTAACTTAGCCTCCATGGTCGACATGCTTGAAGGAATAATAATGGCCCCTTTTCCTAATCCGAAAGCAAATTAAACCAACCCACTGCTACCATATCGAACTAATCACAGAAGAAGATCCTCGTATGTTCGAATGCAGGTACTATGACATTTGGTGCCTCCTCAAGGATGGTAGGTACCCCCTGTAGACACCCCATTCTGTTACCCCCTAACTCTCCTTAGGTCCCTAGTACCCCCCTTCATCACTACAAATCCCTTTCAAATGGTCCATCCCGTGCGTGATTCTGACTTACCGTGCAGACGAACGATCCGTTTCTGTTCGAAACTTGATCTAGAGGGCACCGGGGGCTCACGGGGTCTATTTGACCTAAGTCAACTCTTTAGCTCGATCGAGGCTGAATAAATCTTCGAAGGGCACTGAAACCCTTTTCCAATGGTCTACTCCGAGCACGATTCTGAATTACCATGCGGACGAATGATCCGTTTGACTCCAAGAGGTCATCGAATGCTTCCAGGGCCCGGTTGACCAAAATCAACTCCCCCAACTGGGTCAAACTCTTTGGAATGTTAAAGTACATCTCCTAAACTTTCAACGGTCCACCCCATGCACAATTCGAACTTACCATGCGGACAAATGATCCATTTGCGTCCGAACGATTTCTCGTCCTATAGACCGACAAACGCTTTCGAGCCATATTTGACCCAAAGTCAACTCCCGAACTCGGGAACGGTCCTAAGGACTTTCCAATATCTCTGAATTTCCTTTCCAATAGTCTGCCCCGTGCATGATTCTGACCAAAGGTTTGCCCTAGGCAGCCAATTTTCCAAAAAGGCCTGAAACACACTGCTAAATGGCAGGTTTCGAACCCTGCCGATCGACAGGTGCCGATAGGCACAACCAGATCTATGTCGATCGGCAATGACCTGGGCCTATAAAAGGAGGCCTTCATCTCATGTACAAGGGGAGCCCAGATCTGATAAAAATCGCTCTGAGCGAATCCCAAAAACCTCTCTCAAAGACAGGGCGATTTCAACATCCAAATCCCTTTATAACTTCCACTTTTCTTCATCCTTTTCATAAAACTTGGTGAATTATCCACTCTCCACCATCATCCAAGTGCAAGGTCTGCTCTCCAACATTCAAGATCAAGCTCAAGATCTTCAAGAAGGTCCAACTTTCTCTCCAAATTCTCTTAAATTCGCAATAACTTGTTTTATTATTTAGCACTTTTATTATCCCATCTCACACATACTAATATATTTTTTATTTAGTATTATTGCACGACTCTTAATTACATATAAATAAAACCCCAAAAAATAAGAAAAATAGGGTTTGCTCATAAATTCCAAATAGGGATTCTCATAATTTTCTCACACTTTTCTCACAACTAAAACACTTTTCCTACACACACACATTCACAAATAAGAGATCCCCCATTTGAATTTATGGGATAAACCCCACCCCTCGTTTTGTATGCGAACTACGTGGACTTTGATGCCTTTATAGGCTACGTAGACATCTCGGGGTAAAACCCAAGACTCAAGTCCTATTCTCACTTTCTCCCTCATTTTCTATCTTCTCTAAATCCAATTTTCTTACATCCTATATTCTTGTTCTTAGTGACGAATTACTCCATATGCGTTATCGTTCCGTTATAACGATCAACGTAAGGGTAATCGCATAAATCTTATTTTCTAATATTATTTTTATACCTTCCTACGGATGACTCGCTTTATCTCTTCCATGATAGAAGTCGAGGATTCCTATCTCCACTATATATATACATATGCACACATATCACGGGGAAAATAAAAAGGGGAAATAGCAAACATCCATGAGAGACCTAAAGGGTGGAATGGGTGCCTAACACCTTCCCATTTCGTAACTTAGCCTCCTAACCCTTCTGAAATCATTTTGGTTTCGTATGAACCAGTATGTCTTTGGATGTCGTCATTCGGGATGGCTTTGCCTTTTTCTTTTATATGTTTTGAGTAAAATAGACTGGCGACTCTAAATCTCTCTACATTTTTACACCTCATCTCAAATGACGCCGAACGAAGCGCTCCCGAGAGGGATGCGTGGGACCCAAGGATCCTCCCTTCACGCGCCCGCCCGCGGCGAGGATCGGGGATGGCCACAGTGGCGAATCTGCTGGGGATATGTATGTTTTAAGGGCTTGACTCTATTTACATGGATGTTATATTTGTTTATATTTCCCTTATATCTTCATGTTCCCCTTTTCCATGTGTATCCCATGCTTATGCTTTTGTTCACACACTTGTATAAAAATCTCCATCTACACTTCACACCACGTGCACCTAGGATCACATATATCCGCATATTGCACGCATCAACCATCCATACTTAGTGTACCTTTGGTACTTATACTTTGCTCCCTGTTTGGCATAATCAAGAAAAGCATTCTCATCATAAGATACTAATAAGAGAATCATGCATGATTCACATGACATCACCAAAGAGCATTGTTATTGACCAAATTTTACCCAGTAACTGGAGGGTCACTTCGTGATGGGCGCTGGTCCGGCAGGGCGCAGTTAGCCTAAGCTATATGACTCTTACCTTCCATTGGCCAAGTACCCTCGATATGTATCGAACGGTTCTCCCGCATCGTACTGCTTGACCGAAGTTATAACGGGAGGTATATCGTAGGGAATTCGTTCACATACGCCGAGTATATCGAATTCACTCTCACACATACCGTCCCCACGAGGTATATAGTGAGGCAATTCACGTACACTCGGGTATATCAAATAGCTTGTCCACATCTACCGATTTCCCTCAAGAGCAAGACGTATATCGTGGAAGTCACGCCAAAGGGGGGGAACCCATTCCAATTCACCCAACCAACTGCATACCCGCATATAGGTGTCAAACCTAGGACACGCACTTTAGATTGCCGGTTTCAACCTGAAACTTTGCTAAAATTTTGGGTCGACCTGCCGCCCAAATTTTTGTGCATTTTTAAAATGGAACCCTATTCGTGAGCCTGGTTACAAGTCCAGCCGTAGCTTTGCATATATTAAAAATCCCACTTTTTCAGGCTCGGGTCCCGTCCGGCATTGCATTTAGGAGAATTAAATACAAGTGAGAACATAATAATCGTAATAATCATGCTGAGTTTTGTCTCCAAAAATATTTCTCCCTTTTTATCGAAAATCCAAAAATAGTTTCTTCCCTTTTTCTCAAAAATAAATCCCATTCTACGCCTTCTCAGGTTAATTGCAAGCCCTTGGCCTGGCTCCCTATTGGCTTCGGTCTTCAGTCAAATCACCCTGGGGTTTCATCCGTTCCTCTACTACTTCTTTCGAATCCAGAATCCATCCACTTTCCATGGAGAATACAGATCAAGTACCTGTCATACAGCCGGATCTGACGATATTCCTAGTTCATCTCGTGTCCAAGATTTATAACCTCCAAACTAAGGTTCGAGAGATGCAACGAAACTAGGTTCCCATTCATCAAGAACCTGAGGCCCTATTCCATCGTTCTATGGGTCTACTCGAGACTATATGGGTTCTCGAAGAATATCAGCACGCTCCACGTGCCCCTCCTGTCAATGGGTCACCGCCTCCCCAACTTTTGATGCCAAATATTGCCCAGCTTGTGGCTAACCTGCCTATGGTCGCTGATCCAAAAGAGGAGGAGCTGAGTCATAGAGGATCTCAAGATGCTTACCAATAAGTTCGGCCAAGTCAGAATCTCTGGGAATTACATAGACTACACCCACATGTATCCTTATCCTAAAGTGAGGTTACGTGAGAAGTTTAAAATGCCAAATATAGAGAAGTTCAGAGGGAGTGGACCCCCGATTGTTCATCTTCGTAGTTATCACCATTCTATGACTCTACTTGGGGCTTCTGAAGAAGTGATGGCCCAACTATCTTTGAAGGATAGTGCCTTCCGATGGTTTTTGTCTTTCGAGGAATCCAGAATCCATATCAGGGAGGATGTAGCCCGAGAATTCATATCGCAGTATAAATACAACGAAGAGCTTAAGGTCACCCATTATGATTTCGAAATGCTCAAACAGAACCCTAGGGAATCAGTCAGTAACTTCATAAACCGGTAGAGGGAGCAAGCAGCTACCATGACCAATCGTCCATCTGAGGAGGAACAGATTAACATAGTGAAGAAGAACTTCTTGCCCCATGTTTGAGCAATGATGGGAGGACAATACTATCCCCACTTCGGAGCTCTCAGAGAAGCGGGGGTAGAAATCGAGGAAAACCTAGTTAAAACAGAGGTTGAATCGAAGAAGGTGTCCGAACAGTTTACCCCTAGAAAGTATGACAAGCCTGCCAGTGCTACAATCTCAACCATCAACAACATCTCTCAACCAACCACATCAGGGGCACCAGAAAGCCGCCCTGCCCCCATACGAAGGGAATACACTGAGCTCCATGCTCCCCTCTCCAAAGTTTACCAAGCCCTGTTAAGATGAAACCTCATCAAACCCTTGGATCCCCGTCCATTGCCAAATCCACTGCCAAGCAACTTCAAGGCCGACGCTCATTGCGCCTTTCACCAAACTGTTGGCCATACCACCAACCAATGCTTTCACTTCCGAAACATAATCCAAGATCTCATTGACCGGGGTATCATCGCCCCACCAGCCAATCCTAATCTAAACACTACTCACAATCCACTCCCAAATCATACCAATGCCATCTTCTTAGAAGAAAACTCAAATTTCGATCCCTCAACTAAAATCACACCCATATACTCTCTTAAACCTCTTCAAATTTGCTCATATTTCCTCCTACACCCTACTGGCCTCGCTGATCAGGCACTATCACTCCTTACCAGAGAAGGCATCATTGTCCGTACCCGTTTTGAAAATAAAAATATGGAATTATCAGAGGTGTTAAACCAACTTCTAGAGTTCGGGCTAAAATTTCCCTCACAGATGGTCATCGATTGCCAAAGGTTAAGTACACTATTCTTGGAATAAAAAAAATAGGCCTGAGATTCAGACAATTGGGTGGTACCAACTGATGAAATCAGCCTAGATGATGTTGTCCAGATTATGGCAGAATTATTCGGGTAAACCAACAGCATTTGTAGTATCACTGGGTTACTTGACATGTGAAGCTACAAGGGCACTTGATCCCTTCAACCATATATATCCCCACAGAATGGTAAGACCTGTATGAAGATGCCGTTAAAGTTGTTGAATGCATTGAATTTATATGGGAAGACATAATTGTTGCCACCGGGCGGGGGAAGAATTCAAAGATTCGAGTGAAGAACAAGCTTCAGGAAGAACTGGCCCAGTAGCCGACATATGTGGGATGATATCATTTGAAGAACTCCTTGGAGAAATAAATAGGATGGTAGAATAACCTGAGATTGACAAGGAAATGGGATTCATGTTCTTCGCTTCTTCAGTAAATCATATGACCAGATCAGGGAGACATTACCAGGTTCCAAGCTCACTACCAGCAAATGATAAGGGGAAGGGTGTTAAAAACCAACCTATGCTAGAGATGACCATCGAGGAGAGCAAGATCCTCGATCAACTGAAGAAATCTCAGGCTAACATCACTCTATGGGGGCTTTTCATGTCTTCCCAGCTGCATAGAAATGCTTTAATCAAGCTGCTCACTGGACCCACAGTTCCTCCTACCACACCAGAAGAGGCGGTAAATCTGGTCGGATCCTTGACCTCTACCCGAATGCTATCATTTTCTGAAGAAGAAATCCCCAGAATTGGGCCAAATCACAATCATGCACTCAATATCTCCGTCGAAGTTATGGGGAAGTTCGTGCCACTCTCTCTTGTCGATAACGGATCCGCCTTGAATGTCTGTCCACTGAGAACCTTCAAGTGTTTGGGCCTAAAAGAAAGCGACCTCACTCCAACCTCTGCCGCTGTACGTGCCTATGATAATACCCACCGGGAGGTGATGGGATCCATAAAACTTGTAATAGGGGTTGGCCCTATAAACCCTGTCGTTGAATTTCAAGTCATAGATATCCCAGCTTGTTTTAACTTGTTGCTCGGACGACCCTCGTTGCACAGTATCAAGGGTGTGTCTTCCTCACTCCATCAGAAATTAAAGTTCTTCGCCGACAGGCGAGTCATCAACATTTTGGGCGACAACGAAAATGTCGAGGGTGCAAGCACCAGCAGTCCAATCCTTGAGATACAGCATGGGCCAAATGATATGCTCCTATCAGGATTTCGGGTTGAGCCACTCCTACTCCTAACAGGGAACAGTTTCAAAGAAAGGGTTTGTCCAGAATATGACCCTCATGACAATGTCAATGTGATTCAGATGTTCAGAAACATGCACTTCATGCCCGGACTGGGGCTAGGGAAAAGGAAGCAAGGGATACTTGAGCCCATCGAACTGAAGAAAGCTTTCCCTCCTTGTGGCTTGGGGTATCAACCATCAGAACAAGAACTCAGAATAATCCAACAGTCTCGACCAAAGAGAAGGTTAGACGGTATCCCAACTATCCCAGGAGACTCCTTGAATGGAAGATTCATCAAAGAAGGCGAAGACTTCCCCTTTTGCAGTTTTCCAGAAACGTGGTATGACCACACAGATAAGAAGATGAAGCCTGCAATTGAGATCTTTTTCCAAAATAGCTACCCATGGGCCGAAAGTTTCCAACACCGAGTACAACCGCTCATCAAAGATATCGAAGAGATTGAGGAAAGTGAATTTAAAGATTCCTTCAACTTAAAGACACTGGGACTATTTTAGTGGGGAAGTGTAACAACCCGCGTAATTTTGGGGCTATTTTAATTAATTTTTGGAAAATGGAGGAAAAAAAGTTTTTGATAAAATTATTTTTATTTCTCAAATATGTTGGTTATTATTTTTAAAGGCGAGAATTTCAAACGGTTTCGAAAACGGAGTTAAAACGGATTTTTAAATGATTTTTAAATATTTTTAACTCTTGGAGTTGTTTTGACTTCCAACTCTTCATTTCTTTGTCTTATTTAATGGAGTCTTATGGATTCCAACTCTTCATTTCTTTGCATTATAGAAGGAAGTCATGGGCAACCCTTTTAACCTACTTTTGGCACAAATTTTGGCAGCAAATATATTTTATATTCCTCTTCTTTTTATATACATATTGGGCCTTGAGATTTGTGAGTTCCAACCTTAGATTAGAGGTGTTCTTGGGGCTATTTTGTTGGAGGTTCTTGGAGGAGATTTTGTATATCTTTTGTGTTGATCTTGAGGATGTGATAGTTGGTTTCCCATCATGGTTTGAGGTATGGGGTTTTACACAATATGCTCCTTAAATCTCGCAAGTGTCATTCTCTTTGAATTCTTGTTAATGGAACTCATATTTGAATTGATAAATTCATTGAAATCTGGAAAATAATTATTAAAATTATTTTGATTCATGTGGTATCATTATATTGTTGATGAGCACGTTGGCATGAGATTTTAATATGGCACGGATGTTGAGTACCCGCCAAAATACCTATTCTCGGCTATGGCTTGATAAAGCATATGCCAATGGGGTGAGGCCTGGTGACCCATTGATGTGTTGTTGAAAAATTATAATGATGAAATGCTATTGAGATTTGCATTTTGAATTGAATATTCGTACTCGTGTTGTTACGCATTATTCATCATTAATATATTTATTGAGCATCTTTCTTGTAGTATTGTGTACTTCCCCATATTTTCTTTTAGTGGCAGGTTAACGCGAATTTTGGGGCGCTATGGAGATTGATTTTAGCGAGGATTGTTTGGGAAAGATTTTTATTATTTTGATGTATAGAGATTTGGAGATTTGTATTTTATTTTCGAGTTAGATAGTTATAATTTTAATTCGAGAGACTTGTTGTAATTGAAGAGATTGAGATTAGTGTATTTATATTATTATGGGTTTTTAGATGCTCTATACCTTGTGTATTGTGGATTTAGATTTATTTTATCGTATTAGCGCTCCGTTCGCTCTCCCCGGGCTGGCGGGGTGTTACAAATGGTATCAGAGCTTAGGTATACGGCAACCATCGGGGCTTAGGTTTTGGGTTCATTGTGTGGTTAGCAATTTTTGGAGATAGAAAATTTTAGGTGATATTCGTGATAAGTTTCGAGATTAGAGGTGAGAAATTTATTTTTGGGAGACGTGATTTATTTTTGGAGTTAGTGTAATGGACTGATTTTGAGAGTTAGGCATTCGGCGAATTTTGAGGGCGAAATTCCATTATTAATGGGGAAATGTAACAACCCGCGTAATTTTGGGCTATTTTAATTAATTTTTGGAAAATGGAGGAAAAAAAATTTTTTGATAAAATTATTTTTATTTCTCAAATATGTTGGTTATTATTTTTAAAGGTGAGAATTTCAAACGGTTTCGAAAACGGAGTTAAAACGGATTTTAAAATGATTTTTAAATGTTTTTAACTCTTGGAGTTGTTTTGACTTCTAACTCTTCATTTCTTTGCATTATAAAAGGAAGTCGTGGGCAACCCTTTTAACCTACTTTTGCCACAAATTTTGGCAGCAAATATATTTTATATTCCTCTTCTTTTTATATACATATTGGCCCTTGAGATTTGTGAGTTCCAACCTTAGATTAGAGGTGTTCCTGGGGCTATTTTGTTGGAGTTTCTTGGAGGAGCTTTTGTAGATCTTTTGTGTTGATCTTGAGGATGTGATCGTTAATTTCTCATCATGGTTTGAGGTATGGGGTTTTACACAATATGCTCCTTAAATCTCGCGAGTGTCATTCTCTTTGAATTCTTGTTAATTGAACTCATATTTGAATTGATAAATTCATTGAAATCTGGAAAATAATTGTTGAAATTATTTTGATTCATGTGGTATCATTATATTACTGATGATCACGTTGTCATGAGATTTTAATATGGCACGGATGTTGAGTACCCGCCAAAATACCTATTCCCGGTTATGGCTTGATAAAGCATATGCGAATGAGGTGAGGCCTGGTGACCCATTGATGTGTTGTTGAAAAATTATAATGATGAAATGCTATTGAGATTTGCATTTTGATTTGAATATTCATACTCGTGTTGTTACGCTTTATTCATCATTAATATATTTATTGAGCATCTTTCTTGTCGTATTGTGTACTTCCCCATATTTTATTTTAGTGGCAGGTTAACGCGGATTTTGGGGCGCTATGGAGATTGATTTTAGCGAGGATTGTTTGGGAAAGATTTGTATTATTTTGATGTATAGAGCTTTGGAGATTTGTATTTTATTTTCGAGTTAGATAGTTATAATTTTAATTCGAGAGACTTGTTGTAATTGAAGAGATTGAGATTAGTGTATTTATATTATTACGGGTTTTTAGATGCTCTATACCTTGTGTATTGTGTATTTAGATTTATTTTATCGCATTAGCGCTCCGTTCTCTTTCCCCGGGCGGGCGGGGTGTTACAAATGGTATCAGAGCTTAGGTATACGGCAACCCTCGGGGCTTGGATTTTGGGTTCATTGTGTGGTTAGCAATTTTTCGAGATAGAAAATTTTAGGTGATATTCGTGATAAGTTTCGAGATTAAAGGTGAGGAATTTATTTTTGGGAGACGTGATTTATTTTTGGAGTTAGTGTAGTGGCCTGATTTTGAGAGTTAGGCATTCGGCGAATTTCGAGAGCGAAATTACATTGTTAGTGGGGAAGTGTAACAACCCGCGTAATTTTGGGTTATTTTAATTAATTTTTGGCAAATGGAGGAAAATAAAGTTTTTGATAAAATTATTTTTATTTCTCAAATATGTTGGTTATTATTTTTAAAGGCGAGAATTTCAAACGGTTTCGAAAACGGAGTTAAAACGGATTTTAAAATGATTTTTAAATATTTTTAACTCTTGGAGTTGTTTTGACTTCCAACTCTTCATTTCTTTGCCTTATTTAAAGGAGTCTTTTGGATTCCAACTCTTCATTTCTTTGCATTATAGAAGAAAGTCGTGGGCAACCCTTTTAACCTACTTTTGGCACAAATTTTGGCAGAAAATATATTTTATATTACTCTTCTTTTTATATGCATATTGGCCCTTGGAATTTGTGAGTTCCAACCTTAGAGTAGAGGTGTTCTTGGGGCTATTTTGTTGGAGGTTCTTGGAGGAGCTTTTGTAGATATTTTGTGTTGATCTTGAGGATGTTATCGTTGGTTTCTCATCATGGTTTGAGGTATGGAGTTTTACACAATATGCTCCTTAAATCTCGCGAGTGTCATTCTCTTTGAATTCTTGTTAATTGAACTCATATTTGAATTGATAAATTCATTGAAATCTGGAAAACAATTGTTGAAATTATTTTGATTCATGTGGTATCATTATATTATTGATGAGCACGTTGTCATGAGATTTTAATATGGCACGGATGTTGAGTACCCGCCAAAATACCTATTCACGGCTATGGCTTGATAAAGCATATGCGAATGGGGTGAGGCCTGGTGACCCATTGATGTGTTGTTGAAAAATTATAATGATGAAATGCTATTGAGATTTGCATTTTGATTTGAATATTCGTACTCGTGTTGTTACGCTTTATTCATCATTAATATATTTATTGAGCATCTTTCTTGTCGTATTGTGTACTTCCCCATATTTTCTTTTAGTGGAAGGTTAGCGCGGATTTTGGGGCACTGTGGAGATTTATTTTAGCGAGGATTGTTTGGGAAAGATTTGTATTATTTTGATGTATAGAGCTTTGGAGATTTGTATTTTATTTTCGAGTTAGATAGTTATAATTTTAATTCGAGAGACTTGTTGTAATTGAAGAGATTGAGATTAGTGTATTTATATTATTATGGGTTTTTAGATGCTCTATACCTTGTGTATTGTGGATTTAGATTTATTTTATCGCATTAGCGCTCCGTTCGCTCTCCCCGGGCGGGCGGGGTGTTACAAATGGTATCAGAGCTTAGGTATACGGCAACCCTCGGGGCTTAAGTTTTGGGTTCATTGTGTGGTTAACAATTTTTGGAAATAGAAAATTTTAGGTGATATTCGTGATAAGTTTCGAGATTAGAGGTGAGAAATTTATTTTTGGGAGACGTGATTTATTTTTGGAGTTAGTGTAGTGGCCTGATTTTGAGAGTTAGGCATTCGGCGAATTTTGAGGGCGAAATTCCATTGTTAGTGAGGAAGTGTAACAACCCGCGTAATTTTGGGCTATTTTAATTAATTTTTTGAAAATGGTGGTAAATAAAGTTTTTGATAAAATTATTTTTATTTCTCAAATATGTTGGTTATTATTTTTAAAGGCGAGAATTTCAAACGGTTTCGAAAACGGAGTTAAAACGGATTTTAAAATGATTTTTAAATGTTTTTAACTCTTGGAGTTGTTTTGACTTCCAACTCTTCATTTCTTTGCCTTATTTAAAGGAGTCTTTTGGATTCCAACTCTTCATTTCTTTGCATTATAAAAGGAAGTCGTGGGCAACCCTTTTAACCTACTTTTGGCACAAATTTTGGCAGCAAATATATTTTATTTTCCTCTTCTTTTTATATACATATTGGCCATTTGAGATTTGTGAGTTCCAAACTTAGATTAGAGGTATTCTTGGGGCTATTTTATTGAAGGTTCTTGGAGGAGCTTTTGTAGATCTTTTGTGTTGATCTTGAGGATGTGATCGTTGGTTTCTCATCATGGTTTGAGGTATGGGGTTTTACACAATATGCTCCTTAAATCTCACGAGTGTCATTCTCTTTGAATTCTTGTTAATTGAACTCATATTTGAATTGATAAATTCATTGAAATCTGGAAAATAATTGTTGAAATTATTTTGATTCATGTGGTATCATTATATTGTTGATGAGCACGTTGTCATGAGATTTTAATATGGCACGGATGTTGAGTACCCGCCAAAATACCTATTCACGGCTATGGCTTGATAAAGCATATGCGAATGGGGTGAGGCCTGGTGACCCATTGATGTGTTGTTGAAAAATTATAATGATAAAATGCTATTGAGATTTGCATTTTGATTTGAATATTCGTACTCGTGTTGTTACGCTTTATTCATCATTAATATATTTATTGAGCGTCTTTCTTGTCGTATTGTGTACTTCCCCATATTTTCTTTTAGTGGAAGGTTAGCGCGGATTTTGTGGCGCTATGGAGATTGATTTTTGCGAGGATTGTTTGGGAAAGATTTGTATTATTTTGATGTATAGAGCTTTGGAGATTTGTATTTTATTTTCGAGTTAGATAGTTATAATTTTAATTCGAGAGACTTGTTGTAATTGAAGAGATTGAGATTAGTGTATTTATATTATTATGGATTTTTAGATGCTCTATACCTTGTGTTTTGTGGATTTAGATTTATTTTATCGCATTAGCGCTCCGTTCGCTCTCCTCGGGCGGAAGGGGTGTTACAATTAATTGTTTGGATTCTAATCGAACTTTTGATGATGATGATTTTGCAAATGAGCAATTCTTAACTGATCTAAATAAGGTTAGTAGTAAACAACATAACCGCGTTCAAGTTAATGAGGAAGAGACTGTTGTTATTAATCTCGGTTCTAGTAGCCAATTGCACGAGATTAGGATAGGGGCTACCCTTGACGAGCATGAGCACACACAACTCGAAGAATTACTGAAGGAATTCATGGATGTCTTCGCATGGTCCTATGATGATATGCCCGCCATTGATCCTGAAATAGCTCAGGACGAGATCCCCACTCCCCCAGATTATAAGCCGGTTAAACAAAAATTAACAAAGCTCTGCACCGATGGGTCGCTCAAGGTCAAAGAAAAGGTGGTCAAACAGTTGAATGTGGACTTCATTCGGGTGATCGAATATCCCATATGACTAGCTAATATAGTACCTGTGCCGAAATCAGGAGGGAAGGTTCCAATGTGTGTAGACTACCGAGATTTAAACAAAGCTTCTCCAAAGGATGATTATCCGCTACCCAATATCGATATGATCGTGGAAAACACATCCAGTCATGCTCTCAAGTCATTCGTCAACAGGTTTGCCAGATAAAACCAAATCAAGATGCACCCAGACCACCAAAAAAAAAACCGCATTCATCTCCCCATGGGGAACCTTTTGTTACACCATTATGCCATTTGGTCTCAAGAATGCTGGGGCTACCTACCAAAGGGTTGCCACAACCATCCTGCACGATCTGATTCACAAAGAAGTCGAGGTTTATGTGGATGATATGATTATCAAGTCCAAAACTAGATAAGGTCATATTCCCGCTCTTCGAAAGTTCTTCGAATGACTACGACGGTATCAGATGAGACTGAATCCACAAAAATGTGCCTTCGGCATTATAAAGGGAAAACTCTTAGGATTCATGGTCAGTAAGAAGGGGATAGAAGAAGATCCCGCAAAGCTGAAGGCCATACTTGAGATGCCACCGCCCCGAAAAGAGAAAGAAGTCCGAGGTTTTCTTGGGAAGTTGTAATATATCAGTCGGTTTATCAGCCAGCTAACCTCAATTTGCGAACCGATCTTCAATATCCTCCGAAAGGATTCAACCAAGGTTTGGAACGAGGCCTGCCAAGAGGCTTTTGACGAAATCAAATAATATATGACCCAACCTCGAGTGCTCATGCCATCACAGCCTGGTCTCCCTTTGATCCTATACCTAACCATAACTAACACTGCAGTTGGGTCTTTACTAGCCTAATACCTTGAAGAATCCCGGAAAAAAGAGCCATATATTATGCCAATCGCAAATTGGCCGGGTACAAGGTCAAGTACACTGCTTTAGAAAAGGCATGTGTCGCACTTGTCTGGGTCACTAAAAAGTTGTGACATTACATGCTCGCCTTCCCCATCAAACTTGCATCCTAAATGGGTCCTATCAAATACATGCTTGAGAAACCTTCCTTATCCAGTCGAATGGCCCGATGGTTGATGCTCCTAACCGAGTTCGATATCGTGTACGTCATGCAAAAATCCATTAAAGGAAGAGCCATCTCTGACTACCTCGTTGATTACCCCATAGAAGAAACAGATGTCTGGATCTCCGAATTCCCAGATGAAAATATCCTCTGCACCGCTCAAGACCACCTTCGATGGCAATTGTTTTTTGACGGCACTGCCAACAAAAAGGGATATGGCGTTGTGATTCTTAGGATCGCCCCTAATGACTCCCACACTCCCATCGCCATCAAATTGGATTTCCCTTACACCAACAACATATCGGAATACGAGCCATGCAGAGTAGGCCTCAAAGTTTCTCTCAAGAAAGGTATTCAATACCTTGATGTCTACAGGGATTCTGTACTCATCATCGGTCAAGTGCTCAGAAACTGTAAAGTTAAGGACGAAAAGCTCCAATCCTTCCATGCCCACTTAGAAGAGTTAGCCTCCCAATTCCGAGATATCACCTTCCATTACCTAGCTCGAGCAAAGAATAACCTAGCCGATGCTCTTGCTACCTTGGCCTCCATGGTCGACATGCCCGAAGGAATTACAATGACCCCCTTCTTAGTTCAAAAGCAAGACAAACCAACCCACTGCTACCATATTGAGCTTATCTCCACCGAAGATCCCGAACTAGCTGATTGTTGGTACTATAATATCTGGTGCCTCCTCAAACATGGTAGGTATCCCGAGGATTCCAACAAGAAAGACCGAATGACCCTTCGAAGACTGGCCTCCCAGTACATCATCTGTCATAAAGCTCTACTTAAGAGGAACTTCGATGGAACTCATCTACACTATATCGCGGGGGCTAAAATTGAGAAGATAATGCAGAAGATCCACAGCGGGGAATGCGGTCCCCACATGAACGGTCACATGCTTGCCAAGAATATCATCCGACAGGGCTACTACTGGACCACCATGGCCTAGGATTGCACCGCCTTTGTTCGGAGATGCCTTAAATGCCAACAGTTCTCCAATCTTCAACACCTGCCTTCGCGAGAATTTTATAACATGACCTCTCCCTGGCCGTTCTCCACCTGGGGTGTCGACATCATAAGGAAGGTTACACCAAAGGCTTCAAACGGACATGAGTTCATCCTAGTTGTATTTATTACTTCACCAAATGGGTCGAAGCTTAGTCATATGTAGTATTGAACGCCAAGAAAGTGGCCAAATTCCTCAAGAAAAATATCATCTGCCGATATGGGGTCCCGCACGAGTTAGTGTCAGATAACGGGTTGTATTTCGAAGCAGAAGTCACAGAAGTAGTCAACGAGTACGGGATTCAGAGACACAAATCTTCTCCCTACCAACCTTAGACTAATGGTGAAGTTGAAGCCGCCAATAAGAACCTTAAAACCATCATCATCAAGATGACCGGAACCTGTAAGGATTGGGCCGACCGGATCCTGTACGCCCTCTGGGGCTATCGAACCTCAATTCAAACCTCTACTGGGACTACCCCTTACTCTCTGGTCTACAGCATGGAAGTAGTCCTACCTGTGGAGCTGGAAGTACCCTCGCTACGCGTCATGCTCGAAAGCAAAGTTAATGAAGAAGACTGGTGCTAGAGCCGTATCGACGAGCTGACCCTCCTAGATGAAAGGAGATTGAAAGATCTTTACCACATATAGGGGTACCATCGCCAAATAGCGCGATCATTTAATAAGAGAGTCAAGGACCGCGGTGTTCGGGAAGGGGATATAGCCCTCAAGGAGATAGTATAACCCATCTGGGACACCATAGGAAAATTCAAGCCTAATTGGAGCGGCCCCTACATTGTGAAGAAAATCTTATCCGGTGGTGCCGCCATGATGACTGACCTAGATGGGGAGGAGATGGCTCGCCCAGTCAACCTGGACCATCTCAAGAAGTTCTACCCCTAGTCCAAAATCTCGGCGCGCTACGACTCTTCTCATCTCCCTTCTATTCTTAAAAAAAAACTCTCTTCATTTCCCTCTACCCAGAACTATGTGGGCCTAATCCTCTACAAAAAAAATAGTTTTCAAGAAAAACGAAAAATTTTCAAAATCCACAGAGGTACTTAGGTAGCTCATACATCTTACAGGAGCATGGCTCATACAACTCATGCGCCAGTAAACGCCTCATCTGCGCGTTCACCCCTGTCATCCCCGCATGCTGAATGGCTATCCCCCAGGGATAAAAGGTCACCTGAAAATCTCCAAGCAGGCATAAATCAATACAAGATCGAAAGGCGCAGAGAGCAAGACTGAAGATGGAAAGAGTCTTACCCTACCACTGGTCAGGTCATTCAAGACCTGACGCACCACCTCCAGAGAGAGAGATCCATTCGACTGCCGATTGGCCTTACGCCATCGATACAATCGACAGAAGTCCCCAACGGTGTCGTCCTTCAGAGCGATCAGTGGGGTATTGCACCCAATCACCTCATAAAAATCACCTCATAAAAACACGTCTGTTAAATAAAAGAATTCACAAACAAAAAGAGACGCATAAGGAAAATGCGAATGCATGAAAAAAATGCTCAAACTAAAGAATACCTCAAGAAGGTACGTGGCTCCAGTAAAAGTCTGCCGGCAGCACCGACTGAATGCATCCAGAGAAGAGTAAAGGGTCGCCAAAGTCAGACTTCCCCAGTCATAGAAAGGGATGTTCAAAAATATCCTCAGTTACGACAAGAACCAGAAATGGACGACGTCGCCGCTCAACGCCACCATGAAACCTCCCAACACCAGCAAAATAAATAATCGGGCCATCTGCCTCACTTGCATCCCATCCTCTACATCAATCACCCTGCCCAACAGAACATCCTTCAGCAGAGACAGCCGAATAGAATCCCCAGAAACTATCCTCCCTACATCACTAAGTGCCGCATGCACTGCCTCCGGTATCACCAGCAAAGAACGATCCACCTCTATCTGCTCTCCATCATAATCCATCCCTAATAGCTGCTGCACGTCTATAGGAGTCACATTCATCTCCCTGAAGCCGAAATGGAAGGTGTGGGTAGTATCCAACCACCTCTCCCCCAAAGCACAGGTGCGCTGTCGAACGAGGCATCTCATCCAGCGCAGATGCTAACCTCCAAAAACCCGCTGATGATACCACCCAACGCACCACAGGTGGAAGATGCTCCCAGACATCCTTGAGCGTCGTCATCTCGCAAGCGCGCATGTTCTTCAAAGAAATATCGGACTGGAAAAAAGGAAAAAAAATCTCATCAGAAGTCATGATAGAAAGAAAAATCACCAAAAAGAAAGGAATGCCAAAGGTTATGTCACTTACATAATCGCCGGGATTCACTTTCGAAGAGAGATGACGCGACGGCTCCCGCAGCAAAGTCTGCTCATCCGCAACAGGATCAAATGCGTCAAAGGAGTTTTCACTCTCCAAAGAAAGAGGTGCCCTGGCCCTCCACTCCACATTCACCTAGTCATCAACGGTCAACCACTCCCTGTGGACTGCGGTGCTTACAAAAGCGACCATTTCTTGAAGATCGGAATGCTAGAACGATTTGCAGAGGAATTGCAAAAGGAGAGAAAGCAAAGAAGCTGTGAAAAAATGAAGGGATTCTCCCCCTTTATATAGGATGCCAAACGTCATGTCGATTGGCCCTCCACCATACCGATCGGCACTGACTCCTTACCTTCCCGAGGTAGTCCAAAAGTCTGTGCCACTGCCAAATGGCACCCCTTATACCATGCTGATCGTCACCCCCTTAAATTTCGTACAGAAATTCCCGAAAAAATCCTTGAAAAATTCCTAAAAATCCCAGGAAGGATTTAGAGCATGTTCACCAGAAAAATTTCGCATTCCCTCAAGTGAAATCCTCAAAAACCAAGTGAATCTCCTCCCGGCAAAGCTCCGGAGGATCTCTAACGATCGCCTGATGACTTCCCTGGTGGAGCTTTTTACAGCACCAAAATTGGTTGTTCCCCCCTGCGAGACCTCCTAAAGAAACAAAAGCTTCCCCAGCTATCAGCTCCCCAGCTCAGATCAAAATCATAAAGCACTTTCTCCAGCAGAATCAAAATCCAATCTTTATCCACTCTTAGGTCAGAATTGACCTCGGTCTTGGATCGTCACCTGAGTTAGGTCATAATTGACCTTAGTCCTCGGTCGTCACCACTCTTAGGTCAGAATTAACCTCGGTCTTGGATTGTCACCTGAGTTAGGTCAGAATTGACCTCGATCCTCGATCGTCACCACTCTTATGTCAGAATTGACCTTGGTCTTGGATCGTCACCTGAGTTAGGTCAGAACTGATCTCACTCCTCGGTCGTCACCACTCTTAGGTCAGAATTGACCTCGGTCTTGGATCTTCACCTGAGTTAGGTCAGAGTCGACCTCGGTCCTCGTTTGTCACCACTCTTAGGTCAAAATTGACCTCGATCTTGGATCATCACCTGAGTTAGGTCGGAATTAACCTCGATCCTCGGTCGTGACCACTCTTGGGTCAGAATTGATCTTGGTCTTAGATCGTCACCTAAGTTAGGTCAACATTTGCCTCGATCCTCGGTCGTCACCACTCTTGGGTCAGAATTGACCTCGATCTTGGATCGTCACCTAAGTTAGGTCAGAATTGACCTCGGTCCTCGGTCGTCACCACTTTTAAGTCAGAATTGACCTCAGTCTTCGATCGTCACCTGAGTTAGGTTAGAATTGACCTCGGTCCTCGGTCGTCACCACTCTCAGGTCAGAATTGACCTCAGTCTTGGATCGTCACCTGAGTTAGGTCAGAACTGACCTCGGTCCTCGGTCGTCACCACTCTTAGGTCAAAATTGACCTAGGTCTTGGATCATCACCTGAGTTAGGTCAGAATTGACCTTGATCCTCTGTCGTCACCACTCTTAGGTCAGAATTGACCTCGGTCCTCGGTCGTCACCACTCTTAGGTCAGAATTGACCTCGATCTTGGATCATCACCTTAGTTAGGTCAGAATTGACCTCAGTCCTCGATCGTCACCACTCTTAAGTTAGAATTGACCTTGATCTTGGATCATCACCTAAGTTAGGTCATAATTAACCTCGGTCCTCGGCTGTCACCACTCTTAGGTCAAAATTGACCTCGGTTATTAGATCTTCACCCTAAGATCGTAGAATTGGTTTTAACCCATAAAATCAGTCACCCTCATCACTTAAGTCCACATATTTGGCTTTAACCCACAAAATTTTTCATCCCCAGCACACCCCTCAGGTCCTCAGAATTGACCTCGACCCTCTGAATCGGTCATACTCCATCAAAAGCATCATGTGGTGTCTATTTGACGGTTATCATTTATTCCAAACTCACCCATTGAGGGGTTCTGTAGAAACCCCATTCTGTTACCCCTAACTCTCCTTAGGTCCCTAGTACCTCCCTTTATCACTACAAAACCAGGTCATACGCCGAGTACTGACCTAGAAGCCATCGGGAACTCCCAGGCTCCGTTTGACCAAAAAGTCAAACTCTTCAGCTCAACCAAAGCTGAATGAATCTTCGAAGGGAACTGAAATACGTTTCCAATGGTCCATCCCGTGCGCGATTTTAACTTACCATGCGGACAAACGATCCGTTTACGTCTAAAACTTGATCTAGAGGCCACCGGGCGCTCCCGAGCTCTGTTTGACCTAAGTCAGCTCTTCAGCTCGATCGAGGTTGAATGAATCTTTGAAGGGCACTGAAACACCTTTCTAATGGTCCACTCCGTGCGTGATTCCGACTTACCCTGCGGACGAACAATCTGTTTGACTCGAAGAGGTCACAGAATGCTTCTAGGGACCGGTTGACCAAAGTCAACTCCCCAAATCGGGTCAAACTCTTTGGAATGTCAAAGTACATCTCCTAACCTTTCCAACGGTCTACCCCGTGCGCGATTCAGACTTACCATGCGGACAAACGATTCGTTTGTGTCCGAACGATTCCCCGTCTAATAGACCGACAAACGCTTTCAAGCCACATTTGACCTAAAGTCAACTCCCGAACCCGGGAATGGTCCAAGGACTTTCTAAGGTCTCTGAATTACCTTTCCAATAGTCTTCCCCGTGCACGATTCTGACCAATGGTTTGTCCTCGGCAGCTAATTTTTCGAAAAGGCCTGAAACACACTGCCAAATGGCAGGTTTCGGACCCTGCCTATCGGCAGGTGCCGATAGGCAGGACCAGATCTATGCCGATCGGTAGTGACCTGGGCCTATAAAAGGAGGCCTTCACCTCATTTACAAGGGGAGCCCAGATCTGATAAAAATCGCTCTCAGCGAATCCTAAAAACCTCTCTCGAAGACAGCGCGATTTCAACATCCAAATCCCTTTCTAACTTTCACTTTTCATCAAACTTGGTGAATTATACACTCTCCACCATCATCCAAGTGCAAGTGCTGCTCTTCAACATTCAAGATCAAGCTCAAGATCTTCAAGAAGGTCCAACTTTCTCTCCAAATTCTCTTAAATTCGCAATAACTTGTTTTATTATTTAGCACTTTTATTATCCCATCTCACACATCCTAATATACTTTTTATTTTGTATTATTGCACGACTCTTATTTTCATATAAATAAAAACCCCAAAAATAAGAAAAATAGGGTTTGCTCATAAATTTCAAATAGGAATTCTCATAATTTTCTCACACTTTTCTCACAACTAAAACACTTTTTCTACACACACACATTCACAAATAAGAGATCCCCCATTTGGATTTATGGGATAAACCCCACCCCTCATTTTTTATGCAAACTACGTGGACTTTGATGCCTTTATAGCCTACGTAGGCGTCTCAAGGTAAAACCCAAGACTCGATTCCTATTCTCACTTTCTCCCTCATTTTCTATCTTCTCTAAATCCAATTTTCTTACATTCTATATACTTATTCTTAGTGACGTATTACCCCATATGCGTTATCATTCCGTTATAGCGATCAACGTAAGGGTAATCGCGTAAATCTTATTTTCTAATATTATTTTTATACCTTCCTACGGATGACTCGCTTTATCTCTTCCATGATACAAGTCGAGGATTCCTATCTCCACTATATATATACACATGCACACATATCATGAGGAAAATAAAAAGGGAAAATAGCAAACATCCATGAGAGACCGAAAGGGCGAAATGGGTGCTAACACCTTCCCATTTCATAACTTAGCCTCCGAACCCTTCTCGAATCATTTTGGTTTCGTTTGCACCAGTATGTCTTTGGATGTCATCCTTTGGGATGGCTTCCCCTTTTCTTTTATTTATTTTGAGTAAAATAGACTAGCGACTCTAAATCTCTCTACATTTTTACACCTCATCTCAAACGACGCCGGCTGAAGCGCTCCCAAGAGGGACGTGCAGGACCCGAGGATCCTCCCTTCACGCCCTCTCCCGCGGTGAGGATCGGGGATGGCCACACCCCCATGATTCCAACAAGAAAGACCAAGAAACTCTCCACAAATCGGAGGCCCAGTATATTGTCTTCGATAAAGCACTGTTCAAGAGAAACTTTGTTGGAACCCACTTATACTGCATTGTAAGGGCTGACATTGAAGAAATGATGCAAATAATCCATAGCATGTAGTGAAGACCTTACATGAATGGGCATATGCTCATCGAGAAGATTATTCGACAAGGTTACTATTGGACTGCCATGGTTCATGATTGCAGCTCCTATGTTCGGAGATGCCTTAAATGCCAATAAGTTTCCAATCTCTAGCACTTTCCTCCGCGAGAATTGTACAACATGACCTCTCCCTAGCCATTTTCTATATGGGGCATCGATATCATAGGAAAGTAACACCCATAGCCTCAAACGGGAACAATTTTATCTTGGTTTCCATTGATTACTTTGCCAAATGGGTCAAAACCGAGTCATACGCAGTGCTGAATGCCAAAAAGGTTTCCAAGTTCATCCAAAAAAATATCATATGTCGATATGGTGTCCCGCATGAGCTAGTATCAAATAATGGGCTCCATTTCGAGGAAGAAGTCAAAGAATTGGTCGACCAGTATGGGATCCAGAGACATAAATCTTCCCCCTACCAACCTCAAACTAACGGTGCACTTGAAGCCGCTAATACGAACCTTAAAGAAATCATTATCGAGATGATCGAGAGTTACCGAGATTGAGTTGATTAGATTTCTTAGAAATCATTATCGAGATGACCGAGAGTTTCCAAGATTGGGTTTATCAGATTTCTTACGCCCTCTGGGGCTACCGCACTTCAGTTCGAGCATCTACTGGGGCTACCCCTTACGCTCTGGTATACGGCATGGAATCAATCATACCAGTTAAGCTATAAATGCCTTCACTATGCATCATGCTTAAGAGCAAGGTCAACGAGGAAGACTGACATCAGAGTCGACTTGACGAGTTGTAAATCCTAGACAAAAAGAGGCTAAAGGCTCTAAATCATATACAGGGGTACCATCGCTAGATAGCGCGATAATTCAATAAGAAAGTGAAGTACCGTGGTGCTCGAGAAGGCGATTTAGCTCTCAAAGAAATTATAGAACACGTTTGGGACCCCAGAGGTAAATTCAAGCCAAATTGGAGTGGCCCCTACATCGTGAAGAAGATCATGTCCTGGGGCGACGCCATGCTCATCGACCTCGATGGAGAAGAGATGGCCAGTCCACTCAACCTGAATCGTCTCAAGAAATTCTACCCCTAGTTCAAAATTTCGACGCGCTATAACTCCTCTCATCCCCCTTTTATTCTAAAAAAATCTTATTTTCCCTCTACTCAGAACTACGTAGGGGTTGATCCTCTAAAAATCATTTTTTTTTGTTTTCAAAAATAAAACTCGGAAAATTTTTATAACCCCCAAATGTACGTAGGCAGCTCATAGCTTTACATGAGCACGATCCCTTTCTTTGTCACAAAATGCTATTCTTTGCTTACCTCCAAGAACGAAAGTTCATTTCATCATTTATATAAACAAAAGGATTATGTATGCCTTAGCGATTAGTATAGATAATTCAAATGCAAAAATTATCAAGAGGCACAATAATATAATTAAATTCCTTTTTCATTCCATCATGGAAAATTTTGGCACGATTATAGGAAATATCAACGCGGGGATTCAAACAAGTACCCCCACCAACCTAACTGTCCTAAAAATAAAACCAAACCAGATTAATCCTAAACAAACTAACCAAACATTTCCCAAATATAATCCCATAACCAAATACATAACCAAACACATAAAAGCTTCACACATAACCATCTTCACAAATACCTTCAGCTTCACAAAAGACATGCCCACAATTGTCAGATGATCCAGCCCCATCATCATCTACATCTTAAGGTACCTAAACTTCTCTTGCCTAGATATTATTCCTAAGGTGCTCCATGGGATGGTAAGCACATACTAGCCTAGGGATAACCACTATGCCTCCCTCTACGGTGTCCAACATGGCAAGGCATCTCTACCCGATCTCCTCGATCTTATCCAATACCCTCCTTCATAGACATTTCATGTAATACTTATAAACATGCCAAACCCCGCCAACAAATTAGGAAGGATGGGTCGGCGACAGATGATTCTCCCACAAATATCCCAACTGCATGCGCATGCCTTCCGTCAAATCCTCCATAGGGAAAAAGTCCAGAATATGGGAAGGTAGGATTCTCTCCCATCCAACTTGATGTAGGAGTCGTCAAGGAAAATAAAAAGAAGTCTGGCGGAGGCTGACTAATCGAATATACTGGTATTTCCCCAGTTCTAAAATGTGCTACAACTCCCCCCATTAGGGACCAATGCAGACATCGAGCCCCATGCTCCACAAACCACTTTACCCAGTTCTTGATGTTCGGGCCAAAACTGATGAAATAACGGGTGGAGAAATTTGGTATAACTTCCAAGAGATATTTAGGGGGACCGCTAAACAGAATCTCTTAGATAGCCACATAAATAGCATGACATGACTTTCTCTCAGAAAATCAACAGCTTTCCCACCAAGCATCTAGACCGTTCAGGGTCTCTGCCAGTATCACCATTGTAGGATTACGATTATATGACATCCATGTAGTAATGTCATTAACTTGAGGGTCTACCAGCACGTCCCCTGTCCCCAATAGTATTTTCGAAGTTAAGTCAAGGGCGACGACTCCGGCCTAGCCCGCATCATTAACATCCCATTGACACGTGGAATACATCACAGCCGGGAGGGAAATTATTCCTTCAGTAACCAATGATTGAGCCGCCAAGGATGAGATATGGAGAAATTCCACCAACAGTGCCCGAGGAGATCGAGAGAATTTGGACATGGCCGCTTCCACAGTGGGATTTACCCCAACATAGAAGAAAACTCCTCGTAAGTCGGCCACACTTCATCCAAGCTAAAATAAAAAACATGATCCTCGGGGTACCAAAAGTGTACTGCCGCCATCAGCATGTTCCAATCAATGGGCCGATTCCACCACAAGGAAGCCCGACGCAGGTTAAAGGAGACGTAGTCTACATCATACGAGCGCATAGCCTCTAAATTCTCAAGGTAGGAGGCAAATTCAGCACTTATGGGAAGATCCATTTTATAAGAAACAAAACACAAGTGAGAAATAAGCATGAGAAAGAAAATATGGATGAGTGAAGAAAAACTCTCCACCATTACGCCTTTTAAACTTGAAAAATCTGGCTAAAGACAAGGATCCTGCAGAATCCGGATGAAACCCTACCCCATTAAGGACAAAGTAGCTGAAGAAAGTGCAATCAAAGCCTTGGGGTGATTTAATTGGATTGGCCTGTCGATAGGCAGGATAAGGGATATGACGATTGGCATCCCCACATTTTTTAAAAATTCCATTTTTCCTTTTTTGTTAAAACCAAAAAACTTCATTTTTATTTCAAAATAATTCATAATTTTCCTCTCCTTATATTTTTAACTCATCCTATTTCAAAATAAATTCACTTTTAAGTAATTCTAATCATTTTTATGATCTCAGCAAACAAAGTAAAAAGTGCATATATATATTAAGTCATTTAAATCAAGATAAATAAATAAAACCCCATTTCATATATATGTGATATCATCATTACATTTCATGGCAAAAAAATAAAAAACGAAGAAAAACAACGACACTCAGCCCGATCCCCCACATTTTCTCTCTTTCACCTTTCTTTTTCTCTCTCTCTCTTTCTCTCCCTATGATATCCTATACCTATGACGTGCATCCTTCCCTCGGAGACGAGTTGAGGAGCCTTTGCTACCCGATTCAGATCCCCCTCAGATGAGGCAGATGGCACAAAAATTTGAAATCAGTCAGTCTGAGGCAAAGAAAAAATAAAAAAAATAAAAGGAAAAGGACAAAGATATAACTTTGGCTAGAGGACGTCCTCCGTCAGACCCAACACTTTTGGTTCCACGCATTGGGAATATGTAGCATACTCATCGATCTTCCCCCAGGAAGTCTGATGCTGTAAGAGGGAGGCGAAAGTCAGAGAAATAGAACCTCTAACGTTACCGCCGCTACTGACGTCGATGCACCACCCCCGTTGTGGGCGAACTCCACTGGACGACTCGTACCCCTGCCTCATGACGGCATTAGCCAGATCATCATAAAATCGAGGTAACCGTAGGTCACCACTGTGTCCGTGTATAAAGAATAGGGCTCATCGATCATCGCCTCCACCCAAGAATCCTACGACATCTGTCGCAACTACCTCATATATCTCGCGGGTATTGATGGTGGGACCGCAACCTCATCCTTCACAATCTGTCGAACTAATCTCTCCTCCTGATACCAGGAATAGCCAAACTCGTGTGCTAACAATCGGCGCATTCCCTCCGGTACCCCCATCCCACCCCCGTGTGCCAGATGGTCGTCCCCCAGGGATTAAAGGTCACATACATTTTTCTAAGATGAAGTCAATAGTAGAACAATGGAAAATAACAAAAAGAAAAACTCAAAATAGAAAAGAAGAGATAACCCAGTCGCTCGTCAGGTCATTCAGAACCTAACGCACCACCGCCAAGGAAAGAGATCGCCTCGACTGCTGGTTGGACTTTCGCCATCGGTACATCCGGGAGAAGCCCCCACTGACTCATCCTACAAACTAATCGAACGATCATTTGGGTCGATCACCTCATTTAACCATATCTGCAAAAAGACAAGGGTCGAAAATCAAAAGAAATGAAGGAAAATGCATAAAGGAAAAATACCTCCAAAATTTACATGGCTCCAATAAAAGTCTGTCGAAAGCACCGGCTGAAAGCATCCAAAGATGAATAAAGGATCACCAAAGTCAGGCACCCCCAGTCAAAGAAAAGGATACTCAAAAATACACTTAAGTATGGAAGAAACCATAAGTGGACGGCGTCACCACTCGACGCCAAAACAAACCCTCCCAACAGCAAAAGAATGAATTAACGATCCATCTGACGAACTTGTAGTTCATTGGTCTCATCAATTTTCCGTCTAAATAAAATCTCTCGAAGAAGAGATATACAGATCGAGTCCCCCGAGACTATCCATTCGACATCGCCCAGAGCCGCATCCACTACCGTCGGCGTCACCCTCAGCGTACGATCCACCTCTATCTGGGTCCCCTCGAAGTCTATCCCAAGCATCTCATGTACGTCAATAGGGGTCACTCTCATCTCCTAAAAATCCAAATGTATGGTGTGAGTAATATCCTACCACCTCTCCCCCAGAGCACATAAAACTGCCGTAGAGCATGGTGTCTCACGCCAGACTGGCAAAAATCGCGGAAGAAACCATCCAACACACCATTACAGGAAGGTGCTCCGACACATATCTAAACCCGTCATCCCCAGGAGTGAAGAATCATCGCAGCAATATTAGATTGTCAAATTAAAAAAGAAACCTTTTGTCAAAATTCAAGAAAATAAGAAAATGCAAAAAAATGCGAAAAGGAATGCCAAAAGTCATGCATTACTTACATAACCATCAGGATTCCTCACCATCGGAGATCGATGGTGTGAAGGCTCATGAAAAAAGTTTGATCCTTAGCAACAAGCTCAAACAGATCAAAGGCATTCTCGTTACCCAATGCTAAAGGCACCCTGTCCCGCCACTCCAAGTGCCCCCAGTCATCAACACCTAGCCACACCATGTGGACCTCACTGCTAGAAAAGTCTTGCCATTTTTAAACTAAAATGAGGAATGGACGTAGGAACGAATCATATAAAAGAGAAGCAGAAGATAAGAAATCTAGAAGCTGTGAAAAATGAAGAGAATTCACCCCTTTTTATTGGAGGCTAAGTGGTATGATGATCGGCACTCCCCTGGCACTCACCGATAGACATTGTCCCTTCCCCTTCCTAGGTAGTCCAAAATCCCATGCCATTGCCATTTGGCACCCCCATAACCTGTCGGTCGGCAACCCCACGAAATTTCATACAAAAATCCCAAAAAAATGTTATAAAATTCCAAAAAATTCTCGATAAAATCGTAAAATTACCCAATAGATATCGGAACATTTCTTCACCACGAAAATCATTTTTTTAAATTCCCTAAGTCCCCATTCTGATTAATACCACATTTTTATCCCCAGCTTAAAACCCTAAAAATCAGCGCACCCATTACCATTCCCCAGAGGAATCCTTAGAACCTCAAACTTAGCAGAAATCAAAAAATCCTTAGCAGAGCTACCCATTTTCCAACAGGAATTCCCGAATTAAAATTTTCCCCCAAAAAAATCCAAATTTCCCCAAGCTAAGTTAGAAGCCTTAACTAGGCATCTCTCCCCACCAACACATTTACCAGCGGTATACCAGAACCTCGAGTTATCAACTGAACTGGGATTTTCAGCCCTTCTCAAAAGGACATATTCCCCAGAATGATTTTTCCTCCCCAGTAGAGTCTCAAATAAGAAATTCCCCAGGAGAGAAGTTCCTCACACCTTCAACTTAAGGCCCTCAGAATTGACCTCGACACTCAAAATTGGTCCCTCTTACTTAAGGTCCTCATAATTGACCTCGACCCTCAGAATTGGTCGCTCCCATTTAAGGTCCATAAAATTAACCTCCACCCTTAAAATTGGTCGCTCCTACTTAAGGTCCTAAAAATTGACCTCGACCCTCATAATTGGTCGCTCCCTACTTAAGGTCCTCATAATTGACCCCGAACCTCAAAATTGGTCGCTCCATACTTAAGGTGCTCAGAATTAACCTCAAACCAAAGATTTGGTCACCCCATATAAAGGTCCTCAAAATTGACCTCGGCCCTCTGAATTGGTCGCTCCCTACTTAAGGTCCTCAAAATTGACTTCGACCCGCAGAATTGGTCGCTCCATCTAAAGGTCCTCAAAAATGACCTTCTCCTTTAAAATTGGTCGCTCCTTACTTAAGGTCCTCAGAATTTCCCTCGACCCTCAGAATTATTCACTTCATCTTACATCCTCAAAATTGACCTCGACCCTCAGAATTGGTCTCTCCATCTTAAATCCTCAGAATTAATCTCGACCCTCAAAATTGGTCTCTCCCTACTTAAGATCCTCAGAATTGACCTCGACCCTCAGAATTGGTCGCTCCTTACTTAAGGTCCTTTTAATTTACCTCGATCCTCATAATTGGTCTCTCCCATCTTTAGGTCCTCAGAATTAATCGCAGAATTGATCGCTCTCAACTTAAGGTCCTCAGAATTAACCTCGACCCTCAGAATTGGTCGCTTCCATCTTTAAGTTCTCAGAATTGATATCGACATGCATAATAGGCCATCCCTAGTATTACCTTAGGTCTATAGCATCAGCCTTGACCCTTCAAATTGGTCATCCTCATCCTTCTTGGTACTCAGAATCGACCTCCTTCCCAAAGCATCATATGTGGTGTCTATTCGACAACTTTCAATTATTCTAAGATCACCCATAGAGGGTCTCTGTAGACACCACATTCTAGGACTCCCCCCCCCCCCCCCCCCAAGTCTCTGCTTAGGTCCCTAGCACCACCCCAATTCATTAAAAAATTTAGGTTATACTCCGAGTACCGATCTAGAGGCCATCGGGCGCTCTCGGGCCCCGTTTGACTCTGATCAACTTCATTATCAAAGAAAAATCTTAATTAATCCTCAAAGGGAAATAAATTCCCTTTCTAACTTTCCTCCCAGTGCATAAATTGGCATATCGGTTCGAACGAACTATTTTACTACTAAAAATCGATCCAGAAGCTCCAGAGCGCTCCTAAGCCCCGATTTGACCCCAATCAACTTCATCGTCAGAGTGAAAGCTCAATGGATCCTCGAAGGGCACTGATACCCTTTTCCAACGGTCCACCTTATGCACAAAATGACATAATCGTTCAGACGAACGATCCAATTTCTCCAAAAAGTTTATCTAAAGGCCACCGGATGCTCCCGGGCTCTGTTTAACAAAAGTTAACTCTTCAGTTCAAACGAGACTGAATGAATCTTTAAAATTCACTGAATACACATTCCAACAGTCTACCCCGTGCATGAATCAGCCTTACGATACGGACAAAACGATCCTTTTTACTCCGAAAGGTCATCGGGTACTTTCGACCTCCATTTGACCAAAGTTAACTTTTTGAACCGAGCGAAGTTCTTTGAAACATCAAAGTACCTCATATAACCTTTCCAACAGTCTGTCCCGTGCATAATTCTGACTTATGATTTGGATGAACAATCCAGTCCCGTCCGACGATCTTTCGTCTAAAGGACCGACGGGCACTTTCGAGCCCTATTTGACCCAAAGTCAACTCCTTGGCCTGGGAGAGGCCTAAATAGATCTTAAAGGTCTCTGAATTACCTTTCTAACAGTATAACATATGTATGATTTAGATTTATAGATTGCGTTCTACGACCATTTTTTTCAAAAAAATCTGCACGACAATACCAATTGGCAGGTTCTATTTTCCTGCCAATCGGCAGTGTGTCTAGGGTCACTTATCAATTGGCAGGGCTAGGGGTATGTCGATCGGTAGTCCCCCTACCCTATAATAGGAGGGCATGATCTCACTCTCAGGGCACACCTCAGATCCATCAATATCAGTGATCTCAGCAACATTTTTATGCAATCAACGAAGTTTCCTTATGTGAAATTCTTTTCCATCTTTCATTCCCATCATTTTCATACCCAATTTAGAAAAATCTCCTTCTCTCTCATCCAACATTCATCCCAACATTAAAGGGATCTCATCAAGAATCAAGATCAAGCCTCATTTCTCCAAAGAAGGTCCAAATGTCCTTCTCTCTCTTTAAATTTCTTAATTTTTGCATTAGTTACGTAAATTCTTAATCTAGCTTTTGCTTTAGTTCATACACATTAACATCTCATATTTTATTAGTTATATTGAAAATACTTTATTTTTTATAAAAAAAAATGAGGGTTACGCCTATAAATTCCAGTGAGATTATTCACCACATTTTTGCAAAACTAAAATATATTTTCTACACACACACATATAATAAACTCCCATTTTAATTTATGGGGCAAACCCCACCCTTGTGCCACATGTGAACTTTGTGTAATTTGATGCCTTTATAGGCTATGTAAGCATTTCGGGCTAAAGCCCGAGACTCGAATCCAACTTTTTAATTTTCACATTTTCATCCTTTTTATTTATCTATATATTACTCTATATATCATACTTGTGATTCATATTTTTATTTTATCTAATAAATATTATCGTTTCATTATAATGATAAATATCTCACTAAGCGCGCACATCATATTTTCTAATTATTATTTGGGAACATTCCTTTGGATGACCTCAATTTATCTTTTCCATGATATAAGTCAAGCGATTCCGATCTCCATTTATATATGCATGGGCACACATTTCACGAAGAAAATAAGGAAGATAGTAACATAAGCCCATGAGAAATTGAAAGGGTGGAATGGGTGCCTAACACATTCCCATTCCGTAACTTAGCCCCCAAAAAACTGAACTATTAGTTTAGTAAGCATCAGCTTGTCTTTGATGCCGCGACATGTTCTTTTGCTTGTTTTGTGCAAAATAGGCTGACAATTCCATCTTTTTACATCAGTCCACATCGACGACGGCCGAAGCACTCCTAGAAAAAGGGCACGAGACCTTATCTCCATCTTTGAGTGTGCGCGCGCGAGAGTTGGGAACCCTTCGAGACGAAAGAGAGAAAGAGCCAATGAGGGATGGCCACACTAACACTTGGCTTGAACATAATTTAGTCAGCTGAAGATAGCCAAAGTGATTAAAAAAAAGTACTAGACCACTTAGTTATTAGAAATCCTGGAATGGTCATTTAGTACCAATTAGTCAAAAAAGATCTCAAGTGACCAACAAATCAACAGTTATTAACACATGTTTAGTTAGCACGTGCTCAAAACATCAAAAATTGATAAATAACACTTTTTCATTAACCATAATGAGAAGTTACATTTACGTCAAAACCAAAATATACATAAGAGTTAAGATGGCCAGGATGGTGAGCAAGATAGTCTGTAATATGCGCTCTTCAACCATCATCGGGGTGTGGGGCAAACTCCTTTTCAACATCTTCTAAGTAATGCTCCAAAAGTTAGACAAGGATAGAATCTATTGGGAACCACATATCCTTTCTCAAGGGTTGGACAGTTGACCTGGTAACGCAAGGTCATCTATCACCTTCAATCTTGTTGGGGTGACAGTCCAACCTTGGTCATAACCATCTGCCCAGGCCTGTCAAGGTCCTATTCGGAATAGATGTATCAGCCTTGTCATATCTCTTTGGAGTCCAGTAGCAATCACATAATTGGACATCTCAATTTACCTAAATAACCTCTATCTACAAAGCTTGGTTTTCAACTTAAGCTATCCTAGCAGATGATGAAGAGGACACGCGTAGTACTAGCGAGGACCCTAATGGAATGTTCTCCTTTCATAGAGAAACTTCCCTTTTCAGGGTATTATTCTCTCTCTGGATCAGCTCACCGACTTTATTAACCTCAGTGGAATCCAGGAGTTTGGCCTCCAGGGCATCCACTTCCCCCTGAACTGAGGCTCCAATCTCCTCCATTTCTTTAAGCCTGTCTTTTAACTTGGCAACCAGCTCATCTTGGTTCTTGTATTGCTCGATCCTAGTCTTTAAATATTTACAGATCATCATGAAAGCCTTACGAGCTTGGACACTAATATTAGACCCTAGAATTTGCTTTAATCGAGAGTCAGGAGGAATGTACTCATCTAAATTAATAGCTAAAGTCAACAAAATAAGTAATGGATTTGGCAAACATCAGTCATAATGAACATAAAAAAATATCAACACAAGCAGAAGATAAAGCTTTCTTTTCCATTAAATGAAGGTCGGGCAAAGGCCAGTACAAGCCTTAGAGAATTATAACACAAAGAAGCAAGAGAATCACAGATTAATTTATATAAATTGGAAAGAGGAATCAAAGAAAAATAGAGATAGAATATTAGACGTACCAAAGAAAGATATTGAGCGGACTTGAGGGCCAACTGGTCAAACCCCATCCTCATCGATCACTCACAATCAACAGTAAGCACAACCCTTTCTATCAACTGGGGGCAAGCAAGGGAGTGTCAGCAACACTTGGTCCCTCAGCAACCTAGAGGGGAGAAGACACAAAAAGGGCCTTTAAGACCTGTGCCCTGTTCCTCTCCTCTTCTCTTTTTCTCTCCTATCCTCGTTTCTCTCTCTCTCTCTATCTCTATCTCTATCTCTATCTCTATCTCTCTCTCTCTCTCCCTTCTTTTCTCCTCTTCCTCCTTTTTTTTCTCTCTACCTATTTATCCTTCCCCTTGGTTCCTCGTTTGGAACCATCAGCCATAGAGAAGTCTCCTTTCATCCTCTTTAAGGACTTGATTCGATCAGATAGTGGATCATCATCGTCTTGAATAACCAAACACGTCCTCTTTGGTGGGGCCATATTTTATTATTCATTAGTTTACTCTTTACTTCCTTCCTCACTATCCTTCTCAGATCCCTCCTCTTAACCTTCTTCTTCTTCCTCTCCTTCCTCTTCCTCGCTTTCTGCATCCTCTTCTTCTTCTAACTGGATGGGTTCAGATGAACTGCCAACCTCCTCCTCTACAAGCTCCAAGTTAGGGATTATATTCACTGGTCGAGCAATAAAGCTGGTAGTGGTGTTCTTGTATTCTAACAGATATGCTGCCAAGCTAGATGCTCATCGTCAGAGAGCCTATCCCTAACTTTCCAAGCCTGCAAAAGGTTAGCAACCCTCAGCTCACAAGGGTCAGGTTCTCGATTCTTATCCTTAGCTACAAAACACGAAGAAAAGATGAAGTCAAAAAAGGCAAATAGAGTAACGAGAGAGCGAAGAACTAAGAAAGTGATAGTGTCATCAACCTATGTATTCCTCCCCAAAGGTAAGGATCTGAGGTCCCTTGTACCTTATGCCCTCAAGTTGGGGAGGATGTTGCCAATTCCTATCAATGATGCCTTGGCTCCAGTAGTCCTTGTGGCAATCAAGCAAGTTCACCACTAAACTCTATCAGCACTCCTTACCTTTAAGTATAAGATACCTTCGCTTGTGCATGAAAATACATAACAAAAGCAAATTTTAGAGATCCCGGAGTTGGTTCTATATAATACATTTATCCTATGTGCCCCATTTACAATTTTCCAATCATTTGGAGTAAATTGAGAAGGAATAATGTCAAAATACTTGAAGAATATTAGAAAGAGAGGATTGGGGGGAAACATCAAACCCCCTGTGAAATTAAGAGGGTATGAATCCAATTACTGTCTTCTAAAGAGCGAACATCTCTAAGAATTAGGGCACACTCAATATCTACCCAGTTAGGGATACCATAACACTTTTTGAACTCAGAAATTAACTTATTATCAAGTCTCTCCATTAGCACACTAGAGGAAGGAAAAAACCCTAGCTACAGTTATAAACTAATTCGAAGAAGAGAAGAACTGAGAAAGTGAGAACTAGAACTTACAAGTGTTGGCGAAATTTTAAAAAAACATTAAAAAAGAAAATATATGAAATATCGAGTTTATTATGGTTTAGCCATGCAACTTACTACAACAATTGCATATTACCCTTCAATATATGACCATTATCAGTAAAACCCCTAGTAGCTTACCTTATGATTCATGGATCAGTCCCACGTATACCACGATAGTTCTAATTGGCCTGTGGGACTCTAATGTTGAGTGCCAAGTTTTTATTTTCTACATACGTATGAGTGGCACTCTATCTAAGTGTGCCAAGACTTTATGATTATTATTCCCTATTTATTTTAGGATTGCTTGTGCAAGTGTATATTATACTTTGGATGATATTGTAATGGTATGTCTACGCAATTAAATCCCCGATAACCGATAATGTATGGGTTATCTTGTTATAGTCTAAACCCTTATCTTGTTACACTCCATCATATTATTCATTTACATATCCTTACAATTTTATGATATTTTAGTTGCCTCCAGATTTTTATGATATCAATATTAAATCCAATTACTCTCTAATAATACATTTTCTCATATATCTTGTATAGAAATAAAAATTATCTACTTGGTATGTATGCTTAATTGTTTTCCTTCTAGATGAACGACAAACCTGAAGAAGATGAGATACCTCCTGCACGTATGAACTTTTATTCTATTTTACCTCGAAAAATCTTTTCGGTTACGTACGTATGGGTGGTAGCATATAAGATGATAGTCCCCATTAGATATCTACACCGTAACTTATCAACTCTTATGATTACCGAATGTTTTCTACCAGTTTTACCTTATATATGGCATGTACTAATAAATTATGTATTTCTATTTATTTCAGACTCAACTATGTAATAAGATATTAGGAATCTCCCTAATAAAAATCTTTTAATTTTCTATGCCTTCAATTTATTAGTTATATTTATTTTACTCTTTACCTACCATTAAAAACATAGAATTTGCGGATGCGAAAGCATGGTATCAGAGCATCATCGAGTTTTATGCCTATGCAAGACCAAATACATGAATATTGACCTACGAATTATACGATTATTCCTATAAATATTTCTTTTATCATATTTGATTACTCATATTATTTTGCAGTAATGAATATTTAGGATGATATCTACCTTGATATTCTTGATTCTACTCACGAAAGGTTTCAATAAAAAATTAAAGAACTCGATTGTGCAAATATTTGTCAACACATAAGGAGCATTGATCGTGATTGGGCAATTACTACTCCTAAGATCAAGCACATTCTTCTTATTGGTCGCCTTATCGAAGAGGCTCAGTCAACCCAACTAGCTAAGATATTCTTCAAAGAACGTGACACTCATCAACAAGCAATCCATCTTGCATGGAATGTCTTACCACCTAATGAAGTTATAATTACTCCCCCTGACTCGCCAATCTACTATGGTTCTCTCTCTCCTGCTACTAGTATCTTTACCCCCCCCCCCCCCTCAAATACCAGTTCAGCCCATGATAATTCAGATCCCTTTGAAGATGACCCAGTTCTCGAGATTGACCGAATGGTTCCTCAAATGGATTAAAAACTATCATTGAAATATGGTAGTAAATAAATAAGATCTACAGGTGTGCAGAGCGAAACTCATATTCCTGAATTACTACAATAGTTTAAACTAATAGTTCATTTCTATTAGTAAGTGTTATTTTATTGTAAAATATGTTTAACGGCTAGGTAATATTCTTTATGCTTTTGCCCGTGTAATACTATGTAACCCAGTATGATATAATATAACAATTAAGTTTCTATATATCTACTTGTAATTTATCTTTTGATTCATTCTTTATATAGGATGGTCAATACTCGAGCAACTACCAGTGGAACTCAGGAGGATGGATTTATTCCTCATATGTATAATCCAACTATCACCAATGAAGGAATTTTACGTTGTCTATAAGAATTAACCATACTAATACAATGACAAAAAAATATACCTCCACCCCTCGTTAATAATGATCTATAAAAAAAACTCGAAGAAAGAACGCCCTTAAGGAATTTTCAAGATAAAACCCAAACATTCTTTGGCAAGCCCAACGCAATTGAAGCAGAAAGATGGATCCTTCAGACACTTAAGGTACTTAATGGGGTAGGCATTATCCCTAAACTTAGGGTAAGATTTGCTTCGTACATATTCGAAGGAGAAGAAAATTTCTGGTGGCAGTCTATTTTATGTTCCCAAAACTTGAATGAACTAACTTGCGAGTAGTTTGAAGAAATATTCTTCAACAAATACTTTTTCGAATCCTTAAGAGATCAAATTACCATATATTTCCTAAGCCTACAACAGCAACAGATGACTGTAGCCCAGTATAAGGCTAAGTTTACTGAATTATCCCGATATGCTCAAGAATACGTGGACACCAAACCCAAAAATTACAAGACTTTTGAGTCAGGTTTAAGATAAAACATCAAATCCTTCATCATTCATTTACTGTGTCAAGAGTTTAACCGAATGATCAAAATAATCTACCTTATAGAAAAACACCTCGCCTCTACCAACACAACCCGAACCTCTACTCCTTCTCAAAATCTCTAGGGTATTAGGAACTAGCCAAATCAATGAGATCATCCTTATAACAAGCCCAAGGATAGCCGAGTATTCAATAAGATTCAGCACAATCACAGTAGAGCTCTGATGCGCCATTATAAATGCAACCAAGTAGGACATCTTACACCCCAATGCCCTATTCTACAAATGCCTCCTCCTTCTACTTCCCCCAAATTTATCAAATATCCTATCAAGAATCCAACCAATAACTCTAATCGGTTACCGCAAAAAAATCCTCATAAAAAAAAGCAAGAACCCTTCGTTAAGAACTAAAGTCAGAATTCCTCCTTTCTCCCAACGAAATATCCAAATTACCATGGTGTGGTCAAAGGTAATCTTCTTTTTTATAATATTTTCGTACATATATTATTTGATTATGGATACACCCATTCTTTCATTAGACGTTCATGTATGACTCGTTTACAATTATCCTCTCGTCCATTAGATCACCCTTTTACTATAGGAATGCCAACAGGAAACATGGCCATTGCCGATAGGATTTATAAACGTCTCCCTTTATATTTTAGAACTAGGACATTGACCATAGATTTAATAGTCCTCGATTTAATGGATTTCGATTTAATAATAATAATGGGCATGTTATCCCCAAACGTTTCTCACACTAATTGTCATGTAAATATGGTGACATTCAAACCACCCCCATCAAACTTCATTTCACTTCCAAGGACAAAATCCCCACCAACCTCCACTTTTTTAGATAAGTGAAAAATAAACCTCTTCCCTTTCTAACATCTTAACGAGTTACAAAGATGTGTTTCCTAAATATTTACCCGGATACCCCACCTCGAGAAATTAAATTTTTTATCGATATGTTGCCAAATTCCTCCCCTATCCCAATACCCCCTTACCGTATGGCCCCTCTAGAATTGCGAGAACTTATAACACAACTAGATAACCTACTCAATAAAGGATTTATACGCCCTAGTACATCCCTATGGGAAGATTTTTATTCGTACAAAAGAAAGATGGATTTTTTTAGTTATGTATCGATTACTGTAAATTAAACCAAGTGAATATCAAGAACAAATATCCATTGCCTATAATAGGTGATTTGATTGACCAGTTGCAAGGATCAAAGATATTTTCAAAGATTGATTTAAGATCTAGATACCACTAACTTTGTGTTAAAGAGGAAGACATTCCCAAAATCGATTTCTGGACAAGATACGACCATTTTGAATTTTTATTCATGTCTTTTGTATTAACCAATGCCCCCGCCGCTTTCATGGACCTAATGCATAGAATATTTCTCCCTTTTCTTGATCAGTTTGTGATCATTTTTATAGATGACATATTAATTTATTCCAAGACCCGAACAGAACAAGAAGATAACCTATATATAGTGTTAAAAATCCTTCGTAAACATTAGTTTTATGAAAAATAGAGTAAATGTGAGTTTCTCATGAAGGAGGTAAAGTTCCTTCGGCATGTGGTCATTGAAGTAGGTATACAAGTGGACCCAGCCAAAACCACCCCAATAATCGAATGGCCTCAACCTACCACAATCATAAAACTACGTTGCTTTTTATGACTTGTCGGATATTATCGATGCTTTATGGAAGGTTTTTATCGAATTTCTCTACTATTAATGAAGTTAACCCGAAAGGATGTTTGATTATATGAGACTCTGAATGCTAACAATCCTTTTTTACCTTGAAGGAAAAATTAACCACTACCCGCGTCCTAATAATTCCTTAGAATAACAATAGCTACAATGTTTACACTGACACTTCATTATAAGAACTCGGTTGTGTATTGATGCAACAAGGGAAGTGATTGAATACGGATCACGACAATTGAAAATTCATGAGCGTCACTATCCAGTACACAACTTGGAATTATCGGAAATAGATTTTGCCCTGAAAACTTAGAGATGTTATCTATATGGAGAAGAATTTTGGTATTTTCTGATCATAACAATCTTAAGTACATCTTCACGCAAAAGGATATCAACCTTCGAAAAAGGTGATGGAAAGAATTTTTTAAGGATTATAAGTTTAACTTACTTTACCATCCCAGAAAAGGTAATGTTTTTTATGATTCCTTAAGCCGCAAAGCCCAGGGAATCCTCCATAGTATGTTTGTGTTCTTAGAATCCATTGCAGATTACAATCTATAACGAGACTCCTCCAAGACCCAAGTTATTTTACGAAACATTATCGCTCGCCCCATTCTACAGAAGAAAATCATTTAGCTCCAAGACCAAGATGAATTTTTTCATTCCTAGAAGTTAAAACTTTAAAATAACCTCCCCATAAAATATTGGACTTTGGACCTCGAGCATGGATTAAAATTCAAAAATCGGGTACGTGTTCCTTTTATCACCTCACTACGAGAAGAAATACTATAGGAAGCTCACCATTCTAAATTCATGATTCACCCTGGAATCACTAAGATGTATCAAACCCTCAAGCAACATAATTGTTGGTCCGCTATAAAGAAAGATATTGTACACTTCATGGTAAAGTGTCTAACTTTCCAACAAGTGAAGATTGAACATCAACACCCCAGAGGTTTACTCCAACCACTCCACATACCAGAATGGAAATAGGATCATATAACCATGGACTTTTTCATAAAATTTCCCCAAACTTCTCAAGGATATAATACAATATGGGTTATCATTGATCGTCTTATAAAATCTACCCATTTTTTACCAAGTAGATCCACCGATTCCTTCCAAAGATTAAGTTAACTTTGTATCAAGAAAATTGTTAGGCTTCATGGAGTACCTATTTCTATTATGTCTTATCGAGACCCTAGATTTATCAAAATATTTTAGCAAGCTTCAAAAACCTCATTAGGAGCCAAACTCTACCTAAGCATTGCTTTTCATCCTCAAATCGACTAACAATCTGAACGAGTAATTTAAACTCTGGAAGATATGTTACGAGCCTGCACATTAGACTTTCTCGATGTATGGAGTAATCGTCTTGATTTGATGGAATTATCTTATAATAATAGTTATCACACTATCATTCAGACCACTGCCTATGAAGCCCTCTATGGACGACCCTGTCGTTTGCCCTTATGCTGGAATGAATCAGGAAAAAATCACATATTTGGACCCAAGATCATCATTGAAACCACAAAAAAGATACGCCTTATTTGAGAAAGATTACATTCAACCCATAGTCGATAAATGAGTTATGCTGAAACTCGCCGAAAGCCCCTAAAATTCCAAATAAATAATCAAGTGTTCCTACGAGTATGTCTAAGAAAGGGCATAATTCAATTTGGAAAATGAGGAAAATTAGCACCTCGATACAGTGGTCCTTTTAGAATCATCGAACGTATTGGACCAGTAGCATATCATCTAGAATTACCTCCCGAACTATTTAATCTCCATAACGTGTTTCATATTTCACAGTTACGAAGATACATCTCGAACCCAAGTCACATCATTTCTTAGAAAGATACGACAATTGAATCCAACCACAAGATTGAAGAAATCCCTATTCAGATATTCGACTGATAACAAAAGTTCTCTGACATAAAACCATTCCACTAGTCCAAGTTCTTTGGCGACCCCGCAGAACTGAAGAGGAAGCATGGGAAACAGAATACATTATGAGATAGCAATACCCTACACTTTTTCCAGGTAATTTTGAGGATGAAATTTTTTTTAGCGGAACGAATGTAACAACCCACTCTAAATATACTTTAAACATGCCTTTAGTCCCTAGAATAGAGAAATATTCCTAATAAACCCTAGACTTTTATCAAATTACCAAAATACCCCTAACGGAAAAATTAGGTTAACTTGCATTCTCTTATACCAATTGATCCCCAACTTTCAATAAAAGTTTAATCAAATGACTTATATTTTGTAGGAATATCAAGAACCAATCCATTAAGTTTGAATAAATTGAATATAAGCCCCTAAACTTTCATAAAACGACTTAAAAGCCCTAAAATCTATACAAAACTATCCAAGGACCCAAAATAAAGCCTAAACTTAGTTACCCTTTCCCCTTGATGACATGGCACCAGTTACTACCAACATGGTTTATACCATGTAGTGTATCCATGGTACTCATTTACCATACATATAAGCCTTGGTCAAACTTTTACCATTTTAACCCCGTCTCCATCATAAAAAACACCAATCAACTCCTCCCTATGAACCCTATAAATACCCTCCATCACCTCAGTAAAAACTCATCCTAGTTGAGAGCTTTTTCAATGTAAAAATTTAAGAGTTTTTACATTTATGTTATTTTATTCTTGAATGTTTATTTCTTCAAATTGGTTATGTTTTTGCATGTATATAGAATGGATTAATGCTTTTACTTGTGTTAGTTAACGTGTGTATGCCCTAAAATAGCTTAAAACTATAAAACACCATTAAAGCTTGAGCTTTAGTGATGGATTCTGCTTCATTGACTTTGAACCAGTTTCAAAGTGAGGTAAGTTGAGCTTAGATTCTTAGGAACCTATGTGCAAGGTTTAATTGAACAAAGAATAGGTTTTAATGCCTCAAATCAAAGCTTGAAATTTTCGAGCGTAGAATTTTCAGAAAACAAAATCAAGAGTTTTACTCAACCAAAATCCGTCAAACTAGGCTTGTTTTGGTACATTTTGAACATAAAACAAAATCATTATAATAACGGAACAAGAACACTAGCTTTGAGTCATTCATGTTTAGTCAAGTTTTTAGTATTTTTACAAGAACTTAATAGCGCAATTTAGCCCGCCAAAATTCTTAAAACCAATATAGTTGGATTCCTCTTCAAAAATTAGGCAATTTTCATTCAGGAACTAACTTAAATAGATTCCTAAAACGTATCAAATTGCTCAAAGTTTTAAAACCCTAAATTCAAGCGATCGAAGGATGAAGATGAGTGAGTTACACATGCGCGAGTGAGAGTCAAATCAAGAGCATGAAATATTTGACTGAGCACGTGAGGGCGCGTCTCCAAACCGAAAAATCTTATTTTTTTTTTTTCCAAAATTTTTATTTTTTTAATTCTGATCAAAATGGTATATTACATCACCCTTTTTGGATCCCAGGAAAGCATTTTCTCAAGAAAACCAGTTTTAAGGTATAAAATTAAGCTTCAATTTTACACATAAACCCCTTACCAGTTTTTCAAGTATTTCAAAACACCCCCAAACGTTTTTTTACAAATTCCTTAGTTCAAATAAAGTTATTTGTTTCTTGTCATTAAATCCAAATCCAATTAGAAATTAATAGAAAAATTATTCTACAAACTTTTTAAAATTATATATTATACCCTATAACTTATTTTTACACTGAAACTTTTTACGAGTTAATAACCTACTACATCATATAAACATTCTTTTAAGCCTATATGACCTACTTACACTCTTCATGATTTCAGGTTATCCAGTCAACCCCAGTTAATTAGGCGCACAAACCTGAAATTTAAAAATTCAAAGTAGGTGATTTTAATTTCAGTATTAAACAAATTGAGCTTATGTCTTTCACAATTACTGATTGTTATATCACTCTGTGATAATGTTGAACTCGTATTTCAAATACGAACTCATTTGTGCAGTTCATGTTTATTCCGTATATTGATTCTCTCGATATTTCAATTATCCGTAAATTTGATAAATTGTTACCGCTTATGACTTCAGTAAAATCCACTGAATTCTTTTTTTCACCCTTAATTATGGTATAGCCATTCAACCTACTATAATAATTGCATATTACCCTGCAATTTATGACCATTGTCAGTGAAACCCCTAGTAGCACACCTTACAATTCGTGGATTAGACCCAGGTATACCACAGTATTCTAATTGGCCTGTGGGACTCCAATGTTGAGTGCCAAGTTTTTATTTGCTACGTACGTTAATGGAAAGAATTTTGGTGTCTCTCGTTGTAGAATAAAGTCTTTCGCTCAAAACCAAATATATACCTACACAATGTGACAAAATGAATATAGAGACAAGTGGTAAGTACGGGTGTCAATCCAACTTTTAAGTGTGAAGACTAAACATGTGAAGATAATTGCAAAGTTACTTCATGTTATTATTTTTGGTATTTTTTTCTTTCGTTATTTATTTTTTTAGAAAAAAGGGATGAAAAATAACAAAGAAGAAAATGCTAATGATATATATATATATATATATATATATATATAATTAAAACAAACTAATGTAATATGAGTCCTAAAAAGAATTAAAACTAATCTAGATGAAAAGAGAAGAATATCTACAATATGTACAAATGGGTGAACTCCCAAATACTCATCAATGTTTGAATTAAATTTGTTAAAAATTACAAACAATTACAACAAATATTTGTATCTAACTATTTCTCCCTCTAAATGAACTCTCAATGCACTATTAAATAATGAGAAACATTTGCTATAAACACAAACCCTCCCACTATAATTTCATACATAAAAATTCATCCGAGTGAGATAAATTCTACCACACCACTCTATCTTGAGATGTTTACTAAAATTGCAAACACTCTTTATAGAGTGTTGAGGCATAAGCTATCCCATTCTTAAAACTGAAGTAAAGATGATGATTTTTTTTCTACATGATGTGCGTCTCCTTATTTTATAATCCACGAGTGTTGGGTTGAAGATTTGGTGGAATTATACTTTGGCTAAGTCAAAGGTGGGTTTAGGAGAGAATCATATGGGTTTTTTGGCTCCTATTTTGATGGAGTGTTTGGCTTCGGTTTGGTTCTGGGTTCGTTTAATTACAGCTGGGTAGCGAATTTTTGGTTTGTGTTGGGTCAAGGTAGTAAAATGGGTTTTGATCCGGGTTTTAGAGGTTGGTAACGGGGAGGTAGTTTCGAGTCAGGATCGGGTTGCTCCAAGTTTGTAGAGGTTCCGATTTGGATGGAATCGGGTTGAACTCAAAGGTGGAAATAGTGAAATGGGTTTTGGGTGTTACTGGGTTTCGGGTTTGGTGCATCGAGGCGGAACTATGGTTGTGATCTTCGCTGTAGGGTGCGATCGATGTTGGGTTTGTGGGGGATCCGATCAAGTTTGGATATAGGTGCTGACAGGGAGGTCAAAGGGAGAAACGGGTTTGATGGTGGTCCGATGTGGATTAGATGAAGTTGGGTTCGGTAATGATTGGGTTGCGATTTCGGGTTCAGCACGCTGCCATGGGTTTGGAGCCGAGCAGAATGGTTTGAGGACAAATAATTTTTGAATCGGGTCTACTGAAATGGGTCGTGAGTTTGGTCGGGGTTTGTTGGGTTTCGGTTATGGTGGTTAGAATAGAGAAGATGAGTTTGGTGGGAGATGACGAATAGTAAAGGGGCTGTGTTTGTGTGTGAGGGTGTTTCGGAATAAAGGTGAAGGTGAATGGGTTTAATGTATGCTTTTGTTTAATTTGGAACAATAAAATAAAACTAAGACTTAACTTTAAAAAAATATAACTAATAAAATTAAAAATTCAAATCTACTAAAAAAAATAAAATCTTAATCTATTAAAAAAGGACTCAAAATAAAATAACTAAACTAATAAAATAACTAAAAGAAAATACTCAAATTAAATAAAATAACTAAAAATCTAATTAAACGCACGCCTATAAAAATATAAAAATAATCGACGCACATATTAAAAATACTCGAACCCTAATATTTACAACTATACGTACGCAGAAAAAATAATAAAAATTCTAAAACTTATCTACGACTCAAATAAAAATCTAAAAACTATATGCGACATAAATAAAAATCTAAAAAGTACAAACTAAACACACGCAAGGCTCAGGTGATGGTTTGGGCTCAGTTTAGACTTAAGTTTAGTATGGGACTGGGTTTAGGACATCGAAACTCATCGGGACATGCTCAAACGGGACTTCTGACTTCACTATCACTTTGATTTCTTCACTGAATGTTATTGGTGGCTATTTTGTCACAATTACACCAAATTAGCACAATTTAATACCGCGACATCATATTGACCATAGAAATAAACAAATACAAGCATAAGGCCATTTGGAATTAAAACGAGTGACTAAAATGCTTCTATTCGGGGTATAAAATATACACTTTTGGGTGCTTATCATACGTATGAGTGGCACTCTAGCTAAGTGTTCCAAGCCTTTATTATGATTATTATTTCCCAATTATTTTGGGATTGTCTGTCCAAGTATATATTATACTTTGGATGATATTGTAATGGTATGTCTATGCAATTAAAGAACCTATAACCGATAATGTATGGGTTATTCTTGTAGTTACACTCCACCGTATTATTCATTTACATATCATTGAACGCCAGTATACCCCTGACACTTTTATGATATTTCAGTTGCCTCTAGATTTTTATGATATCAATATTATATCCAATTACTCACTAATAATACATTTTGTCCCGTACCTTGTATAGACATAATAATTATCTACTTAGCATGTCTTATTAATTATTTTCATTCTAGATCGATGACGAACCTAGAGAAAATGAGATGCCTCGTGTACGTCTGGAATTTTATTCTATTTAACCTCGAAAAATCTTTTCAGTTTTGTACGTATGGGTGGTAGCAGACAAAGATGGTAGTGTGACAACCCGAATATAATTATGATTAATTATGCTTAAATCATGCCTAGATTATGTGATATGATTAGTGTGTTATTAAGATATGTGATGTTAATTTATTATGGTTAGTCTAATCCTACCTTCAAAAAGCATGAAATGTCGAATTAGTTACAAATACAAAATTTTGAAGGTTTCGATAGGAATGCTCATGTTTAAGGCTAGTTTTGACCTTTATGACATAACAATTGACTTGAGGTGAAAACTATATAGTTGTAGACAAGTGAGTTATGGTTGTAACACAACAAACGGTGTGTGAAACGGAGGTTCGAGTGAGAAGTTATACCAAAATGACGAAATAAGGGCAAAATAGTCCATCCGTTAAGTAGTCATTTGTCTTATTATGGCAACAAATGTTTTATTCTCATTGGTTGGGAAGGGTGGTGGCTTTGGCCGACCTTAAACCCTTAGAATTACCTCTTTATTCATCCAAAATTCAGCCATGAGAGATTTTAAGCTTAAGGAAAGAGAAGTAGGAAGTTAGGAAGAAAAAGTGAGGAGAAAATTGAAGAAAATTCATAGAAAATTACGTAAAAGCCCCGAAGGTAGTTCTAACTGCAAATCTTATTGTTTTTCTTATATTTATGTTTTAGATGATAGAAACCATCATTTTTTTACTAAACTTTCAGCCCTTGATATATATGTTTGGTTAGATGAAAGTTTAAGTTAAGTTTAATGTATAAAGTTATTTTGTTTAGGAACCTTGTTTATTCAAACTTCCATATATTTTTGTATACTTACTGGAATTGATTAATTCCAATTGGATATTAACCTGGACTCACATATGTATGACATATCTGAAAATCATGGTAAAATACCAAGAAATGAGTCTTTGGTGAGAGTTTGAAGTTCGGGTATGAAATCTGCCCTAAGGGTGAAAGTATTCCCGCCATGTGTTCGATGTTTTGCTTGACATAGCAAATGAACTCTAAAAATTATGAAATTTTAATCTTGTATTGTTCAATATGTTTACTGATGTTGGGTTAAATAACATATAAATTTACGATGTAGAAAAATTATGGAAATTCCTAGAAGTTGAATGAACGATAAAAGAGCCTATAGGGTAGATTTGCTATGTGGTAAAGAAATGGGCATATCTTGCTCTAGGAGACTTGAAATGATGTACTGTCTTTTGTATTGTAATACTAATATGACAAGGATTTAATTACTAAGAATAAATAAATTTATATTTGGTCTATGATTTAGATATGTTAAATATATTAACATGGATTTGGATGGAACTTCCCTTGTGATAAATGATTTGAATGGAATCATGTGATGCTTATGGATTGAATTATGTTTAAATCATTCTTTGGATTATTGATATTCTTATGATGATACTAATATTCTAAGAATGATAGGAAGGGAAGAGGATTTGATTGAACAAGTACCGGATAAAGGCAAGGTAAAAGCCAGTTAAACTATCAAGGTGAGTGTACTTATGATTTGTTTCATATATAAATATAAATATAGCTCTAAGAGCGGATTTGTTTGAATACTTCGGTATTCAGGATTTGTTTGGATATTAAAATATCCGGGATTTATTTGGGTCTCATGATCCAGGATTGGTTTGAATACTTCAGTATTCAGGATTTATTTGGATATTAAAATATCCAGGATTTGTTTGGGTCTTATGATCCAGGATTGAAATTGGACAAAGATCCAAGGATTTGTTGGAACTAATGTTCCAGGATTTGTTATTGCCAATGGGCAGAATTGTTTGGATCTTATGATCCAGGATTTGTTATTGCCAATGGGAAGAATTATTTGGATCTTATGATCCATGATTTGTTATTGCCAATGGGCAGGATTGTTCGGATTTTATATCTACATATTCGATATAGAATTGTTATTCTAATGCAGGGAAGGAGTACCTCACTAAGCTTAATGCTTACGGTTTATAATTTAACAATTTCAGGTTCATACGCTGCCAGCTAGGATACCATATGACTGGTAGCTTTGAGAGTTGCACCGTTGGAGAAAGCTGGGGTTTAAAAATGGGATTTTATCGTTGTCACACTGAAGATTTTAATATACTCGCACATTGTATATATTGATTTAGTATGGATTGAGTTGATCATAGTTAATCACGGTGTTGTATGTTACCTTAATTATGACTCTGATATTGAATTTTATGATATAAGAATAATATTATGTTCATTATGCACATTATGTAGGAAAATATTGATGAATGAATCATATTTCCAATGGGCTCAAGATTATGATCTAATTATTCCAATAACAAATGATTAGTATGGATATTGGGTTTTGGGGTGTGACAATTAGTGGTATGAGAGCGTGGTTATTAATTCTGGACGTGTGTGACGATTAGATGGCAGTATTGAGTTGATTTGATATTTATGAATTGTTTATGTACTAACCAATAGTTTAGTTGTATAAATTTTTTATATTGGTTGTTAGAACTTTGTTGTATTACAGATAATTCCAGATAGATCCTGGGAATGGACAACATAGAGAAGAGGGAGTGGCTTCTCGTGCAGAGAATACTGAAGTAGAGCAAAGTGTTGCTGGAAGGGCCAGAGAGAATGAACAATCTACAGAGATTCAGATGATGGTGCAGGCAATGATGAGGATGGCAGAGCAACAAGAAAGAAATATGGCGCAAATGGCACAACAACAGGCAAGATATCTAGAATCAAAGACCATTGCCAGGATTGAGAAAGAGGCAAGGAAGGAAATGAAAGATTCCATGCATGAGAAGTTTTTGAAGTTGAATCCTCCAGAATATTCAAGGTCAGTTGAACCTACAGAAGCTGAGATGTGGGTCAGAGATCTAGAAACTATCTTTGCAGTTATGAAGTTTCTGGATAACCAGAAAGTGAATCTAGCCGTGTTTAAGCTCAAAGGGGAGGCAAAATATTGGTGGGAAGCCAGCAACCATTTGGTGCCCAGGATGGAAGGTACTGATGTTATTACTTGGGATGAATTTATTAAATCTTTGTATGTTAAGTATTTCCCTAAGGTTTATAAGAGGGAGAAGCTGAGGGAGTTTATAAATTTGACCCAGCTACTAAGTATGTGCAAGATGAAGGAGATAAATGTAGTAAGTTTCAAGATGGACTGATTTGGCCTATTCAAAATAGAGTGGCCACTTATGAGTTAGAAGATTATGCTTCTCTGGTAAACAAAGACACGATAGCAGAAAGGCAAATGAACCAAGGGGTGGCGAGTAGAGAGAGTTTTAAGAAGAGTAGATTCGACGCATCTCACTTTAAGGGAGGTGAGGGTGGAAGTGTTAAGATGGAACCTCATAAATTTCAGAGAGGTGGTGGAGATAGTGGTAGAGGTCTGGGGAGATTTGGCAGAGATACTAGGGGTGGAGAATCTTCTAGTCTGGTTAGGAGGTCAGGAAAGGGTGAGGCACCGACAAGAGTTATTACATGTTTCTTTTGTAAAGAGGAAGGGCATTATAAATCTGAGTGTCCTAAGCTTAAGGGATTGGAATGCTACCATTGCCATAAAGTGGGGCATATTAAGAAGAATTGTCCGCAATTGGCAGAGACTCCAGCAGCACATAGTGAAGTAGCAAGCAGAATGTTATCTCCGGGCAGTGCAGTGAAAAGTATGGGCAGAGGACAAGCTAGTAGTTCTAGACCAAGTGGACGAGTTTTTACAAAGAAAGAAGCTCAGATTACTCCAGATGTGGTGATAGGTACACTTTTTGTTACTGATAGAAGTGATTATGTTCTGATTGATCCTGGTTCCACACATTCTTTTGTGTCATATGCATTTTACATATATCTGAATAGACCATGCACTCATATAGAGGTGGGGTTGGGTATTTCCATGCCTATGGGGGATATGATTGTAGTTGAATATATTTTTCGCGATTGTGTTTTGACTATGGGGGGTAGAGATACAGTTATAGATCTACTTCCATTGGATATTTTTGATTTTGCTATAATTCTGGGAATGGATTGGTTATCTAAATATCATGCATCTATGGATTGTTTCTATAAGGAAGTTATTTTTAATATGCCTGGTGAGCCTGAATTTAAATTTGTGGGGGAAAGGAAAATTGTTCTCAGTTGCATCATTTCTGCTATTCAAACGAGGAAATTATTGAGTAAGGGTTGTGAGGGTTTTATTGCATATGTTCTTGACACTAGGAAGGGATCTTTACAATTAGTCGATGTTCCTATTGTATGGGATTTTCCAGAAGTGTTTCCTAGTGAGTTGCCAGGGTTACCTCCAGAAAGAGAAATTGAATTTAGTATTGAATTAGCACCGGGGACAACCCTTATTTATATGGAACCATATAGAATGGCACCTGCTGAGTTGAAAGAACTCAAAATTCAGTTGCAGGATTTGCTTGATAGGGGGTTCATACAACCTAGTGTATCTCCATGGGGGGCGCCGGTTTTATTTGTGAAAAAGAAAAATGGCACTATGCGTTTGTGTATTGATTATAGGCAACTGAATAAAGATACTATTAAGAACAAGTACCCTTTACCTCGTATAGATGATTTGTTTGATCAGTTACAGGGTGCTAAAGTGTTTTCAAAAATAGACTTGCGATCGGGTTATCATCAGTTGAGGGTCAAGGAGAGTGATATTTCTAAAACTGCTTTTTGTACTCGGTATGGTCATTTTGAATTCCTGGTGATGCCTTTTGGGGTGAATAATGCTCCAGCTGTATTTATGGATCTTATGAATCGAGTACCGCATCCTTTTGTTGATTCGTTTGTGATAGTTTTTATTGATGATATTCTGATTTATTCACGTGATATGGTTGAACATGAAAAGCATCTCAGAACTATTTTGAATGTGTTGAAAGATAAGCAATTGTATGCTAAGTTTAGAAAATGTGAATTTTGGCTTTCAAAAGTTGTATTTTTAGGCCATGTTATTTCTGGAGATGGTATATGTGTTGATCCCAAGAAGGTAGAAGTTATTGTAAAATCGGAGAGGCCCAATAATGTCACTAAGGTGAGAAGTTTTTTGCGTTTAGTTGGGTATTATAGAAGGTTTATTAAGGGATATTCTTCGATTTCCTTGCCGATGAGTAAAGTAACCCGGAAAGATGTTAAGTTTGAATGGAATTCTGATTGCGAAAATAGTTTTGATGAATTGAAAAAGAGATTGGTAATTGCACCTGTTCTTACTATTCCGCATGGTGGAGATGGTTTTGTTATTTATACAGATGCTTCACACCAGGGGTTGGGTTGTGTTTTTATGCAGCATGGTAAAGTTATTGCTTATGCTTCTAGGCAGTTGAGTACACATGAACGTAATTATCCTACACACGATTTAGAACTTGCTGCTATTGTCTTTGCTTTGAAATTATGGCGTCATTATCTATATGGTGAGGTATATGAAATTTTTACTGACCATCAAAGCCTTAAGTATTTATTTACTCAAAAGGAGTTGAATTTGAGGCAGAGGCGGTGGATCGAGTTAATTAAAGATTATGATTGTACAATTCACTACCACCCAGGAAAGGCAAATGTAGTTGCAGATGCTTTGAGTAGAAAGGCTTCAGGCAGGTTATCGTGTATTCGATGTGCTAGAGTTGCTCATATTATGGAGTTGAGATTGATGGGAGTAGAATTGCAGCTAATAGATGTGGATAGATTCTTTACTCATGTAAGCGTGAGGCCTTTGTTAGCTACCCGTATTCATGATTTGCAAAGTCAAGATCCTTTCCTTGAGAAGAAACGACAAGATGTCCAAGATGGTAAGTTTGAAGAATTTTGTATTGTGAATGATGGCACTTTATTGTATAAACAGCGATTATGTGTGCCTAATGTGGGTGGATTGAAAGAGGAAATTTTAGATGAGGCTCATAATTCCATTTATACTATGCATCCTGGTAGTACTAAAATGTATAGGGATTTAAAGGAGCATTATTGGTGGAATAATATGAAGAAGGAAATAGCTGATTTTGTTGCTAGATGCCTTATATGTCAGCAAGTAAAAGTGGAGCATCAGAAACCTACTGGTTTACTTCAACCATTGCCAATACCAGAATGGAAATGGGATCATGTAACGATGGATTTTGTAGTTGGGCTTCCTCGATATCAGAAGGGGTCAGATTCGATTTGGGTAGTGGTAGACAGGTTAACCAAGTCAGCTCACTTTCTAGCAGTCAAGACTACGTATACAGTTGATAGGTATGCTAGATTGTATGTTAATGAAATTATTCGATTGCATGGAGCACCTGTTTCTATTGTTTCAGATAGGGACCCTACTTTTACCTCCAGATTCTGGGATAGTTTGCAGTATGCTATGGGTACCAACTTAAAGTTTAGTACGGATTTTCATCCCCAGATAGATGGGCAGTCTGAAAGAACAATACAGATTTTGGAAGATATGCTTAGAGCTTGTGTGCTTGATTTCAAAGGTAATTGGGATGAATATTTGCCTTTGATAGAATTTTCATATAACAATAGTTTTCAGTCTACTATTGGTATGGATCCATATGAAGCGTTGTATGGTAGATGGTGTCGTACACCCATATGTTGGGATGAAGTTGGTGAGAGGAAGATAGAGGGTCCAGAGTTAATTGAAGTCACCACTGAAAAAGTGAAGATTATTCAAGATAGAATGAGAATAGCTCAAAGCAGACAGAAAAGTTATGCGGATAAATGACGAAAAGATTTGGAATTCTAGAAAGGGGATTATGTGTTTCTTCGAATATCGCCATGGAAACGAGTTATGAGGTTTGAAAAGAAAGGAAAATTAAGTCCACGCTACATTGGACCTTATGAAACCCTTGAAAAAGTCGGGATGGTTGCCTACAAGTTAGCATTACCACCAGAGTTAGCTCGATTACATGATGTTTTCCATGTTTCTATGTTGAGAAAGTATGTAGCGGACCCTTCACATGTATTGGTGGAACAACCTATTGAGTGAAAGGAATATTTGAGCTACGTGGAAGAACCGCTTGCTATCGTCGATAGGAAAGAACAAATATTGAGATCAAAGGTGATCCCACTTGTGAAAGTTATGTGGAGAAGGCATTCCATGGAAGAAGCTACATGGGAGAGTGAGTATAGCATAAAAATGTGTTATCCGTATTTGTTTGATTCGGACAACCAAGGTATGTCAATTTTGAGGACGAAATTTTCTAACAGGGGGAGAATTGTGACAACCCGGATACAATTATGATTAATTATGCTTAAATCATGCCTAGCTTATGTGATATGATTAGTGTGTTATTAATATATGTGATGTTAATTTATTATGTTTAGTCTAATCCTACCTTCAAAAAGCATGAAATGTCGAATTAGTTACAAATACAAAATTTTGAAGGTTTCGGTAGGAATGTTAATGTTTAAGGCTAGTTTTGATCTTTATGACATAACAATTGACTTGAGGTGAAAACTATATAGTTTTAGACAAGTGAGTTATGGTTGTAACACAACAAACAGTGTGTGAAACGGAGGTTCGAGTGAGAAGTTATACCAAAATGACGAAACAAGGGAAAAATAGTCCATCCGTTAAGTAGTCATTTGTCTTATTATGGCAACAAATGTTTTATTCTCATTGGTTGGGAAGGGTGGTGGATTTGGCCGACCTTAAACCCTTAGAATTACCTCTTTATTCATCCAAAATGCAGCCATGAGAGATTTTAAGCTTAAGGAAAGAGAAGTAGGAAGTTAGGAAGAAAAAGTGAGGAGAAAATTGAAGAAAATTCATAGAAAATTACGTAAAAGCCCCGAAGGTAATTCTAACTGCAAATCTTATTGTTTTTCTTATATTTATGTTTTAGATGATAGAAACCATCATTTGTTTACTAAACTTTCATCCCTTGATATATATGTTTGGTTAGATGAAAGTTTAAGTTAAGTTTAATGTATAAAGTTATTTTGTTTAGGAACCTTGTTTATTCAAAATTCCATATATTTTTGTATACTTACTGGAATTGATTGATTCCAATTGGATATTAACCTGGACTCACATATGTATGACATATCTTAAAATCATGGGAAAATAACAAGAAATGAGTCTTTGGGGAGAGTTTGAAGTTCGGGTATGAAATCTGCCCTAAGGGTGAAAGTATTCCCGCCATGTGTTCGATGTTTTGCTTGACATAGCAAATGAACTCTAAAAAGTATGAAATTTTAATATTGTATTGTTCAATATGTTTACTGATGTTCGGTTAAATAACATATAAATTTATGATGTAGAAAAATTATGGAAATTCCTAGAAGTTGAATGAACGATAAAAGAGCCTATAGGGTAGATTTGCTATGTGGTAAAGAAATGGGCATATCTTGCTCTAGGAGACTTGAAATGATGTACTGTCTTTTGTATTGGAATACTAATATGACAAGGATTGAATTACCAAGAATAAATGAATTTATATTTGGTCTATGATTTGGATATGTTAAATATATTAACATGGATTTGGATGGAACTTTACTTATGATAAATGATTTGAATGGAATCATGTGATGCTTATGGATTGAATTATGTTTAAATCATTCTTTGGATTATTGATATTCTTATGATGATACTAATATTGTAAGAATGATAGGAAGGTAAGAGGAGTTGATTGAACAAGTACCGGATAAAGGCAAGGGAAAAGCCAGTTAAACTATCAAGGTGAGTGTACTTATGATTTGTTTCATATATAAATATGAATATAGATCTAAGAGCGGATTTGTTTGAATACTTAGGTATTCAGGATTTTTTTGGATATTAAAATATCCAGGATTTTTTTGGGTCTCATGATCCAAAATTGGTTTGAATACTTCGGTATTCAGGATTTGTTTGGATATTAAAATATCCAGGATTTGTTTGGGTCTTATGATCCAGGATTGGAATTGGACAAAGATCCAAGGATTTATTGGAACTAATGTTCCAGGATTTATTATTGCCAATGGGAAGAATTGTTTGGATCTTATGATCCAGGATTTGTTATTGTCAATGGGAAGAATTATTTGGATCTTATGATCCATGATTTGTTATTGCCAATGGGGAGGATTGTTCGGATTTTATATCTACATATTCGATATAGAATTTTTATTCTAATGCAGGGAAGGAGTACCTCACTGAGCTTAATGCTTACGGTTTATATTTTAACAATTTCAGGTTCATACGCTGCCAGCTAGGATGCCATATGACCGGTAGCTTTGAGAGTTGCACCGTTGGAGAGAGCTGGGGTTTAAAAATGGGATTTTATCTTTGTCACACTGAAGATTTTAATATACTCACACATTGTATATATTGATTTAGTATGGATTGAGTTGATCATAGTTAATCACGGTATTGTATGTTCCCTTAATTATGACTCTGATATTGAATTTTATGATATAAGAATAATATTATGTTCCTTATGCACATTATGTAGGAAAATATTGATGAATGAATCATATTTCCAATGGGCTCAAGATTATGATCTAATTATTCCAATAACAAATGATTAGTATGGATATTGGGTTTTGGGGTGTGACAGGTAGTCCCCGTTTGAATATCTACACCGCAACTTATCAACTCTTATGATTTTCGAATGTTTTCTACGAGTTTTACCTTATATGTGGAATGTACGAATAAATTATGTATTTATGTTTAGTTCATACTCAACTATGTAATAAGATGCTAGGCATCTCCCTAATAAAAATCTTTTCCGTTTCGCTGCAATAATTTAGTTGTTATATTTAATTTACTCTTTACTTACCATTAAAATATAGAATTCGTGGATATATATATATATATATATATATATATATATCGGGTTATCATTGTAATATTTTTCATGTTTATATATGGTATTGTGTTGTTTTGAGTCTTTGCAGCTTGACTTAACCCGTATTTGCCATATGCATTATCTATGGATTTTAGTTGGCCTGATATGTGATCATATTGGTATCTCTCATTGGGTGCATTGAAATTTCATATTTCATATTGATAATTTCAAAATTGGTATCATACTTCACTGCTTATTCATATTAGTATCTTTTTGCATCGATATTGATATTGTTTTATCATTACTTGGATTATTTGTGCTTGTATTTCCATGTGTTTGGCCCACTTTACAGCATTGCATGATTTTATTCCTTCCTCCCTATTTCTCTTGGTATTATATTTTCACACATTTAGGGAGAAATTTGGTTTATAGAGGAGAAATATTTCTATGCATTCTAGCTTTGTTTGTTCCTGAACAAAAGGGGGAAAATGGTATCATTCATTTCATGATTAAGATATATTTATTCTAGGGGGCTTTCATGACCATCCTTGCCTAAGAACGCTGTATAAGGGAATTCTCAAGTCGGATTAAAGATGAATATGGTGTTTTAATGGATGTAATCCTTTTATAAATTGAGAGAGAGCCACGTGGATAAGCTAATTAGATTTCAAAATTGATTAGAGTCTTTTGTATTATAGTTATAATATGGATATGTCTAGTGGTTATGTGACCATCCCTCCCCAGCTTTGGTTTTTCCTTTTTTCCTTCTCCATCTCAGGGGTCGACGTTCGCATGCATAGTGGAGAGAGAAAGATGTCTTGCACCCATTCTAGGAATGCTTCAACCGTCATCGATCTGGGGTGATATAAAGAGAAAGAGTCGCCAGCCTATTTTGTACAAAACATGCAAAATAACATGTTGTCGCCTCGAGGGGACGGCATCAAAGACAAACTCATTCTTACAACACCAATTAGACCAGAGGTTCGAGGGATAAGTTACGAAATGGGAAGGTGTTAGGCACACGCCCCGCCCTTTATCTCTCTCATGGGCTTATGTTACTATTTTCCTTAATTTATCCATGAAGTGTGTGTGCGTGTATATATAAGTGGAGAATGGAATTTCTCGACTCGTATCATGGAATAGATGGAGTGAGGTCATCCATAGGAATGTTCCCAAAATAATAATTAAAAATATGATGTGTGCGCTTATCAAGATATTGATCGTTATAATGAAATGATAATATGTGTTTAATAAGACACAAATATCAGTCACAGGTATGATATATATGAATAATGTAGGGATAAAATAAGAAAAAAGAAGAAAATGGGAAAATAGGACCCGAGTCTCGGGTCTTTGTCAGAGACGCCTACGTAGCCTATAAAGGCATCAATGTCCACATAGTTCGCATGCAGCACGAGAGTGGGGTTTATCCCATAAATTTAAACGGGGATTTTATTATGTGTGTGTGCAAGAAAAAAATGTTTTTAGTTTTGAAAAAACGTGGCGAAAAATCTCGTTGAAATTTATAGGTGTAACCATCTTTTTCTTGTTTTGGTTTTTTTTTATAGAAAATATATTATGTGCAATATTACTAAAAAAGGATTGAAGATTAATATGTGTATGATCTAAAGGAAAATCTAAACTAAGAACTTATATAACTAATTTGAAAATAAAGAAATTCAAAGAGAGAGAAGAATGTTAGGACCTTCTTTGGAGACTTGGAGATTGATCTTGACTAATGATGAGCTTCCTTGCAAGTGAGTTAAGAATGTATGGGTTTTTTGCTAAATTGGGTGTGAAAGTGATGGAAATGAAAGGTGGAGAAAGGTTTCAAAAAGTAAACCTCGCTGACTTAAGAAGAATGTTGTTGAGATCACAGAAGTTGATGTTTTTGAGGTACCTTTCAGGGTGAGATCATGCTCTCCTTATATACAGTTAAGGAACTGTCGATCGACATTGTCCTTTCCCTGCCTGTCAGCAGGTAACTCTAGACACACTACCGATAGGCAGGGAAATATACCTGCCAAATAGAAGTCTGGTGTAGATTTTTCAGAAAAATGATCGCAAAACACAATTCGTAAGTTCAAACTGTGCACAGGGCATACCGTTGGACAATTCAATCACATACCTTTGAGATTCCTTTGGGACTCTTCCAGGTTCGGGAGTTAACTTTGGGTAAAACGAGGCTCGAAATCGCCCGTAGATCCTTTGAACAAGAGATCGTCGGACAATGGAGGATCATTCGTCCAAATTATAACTCCAAATTATACATGGGCCGGACCCTTGGAAAGGTTATACAAGGCACTTCGATGTTCCAAAGCGCTTCACTTGGTTCGGGGTGTTAACATTGGTCAAACGGGGCCCAGAAGTGCCGGGTGACCTTCCGAAGTAAAACGGGTCATTGGTCTGTATCGTAAGGTTGATTCACATACGGGGTGGACCATTGTAAAGAGTATTTAATGCCCTTAAAAGATTCATTATGTCTCATTCGAGATTAAGGGTTGGTTTTGGTTAAACGGAGCTTGGGAGAGCCTGGTGGCCTCCAGATCAGTTTTTAGGGGAAAATGGATCATTCATCCGAATGATTATGCCGTTTCATGCACGAAGTAGATCGTTAAAAAGGGGTTTTATTTCTCTTTGAAGATTCATTTAAATTTCACTAGATGATGAAGTTTAGTATGGGACCCGGGAGCGCCCGGTGGCCTCCATATCGATTTTCGATAGTAAAATGGTTCATTCGTTCGAACCATTATGCCAATTCACATGTGGGATAAATCGTTGCAAAGGGTATTTAGAACCCTTTGACGATTCACTGAGCTTTTACTCTGACAATGAAGTTAACCGGAGTCAAACGGGGTCCAGGAGCACCCGATGGCCTCTAGATCGATTCTCAGAGTATAACCTAGGGCATGTGGTAAACGGGGAGGTTTTAAGGACCTAAGGAAGGGTTTTGAGGGTCCTAGAATGTGGTGTTTTTTTAACCCCTCGACGAGTGAGTTTGGATTAACTAAAAGTCATCGAATATACACCACATGATGTTTGGAAAAGAGGTCAATTCTATGAACCAAATGGACGAGGATGACCGTTTCATAGGTTCGAGATCGATTATGAAGACCTAAGGTAATTATTGTTATGGACGATTATTAAGATCGAGGTCAATTGTGAGGACCTATAGTAGGGGTGAAAAATTCTGCAGGTCGAGATCAATTCTGAGGACCTAAAATTGTGGCAACCTAGTCTACGAGTTTAGGTCAATTCTAAAGATCTAAAGTTGTGGCGACCAATTTTTCTAGTCAAGGTCAATTTTGAGGACCTAAAGTTGTAGTGATAATTTTTGTGGGTCAAGCTTAATTCTGAGGACCTAAAGGGGGGAACAATTATGTGGGTCGAGGTCAATTCTAAGAACCTAAACTTATAACGACCAATTCTGCTGGTCGAGGTCAATTCTAAGGACCTAAAGTAGTGGTGACCAATTCTAAGGGTCGAGGTCAATTATACGGACCTAAAGTTATGGCAAATAATTCTACGGGTCAAGATCAATTCTGATGACCTAAAGTTATGGCGGCTATTTCCACGGGTCGAGATCAATTCTGATGACCTAAAGTTATGGCGACCAGTTCTGTGAGTCGCGATCAATATTGAGGACCTAAAGTTATGGCGGCCAATTCTTTGGGACGAGGTCAATTCTAAGGATCTAAAGTTGTAAAATGATGGTTTTGCTCTCTGGGGAATCTTTAATTTACCTTTTTTGAGACTCTATTGGGGAAGAGACATTTGGCTAGGGTTATGTGGATGGATTGGGAAGAAGTTTAGTCTTGAAATTTTGCTGGGAAAATATTTGATGACTTGAGGTTTTAGGATTCTGCTGGGGAATGTGTTTCTCTGAGACTCTGCCAAAGTGAGATATCCGACTGTCATATAGATCCACTGGGGAAGTTTCATTTAGAAGTTTCGCTGGGGAATACTGGCCTCTGGGGATACGGGTGCACTTTTAATCCGATGGGGGATTTTGAGACCCTGAGAAATGGTTTTCTCGGTGAAGAAATGTTCTAATATTTCATTGAAAATTTTTGGAATTTTCTGGTATTTTTTGTATAAAATTTTAGGGGGAACGTCGATCGGTGGGTGGCAGAGGTTGACGTTCGAAAGTGGCACGGTCTTTGAGCCTGCCTTAGGAAGGGGAAGAGACGGGTATGATCGACGGGTGGAAGTAACTGCTAGGAATTGATTACGAGGGTCTTCAAATATAGGTGAATTATATGATGATGGTGGGGTTAGGGTTGTTGGGTAGAATTTTTGAATCTATATTGGGTATGTAGGTGACCTTCTACCCTTGGAGGATAGCTCCTCAAGATATGGGGTTGATGGGTCACCATGCGCAGATACGGAGATTGATGTCACGTGAGTTTGGGTACGTTTGGTATCTATGAGAGAGGGTTGTGGGGAAGATGAGGTGACATCCAATTCTAGTTCTTTCCATTCGGGATTTTCTTATAGGTTCATCGTTGACTGTGGGAGCTTGCCGTTTAACCATATTGCATGCTTGATGTAGCGGCATTGCGTTTCAAAAAAGACTCAAAAAAGGCAAAAATAGATACACATTTTGTTTGATTATCTTGTTTTAGTAGCTTACTCTACATGCACTTTAATTTGCTGTTGAGTTTTTATTTTGAGAAAAAGTAGGAGAATGTGTTTTCGGAATATAGAGAGGCCTTGGAGGCATAGTGGCAGAGAGTTTCCCTTTTAAAGGGATTTATTTTTTGAAAAAAATAAGAAAAATGAGTTTTTTGGATTTTTTTTTTATTTTGAGTAGAGGAAGGCCTTAGAGGCTTGGTTGTAAAATGGGGTTGGTCGCCATCATTGGATTGTGTTAAATCTGGTGTGTTGAACAGACTGTAATGATACAGATTTTTCTAGAGCTGTTGCTTTGGGCCTAACTTCGAGGCTCTTGTTGGTGATAGAGGGCCTAATGGTGAACCCTCAACTGGCTGCCATTATTGCATGGATGTCATATCATTGCCATCTTGGGGAGGTGATACTGGTGGAGACCCTGAGCAATCTAGATGCTTGGGAAGGTCGTTTTGACTCTCTAAGAGGAAGCCCGATTATGTTTTTGATGTGGTTGGCCGAGAGATTCAGTTTGACAGTTCCTTTCGAGTATCCCTTGGCAGTTGTGCCAAATTTCTTCACTCATTATTTCATCAGTTTTGTCCCATCCATAGAGAACTGAGTAAACTGGTTCGAGAAACACAAAGCTTGATGTCTGCAGTGATCGGTTCCATGGTGGGGGGAGTTGCAGCTTATTCTGGAACTAGGGGAATACTGGTATGTTTGGTTAGTTATCCATTGGCAGACCTCATTCTATTTCCCCTGGCAGCTCCTGCGTCAAGTCGGAGGTGAGAAAATTATGCCTTCCCATACCCTAGATTTCTTCCTTATAGAGCATTTGACTACAGGCTTGCGCATTGGTCGGGTTCTCTGTGGGAGAATCATCGGTCGTCAACCCGACATTCTCAATATGTTGGTAGGGTTTGGCATGTTTCTAGGGATTATATAAAATGGTTGTGTAAGAGGGTAGTGGTTTGTTTCTAGGGATTATATAAAATGGCATGTTTGTAGGGATTATATAAAATGGTTGTGGATAAAATCTTGGCAAAGGAAACTGGATAAATACGATTTGTCATGTTTGACACTATGTAAGGGGCGTAGTGGTTTTCTCTAGGCTGGTCTGAGCTTACCGCTCTATGGAGCGCCTTAGGCATTCTAACTAATCAAGGAAAGTTTGGGGCCTCAAGGAGCAAATGATGATGGGGATGGGTCTTCCTGTAACTACGGATATGGTCTTTTGTGAAGCTGGTGTTTATTTATGAAGCTTTTGTAACGAAGATGTGTTTGGTTGTTTTTGGTTTGTTTTGTGGAATAAATTTGGGAAGCTTTGGTTAGTTTTTTAGGGGAAGTTTGGTTTGATTTGTTTTAGGACAGTTTGGTTAGCGAGGAGTAGTTGTTTGACTCCCTACACTGATATTTCCTGTAATTGTGCCAAATTTTTCCTTTTATGAAATAAAAAAGGATTTTAGTTATATTTTTGTGCCTCTTGGTGAGTTTTACATTTGAATTATCTATACCAATCGCTAAGGCATACATAATCCTTTTATTCATGTAAATGATAAAATGAATTGTCATTCTCAGAGGTAAGAAAAGAATAACATTTTGTAAAAAAGAAGGGGATCGTGCCCATGTAAAGCGTATGAGCTACCAACGTATCTCGGGGGGTATTGAAAAATTTTCGAGTTTCATTTTGAGAGAAAAATGTTTTTTAGAGGATCAGGCCCCACGTAGTTCTGAATAGAGGGAAACGAATATTTTTTTTAAATAGAAGGGGATGAGAGGAGTCGTAGCGCATTGAGATTTTGAACTAAGGGTAAAACTTCTTGAGATGGTCCAGGCTGACTGGACGTGCCATCTCATCTCCACTAAGGTCAGTGAGCATAGTAGCACCACCGGATAGGTTCTTCTTCAGGATGTAGTGGCCACTCCAGTTTAGCTTGAATTCCCCTCTGAGGTCCCAGACGGGTTCTATGATTTTTTTAAGTCTAAATCCCCATTTCAGACACCGTGGTCCTTGAGTCTTCTATTGAATAATTGCTCTATTCGGCTATGGTATCCTTGTATATGATATAGAGACTTTATCCTCCTTTCATCTAAGAGTGACAACTCGTCAAAATGGATCTGATGATAGTCTTTCTCACTGACTTTGATCTCAAGCATAACGCATAATGAAGGTATTTCTAGTTCAACATGTAGGACTACTTCCATATCATATACCAGAGAGTAAGGGGTAGCGCCAGTAGATGCCCAGACTGAAGTGCAGTAGCCCAAGATGGCGTAAGGGATCCAATCGGCCCAATCTCGATAACTCTTGATCATCTTGTTGATGATTGCTTTTAGATTCTTATTAGAGGCTTCAACTGCATCATTGGTTTGTAGTCGGTAGGGAGAATCTATGTCTCTGAATCCCATACTCGTCGACTAATTATGATACCTTTGTCTCAAAATGTAACCCGTTATCTGACACTAACTCATTCTGGGACCCGTATCTGCAAATGATGTTCTTTTGATTGAACTTGGCTTCCTTTTTGGCATTCAGTACTGCGCATGACTCAGCTTCAACCCATTTGGTGGATTAATCAATGGAAACCAGGATGAACTATTTCCCATTGAAAGCTTTGGGTGTGACTTTCCCTATGATTTCGATGCCCCATGTGGAGAAAGGCCAGGGAGAAGTCATGTCGTATAATTCTCGAGGAGGTAAGTGTTGTAGATTGGAAAACTATTGGCATTTAAGGAATCTCCGGACATAAGCAGTAAAATCCTTAACCATGGTGGTCCAATAGTACCCCTGTCGGATAATCTTCTTAGCGAGCTTATGGTCGTTCATGTGAGGTTTGCATTATCCCCTTGGATTTTCTGCTTCATTTCTTCAATGCCAGCCCCTGCGATGCAATGCAAATGGGTTCTATCAAAGTTTCTCTTGAATAGTGCTTTATCGCAGATAATGTATTGGGCAGCCAACTTGCGAAGGGTCGAACAGTATTTCTTGTTGGCATCCTGGGGATACCTGCCGTACTTGAGGAGGCGCCAAATATCATAATACTAGCACTCGGACATATTAGAATCCTCTTCTGTGATGAGCTCAATGTGGTAGCAGTGGGTTGGTTTAGCTTATTTTGGGACTATAAAGGGGGGCATTATTATTCCCTCGGGCATGTCGATCATAGAGGCTAAGGTGACAAGTGTATCTACCAAACTATTCTTTACTCGGGGCAAGTAGTGGAAGGTGATATCTCGAAACAGGGAGGTCAAATCTTCTAGGTGGACGTAGAAGGGTGAGATTTTTTCATCTTTGACTTTCCATCTTCTAAGGACCTGGACGATGAGGGCAGAGTCTCTATAGACATCTAGGCATTGGATATCATTATTGAGAGCGGTTCATGCCTCATATTCAGTCATATTATTGGTGCAAGGAAAATCTAGCTTGATGGCAATGGGAGCATGAGAGTCATTAGGGGCGATCAGTAGTATCCTAATGTCGTATCCTTTTTTATTGGTAGTAGTGTCAAAGAACATTTGCCACCGGAGGTTTTCCTGAGAGGTGCAAAGGATGTCTTCATTCGGGAACTCGTAGATCCAAATGTCGGCTTCTTTTATAGGGTAGTCAGCAAGGTAGTCAGAAATGGATTTTCCCTTCATAGCTTTCTGCCTGACATACACAATATCAAATTTGGCTAGTAGAACCAACCATCAGGCCATTCAGCTGGATAGGGCGGGTTTCTCGAGAAGTTATTTTATAGGATCCATTTGGGACACAAGTCTTATGGGAAAAGTGAGCATATCATGCTGTAATTATTGAGTGATCTAAACAAGGGCAATACATGCTTTCTTAAAGGCAGTGTAGTTGACTTTATACCCGAACAATTTATAATTGGTGTAGTAAATGGCCCTTTCTTTACGGGATTCTTAAAGGTATTGGGCTAGAAAATCCCCAGCTACGGTGTCTGTTACGATCAAGCATAGGAGTAGCAGGAGGCTAGGCTTTGATGGCATGAGTATCGAAGGTCGGGTAAGGTATAACTTGATTCTATTAAAGAATTCCTGACAGGCTTCAGTTTATACTTTGGTGGAATCTTTTCGAAGGAGTTTGAAGATGGGTTCACAAATTGAAGTCAATTGGCTAATGAACCGGTTGATTTATTATAATTCCCCCAAGAATCCCCGCACTTCCTTCTATGTTCGAGTGGTGGAATTTTGAGTATAGCTTTTAGTTTGGCATGCTTTCAATTTAGCAGGGTCTGCTTCAATCCCCTTTTCGCTAAGTATGAATACCAAAAGCTTTCATTTGGTTACATCGACAATGCATTTCTTGGAGTGAAGTCGCATCTAATATCGTCGTAGTCGTTCGAAGAACTTTCGAAGGGCCGAAATATGACCATCCCAAGTCTTGCACTTAATGATAATAGCATCTATGTTTGTGTATCAGATCATGCAATATGGTTATGGTAGCCCTTTGGTAGGTAGCCCCTGTAATTTTTAGACCGAATGTTATAATTGTGTAATAGAAAGTTCCCTAAGGGGTGATGAATGCGATTTATTGTTAATGATTGGGTGTATCTTGATCTGATTGTATCTGGAAAACCCATCGATAAATTACTTGAGAGCGTGACTGACCGTGTTGTCCAAAATCATATCGATATTGGGCAGTGGTTAATCATCTTTCGAAGATGCCTTGTTCAAATCTCGATAGTCAACGCACATGCGAACTTTTCCTCCTGATTTTAGCACAGGAACAATGTTGACTAGCCATGTGGGATATTCGATCACCCGGATGAAGCCTACGTTCAAATATTTGATTACCTTTTCTTTAACCTTGAGCAACCATTCGGTACGGAGCTTTCACGGTTTCAATTTTATTGGTTTGCATTCCTGGAAAGTTGGAATCCCGTGTTGAACAATCTTAGGATCGATGTCGGGCATGTCATCGTAGGACCATGTAAAGACGTCCATAAATTCTTTCAGCAGTTCTTTGAGTTGTGCGTCCTTATGGTCATTAAGGGTGGACCTTACCCTAATCTCACACTATTGGCTACTAGAACCATGATTAATAACAATAATTCCATCCTCATTAATTTGAATTCGATTATTTTGTTTGTTATTAACCTTATTAAGATCAGTTAATAATTGTTCATTTGTAAAATTATCATCATCAAGAGTTTAATTATAATCAAGATAATTAATATAAGGCACAGCAAGATACTCAAAATATTTGTTTATTTCATTCTCGAGAAAAACACCATTGAGAACCTTGTCAAAGGAGGTTTCGATTGCATTGTTATCAAAAAAAGGAGGAACAACAAAAGAAGAAGAGATAAGATAAACATATGTGTTGGGTTGCACTTCAGCGGGTGGAACTGGTATAGCATTCCAGTTGAGGAGGGGGGTTTTAGAGGCTTTGGTAGGGATGGACGGATCCAACGATGTAGCGCCTGAGTGGATCATGCAGAGTGTTAGTCCCAATGTCTGTAGATTGAATGAGTCCTCGGAGTCACTTCCCTCAAAAACCTCTGTAACAACTATAGATTTCTCAATAAGTGGTTTCACATGATGCTGGGAGTCCTCGACCTAAGAATAACTATCTTAAAAGAAGATATCCATTCATGGCTTCATCTTCTTGTCCACATGATCATACCATAGTTCGAGAAAGCCACAAAAGGTAAAATCTTCACCTTTTTTGACGAAAATTTCATTCAAAGAATCCCCCGATAAATTCTTGGCACTTTCTAAACTTCTCTTCAACCGTGGTTGCCAAAGCTTTATATTCCTCTGATGACGATTGATAAGCCAGGACGCATGGAGGAAAGTCCTTCTTAAGTACTATGGGTTCAAGGAACCCCTTTTGTCATCATCCTTATCTAATCTGGGCATAAAGGGCATATTCATAAATATATGTATCATGTTGACTTTGTCATGAGGGTTGCGCTTTGAACAGACGGTCTTTGAAATCATCCCCTATTTGGAGTGGAAGTGGTTAAACTTGACATTCAAAAGAAGCATGTCATTCACCCCATGTTGTATTTCTAGTAGCATATTACCATTGCTTTCATTCTTAGTATTATCATTGTCACCCAAGATGGTGATGAACTACCCCTTGGCAAAGATATTTAGTTTTTGATGGAAAAAGGAAGATACCCCCTTGATGTTATGAAACCATTATAGACACCTCATTATGTTACCCCCTAACTCTCCTAAGGTCCCTAGCACCTCCCTCCATCATTACAAACCCAGGTCATGTCCCGAGTACTAACCTAGAAGCCATAGGACACTCCTAGGCTCCGTTTGACAAAAAAGTAAAACTCTTCAGCTCAACCAAGACTGAATGAATCTTCGAAGGGCACTGAATTCCCTTTCCAACGGTCCATTTCGTGCGCGATTCTGACTTACCATGCGGACGAACGGTCCATTTGCGTTCGAAACTTAATTCGGAGGCCATCGGGCGCTCCTGAGCTCTGTTTGACCTAAGTTAACTCTTCAGCTCGATCGAGACTGAATTAATCTTCGAAGGGCACTGAAACTCCTTTCCAATGGTCCACTCTAAGCGCTATTCCGACTTACCATGAAGACGAATGATCCGTTTGACTTCAAGAGGTCACCAAACGCTTCTAGGGCCCGATTGACCAAAGTCAACTCCCCAAACTGGGTCAAACTCTTTGGAATGTAAAAGTACATCTTCTAACCTTTCCAACGGTCCATCCCGTGCACGATTCAAACTTACCATGAGGACGAACGATCCGTTTGCGTCCAAACGATTCCCCATCCAATGGATCGACAAATGCTTCCGAGCCATATTTGACCCAAAGTCAACTCCCGAACCCGGGAGAGATCCAAAGGAATTTCAAAGGTCTCTGAATGACCTTTCCAACGATTTACCCTGTGCGTGATTTTGACTAACGGTTTACCCTCGGTAGCTAATTTTTCGAAAAGGTCTGAATACACTGCCAAACGACAGGTTTCAGACCCTGCCTATCAGCAAGTGCCGATAGGCAGGACCAGGTCTATGTCGATCGGCAATGACCTGGGCCTATAAAAGTAGGCCTTCATCTCATTTTCAAAAAGGATCCCAGATCTAATACAAATCGCTCTCAGCGAATTCCAAAAACCTCTCTCGAAGGCAGCGCGATTTCAGCATCCAAATCCCTCTTAACTTCCACTTTTCATCATCCTTTTCATCAAACTTGGTGAATTAGCCACTCTCCATCATCATTCGAGTGCAAAGGTTGCTCTCCAACATTCAAGATCAAGCTCAAGATCTTCAAGAAGGTCCAATTTTATCAACTTTCTCTCCAAATTCTCTTAAATTTGCAATAACTTGTTTTATTACTTAGCACTTTTATTATCTCATCTCACACATCCTAATATACTTTTTATTTATGTATTATTGCACAACTCTTATTTTCATATAAATAAAACCCCAAAAAACAAGAAAAATAGGGTTTGCTCATAAATTTCAAATAGGGATTCTCATACTTTTCTCACAACTAAAACACTTTTTTTCTACACACATACACACTCACAAATAAGAGATCCCCCCCCCCCCCATTTGGATTTATGGGATAAACCCCACCCCTCGTTTTGTATGCGAACTACGTGGACTTTGATGCCTTTATAGTCTACGTAAGCGTCTCGGGGTAAAATCCTAGACTCGGGTCCTTTTTCTCACTTTTCTCTCATTTTCTATCTTCTCTAAATCCAATCTTCTTATATTTTATATACTTGGTCTTAGTGACGCATTACTTCATATTGCTTATCGTTCCATTATAACGATCAACATAAGAGTAATTGCATAAATCTTATTTTCTAATATTATCTTTATACCTTCCTACGGATGACTCGCTTTATCTCTTCCGTGATAAAAGTCGGGGATTCCTATCTCCACTATATATATACACAAGCACACATATCACGGGGAAAAATAAAGGAAAATAACAAATATCCATGAGAGACCGAAAGGGAGGAATGGGTGCCTAACACCTTCCCATTTCGTAACTTAGCCTCCGAACCCTTCTCGAATCATTTTGATTTCGTATGCACCAGTATGTCTTTGGATTCCATCCTTCGGGATGGCTTCCCCTTTTTTCTTTTGTCTGTTTTGAGTAAAATAGAGTGGTGACTCTGAATCTCTCTACATTTTTACACCTCATCTCAAATGACGCCGGCCGAAGCGCTCCCGAGAGGGATGCGCGGGACCCGAGGATCCTTTCCCTCACGCGCCCGCCATTAGGGAAAGATCGGGGATGGCCACGGTGGTGACTCTGCTGGGGATATGTATATTTTGAGTGCTTGACTCTATTTGCATGGATGTTATATTTGTCTATATTTCCCCTGTATCTGCATGTTCCCCTTTTTCAAGTGTATCCCATGCTTATGCTTCTGTTCACATACTTGTAGAAAATTCTCCATGTACACTTCGCACAACGTGCACCTAGAATCACATATATCCACATGTTGCACACATCACCCATCCATACTTGGTGTACCTTTGGTACTTGTACTTTGCTCCCTGTTTAGCATAATCAAAAAAGGCATTCTCATCATAAGATACTAATAAAAGAATCATGCATGATTCACACGACATCACCAAAGAGCATTGTTATTGACCAAATTTTACCCAGTAACTGCAGGGTCACTTCGTGATGGGCGCTGGTCCGGCAAGTCGCAGTTAGCCTAAGAGATATGACTCTCACCTTCCATTATCCAAGTACCTTCGACATATATCAAACGGTTCCCCCGCATCGTACCGCTTGACTGAAGTCATGACGGGAGGTATATTGCAGGGAATTCGTTCATGTACGTCGAGTACATCGAATTCACTCTCACGTACCGTCCCCACGAGGTATATTGTGAGGCAATTCACGTACACTCAGGTATATCAAATGGCTTATCCACACGTACCGATTATCCGCAAGAGCAAGACGTATATCGTGGAAGTCACGCCAAAGGGGGGAACCCATGCCGATTCACCCAACCAACTGCATACCTGCATATAGGTGTCAAACCTAGGACACGCACTTTAGATTGTCGGGTTCGACCGAAATTCTGGGTCGGCCTGCCGCCCAAATTTTTGCGCATTTTTAAAATGGGACCCTGTCCGTGAGCCTGGTTACAAGTCCAACCGTAGCTTTGCATATATTAAAATTCCCACTTTTCCAGGCTCGAGGCCAGTCCGACATTGCATTTAGGAGAATTAAATTCAAGTGAGAACATAATAACCATAATAATCATGCTGAGTTCCGTCTCCAAAAACAATTCTCCCTTCTTTTTCAAAAATCCAAAAATAGTTTCTTCTCTTTTCCTTAAAAATAAATCCATTTTACGCCTTCTCAGGTCAATCGCAATCCCTTGGCCTGGCTCCCTATTGGCTTCGGTCTTCAGTCAAATAATCCCGGAGTTTCATCTGTTCCTCTATTACTTCTTTCGAGTCCGGAATCCATCCACTTTCCATGGAGAATACAGATCAAGTACCAGTCATACAGCCGGATCTGACGGCAGTCCTAGCTCAGCTCGTGTCCAAGATTAACAACCTCCAAACTGAAGTCCGAGAGATGCAACAAAATCAAGTTCCTATTCCTTAAGAGCCCAAGGCCCTAATCCCTCGTGCTATGGGTCCACCCGATCCTATCTGGGTTCTCAAAGAATATCAGCATGATCCACGTTCCCCTCCTGTCAATGGACCGCCTCCTTCCCATCTTTCGATGCCAAATATTGCCCAGCCTGTGGCTAACCTGCCTATGGTCATTGATCCAAAATAGGAGGAGTTGAATAAAGTCAAAAAGGATCTCAAGATGCTCACCAAGAATTTTGACCAAGTCATAATCTCTGGGAATTACATGGACTACACCCATAAGTCTCCTTATCCTAAAGTGAGGTTACCCGAGAAGTTCAAAATACCAAATATCAAGAAGTTTGGAGGGAATGGACCCCCGATTGTTCATCTTCACAGTTATCATTGTTCCATGACTCTACTAGGGGCTTCTGAAGAAGTTATGGCCCAATTATTTTATCAAACTTTGAAGGATAGTGCCCTCCGATGGTTTTTGTCTCTCGAGGAATCCAGAATCCGTAGCTGGGAGGATGTAGCCCGAGAATTCATATCGCAGTACAAGTATAACGAAGATCTTGAGGTCACCCGTCGTGATTTAGAGTTGCTCAAACAAAACCCTGGGGAATCAGTCAGTAACTTCATAACCCGTTGGAGGGAATAAGCAGCTACCATGACCAATCGACCATCTGAGGAAGAACAGGTTAACATAGTGAAGAAGAACTTCTTGCCCCATGTCTGAGCAATGATGGGAGGACAATAATATCCCCACTTCCGAGCTCTCATAGAGGAAAAAGTAAAAATCGAGGAAAGCCTTGTTAAAACAGATATTGAACCGAAGAAGGTGTCCAGACAGTTCACCCCTAGAAAATATGACAAGCCTTCCAGTGCTACCGTCTCAACCATCAACAATATCTCTCAACCGACCACATCATGGGCACCAGAAAGACGCCCTGCCCCCATCCGAAGGGAATACACTGAGCTCCATGCTCCCATCTCCAAAGTTTATCAAGCCTTGTTAAGCCAAAACCTCATCAAACCCTTGAATCCCCGCCCATTTCCAAATCCACTCCCAAGAAACTTCAAGGCCGATGCTCATTGCGCCTTTCACTAAACTGCTGGCCATACCACCGACCAATGCTTTCACCTTCGAAACGTAATCTAAGATCTCATTGACCGGGGTACCATCACCCCACCAGCCAATCCTAAGACAAACACTACTCACAACCCACTCCCAAATCATACCAATGCCATCTTCTTAGAAGAAAGCCCAGATTTCGATCCCTCAACTCAAATCACTCCCATATACAATCCTAAACCTCTTCAAAGTTGCCCATATTTCTTCCTACACCCTACTAGCCTCGCCGATCAGGCACTGTCACTCCTTACCAGAGCATGCATCGCTGTCCGTACCCGTTATGAAAATGGAAATATGGAATTGTCAAAGGTGTTAAACCAACTCCTAGAGTTCGGGCTGAAATTGCCCTAATAGATGGTCATTGATTTCCAAAGGTTTAGTACATTGTTCTTGGAAGCATGGAAATGGGCTTGAGATTCAGACAAGTGGTTGGTACCAACCGATGAAGTCAGCCTAGATGATGTTATCCAGATTATGGCAGAATTATTTGGGAAAACCAACAGCAATTGTAGTATCACTTGGTTACTTGATACTTTGAAGCTACAAGGGAGCTTGGTCCCTTCAACCATACATATCCCCAAAAAATGGGAAGACATGTATGAAGAAGCCGTTGAAGTTGTTGAATGCATTGACTTTACATGGAAAGACAGAATTTTTAACACCGGATGGGGGGAAGAATTCGAAGATTCGAGTGAAGAACAAACTTCAAGAAGAACTAGCCCAGTAGCCGACATATGTGGGATGATATCATTTGAAGAACTCCTCAGAGAAATAAACAGGGTGACAGAACAACCTGAGATTGACGAGGAAACGAGATTCGTGTTATTCCCTTTTTCAGTAAATCACGTGAACGGGTCAGGGAGACATTACCAGGTTCCAAGCTCACTACCAGCAAATGACAAAGGGAAAGGCGTTGAAAACCTTCCTATGCCAGAGATGACCATCGAGGAGAGAAAAATCCTCGATCAAATGAAGAAAACTCAAGCTAATATCACTCTATGGGGGCTTCTCATGTCTTCCCAACTGCACAGAAATGCTTTAATCAAGCTTCCCACTGAACCCACAGTTCCCCCTTCTACCACACCAGAAGCAGCGGTAAATCTGGTCGGATCCTTGACCTCTACCCGAATGCTATAATTTTCTGAAGAAGAAATCCCCAAAATTGGACCGAATCACAATCATGCACTCAACATATCCGTCGAAGTTATGGGGAAGGTCGTGCCACTCTTTCTTGTCGATAACGGATCCGCCTTGAATGTCTGTCCACTAAGAACCTTCAAGTGTTTAGGCCTGAAACAAAACAACCTCGCTCCAACCTCTGTTGATGTATGTGCCTACGATAATACCCGCCGGGAGGTGATGGGATCCATAAAACTTGTAATAAGGGTTGGCCCTATAAACCCTGTCGTTGAATTCCATGTTATAGACATCCCAGCTTGTTTCAACCTGTTGCTCGGACGACCGTGGCTCCACAGTATCAAGGGTGTGTCTTCCTCACTCCATCAAAAATTGAAGTTCTTCGTCGATGGGTGATTCATCACTATTTTGGGCAATGAAGAAAATGTCGAGGGTGCAAGCACCAGCAGTCCAATCCTTGAGATACCGCTCGAGTCAAATGATATGCTCCTATCAGGATTCTAAGTTGAGCTACTCCTACTCCCGGCAAGTGATGGTTTCAATGAAAGGGTTTGTCGAGAATATGACCCTCATGGCAATGGGAATGTGATTCAGATGTTCATCAACATGCATTTCATGTCCGGACTGGGGCTAAGACAAAGGCAGCAAGGGATACTTGAGCCCATCGAACTGAAGAAATCTTTCCCTCCTTGTGGCTTGGGGTATCAACCATCAAAACAAGAACTCAGAATGATCCACCAGTCTCGACCAAAGAGAAGATTAGACTGCATTCCAACTATCCCAGGAGATTCCTTGAATGGATGATTCATCAAAGAAGGCGAAGACTTCCCCTTTTACGATTTTCCAGAACCATGGTATGACCACACAGATAAGAAGATGAAGCCTGGAATGGAGATCTTTTTCCAAGATAGCTACCCATGGGCTGAAAGTTTCCAATACTGAGTACAATCACTCATCAAAGATACTTAAAAGAGTGAGAAAAGTTATTTTGAAGATTCCTTCAACTTGCAAACACTAGGGCTGGCACTCTGCATGGTTCATTCAGGCACTACATCAATGGATCCTTCCCATCTGATTAAAGCTGCTGATACACCCCTCCTTAACTGGCATGCTGCGCCAGTTCTACCTCTTGAAATCCCCCCTAACCCCAATGTTTACCCTATTTCCTTTTCTGTTGTCTATCCTTGTTCAAATTTAATCAAGACCTCTTTTGACGAGGTTCTTAATGATGTTTTTCCTATCAATGAAATAAACGAAGATTTTGAGTATCTTGCTGTGTCTTACATTAATTGTTTGGATTCTAATCGAACTTTTGATGATGATGATTTTATAAATGAACAATTCTTAACTAATCTAAGTAAGGTTAATAATAAACAACATAACCACATTCAAGTTAATGAAGAAGAGACTGTTGTTATCAATCTCGATTCTAGTAGCCAACTGTGCGAGATTAGGATAGGGGCTACCCTTGACGAGCATGAGCGCACACAACTCAAAGAATTGCTAAAGGAATTCGTGGATGTCTTTGCATGGTCCTATAATGATATGCCCGGCATTGATTCTGAAATAGCTCAGCACGACATCCCCACTCTCCCAGATTACAAGCCAGTTAAACAAAAATTGAGAAAGCTCTGCACCGAATGGTCGCTTAAGGTCAAAGAAGAGGTGGTAAAATAGTTGAACGTGGGTTTCATTCGTGTGATCGAATATCCCATATAGCTAGCCAATATAGTACCTGTGCTGAAATCAGTAGGGAAGGTTCGAATGTGTGTGGACTATCAAGATTTAAATAAAGCTTCTCCAAAGGATGATTATCCTCTACCCAATATCGACATGATCATGGGCAACACAGCTAATCATGCTCTCAAGTCATTCGTCGATGGGTTTGTCGGATACAACCAAATCAAGATGCACCCAGACCACCAAGAAAAAACCGCATTCATCACCCCATGGGGAACCTTTTGCTACACCGTTATGCCATTTGGTCTCAAGAATGTTGGGGCTAACTACCAAAGGGTTGCCACAACCATCCTGCACGATCTGATTCACAAAGAAGTCGAGGTTTACGTGGATGATATGATTATCAAGTCCAAAACTAGAGAAGGTCATGTTCCCGCTCTCCGAAAGTTCTTCGAACGACTGGGACGGTATCAGATGAGACTCAATCCACAGAAATGTGTCTTCGGCATTACAAATGGAAAACTCTTGGGATTTATGGTCAGTGAGAAGGGGATAGAGGCAGATCCTGCAAAGCTGAAGGCCATACTTGAGATGCCACCTCCCCGAACAGAGAAAGAAATTCGAGGTTTTCTCGAGAAATTGTAATATATCAGCCGATTCATCAGCCAGCTCACCTCCATCTGCGAACCGATCTTCAAGCTCCTCCGAAACAATTCAACCAAGGTCTGGAATGAGGCCTGCCAAGAGGCTTTTGACCTAATCAAACAATATCTAACCCAACCTCCGGTGCTCATGCCACCAAAATCTGGTCTCCCTTTGCTCCTATACCTAACCATAATCGACACTGCAGCTGGGGCTTTGCTAGCCCAATACCTTGAACACTCCCGTAAAGAAAGAGCCATCTATTACACCAATCGCAAATTGGCCGGGTACGAGGTCAACTACACTGCTTTAGAAAAGGCGTGTGTCGCACTTGTCTGGGTCACCCAAAAGTTGTGACACTACATGCTCTCCTTCCCCATCAAACTTATATCCCGAATGGATCCCATAAAATACTTGCTTGGGAAACTCGCCTTATCCAGTCGAATGGCCCGATAGTTGATGCTCCTAATCGAGTTCGATATTGTGTACATCACACAAAAAGCCATTAAAGGAAGAGCCATCTCTGACTACCTCGCTGATTACCCCGTAGAAGAAGCAGATGTCTGGATCTCCGAATTCCCAGATGAAAATATCCTCTACACCGCTCAAGACCACCTTCGATGGAAAATGTTCTTTGACGACGCTGCCAATAAAAAGGTATATGGTGTTGGGATACTTCTTATCACCCCAGATGACTCCCACACTCCCATCGCTATCAAATTGGATTTCCCTTGCACCAACAACATGGCGGAATACGAGGCATGGACAGTAGGCCTTAAAATTTTTCTCAAGAAATGTATTCAATACCTTGATGTCCACAGGGATTCTTCCCTCATCATCGATCAAGTGCTCAGAAAGTGGAAAGTCAAGGATGAAAAGCTCCAACCTTCCATGCCCACTTAGAAGAGTTAGCCTCTCGATTCTGATATATCACCTTCCATTACCTACCCCGAACAAAGAATAACCTAGACGATTCTCTCGCTACCTTGGCCTCCATGGTCGACATGCCAGGAGGAATAACAATGACCCCCTTCCTAGTTTAAAAGCAAGACAAACCAACCCACTGCTACCATATTGAGCTTGTCTCCACCGAAGATCCCAAACTAGCCGATTGCTGGTACTATGATATTTGGTGTCTCCTTAAACATGGTAGGTATCCCGAGGGTTCCAACAAGAAAGACTAAATGACCCTCCGAAGACTGGCCGCCCAGTACATCATCTGTCATAAAGCTCTACTCAAGAGGAACTTTGATGGAACTCATCTACACTGTATCGCAGGGGCTGAGATTAAGAAGATAATGTAGAAGATCCACAGCGGGGAATGCGGGCCCCACATGAATAGTCACATGCTTGCTAAGAAGATCATCCGATAGGGCTACTACTGGACCACCATGGCCCAAGATTGCATCGCCTATGTCCAGAGATACCTCAAATGCCAACAGTTCTCCAATATTCAACACCAGCCTCCGTGAGAATTATACAACATGACCTCTCCCTGGCCGTTCTCCACCTGGGGTGTCGACATCATAGGGAAGGTTACACCAAAGGCTTCAAACGGGCATGAGTTTATCCTGGTTGCTATCGATTACTTCACCAGATGGGTTGAAGCTGAGTCATACGCAGTATTGAATGCCAAGAAAGTGGCTAAATTCCTCAAGAAAAATATCATCTGTCGATATAGGGTCCCGCATGAGTTAGTGTCAGATAACGGGTTGCACTTCAAAGCAGAATTCACAGAAGTAGTCAACGAGTATAGGATTCAGAGACACAAATCTTCTCCCTACCGACCTCAGACCAATGGTGCAGTTGAAGCCGCCAACAAGAACCTCAAAGCCATCATCAGTAAGATGACCAGAAGCTGTAGGGATTGGGCCGATCAGATATCGTACGCCCTCTGGGGCTATCGAACCTCAATCCAAACCTCTACTGGGGCTACCCCTTACTCTCTGGTCTATGGCATGGAAGTAGTCCTACCTGTGGATCTGGAAATACCCTCGCTGCGCATCATGCTCGAAAGCAAAGTTAGTGAAAAAGACTGGTGCCAAAGCCGTCTAGACGAGCTGACCCTCCTAGATGAAAGGAGATTGAAAGCTCTTTACCACATACAGGGGTACCATCGTCGACTAGCGCAATCATTCAATAAGAGAGTCAAGGATCGCGGTGTTCGGGAAGGCGATTTAGCTCTCAAAGATATAATAGAACCCATCTGGGACCCCAGAGGAAAATTCAAGCCCAATTGGAGCGGCCCCTACATTGTCAAGAAAATCCTATCCGGCGGTGTCGCCATGCTCACTGACCTAGATGGGGAAGAGATGGCTCGTCCAGTCAACCTGGACCATCTCAAGAAATTCTACCCCTAGTTCGAAATCTCGGCGCGCTACGACTTTTCTCATCTCCTTTCTATTCTAATAAAAAAAAACTCTCTTCATTTCCCTCTACCCAGAACTACGTGGGCCTGATCCTCTACAAAAAACCATTTTTCAAGAAAAATAAAAAAAATTCAAAAACCCCAGAGGTACGTAGGCAGCTCATACATCTCACAGGAGCACGGCCCTTTCTTTTTAAAAATACTATTCTTTTCTTATCTTCGAGAACGGCAGTTCATTCTAACAAATTCTAGAACAAAAGGATTATGTATGCCTTAGCGATCAGTGTAAATTATTCAAAAATACAAAATTCATCAAAAGGCAGAGCTGGATGATCAGAAACTTGTTGATTTCATTAATAAGAAATTACAGCATGAATTACATAAGAAAAGGAACGGATAACTCCCTTCCCCCTACTGCTATAAAAAGCCAAATAAAATCCCCACACCTATTCCCTATTACATAAATAAACTCTCCAAGAGTCCTACCCATGGCTACCAGAGGAGCCTGCACCCTCATCATCTACATCCTGGAGTCCCCAAACTTCCCCTGCCTGAATAGAATACCGTAAACACTCCATGGACCGATGAGCCCGAACCATCTTGGAAAAGACCACGACGCCCCCTTCCATGGTGTTAAATAAAACAAACCACCTTTGTTCAGTCTCCACTGCCAACATCTTGTTGACTACTTTCATCCACAACCACTTCATATAATCTTTAGGGACATGCCAAACTCTCTCGACAGACTGAGAGGGACGGGTCGACGGATGCCAATTTTCCCACAAGGAGCCAAGCAACAGACGCAGGCGCTCGTCAAATCTTCTACCGAAAAGAAATTCGAGGTCCGAGGTGGCACGACCTGTGCCCAGCCAAAATGGCGTAGAAGCCGCCAAGGGAAATAAAAATAGGTTTGCCTGAGACCAACCAGCCACACATATGAGTATTCCCCTAGCTCCAAAACAGGTAACAACTGTCCTCACCAAGGCACTGACCAGCGCAGACTCCGAGCCCCATGCTCGACAAGCCAATTCTCCCAGCTCTCAATATACAGGCCAATGCTGATGAAGTAACGCGAAAAGAAATTGGGTACAGCTGACAAAAGATATTCTGAAGGAGTCACCAAGCGGAGTCTTTCAGACAACCACATGAACAACATCACGGGGCTACCCCTTAAAAAGTTAAAACGACCCTCTCGCCAGGCATCCAGGCCATTCAGGGTCTTCGCTAATATCACCGCCACAGGATTGCGACGGTATGACATCCATGAAGTAATGGCTACAAGTTGCGGGTCCACCAACAGTTCCCCAGTCACCAGCAGCACTTTTGAAACCTAGCCCAAAGCAACGGCTCCAGTATAGCCAGCATCACCTACTTCCCGTAAATGCACGGACTGCAGCACCGCTAGGAGAGAGATCATTCCTCCAACAACTAATGATCTGGCCGCCAAAGGCGAAATATAAAAAAGCTCGGCCAACAAATCCCTAGGAGAACTGAAAAATTCAGGCAAAGCCGCAGTAAGATTGGGATTTATACCCAGCATGGCAGAAAATTCCTCGTAGGTAGGACAAACTTCATCCAACCCAAAGCAGAATACATGGTCTTCGGGGTACCAGAATTGTACCGCCGCCATCAGCATATTCCACTCAATAGGCCGATTGCGCCACAAGGAGACTTGACGCATGTTGAAAGCATCATAGTCGACATTATAAGAGCACATTGCTTCCAAGGCTTCGAGGTAGTTAGCAAACTCAATGCTGCTAGGGAGAGCCATCTTGCAAGGCTAAGAGATAGTGGGAAAGTAAGTAAGAACGCAAAGGTGTAATGAAAACACTCCACCCTTACCCCTTTTTTTATACTTGAGAACCCTCACAAGAGACATAATCCCTGCAGAAATCGAAGGGAATCCTACCCCCACAAAGTACCAAAGGCTGAAGAGGGTACCAATCAAAGCTTTGAAGTGATGGGACTGTACTGTACTGTCGATAGGCAGGACAGGGTGCTTGCCAATCGTCAACCCCCTATTTTTAGAAATTTCCCTTTTCCCTCTTTTGTCAAAACAGAAAACTCGATAAAAATAAAGTGATATTCTCAACAGAATTTCAAAATACTTTTTCCTCCTTATATAATTTCCCCTTTTAATTAAAAACTTTCCTTAAAAAAAATCCCAAAAATACTCCTTTTTACGGTCTGAGCAATAAAGTAAAAAGCGCATATGCATGCATTCATTCATTATTAATAAAAGATAATCAAAAAACTCCATTGCATTGCATCTATCTGTAATCTATGTTACATCATTTTTGCAGGAAATAAAAAGAAAAAGCAAAAACAACAGGACTCAACCCGAACCCACATTCTCTCTCTCACTCACTAAGAGCTTCCACCCCTGCGACGTGCTCTCTTTCCCCTATGGCGAGACGATACACTGCCACTACCCGAGCCAGAGTTCTCTCCGGACGAAGCAGATGGCACAAAGCAAGAAGGAACAGGAATCGTATCCCGAATATGGGCAGTCGCTGAGGATATCCAGTCTCTGATGTCTCTTAGCCAAGTGGTGGAGACTCGGAGTTGCTGCAAGGAAAAGAAAAATCAGTATCAAAGCAGAGATGACTAAAACAGAAAAGAAAGAAAGAGAAGAATAGAAAGGTATACCGCATGTCGAAGGACCTCCTCTATCAAACCCAACTCCTTCGGATCCATCGCATGAGGACGATGCAGTATAAGCACCATCCCTCCATCAGCCCGTCGAATGTTGTACGAAGGGGTATACAATGGCACAAAAGGAACCTCCGAGGTCACAGCCGCCGCAGATGTCGTCGGACCACCGCCACTATGGGAAGATCCTATCGCCCGACTCGAACCCGTAGGAGGGAAAGGCAGGGCATCATATATGCTGGGCTCCATCAACCAGCTCGTTACAAAGTCCATATAGTCATACGGCACAGCCGTATCAGTGTATAATAAGTAGGACTCGCCGATCATCGTCACAATCCTCGCATCCTTCGATAGCAATCGCTCCCGCCTCATAGACGTAGGAGGCTATGCAGGTGGCACCACCACCTCCTCCTCAATAATCTGGCGAACCACCCTCTCCCCGAGATACCAGGAATGGCCAAACTCATGCGCCAGCAAACGCCTCATCTGCACGTTCACACCGATCGTCCCCACATCCTAAATGGTTGTCCCCCAGGGATAAAAGGTCACCTAAAAATCTCCAAGCAGGCATAAATCAATACAAGATCAGAAGGTGCAAAAAACCAAGACTGAATATGGAAAAAGTCTTACCCTACCACTGGTAAGGTCATTCAAGACCTAACGCACCGCCTCCGGGGATAGAGATCCCTTCGACTGCCGATTGGCCTTACGCCATCGATACAATCGGAAGAAGTCCAGAATAGTGTCGTCCTTTAGAGCAATCAACGGGGTATTGCACCCAATCACCTCATAGAACCACGTCTGAATTCATAAACAAAAAGAGACGCATAAGGAAAATGCGAATGCATGAAGGGAAAATGCGAATGCATGAAAGGAAAATGAGAATGCATGAAAAGAAATGCGCAAACTGAAGAATACCTCAAGAAGGTACGTGGCTCCCGTAAAGATCTATCGGCACCACCGGCTGAATGCATCGAGAGAAGATTAAAGGGTCGCCAAAGTCACACTCCCCCAATCATAGAAAGGGATGTTCAAAAATATCCTCAAGTACGGCAAGAACCACAAATGGACGACGTCGCCGCTCGACCCCACCATGAAACCTCCCAACACCAGCAAAATAAATAATCAGGCCATCTGCCTCACTTGTATCCCGTCCTCCACATCAATCACCCTGCCCAATAGAACATCCTTCAGTAGGGATAACTGGATAGAATCCCCAAAAACTATCCTCCTTACATCCCCAAGTGACGCACGCACTGCCTCCGGTCTCACCCGCAAAGAGCGATCCACCTCTATCTTCTCTCCGTCACAATCCAATCCCAATAGCTGCTGCACATCTATGGGAGTCACAGTCATCTCCCCGAAGCCGAAATGGAAGGTGTGGGTAGTATCCCACCACCTCTCTCCCAAAGCACACAGGACCGCTGTCGAACGAGGCGTCTCATCCAGCACAGATGCCAAACTCCCAAAACCCGCTGATGATACCAACCAATGCACAATAGGTGGGAGATGCTCCCAGACATCCCTGAGCCCCATCATCCTGTGGTCGCGCATGTTCTTCAAAGAAATATCAGACTGGAAAAAAGGAAAAATCTCATCAGAAGTCAAGAAAGAAAGAAAAATCACAAAAAAAGAAAGGAATGCCAAAGGTCGGGTTACTTACATAACCGTCAGAATTCACTCTCGAAGAGCGATGACGCGAAAAATCTCGCAGCAAAGTCCGCTCATCTGCAACAGGCTCAAATGCATCAAAGGAGTTCTCACTCCCCAAAGCAAGAGGCGCCCTGGCCCTCCACTCCACATTGGCCCAGTCGTCAACGGTTAACCACTCCTTGTGGACTGCAGTGCTCACAAAAGTGACCATTTATTAAAGATCGGAATGCTAGAACGATTTACAGAGAAATCGCAAAAAGAGAGAAAGCAAAGAAGCTGTGAAAAAAATGAAGGGATTCGCCCCCTTTTTATAGGATGCCAAGCGCCATGCCGATCGGCACTTACCCCAGCCATACCAATCGGCACTGACTCCTTACCTTCCTGAGGCAGTCCAAAAGTCTGTCCCACTGCCGAATGGCACCCCTCATATCATGCCGACCGGCACCCCCCTTAAATTTCGTACAGAAATTCCCAAAAAATACCAGAAAGTCCCAAAAAATTGCTAAAAATCCCAGGAAGGATTTAGAATATTTCTGAAAGAAAATTTTGCATTCCCTCAAGCATAACCCCTCTTTCCCAGCGAAATCCCCAAAAATTAAGTAAATCTCCTCCCGTCAAAGCCCCGAAGGATCTCTAAGGATCGCCTAATAACTTCCCCAGTGGCGTTTTTTTTTTTACAGCACCAAAATTGGTTGTTTCCCCCTGCGAGTCCTCTTAAGGAAACAAAAGCTTCCCCAGCTTTCAGCTCGCCAGTTCAGATCAAAATCACAAAGCACTTTCTCCAGTAAAATCAAAATCCAATCTTTATCCACTCTTAGGTCAGAGTTGACCTCGATCTTGGATCGTCACCTGAGTTAGGTCAGAAATCACCTCGATCCTCGGTCGTCACCACTCTTAGGTCAGAATTGACCTCGGTCCTCGATCGTCACCACTCTTTGGTCAGAATTGACCTCGATCCTCGGTCGTCACCACTCTTAGGTCAGAATTGACATCGGTCTTGGATCGTCACCTGAGTTAGGTCAGAATTGACCTTGGTCCTCGATCGTCACCACTCTTAGGTCATAATTGACCTCGGTCTTAGATCATCACCAGAGTTAGGTCAGAATTGACCTCGGTCCTCGATCGTCACCACTCTTAGGTCAGAATTGACCTTGGTCTTGGATCGTCACCTGAGTTAGGTCAGAAATGACCTCAGTCCTCGATCTTCACCACTCTTAGGTCAAAATTGACCTCGGTCTTGGATCGTCACCTGAGTTAGGTTAGAAATGACCTCGGTCCTCGGTCGTCATCAGTCTTAGGTCAGAATTGACCTCAGTCTTGGATCATCATCTGAGTTAGGTCAGAAATGACCTCGGTCCTCGGTCGTGACCACTCTTAGGTCAGAATTGACCTTGATCTTAGATCATCACCTAAGTTAGGTCAGAATTGATCTCGGTCCTCGATCGCCACCACTCTTTGGTCAAAATTGACCTTGCTCTTGGATCGTCACCTGAGTTAGGTCAGAAATAACCTCGTTCCTCGATCGTCACCACTCTTAGGTCAAAATTGACCTCGATCTTGGATCATCACCTGAGTTAGGTCAGAATTGACCTCGATCCTCGGTCGTCACCACTCTTATGTCATAATTGACCTCGGTCTTAGATCGTCACCTGAGTTGGGTCAGAATTGACCCCGATCCTCGGTCGTCACCACTTTTAGGTAATAATTGACCTTGGTCTTGGATCATCACCTGAGTTAAGTCAGAATTGACCTCGGTCCTCGATCGTCACCACTCTTAGGTCAAAATTGACCTCGGAGTCACTTCCCTCAAAAAGCTCTGTAACAACTATAAATTTCTCAATAAATGGTTGCACATGATGATGGGAGCGCTCGACCTAAGAATAACTATCTTAAAAGAAGATCTCATTCCTGGCTTCATCTTCTTGTCCACATGATCATACCATAGTTCGAGAAAGCCACAAAAGGGAAAATCTTCACCCTTTTTGATGAAAATTTCATTCAAAGAATCCCCCGATAAAGTCTTGGCTCTTTTTAAACTTCTCTTCAACCGTAGTTGGCGAAGCGTTATATTCCTTTGATGATGATTGATAACCCAGGCCGCATGGAGGAAAGGCCTTCTTAGGTACTATGGCTTCAAGGATCCCCTTTTGTCATCGTCCTTGCCTAATCTGGGCATAAAGGGCATATTTGTAAATATCTGTATCACATTGACTTTGTCATGAGGGTTATGCTCTGGACAGACTCGATCTTTGAAATCATCCCCTAGTTGCAGTGGAAGTGGTTCAACTTGAAAGTCAAAAGAAGCATGTCATTCACCCCATGTTGTATTTCTAGTACCAGGTTACTATTGCTTGCATTCTTAGTATTATCATTGTCACCCAAGATGGTGATGAACTCCCTCTTGGCAAAGATATTCAATTTTTGATGGAAAAAGGAAGATACCTCCTTGATGTTATGAAGCCATTCTAGACACCTCATTTTGTTAGCCCCTAACTCTCCTAAGTTTCCTAGCACCTCCTTTCATCACTATAAACCCAGGTCATGTCTCGAGTACTGACCTAGAAGCCATCGGGCACTCTCAGGCTCTGTTTGACCAAAAAGTCAAACTCTTCAGCTCAACCGAGACTGAATGAATCTTCGAAGGGCACTAAATTCCCTTTCCAATGGTCTGTCCCATGCGCGATTTTGACTTACCATGCGGACGAACGATCCGTTTAGATCCGAAACTTGATCCGGAGGCCATCGGGTGCTCCCGAGCTCTGTTTGACCTAATTTAACTCTTCATCTCGACCAAGACTCAATGAATCTTTAAAGGGAACTGAAACCCCTTTCTAATGGTCCACTCCGAGCGTGATTCCGACTTACCATGCAGACGAACGATCCGTTTGACTCCAAGAGGTCACCAAATGCTTCCAGGGTTCGGTTGACCAAAGTCAACTCTCTAAACTGGGTCAAATTCATTGGAATGTCGAAGTACATATCCTAACCTTTCCAACGGTCCATCCCATGCACGATTCAGACTTACCATGCGGACGAACAATCCGTTTGCGTCCGAACGATTCCCCGTCCAATGGACCGACAAACGCTTCCAAGCCATATTTGACCCAAAGTAAACTCTCGAATCTGGGAGCGGTCCCAAATACTTTCAAAGGTATCTGAATCACCTTTCCAACGGTCTACCTCGTGCATGATTCTGACCAACGGTTTGGCCTCGGCAGCCAATTTTTTGAAAAGGCCTGAAACACAGTGCCTAACTGCAGGTTCCAGACCCTGCCTATCGGCAGGTGCCGATAGGCAGGACCAGGTCTGTGCTGATCGGTAATGACCTGGGCCTATAAAAGGAATCCTTCATCTTATTTTCAAAGAGGAGCCCAGATCTGATACAAATCGCTCTCAGCGAATTCCAAAAACCTCTCTCGAAGGCAGCGCGATTTCAACATCCAAATCCCTTCTTAACTTCCACTTTTCATCAAACTTGGTGAATTATCCACTCTCCATCATCATCCGAGTGCAAGGGATGCTCTCCAACATTCAAGACCAAGCTCGATATCTTCAAGAAGGTCCAATTTTCTCAACTTTCTCTCCAAATTCTCTTAAACTCGCAATAACTTATTTTATTACTTAGCACTTTTATTATCTCATCTCACAGATCCTAATATACTTTTTATTTAAGTATTATTGCACAACTCTTATTTTCATATAAATAAAACCCCCAAAAAATAAGAAAAAGAGGGATTGCTCATAAATTTCAAATAGGGATTCTCATACTTTTCTCACACTTTTCTCATAACTAAAACACTTTTTTTCAACACACACACACACTCACAAATAAGAGATCCCCCCATTTGGATTTATGGGATATACCCCACCCCTCGTTTTGTATGCGAACTATGTGGACTTTGATGCCTTTATAGGCTACGTAGGCGTCTCGGGGTAAAACTCGAGGCTCGAGTCCTTTTTCTCACTTTTCTCTCATTTTCAATCTTCTCTAAATCCAATCTTCTTATATTCTATATACTTGGTCTTAGTGACGTAATACTCCATATGCGTTATCGTTCCATTATAACGATCAACGTAAGAGTAATTGTGTAAATCTTATTTTTTAATATTATCTTTATACTTTCCTACGGATGACTCGCTTTATCTCTTCCATGATAAAAGTCGAGGATTCCTATCTCCACTATATATATAAACATGCACACATATCACGGGGAAAAATAAAGGAAAATAGCAAATATCCATGAGAGACCGAAAGGGCGGAATGGGTGCCAAACACCTTCCCATTTTGTAACTTAGCCTCCGAACCCTTCTCGAATCATTTTGATTTCGTATGCCCAGTATGTCTTTGGATGCCATCCTTCGGGATGGCTTACCCTTTTTCTTTTGTCTATTTTGAGTTAAATAGAGTGGCGACTCTGAATATCTCTACATTTTTACACCTCATCTCAAATGACGTCGGTCGAAGCACTCCCGAGAGGGATACGCGGTTCCCAAGGATCCTTTCCCTCGCGCGCTCGCTCGCAGGAGAGGATCGGGGATGGCCACAGCCATGGTGGACCAAGCAATAGGTTAAATTATGTAGGTATAACTTGGAACTCGATAACGGGATATATAGGGCCAGCCCCTATTATGATAGTCACAAACTATGACGGAAGTTAGAATAAACCTAGACAGTTGAAGGTTCTTAACGGGCAAACATTGAGTGTTAATCCATTATTTAGGAGTGAGAGATGGATTGCCTTCCTCATTACCTCAATCTAGATGTTGAGAGAATACTTATGATTAGGACCAAACTTTGGGATTTCTTCTTGAGAGAAGGAAAGTAATCCAGTAGAGGTTAAAGACCTGACCAGGTTCACGGCTTCTTTTGGAGTGGTGGAAGAAGGGATTGTGGACCCGGTAAGCAATTTTATTAAAGAGTTTTGGTATAGATGGGAAGACATGAAGAGTCCTCACAAGGTGATGTTGGCCAGACTATTCTTGAGTCGGTCGAGGATCTTGCTTTCCTTTAAGGCCATTTTTGGCATGGGGAGTTTCTCTATAACTCCATTTCCTTTATATATTCCTGTTGATTGAGGATTCAAATTCTGGTAGTGTCTCCCAGATCTTGTCATATATTTCATGATGGATGGGAAGAATAGAAATACTATTTCTTTATCTATTTTGGGTTGTTCACACATGGACTAATATTTTTTGGCTTGGTTTTTCATCTTGGATATCAAACTCATCCCTCCATCCGGTGGTAACGATTTCGTCCTTACATGAGAAATCAATGCATTCCACAACCTCAACGGCTTCTTTATTTATATCATCCCACTCAATAGGGAGGTGTAGAAATGAAGGTACCAACAGCCCTTGTATCTTTAAGGCATCGAGTAACTTGGACATACTATAAAACTCGTTGGTTTGTCAAAACAAGCCTGCCATAATCTGTACTGGATCGTCTAAAATGACTTCATCAATGAGTACCACTCAATTATCTGACTCTCGAGCCCACTTTTGGGCTTTCATGAACAGGTGTTGCACTTCTAACAGTCAATGGTCATTTTATATGTCAATCTTAGTCCAAACTCTAGAAGTCGATTCGATATTACTAGTAACTCCGTATATCTCCCTCTGAATCGGGTACAAACGATAATACATGCTCTTGTGAGAATTAATAGGGCTTGGTATGCAAGATAAGTAGGGTGTAGGAAAAAATATGGGCAAGCGTTAAAGGTTTTGGGTGAAAATATGGGTATGATGGGTGATTTACTAGGTAAAATCTAGGTAGATGGATCGAATTTCGAGTTATTCTCTAGGAAGATGGAATTTGTATAGTTTGGGAGTGGATTATGAGTGGTGTTGTATTTTAGATTGCTGGTGGGACGATGACACCCCAGTCAATTAAACCTTGGATTACATTCCGAAGATAGAAACATGGATCAGTGGTATGGCTGACAGTTTGGTGAAAATCATAATGGGTGTTGGGTTTAAAAATTTTGTGAAGTGGGTTTGGTAGTGGATGAGGGTCCAAAGGTTTAATGAGGTTTCAGCCTAACAAGTCTTAATAGACTTTAGATAGGGGAGCATGGAGCTTAGTGTATTCCTTTCTAACTAGACTGGCATAACTTTTTGGCGCCCAGGAAGTAGCGGGTTGTGAGATATTATTGATGGTTGAGACTGTAGTAGGCTTCTCATATTTTTTGGAGTGAACAGTCTGAATACTTTCTTTGGCTCAACTTTTTTCTTTGTAATACTTTCTTCAATATCCACTACTGCTTCTCGAAGGGCTCAAAAATATGGGTAATACTATCCTCCCATCGTCGCTTGAACATGGGGTAAGAAGTTTTTCTTCACAATACTAACTTGTTCTTCTTCACAAGTTCGATTGGTCATAATAGGAATTTTCTCCCTCCGTATTGCTATGAAATTGCTGGCAGTTTCTCCTAGGTTTTGCTTGAGAAGTTCTAGATCACAGCGTATAACTTCTAACTCCTCGTTGTATTTGTACTATGACATAAATTCACGAGCAATATTCTCCCAACTGTGAATTCTGGATTCCAACGTTAAGCGTTGTATTTCAAAGTCTGTTGGAACATCTGGGCTATTAATTCCTCAGAGGCATCTAGGAGAGTCGTGGCTCGATGGTAACTTCAAAAATGAACAATTGGGCGTTCGCTGTCCCCGAACTTCTCAGTGTTAGGCATCTTGAAATTTTTCGCTGGCCTTACTTTAGGGTAGGAGGACATATGGGTATAATCCATGTAGTTACAGGATATTTGTACCTCGTTAAACTTCTTGATTAACAGTTTAATGTCCTCCTTGACCTTGTTTAACTTTTCTTCCTTCGGATCGACGGGTACTGGCTAGTTAGCCCTCGAATGGGCAAGATTTGGCATAGGGAGTTGAGCTGGTGGTGGCCCATTGGCAGGAGGCACACGTGGGACATGTTGATATTCTTCCAGGACCCAAACATGCTTAGGTGCAGGTGGAACCATAGCATTAGGTAAGAGGACCTTGGGCTCTTCAAAAAAAGTGACACGATTTTGCTGCATCTCATGAACCTCAGTTTGAAGGTTATAATCTTGGCGATAAGTTGTACTTGGACTGTCGTCAAATCAAGCTGCACATTCGGTATTTGGTCTTAGTTTTCCATGGAGGTATGGTGAAGGTGGATTCCAAACTCGAAGGAAGTATTGGGAGAATTGAAGGAGTTTCGGGGCGGTTTGGCGAATGATTGAAAGCAATAGGGAGCCAGGCTAAAGGTTGGGTATGCGATTGACCTGGGAAGGAAAATGATTCGAATTTATTTTTGAAATAGAAAAGGAAGAATTGTTTTTCTTATAAAAGAGGAAAATATTGTTGGACACCTTTTAAAAAGGGGAAGATAAAATGTCTTTGGTATTTTTTGATAAAAGGAGGGAAAATATTTTTGGTATTTTGATAAAAGGAGGGGAAAAGTGGTTTTGGTATTTTGATAAAAAGGGGAAAAATATTTTTGACACTTTTGGTAAATAAGGAGGGGAAAATGAGAGAAGAGTCTCAGCATGATTATTATTATGTTTATGTTCTCACTTGTATTTGGTTTACCTAAATGCAAAAGAAATGTCGGATGGGATCTGAGCCTGGGAAAATTTGGGTTTAAAAAATATGTAAATCATGGTTTAACCAGTTGCCAGGCTCATGGACAGGGTCCCGTTTTAAAAAAGACGAAATTGCACGAAAATTTGCACGACATGCAGACCTGGCATTTTGGTAGAGTTTTTTGTAGTAACTGGAAAATTAAATCTAAATTCCCTAGGTTTGACGCCTATTAGAGGGTATGCAGTTGTTGGGTTAGTGGAAAGGTTCCCCACTTGGCATGACTTCCACGATATGCGTCTTGCTTTTGAGGGAAATTGGTAAGTGTGGACAAGCCATTTGATATACCTAAGTGTATGTGAATTTCCTCACTATATACTTCGTGGGGATAATACGTGTGAGAGTGAATTCAATATACTCAACATACGTGAACGAGTTCCCTACTATATACCTCCCATCGTGAGTTCGATCAAGAAATACGATTCGGGTAGAACCGTTCAATATACGTTGAAGGTACTTGGCCAATGGAAGGTGAGAGTCATATTACTTAGGCTAACTTTGCCCTACCGGACCAGTGCCCATCACAAAGTACCCCCCAGTACGGGATAATTTTAAGTCAATGTAGCAGTGCTCTTAGTGATATAGTGTGAAAAATGCATGATTCTTGATTAGTATATTATGGAGATAGTATTTTATTTGGCATGATGAGCACTATACTAATACGGAAGAAAGTACAAGTATCATGAAAAGTAAATCTAGCATAAAACATGAAGATTACACTAACCATGGATACATGAGAGTGAGTGATGTGTGAATATCTAGAAGTGAGTGTGTGGCAGTGAATCTAAGCATGGATCAATTACAAGTGGTGTGTGATAAGTATAAGTTAGCATGGATATATACAAGTGTGGTAACTGAAGGTGTCTGATAGTGACACCTACGCATGGATACTCTAAGTGGTGCGTGATAAGTTTAAGTGAGCGTGAATATATACAAGTGTGGTAAGTGGAGGTGTATTCTAGTGACACCTAAGCGTGGATACTCTAAGTGATGTGTGAAACATGTGGATATAAGTAAACCTATATACAAGTGAAGGTAGTGTGAGGTGTATATGGAGAGTATTTACAAATGTGTGAAGTGAAAATTGAGTGAGAGGTGATATGAACATGAGGTAGATATATACAAGAAGTAATAAAGGAGTAAAAGGGAACATACAGGTAGGTGCTACGCATACAAGCAGAAAATGATAATACCCATGAAAACAGACTCTATCCTCTTGAGTAAGTAAATCCTTAGCGGAGTTTCAACTGTGTCCGTCCCTCCTTAGCTTACGGGTTTTCCTTTTTCTCCTTCTCCATCTCGGGGGTCGACGCTCGAGTACGCGATGGAGAGAGAGAGATAGGGGTCTCACTCCCTTTTTAGGAACGCTCCGTCCGTTATCGATGTGGGTGATATAAAGAGATAGAGTTGCCAACCTATTTTGCATAAAATAGGCAATAGAACATGTTGGTACCTAGAGAGAAAAGCATCAAAGACATACTGATGCTTGCAAAACCAATTAGATCATAGGTTCAAGGGCTAGGTTACGGAATGGGAATGTGCTAACTATCCATCCCACCCTTTTGGTCTCTCATGGGATTATATTATTATTTTTCTTAATTTCTCCGTGAAGTGTGTATGCATGTATATATAAGTGCAGATCGGAATCGCTCGGCTCACATCATGGAATAGATGGAGTGAGGTCATCCATAGGAATGTTCCCAAAATAAAAATTAAAAATATGATGTGTGCACTTATCAAGATAGTGATCGTTATAATGAAATGATAAGATGTGTTAGATAAGATGCAAATACGAATCACAAGTATGATATATATGAATCATGTAGGGATAAAATAGGGGGAAAATAGGACTCGAGTCTTGGGTCTTAGCCCGAGATGCCTACATAGCCAATAAAGGCATCAAAGTCCACATAGTTTTCTTGCGGCATGAGGGTGGGGTTTACCCAATAATTCAAACGAGATTTTATTATATGTGTGGAAGAAAAAGGTGCTTTTAGTTTTGAGGAAACGTGGTGAAAAATTCCGTTGGAATTTATAGGTCTAACCCTCTTTTTCTTGTTTTGGTTTTTTTATAGAAAATATATTATGCCCAATATTACTAATAAAGGATTGAAGATTAATGTGTGTATGATATAAAGTAAAAACTAAATTAAGGTTTTATTTCACTAATGCGAAAATAAAGAAATTCAAAGAGAGAAGAATGCTCGGACCTTCTTTGGAGACTTGGAGATTGATCTTTATTGATGATGAGCTTCCTTGCAAATGAGTGAAGAATGTATGGTTATTTTTCTAAATTGGGTATTAAAGTGATGGAAATGAAATGTGGAGAAAGGTTTAAAACAAGGAAACCTCACAGACTTAAGAAAATTTTTGTTGAGATCACTGAAGTTGATGTTTATGAGGTACCTTTCATGGTGAGATCATGATCTGCCGATCGGCATTGTCCTTGACCTGCCTATCGACAGGTAACCCTAGACACACAGTCGATAGGCAAGGAAACGGACCTGCCAATTGGCAGCCTTGTGCAGATTTTCTTAGAAAATGATCACAAAATGCAATCCATAGGTCCAAATGGCGCACGGGTCATACCATTTGAAAGGTTATTCAGATAATTTTGATAATCCTTCTATCCTCTCTCGGTTCAGATAGTTGACTTTAGGTCAAACGGGGATCGAAAGCGCCTATCGATCCATTAGATAGGAGATCATCGGACAACGATGGATCGTTCATCCAAACTGTAAGTCTGAATTGTTCATGGGGAAAACAATTAAAAAAGTTATATGAGTCACTTCAATGTTCAAAGAGCTTCACTTTTATGGAGAGTTGACTTTGGTCAAATGAGGCGCGAAAGCCCCTGGTGAACATTTAGAGTAAAACGAGTCATTTGTCCGTATTGTAAGGTTGATTCACGCACGGGGTGGACCGTTGAAAAGGGTATTCAGTGACCTTTAAATATTTATTCATTCTCATTCGAGCTAAAGAGATAATTTTGGCTAAACGGATCTGGAGAGCACCCGGTGGCCTTCGAATAAATTTTTGGGTGAAAATTGATAATTCGTTCGAATGGTTTTGTCATTTTGAGCACGGGGTGGACCGTTGAAAAAGGATTTTAGTTCCTTTAGAAGATTCATTGATCTTTCACTCTGATGATTAAGTTAATTGGCATCAAAATGGGGCCCGGTGGCCTTTAAATCAATTTTTGGTAGTGAAATGGTTCGTTCGTCCGAACCGTTATGCCGATTCGTATATGGGGCAGACCATTGTAAAGGGTATTCAGAGTCCTTCGATGTTTCATTGAGATTTTTCTCTGATGATGAAGTTGATTGGAATCAAACGGGTCCCCAGAGCACCCAATGGCCTCTAGATCGGTACTTGGAGTATGACCTAGAGTATGTGGTAAACGAGGAGGTCCGAAGAACCAAAGGAAGGGCTTAGGGGGTCTTATAATGTGGTATTTATAAGTTATAATATAGATTTATCGAGAAGATAATGAAAGACCCTCATTATTATGAAAAAAAATAAGTTTTTTAGACTTGGTATGTATTGTAATAAAGGTTTCAACCATAATTGAACCCGTTAAAGTTATTGAAGGCTCTATAAAAGCCTATATAGTGTTGTCATGTGGTACCCGCCCATTCATATACAATGGTTTACATAAAATCAATTCCTAAAGAATTGTGTTTCTTTTTATGGGCATTAGAATACATGGGTATCGTATTGAAATGAACAATGAAAAATACTTTTGTATTATTTCTAGTGTTGTAAGCCACAAGATTTACACTAGTAAAGAATAATTTAATTATTCGTGGGGCTATGTTATACAACATTTTTTGTTGTAAAGTTGCGATTTTTCATGAGCCTGAAGTTCCATGGTTCAATTATTTATGCAATGACCATTATGGTCACATTCATTGCTTTAAGGTTATATATGATTTTAATTGATGCGTATATTTACTATTATTATCACAAGGGTATATATATGGTGATTATGGTACACCATATATTGAACCAATGACAAATATAGTGTTTATCCCATATGTGTAATTGTATTTTGATGAGACACTCTTCTCACCGTTAGGGAGAGGTAGCAACATACCTGAAGAACGGTCTGTTCTTGAAGAACAACGAGAATTATCATGGAATACTTTCACTTTATTTTATCTAATCCCCCGTATAGCTCAATGAAAAAATAAAGAAAAAAGTGATATTTCAACATCAAATGATTACAAAACTTATAATGTTAAATGCAGTCACATGGACTATTTGCAAATGTGCTTGCTAAAATCATTGTCCCAGTAGGACAAAGTAAATTCAGCAGCAAATAAATTTACTGCACGCGAGAAGAATAGCAAATCTATAGGTCCCAACTATTTTAATTCATAGTAGTGGAGGTTAAATAACCCAAATAACTCTCTAGAAGAGGTTATACTTAACGCTCGAGAAGAGGTTATTGGCTATGAAAAGATACAAGTCCTTAAAGTGACTAGAAAGCCCCTGAAGTAGGCAAGGGTACCTAATAACAATGAGATCTATATGTTTTATACATGTACAAGAGAAAAGTGAGATAGTGAAAGATGATCATTGATGATATATTTATATATGTTCTAGATACACAAAAATCAAAAGCAATTGATTCTACAAATCTGTATACTATAAATGAATGTCGACAAATAATATATTGGACAAATTGAGAAAATTCCATGATGCATAATTCTTGTCTCTTAATATACATAATGTATTTGTACTTGTAGTACAAACCCCATAAGATGTTATCCTTAAAGGTAATGAATTGGTGTTTATAAGAAAGTGAAGTGATAAAGTTGCTAAAAAGTTCACGACCTATGGAACAATGTTTCCTGCAGAAATCGAAAATTAATTATGTGTGAACATATCGTCCCGTCGCAACCGTAAATACTTTTCAACTATCTAACTTGATTAGAAGTTTTTGAAATATATTATATATAAGAATCATGAATATTATAACTACTTATTTATATAGCATTTAGGCAAAGAATACGTATAACTAGGGGTGTGCACGAACCCGATTGGACCGAATGGACCGAAAAAACCGGACCGAACCGAACCTACTTTTACGGGTTTTTTTAAATTCGGTTTTAATTCGGTCTTAAAATATGTAGAACCGCATTATTCGGTTCGGTCTCGGTTTTGACTATTAAAAAAAGGTTTTGGACCGGACCGGGCCGCATTTTTTAAAAATATATATATTTTTTTATACATATATATATATCTACCCCAATTTCCCCACACACACACACATTTTCACCCCCCAACTCACACGCACGGACACAACTTAGCCACCCATTTCTTCTCTCTCTCTCTCTCTCTACACAATTTACAACCTAAGTTCTTCTAACAGCAGCCGGCCACATATTTCTTCTCTCTCTCTCTATACGACATATTTCTTCTCTCTCTCTCTCTCTCTCTCTCTCTCTCTCTCTCTCTCTACACATCACAGAAGCAACCCTTCTCATTTATCTCTACATACAGCAGTAGCCCTTTACAGCAGTCGGCCATCGCAGCCACCACAGTCCGCTGCCCCGCAGCCACCGTATCAGCCAGCATAGCCACCGCAACCACCATCGGCCATCGACCAGTCTTCATTTGTTTTTTTAGATCCGCAGCCACCGCAGTCCGCTGCCCATCTGGTATTCACTTGTTTTTCTAGATCTAACTTTTATAAGAAGAAGTAGATGTAACCTGTAGATTAAAGGTTGAAGAAAAAAGTCCAAGAATGTGATTCAATCATCGCAAGATTTTTCAGAAAAAAAATAAGTAGCTTGCTTAAACGGAGTAAGCAACATAAAACATTAATAAAGGAACAAGTAAAAGCAGCTAATAGCCCTTTGGGATTTGAGTATAAGACCATCAACATGAACAATCGATAGTTTAAATAATCTCAAGAAACAATTCAAGTGAAGAAAAGTAGAGTTGAGAGATTTAGCACTCGACATGTGTTAGCTCTCTTGAATCCAAAAGGTTAAAATAGTATGGTGTTGAGCAATAGGAGATGTTCCACTGAATTATTAGGTAAGAATAAGGATGGAAGGAGTTTTTAAGATTGCTGTGCTGGAAAAATTAAGACATCAAAATGAGTTATACACCTATGAAACAGCAGAATGCTCCAAGGAAACTCAACTATTTAATATTATATGATCATCTCACGCATTGAATCATTTAAAGAGACATGTCCCTAAATAAATTAAACTATATCTTCAACGTATAACACCTTGATAAACTCATAGACTAATTTTGAATCTAACCATGTTGTCTAAATTATTTGCTAATTTGCAATTTGAATCTAACAAGTTTTTGATTGATATACTCTTTCCCCTTTAATACATTACTAATTTGCAATTTGACTTTAATACAACTTAATCACTTTATTAGACTTTGACTACATTTTTCGTCACTAAATTATTTGTTTAAGTAGTAATTATTTGTTTGTTTTGATTGTAGGTTGAATTTCGATCTCACTTATATTTTTTTTATGGCGGAACCACCCTCAAAATCCCAGGTATGGTATCTTTTTAGGGAGATATTTTTTTTTTAGGGAGATATCTTTTTTTTAATTATATTATTGTTTTTTATTCTTTTTCGATCTCATATATATTTTTTGATTGTAGGTTGATGATCCAAAGTCCGTCAATGCTGTCATGAATGGACCAATTGACCTTGATACGTCACCACAGAAAAAGAGAAAAAATGGCTCTACGGTATGGGATCATTTTACTAAGAACAATGATAAAAAAAATCGTAGGGCATCATGTAAATATTGTGGTATCACGTATGCTTGTCATGCTAGGAAAAATGGGACTAAAAATTTATTAAGCCATACTCCCTCGTGTCAAGCGTATCGAAAAGCGTGTTTGGATGTTTTAGATGACAATAACAATGGACAACAAAAACTATCTTTTATTCCAAAGAAAGATGATGGGGGAAATGGTCCAAGTTTAAATCTTTTACCCATGTCGTTTAATGCCGAAGCTTGTAGGCAAGGAATTGCGGAAATGTTGATGATTGATGAGCTTCCATTTAAGTTTGTTGAGAATGAAGGTTTTAGGATATTCATGGCACTCGCGCAACCGAGGTTAATTATACCGAGTCGTACCACGATTGCGCGGGATTGCATCAATCTTTATAAAAAATTGAAAAAAGAGTTAAAAGTTAGATTGAAAGGGCAAAGGGTTTGTCTTACAACCGATACTTGGACATCGATTCAAAAATAAATTATATGTGTCTTACGGCCCACTTTATTGACAAGGATTGGAAGCTTCACAAAAAAATACTTAACTTTTGTCAAGTTAAAAGTCACAAGGGTGAAGAACTTGGGATGGTTATTGAGGATTGTTTAATTAATTGGGGAATTGAAGGTATTTTCACAATCACGGTTGATAATGCTAGCTCTAATAACGGTATGGTTCATCATTTAAAAAGAAAAACAAAAAATTACAAAGGCACCGTATTAGAGCATGAGCATTTGCATATGAGGTGTTGTGCACATATCTTAAATCTAATTGTAGGTGATGGTTTGAGGGAATTTGATGAGTCAATTGCGAAGGTGAGGAGGGTCGTGAAATATGTTAAGTCTTCTCCATCTAGGTTGGATAATTTCAAGAAATATGTTGAAAAAGTAAAAATAGAATCAAAAAGTCTATTATGCCTAGATGTACCAACTAGATGGAACTCGACTTACATGATGTTGGAGTCCGCTTTAAAATTTGAGAAAGTCTTTGAGAGAATGGATGAGGATGAAGAACAATACAAAAAATATATTGGTGAGGAAGATGAAAATGATGATGATATTGGAGGGAGAGGGGTGGGGGCAAGAAAATTGGGTTCGCCAAATAGTGAGGATTGGGATAAGGTGAGAAGTTTGGTGAAATTTCTTTCAATATTTTATCATGCAACTTTGAAATTTTCCGGAACTTTATATGTCACCTCAAATGCCTTTTTCCACGAGCTTATAATGATTCAAAGCAAGTTGATATCTTTGAGAAATAATGGAGATTATTTTTTATCTACTATGGCGACGAGCATGCAATTAAAATTTGACAAGTATTGGAATGTCGAAAAAATAGACTTTCTCTTGTTTGTTGTGGTGGTTCTTGATCCTAGATATAAGTTGAAGTATGTTGAATACTTTTTTGGAGAGTTGCATGGGTTTGTTTTGTCAATAGACTTGACTAGGAAGGTAAGAGAGACTTTAGTTCGACTTTTTGATTGGTACCATGGAAATAGTTCTTCTAGTACAAATTTGAGCAATATAACTCCAACACCAACTTTTGTCGTGCTTAATGATGATGATGATATGGATGGACGTGCGTTTTTGTTATCTCAATATAAAAAACATTTGGAAGCGGAAGATAACTTTGGTGTTAAGTCGGAAGTTGAAAAATATTTGTTAGAAACATGTGAGATGGATAGTATAGATTTTGATATTCTTGGTTGGTGGAAAAATAATCAAAATAGATATCCAATCCTCTCTCTTGTTGCTCGTGATATATTAGCTATTCCCGTGTCTACCGTAGCTTCCGAATCCGTATTTAGCACGGGAGGTCGTATTCTTGACCCTTTTCGTAGCTCATTATCAACAAATACGGTGGAAGCACTTGTTTGTGGTCAAAATTGGCTACGCTCCTCAACAAAGCCAATAAATATTCGAGATTCGTTGGATGACATTCAACAAATAGAAAAACTTGATTCGGGTAACAATTTGTTATTTTGTGATATTCCATCTTATTTGATTGTTTAAATTCTATTATTGATAAACTTGTTTTTAATAATTTGTAGAGTTGTTGGGAACTACAAGTGGAGAAGTTTAATGCGTGGCGTGGCGGCATGGATGCGTTGGATGTTTGAAAAATTTGTTGAATTTGTAATACTTTAGTTAAACATGATACTTTGTTATGGGTTGTATTAATTATGTGGTGTACATATTTTTGTATGTGGGTATTAGTTGTTTGTTATTTTTCGTGGATATAACAATAGTGTGCTGTTTTAAATAGTTCTATTTTTAAAAAATAGTGTGCTGTTTTTTTTTAAAATAGTGTTGTTTTTTAAAATAGTGTGCTATTTTTTTTAAAGTAGTGTTGTTTTTTAAAAGAAAAGTGTTGTTTTTTTTAAAAGAAAAATAGTTGTTTTTTACAAATAAAATAGCTGTTTTAATGCAGTTTTTAATAAAAAAAAATCATATGTTGTTTTTAATGCAGTTTTACATGTGTTGTTTTTTAAGAAAAAATGTAGTTTTACAAAAAAAAAAGTGTTGTTTTTAATACTAAAAAATGTGTTGTTTTTTATTGGTATAGACCGAATAGGATCGAGACCAAACACGGACCGTTTGAAAATCGAATAGGACCGAGACCGATAATTCCGGTCCGGTCTCGGTCCGTAATTTTTTAGGACCGATTAATGCGGTCCGATCCCAAAAATACCCCAAAATCGGACCGGACCGGACCGCGAACACCCCTACGTATAACAATCCTAGAAGGATTTTCTTTGCCTAAAGCAAAGCCAATGAGTACGTACGTAATCCGAATAAGACATTCATTGTACAATTTAAAGCAATCCAAAAGGATATAGGTACGACCGTATTAGCAAATACTTGTTTAAGTAAAGGTATGAAAACAATCATATATGTTAATGTGCCATTGTACAATATCCTTAAAAGGATGTTATTGAAGATCTTAATTGGAATGCAAAATACCCAAATAAGGAATTAAAAAATGATTAACATTGGTGTAATTATTTATTTTCTCGGCTACAGATCGAAAACAATTTTGGTTAAACACTTATCAATTAGTAAAATGGATTGAAAAGTCCTGCAATGCTTTATCATATATTAAGCATACCATTTTTGTATACCCATGATGTTCGATTTTTGGATATAGAAATATTTATATCATCCTGAAGAGGATGAAAAATATAACTTTGGTCCAAAAGTACCATATATGTATGTTATTATTTCATTGTTAAGTTTGGTCCAGAAGTACCATACTTATTATTAGTATATTTCTATGCGTAGCACAACGCAAAATATCGGACATAGTATTCACAGTCAATCTCTTAGAAATAACCAATTACCATTGACTTGCAAGCATGGGACTAATATCAAATGTATTAATGTGATATGTTCACAGAATTATTGGCCTGAAACTTTTTAAATCTAATGATCCACATTTAGTTAGTTATGTAAATTCAGGTTATCTTTTTAATCCTCGCAAGGAATAGTCAAAGCACTTATGACTTCCACCTAAAAACACATGTTACTACCATGAAGGCAATTATGCATGTATAGCTCAAATTCAATGAGCTTAAATCAAAGGAGATATGTCCAACACATTTCAGTTTTTCTATACTCTCGAACTCCAGAAGAGTTAGGTTGTTAAAGTCAAAGAGATCAAATAAAGTGACATTTTCACCCCTCATCACCAAAGTCCTACGGAACTCGCTTAAAAAATGAGATTGAAGTAATAACATATGTAATGTTTTCACCAAGTCATTGCGTAAATCCACATTCTAGAAGCTTGTGTATGCGACTGGTATGCGTCGACTCAATCATCAATGAAATGCCACATTGAGGGGAAATATCTAATCAGGGGGAGAATCGAAGAACATTATATTTTTAACATATACCCGTTGTACTCTCTTTCTTTAACTAGGTTTTTTTCTCATTGGATTTTCTTAGTAAGGGTTTTAACGAGGCAACACTAAGTGCATCCAACACTGATTTAGTGATCATAAAAGTTGCACACTTTTTCCTTCCCTTTGATTTTTTCCCACTGGGTTTTCTTTAGTAAGCTTTTAATGAGGCAACAATCATTGAATTGTGTAAATAGTGTACATCTAATGGAAAATGTTATAAAATCTACAAAATAGTGGATGTCCACTTGTATCCAAAATTGAATAAAGGTTTGGAGATTCCTTACTTTGTATTATAGATAGGGGTGATACCCCTTGAGTATTTACATACCAATGAAATAAAAATATAATGCCCCCTCTAAATTCTCTCTCTACCTTTTATTTTACAATAATATTAAAATAATATCTTTTATTTTGGTCACTATTCACAATAGAAATTTCAAACCACTTTTTGACCCTCCAAACTTTGAAATATCAATTTCACCTGAACTACAAAGTTATGAGTCTTTTAAAGGCCTTTCTAAAAAAAACATTGGTCACTCGAATGAATTTATACCATGCTTTTATTAAAGCAGTGCTGACCCCATCGTGTTGCGACATATCATGGTATAATTTTCATTATATCTTCAACTAAATTCACAAGGTCCCTACAAAATATAAAAAGAAATTAATTAAGCATATTTAGGCAGAGGAAATTTATTTATTTTCAAATTATAATTTTTTCCTTTTTATCACCCAATTTAATATTTTAACCCCTTTTCGTGTTAACTTTCTAAATTATACCTAATTTACTAAACTAACCTATTTAAACTAATAAATGTACCCAAATGAGTCTAACAAAGTATAAATTTGAGAATTAAAATGTATAAAAATCACACTCATTAGTTTTAATAATGAAAAAGACAAAAAGATTTTTATTCTTTTGAGTCGTTTATGAAAAAAATGTTTTGATTTTTTTGTTACAAAATACAATTTTTTATAGATGGCATATGTTGAAATTATTGATAATTTGTAGAATATATATTGTTATATATTTCCCTATTCTTGAGTTAGAAACATAAGAAAATCATGTGAACATATGAATGTTTTGATTATTCACTCCTATAGGGTTCTCTGATCATAACTTATGTCGACTGTACTGTGGTCTTTACTATACCACACACATATACACGAAAAGAACTAGGGTATATTTTAAATTTTAATCTTGAAATGTTTCCTGAACTTCTTTTCATTCAATCGATTTATATTTTCTATGCTATATTTTTTAGATGTGCCTGTAAGAACCATAGCTTGTGAGTTTATATAAATATTATAAGAGAGGCATTGGTAAGAGATACCTAAATAGGGTGATATCTACCATTGTCAAGAAAATTATATATATGTGCTACTGATTGAAAACGAAAAATGAATAATCTATGAAATTACATGCTCTTTCATGAAAAAAAAACATTTAACCTTAAGTTTAATAAAGAGATCATAAGCCATAGGCGAAGGTTGAAACATAAGTAATAAGACTTCATCCTTTTAGTCCCCAGACTCAAGTGGAGATTTAGACCCCATGGATCAAACAAATGACCTTTAAGCTCTTTTTCAAGACAATGCCGAACATATAACACCTCATGAAAACTACCACTTTCTGTAGCAAAGCCTATGCCAAAAGATGAGGATCACATAGAACCTTATTAACTCCTATTCAAGTAATACGGAGTCTTCAAGGAGTACATCCACCACTATATAAGGTTTCACCTCAAGGCAATGACTATAAAGGTCCATATAAGCCTCGTCAAGGTGAAATCCACATTCATCGCCCTCCTCGGATCACATCAGGGTCTGACCACTCTGACTTAAAGTCGATACATCCTCAATACCTCATATCAATAACCTCAAGCTGAAGAATACATATAAACAACTGAGCAAGTCTTCCTAAATCAATCTGATGGGTTGCTATGAAGTACACTCACTGTTCTTCCAACCACCACTCACTCACAATGACTTGATCTAGATCATTAAATGGAATTTAGTGATCCCAACTACTACCATTAGCAACCGACAACTCCTTTCTCCAACACTCCATCCATCCACTGTAGCAACAAAACTCTGTTGTGGGCTTCCCATGCCATAAACATCACTTGTCTATAGTTCATAGTAATTGGCTATATAATGGACGCGTGGGGAAAGATTGCAAGGATACGAATTCTATCCATTTTAGTCTATTATTGAGTATAGAATTAACAGTTAGGTTTTACTAAAGAGTTATGACCACTTTCATCTCTAAAATTGTATTCTAAGTATCACACTTGGGTACTTAGCTTTATTTCAATCTTGTGATTCCTAAGAAAATAAGAAAAAATTACATAACTTCGCTCGCTAGAAAGACCTCAAACTCTGCCCCATGACCTTATCCAAAGCTTAAGGTTAGGTATGGGGATGTAAATGTGCGTAGTCTATATTTAAACCTAAAGGGGGTGAATAGGTTTCAATGTAATTTATCCTGATTTTAAAATAAAAATCAAATAGCAATTTAGATTTATGTCATTTTCAAATTTAACATGTAGATCCAGGTTAACTATGAAATCAACAAGCATAAATAAGCAAACAACACACAAAATAATCGTACAACATCGATTTTCAAGGAAAACTCCCTACCTAAGGGGAAAAAACCTCGGTGCATCATGCTCTTTCATTAGATTTAAAAAGTTTCGTTGTACAACGCAATAAGGTACCTTTATTTTATTTCCTAATAAGAAGTTACTTGTGAATGTGGAGACTCTCCCCCCTTCCAATGAGAAATCGGATATGAAAGTATCATTCTTTATCCTTGGATCGCACCATGCTTGAACTCTTTAATAGATCAACCACCTCCCTTGAGATCGTGGAGTATAGATCGTATGAAATAGGATTGAATAAAATGTAAATCATGTCTATTGTGGATTTTAAATCACTCAAATCATTTCATAAATTTAAATGTAGATATAAAATAAAGTTTCAATTTGAATTTAACAAATTTGATTTGTAAAAAGAGAAGTAAAGAGATGCTCTCAAACCATGGTTATAGGTAGAGAATTTCCTAATTCTAAAAACCATGCATAGTGCTTATGAGTATGATTACCAATAGTGCAAATGACAAGCAGTATATAGAATCAATCTTTGAAAATCCCTTTCTTGAAAAATATATACATACTCTAAAGAAACACAAATGTTCCATTTTTTAAAATGTTTAACAAGTTTAAAAGAACAAGAGTGTGCACAGACAATGATAAACAAATGAATCATTACATTAAAGGATACACTTCAGTTGAATAACAATGAAAGACTTAAATGTAGAGGAATCGCGTGATCTTCAAGTTTCATTGTTCATATATTATGATGAACAAGACTCTCTCTAACAAAACTATCAAATTCATAGAGATTTTGGGCTTGATATATTTCATGAGTCAACATACTTTGACACGAAAGTAAGATAACCACACTATATATATTTTTTCACATCTTTAGGGTACACTTGTATTATTCACCATTACAGTGAATAAAGAAAAGATAAAAACCCTTAAAGTGTATGTAGTTACATCAATAGCGGTTCTAAACCACTATACATACTTGTGTCCTTGTTATTTTAACTTAAACACACCTTAACCTACCTCTAGAGGGCATATTTAGTGAGGCTGGGGTCTTATTCGATTTCAACACCATCAGTTTGGCATTGTTTGTGGGAACGTTTTGTTCCCTAAAGTCATCTCTGCGAACAAACTTTAATCACCTTATCAATCAACGTCAGGTTGGACAAGAGCATGAAGGCAGTGGAGGCCTAGTATAAGGAGCTCGAAGAGCAACTTATATTCATAGTGTCAAGACTACCTCCTCTTGCTCGAGCACCAGTTACACCTGTACCCCAACCCAAAAAAGGAGAGAACTAATGCTATAATCTTCAGTAAGAAGATAGAGAAAGTCATGTTGAAGGGAACCCAGAAGCTATCTCGTATCCACAAAATTCCCAAGTTCTCATTCCAACTATCGAAAGGTTACCTCTCCCAAGTGGTTAGTTTTATGGGGGTGCCAGGGTCGTCAAACCTTAGGACGATGAGATAAAGAATATACAATATCAACTGGGTAAGTTCACTAACCACTATGAATCATAAACACCTAAAACCATTAGGTTGGAATTCCAAGAAGCCATTTCCTCTTTTTCTAAAGAAGTGTAACATTATGCTCTCCCTCTAAAGTGATATATGCTTACAATAGAACCATTTGATAGGACCAAAAATCCCATCGACCATCTTGAAACATATAATTCGCTCATGATACTATAATATATCCCAAATAAGTTATTGTATAGGGATTTTACAACTAGTTTAAGTGGTACAATAAGGCATTGGTTTGTTAAGCTTAACCCCAGAACCATGAAAGGGGATATTTCATTAGGGAAAAGAAAATACGCAAGAATGTCACGTTTTTCCTCAATTATTGACAAAATACAGGAGAGAACTTTCACGAGTATGTTAAAAGGTTCAACCTTGAAGCACTACAGGTAGAAAACCTCAAAAAAAAACATATGCATAGAAAGTTTTATTACGAGTTTCACCTTTAAGGTGTTGCTAAGGTCTTTCAGAAAGAGACCATCTTCAACGATGATTGAGCTCTTAGAAAGATCTCAGAGATATATGAATGCAAAGGATATCATCTTTGGAAGAATATTTGACCTCCCTCCCATTACATAGCCTCAATAGGTAAATATGGAGGGATTCTTGTCTAATATTAGATGGGTCAATCACAACTTAATGGATCTCAAAATGAAGAGAGGGGGAAAGGCCAAAATTAATACAATCAATCACTTCACTCCCCTCACCGCATTTATAGAAGAGGTATTCCCAGTCATTGAGTCATATAATTTACTATTGGAACCCTAAACTAGTAAAACCCCTAAGGAATGGAAAGATAAAACTAAATATTTCCACTAACACGGGAACTATAATCACAACACTAATGACCACTACCATCTCAAAGAAGCTATAAATGAGGTCATTAAAAGGAGTCCAGACAATTGGTTTGTATCCATGCCAGTGAAGCCCAAGGAAAAGCTAAAGGAAATGATGAACTAACTTTATTTGATGTTCGGACTATCTCGGGCGAATTTATAAGAAGACAAACTTCTTTTTATGCTTGAAAGGCCCACTCAAGGTATGTTCAACATATTGATCTTTTAAATAATACAAAAATGAATGTGCCCACAATTATCTTCATAGAGGAAGACCTCCTAAGGATCTACTAATCTCTTAACGATTCTTTCTTAGTCACGGTAGTCATGGGGAATGCAAGGATGCAAAGTACAGACATCGATATCGGGAGTGCAACGGATATCATCTTCACGAGTACCACCCTAGAAATGGGTTTATCAATTAAATACCTTATATCATTTATAACTCCAATGGTGGAGTTTAATAGAGAAAGTACTTACACGGGTGGTTAAGTCACTTTCCCACTCGCGACATACGCTGAGGAGTGTAGCACCACCGTATGGAGCCATATCTTGTAGTGGACTTGCCCTCAGACTATAATGTCATAGAGAGAAATCCCCCACTCAAAATATTGGATGTTGCTATATAAACAAGAAGGATGACGATGTGATCTCACCCCATCAACATAGGGGAGGTGCATGGGAACCCTAAGAATAATCAGTATTATCAACATACCACTAGATAAGGAATAAAAAGATCGATAGAGGCCTCTTAAATTGAAAAAAAAAATTATATATATATATATATATATATATATATATATATATAGGTAAGTAGGTAGGCTCACTGAAATTCAGGGGCCCCTATTGAAAATTCAAAGGTTATCCCGAGTGCTTCACCAACCTTAGCTTATATCTCGAAGTCAGCAAAAATAAAATTATAACTCGATGAAGGAACAAGTATAGAGTCACTTAACATGGACACCCAGTGCCTCTATGATGAGGGAAATAACAAAGAGGAGATCCAGTCAAAGAGCTCATCAATATATTAATTGATAAGGCTAGCTAATATATGTAGTTCTAATTAAGGCCAGTCTTAAATCCTCAATCAGGGAAATGTTGATCTAGTTTCTACATCACCTTAAAGAAATATTTACTGCCTTTAGGAATAACGCCATAACCTAAATAAATGTGCCTTTTTAGTCTTCGAGGGAAAGTTTTAGGGATTCATGGTAACTAGGAGGGGTATAACTACATACCATAGAGATCAAAGCTTTAGTTGAAATGTAGTCCCTCAGAACAGTTCAGGAAATCTAATGTTTAGCAAAGGGAGTGGTGACCCTGAAACGATTCATGTCCAAATCCATCAACAAGTGTTTTCCCTTTTTCAAAATCCTAAAGAAGACCTTTTAGTGGATGGAATGGGTTGAGGAAGCCTTCTAAAATCTCATAAAGTACCTCGGCTCACCCTCACTCCTCTCAAGGAAAATCGTAAGAGATGAATTATACCTCTAAATGGTTGCATCCATAATAACTTTAAGTTTATCACTCATATGAGAATAATTTTCAGTTTGGTATCCTGTATTCTATGGTAGTAGATCCCTTTAGGGTATAAAAGAAGGTACCTGAATATAGAAAAGTTGGTTTTATATCTCATAATATTAGATAAATGCTTGAGGCGTTACTTCCAAACTCACACCATCAACGTAATAACCGATCAACCCCTCAAACAAACCAAGCAGAGACCTAACACGTCAAGACAGTTGGTAAAATGGTGTATAGAACTAGGAGAAATCAACATCAAGTATCATATATGGTGTTAATTAAAGCTTAGTCCCTAGCAGACTTTATTATTAAGTTTGGTAACCTAAATGAAGAGTGAGAATAATCGCATACCATAGCCAACACAAAAGATCACCCTCGAGAACCCAATCTCCCTCCTTACTAAGCTCTGGACCCAACCATTAAAGAATGGGTCTTTCATATTGATGGATCTTCAAACAGATCAAGAAGTGGAGCAATACACCACCTTCTGATCCAAGAAGGAGGTATAATTTCACTTGCTTTACATTCTAAATTCATACTTCTAATAATAAGGCTCAATTGAAGTCATGGTAGTAAGTCTAGGCATAGCTATACATTTATATGCATAACAATTGGTGGCAGCAATGACTCCCAGCCAGCAGTCAACTATAGCATCAAGCTATATAGAGACAAGGGGGATCACATGACTAGTTACCTTGATCTAGTCAGAGGGCTCATCATCAGGATCTAAAATTTTATCATCAAGCGGGTCCGTAGAGTAGAAAATTATAATGTTGACAACCTAAAAAGGGTGGCCTCCTCATATGAGAACGAATAAAACCTTAAGTTTAAATTCCTTAGATTTGTAAGAATTCTATACTCATCTAAATAAAGGTTCTCAGGCTTTCAGACCCTCAACCTTAAACTTTTCAGAGTTGTAAATATTTCAGCATTAGCTCAAGAATGGTTTTGAGGCCTCCAGATCCTCAACCTTAAATTTTTTAAAAGTTGTAAGTATTTCATCCCTATCTCTTACAATTCGGAAACCTCAAACGTATGGATGTTCAAATCTATAAGAACCTAAGCGTTAGTTATAAAAGGTCTCAGGGAATAATCGCCCTAAACCACCGCATCTCAAATGGAATTACAAGGCTCTCACCCTTAACTCTCATAAGGTTTAAGAATTTTCACCATTAACACTATTGGCTTTTATATATTATTGGATATTTCCCCTTAGATGAAATGAAGGAAGAAATAGGGGGACGTTGATGCTACGAAATATGACCTTCAACCTCAAGTCTTAAGAAGAGGTCATAAGCCTTAGGTCGAGATTAAAACATAAGTAATGAGACTTCATCATTTTAATTCATGACTCCAGTGGTGAGTCAGACCCAATGTCTTAAATGAATGAACTTAAAGGGTTTATCTAAGACTATGTTAAACATATAGAACCTTCTACAAACTACATCTTTAAGTAGTAGTAGATCCTACATCATAAGATAAGGAACATAATAATAATTTTCTACTCATGTCCAAGTAAGATGGCATCATCAAGGAGTTCCTAATTCACTATAGAGGGTCCACACCTCATGGAAATGATTATATAGGTTCAACTAAGCCTCATCAAGGTATAATCCACTTCAATCATCTTCTTCAGACCAAAACAAGGTTTGATCACTCTTGCCTAAAGTCGATACATCCTTGATAGCTTATACCAACAACCTCAAGCAACTGGGTAAGGCTTCTTAGACTAATTGGACGAGTTAGTATAAAGTATACTCATTATTCTACCAACCCCAAGTCACTCACAATAGTTTGACCTAAAGGATTTTGTGGCATTTAAATCCACAACTACTAGCCTATAAGTCTTTCCTCTAACACTCCACCATTCCACTATAGCAGCAAAGCTCTTCCATGGGTTGAGTATTCATAAACATCACTTCTCGCCGATCCACAATAGTTAGATATATAACAGATTCTTAATGAAGGTTACAATGATTCAAATTCTATCCATTTGAGTGTATTCTTGAGTATAACATTAATATTTAGCCTTTATTAAAGAGCTATGACCATTTCCAGTGCTCATGTTGTATTATAAGAATCATATTTGGGTGACGTAACTTTATTTCAGTTTCATGAGTCCTAAGAAAGTAAAAAGTATTTAAAGAATCCATTTAATTACTTTATAAGGGCATTTTACTCGTTAAAAATACCACTGACTCCTTCACCTAACCTTAGACAAAACCTAAGGTTGGTTAAACTTGTATTATTCACAATTACATTGAATATACAAAAAAGAAACACCTTAAAAGTGGACGTAGGTGTTAGACCACTATACATCATTCTTTCCTTATTATTTAAACGTAAACACACATTCTCTTACCTCTAAGTGCGTATTTAGTGAGGATAAGGTCCTAACCGATTTCTTCACCACATACAAACATGGAAACTCAAGCACAAATAATCCACACAATGATCAAGCAATATTAATATCGATGCAAAAATATACCAATATGAATAATCAATTGAGTATGATATCAATTTGAAATTACTAAAAGAGATGTGAAATTTTAATGCACCCAATAAGAAATAGCAATATGATCGCATAGTATGATAAATAAAATCCAAAGATAAAGAAACTGGCAAATATGGATTAAATACAAACCACAAATACTCAAAAACAAAATGATACCATATATATAAATATGCAAAATATACCAATGACAACCCGTCACATATATATAGGTATAAACAATCATAAAAACTCGACACATATACATAAACATTACACACTAGCACAATATCGATGTGTCTAAACATGTGGAATCGAATGAATGGGTGTGAACTAGATATAAATGAATTATAACCCAAGCATTCAAGTATGTTCAAGGAGTTCTATTTGATTCAAAACTTTATCAAACTAACATTTATCCTCAAGTGACAAGATAAAGTGAACTCTATGTACAAACAAACACAATGCACACAAGCCTAGAAATATTGATAATTCTATAAATCAATAGCGTTATGACATTCATTGTACAAACTTGTTGATCTTCAACTAAACATCCTCAAAAGATAAACATTTGTCTTATTTTTTTGTCTTAATTCTTTTGAAACTATCACTTTTGAAGATCAAACAAACTAAACATGTCGGCCTTGGAACTTTTTCTATTTTTACTGCCTTTAATATTATCATTAAGCTCTTGCCAACGGTGGCTTTTTCGTAAAGGATATTTACTCACTTCATAACCCTTTACAATGCACACTCATAATTTTTTTCAGTACATTCAAACAAACTCACAAGCAATGGTTCTTACATGCACAGATCCCCCATAGTCACAAAATATGTAAATGACAAAATTGATGGGAGAACATCTCACAAAGCTTAAATATACATGTGAAGTTAAAATCTAAATAGCTCGTGCATGTGTCTGCGAAAGCATATAAAATTTGAATTCATAAAGCAAATCAAAGTCGAAAAACTCCATGCAAGCATGATTAAGAACAATCCAAGTATTAGCAATCATAAACAAATTTCCTACTCACGTGAAAAACACGAAATGAATTAGATTCAAACACACCAATATGCAACACAAAATGTGTAAGACTAAAATACACAAAGACAAAAATCTTTTTGTGTTTTTCTAAGATTTATCAAAAAGTACCAATTTGAAAACAAAATTAACTCAAAAGATAATTAAAATATTTTTTTATTTTTCAATATGACTCAATAAAGGAAAAATCAAAATACAAAATACTTAAACAACATACAACTAGCAAACATATATATCATGAGGCACAAAAGCTAGTGTATGTAAACGTGGGAACACATTGAACCATTAGATATAGCATGGGAAGTATCATGTGCAAGCAAACAACAATCAACAGGCCTAATATGTAAAGCCCCCAAATTCGATTTCCTAATCCATGTAGGTGTAGCGTGACGCTCTCGAGTTTTGGAAACCCTGGTGACTCTATTATTAGACTTTATAGTACTGGTTTTAAGATCATAACAAAACCTCTAAAGGTTACCTTTCCTACCACAATGAGTCCATGTGTAAACACGAGGAGGGGTTTTACCTAAGGGTTGACCTTTCCTAGCATTCCTAGTCAACTCTCTCAAATGCATGGTCTTGGCTTAGGTAGCGAAAGTATTTAGATCGTCGAAGCTAATTCCACACTTGTTATTTTTTATTTAGACAGTGCCTAACATCTTATCCAACTTTTCTAACCTAGACTCCAAATCAAATTTGACACGACACGAATCTCTCAATCTCTCTTCAAGCTCAATTATCCTTGACTTGAGTAAACATTTAGACTCCTAAAACTGTAAAAGCTCTTTCTTCATAGCCTCCATCAAACCATGAAGATTATCTCTCTCACCCTCAACTAATCTAGTTTCTCTTGAAGAGTCCTTCCACGTGCCCTGAGATCCTCAATCAAAACACTATTATTATTTCCTCTCACACGTTTTTTTAACTTATCTTTCAACTTCAAGTTAGCCTTCTTTGCTCTTAATATTTTTACATACAACGGCAACTTGAATTACACTTTCCTCCTCATTTTCTTCATCCTCACTCTTATCTCCACTCTTTCTACCATCACTCACTTGGGATCCACAAGCAATGGCCTCGAAAATGTCATGTATAGAAATATCTTCATGGTAAGATTTATCATCAAATCTCACATGACTAGCCATGAATGTTGTGTAGTTGTGCTCAATAAGAGAATCGAATCCCTCTTTCGGATCACTATCACTAACCCCTTTGGTTTTTTGACCTTCTTCCTTAGTTTAGTGGGGCACTCATCTACCCTATGGACATAACCCACACAGTCGTAACATCTTTCTAGCTCATCCCTCTTAAAGTTATCATTCTGGTTCTCAGGAAAGGGATCGCCTTTATTGTGCATGCTTTTTCTCAAACCTTTTCTCATCTTTCGATTACTTTTATCATTTGAGAGATTTCTAAAATGTCTTTGCAATCATGGCCATAACCTCGAACTCAATGTCAGAATCATCATCTGAGACAGGTGTTTCCTCCTTTAGAGCTTTCAAAGCGATGCCCTTATCTTTCTTCTTCTCAGTGTTGGAGAAAAACATGGCAAGCTCATAAGTTTGTAAGTCACCTATAAGCTCTTCAAGTTTCGTAGAATCTAAAGTAGCCAAGTTATTCAAAATCATCACTTTTGAATTAAATCTTTCAGACAAATACCATAATATTTTCTTGATAACTCAGTTGCCGAGTTTCTTCTTTCTCAAGTTAAAAGATGACTTAACTATATCAGACAGTCTAGCATAAAACTCGTCAAAGGTCTCATTATCCAACATCTTAATAATTTCAATCTAAGCGGTGAGGTTTTAGAGTTCATAAGCTTTTACAGCACTAGTTCCTTCATTGGTGAGTTGGAATATGTTCCAAGCCTCTTTAGATGTCTCACATGTCATTATAGGGCAAAACTTCTCCGGGTGACAGAACAAGACAAAGCATTTAAACCACTAGAGTTATAGTTTGCTAACCTATGCTCGACCTCATTCCATGATTCTACGGGTTTAGGTATCATATTTTGTCCAACTAAGGTTGTAGGTGGGGACCAACCATTTAAAATCGCTTGCCATACCCGCTTATATATCGCCTTAAGTGCTGACTTCATACGCATTTTCCAGTATGCAAAGTTCAACCCATCAAACATTGGGGATCTAATATCATCAAATCCACCAAAATTCATGCCAAACAACTCGGTATCAAAACACAATAATTTAGCATAACCTGCTCTGATACCAATTTGAAAATGCATGTACGTGCTAATAGGCAAGGATGGTTTGGATAAATAAAAAGTCTATTTTTATGTTTTTTAATTTTAAGGAACAAAAGCTTTAAATAAATTAAACCCAATAAAACTTTACACCAATTGAAAACCGTTTTGTTATGAAAATGATTTACCCAATTTTATCTTTTTAACCTAAAACATGCATGTAGGTGATAAGCAGATAAAATAAATAAATCATCCACAACACGCCGATATATGAGAAAACCCACAAAAGAAAAAATCTCGGACGACCCAATCAAACAGATCACTATGATAAATTAATACAAAGACTAGACAGTAGGCTTATTCAATGACTCGTCTCCCTCATAAGCCTTGACTCTCTTTTATATTCAACCTCTCCTCACAGTGCAACGTAGGAGTCCACCCACGCCAGTTGTCATAATGCGTGAGTCCATGCATACCTCGGTATCCACTGACGAGGCTCAGCAATTTTCTATGAATTGGAACTCGAAATTCACTGCTTCTTCATCGTAATAACCTAACCACGAAGTCCACCGTGTGTAAAAACCAAGTACTGATTCCACCGCATGAAACACATTCACCCGAGAAGATGAGAAATAAACTTTGGTGACCAAATAAAAGATCTCAAAGCATATGAATATTAAACTTGGATCTTTAAACATAAAGGGTGAAACTAGGGTTTGGGAACTTTGGTAAACAGGTAGGGAATTAATTTTTGCCAAAAGTTCTTCAAAAATTTTAGTCCAATATGCCTTAAATAGTGAAAACAAGAATTTTAAGGTGGCAAACTCATTCTAATGAAAACATATATCTCGTTTGAACAAGAATCCCATTTTGTTTTAATGAAACTCAAGTTAGTTCGAACGAACTGGCATTCTCGTTCTAACGAGCTTCCAATGAGTTGTCCACTATTTGACAGAGAGTCTTCTCTTGATATTCGTTAGATGTTTATTTTAATGAGATTCCAAAGTTATTCTAATGAGATCAAACTTTATTCTTATAATGAGGTGAAAAACTCGTTCTAACGAGATGAATATATTTTCTTCAAAAAAACATTTTAAAAACAGTTCAAAACGATTTGTTCAAAAATTAAAAGCCCTTAAAAAATATTCAAGGACCATATTCAAAATGCATCCATACCTGCAAGATCCTCGGTAAACGTGAAGATAAACTTGACACCAAAAACATGGCATGATGTGTATCTAACTTTAAACTTGATCGACATGTCTTCATCAAATATGTCATAGGCTTACAGTATCGACAATACAATGCCTAACCTATGAATCAAATATTTTGTCTAAAATTAAGTCAATTACAAAAAAATTGACTTGATTGGAAATTTATCCTTATATCCTTGCCTAAAGTGTCTTTTCTAAGTTTAGTTGGGGAACTCATGGGTATGTGTGAGTGCTTAGCGAAGTCTAAACCAAACTCTTCACTATGTCCCTAGCATATTTATATTGTGATATAAATATCATATTTGCAAGTTGACGCACTTGGAGACCTAAAAAGAACCGTGAGTCCACTAACCATGCTCATCTCAAACTCATTTTTCATATCCTCCTTAAAAGTATGAGCATGTTGGGAACACATGAATCTAAAGAATAAGTCATCCACGTAGACTTAGGTAACCAATATATCACCACCATCTCTCTTAAGAAACAACATCATATCATCTCTCCCTTTCTTGAAGCCATAAGCTAAGAGATAAGAAGTTAGCTTTTCGCACCAAGCACGGGGTGATTGTTTCAAACCATACAAGGCCTTCTTTAGATAAAAGATATGACCCGGGTGCTTTGGGTCTTTAAATCCCTTTGGTTGTTCCATGTAAACTTCCTTCTGAAGAATACCATTAACGAAGGCACTCTTGACATCCATTTGGTATAACTTAAATCGTAGACGACCTGCTATGGCGAGCAGTAAGCGAACGAACTCAAGCCTAGAAATATGAGAAATGCATAGTTAAAGTATACATCCTCAATTTGCGTGTAACCTTTAGTGACCAGCCTAGCCTTATTATGAATAATGGTACCATTATCATTCATCTTTTTCTTATACACCCACTTAGTACCAATCACATTAGTCTCTCTAGGTTAGGGGACTAATTCCCAGACATCCTTCTTCTAAAATTAAAGCAACTCATCTTGTATAGAACATATCCAATGCTCATTCTTGAGTGCTACCTTCAAATTCTTGGACTCTATTATGGAAGTGTAGGAAAAGTAGTTAACCACATTCTCTATTTGAGCACGAGTTTTAACACCAAGTGTTGGATCACCAAGTATGTCAGAAGGGTCATGTCTCTTTTTAACCCGAGAGGTTAGATCCTCTATATCAAGAGTGGGGGTGGTGTGGGGAACAATGAGATTATCACCGGGGATGCATTATTCTCACACATAAGTCTAGGATCAATAATATAGTCAGCGCATTATCTTTAATCGTGATGTTTATCAATAATATAACCTTAGAGATTTTAAGATTAAACACCCTATAGTCTCTACTAGATGATGAACACTCTAAAAACATTCCCTTATCACTTATAGAGTCGAACTTTCCTAAGTTGTCTTTATATCTAGGGATATAGCAAAAACTCCCAAAAATGCAGAAATGGGAAAGGTTGGGTTTCTTCCCTATCCGCAACTCATATGGAGTGTTAAGTGTGTGTGGAAGAAGATATACCCTATTCACCATGTGGCATGCATTATTAGCCGTCTCTGCCCAAGAAAGTATAGGCACATTCCTACCAAGAGGCATGGATCTAGCCATCTCTTGAATTGTTCAGTTCTTCCTCTCAACAAATTCATTTTGTTAAGGAGTACAAATGGCCAAAAACTCGTGTTTTATGTCGACTTTATCACAAAATCTATCCACTATGGATTCTTTAAATTCAGTGCCATTGTCACTATGATTTTGATTAATAGTGACACCTTGTTGATTCTATAGAACGTGGAACTTAGTTGTTAAGAACTTAATAACATCGGACTTTTCTATAAGAAATCCAAAATGGAATATCTCAAAAAGTCATCAACCATCACTAGGATATAGTTCTTATCACATATACTCTTTGTATGCACGGTAACGATAAGATCAATATGTATCAACTCCAATACAGAGGAGGTGGTAATGGTATTCAACTTCCTATGGGGACTCTTCATTTGTTTTCCTTATTGGAAAGGAACACAAACTGAGGTAGTTGTTTTCCCAAGTGATGGTAAGCCACGAACTAGGCCTTTCTTGACTAATCTCCCAAGATCTCTAAAATTAACGTAACCCAGTCATTGATGCCAAAGGTCCATGGTGGTGACCTTAACATTGAGGACTTGGGAATGATCTCGTAGAAATTATCATTAGTCTTGACACCTCATAGTAAAAGTTCATGAAATTGATCATAAATTTTACACTCCAATCGATCAAACTTTACCACAATATTAGCATCGCAAAGTTGGCTTATGCTTATCAATTTCTCTTCCAACCCTTCAATATACAGGACATTGTCTAGCTTAAGAAAATTAGGTATCTCCATGTAACCACGTCCTAAAATGCTAAACCTAATACCATCTTTAAAGTGAATTTTCCTTCCTTGCGATCCACAAGGTTGGTGAAATAATACTTGTCAGCGATCATGTGCCTAGATCACCCACTATCAAAGTACCATTGAAAGGTACCATAAACCTTATGAGCAATATGAATAATAAGGGATTTCTCATCATTCTTAGGTACCCAAGATGAGGTAACCTTTTGCTTGCCCTTATTATTTTTTGCTCTAGTCATAGCGTTGGAAGTGTTCTCGAAAGTCATAGGCATACTTTGAAATTCTTCCATTAATCTTTTAGAATTCGTGACTGAAAACTCAACTTTCTCTCTAAGACTAGCAATGTCACTATAGTGGTGTGTGGGAGCATGTGTGTGAGAAACTCTTCCTAGCTTATAGCGAAATTACCTATGGTGACTTTTTCTCTTTCAACGGGTATAAACATAAACTTGTTTGAGTCTACCTTGGTTAAAATGCTTAGGATGAGTTCTCCTTAGTGGGATAGGTCGAGGCCCTTGCGAATCCATCACAAAATTAGGAATCGGTTTATATGCGTTATGGAAAATGGTAGCACCATTGTAAACTATTCCTTTTCTCTCCTTAAAACCTAACACATGACCCGGGAACATCTTTGAAACCTTCTTAGATGTGTCCTCTAAAGTAACTTTTACCCCTAGGCACGTTCGAGATATTTTTGGAGTTGGAAAACACGGGCTTTAAGTTTCTCACGAATGCTCAATAATGCGTGAAAATCTCTCGTAAGACTAGCCACTTTGTTGGTCAAGTCACTATTTTCTCTCCCCACTGAAACTAACTGATCACTCAAAGAAATCCTCACTAAGGTCCCAATCTCTCTCGAAACCTTCAACTCCTTTTCTAAAGATAACACCCTGAGAGTTAAATTTTCATTTTTATTTTTTGTTTTTAAAGACTCAGTGTAAAGCTCGGCGTGGGTATGTTGGAGGCCATGTTCTCCCTCACTCAAATCATCGACACCCTCACTCTCTTCGGAATGGTTTGACATATTATCGAGTCTATCACGTTTAAAAACTTCATCATCGGAGTGAAACGTACTTGAAGTGCTAATATGACTAGCCATGAATGCTGTGAAATTATGTACATGTGGTGATTCATCGTCAGAATACACCAACTCAACATCGCAATTTCTTGGAGTGGCATTATAAGCGACGTTGCCTTTTCCATATTTCTTAAGACTAGTAGCACACTCATGAGCTTTGTGACCTTTACCCTTATACTCATATCATCTCGCTGAATCGCCTTTCTTAGGGTACTCTCCTCTAGCTTTTCTTTTATCATACTCAAAAACATTATTTCCCGATATGAAAATTTTGTCTTTCTCAAAACTTTTATTTTCCATTTTGGAAGAATTTTGATTTCTTAATTTGACAATTTTTTTTAATTTTTTAGCAATAAGGTAAGAACATCGAGATCAAAATCTGTAACACCTTGGTGACTTGGTATGACCAATTGGGCTCTGGGCTTATTGAGGTGGATCATAAGTCAAATTTGGGAAGCGTAGTGGTCCCGACGCAATTGGATTGTAATTTTTATAGCCTAAAGTTTATTTAAAGGAAAACAAAAGTCGTTCGAACGAGGGTCATTCTCGTTCAAACCGGTCGTCCGAACAAGATTTGAATGAGACTTCTAATGACTTAAGTCTGATCCATTCCTCATGCGTACTGGAATATTATTATAACCTCTCGTTGGAAGTTTCGTTCGAATGATCGAACCTAAGTTTGGTCATTTCGAGTAGCCTTGTGTACTATTGCATTTTGGGCCCTTAAATTGATGATATATCGACATCTTAGAGCATCTGATGAATTAAAACGTGTATAACATGTTGGAGAATGAGTTTTTGGTTCATTTATTGGTTTCTTTGGGGTTATAAGAAGAGATATAGGGTGGGCTCCCTTTCCACCATTGTTTCAGTATTTCTCTCTATATGTCTCTCTCTCTCTCTCTCTCTCTAGCTCTTTAGAGCTTCCCCTCCACCAACCACCACATACCACCCTAGCACAACCATTTATCTACCCAAAACCACTATAGTTCAACCATGTTATTCCATATTTAAGCCTTTCAAACCTATCTACACCATTGTTGGGAAAAGCTACAAATTTTATAGGTCTTGTTGGGGGGGTGTGAAGAAGAAATGTAGAAGATGAATGGAGTTTGAAGGGAATTTTTCTTAGACCTTTCATAGAAGCAAGCTTGGTGGAGCTAGGCAACCTCTTTAAGGTCACCTTAGGAGGTTGCCAACTTCTTCTACATTCATCCTACCATTTTGGAGCTTCTTTAAGGGGGGAAACTATACTCTTAGCTTCCAAACTCTATTTTGCATATTATTGGTCTTATAGCTAGAGTTTGTTAGAGTAAAATGCATATATGATTTAATAAGGTAATTTCTTACGGTTTTGTGAAAAAGAAGATGATTTATGAAAGATCCCAAGAGTTTTGAGAAAAATGATATATTTCAAGTATCTAAACGTTTTATAGAATAAAATGTTTGAAATCATATTTATCTTGTTGAAAATATTTTATAAACAAATGTCTTAAGGTTTTCTTGTGAAAATTGGGAATTTGTACAAATAGACACCTACTCAAGTTTTGAAGAATTAAAAATTCCTTTTAGCTTGAAAAGCATGCTTAGGTCAATATTATGAAATTTCTAGAATGAACCATATGTTAGACCCATTTAATAGGATTTTTGAACTTAAAACCCATCTTATCATGTACATAAACTTGTAGTAATTTATAATGATCATATAAACAAGTTTAATGAGGGTTTTAGTAGGTTTAAATTTGAAATAAAGAAAATATAAATTTCAGCCTTTAAGGTGTGTTAAAAGGTGTATAAAATGTGATAAATGGACATTTAATACTACATGTGGAAATAAAGGGATGGTATTTTCTTGTGAAGCAGTCTCCAAAGGGCAAAAATGGATTTTCTTAGTAAGGAAAGTAATGAAATGAAGAGATTTCCAACTTTAAAACTATGCTACTCCAAAGTGTTAAATAAGTGTTAATGAGTTAAAAACATTCAAGAAGTTAGTGGGTGCAACTTAATAATATTTTTGGGAAATGACACTTGTGAAGATGGAGGATAAGACAAGTTTGGAAACAAATGGGTAAAATAATAATTTTACATAAAGTGGAATATTTTTATGAAATTAAAATGTTGAAAAAGGTGTTACACATAATGGTCCTAAATGAAAGAGAGTTGGGGATAAAATCAATGCAAATTAATAAAGGACAAGAAATGATGATAATAAAATGTAACACAAGTTGGGGTGAGAACGTGAGCTTGGGATTCGGCCTCTAAAGGAAAGTGTGATAATGTGGACATTTGAAAAATATTAAAACACATTATTATGGACTCGGATGACACCAGAAATAATTAAGGAGGGCCCAGAACCCTAGGGTGGAAGACCTAAAATCACTGGCCAGAGCATATGGTAGAATAGTTAGCGGTGTGGAACCCATTAAAGTATGCGGATATTAGAAGATTCCGAGAAAAAGATAATAAAAAGTGGAACATGTCAACAAATGGGTTGTGTGGCGAATATAAGAAAAGACAACCTAACTTGGGTGAATTTATAAATATTCCGATAAAGGATAATGTGGACAAATAATGTAAGACAATTCATTAATGTCTATAAAGTAAAAGGAATGGTAAAGTGAAGTGAATAAATAGGTAATTAGGAAACCTAAAGAGGTTTAACCCATAATTAACACAAAAGTGTGCTTGTGAAAGGCTTTTAAGGAAAAATAAGTATTTTCTAACACGGTGCTTGCGTGTGTTGAAAGGTGATTTTCAATAAATATACTAAGGTAAATTTGGTATAAGCAAAGGGATACTTCCAGTGACAGAAATGTTTTTACTTAAACAAAGGGTATTTGTCTAAAGTATTTAATTTGGTGTGTTAAACCAATAAATAAATGTCAAGTCAGGTAAGAAGATATTCTTTATAAGATTAAGGCGAATTAATCGGAATAAGTAACGTTTTTGGAATAAAAACAGTTTCATGCATTAAAGTATATATATATATATATATATATAAGGTAGTTGCATGTGCACATAGATATAACGTGTTAGAGTCTCTTTCTGTCATTCGATTCTATATTTCATTGTTGTAATTTTCCACTAGGCATTCGACTCATTCCCTCATCTTTGTTGTGTCAGGTTGGGTGTAGTTCCGTATTTTGAGAGCTTTATACAGGTAAGTACCCTTTTTATTTTACGTTAGTAGCTATGTATGCTTGGATTTCGGGGACGCTTCCCACGGGTCCCTCGCGTAGATTGAAGCCTTACAAGACAAGGACAAATAAATAAAGTATCTTGGATTGTTTTATAACACAACACCGCCTTTTTCACATAAAAACTTCAAAATAAAAGAGTGAGACCAAGTACTTGTAAAGTTACTCGTACTCTTTTCCATTTTATCTGTGTTTCGGCTTAAGATTGACCTTTTTAGGAATAGTTCGAAAGATAGTTTTTAAAAAAAGGTACCTTAAAGAATAAAAAGGTAAGAAAGAAAAGAAAATGAGATTTTTTGTTGCTTTTGGACTTGGATGATGAAAGATAAGTTAGGTCTAGAAGTTAAAAGAATATATATATACTTAGAAAGGACTTTGATGACAAATGGACAAAGTACTGGGACTATTTGGAGAGAAAACTTCTTCTGGACAAAATGTTCTACAATTATGAAGGCGGAGTTAATGCCCTTATTTGATAGGTGAAGGCCTCCTTTTATAGGTGATGATACCAGAAATGGTATCACCAGGTCACAGATGTATGCAGCTCAAATAGGTATACAACAATGGCAATAATCACACAGTAAAATCAACAAAGAAGGAGATGAGGTGAAGGGGATATACACCTAGATTGAAGTGGTTCGGTCGGAGCCTACGTCCACTGTCTGTATGTGAGTGAAATTCACTAGTAAATATGGCTCTAATGGCCTGGTTACAATACAGGCTTTCTCTCTCTCTCTCTTCTGTATACAAATGAGCAGAGTTTTAGCTAGGGTTTGAATTAATTGATTCTTTATAATGAAGAATATGAAAGATATATATAGTGCTAAGGGGGTATAGTTTACCCCCCAAGCATGTTGTATGCATGAATATATTGCTTTTAGCCAATCCAGTGTGGACATCTGGACCTGTCACATGTAGGTCATGATGACTAAATAATCCTTCACGTGAGGGGATGATTTAGTAGTAACGATTTCACTCACGTGTGATATGTGTCCCATGCATCCCCCAAATCACGCGCTATGTTAATTTCACCCTCGCCATCATGCCTGAGCCGAGGTCGAGGCTTTCGATCAAGGAGTTGGCGATATCATTGATGCTATAAGGGTAGGTTGGGTCAGCCATAACCTTGCATTCACTTGTGGATGAGGCCGAGGCTTTAAACCAATACACATCAACTTTTGGTTAATGGTGTTCAGCTTATCAGGGAGGTCGAGGTTGATGGGAACTCTCAAGTACGACCCAGGGGCGAGGTAGGACCTAGCTTAATTGTCATATCGTCTTAGGTCGAGTATAGTATCGGTTGGGACGAGGGTATATTCTGGCATATTAATAACCCCTAGCCCTTAGTCATTGATGCTATGAAATGAATGAGGGGTGGTATTGCTTCCTTAGCAGATAAGTTGATGAAGCTTCGAATTAACACTTGTCAATCATCATCATGTATTGCATCCCCCAATAATTACGACTGTCAAGTGTGTTTAGGTCATCGTGCCCAAATGATGGTATGCATTGGGAACTACGTGCTGCTTAGTTCATTGTGTAAAATCATTATGAGATATTTAAACTTTAGAAATATTTTCATTTTCTCTTTCTTCTCCACACACTTCGCGCGCTCCTTCTCTCTAGCTTCTGCCATTTCTCTTATCCATCTCTATTTTCACGTAACGTATTTAGAGCTTACACTGGGGTCTTATCTTCTCTTCCACTACCAGGTAACTTTTCCTTCCATTGTGGCTTAGTGTTTGTAGCTTTTCCCCATTATTTGCAACTATTAGTTTTTCCTGTGACTATTGGTTTCTCTAGCAGACGCATGTTGTGGCTATAGGTTTGTTTTAGGGTGGTTGCTGGTGGTTGCCTAGTTGTAGGAAGCCGAGGGTCTTTCCCAAGCTGGCACAAAGACCCAAAATCCCATATTTGTCAACTCCGGAGAACTTCTGTTGACCTTCTCCTGCAACACCCATTTCTGTTCATGGTTGCTTTGGTTGAAAAACGATCCAATTTTTCAATTTGATCTTGTAGTCAAACCAGTCAACCCCCAAGTTGTTTGTGTGTTACAAGGCTTTATTCTCAAAACTCTCTAAGTCCCAACTCGTCCTTTGGATGCTACAAAGGCTTTACACGTTGGCCGAGGAGTTTCCCACATTGAGATAGAGGTGTTTTTAATAGATTCATAGGATAGAAGCGGAGTCCGAGGCTAAACGCTGGGCCGACCCCATTTGGACGAAAGGTTCAAATTTTGGACGAAACCAAAACCTGAGCATGGAATCAAAATCGCCATCTTCAAACTGGGTTTGTTGCAAAAAACGATTTAGGGACACAAGGGGAATTTATGAAATTGTAAATGAAAGAGAAAAGGGACACGGAGGTCATTAATGAAATTGTTATTTTTCTTATAATTTTTTTCTGATTAAAGGTCCGTGTGAGGGATACAACTTCTGTGAATGCTTCATGCAAAAATTCCAAAGTGTAAAATTACGAAAATGCCCCTGAACGTGCGAATCGCGACAGAACTTTATTGGAACGTGCCCAAACTTCATACTAAGCACTTTAATACCTATAAAAGCTCAATTATACCTCAAGTAACATGTTAGCATATAAAATTGAGGTTGTCTGATTACCGAGCATAATTATAGGCATTAAAGTACCCGAGGGGGCTAAAATGCACAAGTTAAAAGGGTATAAAGTGCAATATTCGATACGAATCACACCCCCTAACTTACACATTGATAGTCACTAGTAATGAAATTCAAAGCAAGAAGAACTATAAGAAAACCACAAAACAGGATATATATACAAAAGCGATAAAAAAGATAATAAAGAAAAGGCCACTTTCGCGGGCGAACGATTGCATTTAGCGTATGCAATAAGCCGTTAAATCCCTAGGTTACCCTAGTGGATGAGTGTCGTCTCGTGAGGATTTTCAGGGATGAACCCCATAAACATCATATGGTTTCCTCAAAATAATGCCCAATAACATGCGACAAGCCCAATAATACGAAAAATATTTCATACACTTTATTATAAAAGCAAATGAATTCACACAAAAGCCCGTTGTTATTAACATTATAGAATGCACCTCATAGAATTGAAACCTTAAAATATGGGTGTAGACACCCCATTATATTACCTCCTAAACTCTTCTTAGGTCCCTAGCACCTCCCTTCATCACTACAAACCCAGGTCATACCCCGAGTACCGACTTAGAGGCCATTAGATGCTCTCAGGCTCCGTTTTTCCAAAAATCAAACTCTTCAGCTCGATCGAGACTGAATGAATCTTCGAAGGGAACTTAATCCAATTTCCAACGGTCCGTCCCGTGCGCAATTCTGACTTACCATGCGAACAAACGAGTCACTTTTCCTCAAAATCTGATCTAGAGGCCACCGGGCTCCGTTTGACCTAAGTCAACTCTTTAGCTCAATCGATACTGAATGAATCTTCGAAGGGCACTGAAACTATTTTCCAACGATCAATCCCGTGCGTGATTCTGACTTACCATGCGGGCGAATGATCCGTTTTACTCTGAGAGGTCACCGAATGCTTCCAAGTCCCGATTGACCAAAGTCAACTCCCCCAACTGGGTCAAACTCTTTGGAATGTCGAAGTACATCTCCCAACCTTTCCATTGATCCTCCCCGTGCACTATTATGACTTACCATGCGGACGAACGATCCATTTGCGTTCGAAAAGTTCCCGTCCAAAGGACCGACGAGCGCTTTTGACCCAAAGTCAACTCCCAAACCCGGGAGCAGTCCAAAGGACTTTCGAAGGTCTCTGAATAACCTTTCCAATGGTCCACCCCATGCGTGATTCGGATCAACGGTTTGCGCCCAGCAACCTATTTTCCAAAAAGGCCTGAAGGACACTGTCAAACGGCAGGTCCTAGACCCTGCCTAACGGCAGTGTGCCTAAACGCACCTGCCGATTGGCAGGATCGGGGCTATATCGATCGGCAATGCCCTGGGCCTAAAAAAAGGAGGCATTGACCTCATTACAAGGAGAGCCCAGATCAGATAGACATCACTCCCAGCAAACCCAGAAAACCTCTCTCGAAGTCAGCGTGATTTTCACAGCCAAATCCCTTTCCAACCTTCACTTTTCATCATCCTTTTCATCAAACTTGGTGAATTCATTACCCTCCATCATCATCCAAGTGCAAGGGCTGCTCTCCAACACTCAAGATCAAGCTCAAGATCTTCAAGAAGGTCCAATTTTCTCAATTCTCTCCTTAAATTCGCATTAATTTATTTTATTATTTAGCGCTTTTTATTCTCCCATCTCACATATCCTAATATAATTTTTACTTAGTATTATTGCACATCTCTTATTTTCATACAAATAAAAAACCCAAAAAACAAGAAAAAAAGGGTTTACTCATAAATTCCAAACGGGAATTCTCACACTTTTCTTACACTTTTCTCACAACTAAAATATTTTTTTACACACACACACACAAATAAGAGAAGTCCCCAGTTGGATTTATAGGATAAACCCCACCCCTCGTTTTTCCATGCGAACTACGTGGACATTGATGCCTCTATAGGCTATGTAGGCGTCTCGGGGTAAAACCTGAGACTCGAGTCATATTCTCACTTTTTCTCTCATTTTTCTATTTTCTCTAAACTCAACTCTCTTAGATTACATATATTTATATATGCATATATTTGTTCTTAGTGGCGTATTATTCCACATACGTTATCGTTCCATTATAACAATCAATGCAAGGATAATCGCGTAAATCCTATTTTCTAATATTATTTTTATGAACCTTCCTACGGATGACTCGCTTTATCTCTTCCATGATACAAGTCGAGGATTCCTATCTCCACTATATATACACATGCATACATATCACGGGGAAAATAAAGGAAAATAACAAAAACCCATGAGAGATCGTAAGGGCAGAATGGGTGCCTAACACCTTCCCATTCTTAACTTAGCCTCTGGATCCTTTCTGAATCATTTTGGTTTCGTATGCATCAGTATGTCTTTGGATGCTGTCCTTCGGGATGGCTCCCTTTCTATTGTGTGTTTTGAGTAAAATAGACTGGCGACTCCATCTCTCTATACTTTTCACCTCATCAACGACGTCGTTCGAAGAGCTCTCGAGAGGGACGCGTGGGACCTAGGATCCTCACTCTACCTTCCCGTCGTGAGGATCGGGGATGGCCACAGTGGCGACTCTGCTGGGGAATTTATTTTGAGGGCTAGACTCTATTTACATGGGTGTTTTATTTCCTTATATATCCCCCTATTTGCATGTCCCCTTTACTATTCATTTGTACCTCATGCTTATGCTTCTATTCACATACTTGTAGAAAAATTCTCCATGTACACCTCACACCACGTGCACCTAGGATCACATATATCCTCGTGTTGCTCGCATCACCCATACTTGGTATACCATGGGTACTCATACTTTGCTCCCCGTTGGGCATGATCAAGAAAGGCACTCTCATCATAAGATACTAATAAGAGGATCATGCATGATTCACATGACATCACCAAAAAGCATTGTTATTGACCAAATTCTACCATGTAACTGGAGGGTCACTTGTGATGGGTGCTAGTCCGGCAGGGCACAGTTAGCCTAAGCGATATGACTCTCACCTTCCGTTGGCCAAGTACCTTCGACTTATATCGAACGGTTCCCCAGCATCGTACCGCTTGACCGAAGTCATGACGGGAGGTATATCGCAGGGAACTCGTTCACGTACGCCAAGTATATCGAATTCTCTCTCACACGTACTGTCCCCACGAGGTATATAGTGAGGCAATTCACGTACACTCAGGTATATCAAATGGCTTGTCCATACGTACCGATTGCTCGCAAGAGCAAGATGTATATCGTGGAAGTCACGCCAAAGGGGTAACCCTTTCCGATTCACCCAACCAACTGCATACCCGCATATAGGTGTCAAGCCTAGGAGACACATATAAGATTGTCGGTTTCAACCCGAAACTCTGCCGAAATTCCAAGTCGGCCTACAGCCTAAATTTTTTGCATTTTTAAAATGGGACCCTGCCCATGAGCCTGGTTACAAGTCCAACCATAGCTTTGCATATGTTACAAACCCAACTTTTCCAGGCTTGGGTACCGTCCGGCATTTCATTTTGTATTTAGGAGAATTTAATATAAGTGAGAACATAATAATCCTGCTGAGACCGTCTCCCAAAAAAATAAAAAAATAAAATCCTTTCTTTATAAAAAATCTAAAAACATTTCTCCTTTTCTTTTTCAAAAAATCCAAAAATATTTTGTCTTCCAATTTAAAAAAAATGTCAAAAATATTTTCATCCCTTTTCCCAAAAATAAATCCCATTTTGTGCCTTCTCAGGTCGATCGCATGCCCTTGGCCTGGTTCCTTATTGGCTTCGATCTTCAGTCAAATCACCCTGGAGTTCTGTTCATTCCCCTGCTACTTCTTTCGAGTTCAAAATCCATTCGCTTTCCATAGATAACACAGATCAAGTACCCGTTGTGCAGCCGGATCTGATGGTAGTCCTAGCTCAGCTCGTAACCAAGATTGACAACCTCCAAACTGAAGTCCGAGAGATGCAACGAAACCAGGTTCCCATTCCTCAAGAGCCTGAGGCCCTATTTCCTCACGCTATGGGTTCACCCGAGCCTATCTGGGTTCCCGGAGAATATCATCACGCTCCACGTGCCCCTCCTGTTAATGGGTCGCCGCTTGCCCAGCTTTCGATGCCAAACCTTGCCCAGCATGGGGCCAACTTTCTTATGATCATTGATTCGAAACAGGAGGAGTTGAACAAGGTCAAAGACGACCTCAAGATGCTCACTAAAAAGTTTGACCAAGTCAGAATCTCTGGAAATTACATGGACTACCACATGTCTCCTTATCCTAAAGAAAGGTTACCTGAGAAGTTCAAGATGCCAAATATCGAGAAATTCGAAGGAAGTGGACCCCCGATTGTTCATCTCCGTAGTTATCACCGTTCCATGACTCTACTAGGGGCTTCTGAAGAAGTGATGGCCCGAATGTTTCAACAAACTTTGAAGGATAGCGCCCTCTGATGGTTTTTGTCTCTCGAAAAGTCTAGAATCCGTTGCTAGGAGGATGTAGCTCGAGAATTTATTTCGCAATATAAATACAACGAAGAGCTTGAGGTCACCCATCGTGATTTAGAGCTGCTTAAACAGAACTCTGGGGAATCAGTCAGTAACTTCATAGTTCGATTGAGGGAAAAAGCAACTACCATGACCAATCGACCTTCTGAGGAAGAACAAGTCAGTATAGTGAAGAACAACTTCTTGCCCCATGTCCGAGCAACCATGGGAGGACAATATTATCCCCACTTTCGGGCTCTTAGAGAAGCAGGAGTAGAGATCGAGGAAGGTCTTGCTAAAATAGAAATTGAACCGAAGAAGGTTTCCAAAGAGTTCACCCCCAGAAAATATGACAAACCTGCCGGTGCCGCAGTCTCAACCATAAACAACATCTCTCAACCAACCACTTCATGGGCACCAGAAAGTCGCCCTGTCCCAGTCCGAAAAGAATACACCGAGCTCCATGCTCCCCTCTCCAAAGTTTACTAGGACCTGTTAAGCCGGAACCTCATCAAGCCCTTGGATCCCCGTCCATTGCCCAATCTACTTCAAAGAAACTTCAAAGCAGATGCCCACTGCACCTTTCACCAAACCGTTGGTTATACCACCGACCAATGCTTTCACCTTCAATGTAATCCAAGTTCTAATTGATCGGGGTGCCATCGCCCCACCAGCCAATCCTAAGCCAAACACTACTCACAACCCACTCCCAAATCATGCCAATACCATCTTCTTAGAAGAAAACCCAGAATTTGATCCCTCAACACAAATCACACCCATATACTCTCCTAAACCTATCCAAACCTGCCCATATTTCCTCCTACACCCTACTAGCCTCACTAATCAGGCGATATCACTCCTTACCAGAGCATGCATTGTTGTCCGTACCCGTTTTGAAAATTGAGGTATGGAATTATCAGAAGTGTTAAACCAACTCCTAGAGTTTGGGATGAAATTTCCCTCACAAATGATCATTGATGGCCAGAGGTTCATCACGATGTTCTTGGAAGCAAGAAAATGGGCCCGAGAATCAGACTGTTGGGTAGTACCGACCGATGAAGTCAGCCTAGATGATGTCGTCCAGATTATGGCAGAATTATTCAGGCAAACCACTGATATTTGCAGTATGACCAAGTTACTTGATACTCTGAAGCTACGAGGGCGCCTGGTCCCTTCACCCTCACATATCCCCACAGAATGGGAAGACCTGTATGAAGAAGCCATTAAAGTTATGGAATGCATCGACTTTACATAGAAAGACAGAATTATTGCCACCGAATGGGGGAAAGAGTTCGGACATTCGAATGAAGAGTAAGCTCCAGAGAAAACTACCCCGGTAGCCAATATGTGTGGGATGATATCGTTTGAGGAGCTCCTCAAAGAAATAAATAAGGTGGTAGAATAACCCAAGATTGACGAGGAAACGGGATTCATGTTCTTCCTTTCTTCAGTAAATCACATGACCAGATCAGGGAGTCATTACCAGATCCCAAGCTCACTACCAGCCAATGACAAAGGGAAGGGCGTTGAAAACCTCCCTATGCCAGAGATGACCCTCGAGGAGAGCAAGATCCTCGATCAACTGAAGAAAACTCAAGCTAATATCACTTTATGGGGGCTTTTCATGTCTTCTCAGTTGCACAGAAATGCTCTGATCAAGTTGCTCACTGGACCCACAGTTCTTCCCTCTACCACACTAGAAGAAGCAGTAAATTTGGTCGGATCTTTGACCTCTACCCGAATGCTATCCTTTTTCGAAGAAGAAATCCTCAGATTTGAGCCAAACCACAATCATGCACTCAACATCTCCGTCGAAGTTATGGGGAGGGTCATACCACTCTCTCTTATTGATAATGGATTCGCCTTGAATGTTTGCCCACTAAGAACCTTCAGATTTTTAGGACTGAAAGAAAGCGACCTCACTCCAACCTTCGCTGCTATACGTGCCTACGATAATACCCGTCGGGAGGTGATGGGATCCATAAAGCTTATAATAGGGGCTGGCCCTATAAACCCTATCGTCGAATTACAATTTATTGACATCCCATCTTGTTTCAACCTGTTACTCGGACGACCTTGGCTCCACAGTATCAAGGGTGTGTCTTCCTCACTCTATCAGAAATTGAAATTCTTTGCCAACGGACGAGTCATCACCATTTTGGGCAACGATGACAATTCCAAGGGTGCAAGCACTCGCAGTCCGATCCTTGAGATACAGCACGGGCCAAATGATATGCTCCTATCAGGATTCCAAGTTGAGTCACTCCTACTCCCGGTAGGGTATGACTTCAAAGAAAGAGTTTGTCCAGAATACGACCATCATGGAAATGTGAATGTGATTTAGATATTTAGAAACATGCACTTCATGCCCGGACTAGGGCTAGGACAAAGAGAGCAAGGGATTCTTGAGCCTATTGAACTGAAGAATATTATCCCTCCTTGTAGTTTGGGGTATCAACCATCAGAATAAGAGCTCAGAATGATCAGCCAGTCTCGACCAAAGAGGGGACTAGACTGCATCCAAACTATCCCAGGTGACTCATTGAATGGACGATTCATCAAAGAAGGTGAAGACTTACCCTTTTGCATCTATCCAGAACCATGGTATAACCATACAGACAAGAAGATGAAGCCTGGAATGTAGATCTGTTTCTAAGACAGCTACCCATGGGCCGAAAGTTCCCAACACCATGTATAACTTCTCATCAAAGATACCGAAGATTCTGATGAAAGTGACTCCGAGGACTCATTCAACTTACATACACTGGGTCTGACACTCTGCATGATTCACTCAAGCACTACATCACTAGATCCGTCCCACCTGATTAAAGCTGTTAATACACCTCTCCTCAACTGGCATGCTGCGCGCGGTTCTACCTGTTGAAATCCCCACTAATCCCAATATTTACCTTATTTTTTCTTATGTTGTCTATCCTTGCTCAAATGTAATCGAGACCTCCTTTGATGAGGTTCTCAATGTTGTTTTTCCTATAAATGAAATAACTAAGATTTTGAGTATCTTTTTGTGCCGTACATTAACTGCTTGGATTCTAATCAAACTTTTGATGATAATGATTTTGCAAATGAACAATTCTTAACTGATCTAAATAAGGTTAATAATAAACAACATAACCGCGTTCAAGTTACGAAGAAGAGACTGTTGTTATTAACCTCAGTTCTAGTATCCAACAACGCGAGATTAGGATAGGGGCTACCCTTGACGAGCATGAGCGTGCACAACTCGAAGAATTGCTAAAGGAATGTGTGGATGTCTTCGCATGGTCCTATAACGATATGCCCGGTATTGATCCCAAAATTGCTCAGCATGAGATCCCCACTCTTTCGGATTACAAGCCAGTTAAACAAAAGTTGATAAATCTCCGCACCGAATGGTCGCTCAAAGTCAAAGAAGAGGTGGTCAAACAGTTGAACGTAGGCTTCATTCGTGTGATCGAATATCCCACATGGCTCACTAACATAGTGCCTATGCTAAAATCATGAGGGAAGGTTCGAATGTGTGTAGACTAACGGGAATCGAACAAAGCCTCTCCAAAGAGTGATTACCCGCTACCCAATATCGACATGATTGTGGATAACACAGCCAGTCATGCCTTAAGTCATTCATCGACGGGTTTGTCGGATACAACCAAATCAAAATGCACCCAGATCACCAAAAAAAGACCGCATTCATCACCCCATGGGGAACCATTTGCTACACTGTCATGCCATTTGGTCTCAAGAATGCTGGGGCTACCTACCAGAGGACTGCCACAACCATCCTGCACGATCTAATTCACAAAGAGGATGAGGTCTATATGGATGATATGATTATCAAATCCAAAACTAGAGAAGGTCATGTTCCCGCTCTTCAGAAGTTCTTCGAACGACTGCGACAGTATCAGATGAGGCTCAATTTGCAGAAATGCGTCTTCGGCGTTACAAAGGGAAAACTCTTGGGATTCATGGTCAGTGAGAAATGGATAAAAGCAGATCCCGCCAAGCTAAAAGCCGTATTTGAGATGCCACCTCCCCAAACAGAGAAAGAAGTCTGAAGTTTCCTTAGAAAATTATAATACATCAACTGGTTCATCAGCCAGTTAACTTCGTTCTGCGAACCTATTTTAAAACTCCTCCGAAAGGATTCAACTTAGGTTTAGAACGAGGCCTGCCAAGAATCCTTCAACCGAATCAAACAATACATGACTCAACCTCAGGTACTCATGCCACCACAGCCTGGTATCCATTTGATCCTATACCTAACCATAACCGACACTGCAGCTGGGTTGTGCTAGACCAATACCTTAAAGTTTCACGCAAAAAAAGAGCCATCTATTACGCCAGTCGCAAATTGGTCGGATACGAAGTCAACTACACTGCTTTGGAAAAGGCATGTGTCCCGCTTATCTGGGTCACCCAAAAGTTGCGGCACTACATGCTCGCCTTCCCCATCAAACTTCTATCTCAAATAGACCCCATCAAATACCTGCTCGAGAAACCTGTCTTATCCAGCCGAATGGCCCGATGGTTGATGCTCCTAGCCAAGTTCAATATCGTGTATGTCACGCAAAAAATCATGAAAGGAATAGCCATCTCTAACTACCTCGTTGATTACCCCATATATGAAGCCGATGGATGGGTCTCCGAATTCCCAGATGAAAACATCCTCTGCACTGCCCAAGACAATCTCCGATGGTAAATGTTCTTTGATGGCGCTGCCAACAAAAAGGGATACGGCATTGGGATACTTCTGATTGCCCAAGATGACTCCCACACTCCCATCACCATCAAGATGGATTTCCCTTCTACCAATAACATGACTGAATACGAGGCATGCACGGTAGGCCTAAAAGTTGCTCTCAAGAAAGGCATTTAATGCCTAAATGTCTAGGGGGATTCCGCCCTCATTATCGGTCAAGTGCTCAGAAAGTGGAGGGTCAAGGACGAGAAGGTCCAACCCTTCCATGCCCACTTAGAAGAGCTAGCCTCCCAATTCCAAGATATCACCTTCCATTACCTACCTCGATCAAAGAATAACCTAGCCTATGCCCTTGCTATCTTAGCCTCCATGGTCAACATGCCTGAAGGAATAACACTGACCCCCTTCTTGGTTCAAAAGCAAGACAAACCAACCCATTCCTACCACATTGAACTCGTCACCACAGAAGATTCCGAACTAGCCAATTACTGGTACTATGATATCTGGCAACTCCTCAAGCATGGTAGGTATCCCGAGAGTTCCAAGAAGAAAGAACGAATAACCCTCCGAAGACTGGGCACCCAGTACATCATCTGTCATAAAGTACTGCTCAAAAGGAACTTCGATGGAACTCACCTACACTGCATCGTAGGGGCTGATTTTGAAAAGATAATGCAGAAGATCCATAGCGAGGAATGCAGACCCCACATGAACGGTCACATGCTTGTTAAGAAGATCATTCGACAAGGCTATTACTGGACCACCATAATCCAGGATTGCACTACATATGTTTGAAGATGCCTCAAATGCCAATAATACTCCAACCTTCAGCATCTGCCTCCGCATAAATTATATAACATGACCTTTCCCTAGCAGTTCTCCACCTGAGGCATCGACATCATAGGGAAGGTTACACCAAAGGCTTACAATGGGCATGAGTTCATCCTAGTTTCCATTGATTACTTCACCAAGTGGGTCGAAGCCGAGTCATACACAATCCTGAATGCTAAGAAAGTGGCCCAATTCATCAAGAAAAACATAATCTGCCAATATAGGGTCCTGCACGAGTTAGTGTCAGATAACGAGTTGCATTTTGAGGCAGAAGTCACAGAAGTGGTCAACAAATATGGGATTCAGAGACACAAATATTCTCCCTACCGACCTCAGACCAATGGTGCAATCGAAGCCGCCAACAAGAACCTTAAAGCCATCATCAGCAAGATGATCGAAAGTTATCGAGATTGGGCTGACCGGACCCCATACGCCATCTGGGGAAACTAAACGTCAATTCGAACTTCTACTGGGGCTACCCCTTATTCTCTAGTCTATGACATGGAAGAAGTCCTACCCATGGAGATGGAAATACCCTCGCTGCGCGGCATGCTTGAAAGCAAAATCAACGAAGAAGACTGGTGCCAAAGTCATCTTGACGAGATGACCCTCCTAGATGAAAAGAGATTGAAAGATCTATACTACATACAAGGGTACCATCACCAAATAGCGCGTTCATTCAATAAGAGAGTCAAGGACCGCGGTGTCCGAGAGGGGGATTTAGCCCTCAAAGAAATAGTAGAGCCCATCTGGGACCCCAGAGGGAAATTCAAGCCCAATTGGAGCGGCCCCTACATTGTGAAAAAGATCTTGTCCAGCGGTGCCGCCATGCTCACCGACTTAGATGGGGAGGAGATGGCTCGTCCAGTCAACCTAGACCATCTTAAGAAGTTCTACCCCTAGTCCGAAATCTCGGCGCGCTACGACTCTTCTCATCTCCCTTCTATTCTAAAAAAAATCTCTTTATTTCCTTCTACCCAGAACTACGTGGGCCTGATCCTCCGCAAAAATATTTCTCATATAAATTAAAAACTTTCAAAACCCCAGAGGTACGTAGGCAACTCATACACATTTTACGTGAGCACGACCCTTTCTTTTTCATAAAAAACTATTCTTTTCTTATCCTCGAGAACGACAGTTCACTTCTAACATATACTTGAACAAAAAGATTACGTATGCCTTAGCGATCGGTATAGATAATTCAAAAATACAAAACTCGTCAAAAGGCACAACTGGATGATCAAAAACTTGTTTGTTTCACTAAGAAGAAGTTACAGTACAATTACATAAGAAAAGGAACATATAACTCCTTTCCCCCTACTTTCCTAAAAAACCAAATAAATCCCCACATTTATTCCCCATTACACAACAAACTCTCCAAGAGTACTACTCACAGCTACCAGAGGAGCCCGCTCCATCATCATCATCTACATCCTGGGGTCCCCAAGCTTCCCCCGCCTGAACAGAATACTGCAGACGCTCTATGGATCGATAGGCTCGAACCAGCCTCGGAAAAACCACAACGCCTCCTTCCATGGTATTAAATAAAATGAGCCACCTTTGTCCAGTCTCCACTACCAACATCTTACTGACTACTCTCCTCCACAACCACTTCATATAATCCCCAAGGACGTGTCAAACTCTCCCAACAGACTGAGAGGGACGGTTCGATGGACGATGACTCTCCCACAAAGAGCCAAACCGCATGTGCAGACGCTCAGTCAAATCTTCTATCGAAAAAAAATTTAGTGTCCGGGGTGGCACGACCTGCTCCCAGCCAAATTAACGTAGAAGCCGCCAAGGGAAATAGAAAGAGGTCTGTCTGAGGCCAACCAACCGAACATACGTGTATTCTCCCAACTCAAGAATAGGCATCAGTTGTCCCCACCAAGGCACTGACGAATACAGATTTAGAGCCCCATACTCCACAAATTATTTCTACCAACTCTCAATATCCAAGCCAACGTTGATTCAGTGGCGCAAAAAAAAGTTGGGTACAGCCAACAAAGGGTATTCCGGAGGAGTCACCAGGCAAAATCTTTCAGACAACCACATGAACAGCATCACGGGGCTACCCACCCCTCAGAAAGTCAGAACGTCCTTCTCGTCAGTCATCCAAGCCATTTAAAGTCTCCGCCAATATCACCGTTCGAGATTGCGATGGTATGACATCCATGAAGTAATGGCTACAAGTTGTGGGTCCGCCAGCAGTTCTCCAGTCACCAGCAGCAAATTTGAAACCAAGCCGAGAACAAAGGCTCCGGCGTATCCAGCATCGCCAACCTCTTGCAAATGCACGAATTATAACACCACCAAAAGAGAGATCATTCCTCCAACAAACAGTGGTCTAGCTGCCGACGGCGAAATACGAAGAAGCTTGGCCAACAAATCCCTAGGAGAATGGGAAAACTCAGGCAAAGCCGCGGCAACACTAGAATTTATGCCCAACATGGAAAAATATTCCTCGTAGGTAGGACAGACTTCCTCCAAGCCAAAGCGGAATACATGGTCTTCGGGGTACCAAAATTATACCGCCTCCATCAGCATGTTCCATTCTATGGGCCGGTTGCACCACAAAGAGACTCGACGCATGTTGAAAGCATCGTAGTTGACATTATAAGAGCACATTATTTCCAGGACTTCAAGGTAGTTAGTAAACTCAATGATAACGGGGAGAGCCATCTTACAAGACTAAAATATAGTAGGCAAGTAAGTAAGAATGTGAAGGTGTGACGAAAACACTCCACCCTTACCCCTTTTTATACTTGAAAACCCACACAAAAGACATAATCCCTACAGAAATCGGAGGGAATCCTACCCCACAAAGTACAAAAGGCTGAAGAGGGTACCAAATCAAAACTTTGAATTGATGGGACTGGACTTGACTGCCGACAGGCAGGGCAAGGAGCTTGCCGATCGGCAACCCCCTATTTTTGGAAAATTTTCCTTTTTTCTCTTTTTTCAAAATTAGAAACTCATTTAAAATAAATTGATATTCTCAACAGAATTCTAAAAATCCCCTTCCACCCTTGTATAATCTCTCATTTTTAAAACTTTTCTTCAAAATCCTAAAAATATCTCTTTTCACGGTCTCAGCAGCAAAGTAAAAAGCGCATGTGCATGCATTCATTCAGCATTAACAAAAGATAATAAAAAACTCCATTTGCATTGCATATATATCTCTTCTTTATTACATCAATTTTGTAGGAAGTAAAGGAAAACAAAAACAACGGGACTCAGCCCGAACCCACATTCTCTCTCTCTCTTTCACACACACCCTTTACCCCTCTCTCTAAGAGCTTCCACCCCTGCGATGCACCCTCTTTCCCCTGCGACGAGATGACACACCACCGCTACCCGAGCCAGACTCCTCCCCGGATGAAGCAGACATCACCAAGTAGGAAGGAACAGGAATCGCGTCCCGAATATGGGCAGTCGCTGAAGATATCCAGTCTCTGATGTCCCTCAGCCAAGTGGTCGACACCCGAACTTGCTGTAAGTAAAGGGAGGAATCAGTATCAATACAAAAGAGAAATAAAAAATAAAGAAAGAGATGAATAGGAAAATGTATACCGCAAGTCGAAGAACCTCCTCTGTCAAACCTAGATCCTCCGGATCCATCGCATGAGGACGATGCTACATAGGCACCATCCCCCATTAGCTCACCAAATATTGTATAAAGGGGTATGCAACCGTACAAAAGGAACCTCTAAAATCATCGCCGCAGTAAACGTCGATGGGCTACCACCGCTGTAAGAGGACCTCACTGCCCGACTCGAACCCGCAGGAGGGAAAGGCAAGGCATCATATATGTTGGGCGCATCATCCAGCTAGTCACAAAGTCCATATAGTCATACGACGCAGCCGTATCAGTGTATAACAGGTAGGACTCTCTAATCATCGTCGCAATCCTCACGTCCTCTGACAACAGTCGCTCCCGCCTCATAGGAGGCCAAGCATGTGGAACCACCACTTCCTCAGCAATCTGTCGGACCACCCTCTCCCCGAGATACCAAGAGTGGCCAAACTCATGCGCCAGCAAACGCCTCATCTGCACGTTCACCCCAGTCATCACCATGTCCTGAATGGCCGTCCCCCAAGGGTAAAAGGTCACCTGAAAATTCCCACCAGGCATAAGTCAATACATAATCAAAACATGCAAAAGACCAAGACTGAAAAGGAAAAAATCTTACCTTACCACTGGTCAGGCCATTCAAGACCTGACGCACTGCCTCCAGAGAAAGAGATCCCTTCGACTGCCAATTGGCCCTCTGCCATCGGTACAACCTACAGAAGTCCCCAACAGTCTCATCCTGCAGAACGATCAGCCGGGTATTGCACCCAATCACCTCATAGAACCACATCTGCCAAAGACATGAACCCACAATAAAAAAAAAAGAGATACGCATAAGGAAAATGCGAATGCATGAAAGAAAAGTGCGCAAATTTAACTCAAGGAGATATGTGGCTCCAGTAAAAGTCTGCCGACAGCACCAGCTGAATGCATCCAAAGAAAAATAAAGGGTCGCCAAAGTCAGGCTTCCCCAATCATAAAAGGGAATGTTCGAAAACACCCTCAGGTACGGCCGCTTGACGCCACTATGAAGCCCCTAGCACTAGAAGAATAAACAACCGGGCCATCTGCCTCACCTGCAGCCCATCCTTCACATCAACCACTCTACTCAGCAAAACATCCTTCACCAGGGACAACCGAATGGAATCCCCAGACACTATCCTCCCTACGTCATCGAGCACCGCCTGCACCGCCTCCGTCCTCACCAGCATAGAGCGATCCACCTCTATCTGCTCCCCATCACAATCCAGCCCTAGTAGCTGCTGCATGTCTATAGGAGTCACAGTCATCTCCCCAAAACCGAAATGGAAAGTGTGGGTAGTGTCCCACCATCTCTCCCCCAGAGCGCACAAGACCGCTGTAGAACGAGGCGTCTCATCCAGCGCAGACGCCAACCTCCCAAAACCCACTGAGGATACCACCTAATGCACCACAGGTAGAAGATGCTCCCAAACATCCTTAAGCCCCGTCGTCCTGCGGGCACGCACGTTCTTCAAAGAGATATCAAACTGTCAAAAATAAAATAAAAAACTTGTCAAAATTTATGAAGAAAAGGAAAATTCACCAAAAAAGAGAAGAATGCCAAAAGTCAGGTTACTTACATAACCGCCAAGGTTCACCACCCTCGTAGAGTGATAACGTGATGGCTCCCGCAGTAAGGTCCGCTCATCCGCAACCGTCTCGAATGTGTCAAAGGAGTTCTCGCTCCCCAAAGCAAGAGGCGCCCAGGCCCTCTACTCCACGTTCGCCCAGTCATCAACGGTCAACCATTCCCTATGTGCTGCAAAGCTCACGAAAGTGGCCATTTTTTAAAGATCGGAATGCTAAAACGATTCACAGAGGAAAATCACAGAAAAAGAGAAAGCAAGAAGCTGTGAGAAATGAAGGGAATTCGCCCCCTTTATATAGGATGACAAGAGTCATGCCGATCGGCACTGACCCTCTAACCACTGATCGACACTGCCTTTTTACCTTCCCAAGGCAGTCCAAAAGTACGTGCCACTGTCTAATGGCACCCCCCATACCATGCCGACTGGCACCCCCTTACAATTTCGTACAAAAACTCCCAGAAAAAACCTGAAAATCCTCAAAAAATTCCTAAAAATCCCAGGAAGGATCTAAAATATTTTCACCAAGAGAATTCCACACTCCCTCAAGCGAAACCCCTATTTCCCCAGCGGAGGTCTAAAAAGCCAAGTGAATTCCCTCCGAGCAACGTCCCCGGAGAATCTCTAAGGATCACCTCCTATACCCCAAAGGTCTCAAACCTCCCCGAGCAATACGTCCAAAACCTGGACCACCTAATCACTCCCCAAGTGGAGTTTTTAACATCAAATCTTCCTTTCCTCCACAGAATCTCCAAAATTACAAGGATTTCCTCAGCCATCGACTCCCCAGCTCAAATCAAGATCACAAGGAAATTTTCCTTGACAGAATTCCAAAAAATCATTCTCCCCAGGGAAAGGCTCCAAAAGACACAAGGATTTCCCCAGCAATCGGCTCCCCAGCTCATTCACTATTCCTCAACGGAACCCAAAATCCAATCCTTATCCCCATAAGAATTCCTAATTTTTCCAAAGGAAATGTACACCTCTCTTAGGTCAGAATTAATCTCGGTCTTGGATCGTCACCTTAGTTAGGTCAGAATTGACCTCGGTCCTCGGTCGTCACCTCTCTTAGGTCAGAATTGACCTCGGTCTTGGATCGTCACCTTAGTTAGGTTAGAATTGACCTCGGTCCTCGATCGTCACATCTCTTAGGTCTGAATTGACCTCGATCTTGGATCATCACCTTAGTTAGGTCATAATTGACCTCGATCGTCACCTCTTTTAGGTCAAAATTGACCTCGATCTTGGATCATCACCTTACTAAGGTCAGGACTGACCTCGGTCCTTGGTCGTCACCTTAGTTAGGTCAGAATTGACCTCGGTCCTTGGTCGTCACCTTAGTTAGGTCAGAATTGACCTCGATATTGGATCATCAACTTAAGCCCGCAGAATTGGTCATCTCACCTAAAGCCCCCAGAATTGGCTTCGACCCGTAGAATTGGTCATCTCACCTAAAAGCTCGTATAATTGGCTTCGACCTGTAGAATTGGTCATCTCACCTAAAGCCTGCAGAATTGGATTTGACCCACAGAATTTTTCATCTCACCTTAAGCCCACAGAATTGGCTTCGACCCGCAGAATCGGTCATCAAAATCTAAGCCCTCAGAATTAGCTTCGACCCGCAGGATTGGTCACCCCAACTTAAGCCCATAGAACTAGCTTCGACCCCCAGAATTGGTCACCCCACCTTAAGCCCTCAAAATTGGCTTCAACCCGCAGAATTGGTCATCTCACCTTAAGCCCTCACAATTGGCTTCGACCCGCAGAATTGGTCATCTCACCTTAAGCCCGCAGAATTGGCTTCGACCCCCAGAATTGGTCATCTCACGTTAAGCCCACATAATTGGCTTTGACCCACAGAATTGATCATCTCACCTATAGCCTGCAGAATTGGCTTCGACCTACAGAATTGGTCATCTCTCCAAAGCCCACAGAATTGGTCATCCCACCTTAACTCGCAGAATTGGCTTCGACCTGCAGAATCGGTCATCAAAACCTAAGCCCTCGGAATTGGATTCGACCAGCAAAATTGGTCACCCTCATCATTGCTTTGGTCATCAATTCTTTTAAGACCACCCCCAACATTAGCTTCGACCCGCAGAATCAGTCACCCTCGTCTTCAAGCCCCCAGAATTAGCTTCGACCCGTAGAATCGGTCACTCTCGTCTTCAAGCCCCCAGAATTGGATTTGACCCTCAAAATCGGTCACCCTCATCTCTAAGTCCTCAGAATTGTCTTCGACCCACAGAATCGATCATCCTCATCCTTAGGTCCTAAGAATCGACCTTGACCCTCTGGTCATACTCTCCCAAAAGGCATCATGCGGTGTCTATTCGATGGCTATCATTTGTTCCAAACTCATCCGTTAAGGGGCTATATAGACACCCCATTCTATTACCCCCTAAACTCTCCTTAGGTCCCTAACACCTCCCTTCATCACTGCAAACCCAGGTCATACCCCGAGTACCGACCTAGAGGCCATCGGATGTTCCCAGGCTCTGTTTGACTAAAAGTCAAACTCTTCAGCTTGACCGAGACTAAATTAATCTTCAAAGGTCACTGAATCCCCTTTCCAACGGTCCGTCCCGTGCATAATTCTGACTTACTATGCGGACAATCGACCCATTTTCCTCGAAAACCCGATCTAGAGGCCACCGGGCACTCTCGGGCTCCGTTTGACCTAAGTCAACTCTTCAGCTCGATCGATACTAAATGAATCTTCGAAGGAAACTAAAACCCCTTTCCAACGGTCTGTCCCGTGTGTGATTCTGACTTACCATGCGGACGAACGATTCGTTTTACTCCTAGAGGTCACCGAATGCTTCCAAGGCCCGATTGACCAAAGTCAACTCCCCAAACTGGGTCAAAATCTTTGGAATGTCGAAGTACATCTCCCAACCTTTCCAACGGTCCTCCCTGTGTGCAATTTTGACTTACCATGCGGACGAACGATTGTTTGCGTCCGAAGTTTTCCCGTACAAAGGATCGATGAGCGCTTCTGACCCAATGTTAACTCCCGAACCCGGTATCAGTCCAAACAAATTTCTAAGGTCTCTGAATTACCTTACCAACGGTCCACCCCGTGCATGATTCAGATCAACGGTTTGCGCCCAGCGATCAATTTTCTAAAAAGGCCTGAAGGGCACTGTCAAACGGCAGGTCCCAGACCCTGCCTATCGGAAGTGTGCCTAAACGCACCTGCGGATTGGAAGGACCAGGGCTATATCGATCAGCAATGACCTGGGCCTATAAAAAGGAGGCATTGACCTCATTGCAAGAAGAGCCCAGATCATATAGACATCACTCCCATCAAACCCAGAAAACCTCTCTCGAAGTCAGCGTGATTTTCACAGCTAAATCCCTTTCCAACCTTCACTTTTCATCATCCTTTTCATCAAACTTGGTGAATTTATTACCCTCGATCATCATCCAAGTACAAGTTCTGCTCTCCAACACTCCAGGTCAAGCTCAAGATCTTCAAGAAGGTCCAATTTTCTTAATTCTCTCCTTAAATTCTCATAAATTCGCATTAATTTGTTTTATTATTTAGCGCTTTTTATTCTCTCATCTCACATATCCTAATATAATTTGTACTTCGTATTATTTCACATCTCTTATTTTCATACAAATAAAAAAACCCAAAAAAATAAGAAAAATAGGGTTTGCTCATAAATTCCAAACGGGAATTCTCACACTTTTCTTACACTTTTCTCATAACTAAAACACTTTTTTACACACACACACAAATAAGAGAAGTCCCCGGTTGGATTTATGGGATAAACCCCACCCCTCATTTTTCATGCGAACTACGTGGACATTGATGCCTCTATAGGCTATGTAGGTGTCTCGGGGTAAAACCCGAGACTCGAGTCATATTCTCACTTTTTCTCTCATTTTTCTATTTTCTCTAAACTCAACTCTCTTAGATTACATATATTTATATATGCATATATTTGTTCTTAGTGGCGTATTATTCCAGATACGTTATCGTTCCATTATAACGATCAACACAAGGATAATCGCGTAAATCCTATTTTCTAATATTATTTTTATGAACCTTCCTACGGATGACTCTCTTTATCTCTTCCATGATACAAGTCGAGGATTCCTATCTCCACTATATATACACATGCACACATATCACGGGAAAAATAAAGGAAAATAGCAAAAACCCATGAGAGACCGTAAGGGCGGAATGGGTGCCTAACACCTTCCCATTCGTAACTTAGCCTCCGGATCCTTTTCGAATCATTTTGGTTTCGTATGCATCAGTATGTCTTTGGATGCTGTCCTTCGGGATGGCTCCCTTTCTATTGTGTGTTTTGAGTAAAATAGACTGGCGACTCCATCTCTCTATATTTTTCACCTCATCAACGACGTCGGTCGAAGCGCTCTCGAGAGGGACGCGCGGGACCTAGGATCCTCACTCTACCCTCCCGCCGTGAGGATCGAGGATGGCCGCAGTGGTAGGGGAGCGAGCACACGCAAAATATTATTTTTTAAAAACTTATATAAACCGGATAAATGTTAAAGCAAGCATATATTCAATCCTCACAGGCATTACACTCATCAAGTGAATTCACTCAAAACAGGGAGTTAACACGCAAAACATGCGGGCATAAAGAGTAAATGGAAATGGAAACTAGGTCGCGCACATGTCACAAATGAAGAACGCTATATAAAAAATGAAAAATTGTAATCTCAATGAAAGATACCGCTCATTAAAGGAGGCAAAATGTATTTTCATAGATTATCAAAACTGTTATGACTTTTAAATTAAATGCACCATAAGATCACATAGGACTTGTATAGGGTTGTGATGTAGGCTAAGCTAGGGTACTAAACGAAGGATATGTATATACGGATTCAAAGTGTTCGGAGATGAAAACTCGGGATAATGGGAAAGGGTGGGCAATTTCAAAAATTGGAAAATACAATCCATAAAAGGCAATAAAAATAATAATGGGGAGAGTAAACAAAGCTTATTGAACACTATACACAACATATACAAACTTCTCATTATTTTTTCTTTTCTTCTTTTTTTTCACTTTTTCTTTTGTTTTCTACTTTCTCTTTTCTTTTTCACTACTTTCTTTTCTTTACTTTTCACACTCTCGCATGCCTAAATTGCAACCACAAGACAATAACATCATTCAATCCCAAGTAACATTCCAAATAAAGGTATGGAAGGTAATGTGCATGTTTTATAACTCCAATGTGGAGTTGGTTATGGTATTTTGGGTAATGAAACGAAAGACTAATATTTAGGCTCAAAGGGGTTGACGAGGGGAAACATTTAAGGTGAGGTCAAGGCTAATATGGGTGATATAACAACGATGGCCTATGATCATTTCCTAAAGTTTACGCAATTTTCGAGTCAAAACAATATATGAAAATCATGCTCAAGTAACACATTTTAAGATATAAACTCAATTAATAAACGATCAGTGAAAGAATAGAGAGATTACCAATGGCTGTAACGTTTTCAAAGACGAAAGAGAAGTGTATAACACTCACAAACAAAGAAATTCCCAAAACTCACTAGATGTAAGTATATACAATTCAACAAAAGATTACCGAGTCATAAAAATCTCAAACCAAATCAATAAAGCAAGAAAAGTGCATGTGCTCATGAGATTAAAGTTTAATTCATGAAGTTATTCACAATATCAATAATTGAGGACTAAATTATAATAAATTCTAAAATCGAGAACATGCATCATTGAGTTGTTTATTGGATTTGGCAATTATTAAAATTTATCATCGGAAACAAAGGCAAAATGCCCAAAAAAGGAGAAGAAAAAAAGAAAATCTTTTTGAAATTTTTAATTTTTTTTAAGAAAGCGTGCTTGGAAATAACATATAATCAAATCAAAGAAACTACCAATGAATGGATAGAATATCCCACACACCCTAACTTAAAACCTGACATTGTCCTCGATGTAAATCAATGTAATACCCCGTATTTTTATGCTTTCTAAATTTTGGGATTTATTAAATTTAATGTGAGTTATTAATTTAATATAAATCCGGAAATTAATTATTTTTATAATTAATAACGTGACGAGAGTTAGTAATCATTGAAAACTTGTTGAATATTACTAATGAGCAAAGTAATATAATATTGGTTCTATTAAATGTCACGAGTGAATAAAATGACAATTTTGGAAATTTGAGTCGGGACGTGCCCGTGTCGTGTCGGGACTAAATGTTGATTAATAAAAGTGAATAAATTATAAATCACCCGTATAGTCATTTCGAGTGCTCCAAAGTGTCCAAAAGGGTCGAGATAGTCAAAATAATGTACCTGGGGGTTTAGTTTGGGTCTCGGAGCATTTTTAGGCCTAATTAACACTCCGGGAGGGCGTTTTGGACATTTTACATTTTTTAGGCCTGAAAACCTACGAAAATTGAAAGGTTATATCAGATGCTTAGGGTTGCCTTCTAGGGTTAACACAACTAAAAACTAGTGACGGCCATTGGAGAAGGAAGGAGAGAGCTTGCCAAAGAGTTCTAGGCCAAGAACTCCTCCGTTTGCGCCGCTGTCGCCGCCAAACGATAAATCGAGTGAAGAGGATCACCACCACACTGATTTCAGCACAAATCAGAGACCAAAAATTCCCAGGCAAGTATTTATCTTGCTTAATTTCGTTAATGCTTCATTCATGTTAGTTTAGGATTAATTAGGATGAGTTTCTATGAAATAAAACCCATGTTGGAGATTAGAAATTGCATGTTGTAGTGATATAAACAATAATCTGGAAATCCCTTTCATATGTAGAGGTTAAACCACGGATTTATGATGGATTAGAACTAGAATTTCTGGAGAAAGAATGATTTGAATTAAGTTAAAGAAATTTTTAGGGTTCATGAGAATTGTATAAATTTGGGCACTTTTAATCCATGAATCTTGATGAAAACTCACATGCCTTACGTTAAATATTGTCCATTTGGGTTTAGAACATTTGTCGTATAAATTTTTAGGAGTTCGGGAGTTAAAAATCTGGATTTGGATGATCTTGGATGATAGAACCCGTAACTGGTATTCTGCAGATTTGCCATACCTGTTCGATCGATCGATCGAACCAGGAGTATCGATCGATCGACGCATCGATTGATCGAGCTCCTGCCATCGATCGATCGACCCCTCCTGGCAGACTCATATTTCCCCTTCTAAATAGTTGAATTCAATTTAAATTAGTAATAATCTTTGGACATCCTTATTAAAATATTTTGGGAGATAAAGAAGACCAGTAGGACTTATTAAAGATATGAAACCTTTAATGTAAGACGAGATTTACATTTTACGGGGATGTTTACATATAAGGGACGATGGAATTATGTATTCAAGGGGGAGACGCGTAAGGTAGTTACGTTGGAAAATAAATGAGTACCTACTGAAATTATACTTGGGAGGATAGAAATCTACGAGTGTCACTTGATAAGTTGGGATAATCCCACGAATTAAGATAAGAGGCAAACGTTATACGTGATAACTAAATAACGAGTAATAAGGACAAATATCATAGTTATGGGTCGTGAGTATGTATCTAAACTTGATATGGTAATAGTAGTATATTTATATGACCATGTTTATACATATACTATATACGTGTAAAAATCATACCCGCGCTACTTGCTATCCCTGAGGTTACCGCGTTGGGACAGTCTTATCTCGATGGGACCGTTATGGGGGATATTGACTCGTACCCTAGAAGATATAAATTCTTTGGTACAGGCTATCGGATCAATAGTCAGACGATCCTAAGAGACGTGGGGGCATGTGCTGACCTCTTAGAGACTTGGAATCTATGCTTCGCCTCAATATTGTTTGTGTTTGTGTTAATACAGTTCGAGAGTGATTCCGAACTTGTATTTCCCTTAGTACGAGTGATACGGGGACTCGATAGCTTAGTATGCCCGCACCATAATTATTATGTGGGGTGCTGTTAGAAAATATATATATTATATGAGTATTTAATATATATATATATATATATATATATATATATATATATATATATATATATATATATATATTTAATTCTGAAATTTGGGAATTTTCTACTGTGTTTATGGTAAGTAAGAAATGAATAATGATTTCAATTGGGAAATACGTGTTTTGAAAAGTATAATATGTTACTGGAAAACTTTATTAGCAAATAAAGTTTAAATGAGAACTTTGTTATTAAATGAAATTTACCTCTTAAACAGTTGAATTTGTCAGTTTAAAATCTTACGAGCAACCTAAGATAAGATAAGTTAAACCGTTGGGAAGGTTAGTGCGATAGGTGTGCACATTAGAAAAGAGGTGAAAATTTCTCAAGGGAGTGCCGCACTAATATGTTGTTGCATTGGCCAGTAAACATTTTAAATACTTGCTAAACAAATTTTAAATCGTTTTTACAATCGGGCTCCGACCCGTTTCCATTTTCTTTGCTCTCATGTATATATATGTATATATTACAGGTGCCCAGCCACAGAGGCGTCTTGCATAGGATCCTTTGGAAGGAACGCGCTGCAGCTTAGGTGGGAGTTGCAGGCCTCTTGCTTAGACGACCTCATTTCTTGATTCCACTCCTAGCATTTATTTTATCCAGTTGGGCATGTGTCGCCCTTTTCCATCTTTCAGTTGTTTTATTGGACATTGTGATTCATTTATTTCTAGTATTTACACTTTGGAATTTATTACTGTCAGGATGTTTTCCTTTAAGTTTTAATGCTGGAATTAATTAGTTGAATGTTTAATTATTTGAATTATATGTTCCAGGATAGTTGTTGTGTGATCCTTTATCTATGAATGATGTAAAGTTTTAAATGTCGATTTATAAAATAAAATTTGGAAAGTAATGTCTAAAATGGTTTTGACACTTAGCTTAATTATTTAGGGTGTTTAAATTGGAAAAATTATTTTTACGACAGTGATGCTAAGAACGAACCAACTGTTCACCTTGATTATAATTTAATAAAGGACTGATCACCCGGTATTTAATTAGGCGGGGTGTCACAATTAAGAACCAAGTTCAAGAGAGGAAAAGAACGATATTACCCAAAATGGAGCGGTCTCCTGAAAGTACAAATCCAATGATTCTATAAAACATGTTAGTACCAAAACATAACATAACGAAAGAATAACTTTTTTTAAACTAATTATAATAGAATATAAGTAAGAATAAAGAAGAAAAATAAAGAAAATAACAACTAACTATTTACAACCTACAATTTTAAGTTCTAATTAACTATACACTATAAGTGGAAATTTTTAAGGGTCCACCCAAACCACGATTTGATTTTGAAGGATAACCGGTGTACCCTCACTTTCATGCATACCTTCCGAAAAATAAGAATTTCGTTTGAACAACAAAAGGCATGTGTAAGGCGTAAGAAAGGAACCATCCCCAATTAATATTTTTGGAGGGAGGATGGGGGATTTGGATAAGACGGGTGACAAAAACATAAGAGGTTAAAAAAAACTGAATTTTCTCCCAAGTATTTTGAAATTGGAATGGGAGGGGGCACACAAGGAGGCAAAGATGCCTTCATGAAAAGCAACTCTTGCAAGTACTCCCGTCGGTGAATGGGTTAAATGTTTTAAAGTTCGGCACCGAATCATCGGGTACTTGTGACGGTGTGATAACGGACAATGAAAAGGGGGAGGAGAGAAATTCAAACTCAAGAGATGAGTCATCATCGCTTGAAGATTGAGTTTCGAAGGAAATAGGATCATTTTCAATAAAACATTCTTCTTTGGGGGCCAAAGAAGAAATTATTTCATTGCAAATGGATATTACTTCCATTTCATCCTCACTTCCATTATCTATTATGCAATGGGAAAAGTCAACAATGGTTTGTTCCAAAGTAGGCACAAAACCTCATTTGGTTCAAAACATTCCTCGACTTCAAAATTCTCGGAAGAAAAATCGTCGTCGGATTCAAATAATAAATCCAACTCATGCTCCTAACAACGATTTTCTTCCCGATAAAGATTTTCAATTTTCTCATTTTTAAGCATGCCGAATGTCATTGGTCGAGGCGCGAATTTTTGCAAATGAGAAGTTTAAAAATTATTGTCGGGACTATACTCATAATCATTATTATAAGAATTTTGAAAGCTATTGCAATTTGTTTCAAAATTCCTATTATAAGGAATTAGAGGCCCAAAATCGTTATCATCATCCTCAAAATACACGCACTCCAAAGCTTGACTTGTGTAATACTCGCCAAAAGTCATTTTTGAATTTGCAATTTTTTGGGACTCTAAGTATTGACCAAAAGTCATAGGTTTATGAGGATTTTGAGAATTATCATAATGATTACCGAAAGTATTGGAAGAAGACATGCTTACCCCAAAAATGACTCGAAGTGGCCCGAAAAATTCAAGCAGTTCTTGGCGCTCAAATGTAGAAGCCCTACAAAAATGTTAGGCAAAAAATAAAAATAGAAAAAAAAAACTATGAAATACTAAATCAAATAAATTCTAAAACATCAAGTCCCCGGCAATAACGCCATTTGATAAACAGGGTTTTGTCACGGTGTCGCATCACTGACGCCGATCGTTTGTTATATTCAGCTCACCAACTCTATACAAAAATCTAAACTATGATTACACTCTTTTAAGGGAGTATAGTGACCAGCTCGGGTATCAAATTTACAGAGACGAGTTGTTAGAATTTAATTGATTTATTACTTCTCAATTAAAGTGTAAAAGATAATTGCTAACAAAATAAAAGATAAATAAAAGAAAAGATTATACTAGACGAGTGTATTTAAACTAAAATTAACAAAGCGAATAAAAACTTTAGGTTGCGTCGGATATCCCTCACCTAGAGTTAATTAGTATAAAATGGTTACATGGGTTCACGAGTTATTAAGATTGCGTCTCGTTTCGTCAATTAATTAAATCGAGGGTTGTCACACCGCTAAATTCACATTAAAGTATAATAAGATTTTGGCGTCAGCAAATACCCCAAAAATTACGAGCACAAGGTCGTAAATGCGGGACATACATGATATACCCCGTTAAATCTCCTACGATAATAACTAGGACAACCCAGTCGAAATAAACACGTAAAACTCCATCACCATAGTAAAGCAACTCGTCAACCCCAAGTGAGTTCAATCCGACACAACCTAGACTAAATTAGCCACTACACGTAATTAAAAGCATAAACAAATTAACTAATTAATTAAAGAAACTAAATAAATTAACAACTAAAATTATCTAGGCATGGAAATATTTAACTAAGCATTGAAATAAATGGACAAAACACAAATAAAAGGAAGATGACAATGAATAGTGTCCACTTACATTAATGGATGTCAAACAACCAAGAATATGGAAGAAAGGGGTGGTCTCCACAATAAACCCCAAATTATCTTTAATCTAGGTCTAAAATAAGAAAAGGGAAAAAACTAAGATCCTACGTGATATCTTACAAAAATAAACCAAGTCTCCTACTTATACTAAGTTGGAATTAACAAAGAAAAGAACATAAATAATAAAAGAAAAAGGGAGATAAGTCTCCAATTAAAGGAAAGAAAAAATAAATAAAAATAGAAAAAGGATAGCTGACACAAAATATTAGACAAAAAACAGAGTACCGGTCGATCGGGGTGGTGACCGGTCGATCGCTGCAAATGGGAGCAACACACTGCTCTGACTTCACGGCAAAAACCCAAACAACGATCGACCGCGAGTTGGCCGTCGATCGACCGCAAGTTACTAGACAGCCCACTAATTTCTGCACAAGCCGACCTGCAACTCCATCCCATGGTCATGTATGGTCTATGCCGAGACCACCAAAAAACGCAACATCCATGGCTGCAATATAGAGCTGAAAACCCACAGCTAAGGGCCAAATATCGAGACCCACATGTTGTGGAGACCCATTTCACAACCAAGCTCCATAACCTCCATAGCCATTAATGGACAAAGCTCAAGCTCCAATTTATACATGTCCAAGACCCATTTGCTATTGTGGACCAAAATCGAGCTCGAATTTCGGACGAAAGGCTCGAATTTCGAACGAAACCAAAACCCGAGCATGGAACCAAAATCGCCATCTTCAAAGTGGGTTTGCTGCAAAAAACGATTTAGGGACACAAGGGGAATTTATGAAATTGTTAATGAAAGAGAAAAGGGACATGGAGATCATTAATGAAATTGTTATTTTTCTTATAATTCTTTTCTGATTAAAGGTCCGTGTTTCCTTCGTTCGGACTCCGATCCGTGCACCGTTCACGGACACACAAATCTTGGCCCGAGGTCTACAACTTTCTTGAATACTTCGGGCAAAATTTTCATAGTGTAAAATTACGAAAATACCCCTAAACATGCGAATCGCGACGAAACTTTATCAAAACGTGTTCAAACTTCATACTAAGCACTTTAATACCTATAAAATCTCAGTTATACCTCAAATAACATGTTAGCAAAATGGTGTTTGTCTAATTATCGAGCATAATTGTAGGCATTAAAGTACCCGAGGGGGCTAAAATGCACAAGTTAAAAGGGTGTAAAGTGCAATATTCGATACGAATCAGTTCCACGCACTTGGTCAAATTCTTCCATGACGATAAGGTCAGAACCTGATCTCATCCTTGAGGAAAGGGACGTGACTGACTATCTAGAGAGCCGGGAGTAGATGGTGCTCTTAACAAATTTGAAGACCTCATTACCCCTTAATACCTTAAAGAGTCTGGTCTGGGGGTTGAGCCCCTTGAAGAGCTATGTGAGTTATTTTTCCTTAAAGTCTTGCCTCGTCTCCTATATTAACTGTGCTAACATATTATCCTCTTGCAGGTCGTCCACCTAATATTACAGACGACATTTAGGATATGACGGCACCAAGTCTCTTGTCTGGCTTGGGAAAGAAGAAGAGCAAACAACCGCCTCCAAAGAAGTCCACGGTCGGGGTACCTACTACTACTGAGGCCTCTCGTAAGAGGAAGGGTTCTGAGGCTCCTGTCGACACCTTCCCTGACCCCAGTATGAGGCTGAGAGTGGGTGCCACGGAGACGGGATCAGGCTTTGACATCGGTTCATCATCGTATCTTAGAGATTTTTGATCATCCAATCTGGCCCAGCTCAAGGCCGACCCCACCTCCCTTATCACCAATATCATAGTGACAAAGGCTGCCATATTTGCAGCTGCTTCGGTGATCGACTACGAATTTTTGGCCAAGATGCCCCCAGCTAAAATTTACGATTTGGTCATTCATCATATGGCACAGGTATCATCCTCATACCTTTGATTCTCATCATACATTTGATGATATTTCATATTTATCTAACTTCGTCTTCATTTTTGCACTTTGTTTGTGCCCTGACCTCAGCTACTAAATGGATGGCTGAGAACCACCAAAAAATTTTAGATGTCGAAAGGGCGATCCAAGCTAAGGCCGACCACATAGCTCAGTTGGCTGACCTTCAATCCAACCATAAAAGGGCCATAGACGAGTTAAAAATTCAGGTTGAAACTAAGGACGACATCATCAAGGAAAGGGATGAAGCCTTGAAGAGTCAAGCCATAAAGTTCACGACCGACCTTACTACAGCTATCAAGAAGGCTGAGGTTGATGCTGTTGAAGCATACAAGACCTCCGTCGAGTTCCAGGGCTTTGACTTCGAGTAGTTGGAAAGGGGAATAAAAATGACCTGCAGATAGGTCGTCCTGAAATTTACTGATGCAGTATCATCCATTCGGCCATCGCTCGAAGCTGATGACCTTGAAGACCCCCTTATGGCAAAGGCTTTATCACACGGTGAGTCTCTGGCCACTATTGAAGAAGAGGGGACATCAGCTGACCCCCAAGCTGTGGGAGGTAATGCTGATGGACCAATAATTGCAGCTGGTGGTGGGACTAAAGTTTTTGCCCATACTGAGCCGACACAATAGGGTGGCCTTCTGTGGTCGATACCCTTCTTTTTGTAGTACTTTTGCTTATCATGTATATGAACTCTTTTGTCATTTTTGTGCTTCACATTTTATGAAATGAAATCCTTTATTGTCTTCTTATTTGTACTCTCTCTTGATTTTACTTGCATGCCTTAATTATGTTTTTGTGTCCTCCCTCGTCTCATTCATGAGTTGTCTTCCCGGTTGAGGGAGTGAATTCACCACATCAATGATGTCTTTAAATAATAACTATTAATAAATGATTTAAAATTTACATTCACCAAATTATAGTGTTTATGCACAAGTCCTCCCTCATCATTTTGAGAGTGTATGGAGGTTCGTCCCGTCCATGCACTCTTGTCTCGACCGAGGGAGTAAGTTCACCAAATTAATGATGTTAATAATAACCACAACTAAGGGATTTAAAATTTGCATTCACCAAATTATGGTGTTTAGTCACAAGTCCTACCTCGTCGTTTTAAGAGTGTATGGAGGGTCGTCTCGTCCATGCACTATCGTCTTGGCCGAGGGAGTAAGCTCACCAAATTAATGATGTTTAACAACAACCATAACTAAGTGATTTAAAATTTGCATTCATAAAATTATGGTGTTTAATAATAAATGCCTTTCGATGTTTTTGGCAGTCCATGGACGAGGTTGACCCCATCTGGACTACCGTATCACCGAGGCAACTTACGCTTACTTCACCACGAATGATGTTTTGTAGCTTAAGATGAGTTGATACATATAAACAAATATTTGAATAGATAATCATATGAGAGAACACTTAGATTTTATTTGAGTTTTGTACACGTGTATTACAATAGAATTGAAAAAAGACAGTAGGACTATGATCTCATTCGTAATATTTCTTGAGGTGGTCAGCGTTCCACAGGTTGAAGAATGGCTCTCCTTCCAAGTTTTCTAATTTGTATATTCCCGGCACCACCTCTTAGACTACCCTATATGAGCCATACTAATTTGGATGAAGCTTATTGGGTTTCTGCCATGTCTTCTTCAGTACCAAGTTACCTACCTTCAGTGGGCACACTTTTACTCGCTTGTTGTAGAATCTTATTATTCTTTATTGGTAGGTGTTGATGATAAAATGAAGGTATAAAGATAATGATTGAATATGAAATGGTGATCACATCAAACACATAAGAGACAAAGGTTTTTAAAGTGGTTTGGCTATAAGGAAAAGCCTACGTCCACTGTTATTTTATTCCCAGGGGTTCGAAATAGCACCATATGGTCTAAAAAGAGAGAGAGATGTGTGTATTTTGTGTATCATGTCTCTTAGTTGTCCGTCCCTCTTTTGGCTAAGGGTATGCATGTATTTATAGTGATAGGAGTTAAAGAGATACAATGTCTTTATACATTCAGACATTTATATCTATATACAATGAATCTAACTGTTGGTCTTCTAAGATGGTTGATCATCCTTGAGTTGCTTGGTATGCCATGTGTTGGTTGGTATGCCGACTAACTCTCCTCGGGTGCCGACCAACTCTCCTCGGGTGCCGAATAAGTATAAATATTGCCACGTAGGATGACATGTGTCCTTTTCTGATTGATCCTCACAAATGGAGAATTTTTACGTCAACAGAATCCCCCAATGCTCCATGCTTGATGGTTCACTGAAAGGATGGAGTATTTATTTAGCAGTATTACTCGGTGCTCGTGAAATTCTTAATCTACCTTCTTGATTTGTTCAACATAAAGTGCACTATCTCCTGGACGACATATGATGCAGGCTGATCGATGGTTGCTAATATCTCTTTTGTGAACGTGTTCTATGTATCACCCCTGGGAATCTGGATGCAGCCATGCCATAATATGCAGCTTGTAGCTTGTCATAATCTCCAAGTATGTTGATTGGTTTGCTAGCCGACCAATTGCCTCCTGTGCCGAGAAACTAAGTGGTAACTTCACGTGCTTGATTTTTTGGATTTATGCTCCTTTAAATACTTTATCGAGTAACATTCTAGCTTTTGAACCCAATTCTTCAATGTTGTTAGTACCAAGCTAGTGGTGGACTTCGAAACATTTTCATACAACGTCTTCTTTATTATTGGTCGGGACAGTAGTAGTAAAGATCTCAGTACTATAGATGCTGAATTTGACTCCTGAACTTCAATAGCATGTGCATAATAACTCCTGAATATGCCTCCTAAACTTTCAACCGCACAACTAACTCCTGAATATGCCTCCTGAACTTCTGAATACGCCTCCTGAACTTCAATATCAAAACTAATTCCTGAGGAAGAAAAATAACTTCTGAATGATAATTAGTCGGGTCCCCGACTATGTAAGTTTGTGGAGTTGAATTTGATGCTCGACTGCATGATGTTATGAGAATGTGCCACCGAATGAACAACTGAATTTGTAATAGAATCCCCCAAGTGTGGAATATGAATTTTAAATGCTTTCTCGGCCTTGAAGTATGTTATTTGATAAATTTTCTTATTTTGCATAGACAATAAGATTTGCTCCACCTGATGTCTGCTGTCCGACCAATCGAAGTTGTTATTTGCTGATTGACCGACCAACCGGAATTAGTGGTGATAGATGACCGACCAACCGTAGTTGGTGGTCATAGATGCCCGACCAATCGGAGTTGGCGGTACCGACCAACCGGAGTTGGTGGTAATAAATGCTCGACCAATCGGAGTTGGCGGTACCGACCAACCGGAGTTGGTGGTGATAAATGCTCGACCAATCGAAGTTGGCGGTACCGACCAACCGGAGTTGGTGGTAATAAATGCCTGGCCAACTGGAGTTGGCGGTACTGACCAACCTTAGTTGGTGGTAATAATTTTCCCAACCAATCGTAGTTGGAGGTACCGACCGATCGTAGTTGGTGGTAATAATTTCCCAACCAACCGTAGTTGGAGGTACCGACCAACCGTAGTTGGTGGTAATAGATAATAAATGCTAGAGACTTCCTCGGAGCTGACCAACAGATAGCTGGGAATAAGATGTAATAAATGCTGGAGACCTCCTCAACAGATTGTTGGGAATAAGATAATATAAATGCTGGAGACCTCCTCGGAGCTGACCAACAGATTGGTGGGAATAAGATAATACATGTTAAAGACTTCCTTAAAGCTGAATATATAGAGAGAGAAGAAATTTTTCGAGATCCACGCTGAGATAAATATAAAATATGCATAGACATAAAGAACGATTTAAATAATAATAAACTGTTTTGCTGATCTGTCTAAGCAAAATTGCATAATGCCGAATAAGAATAATATTTTCCACAATATAAGAATATGGCCGAGAACTTTATTGGGCCTGAATATAAATAAGAATTACCCCGTTAGAGATACCTTTGCATACTTTGTTGGGAATAAGATAATGCCGAATAAGAATAATGTCTCGTATGTTCAATGACTTCCTTCATCACTAGATCTTCTTTCTTGACCCATGTGTTTTTTATTTTATTGTTGCAGGATCTGGTGACCCGTTAGTGATACCTTTGCATATGGTATATTACCAGTCATCGTCGTTCGTCTAGCAATGTCAGTTATTTACATCTTCTTCTTACTCCATTGGCTTCATAAATTTGGTAATTTCATTTTAATTAGCAGCATGGCTTCCATACTATAAACAAGAGAGAATAGAGTGGCCATGTGGGCATTATTATAGTAGTCATGTATCCCCCATTGAGTGTATGGAATGCGATCATCCATGTCTCTACATCCCTCGATCAGTTTACTCAATATTGCTTTCATGTTCTTGTTTGACGATTCCACAGCACCGTTGGTCTGAGGGCGATATGGAAATGATTTATGCCTCTGGATTCCATACTCATCGACGACATCTGTGACTTTTCGCTTCAAAATTCATTCCATTTTCAGATATTAGTTCAAATGGCACCTTATACCTGCTGATGATATTCTTTTGTATGAATTGAGTCATCTTTTTCGCATTCAGTATGGCATATGATATCGCTTCGACCCATTTGGTGTAATATTCTATGGAAACCAAGATGAATTCATGGCCATTCGACACTTTTAGTGTTACTCAACCAATGATATTGACCCCCAATGTCGAGAAGGGCCATGGTAATGCCATGTTGTAGAGTTCTCTCAGAGGTAAGTACTAAAAAGTCACGAATCATTGGCATTTCGAGCATCTTTGGACGTATTTGCTACAGTCGTGTTAAAGAGTGATACAATAATACCCTTAGCGTATAATTTTTTTATGAGCACGTGGCCAAAACACCACGGGTGGGTGCCATCGGGGTGCCTCTTGTGTAGGTGTATAGAGCACATGATGAATTGGGTTACCCATAGTTAGAGTGACATATTATCCTTTTTGTTAAATCTGGAGGGGTACTTTCCCTTTTAGAGAAGTTCTTTTATGTCTTGATAACAAGTCCCTTCATTTATAGTCTTGGATATGCAGGATTGTTCCCGCTTCCACATGTCTATTTGTACTTTACTCACATCTTTCGATATGTCCACCATGGAGGCTAGGGTATCCAATGCGTCGACGAAGCTATTATGAGTCATAGGAAGATGTAACCCCCCGTGGATTCTGGCAAGCGAGGTCACCTTCCGATGCCACCAAACTACGACGGGCGTCACTAAATAAGTCATTATTCTTAGCATGTAACAGATATATGAGACATATAATACTTTTCCACACGATAATATTCAATTTTAATCCCATCAATATAAACATTCATGCAATATTATAATCCATCACCATGCTATCTCCAAATTAAATCCAACTGCAAAATATATAAATAAATCAAAATGAAATACTCCAACTATAAATATCTGACTGAATCTATAAACAACTGTAGAACCGATTGGCCCACCAAATTCATAAATAAAAGTCTCATAATAAAAGTGACGTAGTGGAAAGTAAATCTAAACTACTAAAGCGACTAAAAATAAATCCCCAGTCGAATCTCCAAAAATATCTCCAATCACTCATATGAAGCTACTCTAACGCTATACCAGAAATTTTAGTCAACGCAATGGTTGGTTAATAAGTGTCGGTTAATAAGGCCCCATAGGCTTGGTTGTTATACTTATTTCACTGACTTGATTGGCTCAATTAAGATGGACGAGTTCCTAAACTCATTTTCTATGGTGAGAGCATTAACATATGCGCCATGGTTGGGTAGAGGGCTACTGTTGATGTTGGGCTTTAGCGTAGTTAGAGCCGTAATTTTCCCTTAATCGATTTAGTTTTGGATAGAGAACTTCACAACTTGATATCTCTCTTAATTATTCCCCGTCATTTTGGTGGAATTCGTGGTAGATATAATTCTTGAATCCTTTTGGTAAGGGATTAGTCAAGGGTTTAGGGTCTCGGGGCTTAAAAAGTCCGTACTTCTCGAGAGTTTTGTAGATTATACCTATAGAGCGTACAGGGGATAGAATGGGCATTTGACCCTTTCAGTATTCCATGATGCTAGTGATGTGGTTGTGCTTGGCTTGTCAATCCTCCTATTTATGAATGGAGGGATATTCTTGCGACTATCAATCTCACCTTTGAGTGGTCGATTCATCATATCGTCCTTTAGTCGTGCTCCCACATCTATTAAGGCTTTGAATTTGGGTAGGTACTCTGTCTTCAACTGTTCCTTATAGGGTTATATTAGGTTTTTCTTCATAATGGCCACGTGTTCTTCCTTTGAGGGTCGATTCACCATCTGAGCGACCTTGTTTCTCCACCCGGCTAAAAAGGTTCCAAGTGATCGTTAACCTCTTATTTTATCATTTTCAGGCCTTGAATAGTAATCTCTAACTTGTCGTTGCATTTATATTACTTCACGAATTCTCGACATATATCACTCTAGTTGGTGGTCCTTTCATCGTCAATGGATAAGAAGCACTTGAGCGCTCCTCCAGATAAAGTGTGCCCAAACATTTATCCCATTACTTCTTCATAAGCCCCTATAGATTGCATGGTTCGAACATAAAATTTGAGGTGGACTGTAGGTGGTCCCATTCATGTGAATTTTTTATATCTGATATCTTGAACTTTTCAAGTAGCCTTCCATTGGGGCAAAAAGACATTCGTTGTATGTCTGAATGGTTATAACAGGTCGAGGTTGTCGAAAGTTTTGTTGGAGTGTTTATAACTCCATTCCGAGGTATCAAATATCCGTTGGAACCTCTGTCATATTGGACGCAATTATGCTTTTAGTAGTTATGGCCAAGGGGGTGTTGGTACCTTGTACTGCAGATAATGGGGGTATGATGTTAATAGGGTGCAGATTTACTACCTGATCCTCGATGTTCGCAAGCCATTTTTAAGGGGAGGCCTGCTCCTGACCTAGGGTTGACATTTTTCCCCTCAGAGAGGTTAGAATATCCAGAATTTTAGCCAGTGACATTATTTCTTCGTTCCGCATGTTATCGAGATTATGAGTTGTCAGAGTTTGGAAGATGCGACTTTTGTCCCTTATCTAATACGATGACTGTAAAGTTATGCAAAATTGAGGAAGTATAATTATTTTCCTTAGGTTTATTTTAAGAAGAATAAGGATGAGTTTAAACAATTTTGCAATCATTTCATAAAGTACTCTTCACTTATCTTGTAGCCCCTGGTTTGGTGCTGTAAAAAGTGAGTGGATTCTTCAAGTTATGGAGTCCCATCTTATGTTAGGAAACTTTTATAAAACCTTTTTTAGGAGATGCCGCCGTTCGGTGAATTTCTTGGCTTATTTATTTAACCGTGTCCTAAAATTCTACTGCATGAGGTTATGCAAGGCTTTTTGCGAGGCAAAAGGATCCCTTCTTTGGCTATGACTCCTCACGATATACCTCAAGGGTACGTGTAAGAGGGTCATTTTTATATACCTGATTGTACGTGAATCGATCCTCCCAATATACCTCATGGGGATAGTACATGGGAGAGCTAACTCGATATACTTGAAGTACATGAATAATGTTCACTGAGAGCATACCACTCTCTATACCTCGAGTATACAAGGCCAAGAAAAGTAAAAATTAATGCCAGGTACACGCTTTGGTTATACCCAAGCCTTTATCTAGGTTTCCCAAGGTAATGGGGTAAGTAGTGATATGCAAATGTTATGCTTGTGTAGTAGTGTGCATCTTATGGAAAGTCTTTTATTTTTTTCAGCAAGAGCCATTCTCACTTAATATTATTATGTATATTGTCATAATGGTATAAACAAGGTTCAAGGGATGCCTAGGGTGCAACCTTATCCCTATAAGAACATACAATACCGATGTTTATCTACCAAGTCAGGTATCTAAAAGAATAAAAATGAATGGTAATGAACAAAATATACAGGATTGTACAGTAATAACACGTCGAGATAAATATATATCTACATTAAATTGGGTTCAGTCCTCTTAAAAATATCTCTCATGGATTCGCCACTGTGAGATCCCCTTTATCTGTCCCTAGGCCCTCGGTCGGCAATGCACGGTCACCGCCTCAGTCGGGTAAAGCTCTATTTTTAGAAAAAAAATGATGAATCAAAAAAAGAGTCGCTGGTCTATTTTACTCAAAATAGACAAAATAAAGGGTAGGTTTCCATGAAGACCTAATGATGGCAAGTGATCTGCGTGTTTAACTAGAGAGTTAAAGGTCTAAGGACTGAATTACGAATTGGGAAGGTGTTAGGCACCCGCTCTGCCCATTTGGTCTCAAATGTAAATCTAAAGTATGTGTATCAACATTTTATTATGTAAAATGAATGAATTAATGAAAATAGATAGTATATAAATAGACTGTGCAGTGCAATGTGAGATATGTGTGTAGATAATATAGATAAATGATAAATATGTATAAAGTTATAATTTTTTACTCGGACGATTGTTTGAGTGAGCCTACGTACTCGAACGAAGCGATTCAAAGTCCACGCATTTTGTGAACGAGTCAAGAGTGATGTCATTTCATATAGAGGCTCGATGTGATAGATCTAGTCTTTCTTTAATCATTTAAAATGATTTTAAACTGAATCAGATATGAAAATAAATGTGTTTTGAGTTCATAGACGAACTTGAACAATATTGATTCACCCCTAAAATCACAAGATGATGAAAGAATAACTAAAATTCCAACATTAAGAACAAAATTGTAGATGAAATCCTCGGATCTAATGATCATCTATCCTATATGAGAACATTCGTGATTTTGAAGTATTTTTGTTTAGTTTTTGAGAAAATGGATAAATATATTCATGTTTTGACTTGAGTTTCCGAGATCGGACTTCTCTAATACACCTATGTATTCGCCGTAGGCATAATCAGATTTAATGTAGTTCGAACATAACCTTTGAAGAGAGATGAAGCTTTACAAGACAAGGAAACATATACAAAGTAACTTGGGGTGGTGTTACAGTACAACACCACCCTTTTTCACATCAAAACTTCAAAATAAAAAATAGTGAGACCACGTACCTGTAATAATACATATACTCCTTTCCGCTTCGGCAGCGTTTTGGCTTAGGATTGACTTATTAGGAATGGATTTAAGTATACTTTTAAAGAAAAAGTACCTTGAAGAAAATGCCAAGAAAGAAGAGAAAATGGGATTTTTGGTTTCTTTTGTGTAAATGCGAGCTTGTCTCAATTAAAACATTTAATGATTTCCTTTTATATAGAAACTCGATGCGGAAGCGTAAGGTGATGGTTCAAATTTTAACACAACAACAAATTTTAATTTCTTAAAACAAATTAAATTTGCAACCAAGTGAAGTAAAATTAATCAATTAATATATTCATTTAAACCAATTAATTAATTCAAGTCCTAGAATTTGCCTAAGTCATATTTATCAAGATTAGCAAATTAGGCGAAACCAAATTTTAGCAAATGACTTGAATTAAATAGACTTGACCCAATATTTAATTTAGCACCAAATTAAAGTGAGTGTGATGATTTAAACCGAATTTTATCTTGAATTTTTCTAAACATGTCTACGTTATTTTGAAAGATAAAATAAATCAATCACACTACGCCGCGATGTACGAGGAAAAACCCAAGACGGGAAACAACCTCGGACGGCCCTAGCCAAAAATCCACTAGATACGGAATTACAAGTACAAGACAAAAGACTTACAACACACGACTTGATCCTTCTCAATCCCCGACGCTTCTTGTTGTAGACACCTCTTCCTAGCGGATAACCTTGGAACTCCACCGCGGTCTCGGAATCCACCGATAGGACTTTATATGGTCACCGTCACCTGAGAAAGGAGCCTTTCTCCAAGTGGGTAGAATCACAACAAAACGTCTTCTTCTTTGATGGATGTAGAAGCAAACCAAAACTTCTCTTTGAAACGGAAGAGATAAACCGGTGCCAAACTCCAAGCAATTGATAAGTATATATGTGAACTTGGATAAACAATATGGGTGTAAAACACTAGAGTGATGGATATTTTTTCTCTAAAAATCTCACTCAAAACATGAACATTTTCCTTAAAACAATTTGCTCTCAAACTCTCTCTAAGAGATGAAAAGTTAGGAAAAGTTAGATTGGAAAATGTTATTCCCGCACATAATAAAGTCTGAAAAAGTTGGTTAAAAATCAAGTGGGGAAGTGGGTGCAAAACTGCCAAAAACTGTTCCAGCCTAGAATCTCGTTCGAACGACATTTCGTTCGAACGACATTTCGTTCGAACGAAATCTCATTCGAACGAGACTTCTAACGACGTTCCAGTTGAACTCGTTGGATATCTCGTTTGAACAGAAGGTTCGTTCGAACGACATATCGAACGACATGTCAGTGGCCTAAATATGGGAACTCGTTGGCAGGTTCGTTCGAACGACATTTTCGTTCGAACGACAATCTCGTTCGAACGACTCTATCAAACGAAAAAACAGAAAGTTGGAAAATTCGATTTTATCCCAGAAAACTTTATAAACTTATTTTAAAGTTTTATTTAATTCTTTTTGAAAATTAAAACACAGTTTTTATAAAACCTAACACCCAATAAACTTGTTCCAAGCTCCTATATATATAATATTGCATTCATACCTTGGGAGCATGGAATTATGGTTGATGACGTAGAAACAAGGCACACAAACCGACATATTTGATGAAGCTTTATACTCTTTTCCGCTACGTCTTTAACAAACACTTCATAGGCTTGAGAATATTACAATTAAATACTATCCTATGAATAAATGTTTTTGTCCGGAATTGAGCCAAAACTATATATGGACTCAATTGGAAATTTGTGTCCTTACAAATCTCCCCCTTTGGCTATTCCGGGACAAAAACCAAACAAAAATCCTAATGGGTCGTCAAGCTCTACTAGACTCAAAACATAACCCACCCAAAGTTGACTCAACCCAAGGATCAAACGCTTTGCCATTGAAAGATGCCGCTTTAGAATAATTCCCGCACACTTAAGCAAATCATCAAATGCATAGAGAATATCAAAATATTAAATACAATTAAGTAATTACTCCCCCTAAATTAATTCTCCCCTTTATCAAACACATGACCTACTTAGAAAGACGTCTCCCCCTAAGATAAATCTCCCCCAAACTAAGATACGATAATAATAGGATTAGATACCATTTCTCCCCCTATCATTTCTCCCCCTTTTTGTTCAGGAATAGGCAAAGGATAAAGAACTAATAAACATAAAAGCATGTTGAAGCTTAAAGTGATAAGACATGAAAGCATATGGGCAACAAAAGCAAGGCAAAGGCAAAACAAATATCATATATATATATATATATATATATACTAGAAATATACCAATAGAGTACTTGCATATATAAATAGATATAAACTCACACATGACACAAAATACAATAAGTTTGCACACTCGTATGGCAAAAATGTGTCATATGGAAACGGTAGTGTTGGGGTGTGAACTAGTAACGATTAAATTTAGACTCAAACACTTAAAACATGTTCACGGAGTTCTCAATTGATTGCAAACTTTATCACATTTAAATATAACCTCATGTGACAATATGAAGATTGAACTCAATGAACAAACATACACAATGCATACAAGCCTAGCATGATGATGATTCTACAAACCAAATAGAGTCATGACATTAAAGACAACTAGGATAAACGGACATTGTGAAAACCGTCGATATACCATCCAATTCTCCCTCAATAAGCATATATATTCTTTTTGAATGAATATATCAATCAAACATAGGCCTTGGCAATTTATTTTCCTTTTTTTTAATGCCAAATATTCTGTTTTTAGGCCTTTGGATCACGTATTTCTTTTAGATCCAATAAACGGTGGCTTACTATCGCAAAGGATTTAATTCATCCTTTCGGAGCCCTTCCCCGTGCACATTTAGATATATAATTTTTTATCTCACAAAGCTCACGTGCAACGGATTTTGACATGCACTAGTCCTCCTAGGTCATAAATATGTAGATGACTAGATTGGTAGGAGAACACCTCAAAAGCTCAAATATAACATGTGACATTAAGATTTCAAAAGAGCTCGTGCATGTGTGAAAAGAGGCATATAAAAATAGAATCCATTTAAACAATACAAAATCCAACTCCTCCATATAAAACATGGTAAAGAACATTTTAAGGATTGAAAATCTAAACCAAAAGTTCTAGCCACGTGGGAGTGTAAAAGATGGAATTCAAACACAAGTATATGCCACTTAAAGTGTGTCAAACTAAAATATACACATAAAAAATCTTTATGAGTTTTTAACATTTTTCATCAAAAATAAATATATATACTCAAAAGAATAAACAAAAATCATTTGTATTTTTCATTAAGCCTAAATGAAATAAATAAAACACAAATGATAAACAAAAATCTTTTTATATTTTTTAATTAATTCAAACACAAAATATAATACAAAAAGATAAACAAGTCATAATTTCTAGCATGTGATATGAAATAAGGCAATGACTAGAAAATGACTAAACAAGCATACATTTAGCATGAGAATATAGCATGAAGTACAAACGCTAAAGTATGCAAAAAAAACACTAACACATTCAACCTTTAAATTTAGCAAGGCAGGTTTCATGTGATAGTAAATGAGAATCAACAAATCTTGTATCTAGCGCATTTAATAATGATTTCCTAACCCATATAGATTTATATATAAAAAGATGGGGATTAGGAAATAATGAAATGCTAGATAAAGATTTCCTTGGACTTCTTTTAAGATCAAAACAAAATGACCTAAGGTGACCTTTCCTACCACAATGCAAGCATGTGGAAACACGAGGAATGTTACCTAAGGTGTGACCCTTTTTAAAGACCTTGGACAAAGTTGACCCTCTAAAATAAATAATGGTTTTAGCTTTAGCAATGGAAGAATTTGAGCATGATGTGCTAGAACCATTAGAACTACTACTAGAGTCTTGAAAATCATTTTTCATTTTTAAAATTTCGGACTCAAGTAATGAATTAGACTCCTCAAAAATATGGGACTCCTTCTTTAAATTTTCAATAATTCCTAGAAGGTTAACGCGCTCTCCCTCAATATGAGCAAACTTGTCCCTCAGAGTCTTTTCACGGGTTTCACTCTCTTTCTTGGACTTTTCTAGAATATCAAAATTTGAATGTAAGTCCATGAGCTTTTCACGAAAAATATCTTTTTGAGATAAGGAGATTTGCAAAGACTCAATGTGAGCTTTAAAATAAGAATTTTCATTTTCAAGAAATTTAATTCTTTTTACAAATCTCAAATTTAATTCCTTTAAATTTTCGTTACATTTGTTAAGCCCATTTAATTCCTCTCGAAAATCAAAAATATCATTTTCATTTAAATTGGACAAATTTTCATTAAGGCGTCCCATCGAGAGAGAAAAAAAAATATGAGAGTGATAAAAAATTGAACCACCTAAAAAGGTAAGGAAATACAAAAAGCCGAAAAACGGATCTTTGACGCGATAACTTAGCGCTCCGGCTCTGATACCAATTTGTAAATGCGAGCTTGTCTCAATTAAAACATTTAATGATTTCATTTTATATAGAAACTCGATGCGGAAGCGTAAGGTGATGGTTCAACTTTTAACACAGCAACAAATTTTAATTTCTTAAAACAAATTAAAATTGCAACCAAGTGAAGTAAAATTAATCAATTAATATATTCACTTAAACCAATTAATTAATTCAAGTCCTAGAATTTGCCTAAGTCATATTTATCAAGATTAGCAAATTAGGTGAAACCAAATTTTAGCAAATGACTTGAATTAAATAGACTTTACCCAATATTTAATTTAGCACCAAATTAAAGTGAGTGTGATGATTTAAACCGAATTTTATCTTGAATTATTCTAAACATGCGTTCTACGTTATTTTGCAAGATAAAATAAATCAATCACACTACGCCGCGATGTACGAGGAAAAATCCAAGACGGGAAACAACCTCGGACGGCCCTAGCCATAAATCCACTAGATACGGAATTACAAGTACAAGACAAAAGACTTACAACACACGACTCGATCCTTCTCAATCCCCGACGCTTCTTCTTGTAGACACCTCTTCCTAGCGGACAACCTTGGAACTCCACCGCGGTCTCGGAATCCACCGATAGGACTTTATATGGTCATCGTCACCCGAGCAAGGAGCCTTTCTCCAAGTGGGTAGAATCACAACAAAACGTCTTCTTCTTTGATGGATGTAGAAGCAAACCAAAACTTCTCTTTGAAATGGAAGAGATAAATCGGTGCCAAACTCCAAGCAATTGATAAGTATATATGTGAACTTGGATAAACAATATGGGTGTAAAACACTAGAGTGATGGATATTTTTTCTCTAAAAATCTCACTCAAAACATGAACATTTTCCTTAAAACAATTTGCTCTCAAACTCTCTCTAAGAGATGAAAAGTTAGGAAAAGTTAGATTGGAAAATGTTATTCCCGCACATAATAAAGTCTGAAAAGGTTGGTTAAAAACCAAGTGGGGAAGTGGGTGCAAAACTGCCAAAAACTGTTCCCGCCTGGAATCTCGTTCGAACGACATTTCGTTGGAACGAAATCTCGTTCGAACGAGACTTCTAACGACGTTCCAGATTGAACTCGTTAGAATCTCGTTGGATATCTCGTTCGAACAGAAGGTTCGTTCGAACGACATATCGAACGACATGTCAGTGGCCTAAATATGGGAACTCATTGGCAGGTTCGTTCGAACGACATTTTCGTTCGAACGACAATCTCGTTCGAACGACTCTATCAAACGAAAAACCAGAAAGTTGGAAAATTCGATTTTAGCCCAGAAAACTTTATAAACTTATTTTAAAGTTTTATTTAATTCTTTCTGAAAATTAAAACACAGTTTTTATAAAACCTAACACCCAATAAACTTGTTCCAAGCTCCTATATATATAATATTGCATTCATACCTTGGGAGCATGGAACTATGGTTGATGACGTAGAAACGAGGCACACAAATCGGCATATTTGATGAAGCTTTATACTCTTTGCCGCTACGTCTTCAACAAACACTTCATAGGCTTGATAATATTACAATTAAATACTATCCTATGAATAAATGTTTTTTGTCCGGAATTGAGCCAAAACTATATATGGACTCAATTGGAAATTTGTGTCCTTACATTTTGGACTTAGATGATGAAAGATAGTTATGTCTAAAAGTTAAAACACTAGATATAAACTTAAAGAGGGTTTTGATGACAAATGGAGAGAGTTTTAATACTATTTAGAGAGAAAATTGAGTTGGACAAAATACTCTGTATTTAAGAAGGCGGAGTTAATGCTCTCATTTGGTATGTGAATGCGTCCTTTTATAGGCAAAATTTTGGGGTTAATGACCCATCGATCAAGGGTACAGTGCGCGCACGATCGATCGATCAAACGCGTTTCACCTTGGGCCTTTGGGCTCATTCTAGACTAGTTTTGATTCTTGTGGGTAATTTCGTGGGTTATTTTAGGTTTTTGGACCTTTTAGGAAGGTGTCAATACCTTCGGATAACTTTTGGACCTTGGGAGACCTTTGTTGGTGTGACAACCTTTATGGAGAAGAATGGGGTGTCTACAATAGGCTTGAATCGTAGAGTAGGCTCATTCATTTAGACTACATGAGCCTTTGGACTTTGAAGATAAATCAAGCCTTTCCAAAACACACGACTTACATTGCCACATATTTGAAGACGGATCCTTTGATATTTTTGTAATTGATCTTTTTTGGCTACACATATTTTCATGCTTTTAAAAATGTGTTTTTAAAAGGTTGAACATAATATATCTATGAGATTTGTTGTGTAAACCTATTGGGAAATGATCTAGATTTTTTATGTGCTTAGGTTTGAAGTTATTTTTGCATTTGACTTCAAACCGTACGCACGGTTCATTTTAGGCCCATGCGCATGATGCCCTATGCACAGCCAAGATTTGACCTTTGTGAATGGCTACACACTATTTCAACATAAGATAAAATCATGTTCATGACAAAAGTTAAGCGTGCACAAGGCGGAGCAGATGTTTTAAAAATTCCTATAAATAGGTCCATTTCCCTCCCTTTTAAAAATATCTAAAAACCCTATAACTCAAACACACTTCTGAGAGTATTTTCAAGGTTAAGGGATTTTATCTTTCTCCTCTATTTGAAATTCACTTATTCCCTCCAAGTTAATAGAAAAGTTATATCTATACTTGATATATGTATTTGAGAGAGAATTGAGAGTGATATGAATCAAATCCACACTAAGTAAGCTCAATTCAAACTATTTCACATTGGAATTACATGATCTAATAATCCTAGATTTAAGATTGGAGGTTCTTCTTTTTATTAGAGAGATTGGAATATCACGTTATTCCAAGGAGGAAATTGTACTTCCTTGTTCACTTTATGAAGCTTAAGGTGGAATTTTTTATGTAAACAGGGGCAATTCCAAAGTTCATAGGTAACTACTCGTGAGTGCATGAGTGAGAGGTACCTTCTTGCTTTTCATAAAACTATTTTCAAGTTGAATAAGAAATTCGAGTGCGTCGAGATTTTGTACCCCCAGGGGATTTTCCTCATAAATTTATCTTATGAATTGATTAAATGTGTTGAATGTTAATTTGATCCCTTACATCAGACACAACACTTAGATCTCACATAGATCTTAAGTAATTCATCAAAATTAGATTTAGGTTTTTAATACTAGCGAATTATCCTAGTTTGGACTAAATTTATTCATTGATTTGTTATTCCAATCTTTGCATCACATCACCTCGTAACAATAGGTGTTAGGTCAATTAAAACAGAAAGTAAACTTGAAATTGCTGAAAAATTGGGCATATCTTGCAATCAAACTTATTCACCCCCTTTAAATTTGTTTAGAGTTAAACACTTGTTTGTATAAAACACATCCTCAATTGGTATCAGTGTGGTGTCTCTTGTTTTGTATTCATGTGCTAAGAGTTGATCTTTTTATTGTTGTGTGTTCATTTTATTTATTACGCATATACCTTGTTTGTTTAAGAATAATGTTGTTTTGTGATCGTGACCGATCATTATCGTGATAGTAGCTCTACTAATCGACCACCTTATTTTGACAGTTCAAATTATGGTAATTGAAAAGTCAAATGTGCGCACATTTGAGATTGAACTGGGAGATAGTGCGGATGAGCATAAAAGAAGGTCGTATTTATTTTAAAATCAAAGTGGATGGAGTGAAAGTGAAGAAACCTAGTGATGTGGACAGGTGTGAAGTTCATGGAGTGTAACTACAATTCCATTTCTTTGAACGCCTTATTCACATATGTTAGCATTTAAGAATACAACCGTATTCTAAATTATTAATTGTCTAAGGACGCTTGGGATATTTTGTGAGTGACACGTGAGGTTACATCGAGTGTTAAGTGGGCTAAGTTGTAAAACATTGCAAAAAAGTCCAAAACAATGAGATTGAAAGAAGATGAGAGTTTTAACGACTACTGTACGAGATTAACGAAAGTTGTTAATGCTTCTTTCAATCTTGGTTAGAATATTCGGGAGAACGAGGTCGATAAAAATTTTCTTAGGACTATAGCTTTGAGGTTTAGTACGAAGGTAGGGACACAGGCGCATGTCGCTTAGAGGAGTGTGTTGGATCATTTAAAATTTGTGATCGAGAGGAAAATGTTGGCGTGTCTAAGCTTAAGAAGGATTTAGGTTTTATGGTTGAATCGAAGGAGAGTGTGTCTTGAAAAAGTAAGGATAAGGCTAAAGAAAATGTTGAAGTAGATATGGCTCATTTTCTATAGATTTAGAAAATTCTACAAGAACACGAGAAATTTTTCAAAAATAGTACAAAGCTTGAGCCAAAGACATATAAGTCTACTATACATGTTTCTTATGAAGACAAAAGTGATCCTAATAAGCATAAGGTAAAGGATGATGATCATTGTTATGGATGTGGAGGTATAGGAGACCACATAAATGTGTCCCCAACACATTTGAGGAGTTTAAAGAGAAATAAGGAGGTAGATAAAAAAAAAGAAAGTCTTTAAGGCTAGATTAAGTTACTTGGATAGTGAGAGTGATGAGAGCACAACTAGTGAGGAAAAAAAGAGTGAAATAACTTTCATAGTGAGACCATCTGAGAGTGATAAGGCTGACGGAGATAGGATGTCCTCAAAGGATGTTGTAAGAAATAATAAAGTTAAAGCTTCTAATGATACCTAACTTAGTGATTCTTCATCATGTAATAACAAAGGTTCACTTATTAGGCATAAATTCTTCCAAATTTTGCCCTTAATTTAGAGGCTTTTATTACCTCGGACAATGTAAAACGAGTTGATTTATCTCATATCATTGTTAATGGCTTCGTCTAACAAGTATCCCGAATTTCGTGTATTTCCTATTGATTTTATAGGTATTTAATACATGAAAGAAAGAAAGAAACCGGAAGAAGAAAGAAGAAGAAAGAAGAAAAGTCAAAAGGCCAAAAGCATAATTTACACCTGGAATCCGACAAGGACCCAAAATGAAATTTGAAGATCTCGAGTCTACGAGCATGTAGGAAGAAACGACATTTCAATCCGAGTTTCGAAGTAGAATTTATGAAGACCCAAAGATATGAGATGGTCATGAGAAATTTAAGAGATAATGAAGAGAAATTGAGAAGGAAATTCAGATCGATTCGGATGGCCTAAAAAAAGGATCAATCCGAACGCTAGAAGCCACCATATAAGGATGTATTTACCGGATCGATCTGGTCCTCACAAAAAAAGGATTGATCCGGCCCCCAAAGTTCACTGCATAAGGCATGTTTAACGGATCGATTCGGGTGAAATAAAAAAGGGATCGATCCGGTCATTAAGAAAATCGATCCGAAATTATCAGGAAGATTGATTCGGGGTTAGAGATTTGTGATTATCTTCTTCAATCTAGAGTCTTGCATAACTCCAACTCTTATATTTTTCGTAGTGTATATATTTCAAAGTCCTCCCAGACATTAAGGGAGCTTCTAATCCATTTTAGAGGAGCTCTTTATTTAGTTTTGAAGAGAGATCAATAAAAAAAAACTAGTTTTCATTTAGCTTTGATTCAAGCTTCTGCAATTCAAGTAAATTCATTCCATTTTTGCTTTAGTTAATTATTTAGTTAATAATTTCATTTTTCATAATTCTAAGTTATTAGTTAAGATGTCTTCTTTTATTAAAGTCATGAATTCTTCTTGTTTTACTATGTCCGGCTAATTTTCTAAGGGTTGGGATGCACGAATCCAACCCGATGTTCTTAATGAATGCGTAAAATTTGATTTTAAATTAAATAACCGAGTTAATCGTGTTGTGTGGTGATCACAACCGTTGTAAGACTTTTGATATCGTTTGCCCTAGGTAACTGGGATGCCTAAGAGTGCAACGCGCGTGTAGCTACGACGGCACCGCTTTACTCGTCTCTTGATTATGTATGATGCGGGATACGATCCCTCATATATGTAATGCTTGGGAGTACTAAAGACTGGGTTACTCAGATATTTCAATTCCGAATTAAGTTTTAACATTGATCAATCAACTAGGGTTGGAGGAGTGTATCCTGACTCGTCTTTCTCACTTGCACTTTTTACTACAGTTTTTAATTCTCTTAATTAGGTCAAAAAGATTTTCATTTATTTCTAAATTTTGTAGGTAATTTTCTTATTATTTCTGTGTATAGTTAGTCCATCTCACATACTCACCTTTCCGTTCTTTTTAGAGTCGAGTTAAGATTCTTAATCTTTCCAACGTCGTTACGACTTCGTTCGTCCTTTTTCCTTGTGGAAACGATCCCGACTTCCCGAGTTTATTACTAACGCGACAGGCTTCCACTTGAGCCTATATCAGCACGAACACTAGATACACATTTGTGACCGCGTCAAGTTTTTGGCGCCGTTGTCGGGGAATTAGGTAGACTTATGTTAGATCGAGTCAATCTAAAGCTTAGACCAAAAATTCAAAAAAATAAAAATAAAATAAAATAAAAATCATCTCTCAAAAGCCTTTAATGCAAAATTCTAAACAAACTCAAACTCCTTAAAATAGTCCAACCCGAAATCACGAAAATCCAATCGTTGAGTATAACTCTGACAGTCCCCACACACCTCGCGTTCCACAATTTTGAGTTCCACCTCCTACTCCTGAGCACTCTATCGCTAGTTACACCCTGAGTCATCCCTCGAGTCACACATTTAGGACACCGAATGAGTATTTTGAGCCTTTTAAAGAAGGAGCAATGTATAACGCCGCTAGATTCGGCACATGAGAGGGAAATCCACCATATCGTCCCATGAAAGACTTACTCTTTCCTGAATAAACTTTCACCCTTGGTTGCATTTTACTCCCGAATAACGTCGGTCAGTTCCACTTCCGCAATGGGATGATACATATTCTCCCTAATTTCCATGGAATGGATTCGGAGAAACTATACCTTCACATAAGAGAGTTTGAAGAGGCGTGCGACACATTTAGTGACCAAACTTGCACGCAGGATGCCGTTCGCCTAAAGCTTTTTTCTTTTTCCTTAAAGGATAAAGCTAAGACCTCGCTATGGTCTCTACCCCTGAACTCCATGATTTCCTGGAGGGATATGCAATCCAAGTTTATCAAAAAATCCTACCCACGGCACAAGGCCAACTCTGCCAAAAATCAAATCCAAGGTTTCAAACAATACGATAATGAGCCTTTTTACAAGTATTGGGAACGTTTCCAAGAGTTGGTAAGTGCATGCCCCCGTCATGGTTTTGAAAAACACCATTTGATCTCTTTCTTCCATAATGGGTTGACAATAGCTTCCAAACAACTTTTGCAAACAATGTGTGAAATACCTTTTTGGGAGTTAGACTCCAGCGATGTCGAGGCTCATCTTAAGTATGTCGTAGAGACTACTCAAGCATGGGACACATCTGATCCTAATAACCAAACCTGTCATAGACAAACATCTATCGCTCTGACTGCATCCGATCTATACCATTTGGATAGTAATACCTTAATAGACTGTCGATTCGATCAGTTTCAGAGAGATATGAGAGATTTGCTTGATAACCGATTGAGAGATATATCCGGATCCAATCGTGTTTCGAAAGACAAAGGTGTGTTCTATCTATGAGGCGGTCCATTCCACGAAGGTATGCCCGATGATTTCAACCTACAAGCCCATGTACACCGAGTAGGTGGATGCTATAGGAGGATTTAAGGTAAATTTTAACGCCCCGTATGGGAACTCGTACAACCCTTCATGGAGAAACCATCCTAGTTTTAATTATGGACAACCACAAGCTACGATGAACCCACATTCATAGCTTTTCCCACCTCCAACGCCTCCTCAATTTCAGCAAGCACTACCTCCTCCAGCTCCGTATATTACTCCACCGTGGAGGAACCTCAAGGATACAATAAACCAGTTCATCAATTCCCAAAGTGCAACCAATGCTAGATATGATCGCATATTCGCCGACATGAATGCGAACATCTTCAAGTTTCAATCCTCGTTGAGTATCCAAGAGAAGGGCCAGTTTTCTATCCAGGGCCAAAGACCTCCCCAAGGTCAACTTAGTGTTAGCTCCACCTCTACAGAACAGTAGGAGCATTTCCAAGATGTAACCACTCTTCGTAGCGGACGAGTTGTTAATTTATCACATCCCCCACATGACACTTCGAAAGTCAAGGAGAATTCGACCAGCACGAAAGATACCGAAGATATCCCCTTAAACAAGAGTAAAAAGGAAGATACTAGTGAGCCTGAGGTAGTTATAAAGCAACCCTCCGCTACGCCATTTCCTCAAAGATTGGTTCCTTCCCATAAAGGGATCATAATTGATGAAGTGCTTAAAATCGTGAAATTGAACTTACCTTTCCTCGATGAAATAAAGCAAATTACAGCTTATGCAAAAGTCATTAAAGATTTATTGACTGTCAAATAGAGGATGAAGGTAAAGAAAAACGTGTTCCTAGCACAAAACGTGAGCTCCGTTCTACTTAACGATCTACCACCTAAATATAAGGATCCCGGTGCACCCACTATTTCCTGCACCATTGGAGAGAACAAAACTGAGAAGGCCTTACTCATCTTGGGGGAAAGTGTTAATATCCCCCAATTTAATTTATAGGCAGCTTGATCTAGGTGACCTTAAGCCCACGAGGATTACTCTCCAATTGGCAGATCGAACCGTAAAGATACCGAGAGGTATAGTTGAGGACGTGATAGTCCAAGTGGACACTTTTTACTTCCCAGTAGATTTTATCATTTAGGACATGGAACCCTCCTTCGCCTCGAAGAATTATATTCCCATCATTCTTGGGCGCCCATTCTTAGCTACGGCTAACGCACTTATCAATACTCTAAGTGGGCGGATGCAACTCACTTTTGGGAACATGACATTAGAAACAAACATCTTCAATATAGCCCAACAAGCAGGGGAAGAAGATAGTCTTCATGCGCTGAGCTTAATTGATGATATCTTAAAAGAGCACATTGAGGAAAATTTCTATGGAGATGCCTTAGAAGCTTGCCTAGTGTCTAGTCATGAGAGAGATGGAGCTTATACCGAGTTTGAGAGAAAGGTTGAGGAGTTGAGAGAGCTTCTTGATGAGAGATCGTCGGACGAGGACGAGAGAGATGTTAGTTGGGTTTCCCGATTCAAAGAGTTAACACCAAGAGAGGTATGCATGGTGCCCTCTAGCGACACATTCCCGACTCTCGAATTGAAGAAACTACCCTTCAACGTTAAATATGCTTTCCTAGGTGAAAGTGAGACATTTCCTGTTATAGTCTCGTCTAGCTTAAATGAAGAGCAGGAGGGTAAGCTATTAAAAAATTTGAGGAAGCACTAAAGTGCTTTTGGTTGGTGTATAGATGATCTAAAGGGGATAAGCCCTCTAATTTTCACTCAAAAAATTCACCTCGAGGAGGATGTCAAGCCCTCGAGAGAAATGCAAAGAAGGCCAAACCCCACTATGAAAGAGGTACTGAGGGCAGAAGTCATAAAATTATTGGATGTCAGGATTATCTACCCAATCTCGGATAGCAAGTGGGTGAGCCGCATTTAAGTTGTCCCGAAGAAGTCGGGCATGACAGCGATTGAAAATGCCAAGGGAGAGCTAGTTCCCCAACGTACCACTACTGGGTGGCGCATTTTCATTGATTACCAGAAACTCAATGCAGGAACTAGGTAAGACCATTTCCCCTTGATATTTATCGATCAAATGCTTGAAAGAGTAGCTGGCCACCCTTATTATTGCTTCCTAGATGGTTATTCTGGATAATACCAGATTGAGGTAGATGTACTTGATCAAGAGAAGACGACCTTTATGTGTCCCTTTGGTACGTTTGCCTACAAACGTATATCATTCGACTTGTGTAATGCACCGACGACCTTTCAAAGGTGCATGTTGAGTTTATTCAGCGACATGGTTGAGAGAGGGCTAGAGGTGTTCATGGACGACTTAGTGTTTTTGGCACCTCTTTCCATCTATGTTTAGCTAATCTTGAGAAAGTACTAGCCCGGCGTGTGGAGAAGAACCTAGTGCTGAATTGGGAGAAATACCATTTCATGTAACCGACGGCATAGTTCTTGGCCACATAGTGTCATCCAAAGGGATCGAGGTTGATAGAGCAAAAATCGATGTCATAGCTGACCTACCCCCACCTAAATCGCTAAAAGATGTGCGCTCTTTCTTGATCCACACGGGGTTTTATAGAAGGTTCATTAAGGATTTTAGCGCCATCGCTAGACCCTTAAGCAACCTTCTTGTGAAGGACACCCATTCGAGTGACTGAAGCATGATAAAGTGCTTTTGAAAAATTAAAAAACATGCTTGTGTCCGCTCCCATCATGCAAGATCCGGATTGGTCCTTGCCATTCGAGCTTATGTGTGATGCTAGCGATTATACGATAGGGGCTATTTTGGGCCAAAAGAAAGATAAAAGCTCATGTCATCTACTACGCTAGCCGGACTCTCACCAAACCACAACTCAATTACTCTACCATGGAGAAGGAATTTTTAGCGGTAGTTTTTGCTCTAGATAAATTTCGATCCTATCTCATTGGTTCCCCCATCACCTATTTTATCGACCACGCGGCTTTAAAATATCTACTTGCAAAGAAAGATGCAAAGTCGCGCCTCATAAGGTGGATCATAGTCCTAAAAGAGTTTAATCTCTCCATTAAAGATAAAAAAGGAGTAGAAAATGTCATCGTCGATCACTTTTCACGGCTTTCGTTCGACGTACCTAGTGATCCCACACCCATAAACGAGTGTTTCCCGAATGAGCAACTCTTTGCCACCTCTTCTTTACCCTGGTTTGCGGATATAGTGAACTATCTTGTCACAGGAGTCGTCCCTCCCGATTGGGCACCGCAAGATAAGAAGAGGTTCATCACTTGGTCGCGCATGTTTTTCCTGTGACGATCCATTCCTTTTTAAATATTGCCCCGATCAAATCATTCGACGATGCGTACCGGATGACGAGATTCCAAAGGTCATCCAATTCTGCCATTCAGAAGCATTTGGAGGCCACTTTTCTGTGATAAAGATAACCGCTAAGATTATCCAAAGTGGCTTGTACTGGCCCACAATATTTCGGGATGTAAATAATTATTATAAATCTCGTGACAGGTGTCAACGGATGGGGGTGATTACCTGACGAGATATAATGCCATTATCCCCGATACTCATTATCGAGATCTTTAATTGCTGGGGTATTGACTTTATGGGCCCTTTTCCTTCGTCTTTTGGCTACCTATACATCCTATCGTGGTAGAGTATGTTTCTAAATGGGTGGAAGCTATAGCTACCAAGACTAATGATAATAAAGTGGTGATAAGATTCCTATAGGAACACGTACTTTCTCTCTTTGGTGCATCGAAAGCAATAATCAGTGATAATGGCATGCATTTTTACAACAAGCCGTTTGAGAAGCTTATGAGAAAGTATGGTGTCGTCCATAAGGTTGGAACGACCTATCACTCACAAACGAAAGGGCAGGCCGAGTTGGAAAATTGTGAGATCAAAAACATACTAGAGAAGAACGTCGATCCTAACCGAAAAGATTGGTCCCTTCGATTGAACGATTTTCTATGGGCCTACCGTACCGCATACAAGAACCCACTCGGTATGTCCCCGTTCCGCTTTGTGTATAGAAAACCTTGCCATCTTCCCGTGGAGTTGGAGCACAAAGCGTATTAGGCCATTAAGAGGGTAAATTACGATATGGACAAAACCGGTGAAGCTTGCAAGCTTCAACTGAATGAGTTAGAGGAGATATGCAATGATGCATATGAGAATGCCAAGTTTTCAAAAGCACGGATAAAACTCGCGCATAATAAGATTATTCGATGGAAAGAGTTTCAATCGGTACAAAAGGTACTCCTCTATAACTCCCGACTTCATCTATTTTGGGGTAAATTACGGTCTCGATGGACTGGTCCATTCGTTGTGAGAAGTGTATTCCCCTACGGAGAAGTGGAATTGTAAGATCCAAAAGGGGGAACACATTCAAAGTCAATGGACAATGCCTAAAACCATATGTAGAGGAGTGCGTAGAAGGGATCAACACCATTTGGTTATCGAACCTCATTTACGGGGTAGAGTGAGTTAAAATTGAGAGGTCGTTGCACCCCCGACGTGTATGGGGTGAATTCTTGTGTATAGTAGCTGCACATAGGTTAGGATAGTAGAGTCCGTAGGTTCACATCATGAAAGGAGAGGAATTCGAGCACCAACACGCTTTACGAGGCGAACATTTAGGGCCGCAGTGTCGAGGTCAGAGGTTTTCGAAGTCAAACATGTGTAGGACCATTAGTAGAGCATCTGAAAGTCATGAGAGAGGAGTATACCATCAAAAAGGTGAACTAGAGTTGATCTAGGAACCGGATCGATTCGGTCCTGGGAACCCGGATCGGTCCGTTTAGGGAAAAATCGAAATAAAAAACGGTTCGGATCGATCCGGGCCTGGGAACCCGGATCGATCCAGTTTCTGTAACCCTTTACATTCCCAAGGTTCACCACCCTTTTCCCCAATTCATTTCTTTCCCTCCAAATTCGTCCACCACCCTTTCCAACCACCTTTTCCCTCCCAAATACTTCCCTATTTTCCTTCCAAAACCTACCCCACCCTCTCCCCTCACCACTTATAAAACCACACCCACTACACCACATTTTCACCACCACTACTCACTTTCTTTATCTCTCTCTCTCTCTCTCCTTCTATCCAGAATTATACTACCTCCAGATACCATGGCCAACCAACCACTTCCCAAAAAATACGAGTCCACCCAAATTCTCAGCGACAGAGCCACCGGCTACCATTCCCTTTAAGAACAAAGGTGGTGTGAGCGTTTCTTCGGGCAAACTTGCAAGCTCTAACAGGAGCGTCAAGTTATTTGGAATGACATGCCAAACTCCGTCACCACCCTTTTTATGGCACGGGGTTGGTGTCGTTTCTTAAATGAGCCTCATAACGCTGTATGGCCAAACGAAGTGTGAGCATTCTATGGCTCACTTGTTCGTACCGAGCACAACGAGGCTGAAGCATATGTAGGCGGCATCCGCGTCCAGTTCTCTTGGAACTTCTGCTCCAGAAGTTGGCTGCCAAAGATGTCCCAAGCCCCCATCCATACACATACCCCAACCCTCTTCCCCCACTTGATAAAGACGTGTGCATGTCTCGCATTGACTCCAACACTAAATGGATCATCGAGATATTCTCGGTGGGCCAGCTAAGCGAGAAAGCGAGCCTCACTTTCAAGATCATATGCGCGAACATTCTCCCAACGGGAAATAACTCGATAATGCGCCCTCGTCAAGCCACCCACGTATATCTCCCCTTTGACTACAACACCCCCATCAACCATATTCTTCACAGTCACGAATAAAAAGGGAAAAACTCCTCTCCCCTATGATCGGCTCATCACGTCCATACTAGCGGATGCTGAAATTGCCCCCATAGGATTTCCCTCGCCTCCCAACTCCTTTTAGGGAAACCACCCGACTAAATGTGAAAGACAACGGGAAAACATCCAAGCCAGACTAGCACAGGAGGATAGTGATGACGAGGAAAGCAGCGAGGAAGAAGAGGAGGATATCGATATGGGTGAAGGTGAAGAGGAGTATGATAGTGACGAGGACTCTGATTTTTCACCAGCAGATGCAGAAATTAATCGACGTATTTCGGTGGTGGAATCACGACTTGATGGGTTCATAAACCAATACAACACTAACAGGGTAACTAACCTAAGGGCTTATCAGTGCGACATTAGTATGATTCACCGTCTCCAAGCGGAGATGTATCGAATGACTATGGGTACACCACCACCGCCATATGTCTACGACCCATATGACCCGAATGCGCCCGGTGGATCCCATGCCCCACCCCAGTGATGCCATTTTTACAGTTTGGTTGTGAAGTTGTTAGTTGTTATAACAGTTGGTTGTGTTGTCTCCCTTTCCCTTGTAACTCATGTTGGTCATTCTATATAAAATTTTGCATTTTCAATATTTATTCGTTTTATTTCTTCGCACTTTTAATTCCCTTTGAGTTAGATTTTAGTCCTTTTTACTTGAGGACAATACAAAAGTCTAAGTTAGGGGGGTGACAAGTGCGTTTTTCTAAAACTTCACAAATTTTCAAAAATGCCCAAAAATTTCAAAAATAAAATTGAAATTTTTTGAAAAATCCAAAAATATTTTTTTTCAAAATAAATATAGATAGGAATTTAAAAGCTTAAAAAATGTCACAAATATTTTGTCTCAAGTTGTAAAAATCAAATGCACAAAGACAAAATTAACCAGAGATGGAAATTGAAAGAAAATTGACGACTTTACGAAGAAGTGCGGAGATTAACCAACACGGTGAGATTTCGAGCCTATCACTTTTTGCGAGTTTTTAAATCAATCCGAGTTAATGGTTAACTCAAATTTCTTTCCAGCATGTTAAAAAGTCGTTGATAATCTCTATTTTATTGTTTTGATCGGTGACGGGAAACGTGTGAGGTGTTGTCTCGAAATGCACACTAAAATATCTCTAAACTAAATTAATCTCGAGACGCATATGGTAAAAGAACTCCCATTTGGACAATTAGGTAGGCCCTTGTTTGTCACCCAAAAATAATGTCCTAGAAAAGTCATAAAAATTAACCTTTTTGCAAACCAATTTGAGTCGACTAAGTTTTTTGCTTTCGTTTGACAACCCGAAAAACCCCACATTGACCCAGAATTGTGAAAGTTGAAATCCCAGAAATTAAGTTTAAAAAAGTGCATAAAAAGGGGCAAGAAAAATAAAAGAATGCTCAACAAAAATAACAAGAAAAAGAAAAATGAGAAAAGAAAAAAAATAGAAAAATAAGAGAAAATGAGCAAAAGCCCGAAAAAGCACTAAACGAACATCATAAGAAAAATTTTCAATTCCAGATTTCTCAACCATTTCCATGTTACCCAATTACACCTTAAAACCAAGAAAGTCCTAACCGAGTTCGAATTGCGAAATTGTCTACCGCGTGGAGAGTTAAGGCACAAAAGATAATAAAAGATATTACATGGCGTAAAAAAAGAGATGATATTTTTCGTTTCCCAATAACCGTATTTCGATGAAGAGATATTTTCACCCATAAAAAAATTACGTCTTTCAAAATGGCGTACGTGAATTTGTGTTCCATTACATTTACTCCTTATATCATGCACACCGAGAGAATATCCACACTTTCGAGTGATTCGTTTGTAAGTGTAATCAGTGAGATTTTGAAATCAAAGCGAATTTTTGAAAAGTAACGTAATGATCAATCGGTGAAAATTAGCGGTTCAATTTTTGGATTCGCACACACACACTATGATTTAAGACTCGTGAATATGAATTTGCGATGACCATTTTTGGGGAGTTTAAATTGTACAATTTTTAACTATTTTGATTTTTCTTTGAGTCAATAACGAATTTTGTGGTTATATTCACTGCAAACCCTCACGAGACACAACTCGTCCTACTAGGGTAACCTAGGGGTTTAAAGGATTGTTGCATATGCTAAATGCAATCGCTCGCCCGCGAAAGAGGTATGCTATCTCATTTTAGAGTGGGACCATGTTTTAATTCTTTTACATTGCTCGGGATGATCAAAGTTCTAAGTTAGGGGGGTTTGATTAGGCATAAATTCTTCCAAATTTTCTCCTTAATTTAGAGGCTTTTATTACCTCGGACAATGTAAAACAAGTTGATTTATCTCATATCATTACTAATGGCTTCGTCTAATAAGTATCCCAAATTTCGTGTATTTCCTATTGATTTTGTGGGTATTTAATACATGAAAGAAAGAAAGAAATCGAAGGAAGAAAGAGAGAAGAAAGAAGAAAAGTCAAAAGGCCAAAAGCATAATTTACACCTGGAATCTGGTAAGGACCCAAAATAAAAGTCGAAGATCTCGAGTCTACGAGCGTGTAGGAAGAAACGACGTTCCAATCCGAGTTCCAGAGTAGAAGTTATGAAGACCCAAAGATGTGAGATGATTATGAGAAATTGAAGAGATAATGAAGGGAAATTGAGAAGGAAATCCAAATTGATCCGGATGGACTAAAAAAGAATCGATCCGGACACTAAAAGCCACTGTATAAGGATAAATTTATCGGATCGATCCAGTCCTCATAAAAAAGGATCGATCCGACCCCCAAAGTTCACTGCATAAGGCATGTTTAACGGATCGATCTGGGTGACATAAAAACGGGATCGATCCGGTCATCAGGTAGATTGATCTGAAATTATTAGGCAGGTCGATCCGGGGTTCGAGATTTATGATTATCTTCTTTAAGCTAGAGTCTTGCATGACTCCAACTCTTATATTTTTCATAATGTATATATTTCAATGTCCTCCCAGACATTAATGGAGCTTCTAATCCGTTTTAGAGGAGCTCTTTATTTAGTTTTGAAGAGAGATCAATAAAAAAAACCTAGTTTTCATTTAGCTTTGATTCAAGCTTCTGCAATTCAGGTAAATTCATTCCATTTTTGCTTTTATAATTGCTTTAGTTAATTATTTAGTTAATAATTTCATTTTTCGTAATTGTAAGTTAATAGTTAAGATGTCTTCTTTTATAAAGTCATGAATTCTACTTGTTTTACTATGTCCGGCTAATTTTCTAAGGGTTGGGATGCATGAATCCAAACCAATGTTCTCAATGAATGCGTAAAATTTGATTTTGAATTAAATAACTGAGTTAATCATGTTGTGTGGTGATCACAACCGTTGTAAGACTTTTGATCTCGTTTGCCCTAGGTAACTGGGATGCTTAAGAGTGCAATGCACGTATAGCTACGACAACACTGCTTTACTCGTCTCTTGATTATATATAATGCGGGCTACGATTCCTCATATATGTAATGCTTGGGAGTACTAAAGACTGGGTTACTCAGATATTTCAATTCCGAATTAAGTTTTAACATTGATCAATGAACTATAGTTGGAGGAGTGTATCCTGACTTGTCTTTCTCACTTGCACTTTTCACTACAATTTTTAATTATCTTAAGTAGGTCAAAAATCTTTTCATTTATTTTTAAATTTTGTAGATAATTTTCTTATTATTTCTGCGTATAGTTAGTCAATCTCATATAATCACCTTTCCGTTATTTTTAGAGTCGAGTTAGGATTCTCAATCTTTCCAACGTCGTTACGACTTCGTTCGTCCTTTTTCCCTGTGGAGACGATCCCAACTAGGGTTTATTACTAACGCGACAGGCTTGCACTTGAGCCTATATCAGCACGAACACTAGATACATATTTGTCGTCGCGTCATTCACACACTTCTATACCTAGATCACAAGAGGAAAGTGATAATGATGTGGATGACATTAAAGATGCATTTGATGAACTCTATCAAAAGTCTTTGAAACTTAAAAAGTCAAACATCAAACTTTTGAACAAAATGAAAACTTTCCAAAGTGAACATGAAGACAAAGATGGAAAAATTGAATATATTCGATTGGAATGAGTGGAAGTTAAAGAAAAAGTTGAAGTGTTGAAAAAGGAATATGATTCTTCAAAAATCTAAAATGAGGACATTTTAGAAGAAAAGGGAAGACATAAAATTTTATAATAAGATTTTAAAAGTTAATTTTGAAAAGTTGAAACACGAGTTGCAACATGTCAAAGAGTTTAAAATGAAGGTGCTTGATAGAACATGTGTTCTTGATAATCTTTTGATGAAACATGCTCAAATTAGAAATGAAAAACATGGAATTAGTTTTGTTGAACCAACACTTAAAAAAGTTTCACTTTTAAAATCAAAAGTTAAAGTTTCTAACTTTGAAAAGAATGATAAGGAACAAATCCATTTGATGAAAAAGAAGGAAGTTAAGTCAAAATCCAAAGTTGAGAAAAATGGTAATGGATGCTCATTTTGTGGAAAATCGAATCATGTTGTCCATTTTTATTTCAAGATAAATGAACTTAAAAGAGTTGATATGAGAGATAATGAGGTAAAGAAGAATGTGATAAGGAAGGTTATTTTTTGTACTTTTTGCAAAGTATAAGGTCACACCAATCAAGCTAGTAGGTGTTTAAGAGAATTAAGCCATAAGTTTATGGGAAATAGGAGGCAAGTATTCCGTAGGGATCCTATTAGTGAACTTAAGGGTCAAATTGGTAAGTTGATGAATATAATGGATTTCCTAGTGTAATGTAGAGGTAAGGCGAGAAGTTATATACCTAAACCTAAACCATTTGCTCAAATTCCAAGGAATATGCATAAGAATCCTATGAGGAATACGAGGTGGAATGCCCAAGTTTGTGAGAGGCTTACCTAGGAATGCACCAAGAAAAGAGGATTGAGGTTGAAGTTCCTCAAAATAAATTTTTGAATAGAGAGGTTGTCTCTGTTCCTCCTATTAATCTAGGAGATGTCACACCCATCGCTATCTAAAAGAAAGTTTGCTAGGATGCCTAAGTTTTCGAGTGTGTGTAGGTCCCTTCTTATGTATTATTGATTTGTTTAGGATCAAATCATATGGGTGTGTGCTTAAAAGCCATACTTGAATCGTTTTTCATGTTTTGGTGAGTAATTTCATTCATTTGTGCACTTACATGCATTTTTTGTATGATTTATTCCTTGCTTAACATGTTGTAAATTCATGCATCATTCTTTAATAAAAAAAAGTCCACAAAGATTTATCACTTTGTTTTTTTTGTGATTATGTGATTAAGTCCTTTGATTCATGTGATTTGATGAATAGACTTAACTTTAATGACGATTAAAATATGGATGTTAACCATTTTTATTGCAAATGCTGATAATGTTAGTGTCTCGGTTGGAAGTAATTTGAAAAATCATGATTGTCAAATTTCTTAAAAATTTTGGTGTTGATTTCACACTACTTGAGCATTTGTATATCACTTGATGTGTATGACTATTGATATGTGATTTTTGGTTTTAGTGCTTGACTTAATCATGATCAAATATTCGAGATCTCTTTTTGGTTTTGTAAGTTTTTATGGTCCATGTGTGTGATTTTTCTGTGTTTGATACTTTAAGGAGTTAAAAAATGACCATTTAATATGCATTGATAAGGGCTACCATTATAGTGATTACACTCGATTTTTAATTTAAGTATTACTATATAAGTGTCATCTAAGTGTGTGAAAAGCCAATTAAAGGCAAAAGCCAATGTGTTGGAAAGAGCCACAAGCCAAGAGCTTAAACCAGCATTCAAAATAAGATAGGGCCATAGATTTTCAAATGAAAATTGATATCTTAGTTTGGAATTTAAAATATTTCAAAAAAACATATGCTTGAGGGAGTTAAATGGTTAAAAACTACAGTTTCTTGATATATTGAAAAGATATTGATGTAATAATAAATTTAAGCATCATTTGTAATTTCTCATGACTTGGGTTAGGTGTATTTATTTGGTTGTGTAACTATATTTGCCACGCATCATGCCTTAATTGAAATACAAAGTTTCTTGAAATGATTTGATAAGTATTTTGATCCTTATATATTGAATTAATTGATATTTGATTTGAATGTGTTCTTAATTTATGCATTAATCAAGATCCGAAAGAATTTTTTTTGCCAAATCAAATTTATCACGTGTTTGAATAATAACTATCACACATTCACTTTAGAGTTTACATATGTATATATGTGTGTGTGAGTTTTGATTGTTGTGCATTTGTCTCAAATTTGTTATTTTCAGGTAAAAAATGAATGATTTTACATGCCACTGCATTCATTCATACCACACTGATTTTAAGAGTATGGGTTTTGGTTTCACACTTAGTCTTTTTCTAGAATTAGTTTCCCTGACTAAGCGTATTGGCTAAAATCATATGCATGGCTAAAACACAGACGTATACACGAACCATACGCACAAGAAAAGGCCTCCATGCTCACGCTTGTTGGCACTATCAAATATGGTTTTTGCTTTTAGATTCTCATTTCACATTTCAAACCTCCCAGAGCATAAGCCCTAGGCGATTTCGACCCGGTAGTGAAGTTTTATCTAAGATTGATCATTTTAAGTGGGATTTTAAGTGGATTTGGTGGTATTTGACATTCAAGCCCTGGTTTTTAGATTTGTTTGGTTTTCTACATATTCTCTTGAGTAAGTCATCAATCTTTTCTTTTGCTTGTTGATTTACTTCCATTAGAGTATATCTGGGTTACATTATTTGTCCCAGGGGCTTGATTTAAGATTGTGGATGATTTGGAGGGATTATTGGTTTCGTATACCTTTGTTCTCTCATATTCTCTTAGGATTATTTCCTATTTATATTTGTGTGTTGATTTCTATCATATTTTTTACATCATGGGTAGAGCAAATATAGGTGCAAGGAAAATAATTGTATTACCAAAATAATTTTATTACCTCGACCCTTGAGTGGTCCCGGTGAGAGTTCCTGTAGTAGAGACTCACCTCAATCACCACCTCGTTCATCTAGGATTGGGTTTACGATAAATGGTTTCGCACTTCATGTAAGTTTTATGTCTCATCCTGATAGAGTCGAGAGAGATGTTAACTTTAAACATCAAGATATATGTAAAAAGGGTTAGTTTGTTTTCCCCTTGATTGAGATGACTCGTGATTTGTATTTTCTTAGGCCACATTCATGGCCAGTGCTCTTGTTTGTGAGTTTTACGTGAACATGCTTGCGATATCTTCGTATCCTCTCACTTTGACTTCCTTTGTTAGAGGTATTAAGATTATTTTGACCGAGGAAGTTCTTACTTCACATTTGGATGTTAAGGATAATGTTCATAATCCGAGTTACATCGCATATCGAGAGAGTGGGATTGATAATGATGACATTGCATCCTTTCTTGCTGATTATTATACGACTTGGGTTATAAATATTTTCCAACATGCGACTATGAAGAAGATGTATTCTTTTTATCATCATTATCAGGATTGTCCTTACGCTATAAGCAAGTTAATGTATTCTATAGCTCGTTGTCAGTCTACTGATTACCCCGATCTTGTCTTGGAGGTTAGCGTCGAGCTTGTACCGATACATCTCAAGAGGCTTTACCATATGATTAGATGATTATAAGTTACCTATACCAATTAGGTATTCTGAGACGTTATACGGATAACGATGTTACTATTCTTGGACCAATTTATAGCATAATCTCATCTCGTTCCATCGGACAGACAACACAACGACCATCGCATTAGCCTATCGACCCTGAGGCACCTCCTGCCCTTACACTGGCACCTGCACCGACAACAAAGCCAACACCAACAATAGTTCCACATTCTCACTAGGGAACTAGAGAGTTTGTGGAAGACAAATTTTCTTACATGCGTGGTCAGTTTGCTGATATGTGAGCACAAATAACTCGTATGCATAATTATTTTAGTTATAGTCTGAATGTGGTGGATAAATATCATATCAATTTGCATAGCGATGTCATTTTTATTTCTGATTATTTGAGAGGACCAACTGTGTCCCAAATATTCCAGTATCTACCTCTACACCACCATTAGTAGATACTACACCTCTTGTCCCTCCAGTTGATGATGACAGTGATGACGACTATATGATGAGGATGGCGAGACTGAGGAGGAGACTGGTAATTATTAGAGATTTTATGTTTTATCTCTGTTATGTTTATGTTATTGAGCCTTTGTAGTATCGTTTGTGGTACTTGGATATTTGGGTTTGTACTTGGATATTTGTACCTTTTCTTTGATGATTTGGTATTTGGATCGGTTTTATGGATATTTAGATGTACCTTTTACTCCTTTGTTTGTTTTGGAGTATTTTTGGATACTTATTGGTACATTTTGGATAGTCGTTATGGATTTCGTGTCTTTTTATCCATTTTTATGCTTATATTGATATATCCATGCTTCACATGATCTCGTTCTAGTTAGATTGCTTTATATCACATATCCATCTTCACATAAATATTTCCTAATATATTATTTCTACTAGTTTCTGATTTGAGATTCATAGTGTGTTACAGATGTTTATTGCTCATACTCGTGATGATTTCTATTTGAGTACATCCTATTTATAATATTGGTTTGTTTCATGTGATTATGTATCTCTTGCTTATTCTTGTGATTATTTCTTTATTACCATATTATACCTATATCTATGCCTTTCTACTATACTTTGACTTTTTGTGTCAAAAAGGGGGAGAAACGTCTAAGATATGGGGAGATTCCCTTGTTTCTTATTTTAAGGGGAGAAGCATTCATTTATGGGTTTATGAGGGAGACATATTGTTTTTCATGAGATGTTTCATGCAGGGGGCACTTACTTATGTTTCATGCTTTATATATCTATATCTCATTGATTTTTTAGAGGTTTTCCAAAGTAGGAGGAGTTACTCTTTGTGCTTGCTATTACCTATATGATTTCATTTGTTATTTCATGTGCTTTCAGGTATAGACATGTTGATTCGGCTCATACACATCTTTTCAGACTCGACTTTGATGCACCATTGGTCTTTTGGACTTTATGTGCATTACTTCCCACTACTCCCCTCACATGGCTAATGTGGAGTGGTTTGGTAGTTGTAAATAATATATTTTGGGTTTTGGGGAGTTTTGCCATGATACAGCCAAAGGGGGAGATTGAAAATGTAAACATTTTTAATATATAGAAGTTGGCTAAATTCCATATAAAAAAATTGAGTCGTTGAGTCATTCAAGCTACATAGGCTTAAATCGTAGATTGAGGCACGTTCATTTAGACTTTTGGACTTTGAAGATCAATCAAGCCGCTCTACAACACAAGACTTCCATTGCCACATATTTTAAGACATATCATTTAATAGTTTTGTAATTGATCTGTTTGGCTACACACAATTGCACATTTTTCAAAATGTGTTTTTAAAAGGATGAACAAGTGAATTTATCTCTGAGATATGTTGTGTAAATCTTTTGGGAAATGACCTGAATTTTTTATGTGCTTTAGTTTGAAGTCATTTTTGCATTTGATTTCAAACTGCATGCACGATCAGAATTTGACTCGTGCACAAGGCTACACATTATTTCAGCAGTGACTAAAATCGTGTACACGATAAAAGTCAACCGGGTGCAAGGCGAAGCATATTTATTTAAAATTCATATAAATAGGTCCATTTCCATCCCTTTTCAAAATACATAAAAACCTCGTAACTCAAACACACTTCTGAGAGTATTTTCAAGGTCTAGAGCTTTTATTTTGCTTCTCTATTTCAAATTCACTTGTTCCCTCCAAATTGAGATAAAACTTGGATATATATTTAATCTATGTATTTGAGAGAGCATTTAGAGCGATTTGAATTAGATCCACACTAGCCAAGATCAATTCAAACCGTTCCACATTCAAATTGCATGATCTAAAACTCCTAGATCTAAAATTGGAGGTATTCCATTCTATTGGGGAGATTGGAGCATGTCGTGATTTTAAGGAGGATAATTTACTTCCTAGTTCGCATTATGGAGCTTAAGGTAGATTTCTTGTGTCAATGGGGGAAAGCCCGAAGTTCATAGTTAACTACTTGTGAGTGCATGAGTGAGAGGTACCTTATTTCTTTGTATAAAATTCATTTCAAGTTGAATAAGAAACTAGAGTGCGTCAAGTTTTTTTTTACCTTAAGTGTTTTTTTCCACATAAAACCATCTTATGAATTAATTGAATGTGTTAAATATTAATTTGAGCACGTACATCACACACAACACTTAGATCTGACGTAGGTCTTAAGTAATTCATCAAAATTGGATTTAGTTTTTTGATAATAGTGAATTATCCTAGTTTTACCTATATTTTTTCATTGATTTGTTATTCTAAACTTTGCATCATATCGCTTAGTAATAAGATTTGGTTGGTCAATTAAAATTAAAAGCAAATTTGAAATTGCCAAAAAATTGATCATATCTTGTAATAAAAGCTATTCACCCCCTTTAGGTTTATTTAGAGTTGAACACTTGTTTGTATAACACACATCCTCGGGGTGGACAACTTGATGTCACCTTGAGATGTTGGGCATATTGGGGGATATACGTTATAAGGGATTATTATGGGGTTATATATCATCGGGCTTGTCCTCGCGAACGGGACTCGATATTTCGCATACGTACCCATTTGTTAATGAGATCAAAGCTTACGTAGCTCGTAAATACACTAGGAAGCCACAACTTAGTCGTAATGATTATGTGTAGAAAGTGTGAATGTACCTATGTTGCTCAAAATCCATTCCTTACATATCATTCCATTTTTACGTGTGATATTATGTCTTTGTTTTAGACAAGTGGTCATTGTGGTATCGATAAATATGTTGTGGTAATGCACTTTTGATGATACTCGTCTCTAAAAGATGAAAGTGTTCCGAGAAGAAAGAGTGCATAGATGGTCCGACTTTACACTTTGAACATATAAAAGTTTTACATGTCATAACGATGTTCAAGCTCTTTCCTGAATACAATTTTGTTTGGTAAAAGGTGGAGTGTGTTCACTCAAATATTTATGTCATTATGACACTGATTGAATGCCTTTTAAGAAGGAGCATAATGATGTGCTTAAAAAAGGATTATTGATATGAGGAATGGGTTCAAAGTAACCTAGGATTTCACATAGTATATATCTAGTCTCCAGGCTGAGTCAAGGCAACGATTAAAAATGGGATAAGAAAATCGTTCTTAGTACATTTTAACCACACACTACTGTTATTTGTTTATTTATTATGTGAATTTTATTATTAGTGTATGCTTATGAATTTTGGGTCCATTGATCCGAAAAAGGCTCGATACAGTTTTTTTTTATACACTGTGTGTAAGGGTGTATCCTCTCATGCAAAATGTTGGAAATTGACCAAGCTTTTATTAACCTCAGACGGGTAAATTGTATTTTATAAATGAAATATTTATATTCAGTATATGAAGGTACTATAAATGGACCAAACTTTTATTTAGCTACAGTGAGTTTGATATGTTTTATGCACCAAACATACATATATGCAGTGTATGTAAGGTTGTAACCTTACATAAAGGGTGCAAGAAGTGGACTAAGCTTTTGCTTGAACTATAGAGAGTTGTATATGTTTTATGTACAAAACATTTATATACAATCTATGTAAGGTTGTACCCTTATATACAGGGTACTGGAAATGGACAAAGCTTTTACTTAACTAGAGTGTTAACTATAGTATATACAAAGTATTTATACACAATGCATGTAAGTATGTACCCAAATTTACCCTTACACGAACAAGTTGAAAATGGACCAAGATTTTATTTAACTAATGTATTTACTACAATTTATATCTAGGGTTATTGAAATGGACTAGGATTTAATTTACTAGGATGACTCGTTTATATTTTTATGTATAAAATGTGCATTCGATCTCTTAGTAGAACTAGGGAGAGTGGTGATGCCAAAGTATTATTTATTTACCTAACATTTTCAACAGATACATAATATTAGACTAGGCATAAAATGTGTACCTTAGTGTGTAAGGCATATTTATATTTGGACAGAAGTCCCACTCTGAACTTTCTCAGGCTTTGTGAGTAACTTTCGAGGAGCCGAACCGTGGCAAGACGCGCAAAAGTGGGGTTGAAGGAGGGAATTTATGAAAAGTCTAATAAATGTTTTCCTCCACTTTTCACTTAGCAAAGAGCTTTATTTATAATCGAAATGTGCCAAAATGGATAACCGCACAGTAAAAAGAATAGCCACAAGGGTATCGGGGGATTTATCCAACCATGATGATTGTTTAGGTTAACTGAATTTTATTATGTTCACTGGAATAACTACAAGACTATCAAAGTCTTTACCTGGACATTTAAATGAATAGTTGCATGACTATTCATTTTTCCCACTTTCTTTAGTTTGTTCAGTGCATTTTTATTGACACGTAGGTATATTTTGGGAATATTCTGAATTGACCTTTGCGAGTTTCTTGCACTTAAAGGTATTTCATGCGTGGTCCAAATGTGCAAATGTGACGCGCGCATGAATTTTTGAGGTATCAATAACATTATTTTCACAAACCTGTAAAATACTATTCTCTTGATTATATATTTTGCAACATGCGGCCGGTCCCTACCGTTGAACAGTGTTCCAGTTTATTTAAGAGGAAAAACACTAAACCCTGAAGTTTAAGGTAATTTTCAATTATTATTCCAATGTTTCAATTTGGCATGGTAAACCGTGATGTATATTAAATTTATGCAATTGTTAACTTAGTGCTAACACTGTTAGTCCAACTTAATGGAAGTCATATGTGGAACCTTATTTGTCAGATGACATGGACACGAATCATGGTTAGCAACCAATGTGGAAAATAACATGAAAAAATCCATTAAAACATCCAAAAAAATACTTAAAAGGTACAAAAACAGTTTATAAAAAAATTAAAAAAATTATTTAAAAACAAAAAAAACATAAAAAAAACTATATAAAAAATAAATAACTTAGGAAAAATGTATTTTAAAGCTTAAAAAACTAAAAAAATAATATAGGGTAGAAGAAAATTTATCGCAAAACTCAAAACTCAAAATACTAAAAAAATATATGGAACACCACCATAAGCTCCCCTCCTAATGGCACCACCCTAAAATCAACGTAACCTCGAAATCAATCATAACAAGATATTAAAACTGGAAAATAAGGGTGGGTTTGGGTGACCCAACCATGGTTTGGGCCGAATATGGGCGGGCTGATGTCATATGCGGACTGGATTCGGGTTGGTCTGACACTGCTTGCCCAGATTAGATATTGTATATAAAATGATATTTTTTTAAATATGATAGGAAAAAAATATTTTGATCATGACAACTAACTGGAAAAAGATCTAGCCCAATTCAAAATTTTATAGTTTGAAAAATAATGCTATTGATTTTTCGAAATCCAGCCCAAATAGAACAAGGTGAAGAAGACTCAACAAAGAGGAAGCTTGTGATCGTGTTTGTGTGTGTGTGTGTGTGTGTGGTAAATAGAAATGGGTAGATTGAGAAATAAATAATGATAGATCGATAGATAAATAGAGAGCTTGTAGTTGAACTACTGAAGGAGGGGTTAATGTTTTAATATTGAACTTTTTAATTCATAGTATGGGTATAAGTGTATTGTACTTAACCCATAAAGATATTTTCTCATAGCTCACATTCAATCTATTTTTTAAAATTGGAGCCCGAATTCAACCTGAGATGGACATATATGGGTGGTTGTATCATTTTGGGTTGGGTTTGTGAGGTATACAAGCCATAAATATGAAATCATATTCAAATCATAACCCCAATGGAAACCTAACCAAATGAACCTCAAAATGGAAAACCCATATCCCAAATTCAATATTTTCATTATCGGGGCCCATTAGTGGTCCATGGAAGCACCACAACCAGTAAATTATGAAAACAGTGTATATAATGAATAAACATAAACTAAATTAATCCAGAGAGAATTGAGTTGTAGAGAAAGAAAGGTTTTGATAAGAAATGGATACAAAGAGAGAGAATCATAGAGTAATGCTGAAAACTCATTTGAACACTCCATTTATGATTGATGGAGGCGGTTATCCACATCGATAAAGTTAATCACTAATAATGGGTTCAGATGCGAGCATTTTTATATAAATAAATTCTTTATTTTTTTCTCTTATCATATTTTCTTGTATTTTACATTTTTTCCTTTATTTTTTTATGACATTTTTCACATGACACCATTTAATCGGTGTCTTGAAAGCTTGTGACAAATCAATGGCTAAATAAGCTTCCACATAACATTTTCGTTTAGTTGAATTAAAAGTGTTAGCACAAAGATTTCAATTGCAAAACATAATATACCTGAGAGTTTATCATTATAACATTGAAGTAAGAATTACAAATTGTCTAATCTCACAATTTACCTTGTTTATTCTCTATTATTTAATTTACTTTTTTGATCTTTTGTTGCAACATATTATACTCTCTTTTAAATTAAGAGTATGATTTCATATTTTGTACAAGTTAAAAGACAATTATTTCTATTGCGAAATTTGATTACTTGATTATATTAAAAAATAAAGAAAGTGAGTAGTTAATTTGTGGAGAAATTCTAAGTGTACCAAATTGAAATCGCACTGTCTACGTGATGTGCAATAATTGATTAATTACTTATGAATATGAATTCGCGCGAGCGACATTAATCAATCACCGCTTGACACATACGCAATGCAATTTTAGAACGACGGTACATGTAAAATCTCTATCTCTATATACTATAAAATGCAAAACAAGGCATTTATGAGCATTTAAAACTCCTCCTCATTGAGAGTGTCCACGTGGCACTCTATATTTTATACTTCTATAAAATACTATACAAGCAATTTAATAGATGCATTGAACTATTGCAACCATTTAATGGTTATTTTATACTTCTATAAAATACTATACAACCATTTGCTTTCTCTCTTTTTTGGGTTATTTCTTTAACACTGTTTTTTATAACCATTAAATTATATAAAAGCAATGTTTTTCTAAAAAAAAACAGTTTATAATTGTTAAAATGTTGTTTTATAAACTGTTTTTTTAACTTTTCTATAAAATTATTTTTTTACATAAAATGTTAAAAACATTAAAAAAAAGTTTATATAAAAACGTTGAAAACACTATATTTAGCTGCTTTTTTTATAAACGTTAAAAAATAGTTTTATAAACCACAATTTTTTTTAAAAACACTGCTTTTAAAAACGTTACAAAACACTGATTTTTTGATTGCTTTTTATAATCGGTCAAAAACATTTTATATAAAAACGCTTCTTTTTTTTTAAAAAAAAAACACTGTTTACTAAAAACATTAAAAACACTCTTTTTAATAAACTTAAAAAAATATTTTATATAAAAATACTTTTAAAAAAAAAACAGTTTATATAAAAATAACGTTTTTAATTTTTTTTTTATAAACGTGAAATGGTTTTTTATAAAACTTTTTTAACGTTTTTTTTTATAAATCAAATGTTTTTATGAACACGTTAAAAAACAGTTTATATAATAACGTTGAAAAATACTGTTTTTTTAACGTTTTTAACATTTTATATGAAAACTGTTCAAATAAAAAGTTGTTTTTAATTGTTTATAATTTTTTTAAAAACATTTTTGATGTCTTTTTATAAAAAAAATTGATTTTATAAAAACCGTTAAAAAGTGTTTATTAGAAAACCTTTTGATGTTTATAACTGTTTAAAAAAAAAGGGTTTTTGTATAAGCAGTTTTTTAACGTATATAAAAAATAGTGTTCTTTTAACTTTTTTAAAAAACAGTGTTTTTAACAAAAAATGTTTTTATATAAACTATAAGAGCTTTTCTCTCTCTTATCTCTCTTATTCTTACTTTCTCTCTTTTTTGGATTATTTTTTTAACATTTTTTTTAAACGTAAAAAAAAACACTGTTTTTTATAAACATCAAAAAACAATTTATATAAAATCAATGTTTTTAAAAAAAATCAGTTTATAATCGTTAAACTGTTTTTTTATAAACAATTTTTTTAACTTTTTTTATAAAATTATTTTTTTACGTAAAACATTCAAAAACAGTTGATATAAAAATGTTAAAAACACTATTTTTTTATAAATGTTAAAAAACTGTTTATATAAACCACTATTTTTTAAGGAAAAAACACTGTTTTTAAAAAACGTTACAAAACACTGAATTTTTAACTGTTTTTTATAAACATTCAAAAACAGTATTATAATTCTCTTTAAAAAAATGTTGTTTTTATATAAACCATTTTTTAATATTTTTTTAAAAGAGTTCTTTTTTCTTTAAGAACGGTGTTTTTACATAAATTTTTTTAACGTTTATACAAAAAACTGTTAAAAAAACATTGTTTTTAATGTTTTTATATTAAATGTTTTTGACGTTTTTAATTTATTCATATAAAGAATTGGTTTTATGAAAAAAGTTGAAAACAATTTACAAAAAAACTTTTGACATTCATAAACTGTTTTTTTATAAGATTGTTTTTATATAAAGTTTTTTCAATGTTTATAAAAACAGTTAAAAACAATGTTTTTTAATGTTTGTAAAAAAAAGTGCTAAAAAAAGTTTATAAAAAAACCTCTTGATTTTGTAAAATTTTTTGATTTAAAAAAAAATACTTAATAAAAAAAGTGTATAAAACTTTTTCATTTTATAAAACTTTCTCATTTTATAAAAAAGTGTTAGTAAAAAAAGTTTTACTATTTAAAACAATAAGATATAATGTAAAATTTGTTTTAATACACTAATAAATACTTATACTAATGAGTAAAATGGTCTTTTTGATTGGAAAATGAGTCAACTGACCATCAAACTAGCTAACTAACGTTTTTTGTCGACTTTGAATCCCAAACGAGTAGAATGTAAACAAATGGAATAAAACTCTAAATAACTATTGGACCCCAAATAGTAAAAGATCCTTACAAAATTGACAAGGAGCCATATAATAGACTATGATTTTGTTTAAGTAGAATGTGTTATGTGAAGATTGAAATAGTATTTTTCTTAAGATAATTTCGATTGAATCTTTATATAGAAATGTGAGTTTAATTAGTTAGAAGCATATGATGTGAATTTAGTTAGTTAGAAGCATATGGTGTATGTTGCTCTATTTTAAAGAAAGTGAGATATGCTTCCATGTTTAATAACATTGTTTTTTAAATAAAATATATAATATTCCTTTTTGGATTTTTCTCTTTTATATTGCGATTGCACAATTATTTTTGTCCTTTGTTATAAGGTTTGATATTTTTATTTTGACTCATTTTCACATTTTTTTGTACAAATTATACTCTTTATGCTTTATTTTCTTAACACACAAGTTCTAATTGCTTGTCATTTCTGTCTATCATGTCCATGATACTATTCATTATATTTTTCAAAAATTAGGGGTTAAAGTATAATTTATGTAAAGTTGATTAAGTGCCTAAGTAAAATATTTTGAAAATATATATATATATATATATATATGATAGTAATTATCGTGATTATATATGAGTGTCCATTTTCTCTCCATCTATTATTAATTAATACTTATATAATGTGTCAAATAGACATAAAAATATAATTATGTCTTAAATAAAAAAAGTATCTTGGTGTTTAGTGTATACTAATCATATAACTACCATCTCTACTAAAAAATATAAATATGTAGTTGATTTGTAATTTTAAAATAGTGGCATGTTCATATGTCCCAAATTTCTTAATCATTTTTTGATTATGTGGCATATATTTTACGAATAAAATTATACCACGCTCGCGCATCGCGCGTGGTTTAAAACTAGTTGGTATAATTTGTGACATCAGAGAGAGGAGTAGATGGAGTATATCTTATTGGCCGGGCAAGAAGCGGGATGCGGCCACGTCAACTTTGGCTTTACGTGTGAACTCTGAACTGTACAGACTCAAAAAGAGGGAAGATTTAGTTAGCCATAACGATGATCGATCCGCCAATCTTCTAATTATACTTTTCATTTAACTCTGTAAGTAACACTTCTCTCAGCTCTCTTTCTCCATATACAAATTCTGTTTTGTTGTCCCATACGAAATTAGGTTTTCGGTTGTTCATTTCTATAAGCGAAAATTAGCTTATTTCTTGTCATTTTGAATGTTTATTCTTAGCATTTATAATTGCCGCTTGCTTGCAAAATGTTGTGCTGCTTGCAATTCACTTCAAAACTCAGAGGAATTAGGGTTTTAAAGATATGGGCTTGAGTATACCGTGGATTTCACGATAGCCTACGATCTTGTACAAATATATACATGTTTTAAATTGAGGGATGAAAATATGAACTCTTAAAAATGGAGCAAATAAAAGTCAAATAGATTTTTTCATCACTAATAAAGCATATGATGGAATAATGTGTATGGATTGTATGTTTATCACGAGAGAGAGTTTGACTTCGCAACATAGGATAATGGTGTTTCGCAACATAAAATAATAACGTTAGATGTAAACATTAAAAAACAATCACGAGTGAGAAAAGAGGATTAACCTAGATTTGGTGATGGAACTCAAAAGAAGGAGGTTCCTAGAGAATATCGAAGGAGGTTCTTAGATAATCTAAAGACGGGCCATAAAATAAAGAAACTTGGTGGTGGAAGTATAAGCAAAAAGGGTATGCTTTAAAGCATGGGATACAACTAGTAACTTAGAAGAAAGTTATGAGGGATATAAACGTGATAAGAAAGAAATTAAAGAAAGCTCGGCGAGATATAAGTGAAGCATGTGATGCTCTTCTTAATACATGTAGAGGGGAAAAGAACATTTATGAGATTAGTGAACTTAAGGTTATAAAAACAATTGTTTATAATATTTAAAGTGTATCAAGGGTAATGATTCGAGTCATAGTCAAAGATCGAGAGAGAAAGGGAATATGGAAAAAACTATTCTAGAGGTTCTTATATGACGTTAATGGGGCAGATTAGATATATGAAGGAACATAGTGAGATTTGAGTGGTGGTATTCCCATTGAGTCCTGAAAGCGTTTAGTGGAGGAAACAATTTATTGGATATTAGAATTGATCAATAAAATTGTAATAATGAAATAATGACTAATAAATTGAGAAAGAATATTTAGTACTATTTATATAAGCAAATGAGATATTACAAAGTTGTTTAAATTATTGTCATATCAAGTCAACTTTTTAGGAGAGTAATTATACATCGATTGGAACATGAAACAATAATATTTGAGTTTGAGGATATTCTAGGGAATTAACTGGTGTACATGAGCCTCAAAAGAAACATTTGTACTTGTATTTTTGTTTTTGTTTATTTTTATTTTTATTTTTTCTTAGGTTATTTTCCTCTCCTAGTTGTTATATTATGTTAGAGGGTGACACTGCCTTTTAATGCCTTTAGATTGTCATTTTTAGTCTTTTTACCTTTTTAGGATTTTTTAGTTAGTATGACTCCTTTTGCTATAAATAAGACCATTGGCCTCTCATTGTAATCACTGCTCTTAGTTTTGGATGAATTAGAGAGAGATATTAGGCCCTTGGCCTCCGAACCATGTTGTTGTTGTGTAGTGTAGATTAAATCACTTACGTTCCCAACTACACATCAAGTTGGTATCTTGTTAATATGGTTGTTGTGGAGCCACGAGCAAGGCTTAGAGTAACAGGTGAGTCACTCCTCCAAAACATGTCCCATCGATCAAATGGCATCACCTCTATCATCTCCCCCAACCCTCCTTCCCTTTTATATCTGAGAATATCACCCAAACCATTCCTATATACTGTTGAACCACCACCACACTACCCTCCCTTCACTTCATATCAGATTACCACCCGCCTTTGCCGACGTCGAGAAACCCTCACCGACATCCGCCGACAGCCACCCATCCCCACACCCTCGATATTACCCTTGCGGTCCCGTCCCGTCTCAACAACGCAAGCGCCGGATCTGCCAAATGTTGGATGATAAGAACAAAATGGGTTAGAGAGACCCGAATCCGACATTTATTCGTACTCGCCAGAGTTATAGCCTAGATTACACCAATTAGGATAGAGACAAGAATTAGGTCGTCTCTTTTGTATCATTTCTTTAGACTTCACCGTCATACGCGCCACCTTCCAGAATTTTTTTTTTGTATGTTTGAGGTGTGCCACTAGACTCCGTATAAATTAAATGACGCAAACACATCAAAGGACAAATAATGAAGGTGTTGCAAGTAAGATATAGAATTCATGCCCATGAATGATCGTCATATGGTTTTCATAAATTTGGTGAAGGCATATGGAAATTTAATATGGTGGGTTTCAAATGAAAAAATCAGTACATTGATGTGATCAACGATATGTATGACGAGATTATGATTATAGTAAGAACAACATGAGAGAATAATGAAATTCCAATTCTTGTACGTCCAATTCACAATGGAGAGAAATACAAGAAACAAGAGGATTCAAAATAAGTATGATTAAAATTGAGTATAACAAGTGCAACTTTAGTAATATAACATAAGAACAAATAGGGATGTGGTGAACCTTAAGGGTCATGGAACACAAAAAGTGACAACTCACATAAAAATGTTGCATTTTGTTTTTCTTTAAATAAATAACTTTTATGAGTAGAAGCTCCATGTATAAAAATGCAATTCACGAGTTCAATCTACTTAATTTAACAATGCATGGGTTATGGTCTTGCTTGTTGCAGTATAGTTTTTGTGGAGCTTCGAAATGGGGGCTTAGTTATCCTGTTCCACTTTATCTTCAACCCATTTGCAAAGTATTGAGAAAAATGAACATATGGTAAAGTATTTGTAAAAAAGTAGTGCGTGTCACGTGTTTATCTATTTGTATATGTAGTTTGCAATAAGTGGTGAAAATGTAACATTATTTCCGAAAAGGCCCATAGGTTTGTGATTTAATTTATAAGTAGAAGTGATGAAAAATTTAACAACTTCATATTTATGAGTTAAACTTTCAAATTCGAAAGATGAATTGACATTATTATCATTATTAATTGCTACAATTGTTTTTTCTTCTTCTTTTTCTAGTATCCTTTGTCGGTATCGAGTCCTCTTTGAGCACTTGACTAATCCCATGGGTATGTTTAGATCCTCCAAAAAGGATTTGAACTCTTAGACCATCAGGGTGAGACCATGCCACTAGGCTATCCCTTGGAGTTGCTTTACTCTATCCTTTGGCTTGTAGAAAATAATGTTGAAGGCTACCAAAGAGTTGATATTTATTCTTTTTTTAAAAAAAAATTCAATGTCCTTTTCCCATTTTGGATTGTGATTGCCCTTGGTTTTTCATTCATTCTTTTAAATTTCGTAACAATTGGATTCAGAGGGGGTTGCTACACTGATTGTGACGGAAAATGAGTAGGAGTTGGTTGGGGAGTTATTTGACATTTTGTATTTAAAATTCTAAAATATTATTAAATGTTTCATTTATTATGTTTAGGACATTGGGTTAATTTATTACTAATTATCTCTTAGTGATTATCATCTTTAAGTATTTGATTTGCTTAATTGCATTTTGTTTATTTTTATTTACGTTTTTCTTTAGTTTATTTCTCTATTTTAGTTTTGTACATTGGGGTGAGGGTCTCTTAAAATATTATAGTGCCATCTTTAGTCTTTTTTTATCTTTTTTTCGGTTTTCTTGGCTAGCAAGATAAGTTGGCCCTTGGCAAACATTTATGATGCAAATGGGTCCTTATTTTAGGAATTTTTAGTCATTTTATTTTCTTTTATTTTGTAATTGTATTTTTCTTATTTTTGCTCTTGTATTTCGAGGTAAGGAATAGTAATGACATTTTTGTAATTAGGGCCAATTTACTCCTCCCCTTTAAATACCCCCATGTAAGCCTCATTTGAGGTAGACTTAAATTTTGGAAATTGAAAAGAGTATTTCTCTCTTTAAAGGCGTGTGTTAGATATGTTTAGGAGCCTTTTGACGTGTAGTTTACGTCAAATTAGTATCAGAGTGGGTGTCGCTCTATATTGATGTTGGTGTATCGGTGTATTTTTTTTATCAAATCGTACGCTACTCACAATTGCTCCCGAGAAATCCAAACAACACAATGAAGAGAATCAAGAATGGAGGCACATGATCGAACAACCAAAACAAGCCCTGGCCCTAACCCAAGAACTCAACCAAAAATTTGAAACCCTTCGTCAACTCTTCTCCACAAAACCTCCCAAACCCTTACCCTAAACCCTAACCATAGTTTCCTCGATCCCTAACCCCAACACTGCCGCCCAAATCCCAAATAAACCCACTTCCCAAACCCCACCCGCCCCTCCTCCACCCAAATCCACCCCCCTTCCCACTTTAGTCCCAAACCCTACAAACCCTTGCCCCTACTTCCCAAAACAGCAAGCCGCCCCACCGAAACCCCATCCCATCCACAAAGAGTCCCGCCGACCATCCCAAACAGCCCCATACCATTGCCGACCAACCCTACTCCAACCTCCCTGCTGCAGGCAACCCCATGCCCTTACCATGCCTCGCCGAACCCCCTCCGACCCTTTTTTCCACCAACCGACCCACCCCAACCCCTTTCCCAACCCACCCGACATCGAAAACCCCAACCCGACTCCATTTCAACCCCCAAAACCCTTCAACCCACCTTCTGCCCACTTTTCCTCCTCCAAACACATGTTTTTTGACCCGGGTGGAAGTTTCTAGGGTTTGATTGGGTGAAGAAAAAAGAAGAAGAAATAAAGACCAAGATTTGTGGGATGTGCGCTCCTCAAGTTTCAGAATTTAATTTGTCCCCCACAAGTTTTTTTGGCACAATTTTTTTTAATTTCCTCACGAATCCCCAAATTTTTTGAACGCTCGAGGACGAGTTTGGTCTTAAGCGGGGGAGAATAATGGAAATGGGTCCCTATTTTAGGGATTTTTAGTCATTTTCTTTTTTTTTTATTGCATTTACCTTATTTTGCTCTTGTATTTAGAGGTAAGGATTAGTAATGGCATTTTTGTAATTAGGGCCTTAGCTTAGAGCCTAAGCTACTCCCCCTCCCCTTTAAATACCCCATGTAAACCTCATTTGAGGTAAACTTGAATTTTGAAAATAAAGAGTATTTCTCTCTTTAAAGGTGTGTGCTAGATATTTTTAGGGGCCTTTTGACGTGTATTTTACGTCAATTTACCTTTGAGAATGAACAAATTAGAGAAAAAATTATGTTTGAAATTGTAGTGTTAGTAAAATCCGTTGCGCACATCATAGTGGTAGCTGTTGTAGGGCCATGGGTAAGGCTTGAATGAACTGGTGGACCACTCCTCCAAACAAGACTCCAAACAAGACTCCCGCCGTTCGCAGTCAAGCATCACCACCTCTATTGCCGCCCTAAACATCCTTATTACCCATCGGATCTGAAAACCCCACCTAAACCATTCAGTTTGATGTTCAACCACCGTACAGAAACCTCACCCCCCCAAACATTATATGGGAGGTTCCACCACCTTCTCCAGCGTCGAGTGACCCTCATCGAGATCCGAAAAAGTCATAGCTACCCTTCCCTCACTCTCATTAACCCTTGGACCCAAAACCCTAAAAAAAAACCCCGAAACCTTAACCTGCAGGCTCTAGGCTCTCACTGAACCTCCCCTAGGTTCGCCAATATCCGACTATCTCCGCAATAATAATGTGATGTCGGTCGGATGTTACTCAGCTCTTACTGACGCTGTCTCTTCCTCCAAAAATCCCATATCAACCTTCCCTCACCGCAACAGCTTAGATCGAACAGAAATCTTAGATTTGGCCTTCAAAAGCACCGATCAACCACCTCTGATGAGCTACACGTCGCCAGGCGTAGACGACCTTTGTGGGACGAGAATGGGTCCTACCGGAGCTCCATATGGTTAGCGGGAGAGGTATCAGCCTTTGGCGATGTCCGACCCTTCTTTTCGTGTGAAGCAAAGTGGTCTGTGCCTCTTCTGCCCTAGTTTTACATGGAAATTCCAAATCCCCCCTTCTCTTTTGAATAATACTGTTATTTCCTTATCCCTAATCTTCAAGTATATACAAAAGCGACCCATAAGACCTTCAACACCCAAGCCTTTGCTGGAAATCACATCTCTACCCCCCTATACTACAAATTCAAGTTAGAAAAATTGCAAGTTAGCTGCCTAACTTTCCAAACCATTTATGAAATTCCAGAAATTTACAAAAAAGTACACGACCCGACCAACCTCACTTTCGAATCTATAGAGTACCTCCCTCGACCATAGCTTTTTGGCCCTACAATTTGGCAATTATATACTTAAATTGGAGGAGGATTACAATTAAACACCGGAGGATTCACACATGCGATCGAGTTATGGGGGAGCCTCTTGGTATAATGAGGCTACCGATATTCGTTATAGATGGATCTCAGGATCGTAGTACGAGGAGGTTAGGCATGAGTGTAGGGAGGAGTTGTCCGAGCTTCGTGCATCCGCCAACCAATGACGTCGCCGACCGTTTGGCCTTGAGTGTCTCTTTGCCCCCGTTTCCGTTGTTTTCTAACGGCTGTCTATATGGCAGTGTTCTAAAAGCCCTTAGGTGTGGGACAAACGCCCTGCCTATGCTTTATGCGTGGTAAAAGGCGGTCAACACGGATGTAAGGTGTGGTCAACGGTGCCAAGGTGTTTTTTTTTTTAATTTTATTTATTTATTTTTTAAAATGCTTTAGCAAAGCGACGTCGTTTTTTAAACACCTTTACCCAAACCTCTCTGTAATCTTTTGCCTCTCGTCCAAAAAAACCCTTACATTGCTGATCGACTTCCGACCAAAACCTCCTAGCCTCCGACACATTTCGACTCTGACTCACTCAATTCCGACTCCAACCTTCAAATTTTCTGGTATATCTCTCTCTTTTCTCATTTTTTTTGGCTTATCACTTACTGTGGTTTTCCTATTTTAAGTCCTAAGTCTGACTCCGAACTGAGAAATATAAATACTTTCAGTATTTTTTTGTTTTCTATTTGTTTCATTTGAAAGCTGAAAAATATATTTATTATATTGAACCATTTTGTATTGATTATTGATATTGATAATTGAATGACGACTACCAAATATACGGATATATTTTCAAATTTCAAGGTATGTATTATTTTATTGTTTTACTAGCATTAGAATAATTAAAAATAATAAAAAAGGGAAAACGCTTTTTTACGCCTAGGCTTTCTAAGGCTTGAGGCTTGACCTCTATGCCTCCACCACGCCTTGCGCCTTTTGGAACCTTGCCCATCTGCGGTTGATCGACTTTTCAAGCTAGTTGGTGGTTGTTGATGACCACTCTGAGTATTATAATTATGCGTCGAATACTGTTCGATTACCCGGGTCAGATATATGTGGCTCAGGTGTTTGGTCTCAGAGACTTCTTTCCCATCCAACAAAGAGAACCTTCTTGATAACCAAACTTCCTTGTAAGCGAGAACATTAACGGGTGTTGGAGTGCCTTTCAGTGGTGGTTGTTTCCTCACCCTCCGTATCATCCCACTCGAGAACTCTTAACAGTAGTCATTTGCTTTATTAATATTTTGGCTTGTCAGTAGTTATTCCTTTTTTATTATTGTTTTTGGCCTTTATCACGATTTCCTGTTATTTTTACATATCATTAACAGCATGACATCATTGTAATTTTTTGTATCTAGTGATAACCTCTCCAAAGCGGGTTACATCTCAGTCCTTGAAAGGCATAATCCTGACCTACCTACCAATCACTACCCTCCTACAATTAGTTAATTTAGTTTCTTCTCTTCTAGTTATTGTTCTTTTCTTTGGAGCAAGTTCTGTTTCTTTTCATAAATTTGGTGCTAGCAAATCACTTATGTTGCCCTTACGTTTTTATTATTCTTATTGATATTATCTTTTTAATAGTTGTTGATTATCGGCATTTTATTTGCAGGACCTGTTTTATTTCTGTGAGAACCCTTCAAATAAGTGATTCTTCTGGTGATAAATATACTTTGTATATCTCTGCAATGATGAGTTTTGTTTTCCGAGGAACTAGAGCGGACATAGAAACTGGGTTACCGGGGGTTATTCCTGAACGACGTGCAGTGGTATATTCCCAGCACTCAATAAACATGTTTTAATTTTTTTTCTTTCTTTTCTATTCAGCTGTAGTGAATTGCAATAACCTAACCGTTCATATTTTGTGTTGCTGTGGTCTATCAGCGCGTTCACGCATCTCGACCAGTTAATACCAACTCACTTGCTTTTCTTGTCACAGGTACTCTTACACTTCGTTACTTTCTGTTTGGTTTGTGATTTTTGAACAGAATCTTTGACCTACATACTGACACTGTTCTTTTCTTGTTTGATTCAACAGTTCTCTTGCTGTTCATGATCCTAAACTCGCACCAAATGTCACCTAACTTTCTGGTATTCTGCCTGCCTACTATGAAACCGAGGCATATTAATATCTTCAATTAGAAACTATGAACCTAATATTTTGTACAAGTAATTTAATAGGCTTCCCCTGAATGTATGCTGGTAGCTCTGGCTGGTGCTTGGTGTCTTTTTCGTTGCAACAAGCCTTAGGATGTATGCAACTTGTCGGCAGCTTCAAGCTCAGGCCCAAGCAGCCAATGCTGTTCTTGGACATACTGAATTGCGTCTGCATATGCCACCATCCATAGCACTTGCAACAAGAGGGAGATTGCAAGGTCTCAGACTCCAGCTTGCTCTTCTTGACAGGGAATTTGATGACCTGGGTATGGACATATGGTTAAATTTCATTTAGTTAACATCAAATATTTTATTTTTACTTGTAAGTTTTTTGACGATGTGACAGTTCTTTGAGATATAGTTAGCAGGGAAGTTATTGATACTGTTATGTGCAGATTATGATACTTTGAGAGCATTGGATTCTGACAATGTTCCAAATGCTTCGCCAATGAGTGAGGAAGAGATAAGTGCTCTTCCTATTCACAAGTACAAGCTTTCCGGCCCTCAAAGGTTAGTAGGTCTTTTCTGCTTCAAGAGTTATTTTATTTTCACACGCATGGTTAAACCACATGACTGTCCTGTGTCTTTTTGTTTATTTTCTCTCTTCCATGCAATGTATACTTTATGAAGTAAAGGGAATATCTTTAAGTACTGTAAATTTCAATTATTTTTGGGTGATTAAAAAGCTTTTTTTGTTGTCAATTCTGTGTTCTCTTTGATCACCCTTGTCATTAACTGACTAATTTTTTTTCTTCTTGCATTCATCATTATAATCCATCACTTGCATGTTTTAAATTAAATTTTTGCAATGTTATTTTTAAACAAGTAGTCTTTGTGAAATTTGATACTTTTAAACCACTTTCCTAAAAATATGCCATTATTGAAATTATAATTCATCATAACATGGAAGCATCTTGATCCCAACCTATCGAGTATATGTACTTCTTTTTCCTTGAATTATTGTAATTTAATATACAATGTTTTAATCTTAATTTTCTTTATAACCGTAGTTATGATGTTAATAGCAGGCAAGGAACCGCTGGGGAATAAAGCTTAGGGCTCGTTTGGTTATGTGTTCAGAAAACTTGGTTTAAAAATTGTTTTTGAGAAGAGTTTTATAAACTAGTTTTATGTGTTTTAATTTTTTTTGAAGCGTTAACTTGATTTAAAAACAATTTTAGAAAAGTAAACACACACATGCACACTTATATAGTATATGAATAATATATAATTGTGTATATATATATTATATATTTAAGTATACAGATAACGTGTATTTACTTGTACATAAACATGTAACATTTATAGTATACACAAACACACGCATATATATATATATATATATATATATATATATATATATATATATATACTCTACAAAGCCTTTTCTCAATTTATTGGGGTCGGCTACATGAATCCTATTTTTCCATTCCATTCTGTCCAGCGCAATATCTTCGGTTAAACCATGTGATATCATGTCCTTTTTATAATATCCCACAAAGTCAATTTAAGCCTACCTCTACCCCTTGCGTTACCATCAATACTAACTAAATCACTCTTCCTTATGGGAGCATCCATTGGTCTGCGCTTGACGTGTCAAAACCATCTAAGTCGATTTTTTCTCAATTTATCTTCTATAGGAGCTACTTTTACCGTTTCACGAAATTGTTCATATTTAATTTTCTCCTTTCGAGTTTTACCACAAATCCATTTTGGCATTCGCATCTCCGCCACTTATTTTCTGCACATTTTGTTTTTTGTTTGCCCAACACTTTGTACCATATAACGTGGTGGGTCTAATGGCCGTTCTATAAATTTTTTCTTTTTAACTTCAAAGATATACGCCTATCACACAATACGCCGGTAGCACTTCTCCACTTGACCCAACCTGCTTTAATCATATGAGTAACATCATCACTAATATCTCCATCTTTTTGAATAATCGAGCCTAAATGACGAATACGATCATTTCTAGGTATCCCTTGACCCTCCAATTTCACCATATTCCCGTTTGTCCTCCTATTACTACTAAAATTGCACTCCACATATTCTGTTTTAGTCCGGCTTATTTTAAATTCTCGTTTCTAGAGTTTCTCTCCACAATTCCAATCTAGCATCAATCACCATCTTAGTCTCATCCACTTAAACAATATTATCTACAAATAGCATAAACCACGGCACCTCATCTTGTATGTTTCCAGTCAACTCATCCATAACAAGAGCAAAGAGATAAAGACTTAGTGCCGAAACTTGGTGTAGACCTACAGTAATTGAAAATTCATTACTTTTTCCAACTGATGATCTTACTGTAGTCTTGGCCCATCATACATATCCTTGATCACATCAATATATCTACGAGTCACTCATTTTTTATGTAGAACCCACCATATTATATCTCTGAGTATCCTATCATACGGCGTCTCCAAATCTATAGAAATCATATGAAGATCCTTCTTTTTCTCAATAAATATCCTTCTTTTTCTCCTTATACCTCTCCATTAATCTCCTCAATAAATAAATTGCTTCTATTGTTCACCTCCCAGACATAAACCTGAATTGATTTTCAGATAGTGTTGTTTTTAATTTCAATCTATATTCAATCACTCTCTCCCAAAGTTTCATTGTATGACTCGTTAACTTAATACCACGATAATTGGAACAACTTTGTATGTCCCCTTTATTTTTATAAATAGTACTAAAACACTCTTTCTCCATTCATCGGGCATCCTATTAGTCATTATAAAATATTAAATAATTTTGTGAGCCAAGATACGCCTTCCTCCCCTAAACACTTCCAAACCTCAATAGGGATACCATTTGGTCCTAAAGCCCTCCTTGTTTCTATCTTTTTTAGAGCAATCCTAATCTCTGTTGTCCTAATTTTGCGAAAAATACATTTTCTCGAGTCTCCGTAAGGTCTTCTATATCTAATCTACTCCCATTATCTCCATTTAATCACCTCTCAAAGTAGCTTTTTCATCTTTTCAGAATCTCATCATCCTTGACTAGGACTCTCGAATCATCACTTTTAATACACTTGACGTTAGTAAAATCTTTTTTTTTTGTCCCTAAGTTTAGCAAGCTTATAAATGTTTTCCCTTCTTGTGTACCTAAGTTTGTCTAAAGATCATCATACGCCTTTAACTTAGCATCTAATACCATTTTCGTAACTTTCTTTTTAGCCCATTTATATTTCTCAATTTTTTTTTTGTTTCTAGTTGCTTGCCATGTTTTAAAGCACTTCCTTTTGATTTTTACTATATTTTGTACTTCTTCATTCCACCACCAAGTTTGTTTAGATTGTGGCCCCTTTTGATTCCCCAAAAATTTCTTTTGTTATTCTCCTAATGCATGTGGCTATCTTATCCCACATTATGTTAGGCTCTTCTTCTGTATTCCATGATGCTTCATTTAATTCTTTATCTTTTAATAGTTCTAATTTCTCTCCTTTTAAGTTCCCCCTCCTAGTTTGTGGATTAGTCTTTCCTTTTCGCATTCGTGATTGATTTTTAATATTTATATCCAATATCATTATCCTATGTTGTGAGATTAAGCTCTCCCCCGGGATAACCTTATAGTCTTTACCATGTTAATCGGTTCCTTTTCTAGTAATGAAAAAATCTATTTGGCTCTTATTGGTTCCACTTTTATAAGTTATCAAGTGTTCAAGTCTCTTTTTAAAACATGTATTTATTAGTACAAAATCATAAGCCATCGCAAAATCTAAAATAGACTATCCATCGTCGTTCTAATCTCCAAAACCATATCCTCCATGCACTATCCCATATCCTACACGATCTTCTCTTATATGGCCATTAAAATCTCCCCTTATATAGATTTTCTCACTTATTTCTTGAATTAGTTCATCCATTTGTTCCCAAAATTGTACTTTAGTGTGCTCACCCAATCCTACTTGGGGTGCATAAGCACTAACAATATTAATTATATTTTCACCTAAAATCAGTTTTACAAGTATAAGTCTCACCCTATGAAGCACGGACACTTCTCCGAAGGCCGCGTACGAGTGTCGGACACTCAAAGGACACGGACACGCAAGGGACACACGTGGCGTGTCGGGATTAAAACGCATTTAAAAATAGTTGGACACGCAAGGGACACGGCTGAGATACGCAAGGGACACGACTGACATAAATATATAATAACTTTAAAAAAAAGGGGGCAGGAAACATATGTTTTTCTTTTCTTTTTTCTCACTTATATATTTTCAACTGCTTAATGTTTTTTTTTAATCTCTATTTAATAAATTGCATTAGCCATATGCATTTTGATAGTTATTATTAGTATGTGATTTAGTAACATTGTGATGTTTGATGTGTAGAATGGATTTAATACTCTTAATGCTTATATGTTTAATGTTGTTCTTAGTATGAGATTAGTATTAATGTGATATTTCATATTTTTTATATATAAAAATAATTATAAAAAATATTTATTTAATACCGTGTCCCCGCCGTGTCGTGTCCTGATTTTTTTAGATTTGCCGTGTCGGCGTGTCCGTGTCGTGTCGGACACGACACCCGTGTCCGTGTCCATGCTACATAGGTCTCACCTTTACTAATAACGGAAACGATATCATCCTTAAGGTTCTTATCTACTATTATTCCAACTCCGTTCCTATTATTCTGTTTTATTGTATAAAATAATTTAAACTTTGTATTTTCTATTTCTCTAACTTTCTCACCGATCCATTTAGTTTCTTGTAAACATGCTATGTTGACTTTTCTTCTTATCATGGTATTTACTAACTCAATCCCTTTCCCTGTCATAGTCTCTATGTTCCAAGTCGCTAACCTAAGTCTATTATCATAGACTAGCTTTTTTACCCGCACACGTCTAGATTGTTGCAAGAACCCTTGTGTATTTTTCGTTGCATCCAGGCGCCGATGCGACGCCCCTTGCCTATTTTTCGAGACACTCGGTGGCAGTCGCAACGCATCATTTAAGGGAAATTCCCTAGTATTAGCGCATATATTCATAGGATTCATGTTCATAAAGATCTGACAAAGTTTTACGTTGGCTGTTAGCTACCTAATGCAACCCTCCTCCTTTATTTGGGCTTGGGACTGGTAGTGGCCAAAAAATATAAGAAGTTAAGCACGACATTGGCGGAGTTATATATATATAAGCGTACATATAACATGCATTTACTTGTACATAAACATGTAATAAGTGTATATTTTACTTGTATATATATTTTATATTATACATATATACATGTCTATACAAGCATGTACACGTACATACAATATGTATTTATTTTACTTGTATGTATATTGTATATTATACATATATACATGTCTATACAAGCATGTACACGTACATACAATATGTATTTAGATATATATATATATACATATATAGTATGAGTATATTCTATCATATATATATGTGTATATTTTACTTGTATATATATATATATATATATATATATATATATATATATATATATAGATAGATAGATAGATAGATAGATAGATAGATAGAGATAGATAGAGAGAGAGAGAGAGGCTCTCCAACATACCTCCTAGCAACATACCCTTTTTTTAAAATAGTAAAAAAAATAATTTTGAGATGATTTTTTTTATATGAGTTCATGATATTTCAATGTGCCCCTATGAAAAAAATCAATTGAAAATAATTTTTTTGTTATTTTTAAAAAATAGGTCAAAAACTGTCAGTTTTTACCCTTTAAAACTGCCATTTTTTTTACCTATTTTTTAAAATATCAAAACACATTATTTTGATCTGAATATTTTTACAGGGGCATATTGAAATATTATGAACCCATACAAAAAATATTAACTCAAAATTTTTTTTTTTTACTATTTTAAAAAATAGGTATGTTTAATATGGTATGTTGGAGAGCCTAACTCTCTCTCTCTCTCTATCTATATAAATAAATAATATGAGTGTGCCCTATCATATATATTGATGTAAATCTACAAATGCGGAAGCGTTATTGTTACACTACACACCAACAACAAATAAACTAAACTAATGAAATGAGTTTCTTTCTTTCTCATTCTATTCTCAATCCTTAATATTCAAGGTTAAGTACAAATGAGGGCCAAAATGCCTATTTGTAGGAAGAGTTAGCTTGCTATCAAGATAATACTCAAAAAGACCAAAAAGACCAAAAATGACAACTAGTTACTAAAAATGACCCATTAGCCCCAGACATGCTTGGAGACTAATTAAACACTAAAAATAAAAGAAATTACCATAAACCCTAAACTAAAAATGGAAAATAAAAGATAGTCTTCTTTCGGAGGCACAACCACGCGCCACGTGTCACTAGAAATCCCATACACATCATTCTCCTCGTCTTTGATAAAGCTCGTCCTCGAGCTTGGAGGGGTGACTCATCAACGCCAAATGTACTTGAGTCGCAACAAGTGTTAGCTTCCAAAGTAAAATCCAAATAAAATCTAACACGTAAATGGACCGGCCGAACTTCTGTTAGACCCATATGGACCTAAAACAATTGGGCGTAATATATATATATATATACCCGAATCTCAACGATGCTCCCTACGGAATCCGAGCAACAAAAAACTAACGACCATATCCGCCTTCTTAACACCACAAGCACATGGCTGCAACTTGACTTGGCGGACCCTTGAATCTGACCGAACGGTAACTCCAACGACCGCACCTTTGCGAGTACGATGGCGAAACAAGTGGACTGAAGACGGCGACATCCCTGAAAGTCGGACCTCAAAATGGCAAATAATCGGAAAATGGATCCCAAGTGGGTACATTTCTCATGGAAGTCACATGTTGTGTCAAAAATTGACCGAATTAGAGATTATTAGGGAGGGTGAGATTTGCTCAAAGTAAGGTAGGCCTGTTTGGGTCGGATTTGATTTGGTTGGGCATTAATGAGTGGGGAAAGGTAAAAATAGGGTTAAAATTGGGGGTAAAAGATTAGGGCTTTTGTCAGAATAGGGCTTCAGAGGTGGTGGGGGTTGATTTGTAGTGGCAGAGGGGTTGGGAGGGGGCAACAGGGCTGGTCGGTAGTCATTGAAGGCTGGCTGACCCTTGTGGAGGAGGGGCGAGGTGGTTTTAGGGTTCGAAGGTGAAGGCGACCAGAGGTGGGGCTGGGTAGGGTAGAGAATGGGTCGGAAGAGGGGGTTGGGGTAAGTGATCGAGGGCTGTCGATAGGGATTGGAGGGATACTGGGGTTGTTTCGGGGGTTTGGGGGTGTTGTTGGTGCCGGAAATGGGTCCAGGTGGCTGGCCAGTGGTTGGCGGTAGGGTAGGGAGGTAACGGGGATCAAATCGAGGAAAAAGGGTCGGGGGGAGGAAAAAAGTGGCCGACTTGCCTCTTGTTTGGCAGATGGCTGTCGTGACAGGGGTGGCGTTAGAGTTTATTGGGATTTGTTGGGTTATTGAGGGTTAGGGTTTCGATTTTGGGGCTTTGAGTTTCTTCGGCTAGGATTTGGGTAAAAACGAAGACGGAGATTCATGTAGTCGGGGTGGTGGTTGTGTGGAAGTAGGAGGTGGAGGAGGGTGATGGTGGAGATGGAGGATGGAGGTGGCTAAAAGGGTTGGTATCCCCCCTTTTAGTGGTGATGGGATTTAGGGTTTCCATCCACCCGATTTCCATTTAGACATTTGTCAATCTACTGATTTAAGGGTTGCCGGAGTTGGAATCACAACTCGTGACCCGCTTCACGCATCACGACGAACACCAAGAACAAACGCATCTCTGATACCAATTTGATGTAAATCTACAAATGCGGAAGCGTTATTGTTACACTAACTATTAACTACACAACAACAACAACAAATGAACTAAACTAATGAAATGACTTTCTTTCATTCTCTTTCTATTCTCAATTCTCAATATACAAGGTTAACTACAAATGAGGGCCAAAATGCCTATATATAGGAAGAGTTAGCTTGCTAGTCAAGCTAATACCCCAAAAGACCAAAAATGACAACTAATTACTAAAAATGACCCATTAGCCCCAAACATGCTTGGAGACTAATTAAACACTAAAAATAAAGAAAAATTACAATAAACCCTAAACTAAAAATAAAAAATAAAAGATAGTCTTCACCCGAAGGCATAACCACGAACCACGTGTCTCTAGAAATCCCATACACATTGTATATATATATGGGAAGGATCTCCAAATGACTAAAAAAGCGAACTATTTTTTGTTAAAATAGTAAGAAAAATTATTTGGGTTGATTTTTTTGTGTGGTATTTAAACATTTCAGGGAAGCCACACCAAAAAAATCAGCTCAAAATGAGTTTTTTTGCTATTTTAAAAAAACCGGTCAATATATTTCAGTTTTTAAGCTGTTAAAAACTGACATATACTTGATTGGTTTTTTTAAAGTAGCAAACAAACTCATTTTGAGCTGATTTTTTTTTTGTACGGCTTTCCTGAAATGTTTAAATACCACAAAAAAAAATCAACTCAAAATATTTTTTCTTAGTATTTTAAAAAAAGTGGTCCGCTTTTTTGGTCCTCTCTTTGAGGTTCTTTGGAGACCCGCCCTAATATATATATATATATATATATATAGATAGAGAGAGAGAGAGAGAGAGAGAGGTTCTCATGCGAATTTCAGTTTGCATACCGCTGGCACAGGCTATTTTTGATAAAATAGTAAAAAAAATATTTTTGAGCTAATTTTTTTTATGGTGTTTAAACATTTCAGTAGGACCATAAAAAAAAATTCAACTCAAAATGAATTTTTTTGCTATTTTAAAAAGTCAGTAAAAAATTGTCAGTTTTTAACAACTTGAAAACTAACAAAGTTTGACCGATTTTTTTAAAATAACAAACAATTCATTTTGAGTTGATTTTTTTTATGGTCCTACTGAAGTGTTTAAAAATCATAAAAAAAATCAACTAATTTTTTTTTTTTGTACTATTTTAAAAAAATGGTCTGCATGGAGGATATGCAAATTGGGTATGCATGAGATCCTTTCTGTATATATATATATACTAGGATGTACCCGTGCCGATGGCACTGTGATAAATTTGCTCCCGTTCCCTTTTAAAAACTTTGCAATGCCACGTATGGTATTATTCATCTCACACCTTACTTACGCTAATTAGTTACCCAAACTACAAAAGTAATAAATTCGAGGAACAAAACAATAATTATTTTAATAATTTGTACACTTCATAAACCTAAACCTATAGCATAACACTAAAAGCTATAAAATAACAATTGCTTACAGAGATAAATCAAGCAAAGAGTGATACATCATAAAATATTTGCATTGACACTACAGTTTTCAAATGAATACTAATATTGTACCAAGAATATGAAAAGTAAGAATGAAACCCACAAACCTAAAAAGGCTCATTAATTTGAAAAACAATCACCATATACAATAGTTCACATAGGCCCATAAAAGTATATAATATGTTCATTGTCCTTTGATCAGAGCTCATGCATGTACCCATGCCGATGGCACGGTGATAAATTTGCTCCTGATTATTGTTCGTTACACTCACTCACTCCTATGTGTGGTGTTTTACACTTTTAAAAAGACTTAAAAATATTGATTAAATTTTATCTTTTTTAATAATGATGTTACACACCTTTTTGTAACATTCTCTAGCTACACATTTTGTAACATTACATGCCACGCTTGCCCGTGCCGATAGCACGCTGAAATAATAATATCTTTTCAATTCATTAAAATATATGTGAAACTGAATTCGAAATAAATATAACATATAATATTAAGTTAGAATAATTCATTAGTACACATGTTAATGGCAGAATTAAGCAAACTAACCTTTAAATGTGTCGATGACACAATATTAGTAATATAAATTTGCATTTACATATAATATTGCATTTTCTACTGCCCTAAATTAAGTGACATGAAATTACATATACGTGTGTCGATGATGCAATATTAGTAATATAAAATTACATATAAAATTGCATTTTATACACCCTTCAAAAAAAAAAACACCACATACATTGACATGAAGAAAATGAGTAAAGTTGATAACTTTCAAACAAACAAAATCAACTTAAAATCATAAATCAGATGTAACATTGCTCTAGGCTCAACTATTGATTGTCCACTGTTTTGAGTTCCTATAATTAGAACTTAACATTGATTTGCTCCTAATATTAATTTAGAGGTGGTAAAAATAACTTCAAATCATTATTTTTTCAGTATTTATTTAGAGCGGATTTGTAAATTGAATTCACAAACTATATTTATTAAGCACCAAGGTATTGGTTATGCTGGCGCGGGGCCCTAGGAATCTCAATTGCCCATGACTGTTTGCACATGCCGAAGTACAATAGGCAAAAGTTATAAAATAATAATATAAATTTATTTTAGATGATATATAGTGTTGGTGAAAAGAGGGTACAGCCCCTAGGAAAGTGTGACCGGCGACACAGTTCAAAACTGACTTCTGCGTGCCCCAAAGGCACGATGAGATCGAACAGTTCACTGTCCAAGGTTATGACACGGCTGCCAAAAAAAGTTTTGAAAAAAGACAAAGATGTGACCGGACAGTTCATTTGCTTTTAAAAGAAAATAAAGGTGTGAGTTTGCCCTGGATGAATAGAACCATCTATATATTATAAAACAAATAAATTATAGGCATGTGAATACAAGTGTTACAAATTGTTAAACAAAAAAATATTGTTATGCCCATATATATTCATTAGATTCAACATCAAATACTGCACTTTTCTCTCTTTCATCTCTTTCATCACTTCAGATCACTGATAGGAAGTTGGTTATAACTGAAAAATGCGGATACTATATTTTGTGGCCTATTTCTTTCATCATGCCTTCCACGATGTGTCTCAACTTTGGATATAACTGAAAACGCAATAAATGATTAGTTGATGAACATATCAAATGAAAAGGAATATGATAGATAAAAATACAGATGTACCTGCTACTGAGAAATGGTGTACCTACTACTACAAAATGGAGATAATGAGATCTGCAAAACGAAAGAGACAGAAAGTGGAGTAACATGAATGAGTATTCTAAAAACAAAAGTAGAGACAGTCACTAATGTTTTGGAGAAAACAAAGGTAGATGATAAAATCGATCAAAGAACTCAAAAAGGAAAATACCTTCATGAAGAGCAAATGTGAGAAATCAGACATTACTCTCATTGAACTTGAAAAGCTTGAGCAGAGCGGAAGCAAAATTCAAATGGGCAAAACAGCTCTGATTTTGGTCCCGCTTGAATTTAGATGAAAATAATCTTTGCTGTTCATACTATACATTTGTAATTCTGAGTATCCAAAGGATTCATAGGAAGATCGTATGTAACTCCGAAAAATAAAATATAACATGAAAAAAAAAAGGAAACTGAACTGGGTTTTAAACAAAACTAAGAACTGGGTTTCTACAACGGTATTAAAACTATGAACTGGTGGCCATTAAACCAACACTCAAAACTATGAACTGAGCATTAAAAACTAACAAGCATGAAGCTTAAGGCAACAAAAAAAATACATGAAGTTAAAAAAACTCGTATACAACATATAAACAAAAATACATACACCGAACAGCTTAAAAACTCATATATAGCAACACAAACAAAAATAATTGTAGAAAACCACCATCAAACACCTCGTCTGCACTCAGAAAGATTTCAACCAACACGAGAAATAAAAAAAATTCATTTGGTGAAAAAGAAATGTAGAAAATGAACCATCTTTGTATGGCTCGATCGATTCTGTTGATAATCCTTTTGATCTTCTGTATGCTTCAGATGATCTTCGATCTTCTCCTTTTGATATTTTGCCTGCTCCAGTTGTTGTAATTGGCTGAATCTCAAGTCATGGAGTCTTTTCATCGTATAATTGTCTCTGGTATGTAGACTGAAGTAGTCTTTGGGTTGATTCAAGAAGGTTGCTTTGTGGGAATTCATTTTTTTGGCTTTAGATCTGTTTATGTTTGGCATGGTTAGTAGTGATGTACAGTGTTGCTGAGTGATTTTGTAGTCTTTTTGATGAGGTTGATTTTCTTTTTTGGTTCTTTGGAGATGAAGGTAGTGTTGGGATTGTGCGTAGTGGTAGAGATAGAGTGAAGCATTTTGTTTCAGTGATGGAAATGAGCGGATTGTTTTCATTGTAGTGGTTTTGTCTTGAGGATGGTTTGTGATAGTACAAATATTGCACCACCTGCCGCGAACGCTACTCAGGCATGCACATGAGCTTATAGGACGCGGCCCTACTCAGCACAGGGTGCGGCCCTGCTCAGCACGGTGCGACACCAACAGTTTTGGCCATTTATTCATGCCACAGCCTTATATTACAGGTGCGGCACCCACGGCTTTAGCCTCATGCAGGATGCAACACTCAATATGCCTGCCTTACAGGCCGCATCCCCCTCATTCGCAGCTGCTCCAGACTTGATATATGCCACGTGCTTAGGGCACTTGACACAGCTCACATACCTCCTACAAATAAAGGTCCACACCTCGAGATCCGGGGAAGATTCCACAATACCTGGCGAAGCCTTGCCAAATTCTCTTTACACAAACCTCAACATAATGCTTGGAGGCTTCTCACCTACAACGTAGACATATCTCTGGCACTCCCGGAACCGGTACAGTCATGTATTCTTCTCTCTCATCTATCTTGGATGCCCATTGCGGCATTGTAAACTTGTACAACAACGATATGAATATAATGAGTGGGAGGCACCAAAGTGGACGTAGGCTCTTTTATAGCTGAACCACTCTATATCTTATCTTTTATCTCTCTTTACTTGCTCATTTGCTTATTATGCACTATACACTTGATTAGCTGGTACGAGAACGACTGGTGGACGATTTCTCGTATCATCAGTTTGGGTGAAGCACGTTGATTTCCTCTTGGTGTGTTTGAGCGGAGAGTTAAATGGCTGGTCTCTGAGATGTTCACTCGTCTGTCTGTATACAAAGAATCGTTCTTTTTTCTCGAGCCCTGCGCTCTTTTGAGGTATACGTAGCCCCATCATTTTCTCCCCCCGTGCACAATCTTGAACCTTACATGCAACTTCTCGTGTTAAATTCCAGCTGCTAGTTGATAAAGACCAAACTCATCAACTTTCAATCTGAACCATCAGTTGGAAAAGACCAAAAGTCCCTCCTTTAATATAATATATAGTGTGGATCAAGTGAGGTCCGCCAGTTTGAGGACCCTGAATGAGGTCCATTTTTTTAAAATAGTAAAAAAAATATTTTGGAGCTGATTTTTTTTCTATGGTTTTTAAACATTTCAGTAGGATAATAAAAAAATAATCAACTCAAAATATATTTTTTTACTATTTTAAAAAAATCGGTCAAAGTTTGTCAGTTTTTAAGAGCTTAAAAACTGACACAGTTTGACCAATTTTTTTAAAATAACAAAAAAATTCATTTTGAGCTGATTATTTTTTTATGGTCCTACTGAAATGTTTAAAAACCATTAAAAAAAAATCAGCCCCAAAATATTTTTTTTACTATTTTAAAAAATTGGACCTCATTTAGGGTCCTCAAACTGGGACCTCACATGATCCTTTCCCTATATATATATATATATATATATATATATATATATATATATATATACATATTAATATCATGTATGCATTGACAATGTTATTTAATATATATGTGACTATGGGTACTTGTATATATTTTACATATGTCAATACATTATATTTTATATGTGAATTATATATTAAAGCAGAAATGAATGAAAATAGGGAGAATGGACATTTCCGAGTTAAAAACACAGATTTTTGAGAACAATATTTTGCTGTTTAAACACAATTTTTTTTAAACTCAGTTTTTAAAAAGAGATCTGCCAGTCGCAAACTGTAACGGTAAAAGCAGAAAACATTAAACAGTTTTTAAACACGTAACCAAACAGGACCTAAATATCACTCGTCATTGTTTAAGCACACATTTGACCAATTAATGATGGAAGGCTTAATGGATGCATTGCTCTCTACCCATGCTGCTGTTTTTTGTCATGACCTATGCATATGTTTGTGTGTACATAAGCATTTGGGACGGCTTAGTATGTGGCTGTAGTGTGTGGTTTTGTTTGTGTGGGGTGTGTGAGAGAGAGAGAAACAGGGAGGCATTTTTCTCGTGACAATGCTTGTGGTTGCTCTCTCACCTGCGCTGCATGTTATTGCTTCATTCATAGACTAATGCAGAAAAAATCAGGTAGCGTTAGATTATCACCCTGCGTAATATCTATAACCTCCTTTGTTGATCTTTGTAGACCGTCTTTGGAAACTCTGACTGGATTTGTTGTTTGAAACCCCCACCCCCTACCCCTGACAGACGGAAAAAAAAAAAAAAATCTCAACCAGTGGTTGGAATTTTATACTTGTTCTATGCCTGGATTTAGGAATATAATATCATCTAAATTATGAAGTTCTTTGGAATTTATGGATCTTGATGCTGTTTTGTCAACAGTTCTGTCTCATCAGTGCAACGGACTACTTCTTCAGCCTCAGCTGAGGTATTCTCTGTTCTTTGTAATGCTTCTAAAATAATTTTGCTTTGTGTAATCATGTTGAAGCTACTTTGAATTCTTTGCTCTTTATTAATCACATTGAGTTATGCACATGTACACATTGTATTTTGTAATTTGTGTTTGGGAGTTATTGTTTTGCTTAATAACTGCATCTATGCGATTCTGATGTATACGCCCACACATGGAGGTGAAGCACATATCGAAATGTGGAAGATGATTATTTTTAATTGCATTTTGTTTTGATTAGGTTAGGTTGCCCTAACTTGGTGAGTTCACTTCCCCAGATCTATATGTGCATTGTGTTAGGTTCCGTATGATTTGAGAGTCACTTGGTAGCAAATCATAATTTGTTCCACGCGTTGTTTGTGTAGCAAGATCAAAACGGACAACAATGGTTAGAGAGAACACCCAATACGAGGATGTTGAGGAATTACTTCGCGGCCTGATGGTCGGTTCTAAAGACATCACTTTGATGAGTGGTCTGAATGGTTTCTTGCAAGCCAACACTCGCCTCCATCGCAGCGAACTTACATCACAACCACCATTGCCGCCTCTTATCAACCCTATCAGCTGCATCCCCCACCATCCGTCGATATCCGTTAACCCATTCCTTCTGTCACCATCTTTGGCGATCATGGTTCAAAATTTCGGTCTCGGTCTATGTATGGGCAGCAGGATTTTCAACTCGGTTACGGTATTAGGCGAAATGCAATGATACGCTATTTAGAGAGCTTAAAAAATTTGAAAAAGAAAATTTTAAAAAAAGAAGATAAATAATGTGGACTTATTAGATAAGTTAAAAACCATAATTTAATATGTATGGCATTGTCTAATTGATTTTACTGACGTGTATCGGACTTATTAGGTTCAATATTCCTTAGTAATTCAACGGTAACAAAGTGAGTACAACAATTTAATGGCCAATAAAACTTGGGAAAGAAGTTACATAGATATGAATACAGTGTTTTCATTATTTTTATGCAAGTCATTATTCAGTACATAATGAAATGTTTTAGTACATGTTTATTAACCAATCAATGATACATATTTATTAAAAAGTAATGTACAGTTCTAAAATTTATTTAGACATTAAAATACTATCAACAAACTGATTACACGTGTTCATAAATAATGTACATTTTTGAAACATATTAATAGATTTATTACATATTATTATCAAATGTGTATGTTTAAAAAACTTATTAATGCACTTTTAAAACATATTAACATATTAATTACATATTTATTAATAAATAATGTACATTTTAAGCGAATTAATACACTAATTCACAGATTATTACATATTTATCTATAACTAATGTACATTTTTTAAACTTATAATTAATTAAGTGAAAATGATTCAATCTTTTCAATATATTTAAATAAACAATGTTATATTTAAAGGAGTAAACAATGATATATGTTAAGGAGAGGTAAATAATGATACATTTTAATGCATAAATAGTTGTGCATTTTAATACTCCTTGAAATTACATTTTAATTAGGAACAATTAACTTTTAGATTTCAAATAAATTGTTTAATATGCATTCTCAAAACCTTCACACTCAACATACCCTCAAAAACCCTCTAGCTACATACACCCTTAAACCCTAGCCTCCATCGCAAACCCTTAGCTGTAAATCCTTGGCTGATCTTGCTGCAAAAAGGTGAACATCTCACTCTTTGTTTCAAACGTCTCCATCTCGCTAAAATTGACCAAACTCGATTTGGTTCGTCCTAATTAGCGTTTTCTCGGCCGAGTCGGTCGATATGTCGCCGAGTCAATCCGAGTCACGCCATTTATTGATTTGGGACACTGTATCGGAATGGCCCCTTTCGAGACCAAGTCAGCTCGGCCAAGATTTCGAACCATGTCGGCGACGGTGAATGGAGCGGGGACAAAAAGATCACGGGAGACCAAGATGACGACTCTTTTGACGAATTAAGGTTTAAGCGGCACGTTATCTCCAGCTGTCGTAGTTGAGCCCGCTCTACGTTCGCCTTCACTGACGTGCACTTGTCATGCCACCGCCACCTACCAGACCACAAATGTGATAACCAACGTGACTCTGTGCCTTCCCACCTCAGTCATGGATCTCACGAGCATCCCACTTGTATTTCAATTAATTAAGGATAAATTTGAGTCAAAGGGAGGCCATGTCTGAGAGGCGCAGCCCTGCCACCTCCGGAGACCTTTGTTGAGCTACTGTAATGACAAAACAGGCAGGAGTGGCATTCAGGTTCTTAGCTCAGAACTTATTATTGTTATTTCCTTCCTTTATTTGGGGTATTTTTTTTGGCAACCTTAGCTTATAAAAAGCGTTCCACCTTTATCTTGAATTTGTGATTTTCGTTTTCTATATATGAGATAATAGCAGAGATTTAAATTAAAAACTATTTTCTTGTGGTGTTGTATGTAAATATTTCCGCTGTGTACATTTAATTGGTATTCGAGCAAGCAGTGTTTCTATGGATGTTGATGACCGGAACTATGGGTGGTACAACCCATACGCACCTCAAATCCTCCTTGGTGTGGAGGAGGAGGGGTCTGTGAGTCCGGAGAATGGCAGCTCTGTGTTGCAGCATTTTACCTATCATGGATCTGTGAGCTTGGGCAGCTGTGACATGATATAGAAACGACACCTGCCCAAGTTGCTGCCTAACAACGGAGGAGGAAGTTAACTACAGTTTTAAGGCCAAGGTGATGGTGAGGAACATCAACTCCCAAGCCCTAGCCCCGCTGCATTTTGCTAACACTTGTACACCACTCCGTGCGCAATTAGCCCATGTCGGTTGTCGACACCCCAAAATCTCACCCCTGCATATTGAAAAATCTCAAACCAATTCCGAGTCCCCGAGACTTGAGCCAAAATACCCTCAATGCCTCAGCCAACCCCAACTACCTCATAGCCCATCAAAAGCGCCCGAAGCCCCCCTCAAACACCCTAAAGCGACACAATGACACCCCAAACTATATCTCCCCTAGGCCATGTATCCCCAATCTCGCACTCAAGTTTCATTATTGGTGCATTACCTCGCACTCAAGTTTCATTATTGGCGCGACAGCCACACAGTTAAACATTTTGAGACGCTTATCGACAAAGGAGAAGTAGTTGTAGTTGGCAATCCTTAGATTGTTGAAACTCATGATTCTCGACCCCTTCACATGGGTACCATTTGCTATCATCAAACATATTTTCTCAGATAGTAGCTATCGGGATGATTGCGACAATTGTCTATAGCATCAGTGTAAGTAATGCACTTAGAATTAAAATATAATGTCCGGAGCCGACTCCAAGGAGTATAAGATTTTCCCTTCTAAACACCTGCTCTCTGACCACGAACTATGTAGGTTTGATATGTATATACACGACTACGCATGCTCAATAACGAGTCGAGTGATCAGAAACCGCCATCCCCTTCATTTTTCCATCCCCTATTTTAGTCATCCCCCATTTTACTTTACTTTGCACGCGGATATGTTCGTATTAACGTAGATTAAGGTCCTCAATGCAAAACTTCACATATGCAAGAGCTCATCCTAAAGGAGGCTTTCATTCCCTTTATTTCAACTCGGGAAATTTGATTCAATACAATTTTAAACACACATTCACACATAACATATTTTTATATAAACCTTAATCAGTGTTTGCACCAACCATAAGAGAATAGAATAAATAAATGTAACCATTTTCATTGATTGCAAGGCTTTAGGTACAGAAATATAAGATAGCTGGAATATATAGCTCAATGCAGAGAAAGGAAAATAAATGACCAAAATACCCCTAAGCTTACAAATATGCTTAGATAACTGATAGTAGTACTAATATTTTCTAATATCCCCTCACAAACTCTCGATGAGTGTGCAAGAAGTATTAAGAGCTTGTCAATAAGAAAGGCTTTGTGAAAAGTCAGTGGATGAAATAAAGTGTAACACCCCACCCTTCCGTCACCAATGTTGTCCCCACTTTATCCACCGCACCCAGCAGTATGGGTTTTTTATTAGCTCTATATCCACAAACTGGTGTCAGTGGGGTTCGAACCCCTGATATATGCATCATCAATCACATGCCTTACCAGTGGAGCTAAAAGGCCTCGGCGTTAGAAGAGTGTAAATCTACATATACGAACCATTACTTTCGCTCACCCAGGCGATGTGGGATGTAACTCTCTGGCTACCAAATCAACCATGGCCCAGTCTGTTACATAAAGGGTAAGAAAATAATGTTTTGTTGTAAGTGGTGATGAGTGAGACGACAATTTATCTTATTGTGCTTGGTACGCTATGTGACACCCCTCCTAATTAAATAGCGGGTGATCAGACCTTCATTAAATTAAAACAGGATTCCCATTTGGTTCATTCTTAGCATCACTGTCGAAAATATTTTTAAAACATTTACTAACCACCTAGTATTCAAAAAAGTCGGTGCCAAATTTTATTTTTTTATTAAACAAAACAATATGCGGAAACAAATACCATAACTAACCATCCACGTAATAAATGAATAAGCTGAACAATCATCTGATAAGCAACGGATATAAAATAATACCGAATAAACCATCGGTTCCCAAATCCAAATAAAAGTAATATAAATAAAATTCAAATACACAGCCTGACTGACATAAAGAAATAACTGAGGGCCAACACCCCCGAATGATTAACTGAATTGCACCCTACACTAGGAATGAAGTAACTAAAGCGTCTAATTCCAAATCCTGGAAGCATCCACAAGTGCTGCAGCTACACATTCCTGGACAGATCATCCTGTTTGGCATTCCTGTGGCTAGACACCTAAAAGGTTTTGGAAAAAGGTTCTTGCAAGTACGGGTCGGAGCCCAAGTAAAAATCATTTGAAAATATTTAGCAAAGATTTAAATATCAATTTAAATGAACAGTTATTACTTATTAGATACTAAGTATGTAACACCCCGTATTTTGGAGAATATGGAAATTAATTATATTGGTGATTTAGGAATAATTTGGAGAAATTATTCAATTCGGATGATTTAAATTTAATTAATTCAGTTTAAGTTAATTTCACGCGTGCCGTAATTTGAGGTGAAAATAAGATAATTTTAAAAGTAACTTGGATGGTGATTTTGAGGTCACGGTTGATTCCGAAAGAGTCGAAATAGTCGAAAAAGTGTACCTGGGGGTATAGTTTGTGTCCCGGGACGATTTAAGGCCAACCCGACACTGTTTAAGGGCTTTTCGATCATTCATGAGTTTGTGGTTTAGAGAACTCCGAAAATGCTAAGTCTTATATCTGATATTTGAGAGAGGAACTAGGGTTAGCACAATCATAGTAGAAGAAAGGCAAGAGGAGAGGAAGAGGAGAAGAAAGACAAGAGGAGAGGAAGAGGAGAAGAAATCCAAAGGTTCCTACACAGTTTTTCGCCCCGAACGCAACGGAATCGAGATCGGAGCGAGGGGAGAACCATCACACCATCTTATAAACGAATTTCAGACCTGCTATGAGGCAAGTATTTAAATGGCAATTTATATTAAGCATGTTATAATACCCATGTAGATTAGGGTTTGATTTCATACTTTTGAAAGTTTTATATGAATTTGGGAGGGTTTAATTCATAAACTAAAGTACGAATGTATGTAAAGATGTTCCTCAATGATGATAATATGAAATCATTAGATTTGGGTTGGTTAATAAGAGAGAAATCTTAGTTCTTGATTAATGAAGATGATGAACATGAGAAAACTAGGGTTTTGTGTTTATTAAAGGAGAATTTGATTCTTGGATTGAATCTTTGAAGTTATTTGTGCAAACTTTTCATCGAAAATTATCCCTATGTGAAGATAAAATGATATTTGAATATATTTGATGATTAATATTTAATCTTGATGGGTTCTTGGTTGAAGAACATGAATCTTGAATGACTTGGGGTTTAATTGATGAACACAAGATGTCAATTTGCCAGAATTTTTGACGTAACTTTAAACGTATGCCATTTCAATTGTACTCTGAGTTAGTGAGATCCGTACTTTTTCTGAAAAGCTCTATGTCTTAGCTTTCTAATGAGCTTTGAATCTGATCAATCGGAGTTCTGTAGAGGGAGTAATCGATGTTTTACTATAGGGTGTTTGATCTGCCAGCATAGTAATCTGCCAAAATCTTTGACGTAACTTTAAACGTATACCATTTAAATTGTCCTTGGAATTAAAATGATATCCGTACATGTCTGGAAAGCTCTATGTCTTAGCTTTCTAATGAGCTTTGAATCAGGTCAATCGGAGTTCTGTGTAGGGAGTAATCAACATTTTACCACAGGGTGTTTAATCTGCCAGAAAATTTACGACTCGATTCGGTTTACCAGATTTTAACAATTTCCCCTTTTTAAGCCCAGAACTTGCGGATAACTATCGGGGGCATTTTTGGAACATATTTAGAATATAATGAGGGATATATTGTATGACTGTAGGACTTGATAGGTTTGAGACTTAGTCATGAATGCTAGAGTTAAGGCTAAGGTTAGTTGGGCTTAATTATTAATGTAATAATTCGAGAGAATGAGAATGGACCGTGGAGAGGATAAGGGAAATTATGAGGTAGACCAGTAGGACAATTGTGGATTAACTACTGAATTAACTTAAGGGGTAACAATAGGCCCTTCGGGTAGAGAATAATACTCGAGAATATATGATAGAGAGTATATATCAAATAAAATTGTACAGTGAGCATTCGATATGAGGTGAGGAACCTAGTTAGATTGGGTAGCTTGACTGGGTGGGACGTTAGGTGTACACTATAGATAAGAGGTGAGGAAACTCAAGGGAGTGTCCGCAGCCTAACTTGTGTATCTAATAAGCCTCAAATCAGTCTAGCTCACCCGTACTGCCCATACAGTACGTTACCGAATACCCTGAACTACTATTCAATCATAGTTAAGATTCTCCTTAACTTACTCGTACCGCTCATACAATAAGCTACCGAATAACCTTAATAACTAACATCTCTCCTCTGTTATTATCAAACCCACGTTACCATTTCACATATTTTATGGTTCAAGCCTTAACATTTAAGTTTCTCTACTTAAACTTTATTTTAGATATTTACCATCCATCTTCCTACTATTTACACCTTGTAGATTCATCATTAATTAGATTTACACTATCTAATCTCCCTACTATTTACTATTTAGTAGATTAATCGTTCTAGAACTGAACAACTTGCAGGTTACAATATGCATTTACAACTTGCAGGTTACAATATGCATTTACAAATATATAAACTGAACAAGTACAAAATAAAAAAACATTGTGCTTCCCTCGAACAGTCTCCTTGCTTCTTTGTCCGAGCTAACTCCTGAGCTTGCTTGCTTGGCTCTCTAATCTTCCTCTGTTAAGAGGGGAGTTATTTCTAATCATGAGATTACCTTTAGGCTCCCCCTACAGACGTATACCAGTACCAATTTTTGGGTATGTTTGGCTTCGGTATTTTCAGTTTTCGGTTTTGCGAGAACGCTTACCGATATCAAACCACTCGTATTTCATTTTTTTGGTGACTTTTTCTTTTGATATTGTCATTTCCCCCCGGTATTCATACGTTTGATTTCCTTATTTTTTATTTATAATTATTTGTACTTTTTATTTTTTTTGGTACTTTTAATTTTCAAATGCAAACTAATCTAACACATAAATTATCAAATAATCTACGTATTTGTCTATACACCATATACATAATATATCAAATAGCCTAGTGATGGATCCATATTTCTCTTAGAAAAACTGAAAAAGATCTTATACTAGAGCTAGAACAAAAGAATTAGACTGTATTCTGAATTTGAAAAACTAGTACCTACACTTCGTCAAAAAATGGAAGATAAAATTACACGAGACCTTTATATGGGTGAGAAAACTTATAGTTGAGATCTCTTTAATTTTCAACGGTTGTTATAAATAATTCCGATTAATAACATGAATTAATAGATAAAATATAAAATTTGCATTTTGGCACATTAAATTGGTATTTGTGTATGTTAATTTCGGTGTTTTTAATTTAAAAAAGTGGTACGGTAATTTCGGTAAATCCGTTTTTCAAATGTCTAAACTAGAACTAACTTCAATGTTTTTGTTGTTTTCAGTTTCGGTAATTTCGGTTTTTGGTAAATAAAAATAGTAATTCGAAACCATTTTTTTCACCAAAATAGTACCATACTGTAAAAACCGGTAGACCTGGCAAAATAAGGCAAGACATGGTAACACGAAGTTATAAGTTAATGGGTGGACCCTTAATGGTTTCGGGGCATATCAGTGCTAATCCAATAAGATACGATAGTTAACGGGTCAGGTTAGTGTTGACCCCCTTCATCCGTTAATACCCGATAAAACCCGTTATGATCCATTAGTTGAAGTAAATAAGATATATTGTAGGGTATTATAGATAGTTTATGTAGCTTAATGTTAATTTAATCATAACAAATTTTACTAAATGAGAGAGTTAGTAATGACAATGAATTAATGGGTCTAATTGTGTTTAAAAATGAGCTAATACGTCATCTTATATATGATTCAAAATAATTCATTATCTTAATGGGTAATCACGGGTGAGCACGATACGACACGTTAAGATAACGGGTCGGGTTTGATTATGATTTTTTCATATGATAAAAAAGTCACTCGTTTCGACACGAATCCGATAAGACCTAAACACAATAAAAACCGACACGAACACGACTCGATACGACCCGTTGCCAGGTCTTCAACCACCCTTAGTACAAACTAATCAAATGCTTCTAAATTTCCTTGGCCATATCATATCCGGTCAATTGCATACTAATCGATTGCTTAACAGAATTGTTAAGCCAAGTCAGAATTTTAGAACTATTTGCCTTCAAGAGGTTAGCAAGTCTAAGTGGCTAGCAACTCTAAATGTTTCTTGATGTTTCTTGTCAGATAGCTTAGCATAATCGCACTAACATATCCCCACATTCTATTGCCAGTCATTTGTTTCCCATTTCATAACTCCAGTAAACATAATTTTCATCATTAAACATTAATTGCTTGAAGTGGGTATTTGGCTGCCATTTAAAAAAAATAAAGTGTGAATCCAGGAAAGAAGGAAAGAACGAAGACAGTGGGAAGCAAGGGAGACCTGTGCGGAAGATGACTACAGGTCGGGTTCTGGGTTGCAACGGGTCCGAGTCTTGGATCAAAGATTTGGGATAAAAAATGAGCCGGTTTTGGGTCAAATAGAGTCGTCTTACTGCGAGGATATCATAAATGGAGTGATCTAGGGTTTGAAACTTTCAATTGACGCAAATCTAGAGGCACACTTCAGTATATAGTTCGCGACTAAGGTTTTTTCATTCCAACCTGATCCGTGCAAACAGAGAAATAAAAGATTACGACTCTAATGCAAATATCAGAGATGGTGCGAAGATGAGTCCCGCATAGAGGGTCGTGATTCTGGATATGCCAACAATAAACAACACGAGCCAAAGAAGAGATGCAATATATGGATGCAATAATCTTATTGCAAGAATTTTTGCTTTGATACAATGCGATTTTCCAATAAACTCGAACTAGGGTGTAACAACCCATATTTTTGAGAAATTAAAATTTAATTAATTGGTTTAAATTTAAATTACAAGTGTGATATAATTTAATGGAAATTAAATATTATGGGTTGATTAAATTATTAATCGGAGAGAAATGATTAATGTTTATCGAATAAAATTACTAAGTGAATAGTAACTACGTATTTGACGTCATAGCGAGTGATAATGACGTGACAATATTTTATCTCAATTGGGCGTCATGTGTGGACTATATGAGGTCGAGATAGGAAATTAATTGTGAGTAACTCGGATGATGATTTTGAGGTTACGGTTGAGTCTAGAAGGGTCGAAATAATCAAAACAGTATACCCGGGTGTATAGTTTGGGCCCCAGGAGAGTCTTAGACCAAACCAACACCTCGAGAGGGCATTTTGGTCATTTGGTAGCCTAGGGTTAAAGGAGCTACGAATTTCCAGACGTTATATAAACTTGTAGTTGTGACAGGCTAGGGTAAATGGAATAGAATACACTTGGAGGCCATTAGAGAGAAAAGGAAGAGTATGCTTGGAGTTTAGGAGATGATTCTTGATGCCTTTCACCTTGTTCTTTCATCACAATCATCTTTGGAGGGTGGATTTGAAGAAAATTATCATCAAGAACACGAAATTAGATCACTCCCATATAAGGGAAGTATTTATCTTACAAATTTTATTGAGTTATAATACACATGTAGAGTAGGGCTTTTGAATTAAGGATAATTGATTATATTCTTGTGATTCTGATGAATAGAACTTATAAATTGGATTAGGATTGCATGTAGAATGAATTCAATTGCATAAATAAAACGAAATAAAAAATTATGGGGTTTAGGTCATGGGATAAATCTGGGTTTTGATGAACTTGTGTGAAGAACACAATAATGGAGGGTTTAATGATTATTAGAGTTTTAATCGGATATCGGATGGAATTTTATGGATTTTATACATGATTTGCGTTAGAAATTATCCATACATGTATATTTGATGTTTAGTTATGTTAATTGGGAGTTTCAGATTGTTGTATCAAAGTTTGAGAATTGAAATGGTGTAAGAATTCGTAACAGGAAATTGAAGAAGAAGAGACCTGATACATTTCGAATCGATTCGGCCCAATGGTGAATCGATTCGGCCATTGGGCGAATCGATTCTATTTTGCCCAGAATTGAAAATTGTTCCTTTTAAGCCCGAAAATTTTGCATAATTCGTAAGGGAACTTTTGGGACATTTTTAAATTATAGAGGAGATTATGAAAATGTCAGTAGACCTATGATGGGACTTATATTTATATAAAATGAGACGAGTTAGGAATTGGGATAATTGAGAAAATGTCCATAATTGATAAATAAATGAAATTCAAGACGAGTTACATAGTGATGAGTGAATCTATGTTTACCGGATGGGAATAACTACATACTAAATAAGGGATAAATAGGACTCTTAGAGTAGTGCGCGATACTCGAAATTATAAGAATTAGATTGGTAATTGAAATTAACTGTACGTTGAATATGCGAGAGATATATTATACGTACGAATGGATATAATTGGGTTGTGTGCGTACCTACTGAATAATATATGTATATAGGTTGTGTGAATACCTATAAATATGATTTAATTATGTGTGTGAACATACCTATGCTGCCTGCTATCGGGAGGTTTCCGCGCAGAAGGCGATTCCACCTTGACGATTCCAGTGAGGTTTGGATTTGTACCCCAGAGCATAGGGCTTAGGGTGGCTCACTATGTGACGTGTATTAGTGCGACCGACGTGTCGTTTGGGTACGTTAGATATGTGAGTATCCCAAAGGTTTAGAACTATGTTCGCCTCTATTGTTGTGTTGATTTATTTTAGGTTCGAGGAGACGTGCCGAACCAATAGTGCTTGATTGAGTATGAGAGGTACATAGACTTGATAGCAGAGTATGCCAGCATCACGAGGGGCCATTCCGGGGATGCTCTAGTTGTGTATATATTATATGTGTAATGAATATATACCGGTATGATATATCTACTTATGTGAAACAGTAGAATTGATAGATGATGTATATCTAAAATACTTTAAGTAGTGAAACTTAAATAATTGACTCAATAATAAAATGAGAATAAATAAATAAATAATTTATTATTGAGACCATAGTAATGAGTTGTATGGGGATATACGAGAGAACTAGACTTATCGAGAGTAGTCAGATACCTTATCTAGTTGGGCAGGGAGTACTAGTTAGGTAGAATAGGTTAGGCGTGCACATTAATTGAGAGGTGACGATCTCAAGTGAGTGTACGTGAATATTACATGTGTAATAAATAACTGATTTAAATACTTACAAAATATTTTCAAAATGTTGTACTTGAGCTCTGACCTGTGTCAAAAATATTTTCAAAACCTTTTAGGTGTCCGGCCACAGGGACGCCAAGTTTAGACATTCTATCAGGAGACACGTAGCTGCAGCAGCGTGGAGGCTTGCAGGAGATTTCTTTAGACGTTTCAGCTCTTTCATTCTAGATAGGAGGATTCTAGATAGGAGGTTCCTTAGCAGTTCATTCTGGCGTGTTGCCTTCAGACTACATCTTTTATTCAGTTATGCTGAAGGCAACATCTTTTATTCAGTTATGCATCAGACTGTATTTCGATTTAGTTTTACTTATTGTGTACTTAGAGCACTGATGTTTTATTTGGTCTCATTTATTCATATATCTGTTCAGACTATATTTATGTGTGAATAGTTTAGTTCATTTAATTTACTTCCTCATGTGTTCATAATAAAGATAAAATTTGACACCAACTTATTTTGACATAGGTGATTAGTAATTAAAAAGTTTAGTGACAGTGATGTTAAGAATGAAACCATTAATGATTCCTGTTTAATTTAATAATGGATTGATCACCCATGATTAAAACAGGCGAGATGTCACATAGGGTTTGCTATGGGGAAAAGAAATAAATCTGACCATTCTCATTGATTGAAAGGCTACAAAATATTAAAGTTGAGAATATATTGTTCCATGCATATGAAGGAAAAAGAATGATCGAATTCCTTTTAAGGGATACAAATTATGAAGGATAACTAATAGTACTAGAACTTTGTGCTCACGGAATTGACGAGTACAAAGTCCTCCCCAATTACACTCTGGTTTCACCAAATCTTCTGAAGTGAAAAGTATCGACGATGTCGTGAAGCTCGTACTCGTATAAGGTTGAACCCTATATCCCTCAGCTAGTAAGAAACTTTTAGAACAATTACTGAGGATGGCTCAACGGAGATGACAGGGGAACACAGGAACACCTTCACCATAAATAGAGCCCATTGTTAATATGGTGAACAAAAGAAAATATGAAGGAAACAAAGGGGGAATACAACAAATTCGCCATGTATAGACAAATAAACTTTGGACAATTAAAAGAATATGATGAATGGCAACTTTGTTGCACTTGCTATATGGATTCTTGAGGTCTTATTTAACGCAGATTGGCCTCAAGCAAATTTTGCATACACTACAAATACATTATAACGTATCCTAAATGTGCATTGAGCAAGAAACGGTGTAATATGTAACATTCAGAGAGGTACTATCAAGACGCAGAAGAATGCCAATTAATACCCCGACACCATCGACAATGGGGAATGTGGGTTTAATAACCATCGTTGATGCCATAAAAGATGCTATGCCCATCGGAGACAACAATGAGATGGTGTTTGACAAAGTTTATGAGGCCATAATGGTCGAAAACTCAATCAAAAAACCAGAAGAGCTAGAGTAACTCACCCCGAAACAGTACTAATGATTTCGTGTGGCACCAAATTCAAGGTTTTATTATCAGATCAGCATCACTCTCAAAGCAAGAGAATAAATCATCAAAGCTATCATTGTCGTCGTCGTAGTCACGGAAGACCCCACAATTAACTTCAGTGGCATTATAAAGATGCTGAAGGGACCGACATCCGGCATCACTTTTTTGTAGGCGAACGTTTGAAGTTATGTGACACCAATGTTAGATAAGTATTCCCTTACTGCACCCCTCAGCCAATGACCTTATTTGTGGCCGATCTTGCCCCTCTTAAAGTGATGGAAATAGGTTCATATTATAACATATTGGTCATTTTAGTATTTCTTATTAGTTGTCCTTTTATTTTAGTTCTTTTGTTTCCTTTTATGTCTTTTAATTGGTCTCCAAGCATTTTTGGAACTAATTAGGTATATTTTTGTTAATGATTGTTGTCCTTTTTAGTCATTTAGGTAATTACTTGGTTAGCAAGTAATTCCCCCATATAAATACCCCATGTACTCCTCATTTGAGGACATTCCTCCATTTTTGAATATAAGAAATTCTTAGTTTCTCTCACTAGAATTTGTTTTGGTTTTGTTTTTGGCCATTGACGTATAGTTTACGTCAAAATAGTATCAGAGCACGTGTCGCTCCAAACATTGGTGTATTGGTGTATCGGTGTGTAGATAATCAACAAATCGTACGCTACATTATCAATGGCTCTAACGAAATCCAAACAACGACAAGAGGATATTCAAGAATTGAGGAAAAGCTCTCAAGAATTGAAACAAAAGTTGGAAGAATTGGCACGAAAACAACAACAACAATTTAATGCCCTCTTCCAACTCCTCTCCTCCAAAATTTCACCACCTACCACCGTAAACGATCAAATTTTCGACGAAGAATTGTTACGGCGTAGGGACCTCGACCCGAGGGCGAGGAAGCACCGCTATCAAAACCCTAGATCTGAAAACTCCAACCAAAACCCTGCAATCAGCAAAAATAGCTTCTGTCAACCCATCCCCAGGCTGTCCCGATGTCCCCGACCACGCCGCCACCCTCCGAAACTTCGCCGACCATTACCGCACCTCTCCAACCCCGGCTGGTTCATTTTCCGTCCAAGACGGAGGCCAGAGCTCCCTGCCGGAGCTATAAAAAAAACACAGCCGTCAACTCCTCCCGACATCAATCATTTTCGGCCAGATCTGTCTCCTCTCAACCTCCCAGATGCAGATCCGGCGCGAGGATGAAGCTTCATCAACTCTCAGAGACTTTCCAATCAGATCTGGACCCTCTGAGGAACAGCGACCCTCTCCGGTCAAAACCGACCTTCGCCGGAGAAAATAGGGCCGGATGCAGCTCCAGTGAGGCGGGAAGTAGGGCCAGTGGTCGGCAACAGCAGGCCGCGATTTCCAGACCCAGATCTGCCTCTTTTTGAGGCAACAACAGTGGCTCTAGTTACCGGTTAAGGGATCCGACCAGATTCAGAGGACGTCGTGACCTCCGGCATTGATTTCCGGCCACAACCGATGGTCGACCAGCCTCCCGCCACTCCTAATGCGGCTGGGTGGGGGAGTAGCAAGTGGGCTGCTAGAGTTTGGAAAGACAAGGAGGTGGCTAAGATTTGTGAAGAAGAAGTGAATACATCTAGGGTTTCAATTAATGACATTGGGTTTTTAAGTGGAAGTTTGGGCCTATATTTTGAAAAATTTGGACAGTGCAAGTGGACCTTTTCTGATTTGGACCCAACTTTAAAAGTGGAACCACTTGGATTGGGGTTTAATAAGCCCAAAATTTATTTTATTGGGGTAGAAAAATGTGGGCAGCCCTCAATTTTTAATGTGATGAAAAGTATTTTTTTTGGGCCCCAAAATTTGAAAAAAATTATTTTTACCCCTAATAAATCCTAACAAAATATTTGTTCGTGTGGTATGGTTGGACACAATTTTGGCATGCATTGTTGGTGTGACTCGGGCTACTCCAATTTGTCATTTTAAGTTCGAAGACGAACTTTTTTGAAGCCGGGGAGAGTGATGGAAATAGGTTCATATTAGGATATATTGGTCATTTTAGTATTTCTTATTAGTTGTCCTTTTATTTTAGTTCTTTTATTTCCTTTTGTGTCTTTTAATTGGTCTCCAAGCATGTTTGGGACTATTTAGGTATATTTTTGTTAATGATTGTCCTTTTTAGTCATTTTGGTAATTACTTGGTTAGCAAGTAATTCCCCCATATAAATACCCATGTACTCCTCATTTGAGGACATTCCTCCATTTTTGAATAAGAAATTCTTAGTTTCTCTCTAAAGAAATTGTTTTGGTTTTGTTTTAGGCCATTGACGTGTTTGCGTCATAAAGCCAAACCCCATGTTATCGCAGGCAGCCTCGTTGAACCCCTAACGTCGGCCTCACGGAAGTCAAGCTTATCTACATTGGCCACAAAAAGAAAGTAGAGCAACCTCTTCCTATGAATCAAGGAGATTTGTTTTGTTTGGCGAAAAGATTAGATACTAATTCTGACAGTGCACATGAACAATACTTCTAGAAGAATTGACCCAGAAGATCATTGGTAATGGTCAAAATGTATGCAAGATGGACCAAAAATCACAATTGCAAAATTTGTCAGAGCTTGATATCGCCATACAAGGACTTGGTTCGAAGGAATATTCAGATCGAGCAAACGACCTCGGAAGCAAATGGAAGAGCTCGTGAGTTTGATCGAGCAGTACTCAAATGTCTTCCTGTGGGATCACATAGAATTGCTCGATCTAGATTCAAGCCTAAACTCCCATCAATTGAATGTCAAACCAAGTGTGTCATTGGTTCAGCACGCGCCAAGGTTCCTCAAACCCGATCTTGAGTTTTGAGATCAAAGCAAAGGTTGTCAAACGCCTGGCGGCTGGATTCATCAAGTCCATCACTCACCTCACTCTTGAACATCGTCTCGGTTGTTAAGAGGACATGAAAAATCAGGATATGTGGAGTATTATAACATCAATTAAGTTTCTCCAAAGATGAATATCTCTTTCCAAGTAATATGCAATGTACGCGATGTTGGGTCACCAGATGATTGGTTTCATGGACGACTATCTAGGCAAATTGATCAAAACATATGCTGAGAGAACATCATTCTGAACCCATGCTGGAAACGTGACTACACTGATGTCCTTTGGTCTTGGAATGCCAGAGAAACATAATAGAGAACTAGACTGACCAATTTCCATGATCTGTTCCTTAAAATTGTTGAATTTTATGTTGATAACCTGTAATTAAGTCCAAGAAGGACATCTCCCATTTGAAAACATACGAGTAGTGTTCTATAGGTGCAGGAAAGTCGAGGTGAAGATGAACCCTTCCAAATGTGAGGGACTTTATGGTGTTCGTGGTGAGTCGATGGCCAATCGAAGAAAACCAAGCGGAGCAGAGGGCATTTGTGGAAATGCCTCCTTTAAAGAGCAAGAAGGAATTGAATTTTTTTTGGGGAAAAGTCTCCTACCTCAGACGTTCAGACATTTGATCAAAAAAGCATTAGACGAGCTGACAACCCTTTTAATGCTGCTCTCAAGGAACTCGGTAGCAATGTTCAAAACTGCGGTTACGCGTCGCATTTTGGGTCTAGTGTTGTGTCGCATAAGCAATTTGTGTATTTTATTTTATAATTAGAAATATCAAAAAACAATTGAATATAAGGAAAATATATTAAATCATAGCATAAGCATATAGCTCTAACGCATCATTCCAGAAATAATATCAACATAATTAATCCGGATACATTACATTCCACCAGTAAATACTTAATATTCATCCAACAGCTAAATCACACTGAATAATGAAGGCAAACGAGACAGTTAATTTAGACTTGTCACCTGCCTACGCAAAAACGTAAAGGCGGCAATTTCCAACAGCTATATGTAACCGAGGTGAGATGTGAACTGAGATGAGATTTAAAAGAAGAAAGATCTGAGATGAGAAGCGACATATGAACAACCACAATATTGAATTAATCGAAATCGAAGGATGAACGAAATCAAGTAAAGAAGAGGAAGAGTCAACGATGCCATAGTTGAACAGATGCAAGGATTGCGACTTACGTTGCAACTTCAGAACAGAGAAGGCTTATGAAGTTTGAGAATGAAAGCGAGGCTCGTTTGAGACCCTAAGCTTTGGACGTCTCCTTTTTATTTTCTTTTTCCGTTACCCGACTACGACACTACGCTGTTTTGTTGGTGGCTGAATAGCAAATAAAAAACACGAATAGGATATGCAAGAGACCCGACTGCGTATTTCACTTGCAATTTTGCCATATCACCAATTTACGTATGCAAAATAGGACCGGTGCATACCCCGATGCGCCTCATCACAAAACTGAACCAAAACGTGACATTTCGTGCAAAAGTGCGTCAAATCTGACGCAATATATTTGAAGTATTTATAATGTACAATAGAGAATAAATGAAGGATAAATCATATGCCCTTAACTCTCCTTCCAAACCTGGATAATAAACACTCAAAATCTTGGTGACCCCCATTCAATACATGAGTTGTATCATTATTTTTCCCATTTTATTATTCACTGGATAATATATTGTTTCGCCTTTGAACCATGAACCATAGGGACGTGGGTTTAGTGCGTTGTCTGTGGTCCTCCATAAATTGGCAGTCTTCTAGGCAAACGCGATGGAGGCCGTGATGCGACCACCCCTGAGCTTGTGTGTAATCTAGATATATAATATCACTATAAATATAAGTTTATAAATTGCAATCTCTTTATAATTATTTTAAATTAAACATATTTAGAGATTATGTGCTTATAACTTTTGGAACAATGCAATTGGCAGGACGCAATTAGACAATGCTATGCATACCATGTTATTATACTTATTTTTCTAAAAATTTCTATTTTTTTTGGATCTTTAAATAACATATCATCGCGTATCGCCCGAAACTAATACATTTACCGAGACCAAGTTGAAAGTTTGGTTGCCAAGTCATAGACCAATATCGCCTCTTTAAACCATGACCAACACACCACTCTCTTCAACCTTTGAGCAATAACCAAGCCTGAGAGGGAAAATCCCCCACCTCACCTCTCACCCCTAAAGCTCAAAAACTCATACTCTCCAACCTTCTTTTCCGCTTATACTAAATGAAAATGTAGGCAAATGATTCAAAATGCTCTCACTCAAACCCACTAACGCATCCCATCACGTATGAGCATACATTGCCCTTGCTGAAGACTCCAATCAGAATGATGACCCTTTAGACGACTGATGGTCTTGGGACTGATTTTCTAGCCAACAAACCACAAATGCAGCTTTACACTTGAATAATGTCGAATGACCTCTGTTCTAAAAGGCCCGCCTAGGCTCGAGGCTTGAGAGAAAAGCATCGCCTACGCCTTATTACGCCTTATTCTTGGTAAAAGGCTTAAGGCACACTTTTTTTAAAAAAAACAAAGGATTAGTTGATAAATATTGGTTATGGAGCATGAATATGAGAAAGATGGCTACCAAACATATGGATATATTTTCAAAATTCAAGGTATGTACTATTTTATTATATTACAGGCCTTGGAATAATTAAAATAATAAAAAAAAGAAAAATGCCTTTTTACGCCTAGGCTTGAGGCTTGACCTCTACGCCTCGACCACACCTCGCGCCTTTTAAAACCTTGAATGACAAATGCTATTCATATATTGAACTAACCCCACCCGCATCAAATATCCATCTGATTCTTGGTTTTGAGAATATGGGTTGTCCAGAGATCTCGATTTTTGGAATGGCTACTGAGAGCATAAACATGGCGTCCTAATTAAAAGTCAATTTCTTCTATGTTTAAGGTCATAGTATAAAGTTGGGATCAGTAGGATTAGCAAAAGCATACCTTAATACTTTGTTGCTCTCATGTGTAATGCCCGCGACCTTGCCCTTTTAGGTCATGGGGTTAATTCTCTTGATCTCTCACGATAACTAATAAGGCAAATCTTTGAGTAGGGCATCCTTACAAGGCCTCGGCCACTAAGGGGCCAAGGCCCCACAATTACAATTATTGTCACTTCTCATTTATTATAAATAACAAGACATACAATAATAAACTAAATATCAAATTAAACAACCACAGTCCTTAATACATGCATTGGGAAATTACTTAGACTGCCTTTGTTTTTTCATCTGAATCTGAAGTCTGAATCTGAAAAATGTGTTTGTGTTTTTATGTCTGAATGGACTTATGAATGAATGCATTTAGACTGATTCAGACTTCAGAGGTAATTTACCTCTTAATCATCCAGAGATAAATATAGCCATTAACCTCTTAATCATTTCAAAAAACAAACACTATTTGGTACCTCTTAAGTTTGAATGGTTCAGATTCAGACTTGAGAGATGAAAACAAACAACACCTTGGTTAACTATAACAAGCTTTACAATTCAACAAGTCTAAACAAGGTGCTATCCACAACTAGATATAGAATATCTTAACAAAAGTTTGTTCCAACTCAAAATCTACTTTAACTCTCAAATCCCTTCTCTTTTGTTGCATCTAATTGTCTTCATAGCCTCTTATTGCGAGGAAGTAAAGGAATAAAGGAATGAGCTCAAATAGCCCAGTAAGGGTTAAATTTAATGTCCTCAGCCCACCTGTCAATTTTAGTAATCACAAAAATTTGCATATACCAACAGAACTACGATTTACACAATTAAACAAGATAATGAAAAGCAATGTTTAGGTATGAAAATGAGAGGAAAGAAAATACCAATACCACAGTTTTACCCCCAAAAGCAACAATGAAATATTTTGATGTGAATGAAGAATATGGAGGATATTTTCGTAATTTTTAAGATTTTATAGTATTTTTGTTATTTTGTTAATTAATTGTATTTTCATTTTGTTTGTTTAGTATTTAGAGGTGGGAAGGACAATTGGTATTAAGGGGTACATTTGTAATTAGATCATTAGTTGCTTAGAGCCCAAGCTACTTCCCACCTATAAATACCTCATTTGTAACCTCATTTGAGGTATTTTATATTTTTGAGATTTTAGTGATTGAGGGTTGAAGTGTGCGATATCTTCTTCTTAATTCCCATTTGGCGTTATTTACGTCCTATTTACCTCCTCTGATAGAAAAAACTGATGTCCCAAGGCTCAATCTCCTCTGGTCCACTAGTCCCCGGCTTCCCCCAAGGCTCATTCTCCCTTGGTTCGCGCAATCGTCCGCAACCCTTAGGTTTGACCTTAGAATTCACCACTCCATGACCTTATTCTGGGTTTTTTCGATCCAGACATGCCACAGTCCGCGGCCTCCTCTCCTGCCCCGATTCCAGGATGTGCAATAGGCGATCTGCTGCTAGCTCCGCAACCATGGCCGAGCTCTCCCAAGATGCAAACCCCATAACTAGCCCAGGCTCAATCTCTCTAAACTTGTCTGACTTCAAGCACAAAGAAGGAGGTCACTCTACACATAATGCCTCGGCTTGGCGCATCAATGTCACATCCTTATCATTAGAATTCAACAAATCACCAACAAGGCAAGGCACAATAGTATACTGTTTAAGTCCGCAGCCTCAGAGAAGAAGTTAGAACTCCCGATCTTCAAACAACAAAGGGTATTTTGGTTAAATGGAAGTGTTATCCCAAAAACGATTCCTAACTTAGATTCCCAAGGATCTATATGAAAACCCTAATAAACCTTCTCAAGAGCACATAAACGTTTCCCAATAACTTGCAATCAGTCCTCTAAGCATCCAAACTCATTCTATTCAAGAGAAATGCCAACTTCACAATATGAATATAGGATGAACAGTAAAACTTTACTCCATGTCCATTTACCCAGAAACTCAAATTTACACAAGAGACCTCATCTCGTTCAATATAATCATGGAAACTAGGGTTTATAAGAAGGAAGAAAGGGGTGAGGACAGACTCCCTTACCAAAGGACTTAGTCCGATGGTGAACAGTAGCACTACGCCACCCTTGACAACCGACCTCCGCCTATGAACAGTACGACTCTTTGGCCTTGGTCTGGCAGCAACTCCTTTTGCCCTCAAATTCCCACTCTCTCCAGAGTGTTATTAATGGTTTCTAGCAGCTTTGCCCAGGTGTGCTATTTATAGGAAATGAGAGGGAGCTTAGGGTTTCCAATTATGCCACCACTTTTCCCCAAAAGCCCCTTTTAAAAACGCTTTTAGAAGTTCTAAAAATTGGTTTGCTAGAAATAAGCCGATTGGGCCGTGTCATTAATCCACGTGCTGGGTTTTCTCTATACCTCTGAGGTGAACTCCGCGGTCTTGCAACATAGGCCACAACCTAGGGATTTCAGCTGTGGCCTTTGTTAATGTCCACGGTCTTATCACCCTTCCGCCGCCAATAAGGTTGAGGTCGTGGCCTCAACTACGACCGCGGCCTTTTATGGTTTTGGGTCGTTACATCATGACTGTGAGGTGTTCAATAGTAGCACAATATACCAAAGTCTGCATGCAACTAAGAGACGAACTACTTAAGCTCTTTGATGATACTCCCTCCATCAATTCTTTGTTTTTGTTTGTTTCAATTTAAGAGCCCATTTTAAAAATCAATGAACCAAATTTATAATATTTAAGTAAGTTTTAATATTGACGATTGGTTATTAAAAGTCAATTTTCCGTAATAAGTGACTTTCAAATATGGACTCTTAACTTAGGACAGAGGGACTACAATTTTAGTGGCAAAAAGTACGACTGTATATTATTTGTACACATAATATAATCCCTTCCTTGGTTTTATGTGTTGTTGTGACATCACTTGCAAGTCCAGTCAGTTGAAATATTTTATTTTGTTCTTTTCAAGCATAAGAAGCAAGCGAACGGGAATACAGTTGGGGGATTAAAAGTTTCAGAAGATGAATTGACTTGCAGTGTTTGCTTGGAACAAGTTAATGTGGGAGAAGTCATCCGTAGCTTGCCATGCTTGCATCAGGTTATCCTTCTTTCTTTTGCATTGATTTTTTACCTGCTTGATAATCTATAGTTTTTGCAATGTCCTTTTCTGGATTAAAAACAATGTCTACTTACTTTTTCTTTCATATAATGTCATATATATGTATAACATAAGCACCTCGAAGCATCCCTTCAAGTGTCCGGGACCCCAATTTTCTTATAAAAAATGTGCCCTTTACTAATAATTTGTCACTTTTTATAAGAGTGAATGTGTTGTTTTTTGTGTGTGTGTGTGTGTGTGTGTGTGTGTGGGGGGGGGGGGGGGGGGGGTTACTCGGTTATTGTTCATATGGTCTGAGAGTTGCATAGTCATTTGAAATTTTGTTATCTAATATGTATAGGATAATTGTCATTGTGAAAAACTCTGTTTATCGACAAATACAACACTACATCCTTTTTGGATTTATGATATCCCTTGAAAAAAAAGGTGAAGTGAATATGTCCGTCTCATTTTAAGTATATTTTGAACATGTTCATTTGGGTAGGTATCTTGTTGGGACGACATAACCTAGTGATTTTATTTATTTTGATTGACAGTTCCATGCAAACTGCATCGACCCCTGGCTACGGCAACAGGGAACATGCCCCGTTTGTAAATATAGAGCCGGGACTGTATCTGTATGGCATGAAAATGGACAAGAGGGAATGGATGCGTCTTTTATGGTTTAATGGCTTTCCCGCTGCAACATATTACCATCTGTTGTAGCTTATTAACATCTATCCTAAATTTATATACACGATTTAGAAAAGAATAACTATATGTCTACAATCAATGTAATTTTCTGAAGGTGGATTCCTTCCCGGGTGCTTCTAACTCCATCTAACCAGCACCAACTGATTTGTTTGTATTATTACATTATTGTTACTAACGTAGGGTTGATCAAGTTATTGATATGTCAGCTTGATATTTTTGAACTCTATGGTAACTTAGACATCTCGAAAAGGGAGCCTAATTATGTCAAGTGTGCTCAAAAGAAGAATACACAATGCAATAGGATTTTTACTAGGCTGGTCTTGACATTTTGGAACTGAAATCGAACTCTTAAGTGGGGCCTAGTGTGGCAAAATTATGGGTTGGGCCTAATGTGGGCGGGCTTAATATGGGTTGGGCTAAATATGGGTTGAGCCAAATATGGATTGGGTCAACCCATTTTTTTGGCCTCAAATAAGTATTAGAATTCCAAATATATGTAAAAAAACATAGTTTACTCTTAACATTTAAAAATAAGTTTTATATTTGACTCGTAATTTTTGAAAATAGACTTCATATTTGATTCATAGCTTTCAAATATGGGTCCATATTTGACTCTAGCTTTTAAATATGCGCCTCATATTTAACTCATAGCTTTTAAAAAGGGTGAATTATTTAATAGTCCCTACTATAAATATATATTTTTTAAAAAGGACACATATTTTTAGTTTAACCCATTTAGTCCCTCAAGCACTCAATATTCTCTTATTTTTAGAGGTCCGCGCCAGCCGCACTCCCTTTTCAAAATACGTGGCAAAGGACTTTTTGAGGCAAAATAAAAAGGCTTGGACTAAATAAGTATTAAAAAATATTTGAGGGACTATTTGGTATATGTCCCTTTTAAAAATGGGCCCTATATTAAATGATGGGCTAATATGGGTTGTTTTATTCTTTGGGGCCCATTTTGTCACTACTAGTGGGACCCCTATACATATTTACAAAATATAAAGATAATACATTTTTTCACTTTCTAATAACACGGTGCAAATAAAAAGTTACCATCCAATTACAATAACAGAAATGTATTAAAAACAATTAATTGGTTCATCCATACGTTGTTCATTAACCAAATCGTCAACCGAAGTGCACATGATTCTTTGAGCGAGTTAACCACAAAATAAAAACACTTATTAAATGCATTGAAATAAATCATTACTACACAAAAAATTAATAAATAAGAAAAATATACATAAAAAATAATAAAGTATATACTTACAAGTCTCAAAGCAAGAAAAGTCATCTCCCAAATACCTGAATCTGTTTGTTACTACTAGCAAAGTAGTTTTATTTATTATTTATGTAAAAGTAATCTAGAATTCTACAAAGTGGAAACCCATATATATATATACAGTCAGACTCTCTAACATATCTATGAACCTACTTATTTTTTAAAATAGTAAAAAAAAATAATTTTGAGATGATATATTTATATGGGTTCATGATATTTCAATGTGTCCCTGTAAAAAAATTGAAAATAATATTTTCTGTTATTTTTAAAAAATAAGTAAAAAAGCTGACAGTTTTTACCTTTTCAAGCTGTCAGTTTTTTTTACCTATTTTTTAAAGATAACAAGACACATTATTTTGAGTTGAATATTTTTACAGGGGCACACTGAAATATCATGAACCCATATAAAAAATATCAACTAAAAATTATTTTTTTAACTATTTAAAAAAAATAGGTATGTTCATAGGTATGTTTAATGAGGTATGTTGGAGAGCCTGACTATATATATATATATATATACACACACACACACACACACTAGTGTATTCCCGTGCCTGAAAGCATGATGAAAAATTTCAAAAGTAAATAATTGCGAAACGGCGAAATTTTTTCAAAGTACGTAATCGTAAAACGGTAAAAATTTCTAAAGTGCTTAATTTCAAAACGGTAAAAATTTCGCTCCCTGATAAATAATCTAGAAAATTTAGACATAATTTTCTTTATTTATAAGGCTACCTATCGTGTTTAAGAAATAAAAAAATACAACAAAACAATATTAATAGTTCGTCATGGACCTCATTAATATCTAATGCTATCCAATTTTTTGAATAATGCTATATCGAGTGCCAAATTCCTACTTAACTACCCCCATTATCATTCAAGCATCCTCGGTAAAAGCAATATAACCATTAACAAAAGCCAACAGTCAAGAATGTTGTTACTGTCATACTGATATTAACCAACAGATGGATCTCACGATAGATTGAATTGAATTCAAGTAACCTAAAAACAAAAAAAATGACTCTATTAATGAATTAAATTGAAGTATATTGCATTAACAATGAAATCTCTAACAAATATTTACTAAAGAACTCATAAAGCTAGGAAGCATTGTCAATTCACTCATTTGAATCACCCTAACAATACGCCATTTAGCACCATCTTTCATCACCGCTATCTCGTTACATGGTCTAAAAAGCCTTGAACATATTACTCCCATGTTTGCCTACTTCAATTGTATTCCTCCTCATTCAGAATGCAATCAAATGTCATGCCCACCATCAAACAGGTGGTGGTACCATAGATCTGTTCCAACCGATGTTAATGCAAATAAGTCATAAATAGAGAAAATACTGAAACACAATTATATTTATGAGGATACATTTTAATACCTAATACTTTGATACCTACAAAATTATAATTTATTTGGTATCTCTTGCCCCCTAAAGATGTCAATATTCACCAGGAAGCTTCTTCGTAATGCAATGCCCATTGATGCTAAAATTCAAAAGTTGAACATAAGAATTGCTTCAAGATGTAGATGTTACACTTCATATGTTGAAATAGTTCACTATACTTTCTTATTTATAGTTCCTCATTTCTCATCTGTCTGTTTTTATATTTTAGGTAATTTGGAAAACTATAAACTGTTGCAATTTCGATGGGATTCAAATGTCTTGTATAATGATCATTAATAATGTCATAACCTTCATTTGTAGTATCTCTTAAACATTAAAACCTTAAATACATACAAAATTATAGAGAATAGGGGGTTACCTTGGCAACTCGGTCAACAAAGTTAGCATACTAATGTGGATAGAGCAGTGAGTCACTGTTTACAGAAACATAAACTGAGACTCTGATGAGCAAAATTGAAAATGGAGTATAATTCAAGCTGAGGCTTTGATCCACAACATTGTGTTTCCACATGGAGTATAGCATTGTGTTTCCACATGAGGACTCAGCGAGATAATAAGATCGAAAACTCACCATCATTTTCTTCGGGTTGGATAGCGGCTCAGTCCAATCAAACACACCACAATTGATTATATTTATAGAAGATTCGAGTGGCACCTGGTTTTCATTATACTGCAAGCGAGAGAAAATTTGTGAGACCATTGACGGCGTAGGGTCACGAAAGTCTCTCAACATTCTTTCCAGATCTCAAGCTGTATCGAAATGACGCCGCACTGGTCAACTATGTCCATATCTAGCCTCATTATCAATGCTCTTCAAATTTGATGTTTTTTTGGGAGGATTTCTGTACAAATTACGAACAAAATGATAAGGAAAATTAAAACCCTTAAATGGTGTCATACTACAAATGTCAAAACTATTCATCAACAATTCGTAATTTCACATATTACCTTTTTGTGACGTGAAATTCTCCTTCTGGTTTTCCTTCTCACTGCCCACACATAGTTTCCTAACAAAAGTGTGGAGATGTTAGAGAACCCCAAGTTTAGATCCAAACTTAAGAATCATAATAATTAGTACCAAATATGCCGTTAGAACCTGTTACAAATCATGCTGTTAGAACTTGTTACACTAATCATACTAAATAAACCCCTGTTATACTAAATATGCTCGGACTTTTTAAGGATGCGTGAGAAGCTTCACAAAGTTTGGACTATCCATCAACTCACAGATAATCCTAGCTGACTGATCTTCAGAAGATTCTTTCAAAAATTTCTCAACCACATTGTTGCTGTACTTTCTCGAGGACAAATTTACATAATTCCCCTCAGACCACGAAGAAGATCAAAACTCAAATCCATAAATCAGACCATGAATATATAATCTACTTGCATTAATTTTAAAGATAAACAAAGGTAAGAAAAGAGCTCGGGTATCCGCTGTCATAATTTAAAACTTGGTAATGATCCAAGGTTACTAATTTAACATCCTTGGTGTATATCAATCTATAACCACCGTAAACTATTTCATAATAGAATATGATAATGCACACTTAGTTTGTTAATCACAAACAATCAGTAACCACCAAAGGTTCTTTTCTTTTTAAGAAGAAATTTGTTTCACCATATAAAGAATATTGAAGCAGCATATCTGACTATCAGCAATATTAAGATGGCCATAATTTAGAAAATGGTACTCCCTCTACCATACTCTGTGATACAACAGTGACATATCTGATTTTCAAGAATAAGAACCATATGGAAAATCTAAGATGCCATCATCATTAATACAATGTTGTGAGACTAATTTACCAATTTATACAATGCTCTGAAACATAATGTGAACATAGAACTACAGAGATACTCGAGCAGAAGTGTATATTTAAAAGGTTGTTACCATCATCAATTCTCTTGATATGGCAGTCATTAATGGCTTTATTCATTACCATCTCTACGCGTTCGCTTGCTGAGGTAGGGTTGTAACTGCATTGGCATCTGAGAATGGCTTTCAACCTTGGGGGACTTTTGGGACTCCACCTCAAATTATTTCATAGATGCAAGAATGAAATATAGCACAAACATACAGCAAAAGGATGATGATCGCTTTCTTGGAAACTAATTATTGTTTGCCTAATTCAAACAGTTTATGTAAATAATTTCCAAACAGAGTTCATACAATACTTGGTCGTTGGGTTTATTTTTAGGCCATGCCTTGCCATCCAATTATAATTAATACCCATATAACACACATACACACATTATTAGTAGATAAATCACAGAGATAGATAGATTAAAGTAAAATGGATTGAAATAATTAGAAACATCAATTTGTTATGTGGGCGAATCATCCTTTGGCTTCCGTTTAATCAGACTGTGAAGATTAACACATTATGAGCAAGATAATAAAAATGATGAGTATTACTAAAATGACATGTTCCACTTCCACAATTCTGGATCTACCAAAATGATGAGTATTGAAGAACATATGGTAGATACATTAAATAACATGATAAAATAATAAATCTACCAATTAGTAATTAGTAATTAGCAAGGTTCTAAAAAACGTAGGGCTTGATCGAGGCGTGGAGGCCAAGTCTTAAGCCTTAGAAGCCTAGGCGAGCTTTAGGCGTGAAAAGGCGTAAGGCCTTTTTAATATATTTTAATATTTTTTCACCATAACAAGGCTATTAAAATACTAAAATTGTACATATCATAAAAATATGTCTGAATATTTGCAAATTAAAATACTATTTGATTATTTTGGATGAAATAATTGTCTCGTTTGTAAAAAAATTATTTAAAAGGCGATATCGTTTCACTAAAGCATTGTTGTTTTTAGAAAAAAAGTGCGCCTTAAGGGTTTTACTAAGAATAAGGCGTAAAAAGCTTGAGGCGAGACGTTTCTCCCAAGCCTCAAGCCTAGGCGGTTTTTTTTAGAACAGTGGTAATTAATAAGAATAGAAACTCCATTTTCAAGAACCAAAACTCCTAAATGGTAATAGCAATTAGTAAGAGCATCAACATACTCGTGATTAGACTATCATAATCATATATATATTTAGAAATAATATAACTATTATGTATAAAGGAGCGGGATTTAACTAATGATTAATTAACATTGATCGAAACATTTAGCAATAAGGAAAAGAAACCAATTAGTCGGGAACCTAATGGATGTTGCATTATTCAATCTCCAATTGCCATAGAACCACATGCCTACACAATGAAAATAAGTGCATTTAAAAAAACTGGAAGATATAATAATCAATAAACTCGTATGAGTAGTGCAAGTTTTTGAATAAACGCAATGGAACTTTAAATGGATGAACCCCTGAATTAAAATAAAAAACAAAAGAAAATCTGAAATGAGCATGAAACATTAGTCCCCAACATTAAACTTAACAACACACCTAAACATAAAACTTAACACAACATTAAACTAATTTCCGCCAACAAAAATAAGAAGTAACTATGTAGTATCTAAGAAAACTGTTGTAGTATCTAATGCAGAACATATAGAAATTAACATAAAAATACACATAATAAAGTTGTGTAAATAAAGAGAAATAATTATAATTAGATATAGTTAGATATTTTAAATGAATGTCAAAATTATTAACTAATCTCTGCCAAGAAAAGCATTAGCTAATAATTAGATATGTTAAATGAATGTCAAAATTAAATAAAAGCATAAAAAATGTATGAGTCCCAAATCTTAAAAAATATTATGGCTTTTTTGTCAAACAAAAAAATAGATTTGCAAAAAAGTTTATTTGAACCAAAAAAATAGAACACAATGTTCCAATCAACGAAAAAATGAATACCTGATTAGCTATGAAAAGAATATTTGAGTAAAAAAACACCTATTTATATATGCAATGAAAGCTAATTAGATCTACAAAACTACCTATATAAAAAATAATCACAGAACATTGAAAATCCCTAAGAAATGAACAAATCAATGGAAGAATACCCGTGCGTGTGTAAACGAGGAAGGGAGATTACATAAACTGTTGTACCTCCTAAGACACTCTGCCTAATTAAATCCCGGGTGATCAGTCCTAAATTAAATTAAAATAGGTTTCTCAGTTGGTTCATTCTTAGCATCACTGTCGAAAACTTTTTAATTACTAATCACCTAAGTGAAATTAGACTGGTGCCCAAATTTTATCTTTCATTAACCCAAGAACGAAACTCATGCGAAAATAACTAAACATTCACACTATACAATAATTCAAACCATCACGCAATATATAAAGGATAAAGTCTTGCCGAGTCAACAATCGGCTAAAAATCCAATGCTGCTAAATAAAGCCAATATAATCTAAAACTGAATATCTGAAATAAAGATAATGGACAACATGTCCCAATAGAGAGTACTAAAATGAGATCCTGCACTAGATCTGAAAGAATGAAGCGTCTATGCAAAGTCCTGCCAGCCTCCACAATGCTGCAGCTACGAGTCCCTGGACTGAATCCTTAAGTCTGGCGTCCCTGTGGCTGGATACCTAAAAGGCAAGGTTCTAAAAGGCGCGAGACGTGGTCGAGGCGTAGAGGTCAAGCCTCAAGCCTTAGGAGCCTAGGCGTAAAAAGGCGTTTTTTCTTTTTTTATTATTTTAATTTTTCTAAGGCTAGTAATATAATAAAATAATACATACCTTGAATTTTGAAAATATATTCATATGTTTGGTAGCCATCTTTCTCATATTCATGCTCCATAACCAATATTTGTTAACTAATCCTTCGTTTTTTTTAAAAAAAGTGTGCCTTAAGCCTTTTACCAAGAATAAGGCGTAATAAGGCGTGGGCGATGCGTTTCTCCCAAGCCTCAAGCCTAGGCGGGCCTTTTAGAACACTGTTAAAAGGGTTTTGAAAATATTTTGATAGCAAGAGTTAGTACTCAAAACGTTTTGAAAATATTTAGCAAGTGATTATCACAGTAAGCTGAGTTATTGATTACACATGTTAAGATTTGTGCACACTCTCTTGAGTTACCTCACCCTTCATCTAAAGTGCACGCCTAACGTCCCGTACCTAGCCCACCTTGCTAACTACCCAAGCTAATTGGACTATAGTATTCAACTGAACTTATCTACGCAACTAAGTTCCCATACCGACCATATAGTATGTAATAGTAGCCATATATCATATTGTGTACTAATATAACTGTTCACGCCTTGTTACCTTAAGTTTTCCTACTTAATTTTCTTTTAGATGTGTTCACGGCATCTCATTATCTACTAACTCGCATAAGTAGGTTATTAATACAGTATCCATTTCACACACAATATATACATATAAATTCATTCATTACTAATATGTCCTTTTAACACACATCAAGGACTCTTGGTTCAGAATGGTCCATCGACACCAAGTACGAGTTTGGCTTGGAATGTCACCTCGACCCCAAGTTCATTTCATGTAGTGGTTCGAAAAATCACCTCGACCCCACTAATGAAATTTTATACATTGATTGGTTCGGAACTCTTTCGTCCCGACCCCAACATACTATTTCCATATATTAGTTCGGAATACTACCTCGACCCTAATATAGGCAATTATACTTTAGGTATTCTCTCCACCTAAGTATCAATATAATTCAGTAGGTATACACGCAACCTAATGATAGTGCTCGTACGTAATATTTCCTCTTTAATATTCACCGCACTTATTAGTTTACGATTTATCTCACTATCGCATTTTAATAGAGTATTCACACAACTCTAAGGGCCTAGTTACCCCTCCATTCATTTCAGTAGTTAAGCTATCTCAAACCTACTGGTATACTCCTTGGAATGATGTTTACTCTCTCCGTAGCTCAAATCCCAAATTCCCGTTGCACTACTCGATCGGTTTATCCTCATCGGTCCATCACTTCAAATCTTGCACTCAATAATTATAACGGACCCCCACTATACACCTACTGGTACTCTCTAAGTCCCTACATAGGTATAATATCATCACTAAAGCGAATTTAGTATGATAGGCTTAAAAGCGGATTTAGTATTCTCCTTATCTTAAACGTTACTCACGAACCCGTATCCTGCATACTTAAGTACACTCGTGACATACAAAAGATATAAGAGAATATAAATCAATGAGTATATTAAAATTGCATTACATGCACCCACACACTCAAAATATTCCCCCAATATCAAATCTCCCCCTTTTTACTAAAGACTTCTCACATTTTTTGTCCTGAATAGGCAAAGGGAAGTGTAGCCATCCCGCCCCCTCGTCGGAAGTGAGTGCGCGCTTCGAGACAGGGGCGGCCCTCTCGCACGTGCGGATGCAATGGGAAAAAGGATATAAATGTCCGTTTTCGTCGATGTACAATGTGTGAATGCGTAGACAATGGAGTCACCAATCTATTTTATTCAAAATAGTCAAAAGAAGGAGCCACCTTTGAGGAGATAGCTAAAAATAGAACTAGTGCATGCGAAACCAAATGAGATATGGACTCGGAGATTATGTTACGGAGTGGGAAGGTGTTGGGCACCCACCCCGCCCTTTCTTTCTCTTTTGGGGTATATAAAATATTCTTCTCCTAAATGCATAAATGTGTAAAAGGTGTCGTGTATGTGCCAAGTGAACAAAGTGAATATATTCATGAATGTGTAAGTGTGTGTATGTGTGTGAGGGGTGTAATCATCATATCCGCATCATGGAAATGATATGAATGAATCCTCATAAGGAGATAAACTAACTAAACATGAATAAAATGCTAATATACTGTATAAAAATGGCAAAAATATGAGTGACACCCGAAATTGTAATTTCACTATGGAAAAGTGAATACGCATGTATGGGACTGCTAACAAGATAATAAATACAAGAGAACTAACTGCATGAGTGATATGGCAATATATTAAATACAAGAGAACTAACTCCATGAGTGATATAGCAATATATTAATGTAGACTAAGTGAAATAAATAAGGATTTGAATTTCAAAATGACTCTGGGATGCCTATGTAGCAAAAAATGACATCAAAGTCCACGTAGTTTGCGATATGAACAAAGTTGGGGTCTAACACAATTCAAATCTAGGGCGTCTCTTTTTTAATTATGAAAAAGTAGGTGAAATGTGTAGAAAAATATGAGAACAATCTAAATTAGGAATTATGATTTAAACACCCTTTTTTGATTTATGAAAATAGACTTAAAGGTATATATAATAATAATAATAATAATAATAATAATAATAATAATAAAGGTAGGATTAATGATAGAAATATAATGAATAACTAGAATTGAAATAAGAACACTAAAATAAGCACAATAGCATTTATGGGACTAGTAAAACATAAAAGGATTTTGGACCTTCAAATACTTTTGAATTATGTTTTGAGCACTTTGTTGGTTGGCTTTTGATGTATGGATGATAGTGGCGGATTGGTGGTTGAAGGCTAGACAAGGTGATGTAAGGGAATGTATGAGAGAATGTAGTGATAATGATGTATGCTAAATTCAGAATGGCTGCCGCACTAAAATCTAAGTCTCGTGCAAATGGGGGTAAGGGTTTTCTTATATAGGAAAACCATAAAACTGAAAAGGACAGTTCTGCCCTCTAGGGACTTGCTAGACAACAAAGTCCCAGACCTGCCTATCGGTAGGTTGACTTGACTTGCTGAGGAAGTAAGCCTAGTTTTTCCATAGGCAAACCTAAATGGGTTTTTGGCCATAATTTGAGAACCGCAAGTCCGATTTGCACACGACCCAGACCATTGGCAAGAGGATTCAGAGATCTATGATTTTGTGTGGGACTCCTCCTGAGTTTGAGAGGTTAATAAAAGTCAAATGAGCTCGGGGAGAGCACCGTTGTTCTCTGATTAGAGTTTGGAGGAGGACCTTGGGTCCATAATTAGAGGAGCTCTGTTTGGACCCTGTCAACGAGTGTAGGGGGTGTTAGAATAGGGTGTCTACATGAAGCACCCAATAATGTGTAGATATAAATCAAGTAAGCTAACACCAATTATAAATTATACCAATTTTAATGAATGGACATGCTAGAATAGCGTGAAATTTTTTTAAAATATGAATCAACATGTATATAACCAAATTTTGTCACAAATCTAAATTTCCAAATCAAACATATGTAAATACAAACTAAAACACAAGTGGTTCATAATTGCGAGACAACACTTGATTTAGGAATCCCACACAAACTATCTGACGGAAAAAATATAAATTTGAAACCCAAACAATATAAATAGACATCACTCATGTTAGTGCACAAACCCCTCAATTCAACCCATAGTTAAAAATGATAGAATGCCAACCATAGTGAGAGAAGCTGGGTTCACAAAGGTTAATGTCCGTTGATGCATAAAAATATACCCACTAATGTAGTTCATGACATCTAAGATATATTCAACATTTACAGAGTAAAAAGAGTAGAATAATGTGATAAAAGGGGAACAACATGAGATTTAGAGTGGTTCGGCTATAAAAGAGCCTACATCTGCTTTAGTGCCTTCCTCTCACTATAATTATGTTTATATGTACATAATTGGGCCTCAAGGGTATACAAATGGTGATCAATAGGCTGAAATAGTAAAGTTACATACTTTTGGACAGTAGAGGCCGAGGCCTTATTGTGTGAAACTATAGGAGGCGACAACTCTTATCTTCTGGGTATGCTGGAGAGGATGACTGAAGCTATCTTTCGATATAGAGAGAGAATGGAGACAATTTGGTTACTTAAAGGTTTCTTACCAATTGAGGAAAGGGTTAACCTATTTATAGGAGTTAGTTACTCACGTGCACTGTTGATGTGCTTGTGGATAAGAAGGAATATTTTTAGAAGGTGGACAACTGGAATGCCTTAGGACGAGGTGTAAACTCTACGACCCTTATGTATGTATTAGGCCGATGTGTGATATCCGCGACATTTATGTTCTATATGGCGAGGACATATTCCAAGGCGGAGGCCTCTTACATGCACATGAGCCTGCACATATTCTCATACCATGTGTCCACTGGATACTTGATGACATATTTTGGATATAACAATGTCGATTAAAATCTAAAAGTAACCGCTTGCTTATACATAACTAATAAGGTAAATATAAGTCACATTAGACAAAAATATGCAAACCCATGGGTGTCTAACTTATAACTCCCTAAATATGTTCTTTTTAAATATTACCAATATTCTTTAATCATGAGAGTATGTCATTGCCTAAATAATAATAATAATAATAATAATAATAATAATAATAATAATAATAATAATAATAATAATAATAATAATAATAATAACAATAATAATAATAATAATAATAATTATTATTATTCTTTTTTTCTTCTTCTCATAAACACATAAAAAATAAGTTTCTTGACAACGATAGGTACCACCCTTTTCAGTATCTCTTTCCATTACTTTCACTATTATCTTTACGATAAACTCACCAGCAATGGTTCTTACACACACATCTTAAAATGCAATGAAGAAATGATGACCCAATTGAGTGAAAACAAGTGTTAGAAAATTTTTCGGATCTAAATTGAAAATACACCGTAGTTTAACTCATGTAAGTGTGTGCGATATGATAAAATAAATACATAGTAAATGTGAGTTCATATCGGAGAACTCCATAGGAATTATTAAGGAAAACGTTCATAGGTTTGCATTACCTTCCTAAGCTTTTAATCCAACAAGTGGAAAATAAATATCAAGACGTGTTATATAAATTTTCAATTTTCTCAGCATTAGCCATTCATAAAAATCACAAAACAATTTTTTTTTTTATCTTCTTTAGTTTTTCAAAACAAGTATCTTTTTGACTTTTTTTAAATTTAAATAAATCTAGTTGGTTGTTCTCAAATGACTAAAAGAACACAAAATCTTTTTATATTTTTCATTTTTCAAAACCAAAATGAAATAACTCACATGAACCACAAAAACTTTATACTACATATAATACATATTTAGGTAGGATGTAATAAATATGGAATGAATGGAATATGGATCACAACCTTGAAATACACAAAAGGATCATAACCTTGAAAGACACAAAGGAATCATGTGGCATTAGTTTGAGTCACAAAACCCACTTCCTTCACATCTATTGTAGCACTCTCGGGAGTCTTGTTCTTATTTCTCCTCTTTCTTCTAGTCTTCCTCTTAAATTGACCACTTTCAGATGAAGTAATCATCCTTATGATCTCACTCGTAAGACCTTGTGATGTCCTGGCTAGATATTATACACACTCATTTAAATTTTCTATAGTCCCAAAGAGCGGATTAGGAGATCTACCCATATCTCAAGACGAAAACAAAAATAAGGGGTTTGTCATTAGAACAATAGGTACAAACATAGGGTTCATAGGTTGTTACCTTCTTCAGCTTGGGAGTATTCCTAGATGGCGTACGCATAGGAGTCTTGTTCGACCTTTTGACAAAAATGGTCTAGCCTTTAGGATTTTCCACATTATAATGGTCATAGCATTGTGCAGTCTTGTCCTTTGAGGATTGGGATAGTGCAAGGAGAAACATCTTTCTTAACTTCTCAAATCTCATTTAAAGGTCAACCTTTACCTTCTTAGACACCTCAAGTTTCTTTTTTATCCTTGCATTCTCATCCTCTAGCAAGCTTCGATCCCGTGAAGACTCAAGAAGCACTGTTTATAGGCTAGTGACCTTTTCATGCAAAAGCTTATGCTTTATATTCCCTTAAACTTATCCATAAGAGTTTCTTCAAGAGTCTTAAATTTCCCCACAAATGCCTCACCCTCATGCATGACACAAATCTCTTGATCACACTTACTAAGTTTAGTGTAAAGCCTATGATTCACCTTCTTCATCTTGAGGGGCATATCAAAAATCTCGAAGTAGCTTTCTTAATGTCAACCACCCCTTACTATCATATCCAAACTCATCCTCTTCACATTGGATCTCTCGGGATGGGACTTAACGCCATCCTCCTCAACCTTGTCTTCAACGGGAAAGAGTTATGACTTGACGTGATGACTACAGTGGTGAACGCGATGTAACTCGGATTCCAATTCACTATCACTAAGCGTAGTGTTCAACTTTTTCTTGCCCTCACACCTTATTATAGTGGGACACTCGAACGTCATATAACCTACTCCTTGACACTTAAAGCATATACCTAAATCAGTTTCTCATTCCTATATTTCTTCTCTGGCTCCTCGAAGATTCACCCACCTTGTTGACACTATTTTTCTAAATTTTTTTAGATTTTTCAGAATATTTAAATTTGAGAAATTTTGTAAACTTCTTGGACAACTCGTAAAATTATCTCATTCACTTTCGGACCTGTTATCGAAATTGAATGGCCTTGCCTTTTGAAACTTTAAAGCGACGCCTTTCTCCTTCTTAAGCGAACGAAAATTCTACAACTGAAAAGTTTGTAAAGATCTAATGATAACTTCAATATTTATCCCATCAATATTTACTAACACGTTTAAGCCGGTGACATGTGGAAGGAACCTAGGATACAACCACCTCAATTCTTCCCCAACACTCTAGAGTTTGGAATTTTCTCACCCAAATAAAAGGACGAGTTCACGATATCAGTATGTTTAGCGTATAACTCATCGAAGTTCTAATTTCATTGCAGCGAAAACATCTTAAATCGATTAGCAATATATTGGAGCGTTGAGACTCGAAGGGTATTAATACCATCATAAGTGACAGAGTATCTCGAAAGCATTATTAGACATTTCACACATCATAATATAGTGGAAATCCTCCGGCGTGACTCCGGTAAACAACATATTTAACCCCATAGATTTATTGTTAAACAACTTATGTTGTACCCAACTCCAACTTTCTAAAGGGTTAGGGAAATTTTTGTTACATTGCTTAATTATGGGATGTTTCCATCCTTTCTCTATGACTGGCCACAACCTCGTCTTATTTATTAAAAAAAATTGCATACATGCTTTCTAGTATGCGTCATTGCTGGCGTCGAACTTAGGTGGTAAGGAAATAAACTGAACCTCTCTGATAGCAATTTAAAAAATCCATTGTCTAGGATTTTCTTATATATGCACAGGTGCTCAAAATAAGTCATAATTAAATTTCGAGTTAAATAATTTATTTATGATAAAATTCAGCTCTATTGAATCCAAATTTTTACGAAATTAAATTATTTAGATCCAATTTTATATGCGAAGATTCAATATTAAACTACAACGAAAACATTAAAAGCAAACAAATCCCCGTCCATTAGACTCCCTGTTTCGCTCATCCATTTTGTCTTTTGATTGGGATACTTTTACGTAAAACCCTAAACTTGGAATTGATGGGGAAACGTACTTGGCAAGAAGCTATATAGAGACAATGCTTTAACCTTAGAAGCTTCTCCAACTCTTGCAATAATTTGATTGAGGGGTGTAAGAATCTAAAGAAGTAGTGAAAACATTAGATGTTAGAGTGAAAACCTTTGAGGGGAAAACCACTATGCATCTCAACCAAATCTCAAGTCCACTAGCGTAATAGTTCAATTAGAGGGATTACAAAAGATAAACACGACTTATCCATACAAATTGCAAACTGAGCCTGCAACATACTAACCTTCAACCTCTGCATCACTAAAGCTCTCTCGCCATCGTAACTTTGCAGTAATAATCTCAACCTGCATGCCTTTTGTAAGAGGGTAGTTTAGATTAGATGGAGGCGTAACCCCTTTTGAGTATAGTAATGATAAGTTAACTAATCATGCCATCGCTTAATTACTAGACACGCAAACACAACTTAGTGAAGATAGACTCAGTTTGAACTCACAAATCTCTCGTGTATAACTCAGAAGGTAATAATGAACTTGGAAGCAACTTTTCTTAGAGGGAGAGATAAAATGAGCACCCCTAGATACAACTTGGCAGGCAGCCAAACACCCTAACCACCCTCAATGATCTCTGTCATGTATTAAAAGCTTCGTAATAAAGGACGATGGTGGGTGAGTAAACTCTCTGGTTTGTAATAAAATCTCTCTCTGATGTATATTCTCTCTAGTTATAACTTCTGAACCCTCAAAAAGAACATCCTCTTCCTAGAGGTGGTTGGGGTCCTTAAATAGCCCCCACACCACTCCCGAGGTAACTCAGTCATTAATAACCGTGAAAGACATCCCTCATACTTTAGGTCACAAACATTAAATTCCTTATGCCCTAGTTAGCTCCATGTCATAAACATTAAATGACAAGACATGCCTTTTGCCTAACCACTGTGTGTCAGGTGGCTGTCATCACAGAGGTGGCTCACCAACTGTCTGACAGCCCCAAATACCATAGTGGTTTACTCAAGTGCAAATTTGACATTGTCTAGATGGCTAGTGACATCACCTATAGTAGATGTGACATTAAGTAGAGGATTGTTTGATCCACAACTCAACGCTCGATGGAACTCAAGGCTGCCCCGCCCAGGGTTCCACGGTCAGGGTCTTTTGGTGTTTTACTAGTTGTATCTAAGATGGTCAGGACAAGCCCCAACGGTGCCTCACTTCTTAATCCTCCAAACCAAGTACCTCTAAAGTTCCCACAACGAAGTCGTTCGATAGAGCATGAAAGCTCTCCCAGGCCCTGCCAAGCATGGTCACTCGCGAGTACCGTTCGACCTCACACTAAAAATCATTATACTCATTACATCATTACAATCGTTATAGCCCACACTCAATATAAACAAAGATACAAAGTGACTAAGTAACACAACAAGTTAAAGTATGAGCTGCCACGCTGAGCTGCCTCGCTGCCTTAATCCCAAACACTGAGCTGCCATGCTGAACTGCCTCGTTGCCTTAATCCCAAACACTGAGCTATCGCGCTGAGCTGCCTTGCTGAGTTGCCACGCTGAGCTGCCTCGCTGAGTTGGCTGGCTGCCTTAATCCCAAACACTGTTGTTAATGGGGGGATTATCTCTAATATCTGGATTACCTTCAAGCCACCTCTACATTTGCCCCTTCGTGAAGAGATTTGTTGTGGAAATAATGTCTGCACGAAAACTTCTCAATCCGATGAACCTTCTCTGTGAAAAAAATTCTGGCGTCTTTTCCTTCATTGTAACCAACTGCGATTCATGCCTCCAGGAAAAAGTAAAATTCTCCCCGATGTACCAGAGTCGAAGCGTTGTGGCTTATTGGCTCTTTGGCAAAGGGACATCACAACTTTTTCCTTTTTACTGAGTTTCAACCGTTGTAGCTTGACTATTTAAAATTTTCCCGATAGACCTACTAACTTTCTCATATACTCGTTTTGACTTTGGAGAAGTGAAATTCTCCGGTTTGTGCTGTGGTGGAGTATAGTTGTAGGCAGTGAGTTTTCGTTAAGATTGCCCCTATCATTGAGACTTGTGAAATTCTCCCCTGTAAAGTTTCGCCAGGTTCGAAAAAGTAGAAATTCTCCCCGATGTAGCCGAGTCACAATAATGTTTGGACTTGTGGCAAGGGGACATCGTAGCTTTTTTGAACCGTTGGGGCTGCTTATTCATTTGGAGTTATTGGATATGTCTGACAAAAGAAAATTTTTGGCTCCAAACCCCAAAACTTATCTTGGAAGAAACCCTTTCCTTCCCCATGCGTCGCTTCGTTAATGACGTAATACCGTCTTTTCTACTGTCAAGGCACTTTTCGAAGTGCCACGTGTCTGTTTGAAATTATTATAGGCGACTTTGCACGTGTGGTGGTGGGAAACTCAAAAGACGGGTTAAAGATTTCAAACATCTATTTTTTCAAAACACTTCTCCTTTCTTCATCTTCTTCAAACTCTTATCTACTTTACAGAGAGAAACTCTGCTAAAACTCCATTGTTGCCAAGCTTTTCTCCTCATTCATTTTCCCTGCAATCACCCTCACTTTCTAGCCATTCCATTGTTACTCCTCTGGTGCCTTTTCTAAGATTATCTTTAATATTCGCTGTCATCTTCAATGGCCTCCTCAAGCAATCCTACTACGACTGCCACCAATGCTCCACCTGCCACCCTTGTTGCCACCACCTCTTTGACTGCCGTCCGCCAGGACCAATTGTGTTTCTACCGCCGATCCCCTATATTTGGCAAGGGTGATGATTTTGCTGGGTTTTGCAAAACTTACATTTTCAACGCTAAGTATAATGCCATGACGCTTGTTGATGAAGACGAAAGTGCTGCTGACTGGGGCTTTCTCCCCCCAGAGGGGACTCTTCGATTTCGTCTTGAGCGATGGGACTTCCCGTGGTCCCATATTGACTTCGAAGGGCCTCGAGGCTCTCCTGCTCACTTTTCTACCTGGAACTCCCATATGAAGAGTTCCCACGCTGATACCCTCACGAAAATTGGGCTTCATCGGGCTAAGTGGTTTGGTGAGTTTACTCTGTCCAAGAACAATGCTGCCCTTCCTGTCCTGGTGTCTCGTTGGAATGTTACTACTCACACCTTTATTGTTGTGTGGGGTGAGTTTACAATAACGTTGGAAGACGTGTGTGAGCTTCTGGTCCTTGAGGCAACAGGCCATGAGCCCTATTCTGATGAGGCCCTGGATGCCGAAGAGGCTGCTGACCATTTGGAGTTGGACTGTATATGTCAAAGGTGCATCGATTCTTCAAACAAAGCCACTTTCACTCCTCTCATCAACTATTTCTTCAAGGATCCTTCTGAAGGTAGTTCTTCTGAGGCTTCCCCTGGTCAAGGTACATCGCTGGAACTTGCTGCTTACATCCTTGTCATTCTTTCTCATTTCATTTTAATGGGAAAACCTAACGACCAACCTCTAAGGGACCTCATCAATATATCCCTCCGTTTGGCCCGGGATATCAAGCTTCCTCTGGCTGCAATTGCCCTGGGATCACTCTACACATGTCTTGATAGAACTCTTTTTGACATGGAACGATCTCTTGGTCGTTATAACCTGGCCAACTTTGCCAACTGTGTCCTTATGACAAGCTTCCTTTATGTTCTCTTCCCCGCCGTAGCAGCCCAAACCAATCGTCCTCCTTCGGGGGAAGCAATTCTGCCTCCACGCTCCTTTGTTTATCAAAAGAGGCAAAGTAGAAAGGAGTTAACTTCTATTATTGATCAACCTTGGAGTTTTGTGATGAGGCCTTACGAAAAGGAGGTCTTCCTCCATACTTGGGGTTTTTTCAAACATTGAGCAAGGGTGGTCCAGGCAACTACTTTGGACTTCATCGTTGAAGACGCTTCGCTAGCTGTGGTCCTTCTATTTTCATCGGGGTACCTGCCTTCCTACACCGAGTGGGGATACACCAATGAGCACTACAATTCCAATCGATGCAGCCGACAATTCGATTTCGATCAGGGGGCTCCTCATCCAGTTTTCCAATTATCTCACCCCAAAGTCTCTTTTAGCGAGGCATGTTCCCTGTTCTCATCTACTGCTGTGTGGGGGTAAGTTCTACCATGGATGGGCGAGTCACCATTCCGAGCATCACAAGGTAAGGGGATGTGACCCCCATATTTTTAGCAAAGTACTGGATGAGACAGCTGGCCCAAATTTCTGAGTTCATCTTGGGGGATCCCATGTATCCCCCAATTCTTTCATTTTCTGCTCTAGAGCTGGGGCTGAAAGGTAATTCCGTTCTTGGAATTGAGTTCCCTCTAAGTAAAACTCCCAAGGAACCTCCCACTGAGCTTCCTCCACATTGCTTTATGATTTCTGTTGCTACCCCAAAGACCAAAAAAGCCCCAACACCCAAATAGCCTGCTCCTTCAGGAGGTATTTCTGGTGAAGGGGTTTCAACTGAGGTAGCCTCTGGTGAAGGACCTTCTCAACTACCATCCAAAAAGACAAGGATGTTCAAGAGTGGGACTTCCTCCAAGTCTAAGTATCAAGCTCAACCCCAAACTCCTTTGGAGGCATTTCCCATCGCCTCCGTTCCTCCTCCTATGTCTGCAAAAGCGAGTGAGGAATTGAGAAGGCAAGTTCAGGATGAGGTGGCACAAATAAATGCTGAGTTTCAACGATGCACTCCCGTTATTCCTCCTTCTATTGCCTTACCCACTATTTTGGTTGATCTAACAAAACCAGGGTCAAAGAGAAAGAAGAGTTTAAAGGTTCCTAGAAGTGCTGGTGCTGCGGGTGTAAGGAAGAAGACTCTGGGTACGAAGTCCCAGAGGAAACGAACTCTAGATGTGCATCTTCCCTCATCTACCTCTGTTGCTGCCTCCTATCCTCCTTCGCTAGTGGTTATATCCTCCCATTCTCCCTCTGGATCCGAGGTATGTATGTGTGTTGTTGTTCTTACTCCCATTTTTCTAAGGCAAGATGCATCTGTTTAATTCTTAACAACTTCGGTGCAGGAGGTTGAAGAAGAAAGACCCAGCCCCCCTGTGAGCCCTTTCGTTGGGGGACGTTTTGGTTCCTCTCAGACCGATGAAACTCCTCCCCATTCCCCTATGACCGGGCTTACTTACTCCCACCGTTCGGCCTCACAACGTGCGAAGGATGTTGCTGTGGGGGGTGATTCCGTTGAGTCTGTGGGCAACCAGAGACAACTCCCCCATCCCCTTCTGAATCATCACCTCAGTTCGAGGTTCTTCTGCCCATCGTTTCTACTGCAGAAAGTTCCCCCGAGGTAACATATCATCAATTACTTGTTAGGTCTCACGTCTTTTTTCTCCTCCATCCCTTTTTCTGTTTAACATACTGAACTTTAATATGTTGGGATGCCTTAGGTTGAAATGGCATCTTTGTTAGCTAACATTCTTCTTCCCACTGTGCTGATGAGACCCCTAGCCGCAGTTTCCCTCTTTGATGCCATAACTGAGTAAGTAACACTTAGAGGTATTTCTCACTTCTGTACTTATTCCCCATTTCTAACACTTAGCTTCATTTGTACAGTTTTCTCCAGATCTTTCCCCACCATCCTCTCTTGGTGGGCTGCCTATTCCCAAGGCCAGGGTTGAAATTTCTGCCCAGCGTGGTGGTTCCTCTGCATCCACTAACGTTGGGGCGTTAGTTGGAGGTCAAACATCCTCCTCAGTTGAGGCTCCTGTGTTGGCCTTGGTACCTTTTGTTGGCGAATGAGCTTTACCGGCTATTGAGGCTTCTTTAGTTGGGGGTGCCATTGAGTCTTCTGAGGAGGTAAGCCTTCCCCCAATAGTTCCCGCTGTTATGGCCTCCTTGGTGACTCCCGTTCTTGCTCCAGCCACTGCTGAGGTACTTCGCTAGTTTCTCTTCGTTTTTCGTTGTTTGTCTTTTATTCTTGACAATGTACAATCTAGAAGAGTCTCATTTCTCAAACTTTCAAACTTCACCTATAATGGTGACTTAACAATGAAAACACTTGTTAAGATTTTTTGCAAACTCCACCTATTTTTTTTTTTTTTGAAAGGACAAGGTCCTGAGATTTATTAAAATTAAGGTAGAAAAGCCCTACCAAGGTGGCTTGAACAAGCTAGAGAGAAAGCTAAGCATGAAGACATGAAAGATTTCTAGAAGATCTAATGGCAGGAAATCCAAGATAATCCAGCTTAAATGCACCTCTAGAAATTTTGGGAAGATCCATAGGCTTAGAGAAGGTTTCGTAACCAAAAGAATTGACTCCATAATTGGCTAAGTGATCTGCTACTTGATTTGCTTCTCTCCAGACATGAGAAAAAACTAAGACTATAGGAATTGCCTTAATTTCCTCTATTATATCAATAACAGACCAGGGAGGCTTGAGAATCTTGCCTTTCAGAATGTCTATGGCGACCTTGGAGTCTGATTCCACTATGACATTTGGGAGTTGCAGGGATTGACAAATTTTGATGCCTCTAAGAATAGTCAGACATTCAGCTCTAGTATTAGTCATATGTATTTCCTTTGAGGAGAAACCTTGAATAAATCTCCCATTGTGATCTCTAATGATACCACCTGAGCCTGATATGCCCGGATTGCCTTTTGAGGCCCCATCAGTGTTGAGCTTGAAAAATGGAGCTGGAGGATAGGACCATTTAACTATGAAAATTGATGGGAGAGAAGGAACATATCTGAGGCAAAAAGAATCTTGGACATCTGCATGGAATTTGAAGGAAGACTTAAAAGTAGTTTTTGAAGAGCAGAATTTGATTAGATCGATCACATTTTTAATAATTTTAGCGCTGCTCATGTGACCTCCGTCATAGATACTCAAGTTTCTACTTAACCAAATTTCCCATAGGATACAACAAGGGGTCAACAAATGAAGGAAATCAAGGAAATCTTTGTTAACTTTGACCAACCACCATGACATAAGAGCTTGGTGCAAAGAGGATAGGTTGACCTTGATGCCAAATAAGTTACTGAAATGAGTCCAGGTTGACTTTGCAATTGGACCCTCCAAAAAAAGATGATTAAAGCTTTCTGAGTGTTGACAGCAGCATCTGCAGAAGGAGGCAATGTGAATGCCTTTGAGTTGAATTGAATCTTTAAGAGGGATTATCTGGTTGATACATTTCCACATGAAGCATGACATTTTGGGAGGTATATCTTTGGACCAGATGAATTTTCATAAAAAGGAGGTGGACTTTGAGTGTCTTATGCATTCCCAAGCCGATTTTATAGAGAAGTCTCCATTAGATGTGAGCGACCAGTATTTAACACCATTAACTTCGATGGAGGCATTTTCTGCTTTGTCTTGAATCAGCTGAATTCTTTTGAATGTTTGAGAGGACTTTCCTATGGAAGTATTGAACCTGCACTTAAGGAAAACAGAACACAAACTATTAGATTTAGAAATATTCCACCATAATTTCATTGAGAATGCTTTGATGATGTCTGTCAGGTCTTTGAAATAGAGGCCTCCTTCTTCTGCGGGAAAGCAGAGATCTTCCCATTTTTTCCAATGATGCCTTTTACCAAATTGCTTGGAGGATCCCCACAAGAAGTTGTTGAACATATTGTTGATGTGGGAGATGGCTTTTTGAGGAGGTTTCAACACAACAATGCAATGAATAGGGATGGAAGTTAGGACTGAGTTTATGAGAGATTTCCTTCCAGAAAAGGAGAGAAAATTCGTTTGCCAACCCTCTATTCTAGAGGCTATTCTGTTTGAGATGCCTTCAAAATAACAATGTTTAGATCGACCATAAAATATAGGGCAACCAAGGTAAGTGATTGGGTTTTTCTTTAATATGAACGAAGTGACTACTGCTATTGATCTGACAGAACTTCTGCTGGTGGAGTGATGCACTGTGAAACTGCATTTTTCATAATTTACCACCTGGCCAGTCTCTTTCTCGAATTGCTTAAGGAATTTCATAAGAGTTTTCAAGTTGTTTGAGGCCCCATTGGTGAAAATGACAGTATCATCTGCAAAACTTAAACAACTGATTAGGGGGCAGCCTCTAGGGTGGGAGAAGGATTTGAGTTTGTTAGTGAGCATGAGCTTGTGAATGCCTAGATTCAGTACTTCAGCAACAATCACAAAAAGGGCTGGAGAGATGGGGTCTCCTTGTTTAAGACCCCTTTGAGATTTAAAGAATCCCCCAACATGGCCATTAATAATTGTAGAGAACCAGTTATTCGATAAAATCCTCCAAATTCTGTCTATCCATACTTCTGAGAAACCCATCTTTCTGAGGACTTTGATAAAAAAGATCCAAGATACTCTGTCATAGGCTTTTGAGAGGTATAATTTGATCACCACATTAGGACCATGAGTTTTTTTACCAAGCAATGACATAAGCTCTTTTGCCATCAAGATGTTTTCTGAGATTTGTCCCCCTTTAATAAAACCTGATTGAAAGGGACTAATAATAAGTGGGAGAGTGGAAGATAGTCTAGAGGCCAGAATTTTAGTTAAGATTTTGAAGAAGAAGTTACATAGACTAATAGGCCTGTAGTCTGCACAGTGCTTGGGAGATTTTGACTTCGGGATGAAAATAAGATTGGTGTTCGTCCAGCTTTTAGGTAATTCCCTCCCAGAGAAGAAATGGTGAACAACTTGGATGAGGTCTACTTTAATGATATCCCAAATTTTTTGGTAAAAGAGACCATGAAAGCCATCCGGACCAGCACTACTGTCTCCATTGAGATCAGAGATAGCTTGAAAGATCTATAGTTCCTCTGGGAAAGCATCAAGAGTTAGACAATGAGATGGGAGAGTTTTGGCATCTATGACCTCTATAAGCTCACCTTCATTCTCAATCTCAACAGCCTGAAAAAGGCCACTGTAGTGATTTATAAAGGTTTGTTGAATACCATTCTGATCTTCTAACCAATTACCATGATCATCTTTAATTCTGTGGATCTACAGCCTAGCATATTTAGCTTTAAGAGAAGCGTGGAATATATTTGAATTAGAATCACCCTCATATAACCATCTTCTTCCCATTTTCTGTTTCCAGAATTCTTCTTCTTGCTGTAAAGCTATTTTTAGGTTAGCCGTTGACTTGGATAGTTGCTCCCTATTTGCCTGAGATGGGGAGGACTCATAGAGAATCTCTTTTTCAAAAACTTCTGTTTCCAAAAGAGACACCTGGGACATGACATTTTGAAAGTTAGCTTTGTTACAGCTTTGGAGATCCTTCTTGAGCCTATGAATTTTAGCTGAGAACACTCTAAGGGGGCTGCCTGGGATAGGGGGAGACCACGAATCTTCAATGATTTTTCTGAGGTTAGGGTGAGAACACCACAGGTTAAGGAATTAAAAAGGTTTGGGATGAAAACACTTGTTTATAACGGTGACTTAACAATGAAAACACGTGTTAAGATTTTTCGTAAACTCCACCTATAACAGTGACTTAACAACGAAAATACTTGTTAAGATTTTTCGCAAACTCCACCTATACTGGTGACTTAACAATGAAAACACTTGTTAAGATTTTTTGCAAACTCCACCTATAAAGGTGACGTAAAAATGAAAACACTTATTTAAGATTTTTTCACTTAACTCATTGTTTCTTCTACCTGCTCTCAGGTTGCACGTGAATATTTTCCGGCGGGAGAGAAATCTCCACCAGTTCTTTCGCCCATTGCCTCGCCCCATCGGGAACTCGCTATTTCAGAAGATTTTAGTCACGACGACCAAGGTTCCACGACGGGTGTTGCCACTGATAGTGAATCTGGTTGTGAGCTTCCTTTGCCCAACTTAGCTCCTCACGACTTTTGCCTCATGGTCCTTTAGTGTTCTCCTCAAATGCATGCCAATTATCGTTTGATGATTGAGCTGCTTGCAAGCCACCATCTTGAGACTTTTACTGTGGATTGCCTGTGTTCCAATATCTTCGTGATGAGCTATAGGCTTTAGGGAATGGTGATCTTTATTGCTGATATCATCAGTATTCCTACGATGAACGTTACCAGACCTCTTCTTAACCAATTCCTGGGCTATCTGAGGGAGTTGGGTTGAGATGGTTTCCATTTTGACTGGATGATTGCGTACTTATAAACTTTGAAGAGCCAATGACTGGATAGTCAGAGGGAAGTGCTGCAGAAACATCGGGAGGATCAACGGGCTGAGGAAGCTAAGTTGGCTGAGCTAGCGCCTCTGTTTAAAGTTGCCAACAAGGAGGTGGAGGACTTCGAAGAGGCTCTGCATCTGGCTAAGCTGAAATGAGAGAAACTTCTTATCGAGCGTACACAAGCGCAAACGATATTGGAGGTTTCTATTAATGCCCAACAGTCTTGCCTAGCAGCTTTCTTGGGCCTGCCCGAAGATTTTTTCTCTACTTCAGACATGTGGTTCCTCTTAGGCCAATAAACTTTTGTATACATTTTCCTTTTTCTTCTCATGTAATTCTTGGGCAGTAGCTCCCAATTTTGTAATGCCCCAAACTTTGTGAATGAATGAAAAAGATATATGTTTTTTCCTGCCATTTTCTTTGTACTGTCACTATTTGCGTATATTATGGAGTTCTACAATTCTTCCGTCTCCACTCGAGTTGCAATAATAGACATAAAAAACAACTTGTATATTCATAACAACGGCTAGATACAACAATGGTCTAAACTTAATTGCTTACACATGATAGACTTTCAACCATTTATTGTTAATCTTGATTAGCTTGTCTTCTTCCATCTTAGAAATTAAGCAATAACCTGAATCATGAGATTCTTTATAATGAAAGGTCCCTCCCAATTCACTGCAAACTTATGTAGAGGAAGCCCCCTGATGTGCTTCACTGCTACCTTCAAAATGAGATCTCCCTCCACGAACTTCCTTAGTCTCACCAAGTTATCATATGCCCGAGAGAGATACTTCGTATATATTTGAAAGTGCTGCATTGCATTATCTTTGTGTTTATCCAACGCTTCCAACTACACATGCCTATTCTGAGGGAGCATGCTACTTCGCAAGGTGTATCGAGCTGAGGGAACTTCCAACTCTACCGGGAGAATCGCCTCAGCCCTATAAATAATAGAGAACGGAGTATACACTGTGAGCTTTCTTTTGGTTGTTCGATAAACCCACAATACAACTGGTATCTTATCATCCCATGATCCTGTGAAATCCTCCATCGTTTTAGCCAAAATATTAACCAAGGTTTTGTTCGTAGCTTCGGCTTGACCGTTTCCTTTTGGGTATGCCATCATTGAAGTATGATGAACAATGGAGTACTTGTCTGTGAGCATTTTTACTTCTGAATTGACGAAGGGGGTTCCGTTATCTGAGAGAATAACCTTTTAAATCCCAAAACGATAAATTATGTATTCTCTAATGAAGTTTCTCACCACCCCTACCATTGCTTTTCTTAGTGGTATCGTTTCAGCCCACTTTGTAAAGCACTCCGTCGCTACTAGTATCCATATCTTCCCCCTCTAAGAGGGATGTATTGCCCCTATAAGGTCAAACGCCCAAGTGTGAATATGATAAGGTGTTGCCAAGGAATGTAGGTCCATCTATGGGGCATGGATCATATTTCCATTAAGTTGGCAAGCCTTGGATTTTCGAACGAACTCAGCAGAGTCCTTCTCCATCGTTGGCCAATAATACCACAACGTCATCAAATGGTAATACAACTTGGCCCCTCCTATGTGAGCTGGATCATGCGTTTGTTTGAGGACCTCTACTTCTTCTTTCTTCGTGATGTAACACAATGGCCTGTTGAAGTAACCCCTTCTGTAAAGTTGCCCCTCCTGAACGTAGAACCCCTTCGCTTTAGCCCCATCGCATCAATTTTCTCCGTTGGGATAACTCCATCTTTAATGAAGTCAATATAGGGCTGCCTCCAGTCAGGTTGAGCTTCAACTAAATGACATTCAGTCACCTCATAGAATAACTGACACTTATTGCACTTTCGTTGCAACTCTACTGTGTCCTGCTTCATTCTAGGCCAAAAATATCATTCCCTTTGAATTCTCCTGTAAAGAGGCATCTCAGTTGTTTCGTAGTTCTCTTTGTGTGTTTTCTTCAACCTCCACTCTGTTTCTTCTGGGCCGATGCATCTTGACAACCATCCTCCCTCATTTTTGAAATAAAGATTTTCCTGATTTGTAAAGTATTTGGCTAATTCCCTCAGCTTCATCGCTCCTTCCCCTGATTCTAGTTATTTTATAATCTCTCCCCTCTAGTCAGAATAGTCCTCCATTGGAAGAATTGACTATACCACCGAGGGAGTTGTTCTTCAACCGAGGGAGTTGTTCTTCATTGGATCACAACTTTAGTTGTATCATCTCTCATGACCATCTTTTGAGCAATGGTGGCATAGGCATCTGGATGGCGGTTCATCGTTCGAGGATGTCTCTTAATTTTGGTCCGATGGAACTGGATTAGAAGCCTCTGAATGATCGTTCTGTATAGTGACAGGCTCAGGTGTTTCAATGCATATTCTCCATTCACTTGCCGAATTACCAAGTTCGAATCCCCTTGATGCAAAGTGAACGAATTCCCCTTCGAAGGGCCTCCAGCAACCCCAGTACTAACACTTCATAATCTGCTTCATTATTGGAACAAGGGAATTCTAACTTGTAGGAAAGCCAAATCTCCTCCATTCCTTTTGAAAGAATGACCCCTACTCCTCTTTTCTTTTCTGCTGAAGATCCATCAAACTGCATCATCCATTCTTCATCACTTGCATCTAAGTAATTGGCCTGCAAGTCATCTTCTGGAATGCTTTCTTTAGGTGGCTTAAACATCCCAGAGGGAAAGATTGCCAATAGGTCAACGTACGCCTGACTCTTGATCGCGCGAGGAACCACGCACTTCAAGTCATATTTTGAGAGGATGAGGAACCACCTAGCTTCCTTACCAATCAATATAGTTATTTCTAGCAAATACTTAATAGGATCACATTTGGTTACAATATGAATTGTAAAAGATAGCATATAATGTCTAAGTTTTTGCGCTACAAAGACTAAGGCTAAATAGTGCCTCTCCAAGCTACTATACCTGACCTCTGGCCCATGTATGATTCTATTGAGATAGTAGACTGGCCATTCTTACTCGTCAATCTCTTGTGCCAGTAGAGCTCCAATGAACCTCATGGTGGATGTGAGGTATAGTTGCAACGGTATTCCTGCCCGTGGGGGAACCATGGTCTGTGGTGAAGTGAGCAACTTCTTCAGCCTAACGAGAGACTCTCGGTGAACCTCCTCCCACTTAAAGTTTGTACTCTTTCGTAAAAGTTGCATCAATGGGTGTGTTATCTCGGCCAATCCAGGCACGAATCTCCTAAGATAGGAAACTTTGTCGAGGAAACTCTTCATATCCTTCGCCGTTTTTGTACTTGGCATCTCCAAGATTGCTCTCTGCTTGTCCTGGTCCATCTGCACCCCCTGTCGATCAACTACAAAACCTAGAAACTTTCTACTTGTTACCCCGAAGACGCATTTCAGTGGGTTCATCTTCAGCTTATACTTTCTGCATCGAGCAAAACACCTTCCTCGATTTGATGACCAAATCATCCACATAGAATTCCACAAATTTGTGAAAGAACTCATGGAAAATGGCCATCATTGTTCTTTGGTAAGTAGCCCTAGTGTTCTTGAGTCCAAACGACATTACTTTGTATATGAAGTTACCCAATGGGGTTCTAAATGCGGTTTTCTCTGCATTCGTGGGGTCCATCTTGATCTGGTTATAACCTACATATCCGTCCATGAAGCTATACATCTCATGACTTATCGTTACATCTATCAAACTATCGATAGAGGGTAGAGGGAACTCATCCTTGGGGTAGGCCCTATTCAAATCTCTGAAATCCGCACAGATCCTTATTTGATTTTTGTCTTTCTTTCCCACCGGGACAATGCTAGATATCCAGAGTGGATGCTGTATCGATTTGATGAAACCTGTCGTCAATAAGCGTTGGACCTCTTCTTTGATCTTCAAGTCTAGCTCAGGGTTGTACATTCTCGTTGCTTGCTTCACTGGGATGGATGAAGGCATCACGTTCAATTGTCGTAGCTGACTTCCTCATCCATCCCTTCCATCTCTGTGTATTTCCACGCAAAAACGTCTATGAACTCCCGAATCAACTCAACCAAGGCCTCTCGTTTCTCTTACTGAGATCCTTCGAGATAAAAATAGGCCTTAGATCCTCCCCTTATTTTGCTAGGTTCAACTGCTCCAACTCTTGTGCCTGTGGCTTGGGTTGATCCGCCATGTAGTCTGGTTCTTTAGCAACATCTTCCACGAACTCCTGTATGTTAGATTTGTCTATCACCATACATTGCCGGCGTTTATCCACTAAAAATAACTCATATATCGGGTCAGCCTCATTACCATCTTCTTCGGTCGCCTGTTCACACCATTATAAATGATACACCACTTTTCCTTGTTCGGTAGTCACCTTTTTGCACTGTCTACTGGTATTCGCCACTGCCTTCCTCTTCTTCTCTCTAGAAGCCTCAACAACTCTTCCTCCTGAAAATCGACTCAACACACTTTTTCGTTGGACCTCATGCTCCGTTGGATCCACTCTAGGCCTCATCCTGTCTTTGAGCTACTTCAACATCTTTTGGGGCCGGGGAACCACCTGGTGGGCTTCTTCTATCATCACTCCTTTGCTGCTTGGAACTTCATTATTCTGCTCATTCAAGGGCCCCATCCTTTCTCTGATCGAGGGAACCTAGTCTCCCTACATTCTTCTCGTTAGGACTCTTACGTCCTCCTCCAGTTCTGTGTAAAAGGCTGCAACTACCAGGTGAGCTTCTTCGACAGCAAATGGCCTCTTCGTAGCTCTAATGGTTACCTCCGTCCCCTTGATATTCGCCTTGGCGCATTGGTGATACGTTGAAGGAACTAGCCATTGGTTGTGCATCCACACCCTTCCTATCAACATATGGTAGGAAGTTTCACTCTCTATTATATGAAATTTGATGTGGGACCTCAGATTTCCCATCATAATCCCAACGTTCACGTAACCGATGGACTTGGAAGACTGGTTGTCATATATGATGTCAGATATTCCTCATGCCATCATAATCTGTGTAACCGATGGACTTTTGATTTGTGTAACTGAGGATGGTCTGTGTAACTGAGGATATTCCTCATGCCATGTCCATCAGATATTCCTCATGCCATCAGATATTAGCTTCCAAGTCCATCAGCTATTAGCTTCTTCCGGTCTGTGTAACTAATATTAGCTTCCAAGTCCATTAGATATTCCGGGCTGCAACTACCAGGTGAGCTTCTTCGACAGCAAATGGCCTCTTCGTAGCTCTAATGGTTACCTCCGTCCCCTTGATATTCGCCTTGGCGCATTGGTGATACGTTGAAGGAACTAGCCATTAGTTGTGCATCCACACCCTTCCTATCAACATATGGTAGGAAGTTTCACTCTCTATTACATGAAATTTGATGTGGGACCTCAGATTTCCCATCATAATCCCAACGTTCACGTAACCGATGGACTTGGAGGACTGGTTGTCATATATGATGTCAGATATTCCTCATGCCATCATAATCTGTGTAACCGATGGACTTTTGATTTGTGTAACTGAGGATGGTCTGTATAACTGAGGATATTCCTCATGCCATGTCCATCAGATATTCCTCATGCCATCAGATATTAGCTTCCAAGTCCATCAGCTATTAGCTTCTTCCGATCTGTGTAACTAATATTAGCTTCCAAGTCCATTAGATATTCCTCTTGCCATCGGTTATCTGTGTAACTGAGGATGTAAGATATTCCTCATGCCATCAATATTAGCTTCTGATTACGTGAGGATGTCAGATATTCCTCATGAGGATGTTGGCATGAGGATGTCAGACATCATAAACTGTGTAAAAGACTGGCATGATGGGGGCATGAGGATGTCAGTAAAAGACTGGCATGAGGAACAACCTCTCCTTCGGAATATTAGCTTCATAGAAAGAGTTGATTGGCATGATATTGATGGAAGCTACCCCATCCATAAGAGCCCTTGCAAAGCTAACCCCGTTGATGCTAGCGATGATATACAATGGCCTATTATGAGGGAACCTCATGGCCCTATCTATATCGCTGAAAGTTATCTTTGATAGAAACCTCTTTACCAACTTGGCCATGGTTCCCTTCCATCTCAGCGAAGGGACTGCATTCTTCCTCGCAATATCAAGGATCGGCTGGGTTATCTCCAACCAACTCTCCCTTGGTATCCCTACCTAGTCGAAGAACCAGACAAGCTTTGGGGATTTTGAAACTACATAGTATTCTATGGCTTGGTCTACTTCCTCACCTTCAACGCTATATACGTCATCCATATCTTTAGCACTTTCTTCATCATAAGCTAACACTACGTTAGCCATTCCCTTAGTTCAATCTTCCAAAGATTCTTCAAGTTCCTCTTGATTTATCGTTAGCTCCCTTTCTTCTCTCTCTGCCTCCTCATCGTAAGCCACCACCAGATTGTCCCCATACACTGGGAGTGGGTTGTTGTTAACGTTCTGCGGAGGAATTTGCAACGTTCCTGCCTTCTCATACTTATCGATGATTCTTCTTAGCGTGAAATATCTCTCCGTTAGATGTTGGATCTTTCGATGAATCTAGAAATATTTGGGATCCGCCCTAGTTGCAGCGTCTGGTTCCCCAACGGGGATGTCCTTTGGTTCATACACCGTTCCTCCTTGAACTATTGCGTTGTAATATCTGACATCCTCTTTTACTGTACAAGGCAACGGTGGTGGGTCTTCCTTGTTTCTTCCAAACTTCCTCTTATTATCCCTCTTCACTACCTTGCCCCCTTCTGCTCCTGCGGTATATCCTACACGTGGGGGCTAAGACCTCCCTCCCATGGGTTGTATTAGCTGCCTGAACATCATGGGCACCACCACTGAATTTGGTCGTATAACCAATGAGATATTCCTTGCTGCTTTTAGGAACGCCGTAAAAATCCCCTCGCGCATCTCGTTTATAAGATAGCAGATGTACTCAGGAAGCAGTCCCTCCGCACAGATCTACAGTATCTTAGAATCTTTTGTCTCCTCCCTCACATCGAGGGACCTTTTCCTGAACTTTCGAATATAAGCCACTACATCTTCCCCAGGTCGTTGCTTCTCTCTCCCCAGTTAGGTCAAGATGAACTCGTCTTCCGCCAGAAAGAACTTCTGGACGAACAAAACGTGCATCTCCTCCCACGTGGAAACACTCTTGCGGGCTAGGTGAGAATACCAAGTATATGGTTTATCGGTTAAGGATTTAGAAAATTACCTCAACCTGAGTTTCTTGTTATTGCAATGCGCCCCCAAGTGAACCCCAAGCGTTTAATGTGCTCTTTCGGGTTCCCACCCTTTCCTGTGTATTTTTCAAAGATGGGAGGAATATAATCTTTTGGGTAGGGCTCATCGTTGTACTCCGGAGGGTAAGGAGTTCAAAAATCATCATAAACAGAAGCTACCTCACCGGTCGATTACGAGGAAGCTTGCATGAATTTCAGAATCTATTTCCTCATCTCCTCCATAGTTGATGCCGTTGAAGGAACGATCAGAGGGACCATAGGCGGAGTTCCCGTTGCAGCTAGAGAAATCATCGCAGTTGGAGCCGTTGATACTCCTAGAGTTCCCACTGTTGGATTTACAACAGAGGGTATACTTGCTGGGAACGTTCCTGTTAGAACTGAACTTGGTGGTTCCGTTGGAGCGGCCCCTGGTGTCATGAAAGAGTTGGCTTCAAATCCTCCCAACACCGTTGAAGGGACAGGAGTTTGCAAAAACTCATAAAATTTATTCATGAGGAGTGCCACTTGGTATGATCCCAACCCAGCACTCGTAGAAGCTTGTGTCACCCCTGGGACACCTATCCAGTTTGAACTGGAGGTACATCTAGTCGAGGGGCTCCGTCCCTTGAAGCCTTCAGCTCTCTCGCCGCCTGTTCTTCATTGTGTTGAATGTCATCAAATTAAGTCTTCGATTAACGTTATCCTGTGCCATACTCCTTGCTTAGAAGAATGCCTCCCCAACAGAGTCGACAAATGTAAGAGGGTAGTTTAGATTAGATGGAGGCGTAACCCATTTTAAGTATAGTAATGATAAGTTAACTAATCAAGCTATCTCTTAACTACAGGACACGCAAACACAAATTAGTGAAGATAGACTCAGTTTGAACTCACAAATCTCTCGTGTATAACTCAGAAGGTAATAATGAACTTGGAAGCAACTTTGCTTAGAGGGAGAGAGAAAATGAGTACCCTAGATACACTTTGGCAGGCAGCCAAACACCCTAACCACCCTCAATGATCTCTGACAAGTATTAAAAGCTTCATAATAAATGACGATGGTGGGTGAGTAAACTCTCTGATTTGTAATAAAATCTCTCTCTGATGTATATTCTCTCTAGTAATAACTTCTGAACCCTCAAAAAGAACATCCTCTCCCCAGAGGTGGTTGGGGTCCTTAAATAGCCACCACACCACTCCCAAGGTAACTTGATCATTAATATCCGTGAAAGACATCGCTCATACTTTATGTCACAAACATTAAATGCCAAGACATGCCTTTTGCCTAACCACTATGTGTCAGGTGGCTATCGTCACAGAGGTGGCTTAACAACTGTGTGATCGCCCATAATACCACGGTGGTTTTCTCAAGTGCATATTTGACATTATCTAGCTGGCTAGTGACATCACCTACAATAGATGTGATATTAAGTAAAGGGTTGTTTGATCCACAACTTAACGCCCGATGGAACTCAAGGCTGCTCCGCCTAGGGTTCTACGGTCAGGGTCTTTTGGTGTTTTACCAGGTGTATCTAAGATGGTCAGGACAAGCCCTAATGACGCCTCACTTCTCAATCCTCCAAACCAAGTCCCTCTAAAGTTACCACGGCGAGGTCGTTCGATAGAGCATGAAAGCTCTCCCAAGCCCTGCCAAGCATGGTCTCTCGGGAGTACCGTTCGACCTAACACTAAAAATCATTATAATCGTTACATAATTACAATCGTTATAGCCCACAATCAATATAAATAAAGATACAATGTGACTAAGTAACACAACAAGCTAAAGTATGAGTTGCCACGCCTCGTTGCCTTAATCCCAAACACTGAGCTGCCGCGCTGAGCTTCCTTGTAAAGTTTCCACGTTGAGCTACCTCGCTGAGTTGCCTGGCTGCCTTAATCCCAAACACTGTTGTTAATGGGATGAGTATCTCTAATCTCAGGATTACCTTCATTCCCCCTCTACACCTCTCTATCTAGAAATCACTGAGCGAGAACCGTTTATTTGAATTTGAGTTGCAACTCTAATTTACGAGCGCACAAGTGTATGACAAATACTGCCTTGGAATCCATTGGAGTCTGAAACCACGTATGAAGAATATATGGGGTAAATGCTTCATTCAGAAAGCCATATTTAGATTTAAATTTTATAAAAAAGTGGTTTTCTAAATCATATGTGAGAACAAAGAAACCTAGAAAAAATTAGTGGCCTTTTAGGGTTTGAAAATATTCTCTAAAGGTTCTCTTAAACAATTGTCTTTCCAAATTTGTCATATGTTATTTTTATATTGAAATAATATTTCTATTATCAAATGAGTCAAAACAACTAAGAACTCATAGGACCACACATTTGAGGCCGTGCCTCTGTCACAAGTATCATGCTATCGCAACTTATATACCACTACTTCTTGTGTACAATAACTATAACGACTCCAATGAGAACCGCCGTTAAGTCGCGAATGGTTTGCTGATAACTTCTGGTCTCCTCCTTTTATTTTCATGAAAAACTCATTAAACACACCTCAAAGTTAGACCGTTTTTGCAACATATTAAAATGTCACTAAAAATGTCCTTAAAATTCATTTTGACCACTACTTTAGATACAATTTATCATCTTATATATATTTTTTCAAAAATCCTATTAAGGATTTTTTGATTTTTAAAGCCTACCTTTCCACATGTTTTACCTGATTGTGTCTTAGACCTTGGGGTTCTATTAGATGCATTTTGATTAATCTTGACATGATGTAGATGCCATTCTTGTACATACTCTTCAATAAGATGCAAACAACTTAGACCTATGTTTTCTCTATTCGATATAAGACAACATAAAACTCATTCTAACAATACATACACAAATATATATATATATATATATATATATATATATATATATATATATATATATATATATATGTGGGCCTCAACCTAACCCACTAAATAGAGTTCCACCTAAACGAACCAAGGAAACCCAAACAAGTCTATGTTTGCACTTATTGCCAGAAGAGAAGAGAGGTTACCTTAGGGAATTTTACTACAAGTTAGGTAGAACTAAATGTACACATACTCTCGTTCACCACTATAGCAATTTTTCTAGTCTTAGAGAGCAAGTTGAATTCCCAGTCGTAACTTTGCAAAGCTTAATGGAAGAATTTCAATGGGTATCTATGCTGTTTGAGAACGCTACTAATGCTACAACTAGAGTCAACAACGATAAGGGCAAACAAAAGGTTACCTCCACTTGGGTACCTTAGCAAGACGACCAAACCCTTATTGTTTACGTCGCTCTTAAGGTTCAAAATACTTCCCAATGGTATTTTGATAGTGGGTGCTCTATGCACATGACTAGTGACAAGTCATAATTACCGACCTTATGGATCGTTAGGAAGGAAAAGTCACCTTTGGAGATGGGAGTATGTCTAGTATTTTAGGACGAGGTTGTGTTGAGATACCCGAATTTCCTAAACTAGACAATGTGTTGTACGTCGAAGGGTTGAAAGCGAACTTGATTAGCATAGGCCAACTTTATGACGCAAACTTTGTGTTAAAGTTTGACTGGTCCGAGTGTAACGTATATGATCAATTCGGTGAACTATTATTACTTCAAGGAGTGAGGATCAACGATAATTATTATGGGATAATTCCCAAATCCTTATTTGTGTGCAATAATGCCACGATCTTGCCTATGGACCTTTGACAACAATGAGAAGGGACATAGTTCGTGACTTACCATTGCTTGAAAAATGAACTTCCTCGATTTGTGGACCTTACCAATAAGGAAAACAAATTTGAAGTCCCCATCGAAAGTTGAATACCATTACCACCACACGTGTTTTGGAGTTGATTCACATGGATCTTATGGGTCCTACTCGTACAAAGAGTTTAGGTGATAAGAGATACATTCTCGTGATGGTCGATGACTTTTCGAGATACTCTATTTTGAGGTTTCTTAGGAAAATGTTCGATGCGCTTGAGTTCCTAACAACCAAGTGCCGTGTTCAACAAAACGAACACGGTGTCACTATTAATCGAATGCGTAGTGGTAACGACATTGAATTTAAAGAAGCTGGAGTGGATAGCTATTACGATGGAGTGGGCATGAAACACAATTTTTTGACCGTTTACTCCTCAACAAAATGGGATAGTTGAAAGGAAGAACCAGATGATTAAAGAGATGGCTAGATCTATGCTTCTCGGGTGAAAAGTGCCTAGACGCTTTTGGACAGAGGCGGCGAGTACCGCATGCCATATGGTGAATATGGTATACTTCGTCCACATAGTTTACACACGCCTTATGAGTTGTGAACAGGGAATAAAACCAACCTATCATATTTTCGTGTCTTTGAGAGTACTTGCTATATCTTGAGAGATAGAGATCAATTAGGAAAATTTGACTGTCGGAGCGACGAGGGGATATTTTTAGGTTATTCATCGTCAAGTAGGGCTTATAGAGTGTTTAAACTTGTAAGCTCTAAGGTTGTGGAGTCAATAAATTTCATGATTAGAGACGATGAGCGGTCGATATCTATTGACCCTAGCCCCGAGTGTGAGGACGATGCACCCCCCGGTGACGATCCTATTTCCCCTGGTAGTACCCTGGTGGACCCGACACTTTCTTTAGAGGATCCAACCTCTTGGGTTCGAAAGATTCATAACCATTGTGATCCCATAGACTATTAGTTATGTGCATACCAATAGTCGACCTTAGTAAATGAGATATTGAGGTACTTTTGGATATCGATTCGATAGGTAGTGATTGTTACCTACACTAAACTTTGGGTGATAACCTAAATGTTGGATATATATATATATATATATATATATATATATATATATGTCGAAATACTATTCACATCATATGGAGAAATGGATGAATATGCTTCAAGTGAGGGATTGTATTCATATATCGAGGTAAATTAAATGAGTTTGGGGTGACGACTAGTATATTGAGGTTTATATATACTTAAAGCCGAGTTTATAGACATCATACATACAAACGGGAGGGTGTGTGTATATATATATATATATATATATATATATATATATATATATATATATATATATGGATATGTGGTTATATATCTGTATAGATATGAATATATGGATATATTTATGTTGTGAATATCTAAACCGTATGTGATGGTTTAATCATATGATGTAATCATATGGATGTATATATATTGTGCATATGAGTGATATATGTACTTATGTGGTTAAGCATACCCCGCTTATGCTATCATTGGGAAGTTTCCGCGCAGAGGGTGAGCATCCTGGCTCAAGGAGCAGGGTGTGGATATTCCCCAGGTCATAGTCGTCCATTGTGTTATTATGTGATATGCATTTCTTTTGGGGTAAGACGTGGTGGGTATGTCTCGTCTCATTGACCGGTTAGGAGCTATGACCGCTTCCCAAAACGTCGTGTGTGTGTGTTTGGCCCCGATGTCGGTGATATTGAGTCCGACCGTGGTCCCCAGGATGGTATGTGAGTAATTCCCTGGAAGATGATAACATGGTGCAGTTTATCGGCAATATATATAGCCGGGTATATTATGTGCATGTCCATTGTACATCATATGTAGTATGTACACTTGGCTATGGGAATGGATGATTGTATATATATATGGTCAAAATAAATACCTATATATATATATATATTTATATATCCTATAGGTGAAAGGATATGGAGTCTTTATGGAGTACATCTTGGATGATTAGGATGTACTAGATTGATGGGGGTTGATGTATCGCATTTAAGGAATATTTCGGTTACATCATCCCAAGGATATTATTGGAGATTTTGAGTTGTTCTTATGTGGTAATCTAAATTCAGTAGTTGTAATAGTAGAATTGTATGTATGGAATAATGGATCTCTAGGATCGACATTGTCAAGGAGTAATGTAAGAGAGGGGTTCCTTGTTTGGATTTCGCTTTGCGAGACGCCCCACGCACGAAACGTAGTGCAATGTTGAGAGTGGAGAGAAGTTTTGTCAGTAATAATTTGCATGTATGCTATTTAGAGATTAAATCATATGATTCAAACCTAATGTAAATGGGTAACGTATTAAGTATTATAATTGATTAAATTATAACCGGAATCAATTAAGCTTAGTATGGCACATATGTTTGTAAAAATAACTAAGTGTGATTAGAAAGGGTTGGATTCCTGGGAAATGCTAGGAGGGCAAGTCAGGTTAGGTTGTCCTTATGGGTGGGGTAACTTAGTTAAGACTTCAGGACGCGAATAGGTGCGTGCTATTAGAGGAGAGGTGAGTTTGGGATTTCACGAGAGTGCGATTCCACTTTAATTATGAAATAAGTGCATTTATATTTATTATGCACGGTTAACACACTTGCTAAACATTTTTACAACTCGGGCTCTGACCCGTTTATATTTCTCTTTTGCTATATTTGTATATATATATATATATATATATATATATATATATATATATATCTACAGGTGTCCTACCGCTTGGATGCCGGATGCCCTTCCATCCAGAGTCGTGGGAGCCGTAACAGGTGCGGACTGTTGCGGGATTTAGATTGTAGTCGCTTCTCATTTCTTTGGAAATGTAGTTAGGACTCATGTTGTATATCGGGTCTATACCCAAGAGTCATATGTAGTTATTTATATTTCTTCTTTATGATTATTGTATTGTCTGTGACCCGACAACTTATTCGGGTATATTCATTTGTAGCTACTGATTTCATATTATTATCGCACTTCATTTATCTTAGTTCTTGTGTGCATAATTTTCTTTCCTTTGTTAGTAGCTTATAGTGTTGGTTGGTTGACTGTTGCATATTTTATTTAAATTTGGCATCTCGCTTATATGATATCGGGTAGTTAGTCTTGTACTATTTAGTACTGCCAGTTGATGTTGAGAATGAGCCATCTGAGATTACTGATTTATTATAGTATAGGGTTGGCCACCCGTTATTATTTTAAGCGGGTTGTCACAACTATATATGCGGGACCAACACTTCCTTGTCTATTTTTTTTACAGGATTTATGTGGGAGTTACGGTATCACTACACCAAAACTTAAAAAATATCTCACTTTTCAGTAAGGCCTTGTCAAGGTCAAGGATTGTGACAAAAAAAATATGAGTTTGTTATCATGGTCCTTATCCGTGACAAGTATTATCACGGGTAAGGATCATGACAAGGTCGCGTCAATTTTTTGTCACGATCCTTGTTACGGTCAATGACCGTCACAATTCTGACGACCGACAACCAAATAAAACCCTTTTTCAGCCTCTTTTCTCTTTCCCTCTTCTGCCTCTTCAACCCGTCTCCCTCTCTCTCTCTCTCCCTAGATAAAAACCCTCCATTTTCATTCACTCAAAAGGTACGATTTACACACACACACACACACACACACACACACACACACACATATATATATATATATATTGAGAGAGAGAGAGACCCCCTTCTGTAAAGATTCCTTATGGTACAGACCCCGGTATATACCATTTTTTAAAAATAGTAAAAAAATGATTTTTTTTGATAAAACTTCCTGGATATGATTTCCACGGTGAGAAGATCATCTCCAATTTTTTTTCATCAAAAAGTTTAATAAAAAACCGTTGAGATTAAGTGATATGTAAGAAAATGGTATAAATATGCATTTTCGACCGTTAAAATTTTAACGATAATCTCACCCACTTTTTGATTGAAGTTTTTGATGAAACTTCATGGATATGATCTAAACAGTGAGAAGATCATATTCATGAAGTTTCATAAAAAAAATTCAACCAATCAATTGGCCGACGCAGACCCAAAATTTCAACGGTTGAAAATGCATATTTATACCATTTTTCACATATCACCTCATCTCAATGGCTTTTTTTTATTGAATTTTTTGATCAAAAAAATTGGAGATGATCTTCTCACCATGAAGGTCATATCCGTGAAGTTCCATCAAAAAAATCATTTTTTTACTATTTAAAAAAAGGTATGTACCGGGGTCTTCACCATAAGGAGTCCTTACACGAGACTTTTTGTATATACACACACACACACACACACACACACACACACACACACACTCATTTTGGGTATATATACACATTTATAGCATTGTTTTTAGGTTTGGATGTATATATATACAAAATGGTATTTGTGTGTGTGTATATATTAATGTATATATATATATATATATATATATATATATATATATAAATGTATGTGTAGTTCTTGAATATATGTGTTGTAAGCTAGTTGTATATACATGTATTGTCGTTTTATTCTTCTAAATCAATTTGCGCAAAAATTAGGTTTAAACATTCAAATCATTATTTATTGGAATATGAATATTTGACTTTGATATACGTTTGGCTTCATTATAATGTGTTTGTTTTTTGTGAACTAGTTGTGTATACATGTATGACTTTGATATTAGTTGGAAACAATTTGTGCAAAAATTATGTTTGAACATTCAAACCATTATTCATTAGAATGTGAATATTTGATTGGGCTTCATTATAATGTGTTGTTTATTAGAAATATAATGATTTTGGTTAAAACATATAATTTTTGGGTTTATTTAAAAATGTGAAGGATTTTGGGGTTTTGGGTGAAAAAGACAAAGAACACAACGAATATTCTTTGATATTTTTTTACCGTTCTTCAAATGTACATAAGTTTTGAAAGTTGGATTCAATTAGGTTATAAAGTATAATGAAAACCAATTTGGTATGTATATGCAGCTTAGGGTTTCAACATGATAGTGTCATGGCCCCATGAAACACATTATTATTAACTCGTACTTGTTAGGATTTAAGTTGTCAGTTAGTTTTTTAATAATTTTTTTAATTAGGTTATTATTTGTGCTTGTGTCATGTGTGTATACCCATAACACTAAACTAACTAATAGAAGTAACTGGTACCGTCGTGTGACTCACGAGGTGAGAATTTGGTAGAACTTTCAAAAATTAAAAGTTAATGTCCATTGGTAGTTTGATTAATGTGTTAAATGATTCAAATAGTGAAGTCAAAATCCTGCTAGCATTAACAAAGTGTTGTTCAGAGGGGATTGATCTTACTGGGCATAAAGAGTGGTTCTAATTGATGTTGCGTGAAACCCCTTAGTCAAAATGTAGGCTAATAGGAAGGTTTATAAGCTTGGCCAAATTGTAGTTATACACAACCTTCTTTTGGCCAAGTCGGGCTATTAAACTGTCAGACTCATTTGGGATTTCTAGCTTAACAAAGTTATGTCACAGTCTTGTTATGAAATTAGGAACCTCGAATGAGTTGGGCTGGTTAATAGCTTGACTTGTCCAAAATAAGGTTATGTATAGGTATAATTTGATCAAGCCTATAAGCCCGACTAATAGCCTGCGTTTCAACTGAAGGGTTCCACACAACATCAATTATAAAAATTATTGATGACCCAATAAGATTAATCCCCTCTGAATAATACTTTGTTGATGCTAGAAGGAATTTGGCTTCACTATTTGGATAATTGAACACATTAATCAAATTATCAATGGACATTAACTTCTAATATTAGAAATTTCTACCCAATTCTCACCCCGTGAGTCACATGAATGTACCAATTATTTTTACTAGTTAGTTTAATGCTCTGGGTTTTAAAATTATGTTGACTTTGATACCAATTTTGGCTACGTAGGCATCCCGAAGTCATTTTGGGATTCAAGTCCTTTCTTAAAATTTTTATTTATTATATCTTTGTATGTTATCATCTCGTGTGTGCTTGTGTCTGGTTTAACTACCCCATTCATTTACACATGGTAGGTAAGGATTCCAACAAGCTATTACGGGTATTCTCTATACAAAAAGTGAATGGATGATACAAACAGACTCGAGATGTGTACCTAGTGGTGCTAACGAGTTTGTAAAATTCGCAAAGAGGTATCTCAATAGTGAAAAGTTCGCCTGTCCTTGCACACATTATAGAAATGGTAAATTATTTGAGTGGAAAATAGTTGAATTACATTTACTTAAATAGGGTATGATAGATGATTATCGGGCCTTAGGAAATACATTGTCCCTGAACAAACACCCGTATAACTGTTAAGTTGGATAGTGGTGGAATTATGCGAGGATACCATATAACATGATATGCTAGATGATCTAATAGATGATGCTTACGTAGTTCATGTGGTGGAAGACAATGAGGATTTTGATATGGAAGTAAAAGAATCTCACGGTGGAGCTTCTAGTGCTCATAACGATGTTGGGATAAACCTTAGCGATGGCTACCTAAGTTTGAAGGTCAAAGCCATTTTGGTATGTCTAGCAATAGCATGACTGGAATTCTGAGTTGGGTGAAGGGTTTTCTTCCCAAACAAAATGCACTACAAAATAATTGTTCGAGTATGAAGAACAATTTGAAAGTTTTAGGAATGAAGTATAAATCAATTAATACTTGCAAGTATGATTGCATACTATACCAAAAGGAGTATGATAATAGCTATCATTGTCCAGTGTGTGGGGAATCTAGATATGTGCCAGAGCATGGTTCAAATTATAAGAGAGGAGCACTTTCAAAAGTGCCTAAGAAAGTATGAAAATATTTCTTCATTGGTCCTACGTTGAAGAGATTTGTCACAATACCCTATATGGACACCTCGATTTGCAATCTAAGTTTCGAGAAACTTCGTCCCATTATAAATAAACCTCGAGAACAAACCCCAGATGAAACCTAGAGATAAAACTCATCTTTCAGTAACTACACTAAAGTTTAGGGTGTCAAAAAGCAAAAGACCAAAGTATATAGGGCCAAAATGCAAATAATCAAAAACTAAAAAAACCACTCAATCCATTAGAAAACCAAACAGGCCCTCTGGTAGCTTTTTTCGATCGACCAAAGGTCTGTATAGCAATAGACGATCAACCAAAGGCTTTAAGTGATAGGTCAAATCCCTCTCATACCAGATCTTATCCATATCGTTTCTCAGTCATTAATAAAAAATCAATAGCTATAAAACAATGGCCGATCGGCAAAATCCACCTCCAGCAGTGAGAAATGCAATAGGAAAGAAGGGTTCTAATATGGATAGGGTAAACCACACAAAAGATAATTTTTAATTTTTCAAATTAAATATTAAACTTAAAGAGATTAACCCAAAGTAAAACGTTGCACCGATTTTAAACAAGTTATGATTAGATCGATTAACTAATTTTATCTTAACCTAAACATGAATTTAGGTGAGTATAGGATAAAATAAAGTAAATCAATCACAACGCTCGATGTATGAGAAAACTCACAACGGGAAAACCCTCGAATGATCCAACCACGCAAATTCACTATGTATGAAATTACAAAGGACATGATAGTAGACTTACACAATGACTCGACGCCCTCTCAATATTTGACTCTCTTTATTTTTCAACCTCTGCACAACGACACACAAGAGTTCACTCGCGCACAACCACAATGTATGAGTCCACAAATGCCTCAGTATCGACTGACTCGCTCAGCAACCGTCACACACAAAGTCCATTGTATGGAACCACATCAACAAATACGAATTCCACCGCAACAAAAAAATTCTCACAGTGATGTGGATAATAAATATTTGTGGTAAAAACAAGATCTCAAAGGACCATAAGATGAATATTGGATCTAAAATAGTTTGGGTGTAAACTACGGTTTGGGTAAAATCGGAGTGCTTTTTTGGAGAGTTTAGAAACTCACAAGCAATAAAAAAGTCTCATATCAAAATGCTGCTCTGCACTCTTATTTATCGGAGGTTTTCCAAAAATGAGATAAGGATGAAAAACTCTTTGGAAAATATCGAATAAAACAAAAATTCGCAGACTCTTTTAAATGAGGTACATCTCGTTCGAACAAAGCCACATCTTCTTCGAACACCTTTCAAACGAAACTTCCAACTAGATTCCAGTGAAGGTAATAAATTGTCTCATTTAAAGTTTCATTAGAACGTGATCGATCTAATGAGGTATATATACTCGTTTAAACGACATACCAAATGTCGTTCTAACGACCTTAAGAAAAAAACATTTTTTTGCTAAAAAATATTAAAAGGGATAGAATCATATTTATAAAGATTAATTCCAAACACCCCAATATCAAAATCTCCAAGGATAAAAATATATACGCATCCATACCCGAGAGATCCTCGAAACATGAAGACAAAAATGAGAAGAAAACACGACATGATGATGTAGATCTTCTAACTTGGCCGCTACTTGTTCAAGAAACCACGTCATAGGCTTAAAATTTCAACACAATCAAGTTTTAACCTATGACTAAAAGAGTTTTGTCCAACATTTGGAATAAATATAAATACATACATATTGTATTTATTGGAAAATTATCCTTACAAATCTCCCCCTTTGGCTATTCCTAGACAAAACAAACAATAAAAACTCCTATGGCCCGTCAAGCTCATTTAGGACTCAATTTCCAACCCTAAAAGGAAAAAGTACAACTCGATTGACTCATAAACCTTGAGTAGCTTTGCATGCTTGTGTAATACCCCACACTTTTATGGGAAATTAAATTCAATAATTAAGTGTAATTTGGGAATTTAAGAATTATCGTGAACAGTAAATTTTTGGAGTTTTCAAGAATTAGATGATTTTCGATGGGTGTTATATTTTCTTTTGGGATTAAGTAAATAAGTCAGAGCATTTTAATTATATGTCGCAGCTGGGTAAAGCGACATAGGATAATATTTTAATGGAAATACCGCATTAAGTTGTGTGGGGTTAAATTAGTGATTTACGGTCAAGTACATCGGATGGAGATTTTGAGTGCGCGGTTAGTCTCAAAATGGCTGAGATAGTCAGAATAGAGTATCCGGGGGTCGTAATTGAGTTTCGAGAATTTTTGGATTAATAGGCACTCGCAATTGAGTAAACGAGTCATTTTTGGGTTTAAAGGGATATACCCTTATTTTCTCCTTATAAAGGCACAGGAGAGTGGGAGAAAGGAAACAAAAGAGATAAAAGAAGAAGAGAAGAAAGGAACAGGAGAAAAGAGGAGAGAGAAAGGATTTTCGGGCCAAACTCCGCGGGATTCGACTCGGGGTCATCGAATTTTATCCTGTAGGAAAGTGTTTACTTGCTTTATTTAATTTTGAGCATAAATATCATATCATAGTTGGTAATAACAAACCCTAAATATTTTGGATTGGATTTTTGTGGGTTAAACGGGTTTTTCATAAGTTTAACGGGTAAACCCCAAAAATTATGAAATTGGAGAAACTTAGAAATTAATCGAATTTAATTGTTGATCTTTGGATTTAGGATGTTGAGAACCTATTTACTTTGTGTATATTTAGTTGGGTGTTGTTAGATGTTGGTGTGATAAAAGGAAATTAAGTTTGGAGGTTTGTTAATGGCCGAAACAGGGGCCCGAGAAGAAGCTGTCAGGCTTGATCGATCGATCGACGACCAAGGGTCGATCGATCGATCGAGCAGGAATTTTATCAATTTTGGCTTGTGATGATTATATGGGATAAAATCACAAATATGATTTTAGCTTGTTAAATTAAGGAGTTCAAGCCTATTTAATTGAGAAAATTTATGGGGTCTAATAGAGTGTTTTAAGTGTGTGACACTAGAAATTATATTTTCGAGGAAATAATTAAAGTGAGGAATTAGAGAGTTGGGGTTTCCCAAAAATAGAGTGGGGACCTCTAAATTATTAATTGGACTAAATGTAGTCCTTGAGTTCGTGGAAATGGAATCCACGACCTATTTAAATTAAGGGTGTTTGGTGACAAATATTTTTGGGATAATTTCAGTGAGCATTTAGGCTTATATAATTATGCATGTCCAAAACATAATTATATTGATTGTGGTTGAGTACATCCTGCGAGATTATTTGATGAATTTGGGAAGATACTTAATTACTTAGTGTGAATTGGTATAGTTGGAGAATTATATAAATCCTTAAGTGCGAATAAGGTACATGTTATTTATCAATTGAGGGGATACTTTTGAGTTTAGTATCGTGAGTGTGCGAATACTCGAATATTATCAATTATGAGAATCTTTTGGATTATTGGTCATTGCTATGTGTGATTGGCAATTATGGCCACTAATATGTATATTTGAGGAATAATGTGGAATATATATATACTATGTAATTAAAGTATATATATTATACGATACGGATATGTATATATATATGTGTGTGGATGGTATATATATATATGTGAAGCATACCCCCTCTAATTCTATCATGGGAAGTTGCGCGATGTGGGTGAGGCCCCTGGCTTGAGGAGAAGGGAGCGTATAGTCCCCAGGTCATAGTGTCCATTGTTATATTGTGTGATTTTTATTAGGGGTGAGATGTGGTGGGTATCTTTTGTCTCACTTTCGAGGAGGAACTATGACCGCTTCCCATGCGTTGTGATTCGGTTTTGATCACGAAGTCGGTGACATTTAGTCCGACCGGTGGTCGTCAGGATGGTATGTGAGTGATGCCCTAGAAGATGATAGCATTGAGAGACCGAATCCTCGAGTTATAGCTCGTTGGGATGGTTATTATACTTGTGTGTATAGTACATTACTTGTGTATGAGAACAAGATATTATATATCTCTGCGAGAGTAAAGAGATAAATTGAATATGAAATGAATTCTCATTCCGAGAGATTTTATTCGGACGTGTAATATGGTGTGCATATAAAAGATGAGTATGATAATGTATATAATTATATGAGTATATATATATATAAGTTGAGTACTGAGGGTCTAATGGATCTCGACGATCGACCTTGCCAAGTAGTAGTGTATCGGGGGTTCCTTATTTGGATTTCGCTTCGCGAGACACCCCATGCACGAACATGGTCTAGTGTTGAGACTGGGGAGAAGTTTAACCCTTAGTGCTCTAGTTTTGATTTCTTCTTATATGAGTATACATATTTATATAATTCGTGTACTGAGGGTCTAATGGATCTCGACGATCGACCTTGCCAAGTAGTAGTGTATCGGGGGGGGGGGGGTTCCTTATTTGGATTTCCCTTTGCAAGACACCCCACGCACGAACTTGGCTTAGTGTTGAGACTGGGGAGAAGTTTATCCCTTATTACTTGGTTTTATTAGGATTTTTAGAGTTTGGGGGTGACGGATTAGTTAGGCATTGTAGCTTGACTAGGATGTTTAGAGGGATGCGCTAGGTGTGCACTATTAGAAGAGAGGTTAGGTGTATCTCATGGAGTGCGATACCAATTTAAATATGAAATAAAGCATTTATGCACTTGCTAAATATTTTCTCAACTAGGGCTCTGACCCGTTTCTATATTTTTCCTCTATTGCTATATATATATATATTATATATATAGGTGTCCAGACATAGGGACGCCTTGATAATGATCCTTTCGAGTCGGACGTCTGCTGCATCAGCTGTGGATGCATGCAGGTTTGATTTAGATGCTTCTATTCTTGCGATCTAGATAGGAAGCATTGTAGTAATTTTCGGGCCGAAAGCCCAATTATATTTATTTATTCTTTCACCGACTTTTAGTGCGGTATTCGATTTGGTTGTATTATATTTGAAGCGAGTGTTCGGTTAATTTATCTCTTTCCAGTTTCTTTTATATAAAATGTGTGAATGTTTTAATTGTATAGTTGTTTAAAAAGATTAGTAAAATAAAATTTTGACACCAGCCTAATAGGTTAATAGTAATTAATTTGGTTTTCGACAGTGATGCTGAGAATGATCCATATGCGACTCCTATTTTAATTTGGTACAAGAGTGATCGCCCGGTATTTTATTAGGCGGGGTGTCACGGCTTGTAAACTTTGCTAAATGTTGCTAACCTGCACACTTAAACACACCTTCGAATGCAAAGAGAATATATAAACAAAATGAATATGTATATGGATAAAACTCCCCCTATGTCTAACAATCCCCACCTAGGTAAGACGTCTCCCCCCTAAGATAAAGATATTCTCCTAAAACTAAAGTGAAAGATACTATTTCTCCCCCTTTTTATTCTGGAATAGACAAAGAAAGAATGCATAATAACTATTTCTCCCCCATAAACCATAAAGTGAGAACATGTGGTATCAATTAAAAATATAGAGGAAATGATAATATCACGGAATAATGTAAAGTGCAACAAACACAACACAACAACAGAAGCACAAATAATCTAAGAAATGATCAAGTAATACCAATATTGATGCAATAAATGATACCAATTTGAATACACAATAAAGCATGGGGTATCAATGTAAATAAGAAACAAGAGATACCAATATGATCACATAACATGCCAATTTGATTCAAAGATAATAAAGCACATGGAAACATGGATTAAATGCAAATGCAAAGACTCAAAACAAATGATACCATATATATAAATATGCAATATACCAATGACACACACACACACACACACACACACACACACACACACACACACACACACACACACACACACACACACACATATATATATATATATATAAACAACCACAACATGACACAAAACGCATAAGCTTTGCACACTAGCATAATATCGATGTGTCTAAACAAAGGTGGCAAATGGAGTGAAGGGGTGTGAACTAGAAATAAATGAATTATGATCCAATCACTAAAAAGTGTCCAAGGAGTTCTATATGACTGCATTAACTTTATCAAACAAAGATTTAGCGTCATAGTGACAGATAAAGTGAACTATTAAATGAACAAACAAACGCAATATACACTGTCCTAAAAAATGCTAACGATTCTCAAATCAATAGTGTTAAACATGAAATAACTTGGACTCATTGTGCAAACCCATCGATCTTAAACTTAAAACACCCTCAAAATTTAGATATATCATCTTTTTTCACTCTCATTTTGAAGATGCCAATTTAACTAAATAATTAATGGAACAAAATTTTGGCTTTGACGATATTTTCTTTTCTTTTGCCTCTCAATTTTTTAGGCTCTTGCCAACGGTGGCCTTTTCATGCAAGGAAGATTACTCCCTTCGTAGAATTTTCTTGTGCACACTCATCTTTTCAATAAAAGCACAAAATCACGGGCAATCGATCTTACATGCACAAATCCCCCAATCAAATATATGTATAATGATAAGATTGCTAGGAGAACACTTCACTTAGATCATATAAAATCTGATGTTGAAATTCAAAAGAGATCGTGCATGTATATGAGGAGGCATATGCAAACATGAACTGGAGCATGACTAAGAACAATGACAAAACTGTTCTTACTCCATTCAAGCATGATTAAGAACAATCTAAGCATTAGGAACCATAATTAGATGTCCTAGAAACATGAAAACATGAAATGAAGTGGATTCAAACACACCAATATGCCACACAACATGTGTAAAATTTAACTACACATAAACCAAAAATCTTTTTGAGTTTTTAAACATTTTTCAAAATGATACCAATATATAAAAAATAACTCAATAGACAAACAAAATCTTTTTGTATTTTTCGCAATAAGACGTAATACAGGAAAAATCAAAATACAAAATACTCAGACCACATACAACTAGAAACCACATATATCATGAAGTAAAAAAGCTAGTGTATGTAAACACGTAAACACAAGAAATATTATGTGCAAAGAATCAACAAGTCTATCATGTAAAACCTTCAAATTTGATTTCCTAACCCATGTAGATGTGACATGACACTATTTGGTTTTGGGAACCTCAGTGACTCTTGACTTAGACTTGCTAGGACAATCTCTAAGATCAAAGAAAAAATGCCTAAGGTGACCTTTCCTACTGTAATGTGTGCATGCGTAGAAACGAGGAATGTTACCCTTGGTTTGATCTTTCTACATTCCTAGCAATGGTTCAATCTCTTCAAAGTAGGATCTTAGCTTTAGTCGCGAAAGCATTTGGAATATCGAAGCTAATTCCACAAGTGTCATCTTTGATTCGAATAATGCCTAATATCTTATTAAAGTTTTTTGACCTAGATTCCAATTCAAATTTGACATGACTCAAGTATTTCGATCTATCCTTTAACTCCACTATCCTAGATTGAAAATTGATAGATTCTTTAAACTCAAGGGAGTCCTTCTTCAAAATTTTCATGAAACACGAAGGTGATCTCACTCCCCCTCAACGTACTTTAAGTTCTCTAAAAGAGTCTTGTCACATGCCTTAAGATCATCAATTAATTTACTATCATCATTCCCTATGGCACATTTTTTAACCTAGCTTCCAACTTTAAGTTAGCCTTTTTCAATTTCATCATTTTCTCATACAACTCACGAAAGGGAACTTGAAGTTCACTCTCCTCCTCATCCTTCTCCTCTTCTATCTCCACCACCACTCACTTGGGAATCACAAAAAATGGCCTCAGAAGTGTCATGATTAGAATTATCTTCATAAAAAGATTTTTCATCAAGGCCCACATGACTAGCCACGAACGCGGTGTAATTGTGCTCAATAGGGGAATCGGGTCCGTCTTCTAGTTCACTATCACTAAGGGTGGCATTGTACACATTCGGTTTCTTACCCTCCTTCCTTAGTTTAGTGGGACACTCAACTGCCCTCTGGCCATAACCCTCACACCCAAAGAATCTATTTGACTCATCCCTCATAAGATTATCATTACGATTTTTAGGCGATTTTATATTCTTGTTAAAGCTATCTTTCTCAAACTTCTTTTCATCTTTCTATTGTTTTTCAAACTTGAGAAATTTTTTCAACTTCTTAGCAAACATGTCCATATCATCAGAATCGATGTTAGACTCATCATCCAAAACACGTGTTTCCTCCTTCCGGGATTTCAAAGCAATGCCCATATCTTTCTTTATCTTTTTGGAGGAAAACACATCAAGCTCATAAGTTTGAAGATCACCTACAAGCTCTTTGAGTTTTGTAGAGTCCAAAGTTCCCAAGGAATTCAAAACTATTACTTTTTAATTGAATCTTTTAGGGAAGGACCTTAAGATTTTCTTGACCACACTGGTTTTGGTATTCTTTTTCCTAAGTTAAACGACGAGTTCACAATATCGAACAATCTAACGCATAACTCATCAAAGGATTCACTCTCCTGATACTAATGGTTTCAAACTGAGTGGTAAGATTTTGGAGTTTGGAAGCCTTAATAACACTAGTAACCTCATGAATGAGTTGGAGTATTTTCCAAGCCTCTTTAAACATTTCACATGTCATAATATGACGAAACTTCTTCGGTGTCACCGCACAAAACAAAACATTCAAGCCACGCAAATTATAATTCGACAATTTAAGCTCATCCTCACTCCAGATTTCTATGGGTTTGGGAATCCTATAATCATTAACTAAGGTTGTGGGTGGGGGCAAACCCTTAACTGCCAATTTCTACACCCGTTGATATAACGACTTAAGTGCTCACTTCATACGCACTTTCTAGTACGCGTAGCTAGACTCATCAATTAAAGTTGGTCTAGAGAATGATTGACCCTCCATATAAGTACAACTAAAATTCAAGCTGAAACAGGAATCTAACACAAAAACTTAGTGTTATAGGTTTGATGCCAATTTCAGAAATGCTATAGGCCCAACGGGTTCCAATATGGATAAGGTAAACCACACAAAAGCCAATTTTTAGTTTTTTCAAATTAACTATTAAACTTAAACTGATTAACCCAACGTAAAATGTTTCACCAATTTTGAACCATTGTGATTAGATTGATTAACCAATTTTATCTTCACATAAACATGCATCTAGGTGAGTGCAGGATAAAATAAAATAAATTAATCACAACGCCCAATGTACGAGAAAAACCCACAACGGGAAAAACCTCGAACGACCCAGCCACGCAAATTTGCTACGTATGGAATCACAAAGGACACGCCAATAGACTTACGAAATTACTCGACTCCCTCACAAGCCTTGACGCTCTTCATTCCTTAACCTCCGCACAACAACACATAAGAGTTCACTCGCTCATAGACACAACACGTGAGTCCACAGACGCCTCAGTATCCACTGACTAACTCAACAACTGTCATACACAAAATCTATCGTATGCATACACATTAACAAATGCGGAGTCCACCGCAACAAAATAATTCTCACAAAGATATGACGAATAAACCTTGGTGACCAAAACAAGATCTCAAAACATGATAAAATGAATCTTGGATCTAAAACAGTTTGTGTGTGAATTAGAGTTTGGACAAAATCAGAGATATTTTTGGGAGTGTTTGGGAACTCAAAGGCAATGAAAAAGTTTCATCTAAAAATGCTGCTCCTTACTCCTATTTATAAGATATTTTCAAAAAATGAGAGAAAGATGGAAGATCGTTGGAAAATCGTGAATAAAAGAAAAATTCACAGACTCGTTCGAACGAAGCGATGCATCTCGTTTGAATACCTTTAAAATGACACTTCCAAAGAGATTCAAATGAAAGGAAGAAATTGTCCCATTTGAAGTTACGTCGGAACGTGATCGATCTAAGGAGGTAATAGACTCGTTCTAATGACATACCTAATGTTGTTTTAACGACCTTACGAAAAAATTATTTTCTGCTAAAAAATATTAAAAGGGATAAAATCATTTTATAATCAGTTTTATAAAATGCCAACACCCAAATATCAAATTTCCAAGGATCAAAATATTTACACATTCATACCTAAGAGATCCTCGAAATATGAAGACGGGAATGCGCAAGAAACATGACACGATGATGTAGATTTTCTAACTTGGACGGTACGTCTTGAACCACGTCACAACACACTCAATTCCTAAATTGTGACTCAAAGAGTTTTGTCCAACATACAGATTAAAGCCAAAATACATACATATTGACTCTATTGAAAACTGGTCCTTACAAGCATATCCTTATAAAGAGAGGTTCCCACAAACCTTAAAAGTGGAGCCAAAACCCAACATTGATTCGATATTTTAACTTTCTTAATCCCTACTGCCCGAGATACTCAAGCTCGTATCTAAAAAGTTCAGAAGGGCCTGTACTTCTGAAAAGTTACTTTTTCAAAAGGAAAAGCTCGTACTTCTGCAGGGTCGACCCCAAGAGACGTTCGTACTCCTGGAAAGTCGTTTTGAGAAATAAATAGAGTCAAAACCTTGCAAAAGTTTTGCAAAATTAAACACTTCTAGTTGAAGCTCTGCCTGATTGAAAAGTATAAAAAAATGAGTCTTTCCCCCAAAGAAAAAAATTAGCTTTCGCTATAAGGGCAAAGATTCTTTGGCCAAATTTCGAGGCAACACTCCACATTTATATTTTGTTATAAATTGTGCATGCTTGTGTACTCTCTCTAACCCGACTCCCGTTTAGGGGGCTGGGGTATGCAATTTATAATGTTTATATTTGATTAAAGCTTGGTTTCTTATCCAACACCGTTACTTGTGTACGAATTGACATACTCATATACTAAAATAGTAAAAATAAAATGCCATGATTCCAAAATACAAATATGAAAACATACGTTTCAAAACATGTTCTCAGGGGTTTGCCATTGAACGTGCGAAACTTTGCAGGCCAAAGTCTAAAATTCGATTACACTCACCACTTCTCTAAATGAGCAAAGCCCGTCTTTACATAGCACCCAGAATATTTGTTTTAATTTCAATACTTTTCAGACATCTTCATTTGATTAAGGTCTTATTTTGACATATAAATATATCAATCCAACACAATAGAAATGCTATATTAAGGATTAATCTATATAAATACCATATTTTTGTACCTTGTATACTCGATATCCCATTGTCTACACTTGTAAATATCATTCGTTATGTTTGAATTACGTTGGCTTTGATCCCAAGTCACTTTGGGTATGTAGGTTCTATACCGAACTAAACTCGTGAAGCCCAAGCCTCATTATATGTATCTCGACGTATTATCTCCTAGGGATGCCACCATTTCTAGTCCTACACCCTATATATATATATTATCCAATCCCGCTGTTGGAACTAAGTTGACTTTGATCCCAAGTTACCTTGGGTACATACACGCTATACCGAGCTAAACTCATAAAGCCCAAGCCTCATAATATGTCTCCCGAGCTAAAATCGTGAAGCCCAAGCCCAAGCCCAAGCCTCATAATACTATATATGAGCAAGTGGCTCATTATATGTTTAGAATCCCTGAAGATTTTGACTAATGGAGAGAGAAAGTTCATGTTGTAATTTTACTTCATGTTATTATCTAATATACTTGATCATCTTCTTAATAAGTTTTACAATTCAATGTAGAAAATATAATGTGTCCAGGTACAATAAAAAAACGAAGGACAGTTTGACATTTAGATAGTGAAATTAGACTTTGGGTGTTACAGGAGGTAATTATTATGTCTAACGTCCCTTATTAAATCATAAAATGATTGCAAGCTTTACAAAATATTTAATTAACTTATGTAATCCATAATTTCAGTTCTTGAAGATCGGTGATGCCATGTCATGGCTTGCTCTTATCGCTAATGGACCCATTTTATGGCATGCGAGTTTAAGAAGTGTCGGCTGAATGGTTATGTATTATCGTCTAGTTTGCACGAGAAAAACATTTCATTACAAAACAACGACATTTTATATAAGGCTCTTACATATTTTAGGGCGAGTGCCAAAGACAAAAATCTCGTTGAAGCATACATGACATACTACGATGCAATTCAAAACATTTTTGAACAAGACTATATATATTTTAAAGAGTTTGTGTTTTGTTGTGATTGGTTTAGAGATGATAACATAAATTCTTATAAAGTCAATTTAATTACCAATATGATAATGTAGACTTGTCCAATATGAAGAGAAATGTTGGGCATTTGAAAATATCAAGAAAGTGTTTTATTTAGAGTATATCAACAACGAACCATGGTCAATCATTTAACATGCGCTAAAGGGTCTTACCAGTAGCGCGGATGACCTGGTAGCTTCTGCCGACCATCAATCCATTTTGTATGACAACCCGAACTTGAAAAAAATTCTAAATTCTTTAAATGAGTAGATTTATTTGGGTTGTAAAATGTAATCTCGATCTAGTTTTGTAATTTTAGTTGGGAGAATGGTGAGGATTTCAATTTGTAATTTGTAGTATGTAGTTTGTTAAATTTGATGTGGATTCCAAAATTTAATTTATAGTCTGTTAAATCTTATGTGGGTTGTTATATTAAAATAGGGTGTTATTGGGTGGAAATAACAAAACAACCAAAAAAGAGGCACGATCACATCATACGTGACAAAAATAACTTGTAGAAACAATCGGTGCAGTTATGTGACTCACGGGGTGAGAATCGGGTAAAAATTTCAAAAATCCAAGGGTTAGTCTTGAAAATAGGGTGTTTGGGAGTGATAACACAATATAATAATAAAACTTCCCCAAAAGAGGCATAATCACGTCACACGGGACTAAGCTAACTTGTATAAATAATCCGAATGAGTTAGACTTGTTTTATGTTATTTAAATTCTTATATCTCTTCTGAGCATTTCCATTTGATTTATGTTATATACTATGCTACTGAATCCCCTATTTTTGCATAATATGTCTACATCGGGTGAAGGTGGCCATTGTACCCCGGGACAAAGTGTGTGTGTGGGGGGGGGGGGATGAGGGTTCATAAAATAGAAAACCCATTAAATTCAACCAGACCGAATGCGTAATTAAAATAAGATGACTTTAATGATGAGTTCGTCATAATTAATGAAAGCAATAATTGGTCACGGTACTATAACTAGAGGAACATGCTTGAGGAGCTAATAATGGACACTTGGGGGGCACTAAAGGTATTAAAATCTCAATGTTTATATTAAGTATATGACTTTACTATCAGATTTTACTATATATTTGTTGAATGTTAATTCACTAACTTTCTTATATTATATGTTTGTTAGACATAAACAATATGACTTGCCCGCATACTTCGGGACAATGTCTTGGTCGTTATATGAGATAAATGGAAGATGTTGAAGAAAAATATGCATACATGCTATTCGGTAAGGACCGAGAGTCCGTGATGAGATGGAGGGATCGAGTCCTAGAGAAGGAGTAAGTGATGTTGGCCAACTGGAAGAGGTTTATTGATTTTGAGGCGTCTGATAGACATTTGATCATCTGAGAGTCGGTGAGGACTAATTGGGTAAAGAAAGTGGACGTGCACTACCCCGGGGGGACATCTTACGTGGATGTGGAACATAGCATGGTAAGTAAATTGGTCACATTTTGTTTAATGGTCAAATACAAATTTAATGATTAATTTAATCCGTGTAAGAGTCTGAGAGTTTCCTTGGGGGAAAGCCACATAGGATCGAATCCTATGAAAAGGTTTGGTTGAATAAGGGTGAGACTGCTAATCCGCAGGTCGCTAAGATTCTTGTAAGTTAGAGATGAAATTATATTGTTAATTTCGGTAATTTATTACTATTCATTTTCAATGTTAATGACGTGTTTTATACTATTTCGAGTAGGAAAGTCGAAGTTGATGGGACTTGCTTGCGGTCATTGAGAAAACAAAATGGCTATAGTGATATTGAAATTAATATTAATTAATAATGTAAATATGTTGATAGAAACATAATTGGAAATATGGGTAGTTGGTTTAGTTTTCTTTACTTGCATCTGTTATTTAAATTTCTTATCATAAATTAAAATATTCTATTGTGATATTTACCTTATCTAATGCTTATGAGTCTGTTCGTGTAACCCTAATTGGCAACATTAGATGGTATTCTTGTAGTGGACCCTGACCCAATCCCGATGACTAATATTTCAAGTGAGGCTGCATAGTTTGAAGTTTAACAGGATGTGCGGATAGGGATTATTTATTCCTTAATTTCCTTTCCAGTCGTTTATTTCATGAGATAGTTGTACTTGGATTTAATGGGTTTTTATATTCCATAGTGAAAATATAACATTTTGTATTGTAATTGTTGTATTTTAAAGTTGGCTAAATTTTAGGGCAAAACATTGTGTCATTGAGTCATTCAAAACACATAGGCTTGAATCGTCTAGTGAGTCGTGTTTAGTTAAATTAGATGGACTTTTGAACTTGAAGATTATGCAAGCCGCTCTACAACATAAGGCTTCCGTTGTCACTTACTTTGAAGATGTATCCTTTTGGTAGTTTTGTGAATTGAATTTTAGGCTCCACACATTTGAACATGTTTTTCTAAAATATGTCTTTTAATATGGTGAACAAGTGAGATATCTTTGAAATTTGTTGTGTTGTCTAAGTGGGAAAGGACCATATATTATTTTCTACGATTTGAAACTTTTTGCTACTTTTGCTTTAAACCGTTTGCCCTTTCTATTTTGGACATGTGCATATATCTCCGTCCGCACAGTCACCATTTGATTCGTGCGCACGACTGTGCTAATATTTCTTCACTGGCTGAAATTGCGCGGATGATAAAAGTCAACCGTGTTCACGGCGAAGCTGATTTTCCAAAAAATTATATAAATAGATCCATTTCCCTCCCATTTGAAAATATCTTAAAACCTCATAATTCAAAAACACTCCTGAGGGCATTTTCAAGGTTGAGATCTCTTCATTGCTTTTCATTTTTCAAATTTCACTTATTCCCTCAAAAATTGATAAAACTTAGATCTATGTTTGATCTTTGATTTTGAGAGAGAATTGAGAGTGATTTGGTTCGATTTACATTAGACTATTCAATTCAAACTCCTCCACTTTGAATTATATGATATATCACTAGTAGATCTAAAATTGGAGGTTCTTTAAATTATTGGAGGAATTGGAGCATGATTTGATTATAAAGAGAAAAATGAAATTTCTCATTCACTTTGTAGATTACATGATTTGGTTGATTACATGATTTGGTTTAAACTATAATGTTGTTCAATCAAAACCTATTCACCCCCTCTAGGTTTGTTTGAGATAAACATTTATAGTTTAAACCCTGATACTCACACAGTTTTTTTGGTTTTCATTTGAAGAGAAATTTGTTGATGATTTCTTATTTTGGAGTTTTATATTATTGGAGTTTTATCATGGTGATGGATATTATTGTGGTGGATGGTTTATTAATTGGTTGATAGTTTATTTGTTATTTATTTATTTATTGTGGTGGATGGTTTAGCCGACCCCAAATAATTGGGAGAAGGCTTTGTTGTGTCAAGTTTTGGATATTTCATTTCATATGTTGTTGGAAAAAGTATTAAATCTCTCATATTCTCGTCACGTGATAAGAATGGGTTTTTAATTATAACGATCGACATTTCTTGGCATCGGCACCTGATCACCTTCATTGGCAAAATATGTGGGTTGTTACATTAGAGTTCATATTAAAACATAGTCAAACCTTAAAGGAGGATATTGGAAAAATTTGAAACATTGAGGGATAAATTGAATTTGATACTAAAAATTAGGGCTTAAGTTATCAAAAAACTTTTGCTAAGTTTTTTAGCTTACTCCATACATATTCGAAGTGAATTGGACAATAGAGAATCTTTCTAAATAAATCTCTTTGGAAAAATGCAATTTGATGAGTTCCATTAAAGGTGCACCTGCCTTTTTTAAGCTAGCTATCTTACGCCTATTCAATTACCCTCACGTTATTTCAATGATACTTGATTCAAGTTCTTTTTATCATCAGAACCAATGTAAAAGTTTTGCTAAGATATGCCACCAACGAAAATCATTGTACATCATGGAAAATGGAAAAATTCATGATCATATAGCAACAAAATGATATAAATAATATTTACATGTTGCACTAGGAGCCATTGAACCAAGTGCTAAAGCATGGGTGTTGTAATTCAATAGTGGTATCTGAAAACATATCTTGAAGTTTCCCTAAAGTGCTCATGGTATCGTTAAGAATATACATACAAAAAATTCTATTTTCTTTTTGTGATTTGTTTTGATACATGGTACCAAAACTAATGAATCATTTTTTTGTAATAGTTGTAGCCGTGATCAAGATTTTGCCATCTTAAGTGTAATAATAATCTTAAAAAAAATCCCCCCGAACGTGGTAATTTTGTATTTTGGGATTTATTCAAAATATTCAGTAAATTGATTCCTAATAATGAGGTAATTTTGGGGGAATTTCTCATCTAAGTAGGAACTTTTCAAACAAATAGCTTAGTTCACACCCATTTGAGACCCCCCAAAATGGACAAATCCATTTCTTAATAACTCATGAGATTCGTCGCTACAAAAATGAAGGATACGATTTGATTCGTAAATTCATGGATATAGTGGATGATTTGGGGCCTTAGATGAGGTATTAACTTCATTTAATTGAAAAAAGGATGGTCAAAAGCTAAATCAATAGTGTGATTGAGGTTATTCACTCTCAATGTGGGGTGGGATGTGGGGGGGGGGGGGGGGGGGGGGGTAAGGAAAGTTCAATGTGTTAATATTATTAGCTAAAGTCTCCCAAGTGGTTAGTTTAAATGCCTAAAAAAAGATTGTATAATTTTACATTATAATAATGATTAAATTCTTCCAATAAAAAATATTGTAAGAAATAATTACTAATTACATACCCTTCATTAATGTCCGAAAATCTTAGGCTATCTCTAGCCTTGTTCTTTTTAAAATGATTTCTATCTAAGTTAGAAGAGGGATTTTAGAAATTAATCACATTCAATTATTATTTTTTAAATAGCATAGAAAGCTGTTGAACTGTTAAAAATTATATCTCCAACCTATTTCCTTCCTAAATTATTTCTATCTAAGTTAGGAGCGGGATTTTATAAGTTAATTATATTTAATTAATATCTTTTAAATATCATATAAAGATGTTAAAAATTGTATGTCCACAATGTATTTTATATATATGATGCGACATATAGTTGAAGAGAATATACCATCTTTAACCAACCCAGATAGGCCTATCAATGTACCAGGTACTAACCCTGACATGACTCAAACCTAGGCCCAATTAAGTGAGTTTGAGAATTATACCTATATCCATTTACCTTTTACCCGATTACCCGACTACATGTATAATAAAAGGATCGAGTATGGTATTCATTACCTCTGATATGTTCAGGTCCCGACCCGATTAATAATACACCCCCATGTATATATATATATATATATATATATATATATATATATATATATATATATAGTCCTAAGAGTAGAAGTTTTTTAAAAATGTTTTTGTATAATACTTAGGTTTATTTGTATTTGAAAGAATGGATGTATAGAGTTGTCAACTCTTTCTAGTTTACTTTATTTTAATTTGTTTATATTTCCCCTCATGTTGGTGTTATGATTTACTCACAACGGTTATAGCATTTGCTGAATAACAATGTTGAGAAGTTACTTATGTGGTTATAACAAACTTTAATTCTCAATTATGTATTTTAATTGAAAAATAAAACTATTTACTCATTGTTTTGATGTTAATTTAGTGACCACTAATTAAGTCGGATAAATAAATAGGATCCTGGTCCTGAACATATTCGGGTCTGGCCAAAATATACGAGATCCGTAGGATAATCGGGTAGGACCCTATCCACCAAAGCAAATGGACCCAAAGATAATTTAGGATATACCCTACACGTCTTCGACCAATTTACATGACTAAAACTAATGTAATGTGGTTCAGTAACTTTCTTCCATGTCAAATTGTTAGAATTCTTCATAATTTCCACATTTAGAAATCACAATAGAGAACTTCCAAATGAGTCAGTACCTATGTCACATCCACTCCTACATTAGTAAAATATTTTTTCTTTCTTTCTTTGATAGAAAAATAATAACATGTAAACAAATATTGGAGATGGCCTCAGAGAAGTTAAAATGCGCATCACGAAGAAGTGTTGAATAATTTTCTTACTTGACATATAAAAATAGGAAATTCCGCATCTCTCATTTCTTGGTTTACCCGACCAACACAATGTTCATTGAAGGATCCATTTTCACACTAAATATGAATTTGAACTTCTTATAAATAGATTTATATGGTCTTTAGAATATGATTATATAAATACGATCTTTAACCTCAAACTAACCTCAAAAAGTGCGATGAAGTCTCAAGTGCCAAGTCGAAGTCATAATGTAGACAAACTCTTCGTGCTCATACTTTAACAAAACATCAAGAACTTTGGTTCGAACAAAGTCCTTTAGAAGGCTCCTCCAAGACAACACTAAGTGTCCAAAACAAATATTAGACCTTAGTGCCGAAAGGACGAAGGCAAAGTTTGTGTTATAAGGTAATGTCCTCAATGATCCTCCACAATGTCCAACCAAAGAGGGAAAGGTTATCAAAAGGCCGCTATCCCAATTGCTAAGGTCCAACAATTATACATCCGAGAAGAATCAACTTTATTCATCTCTCCCAAACCTCATCCGAATTCGGGATCACTTATGCATGATCAATACAAGATTAGTAGACCACAATTTCATCTTTAATCTCAGGAAAACTCGCTAGGAATTAAGCAAAGTTTCACATACAAATGTAATAAGTTGGTTGAAAATACATACACTATTCTACCAATCACCACTCATCACTTATAGTTTTTCATAGTTCATTAAATTCCATTTAATTCACTCAATAACCATGTCCACTCACCTTTGACTCCCTCCACCAACACTCAACCCTTATGCTATACTGGTAAAGCTCAACCATGGCTACCCATTTTTCAACTGTCAATTCTAAACTACTCCTAGTATATATATAGTGCTTAGTGAAGGATGAAAGGTATCGAATTCAAGTGATAATTCAATATAACAAGTTTTAGAGTTAATTGTGGGTACCTCGTCCATTTATCTTGGCCCATAGAAGTAGCTAGACTAAGCCCTATTGAGAATAAAGAGAGTCCGACCCAAACTCCAGTGTCTAGTAGATGGTTAAGTCAGCAGCGACCCATTCAACCCCTAAAATCTCTCAGGAGATATTCTAGGGGTTATGGGCCAACGTGGAGGTGCCTAATAAACCCACTCTCTGAAGTTTATATGTATATATTGTACCCGTGGACCCAGGAGAAGGGTATGTAATCAGAGATACTCCCCTGGAGAAAAGATAAATACAAACAAAGGGCACCACCGTGGATGTATGCAATTTGCCGAACCACGAATATATTATGTCGTGTGTGATTGTGATCACTATTATTTCTATTCCTTATTCTTTTTTCTGGTGATTGCCTTTACTTATAATTTGTGTTAAGATTTATTGTCACCATAATTGGCGCCGTCTGTGGGAAGCGGTTATTCTTCCTTAAAGAAAGCCTTTAACAACAAGAACCTAGAATGTCTGGTCACAATAGCAATGCCCCTTAAGAGGGGGATATTTAAGAGCAACCTATACCTCGTAGGGTTAGATCTAAAGTTCGATGCTCAAACCCAAGGCCTCGCCCAGAACGGCAGGCCTCAGAAGAAATCCAGGGACCAACGAGGTCTACGTAAGTCTCTAAGATGATCGACGCCTATGAGGCCAGGCTCCAAGAGCAGGAGCAGACCACTCACAAGTAGAAGGCCGAGAATGATCGCCTCAAAAGGAGACTAGAGAAAATGGAGAGAGAACTCCATCGCAATACAAGGCAACGTCATTATCGAACTCCTATCCCTCAAGTAAATAGATCTCGCAGCCGAGGAAAGAGCCCAAGACGTGGATCTCAAGGAATTAAGGGACACAGTTCAGATAATGACTGGTCTGAAAAAAATAATTAGCTTGCCGTTACAGGAGCCCAGGTCGAGTAAACGATGATATACAAAATTTGGTCCGAAGAGAGATGGACCAACATCCAGCACATCGGGGTGCCATATCGACTAGAGAACTAGCCAGGTGAGCTCTCAGGACCCAGATAAAATCCCCTTTTTAAAGGGAAATGCAGGAAGAGGAAGCCCCCAAGAAGTTCGTAATGCCCCGGTTCAAGATCTACGATGGAAAGACTGATCCTATCGACTATGTCAGGCAGTACAGGCAGACCAGGACCCTTAGGAACCACACAGATGCATTGATGTGCCATATTTTTCCGTCGAGCTTGCAAGACGTAGCCCAAAAGTGGTTTGAGAAACTCCCCCACAGATCAATTAGGGACTTCGAGTCCTTGGCATAGCTCTTCACATCTCGATTCATTACCATAAACTCCCATCCAAAAAGGATGGATGCTTTGTTGACAATGAATAAAAAGCCCCAGGAGAGCCTCAGAGACTACGCGAAGAGGTATTGGGAGTTGTTCAACGAGGTCGAGGACTGCTCAGAGCAGGTCTCCATTGCATCCTTTAAGATTGGCTTACCCAACTCCCGTCTCTTGCACTAGTCCCTCACTAAGAAGGAGGCCACAACCGTCGACAACTTGATGGATCATATTAAAAAATATGCCAAAGTCGAAGATGTGACTCATTTTAGTGCAAGGTAAAATGGTCACGCCAAGGTTGTCAGCAAGGGGAGTGATAAAAATGAGGGTCAAAAGAAAGGAAGTAAGAATTGGGACAATAATGGCCCTAAGAATGGGAACAAGAGTGATGCCTCGAAGGCATTTCAAGCAGTAAATATATTTTTTAGAGAACCGATCTATAAGATTCTGGCAAAGATCAAGGATGAACCGTTCATTAAGTGGCCCAAGAAAATGGGCGGAGAACCTTATAAGCGAAATAACGAACTGAGACGTGCTTTCCACAAGGAAGGCGAGCATAAAATCGAGCATTATAAGGCTCTTAAGTCTCACTTTGAGGAGCTAGCCCAAGCTGGACACTTGAGTGAATTCATAGAGAAAAAGGCAGAGAAAGTAGCTGCCAATGGAGATCAAAGGACTGATAACGGGCTGTAGGAGGACATAGGCCATGAGTTCGTTGTAATTCATGGGGTGACCGACCTCAAACAGATTTAAGAAAATACAGCACAGATGGAATTAAAAAAGCTCACGACAGTAATGCAAGCTTTTCAGATCGATCCAACCAAAATGCAAGTTGGGAAGCATCGGCGACCCGAAGATGATGACTACAACAAGCATATTGTGTTCACAGATGAGGACGTAGTGGGAGTGAGAACCCCAAATCATGATGCACTGATCATGACACTTAGGATAGCTAACTATGATGTTGACAGGTTGCTCGTCGACCAAGGTAGCTCATCCGAATTAATGTATATCGACCTATTTTGGAAGTTGAATTTAAGTATCGCTAATCTAAAGGAAGCCACCATTCCTCTAGCTGGCTTCGCTGGAAAAATAACCATCCCCTTGGGAAAGATCGTCCTGCCGATGAGGGCAGGGAACATATAAAAAATAATCGAGTTTCTCATGGTCGATATTGATTCACCCTACCAAGCAATCCTTAGCAGAGGATGGATGCACGCGATGAAGGTCGTCCCATCTACCTACCATTTGAAGATCAAATGTGTAACTGAACGAGGAGTAGTGAAAATCCATGGAGATCAGGCGATGGCAAGAAAGTTCTTGTTTAGGGGCCATTAGCCCCAAATCGAAGAAAAATCATGAAGAAGTTAGAAGAAAGAATGAAGAGCAGGAGAGGCTAATTCCCTCCAAATAGAAACTAAGGTATGGGAGACCAGGAGTGGAGGAGACCAGGCTCCTCCCCTCTGAAAGAGTCGTCGAGGACCTAGAGGAAGTCACAGCCAATAGCAGTTCAAATGAGAGAAAGTTCTTGATTGGAACCTCACTCACCGACCAAGAAAAGAGGGAATTGGTCACCCTACTTCGGAATAACCTAGATGTCTTTGCATGGGAGGCTTATGAGCTGCTTGGGATTGATCCTAACATCACTTGTCATCAAATTCACATCGATCCATCTTTCAAACCAATAGCACAGAAAGCTCACTGAACCGCTCTAAAAAAAGCCAAGGCAGTGGAGAATGAAGTTGGAAAACTGTTGGACGCAAGATCCATACGGGAAGTCCAGTTCCCCAAATGGATATCTAACCCAGTGGTTGTCCCTAAGAACAAAGGAAAGTGGAGAGTATTCATTGATTTCACCGATCTCAACAAGGCATGCCCTAAAGATAGCTTCCCCCACAAAGATTGATCAGCTGGTGGATGCCACTACAGCACACGAGAGGATGAGCTTCCTGGACGTATACTACGGGTATCACCAGATGCCTCTGTACAAGGCAAATTAAGACAAAACAACATTTTTAACCACAGTTGGGTTATATTGCTACAAGGTTATGCCCTTTGGGCTAAAAAACGCAAGATCAACTTACCGGCGATTGGTCACCAAGATGTTTAAAGACCAAATGGGAAGCACCATGGAAGTTTACATCGATGACATGCTCATCAAGATCAAACTCAAAGATGACCACCTCTATGACCTATAAAGGACTTTTGAAATCCTCAGAAAGTACCGAAGAAGCTCAACGCAAGTAAGTGTTCCTTCGGTGTCCAAAAAATTCCTTGGATACTTGGTCAGCAAGAGAGGTATTGAAGCCAACCCAGACCAAATTGATGCCATAAATAGGGTGCATCCCCCTCGAATGATAAGAGACGTACAGAAGCTCAAAGGGATGCTCGCCTCCCTAAATTGATTCACCTAAAAGTCTTCTGAGAGGTGCCAACCGTTCTTCCAGTTGTTGAATAAAAGTAAGGATGTGGAGTGGAATGAGGATTGCTCGAAGGAATTGGAGGGGATCAAAGCTTACCTCAACAAACCACCCTTGCTCGTAATCCTTTGAGAGAATGATTCTCTATACCTTTACCTTCCAGTATCCAGTCATGCTGTAATTTCTGCACTGGTATGTGAGAAAATAGGGATCCAGCACCCACTCTATTATACGAGCAAAACTCTTTTAGATGCCGAATAATGATACCTACCATTGGAGAAACTCACCTTTGCTCTAGTGGTAGCCTCAAGGAAATTAAAACAATACTTCAAAGCCCACTCCATCATTGTACTTATATTCCACCCCCTTAAAGTAGTCCTAAGAAAAGCAGACCTTTCAGGTCGACTATTAAAATGGTCAGTCAAGCTCGGGCGATTTGACATTCAGTTCCAATCGAGGAATGCCATCAAAGGGCAGATTCTCGCTGATTTCATCGCAGAGTTTATAGGAGAACATCCTCGTGACCAGCCCCAGACTATTCATTAAAGTGAAGTTCCCCCAGCTTTAGGTATTTGGAAACTATTTATTGATGGAGCCTCCAATTCCAAAGGGGAAGGAGTAGGCATTGTGCTAATTACCCCTGAAGGTGAAATACTCAAGCAAGGAATTAGGCTTGGATTTGAAGCCTCCAACAACGAAGAAGAGAACGTGGCACTAATCGCGGGCCTATAAAATGCGCGAACGCTTGGGAAAAAGCAACTCCAAGTGTTCGGCGACTCGTAGTTGGTCTCTAACCAAATAAATGGCGAATTCAACGCAAGAGATGAGAGGATGGCAAGCTATCTCACCACTGTGAAAGAATTGATAGCCAACTTTGAACACGTCGGCGTCCAGAAGTTTCCCAGCCCTAGCAGCCTTAAGCTCAGCAATCAACTCAAACTTAAAGAGGATAATTCAGAACGATTTCCTTTCCCAACCAAGTATCAACCAGATCAACGAGCTACCGAGTGTAGGGCATGTTCTCCAGATTGAGATGAATCCCCAGTTGGATGGACCCCATAAGGGATTATTCTAAGGATGGTGCACTACCAACAGATAAGAAGACCGCTCATCAGATAAGAGTCAAGGGTTCTCGCTTTCACTTATCTACCGAGGGTAATCTGTATAATAGATCTTTCACTGGCCCTTACCTCCAGTGCGTTCATCCAAAAGACGTTGAATAAGTCCTGCATGAACTCCATAAGGGAATCTGTGGGAGTCACATTGAGGGCAAATTGCTAGCTTTCCAAGCAATGAAAGAAGGGTACTGGTGGTCGTACATGAAAAACGACGCTGGAATCTATGCTTGAAAGTGCAAAAGGTGTTAACTTCATGCACCTATGGCTCACCATCCGGCTAGTGACCTGAAATCACTTACCAGCCCATGGGCCTTCGCCCAATGGGGTATGGACATCATGGGACCTCTACCAACTACAGCTAGTAATCACAAATACCTGTTGATCATAATAGACTACTTCACCAAATGGATAGAGGTAGAGCCACTAGCAAACATCAGAGATGCAGACGTGATAAGATTCATTTGGAAGAACATCATCACTCTCTTTGGGATCCCCAGGACAATAATCACTAACAACATAACCCATTTTGAGAGAAACCTCTTCTAGGGTTTCTATAATGATCACGGGATAAAACACTACTTCAGCTCTATGGTATATCCTTAAAGAAATGGACAAGCTAAAGCTTCCAATAAAATAGTAATTAATGGATTGAAAAAGCGTTTAGAGCAAGCTAAGGGAGCATGGGTAAACGAATTACTCCACATCTTGTGGGCTTACCGCACCACCCCATGGAGAGCAATTGGAGAGACACCATTCGCACTGGCGTATGGGATGGAGGCTATTATCCCCTTAAAAGTTGGCCTTCCTACCATGAGGTCCACTCTGGTCGACCAAGGCCAAAACGATGAAAAATTACTCGCTGAACTTGACATAGCTGAGGAACGAAAGGAGTTATCTTTAGTGAAATTAACGGCCTACCATCAACAACTAGCAAAGCACTACAACAAAAAGGTCTATCCAAGAGCATTTCTGGTTGGGGACTACGTCCTAAGGAAGGTTCTTGGCAGCGCTGTAAAACCATCGGATGGCAAGCTAGGACTAAATTGGGAGGGCCCATTCAAAGTGATAAAAGATGACCTACAAGGAGCCTATCACTTAGAAACGCTGGAGGGCAGGGAGATACCTAGAGCTTGGAATGCAACCAATTTGAAGAAATTATACTTTTAGTTTTCTTTTTAAACTCAATGTTGAATTTTCAATTCATTTCTAATTAATAGGATTTGTTTGGCAGTGACATTTTATAAAGTGTTGGTTTTTCTCAACTATATTATAATTCATGCACCCTTTCTAAGTTACAGGCTCCCTTCTTAACATACAAAACTAAGATCACGAGAAACTTATTAAAGCAGGGTCAGTATGTAATGACCCTCCTCAGGCATCCATCACCGAACACGAATGACCTCCTAGATTGCCCCTGGTAATATAGGAAGCCCTACAAGGTACCCTTAGGAAACATGGCTAACCCAGGTTGGTCGCCAATATTATTTGGCTCAGAAATCCTACTCGGATAAAATATTCGATACAAGGTGTATCCTCGCCATTGCTTCACTTAGGCCTAAGGCAGTGTGACGACACGACCTAAAAGGTAAAGTAAGGAAAAATGGTACACTTAAAGCATACTGGACTGGGGGGGATATTTACTCGATAACCAACTCGGCCTAAGTCATGTCTAGTCGTCTTGAAAAGCCCAAGATAACTGAACGAGAGACTAACAGAGTAAGAAATAACACAACACATGTTTAGTCAGAAAATTGCCCAATACATAAATATTTTATTACATCATTATATGTATAAAGAGTTACATATGCTAAGTAATCCGTACACTAATGAGGACCCGGTCGCTGAGCGAGGTAGTCAACCACTCGCGCTCTTCGGCCATCATCTAGATGAGTAGTGAATTCCTCCTCAACTTCGTTTGAACTCGGTTCTAAAAGTTATCTTGGGATCGCATCTATAAGAACCCATCTATCATCCATTCTGAATGGGTTCGGCATCAAAGTTGATGGGGAGATCTCATGCCTATACCAGAGAACATAGTTACGGGGAACTTTCAACTCCCTAAGGGCACTTAACCACCCTCTTATGAAGGCTAACTCCTAAACCTCCCTCAAATTCGTGGGAGCATCTGTCCAACCCTGGTCATAGACATTATCCCACACCTGCCGAGGACCTTTCTTGAATAAGTTACTCAATAGAGTGACATCTCCTTGAAGACCAGTGACTATTACATACGCCCTGCGAACATCCCCCCGTAGCTTAGCAATTTCCCCGGTTGAACCACTATCACCAATCCCAGATCACCGCCCAGTAGATGAAGAGGAACCAAATAAAACTTGAGGGGCAATGCTCGAAGCATTCCCCTAAGGCGCGAGACTTCCCTCCTTAAAGCATTATTCTCCTGTTGGAGGACCTCTCCAACTTGCTTAATCTCAGAAGCATCCAGAAGCTTAGCCTTCAGAGCATCCATTTCTTCTTGAATGAAAGCGCCGACCTCCTCCATCTCCTCAAGCCTATCTTTCAACTTGGCAACAAGCTCTGACTGGTCTTTATAATCTTGATTCCTCGATCTAAGAGACTTGCAGATTCTTACAAAGTAATGGTGAACTCGATCGCTGACATCGGAACTAAGAATTTTGCCTAGGCGAGAGGTAGCAGGAATATATTCCTCAATATCAATAAGCTACAAACCATACAAGCGTTGAGAATAAATAAATCAGTACGCGAAAGGGAACATAACTTCATTTCATTAAATAAAAAATAGTTCAAGTACATCAACGCAAGAAAAATAGAACAACAGAGATACAAGAAATATAAAATCCCCCTAAGAAGACTAGCTGGAAACCTCAGTCTGCTCTGAGGATATTGGTTGCTTCCTGTTATCCACAATAGCTTCATGCGAATTTCCCCCAGATGGAACAATCACCATTCCTATTTCAAGGGGAACATCAACAGTAGTAGATGGAATAAATGGGACACCTTTATTGGCAATAGGAGGAGGCACACCATCCAAAACGGTCTTCGGGCCAGTGTCATGCTCGTCAAAGAGGGGGGAATCAATATCCACCTCAGCAGGGAGCAAATCCCTGTCTCAACCCTTCTTGAAGTTGAAGCGACTGATGTAGCCGATCTGATCCTCATCATCCTCATATACTGCGATCCACCTAGCATTATAAGAGCTTTCCTTGAGGGTGGCGACCTTAGATTCTAGCTTCTTCATCTTCTCGACAAGCTCTTTGTTCCCCTCAACCACCGCTAGCTTGCTCGTACATACCAAGTCATAAGACTACCTCAGATCCTCCAGCTCCGTAGATGTTGCCTCTTTTTCTTTGTTAGCTTCTGCCAAGGCAGGGTTAGAAGACTTCTGAGCAGCACTGGTAGCCTTCAGGCTCACCTCTAACTCAGTATTTTTCCTCGCCAGCTCATCGCAGCTACAATAGAGGATGATGAAATCAGACATAAACTAAAGGGAGAAAGAAAACATTTAGCGAAGAAGGTATTGAAAAGAAAACTACAAGAGTAGAGAAGTAAGAATAGACTTACCAAGGCTATCCCCTGACTCGGTCCCTATACTTGATGACCTCTGGCGATCAGTTGGCAAAACTGATCTCTCGAGCACGGTCGGAGCTAGTTGAGGGGCAAGAGCAACGGAATCTCCCTCAGTTAGGGAAGACACTAGCACCAAAGACTTCCACATATTTATCCTCACTTATTCTCTCCTCCTTTCTTCTTTTCTTTCCTTTTTCTCCCTCTCGACCCTCTTCCCCTCTTCTTTCTTCTTCCTCTCTCTCTATCACACTAATGCCTCCTCCTCCTTCTTCCTCTCCCTTTTATGATCCATAATTTGGGAGCCAGTGGCAGTATCCTCACTCCCAGACTTCTTCTTCTTCTTCTTCTTCTTCAGCTTACGAGTAAGATCCAAATTATCCTCATCATCATCCTGGATTAAATTCTTCCTAGGAGGAGCCATAGTCTCTTTGCTAGAGATATCCAAATCATCAAAACTCTCTGAACTCTATGAGCCCTCCTCCAAATGGGAATTTCCCTTTTCACTCAAACTCTCCTCACTAGAATCACCCTTAATTCCACCTCTGTTAGCCCCTGCACTGTATTCACCAGAGCTGCCTTCCTCCTCGTCTAATTAGATTGGCTCGACAACAACCTCTTCTATGATATCTAGCTGAGGAATACTATCAATAGGTTAAACAATGAATCTAAACCCAATGTTCTTGTACTCTAAAAAGAATGCAGTTGATCGCAGATGTTTTCCCTCAGCCAAAAAATCCCTAATCTTCCAAGCTTTGATTAGCTCAATAGTTCGAAGTGGAGTGCAAGTTTCGAGTTCTTTGTCTTTGCTGAAAAAGGAAAAATGAAAACATGAGAAATAAAGTACACTAGAAGAGAATATATGAGAAGAATAATAGATATATCTACCTATATACTCCTCCCCATAGAAGGGAATCGTAGGTCCCTTGTATCTAGTCCCCTTAGTCCGGTAAAGGAACTGCCAGTTCCCGAAAATAAAGCCCTCATGCCAATAATCCTTATGGGAATCAGGTAGATTAACTACCAACACCCTATCAGGACTCCTAGCTCTATGGCATAATTTACCAAACGTTTGGAGAACATTGGACAAGAACTATATATAAATAACTAAATAAATACAAAAATAAGCGATTTAGGGGAAAGGACAGACCCCCCTGAGACAACAGAAGAACATGAATCCAATGCCCGTCCTCAATGTCTCGAACATTGCGAGGGACAGGGGCACATTCAACATCCACCCAGTTAGGGATGTTGTAAAACTCCCCAAACTCAACTATTGACCCATTACCTATTCTTACCATCAAAAGAAAAATCCCTAGCAGTGATAAAGAAGATATTTCAACAGAAAAGTTAGGAGAAGAAGTTTGGTAAACTTACGAAGTAAAAATAAGCTTGAGATGACGCAAAGCCATAAGTAAGGAAGATGAAAAGACAAGGAAAATCTCAGAGATGAAGGATGAAGCCTGGAAGCGCAAAGACGGAATAAGAAGCAGAAAATATCTCGAGAGTGAAAAAACTTGTGAAGCGACGTCCAATGGCTTCTTCAAACAAGTTTTAAACCCTCTCAATGATGACGCATAAAAAACGAAGTTGATCTGCCACTTAAATCTATGAGGAAGAGATGTTTCGCTCCCAAAAGCATTGCTCAATTCATAAAAATGCCATCAGAGTCAATATTTAAAATTATTGAGCCCAAATTGTGACCCAAAATTTTTAGGGGCAATGGGTACCTCGTCCATTTATCTTGGCCTAGAGAAGTATCCAGACTAATCCCTATTGAGAATAGAGAGAGTCCGGTCGAAAATCCAGAGTCTAGTAGATGGTTAAGTTAGTAGTAACCCATTCAACCCCTAAAATATGTCAGGAGATATTCTAGGGGTTATGGGCCAACGTGGAGGTGCCCAACACCCCCACTCTCCGAAGTTTATATGTATATATTGTACCCCTAGCCCAGGGAGAAGGGTATGTAATCAGAGATACTCCCCTGGAGAAAAGATAAATATAAATAAAAAGCACCACCGTGGATGTAGGTAATTTGCCGAACCATGTATATCTTGTGTCGTGTGTGATTGTGATCACTCTTATTTATGTTCTTTAGTCTTTTTCTGGCGATTACCTTTACTTATAATTTGTGTTGAGATTTATTATCACCATATTAATATTTATACTTGCAAAGGAGTTTGAACCGCTTTTAACTTTCGTATTTGTATTCTAAGCGCCACACTTGGGTAGTTTGGTATTGTGAGTCTTAAGTGAGTTGGAAGTACTTAGAGCAACCAATTAGTCGCTTCCTAAGAACTCTTTTCTCATCATGAAGACTTCTGACTTCATAACACCATCTTAGATTAAGTCTAAGATTGGTTTCCATTGTATTACACTACACCAAAATACTAATTTTGTAACTGCCTTCTTGTAACTGCTAATGGGGGTGACAAACTTTACCACTGCCATTAGGAGTCATAAAATATTTGGTTAATGAAATATTTGAGTGAATTGGTTTGTCACTGATAATGACAGTCACAAATCTTACCATATAATTAATTTGTGACTGCCATAAGGTGTCACAAATTTATAACTGCCACAAGGAGTCACAATTTTTTATCACTAATCTTAAGTTATGACTCTTATGAGCAGTCACAAAATTATAAATACTATGAGAACTCACAAATTTTATATTTGTGATCGCTATTAGCGGTTATAAGTTTATGACTGCTCATAGCTGTCACAAATTTTTGCTTAAGACTTAATTTGTGATCGCTATGAGCGGTCATAAATTTGTGACTGCTCGTAGACATCACAAATTTTGGTGTAAGAGTTAATTTATGATTGCTATTAGTGTCACCAAAATTTTGGCATATGTTTAATTTCCCTCTTCTCTCTCCTCTGTGCTCTTCAATCTCCCGCTCCCTCTCTCTTAACCAAAAACCTTTGAAGGTGTTGGATAAAAAAAAGCTCTCTTCACTGTAAGTGTTCTCCCTCTTTAATCGCCATTACGTATGTTTTTTTAAGGTGTTGGATAAAATATTTGGGCTGAAATATTAGGGTTTGTAACAGTTTGATCTGCGAAGGTATTTTTTTACAACATATAAGACTGCCTAGCTTATGCCTTTTGTTTATCCCTACAGTCTCATAACAATTTTTCTTTCATTTGTTGGTTCCTAATGTCATTGTTGTTTAGGAGAAAATAAAATTGCATGAGGTTAATTATTAGTTCCTTGTATGCTATGTATCATGAATATCTGTAGCAGATGTTGAATATTCTGTTGTGCACAACATTTGTGTCTATTTTCATTATGTTTTTATTCTCTTTACATGTAATTCATTCTAATAAGTCTTTATTTGCATCATGAGTGGATTTTATGGTTTGAAAAATACCATTAAAACTCATTCAAGTAAAATAAGACGCACCAACTCACCTAACTCTTGTGATGAAGGCCTTCAATTATTGTGAAACTATGTTTTCATTATGTTTTTGTACGTTACACATGTTATAAATTTGAACATAATTGACCAATTGTAAGTCCATCTCTACGCCACTGCCTAACAATGTTTTCTTAACATCTCAATGAACTCTTTTCCATGATTCATGTCTCTATCAGAGCCACAAATGACTTTTTATCTGTAGATTGTGATGTTTTCATTGGGCCAAGTGCAAAGAAGCAGAATACTATTTCTCAATCAAGTAGTGAGGTTGAATAAGACACCCTTGGTGCTTTTTATTGCAAAATTAACTTGGTTATGCTTTTTCCTTTGAGATCTTGGTGTGAACCTTCATTCTTCACCAATTATCTATTGTGACAATTAAAGCTATACAAATGTCAAGAAATCCTTTGTTCCACGCCCGACATTGAGGTGGAATATCATTTTGGGAGAGAAAAGGCTACTTGTGTGAGTCTTCACTAGAATATTATTCCAAGACACTAGCCACCCATGCCAAGCTAAACCTTCTTCCCATTTTGCCAAGGGATAAGAGATACCATATTACACTTCTAAAATACCTGAAACAACATCATCCCAAAGTGCCATGATAGATTTTGAAATTTGAACTCCTAACCCATGTTATGAGGCTCTAACCCATGTTATTACACTTTTCACCTTGAGTATTTACCATTTGAATATGGGTAACTGGACAACTGTTATCATTGGCCTATGAATCTTCTGTTCATGCTTGGACCGATACTTGGTCCTTAATTTATACGTTATTTCTTATAATCAATTTATATATTTACTTATATTATAGATCCTCATATTTAACTAGTTAATAGTAGGCATGTTGACATCTTTCTTTACTACATTTGCTAAGAAAATGGGTAAGTCCACTTTTATTTTCTTAAAAATTATTGTCTTAAAAAGTAAGGTTTCTTGATTTTATCACATTTGTCTACGCAACTTATTATTTGACATGTTTAATTAAATTTTTACCTATTAATGCGATTAGGCAGTTGTCTATGGATTTGGACCTAGATCTTCAAGTCCAGTACCATCAACAAGTACTTCGAGCACAAGCTGCATCTATGGATGAATTCTAGAATCCTTGAGTACAGGTTAGTAGGTTATATTATATGCTGGTGTATATGGAGATAAGTATTTCTAACTTTCCTTTCATTTATTATATATGAATTTCACGATGAAATGTTGTGTATATTTGCCAAGTGACTTCTAAGCATTCAATATCACTTATATTATCCATAGGTCTAATTGACTTCATATATTAACCCTACTTAGATTTTACATTCTTTGAATTATTTGTATTTTGTTTAATGTAACGTGTATATATGGTCACTATTGATTTTTAAATATGTAATAAATGGAAACACAATCTCTCTGAAAGATTTAATAAATGCGAAATAAAATTTCTAAAACATTTGGTACATATTAATATTATGTACTGGTCTTTTTTAGGATCTGGTAGTGGAAAGTGTGTCTTTCGAGATTAAGAGGCTCATTTCAGTGCAAGTGATCTTTTGAAATGTATGCATAAGAATAAGCATTGTATATATGAAATGTAAATAAAGACTAATGAAACCATATGTATGCAGTCATATTTAACTATAGAGTAAATTGGAAGGAACCTCATGAAATATAACACTAGTTGCAATTCCCCCTTACTTGTAAAATGTGAAATAAACTACGTGATATATTCCCCCTATGTATTGCTAAAATAGTTGTGTAAAAGCAATTTTTAGCTGTACACAAGGGGGCACTAGCAACCTTTCCATAGTTTGAAAGGTTATTTCCAACTGGGGAGTGGATTATTTGTAATCACAACTATAGTTAAGGTTTCTTTTAATTTTACCATTTTCTTATTCAATCTTCACTAATATTGGTTATCCATAATGGGAAACAAATGGTGCAAGAAGACGCTCTATTCTAGCATCAGTTGCAATGTTGGTGTGACACCCCGACTAATTAAATACCAGGTAGCTACTCCTTTATTAAATTAATTCAAAATGCCAAGTTGGTTCAGTTAATAGCATCACTGTCGAAAACATTTTAATAATTTCTAACCACCTAGTATTTAAAAAGTAAGTGCCAAATTGTAAGTTAAGTCCGATTAACATGCAATTAAAATAATAATGGAAGAACAACATAATCCATTCACCATAATGAAGTAATGAATAACCAACAATTAATAATAATAAATCCGGAGGAAAAACTCCTCACAACAGTCCCACAACAAAAAATATAAGACAAGTCTGAATCCTGAATAATTACATGCCAAGCGTCTGAATAACTGAAATAAATGAAATGTCTCTAAAAGAGTGGGCGACATGCCCTACAACTGATAACTGCTGAATATAGAGTCAAAGTAGATGAAGCGTCTACAAGCAAAGTCCTGTAACTTCCACAAATAGCTACAGCTCGTCACCTGAATGAGAATACTAAGCATGGTGTCCTTGTGGCTGGGCACCTAAAATGGTTTTTACAAAAATAGATTTGAAAGCAAATGGGTCAGAGCCCGAAAGTGGAAAACATTTAGAAAACAGCAAGTGTTTTAATAACATTAAAACATTAAATGCAATGTATATGTTAGGACGTGCACTCACATGAAATTCTCACCTCTCGACTACATGTCCACTCCTAACGTACCGTACCCATCTACATGACATACACATCTAACCAAACCGTAATAAGTTCTACCCCTTACTACTCGATCCCCATATTACATTCTAGCGTTATCAAATAAGTAGAGGGCTTCACTTAAACTCAGATTCTCAATTAGTAACATAATTCACTATCAGTTAACCCGTTATGTTCTCTCACTACATTACCATAATTATGTTCACAATAACAACATGAAAGTTCCCATTAATTAAGTGTATATTATTCACGTCATAAATATAAAATACAAGCACCCCGAGACTAGCTGCGGTGCACACATACTCTGCTATCCATCCCGGTACATCACGTACATAAGGATCACATATTCCAAATCTCTCAGGAATAGTTCACAGATAACAACATCACAAATAATGGAGGCGAACATAGTCACATCACATGGGTCACGCACATACCTGCGCTCCCACGATCAACAAACTTATTAACATCCCAATAAGTCCTTCTCTGACCTATGTTCATCGAGGTAACCAATCTAAATCCGGGGAACACAAGGATTAGAGGGCCCTAAGCGAACGCAAACCTCCCGTGATAGCAAGTATGGTAGGTATGTCATACACATAAAATCAATACATATACTAAGTATGCACACGTCTTAGTAATCACCATAATATATTGGTACATATCTCTTCTCGTACTGACATATAATACTACACCATTTATATGTTCCCGGTTAATATAATTAATTAGGCCGTCAATAGCTCACATCGTAATAGACACTCACGTCTTACTTCATATTTTCCCTTAGGTTCAAACTACACTTCTAGGTTTGACTCCCCATTATATCCCAAACATCCCAAATATATCAATTACTCATCACGGAAAGGCTATCTCTACCTATACACAAGGTTACGGGGCACTCGGGATCAAAACAGGCTAAAAAGCCAAAACTGTCAACTCGTTCGAAGTCTCGTTCGAACGAGGCTGTTCGAACGAGACTTCGTTCGAACGAAATGAGTCTTCTAACGAGATCTCGTTCGAACGAAGTGGGCTTTCTAACGAGATCTCATTCGAACGATCTCATCGAACGAACTTCACCCTCGTTAGAAGTCAATGGTCAACTCGTTAGAAGCTCGTTCGAACGACCTGGGCAGGTCTTCTAACGAGCGACCAGATTCGAGCCCAGATTTCTTATTTTCGTTTTTCCAACTTCTCTACTCCCCAAATCTCATCCAAACCTCAATCTAACAATTGTTTAAGGTCTCTAATCGTCCCTTAACATACTTAGTTCACATATTGACATGTTTGGGGGTATTAATTCATCCGAACATCATTCAAATATCAAATCTCTACATATTTTTCCCCAATTTTAAAACTATGAACCCTAGAATTTATGAATCATCAAAGAACTGAATTAAATTCGTTTTTGGTTTCCTACTAATTTTAATATCATCAGAATAATCATTACACACCAATCTACATGCGATTTCCTCATCAAAATGTACTTTCTATTTCCAATTTACATGGGTTTTTCATTAACTCCCAAGAACTATATGATTTTAATAAATTCCTACACATGGAAGAAGCATTCTTTAAAATAAACGAAATTAAACCACTTGCCTTAAGGGTAACTCTGGATTTGATGACGAATTGATGGATGGTTCTCTCTCTCTCTGCAGATTTCTCCTCTCCTCTCTCTCTACAAGCTTTCTTCTCCAAAATCAATGGTGGCTAGGGTTTGTGGTTTAGGAACTCTTTGGAATAACTTTAAATAACCTCCGTAGCCTATATGGTTATTAGTGGGCTTAGTGGGTTATTGACAAATCAGATATTAATTCCCAATTTTCGTAGGTTATAATTTCCCAAAATTCAAAATTACCAATCTACCCTTATACGTTGCCTGTATGGCCTAAAAATGCCCCAGGACCCAAACCAAACCCCCGGCTAGTGTTTTCTAACTATTTCGACCCTTCCGGTTTGGCGCACTCAAAACGACCATACGGTTTATAGAAATAAAATTAACTTTTTAATTATCATAATTATATACCATGACGCGACTGTCACACGCGTCTCAACAAAATTTCCAAATTGCCGTATTTCAATCTCTCGACAAATTTCATAATTCAAAATTCATATATAATCATATATGCACACATAATCAAATACCAACTCGCATCTCGCTAGTATTTTAACCCGGATTAATTTCCAATTAATATGCATTTAATTTAATTAATCCAATAAAATAAATATCACAAAAATACGGGGTATTACATACTTCCCCCCTAATAACTGAATTTCGTCCCGAAATTCGGAACTAGAAAGTACCTGGTAAGAACAACTCTGGATAACGTTTGCACATCTCATCCTCGCGCTCCCATGTGGACTCCTCGACATTATGATGTCGCCACTGAACACGCACTAACAGAACGATCTTTGACCACAGTTTCCGCTCACTTCGGTCCAAAATAGCAATCGGCCCCTCCTCGTAGGAGCTATCAGGTTGGAGATCGATGTCCTCCAAAGCAATATAAGAATGAGCCAAATTGTCTCTAAGATATTCCCTTAGCGAGGAAATATGAAATACATCGTGAATCCGATGTAAATGCTCCGGTAACCCAAGCCTATACGCAACCGGTCCAATCCGCTCAATAATAGGAAATGGTCCCACATATCTCGGTGCCAACTTCCCTTTCTTCCCGAAACGCATAATCCCCTTCATAGGAGATACTCTGAGAAAAACATGGTCCCCCACTTGGAACTCTCTGAAGAACCTCTTCGCATTAGCATAGCTCTTCTGCCTATCCTGAGCTACCCGAATGCGACTCCGAATCAATTCTACCCTTGCCGAAGTATCCTGAATCACTTTCGGCCCTAGTAGTTTGTTGTCCCCCACCTCCAACCAACATGCTGGGGAACGACAAGGTCTACTGTACAACGCCTCAAATGGATCCATGCCAATGGTGAACTGGTAGGAGTTGTTGTAAGCAAACTCTACCAATGGAAGATACTGCTCCCATCCACCCCCGAAATCAATGATGCACATACGTAGCATGTCTTCCAACATCTGGTTTGTACGCTCGGTCTGCCCATCGGTCTGCGGGTGAAACGCCGTACTCAATCGCAATTCCGTGCCCATGGCCTCCTAAAAACACTCCCAAAACCGTGAAACAAATATCTTGTCTCGGTCAGACACGATATTTAAGGGCACACCGTGAAGTCTCACTATCTCTGAAATAAATAGCTGGGCATACTGTCACGTAGTGTAGTCTGTCCTTACGGGTAGGAAATGAGCAACTTTGGTCAGCCTGTCCACAATCACCCAAATGGAGTCGTGACCTCTCTGTGACGTAGGCAATCCCGTGATAAAGTCCATGGATATGCTCTCCCACATCCACATCGGGACCTCCAACGGCTGTAGCAGTCCTGCCGGTCTCTGATGATCCACTTTTACTAGCTGACAAGTGGTGCATTTAGAAACAAACTCAGCAATATCTCTCTTCATCCCGCTCCACCAATACTGACATCTCATGTCTTGGTACATTTTGTCCCCACCGGGATGTACCGCGAACCGTGAGCCGTGCGACTCTGCCATCACCTCATGCCGTAATTCCTCCCCTTCATGAACTACTAATCTCCCATTGAAGCGTAATCCCCCGTCTGAGCTAACGGTATAGGATTCAGCTCCCTCTGTTAGTAATCGAACTATCAGCTCCTGACAGAACGAGTCATTTGCCTGTGCCCGTACTACCTTCGTGACAATCTGAGGTGTAACGGTCATCACAGACATGAACGATCGGGCCGCTGCATCCTGGTGTCCCAATTCTTTCCACTTTGCCTTCCACACCCCTGCCACTTCATCTGCTGGCCTCCGGCTCAACGCGTCTGCTACCACGTTAGCTTTCCCCGGGTGATACTGGATATCGAACTGATAATCCTTCACGAACTCAAGCCACCTCCGTTGCCGCATATTCAACTCCTTCTGTGTGAATAGGTACTGTAGGGACTTGTGGTCCGTGAACAATCGAAACTTCTCCCCCAAAAGATAATGTCTCCATATCCGAAGGGAAAATACAACTGCTGCCAACTCCAAGTCATGAGTGGGGTAATTCTTCTCATGAGGCTTTAGCTTACGGGAAGTATAAGCTATGGCATGACTCTCCTGCTGCAGTACACCTCCAAGTCCTTGCAAGGACGCATCAGTGTAAACCAAATACTCAACTCCCGGTCTCGGCAATGCTAACACAGGTGCTGAGGTCAACTTATCCTTCAATTCATTGAATGCCAACTGACAGGCATCACTCCAGATGAATGGCACACCCTTACGAGTCAGATGTGTCAAAGGACCTGCTATTTTCGAAAATCCCCTAATGAACCTCCTGTAGTATCCTGCTAGACCCAAGAAACTGCGGATCTCCGTTGGTGTCGTGGGCTGTCCCCACTCCCTCACCGCGGATACCTTCCCCGGATCAACAGATATCCCCCGGTCGAAAATAATGTGTCCCAAAAACTGGACCTCCTTCAGCCAAAACCCGCATTTCTCATACTTTGCATACAGCTCATTCTGACGTAGCGTCTGCAAAAATTGCCTCAAATGCTCGGCGTGCTCCTCCTCTGTCTGAGAGTAAACCAGAATATCATCAATGAAGACAATGACAAACTGATCTAGGAAATCCCTGAACACTCTATTCATCAAGTCCATAAACACTGCTGGAGCGTTGGTCAAACCAAAAGGCATAACCCGAAACTCGTAAGAACCATATCTCGATAAGAACGCAGTCTTCGAGACGTCCTCCTCCCTGATACGCAACTAATGGTATCCTGATCTCAAATCAATCTTTGAGAAGAAAGAAGCTCCTCTCAACTGGTCGAATAAGTCATCGATTCGAGGCAACGAATACTTATTTCGTATCGTGACCTTATTCAACTCTCGGTAGTCCACACACAATCTCAGTGAACCATCTCTCTTCTTCACGAACAACACAGGGGCACCCCACGGCGAAGTACTCCTCCGAATAAACCCATGACCCAACAACTGCTCAATCTGATCCCGTAACTCCCTCATCTCAGCTGGAGCCATACGGTACGATGCACGTGCTATAGGTCTCGTACCTGGTAATAAGTCTATGACAAAGTTTATCTATCGACTGGGGGGTAGGCCGGGTATCTCCTGAAACACATCAGAATACTCCCTGACAACTGGGATCGAATCAAAAGGAATCACAACCTCCTTAGAGGTATACTCCTCTAGGTAATACAAATGAGCGGTCGAGCCTCCCTTTGGGTGAGGCATCGCCACTAAAAACATCTCTTGCCCCGGAATGGCAAAAACAATGCTCCCACCGAAGCAATCAATCATGGCTCTATGATCAGCAAGCCAATCCATACCGATAATCACATCGTGAACATGCATATCTAATACCAACATATCTGCAGGTAATACCAGACTACCAATCTCTACCCCCACTCCCCGACATATAAAGAAAATAAGTGACCCACTCCCCAATGGTGAGTCTACACACGTCACTGTGCTCTCTGCTGTGGCTAACAACCCTAAGGCTTTAGCAAAATGTGTAGCTATAAAGAAATGTGTTTCCCCCGTATCAAACAAAACCCGACCCATAGTACCATGGATAGGAAACATACCCTCAATAGTGAGTGGTACCTGCGGAGCTGCTGCCTGGTGGACGTTATAGACACGTCCATACTGTAACTGTCCCTGCTGCACAGGAACTGCTGGAATGGCTGGAAGAGCTGGCACCTGGGCTGGAGCTGGGAGGGCTGGTGGAAAAAGTGGCCTCTGTGGCTCATGTCGAGCACCCTGCTGCGGGGCCCTGGCCCTATCAGGACAGTCCTGTCATTTATGTCCAGTCTTGCCACAAACAAAACACTTCCCTGAGAAGTTCCCCCCTCTCTGTCCCTGCTGCCCCCGGCCCTGGTGGCCGTTACCATTCCTCCACTGGCCCTACTGAAACTGATGTTGACCATTCTGACCCTGATGGTTCTGATGGCCGTTCGGACCCTGATGGCCCTGCCGAAAACCTCCCTGACCATGCCTGAAATTTCTTGACCTGAACCTCTTGTGATCTCCCTGCTGGGTACCCTGATCACCCTGCCTCTGCCCCTGAACAGATTGTGCCCCACTGGAACTATTTCCTCCAGTCCTGCCCTGATGGCTAGACTCTCCCGATCGCTTGCCCTCATCCATGTGAAAATGGTGATCCTGGCAATGGAGCAATGCAGCGTTAACCACATCAAAATAAGTGGCTAACGAGAGGTTCCCTAACAAGTGCTGACGAATCCTCTATGTCAACCCGTCAGTAAATTTCTGTATCTTCTTTTCCTCCGTCGGTATCTCATCCGGAATAATGTTCAGAAGATCAGTAAATTCGACCTCATACTCGGCCACAGTCTTACCCTTCTGTCGAAGTCTCATCAACTTCCTCCTCATTTCCGTGTGAACAGCCGACGGAAAGTACTTGCGGTCAAACCGCACCCAGAACTCCTGAATAGTGAGAGTATCCCTCTCCTCCACAGTGGTAATAGACTCCCACCACTGCAGTGAAGACCCTACTAGCTTAAAGGTCGCTAGTATCTGCTTCTGGACATCTGTGCACTCATACATCCTCAAGTGCCGCTGTATATCCTTCCTCCACTGACTCGAAACTACCACATCGGAGCTACCTGCGAACTCCGGAGGGCGTGCTTTCTGAAAAGCATCACGTACACGTTCCCAAGCAGACGGGAATGCATGAGCCTGAACTGGCGCGGCTACTGGCGCCTGAGCTGGTGCCTGCTGAACTACTGCTAGTGCGGCATTTACCGCCTGGGCCACAATGGCTGCAACCTCGGCGGCATTCATCGCGCCCTGAACTGGTGCGGGCTGTGGTTCAGGCGTTGCATTCCTGGGAATCCTTTGTGCACGTCGTGGAGGCATCTGAAATAAGAATGAAGTTTATAAGTTCGTAGTTATAAACTTAAAAGAGCTGAAGAACGTAGCATATACAAAAGAATACAACAGTCCTAAAATATAGGGCTCTACATCAAGAAAGCTCAGCGGAAAACATAATAAGCCGTACAGATCCTAATGGACACTAGAACCTGATGCTCTGATACCACCTGTGACACCCCGACTAATTAAATACCGGGTAGCTACTCCTTTATTAAACTAATTCAAAATGCCAAGTTGGTTCAGTTAATAGCATCACTGTCGAAAACATTTTAATAATTACTAACCACCTAGTATTTAAAAAGTAAGTGCCAAATTTTAAGTTAAGTCTGATTAACATGCAATTAAAAGAATAATGGAAGAACAACATAATCCATTCACCATAATGAAGTAATGAATAACCAACAATTAATAATAATAAATCCGGAGGAAAAACTCCTCACAACAGTCCCACAACAAAAAATATAAGACAAGTCTGAATCCTGAATAATTACATGCCAAGCGTCTGAATAACTGAAATAAATGAAATGTCTCTAAAAGAGTGGGCGACATGCCCTACAACTGATAACTGCTGAATATAGAGTCAAAGTAGATGAAGCGTCTACAAGCAAAGTCCTGTAACTTCCACAAATAGCTACAGCTCGTCACCTGAATGAGAATACTAAGCATGGTGTCCTTGTGGCTGGGCACCTAAAATGGTTTTTACAAAAATAGATTTGAAAGCAAATGGGTCAGAGCCCGAAAGTGGAAAACATTTAGAAAACAGCAAGTGTTTTAATAACATTAAAACATTAAATGCAATGTATATGTTAGGACGTGCACTCACATGAAATTCTCACCTCTCGACTACATGTCCACTCCTAACGTACCGTACCCATCTACATGACATACACATCTAACCAAACCGTAATAAGTTCTACCCCTTACTACTCGATCCCCATATTACATTCTAGCGTTATCAAATAAGTAGAGGGCTTCACTTAAACTCAGATTCTCAATTAGTAACATAATTCACTATCAGTTAACCCGTTATGTTCTCTCACTACATTACCATAATTATGTTCACAATAACAACATGAAAGTTCCCATTAATTAAGTGTATATTATTCACGTCATAAATATAAAATACAAGCACCCCGAGACTAGCTGCGGTGCACACATACTCTGCTATCCATCCCGGTACATCACGTACATAAGGATCACATATTCCAAATCTCTCAGGAATAGTTCACAGATAACAACATCACAAATAATGGAGGCGAACATAGTCACATCACATGGGTCACGCACATACCTGCGCTCCCACGATCAACAAACTTATTAACATCCCAATAAGTCCTTCTCTGACCTATGTTCATCGAGGTAACCACTCTAAATCCGGGGAACACAAGGATTAGAGGGCCCTAAGCGAACGCAAACCTCCCGTGATAGCAAGTATGGTAGGTATGTCATACACATAAAATCAATACATATACTAAGTATGCACACGTCTTAGTAATCACCATAATATATTGGTACATATCTCTTCTCGTACTGACATATAATACTACACCATTTATATGTTCCCGGTTAATATAATTAATTAGGCCGTCAATAGCTCACATCGTAATAGACACTCACGTCTTACTTCATATTTTCCCTTAGGTTCAAACTACACTTCTAGGTTTGACTCCCCATTATATCCCAAACATCCCAAATATATCAATTACTCATCACAGAAAGGCTATCTCTACCTATACACAAGGTTACGGGGCACTCGGGATCAAAACAGGCTAAAAAGCCTAAACTGTCAACTCGTTCGAAGTCTCGTTCAAACGAGACTTCGTTCGAACGAACTGAGTCTTCTAACGAGATCTCGTTCGAACGAAGTGGGCTTTCTAATGAGATCTCGTTCGAACGATCTCATCGAACGAACTTCACCCTCGTTAGAAGTCAATGGTCAACTCGTTAGAAGCTCGTTCGAACGAGGTCGTTCGAACGACCTGGGCAGGTCTTCTAACGAGCGACCAGATTCGAGCCCAGATTTCTTATTTTCGTTTTTCCAACTTCTCTACTCCCCAAATCTCATCCAAACCTCAATCTAACAATTGTTTAAGGTCTCTAATCATCCCTAAACATACTTAGTTCACATATTGACATGTTTGGGGGTATTAATTCATCCGAACATCATTCAAATATCAAATCTCTACATATTTTTCACCAATTTTAAAACTATGAACCCTAGAATTTATGAATCATCAAAGAACTGAATTAAATTCGTTTTTGGTGTCCTACTAATTGTAATATCATCAGAATAATCATTACACACCAGTCTACATGCGATTTCCTCATCAAAATGTACTTTCTATTTCCAATTTACATGGGTTTTTCATTAACTCCCAAGAACTATATGATTTTAATAAATTCCTACACATGGAAGAAGCATTCTTGGAAATAAACGAAATTAAACCACTTGCTTTAAGGGTAACTCTGGATTTGATGACGAATTGATGGATGGTTCTCTCTCTCTCTGCAGATTTCTCCTCTCCTCTCTCTCTACAAGCTTTCTTCTCCAAAATCAATGGTGGCTAGGGTTTGTGGTTTAGGAACTCTTTGGAATAAATTTCAATAACCTCCGTAGCCTATATGGTTATTAGTGGGCTTAGTGGGTTATTGACAAATCAGATATTAATTTCCAATTTTCGTAGGTTATAATTCCCCAAAATTCAAAATTACCAAACTACCCTTATACGTTGCCGGTATGGCCAAAAAATGCCCCGGGACCCAAACCAAACCCCGGCTAGTTTTTTCTGACTATTTCGACCCTTTTGGACACGTTGGCGCACTCAAAACGACCATATGGTTTATAGAAATAAAATTCACTTTTCAATTATCATAATTATATACCATGACGCGACTGTCACACGTGTCTCAACAAAATTTCCAAATTGCCGTATTTCAATGTCACGACAAATTTCATAATTCAAAATTCATATATAATCATATATGCACATATAATCAAATACCAACTCGCATCTCGCTAGTATTTTAACCCGGATTAATTTCCAATTAATACACATTTAATTTAATTAATCCCATAAAATAAATATCACAAAAATACCGGGTAGCTACTCCTTTATTAAACTAATTCAAAATGCCAATTTGGTTCAGTTAATAGCATCACTGTCGAAAACATTTTAATAATTACTAACCACCTAGTATTTAAAAAGTAAGTGCCAAATTTTAAGTTAAGTCTGATTAACATGCAATTAAAAGAATAATGGAAGAACAACATAATCCATTCACCATAATGAAGTAATGAATAACCAACAATTAATAATAATAAATTCGGAGGAAAAACTCCTCACAACAGTCCCACAACAAAAAATATAAGACAAGTCTGAATCCTGAATAATTACATGCCAAACGTTTGAATAACTGAAATAAATGAAATGTCTCTAAAAGAGTGGGCGACATGCCCTACAACTGATAACTGCTGAATATAGAGTCAACGTAGATGAAGTGTCTACAAGCAAAGTCCTATAACTTCCACAAACAGCTACAGCTCGTCACGTGAATGAGAATCCTAAGCATGGTGTCCTTGTGGCTGGGAACCTAAAATGGTTTTTACAAAAATAGATTTGAAAGAAAATGGGTCAGAGCCCGAAAGTGGAAAACATTTTGAAAACAACAAGTGTTTTAATAACATTAAAACATTAAATGCAAAGTACATGTTAGGACGTGCACTCACATGATATTCTCACCTCTCGACTACATGTGCACTCCTAACGTACCGTACCCATCTACATGACATACACATCTAACCAAATCGTAATAAGTTCTACCCCTTACTACTCGATCCCCATATTACATTCTAGCGTTATCAAATAAGTAGAGGGCTTCACTTAAACTCAGATTCTCAATTAGTAACATAATTCACTATCAGTTAACCCGTTATGTTCTCTCACTACATTACCATAATTATGTTCAAAATAACAACATGAAAGTTCCCATTAATTAAGTGTATATTATTCACGTCATAAATATAAAATACAAGCACCCCGAGACTAGCTGCGGTGCACACATACTCTGCTATCCATCCCGGTACATCACGTACATAAGGATCACATATTCCGAATCTCTCAGGAATAGTTCACAGATAACAACATCACAAATAATGGCGACGAACACAGTCACATCACATGGGTCACGCACATACCTGCGCTCCCATGATCAACAGACTTATTAACATCCCAAATATATCAATTACTCATCACAGAAAGGCTATCTCTACCTATACACAAGGTTACGGGGCACTCGGGATCAAAACAGGCTAAAAAGCCTAAACTGTCAACTTGTTCGAAGTCTCGTTCGAACGAGGCTGTTCGAACGAGACTTTGTTCGAACGAACTGAGTCTTCTAACGAGATCTCGTTCGAACGAAGTGGGCTTTCTAATGAGATCTCGTTCGAACGATCTCATCGAACGAACTTCACCCTCGTTAGAAGTCAATGGTCAACTCGTTAGAAGCTTGTTCGAACGAGGTCGTTCGAACGACCTGGGCAGGTTTTCTAACGAGCGACCAGATTCGAGCCCAGATTTCTTATTTTCATTTTTCCAACTTCTCTACTCCCCAAATCTCATCCAAACCTCAATCTAACAATTGTTTAAGGTCTCTAATCGTCCCTAAACATACTTAGTTCACATATTGACATGTTTAGGGATATTAATTCATCCGAACATCATTCAAATATCAAATCTCTACATATTTTTCCCCAATTTTAAAACTATGAACCCTAGAATTTATGAATCATCAAAGAACTGAATTAAATTCGTTTTTGGTTTCCTACTAATTTTAATATCATCAGAATAATCATTACACACCAATCTACATGCGATTTCCTCATCAAAATGTACTTTCTATTTCCAATTTACATGGGTTTTTCATTAACTCCCAAGAACTATATGATTTTAATAAATTCCTACACATGGAAGAAGCATTCTTTGAAATAAACGAAATTAAACCACTTGCCTTAAGGGTAACTCTGGATTTGATGACGAATTGATGGATGGTTCTCTCTCTCTCTGCAGATTTCTCCTCTCCTCTCTCTCTACAAGCTTTCTTCTCCAAAATCAATGGTGGCTAGGGTTTGTGGTTTAGGAACTCTTTGGAATAAATTTCAATAACCTCCATAGCCTATATGGTTATTAGTGGGCTTAGTGGGTTATTGACAAATCAGATATTAATCCCCAATTTTCGTAGGTTATAATTCCCCAAAATTCAAAATTACCAAACTACCCTTATACGTTGCCTGTATGGCCAAAAAATGCCCCGGGACCCAAACCAAACCCCCGGCTAGTTTTTTCTGACTATTTCGACCCTTTCGGACACGTTGGCGCACTCAAAATGACCATACGGTTTATAGAAATAAAATTCACCTTTTAATTATCATAATTATATACCATGACGCGACTGTCACACGCGTCTCAACAAAATTTCCAAATTGCCGTATTTCAATCTCACGACAAATTTCATAATTCAAAATTCATATATAATCATATATGCACATATAATCAAATACCAACTCGCATCTCGCTAGTATTTTAACCCGGATTAATTTCCAATTAATACACATTTAATTTAATTAATCCCATAAAATAAATATCACAAAAATACAGGGTATTACAGTTGGGTAGTCATTATATGTGCCTAATTTATTTATTTTTGAAAGAAGATTGAAGTGTGAAACTATTTTGAATTGGGTATTTGTCAATTGATTTTGAAGTTTCAACTATTCTTGTTATAATTTGAGGGGTAATTTATCTATTACATTTTGTGTTTTCTTGTTGTGTAAATCTTGTGTCCAATGTTCTTCTCATCTGGATGTTTGATGATTGTACTCTGTGAAAGGATATCTGATGACTTACTTTTGTTTTCTGTTTTTATGGATTTGGGTTGAATTAGGGTGATACATGAACTTTTGTATGATTGTAAGATCCCGGTGAATCAACAAATGTAAGAAATCTGCAGCACTGTAAGTGTAGACGTATTATAGAGTGGGTATTGATAGCACTCATGGAATAATGATATTCGTCTCCTATATTTTCATTGTATTTATTTTATATTTAGCTGAATTTGAGTTTTGTTGAAACTGAAGTTAAAAACTGACAACATTTGTATGGAGTCAATTGATTATTTACATTTGTACTGTGTTTTACTTATATTTAGAGTTTGATTTTGAAGTTGTGTTTATATTGAATTGTTGATGAAACTCACTTTTGTTGATTTCACATTTTCATTAGTTTTGTCTTAGATATATAGTCTGTTGTGAATTTTAGTTTGTTTGAAGTTTAGTAGAAGATGACTTTAAAGTAGTGTGTAATTCTAATGAGAACTCACACTTTTGAGACTTTGATTCTTGTTTCCAGTTGGACCCATTATGTGATTGGTGATCATGGTTATTGATATATCTCAAAGATAAATTGGTAACTCCCGAAACGTTATATATCAATAAGATTTTATTAGTACATTGTGTCCTCATTCTAAAGACCTGTTAGTATGGACTCAAAATCATTCAGGACATTTCACTACCAAATTTACCGGGGATTCAGTGAGGACTGATGACTCCATATATTGGTTAAACTCATTCATTGTGCATAAGTGTATTCCAATCAAGATCTCATTTTTCCTTTATAGGTTTCTAAGAGACCTTCCTCCTTTGATAAATAAAGACACAAGTTTGATGTATTCGTTAGAGACTAATATTTTCTTTTGTTTGATATGACTACTAGAATCCAACTTTCATAGCTTGAGTTAATAGACAATTACATCTAGATGCCAATGCAGTAATATTTTAAGATTTAATTTTATTAATTAGATTTTTAACTATGGTGTTTGCTTTATTTTTTATGGAATATTGACTCGTGAGACCTAGAGGACTGATATTTGCCTGGTTGATCCTATTTTTAGACAACGAATCTCAGTTTTTGGTCACGTTTTCTGTGGAAGTTATTGTTGAATTTTTGTCAACAAATCTACCCGTTGAGCTTATTAATACGACTGAACTGAATTCGAAGAATAGCTACCAATGGCAGGCCCTTCAGACATTTTTTGAAATCTCCAAACTTATTATGATCAAAGGAAAAGGCATTAGACTCCAAGGAACAATTAACGAGTGAAATAGTATCATTCAAAATCTGTCATATCATGTGTGGTGTCAAAAAATCTGCGGTATGGGGGGTGACCATGTACCATGATGTATGCAAAATAATAAATAAAAGAGAGACAAAGATTTACGTGGTTTGACCATGAATGGCCTACATCCATGGGGCTGCTAATGTGTTCCATTAGAATGATGAGAGAGTTTTACATGAGAGTGTTTCTCTAGCTTCTAAGCCCCCTTTCACAATGATGGGTGTCCCCTTTATCTAGAGTTAGGGGTTACATTAGGGTCACAAATATGGATGAGTAACAAATATGGATGAGTCCTATCTTCGTGGAGTTTAATTCCAATCAGATACTGCTCCTCGATCTTCTAGTTTATCAAGGACTCTAGTCGTCCGTATCTTGTTGGAGCGTCTGTTGCTCGCCATCTTGACCGGGGTGCTCGCCATGTGTTATGCTATTATGTAGGCATATTTTTTGCCCATACAGGTCGCAGTTCAGCTGAGTTGATTCTAAGATGAGCTGGGAGCTGGTCTATAATCTCTTTAAACGTATGCAGTTGTTGATGTGAACTGGACTGGCGTTCTTTGAGCTGTTGTTCAAATTTTAGCCTTCTTTGGTTGTTATTCTTTATAAGTTTATTAGATGAATGATTGCCTTAATTTGAGATACGTTCAGTTGATACGGGAACCGGACTCGAGAGTGTCGAGATGCCTACATACCCTCATGGGATCAGGTCGAACGTAGTTTATTATTCTATTTTATTGCATGGACCAATTCGTGAGGCCGACCACAGGCCTGTTTAGAATTCGTTTACTGAGGCTTTCTTGAGCGTGTATCTGTTTTTGGGCATCTCCCTGTATTTTGATCTTGTATGGTCTATTTGGTGAGGCTGACCACATGCCTATGTGTCGAGCCTTGCTCGAGCATGTACCTAGTATGGGTAAGACCCTGCATTAGGTTTTTCATATGGTCCAATTGGAGAGGCCGACCAGAAGCCTATGCGTCGAGTCTTTCTCGAGCACGTACCTAGTCGGGGTAAGACCCTGCATTGATTTTTTCATATGATCCAATTGGAGAGGCCGACCACAAGCCTATGTGTCGAGTCTTTCTCGACCACGTACCTAGTCGGGGTAAGACCCTGCATTAGGTTTTTCATATGGTCCAATTGGAGAGGTCGACCAAAAGCCTATGTGTCGAGCCTTTCTCGAGCATGTACCTAGTAGGATTAAGACTCTGCATTAGGTTTGTTATATGGTCTAATTAAAGAGGCCGACCAAAAGCCTATGCGTCGAGCCTTGCTCGAGCATGTACCTAGTAGGGGTAAGACCTTACATTAGGTTTTATAACATGTGATATGTAATCGGTATGCTTATTGTACTTAGGATTTTCCCACAAGTCAATGTAATACCAATTACGTTTGCATTTTTCCATTTTCTAATGTCTCGCATGTAAATATCCACATATTTTACCTTTTAATTTGTGTCGTCACACTTCCTTAGGCCTAAAAGGCGATGGTAAAAATGCACCTAGTTTAAGGGCCATCCACCCATTCAGGATTTTAACAGACCAACATAGTTAGCGACCAACCAGAGTTGGCTTTTTTCCTAGGGATCCCCGTAGGGCTTTTATAATTGTCGGGGCAACTCGTGAGGACATTTTTGTTTGGAGATAACAAAGGCCTGTGGACGTACTTAATTTAATAGGAACAAGAAAGAAGGCTGTTTTAATTAAATCAAGCTTAGTCTTAATCGTCATTTGAAAGACTAATTCCGATGTTAACCATGTTGGCATCCATCCTGAGTTGACCTCTTCTATTTTGATTTGAAGGTTGCAGTGGATCTATTCACGTGTCATCATTGCCATGGAGCCCCCAATCGGGTTGTGAAGAGAAGACTGCCCGACCGTCCATCGAGTTATTTGATCTATATAACCGAGATCATAAGTGTGCCCGATCGTTCCTTGAAAACTTATTGTGTTGAAGAGTGTCGCGTTGATTGTTCGTCGAGATGGATATAATTAAGTATTGTCTTGTTCATATAGCTCCATGTAATGTATCGTTCCTCGGGGCACACTTGTTCGTCCACCATGCATGGTGGTTCCAGGAGGCTGTGGAAGACTCCTTATGGCTCGTGCACCTAAATAAATTGATACGAGTTCAGAGCATCTTCGCGCAGAAAGGCATTGCTTTGATATGGCGTTCAAGAAACACCATTCCTTTGGAGTGAATATCTTAGTGTTGATGACGTGTTAATTTATTTCTTAGTGATCGCCGATCACCATGGGTTGTCTGACGATGTGTTCTGTTTTTTAACTGTGATCTTGCTGGATATGTGACTTCTTACATGTTGGATTCGTCCTTGTTGATAAATATAACTGATCGTTTCTCTTCATGCTTCTTTATGTGTTATTGGATCTTTGTTATACAGATCGCCTAACTTCTCATTCGCCGCGGTTGAATTAAATAAGAATTGTATTTCCCAACTGTCCATTGGATCTTGAGACGTGATCACACAATGTCGACTATCCATCGAAGCTGAGGGTTCGTCGAGGCAAAATTGCAAAGGACCTAGTAGATGTTACGAACGATCCATGCTCGAGCATCTGTCGGAGCATTGATAAGATAAATGATGCCTGAATGCCTATCGAGGCAAAAATTGTAGAGGATCTGGTAGATATTGCGAGTGATCCATGCTTGAACATCCGTCGAAGCAAAAAGGACCGAGCAATTATTACAAACGATCAATTTATCGGGACTGAATATAACAATTATCCTGATCAACCATTTGTTGGGGATAAAATGCGGCGTGTGTGGAAAATATCTTCGGGACTAAATATATAGAAATATTTTGCCAATCATTTGTCGAGATGAACCTTGAATATAACTGATCATCCTTCAGGTCAAGAATCATAGAGCCAGGTCATCAATACTAAAATTAAAGAAATATCAACATTCGAGCATCCGTCGATTATCATACATAATATTGCCCAAGTATTTGTTGGGTCCAAAGTGGTGTAAAATGCTCGACCATCCGTCGGAGCATTAACAAAATAAGTGGTGCCAGGCTGGTCTGTCGGGGCGAAGTTGTACAGGTCTGAGTAGATATAGAAACCGATACATGCTCAAGCATCTATCGGTGCATTAATAATATTTCCAAGAGCTTAAGATTGTGGCGGAGCATTCGCCGGGACTGAATCGTGTACCTGTGGAAGTTAATAAGTTGCTCGACTATTAGTCGAGGCTAAATCAAATAGAATTTATCATGCAATTCGTTTATTCAGTGAAGGAATATATGATGTGCATTTTCTCGAACATGTTTCGAGGAAAATATTCATAGTATTGAATGAATGACATGAATGATCCCATAATTTCTATGATAAAATCTCACGAGGATGGCCATGCCCGAGCATTTGTCGGGGCTACGCTAGGTATTAGTAAAAATATTACACCGACCATCCATTGGTATAACCAATAATAGCTAGACGATAATATTGAAAATTAATTGATCGAATAAATGACATGAGTGCTCTATAAGTGGGCCCCACTATTTATGTGAGCAAAATGATTTGTAATAAAGTCGAATAAAAGATGTAAAATTTATCAAATATATCCAGATGTACGACATAGGAGTTAATCTGGAATTTCTGCAATTAGCTCTAAGCAAATACTCAATCGTAAGTTGGTTTCAAAAAATTATTTTCATAGAAAATTTGTGTAGTGACACAATTGTGAAGCATGCAGTATAGATAGGCCACTGCTAACAAATTTATGATGATAAAAATTGTGAGCATAATTTGTGAGCAAATAAAATATTATGAGATAGAAACGAACAATGCACAAATAAATGTGTGTATCCATCAATTGGGGTTGTGCTAAATATAAGAGTTATCTTGACCAACTAATGGGGATAAAATGAGACTTGTGCGGTAGATATCTTCGAGACTAAATATATAGAAATATTTTTCCGATTATCTTTAGAGATGAATCTTAAGTGTGCCTGACCATCCTTCAGGTTAAGAATCATAGAACCCGAGCTTCAGTCGGAGTAATAATAATTTTTCCCAAGCATTTCTTTGGGTCTAAGGTGCTATAGTGTGCTCGACCATCCGTCGGAGTATTAATAAAACGAATGGTGCCTGGATAATCTTCCGGGGCAATTTTTTACAATACCGAGTAGATATAGCGAGCAATTCGTGCTCGAGCATCTGTTGAAACATCGATGAGATTTCCAAGAACTTAAGATTATTGCCGAGCATCCGTCGGGACTAAATCTTATACCTGTGGAAGTTAGTAAATTGCCCGACCATCTGTTGAGGCTAAATCAAATAGAAGTTATCATGAGAATGATTTGTTCAGCAAAGTATATAAGATATGCATCCGCATGGCAATGTGCCGAGGAAAAAATTCATAGTAGCGTATGAATTCAATGAATGATCCCATAAAAACTATGATAAAATCTCACGAGGATGGCTGTGCCCGAGCATCCGTCGGGGCAGGGCTAAATATCTAATTAATCTCCTCTTTTCGAGATTGAATAGTTATAGCTGGATGACAATATTGAAAATTAAAATGATCGAATAAATGACATGAGTGCTATATAAGTGCGCCCCACTTATTTATGTGAGCAAAATAATTTGTAATAAGGTCGCATAAAAAAGTGTCAACTAAAATCGTTGTAATAATTGTAATTTATTCACATGGTCCCCTTAAATTTTTTTAGAGAGAACCGATCAATGCAAAAATTAGTCAAATATATCTCAAATGTAAGACATAGAGCTGACTTAGTATTTTTGCAAACTTGTGTAAATTCCAAACACATAATGTAAGATGGTTTCAAATTTTTGTAATGAGGAGAAAAATAGGGGCGGTTTGCAAATTTAAACAACAAATCTTAATTTTGAGCAATAGAAGGAGTTTTTAAAACCCAGCTGAACGTTTGCCCCAAATCCATTTCAAATGTGTTAATTAAAACACACAAGGCGTGCTGAGAGGCTTCGAATAGTAGTCGGCGTCCAGTGGCGAGCTCCCTCTGAGCATGCCATACTATTTGCCATCGACCAATGATTTGGTCCAGTGATGAACTCCCTTGAGCTCGTCACTGTGGGGCGCTGTTTGGCGAGCTCACATGGTGTTTCGAGGAAGTTGTTGATATGTGGAGAAAACCCATATAGTCCGGGTGCCTGAGGGTTGGAGGTAGTCCGAACAAAAATCTTCGACCCCTGATGGCATAGTGGTCGTCGACCACGAAGGGTGGTCAGGCGACGTCATTACCGTGGTCTGACGACTAGAGCGGTTCAGTGCTGCTGCCGCTGTGTTCTGTTTGTCGAATGTCGACCAGCTAGGGAAGATCGATTTGTAGCAGGTCGGAGAATAAATGGAGGTGAGGTCGTTGATGCTCGATTAGTGGTTTCGCCGAGGTGTGGTACGCTTCGCATAATGGTCGCCGACCTATGGCGACGTGGAAGATGGGTCCTCCACCGATTTTCATTTTGCGGAAGTCTTGCTCGCAACCACTGGTCGGAGAGGAGAAGGAGTTTCTCGGCGTGATACAAAAAACAGAGAAAAATTCTTGTCGCTCCAGAACATTTTTGCATAAAAGAACAAGCTTCAGATAGCAATTTTGCTGTTGACTCTCCGATGCTGGGGCGTCGGAGTTCATACTCCTTATGCTTGGTCGCCAGTAGGTCGCAAATTGTTTGGGCCCTATATTACTGTATGTGTTATTCGCTGTTGGGCTTCTGTTATACGGGTTGCCCCGTTTCCATTGTTGTGGGACCATAGTCACAGTCAAATTGAGACGTGGTTGGTGCCGCCCAGCTGGATGATAGTGCTGGATCATAGGTCAGAGACGACCTCAGGCCGTAGACCGGGGATGACGTGAAGAGAACCAAAAATTGGTTGATTTCTTCATGATTTCACTTTTACCGTGTAGATGGAGATAAAGATTGACGGCTTGGTTGTGTGCCCAAAATATGTGAAAATATATCAGTCAAAAAATAACATCCTTATAAATATCCTTCTATTTTGTAAAGATGTGTTTAAGATTTCTCACGAGAGAGAAACTCTTTAGACAGTTACCCGTGCCAAAAAATTAAGGATATGGGAATCAAGATTATGATGTAACCCAGTTAATAACGTATGTACCCTGAAAGATCTCAAAAGAGTCCAAATATTTGGAGAGTCTTCATAGACATCTCTGATAATGAATTCCACCTGAAACAAACAATGAAAATTGTCTAGAATCAAAGTTGTTATGAAGATTTGCAGATGCATAAAAATTTAATACACAGAATGCATGAATACAAATGTGCAAAGAATCGTTTATTAATAAAACGATTCTTATACAAAATATATAATCATTCATTCGGAAATAAAAAAAAAGTAAACTTAGCTTCTTGATTATCGTGCGTGTACACCATGAGGTCGCAACATAAATCTTCATCTCGTAACAGGAAGGAAAGATTTTTGTGTCGTTTCCCACAGACGGCGCCAATTGTGGTGTCAAAAAATCTGGGGTATGGGGGTGCCCATGTACCACGATGTACGCACAATAATAAATAAAGGAGAGACAAAGATTTACGTGGTTCGACCATGAATTACCTACGTCCACGGGGCTGCTGATGTGTTCCATTAGAATGATGAGAGAGTTTTACATGAGAGTGTTTCTCTAGCTTCTAAGCCCCCTTTCACAATGGGGGGTGTCCCCTTTATATAGAGTTAGGGGTTATATTAGGGTTACAAATATGGATGAGTAACAAATATGGATGAGTCCTATCTTCGTGGAGTTTAATTCCAATCAGATACTGTTCCTCGATCTTCTAGTTTATCAAGGACTCTAGTCATCCCTATCTTGTTTGAGCATCTGTTGCTCGTCATCTTGATCGGGGTGTTCGCCATGTGTCATGCTATTATGTAGGCATATTTTTTGCCCCCACATCATGTGAGTACTTAAGTTTTAATTTTGCTTTGGGATTTAATAGGTTGCAAAGAGAAAATATTTTCTCTTCTTTAGTTCTTAAAATTTTTACAATTTTATTTTGTTAGGTAGGTACAGATATAACTACGTCATGTTAAGATTGATTTTTTAAATGAACTAATTAATATACACACCCAATTTTGCATATAGAATACCTCAATTATTTATAAATACGTAATAGCAGTTTTGTTGTGGTTTATACGAATATGATACAAGGTAAAATGTGCTTTTGCAGTTGTGAAATGATTTGCTAATCCGCCTTTCGTTATTTGCAAAATTAATTGCTTTATATGAAGGGTGGTGAACATGGTACTGCTTTGACAATGACAATAAATGATATGGGAGGGTATTAGTGTAATCCATATTGTGAAGAACTGATGTCAATTACACTTTTTTCCGAAGCTAGTATAAATTTAATAAAAAGAAGGCCAATGAGTTCATTGATTGCTCATAGTATGTTGTTGTAACTATTTCTTGAATCCTATATTTTTCCTCCGCGAGAAACCTTGTATTCTTGATTATTAACATCGATTTTATTGCATGTGATACAACTCGAGGATCGGTAATTGTGATTGAATTCATTTTTTTGGCAACTTCTATTTTTTATGTGCAAGTGTGTAATTGTTCTTGTACATGATAGTAGGAAACATGAAACCCAATCCCAGGATATTGAGCTTGATAGGTTTCAATCTTCTCATAAATGAACTGTAAGTATGCCTTAAACTTTTGTTTATTATCTTTGAAAAAAAATTAATTTGTATTATTGTGAATTCTTTCATTTGAACCAAAACATGTGATTTCTTTGCCTCTTTTCCCATTAAAGTATTCATTCCACTTGTTAAAACTAATAAGTATTTGCCTCAGTTAGTAACTTATTAGAGAATAACTAAAATAGGCTAGTTTCTCTATTGAAACTACAAATGTGTTTTGATGGTCAGTACATGAACTAACATGTGTGTTGACGTGTTTTCTTCATTTGATATGCAGCTTAGTGTGAATTTATCCGAAATGTGACTCCATTCACTTGTTCTTCACTCCCTTTTTCTCTCAAGCCTTACAACTTTCGTTAGAGGTAAGTACTTATGTTTTCGTATATATATATATATATATGAAAGTTAATAAGTTCAGTTACATGAATTTTATGTAGTCTTCAATGTTAATAATTTAAACTTTCGGTGCAACTGGTTAGTTTAATATGACATCAAAGTCTGAGTTCCATAAGGTGGTGGCCTTTAGTCCCATACTCTGTTATTAAATTGAGCACTCTCTTATGTTTTTGTATATCCATTGCACCTATATTTATTGCAATAAGAAATATGCAATTGATAACCATGTTTCGTCGCATCTCTTGAAAATATTCAATTGTCTTGGATCTTCATACATGAATTGAAACTGTGTTTATTTTTAATTACACCGTTGTCTTAAAAGATGTTGATGGAAACATTTCTGAATCCAATTATATTTAATTGTTTGTAGATATACACATGGCATACTCGACATACTTAGTATTCAAAGGCCTAAATCTAGGTGTTTACACTTTGTGGCAAGTAGAACAAGCACAAGTCAATGGATACCGAGGCTCCGTATTCAAATAAATTGAGTCCATTGAACTTGCTCAGTAGTCGTACATTGAGTACACGAGGGAGTATGTCACCACATAAATACCCCCCATGGTTGATATACCTAGACTTCACGAAGCGTATCCACCGCGTGGTGACCCCTGGTCTAGGTTTAGAATAATTTGTTACATGTTCATGACATTTTATGTCATCGAAGTGTCATGTCGTTATTTTTTTTAGGTTATTTTTATTCAATGTTCATTTTGTACTTGGAGCCCAAAAGGGGTTGTTTGATATTAAATTAAGTTTAAACAAGTTTAATGTGTACTATATATTTGGAACATCAAAAATACAAATGAAATGTTGTTAAATTTTGTAGACTTGTTACATGTTCATATATTTATTCTGCTCTCATTATTTCATCATTTTGTGAAAATACAAAGATATTTATAACAACTCTTACCACATTTAATAAATTCAACTTTTGTAACTGCTAAAAACAGTCACAAATTTGTCACTACTGTCAATTTTGTAAACGCTAATTGCAGTTACAACTATAAGATTCGTAACTGCTGATAGAAATTATAAATATTAGATTCTTAACTATAACAACAATTACAAATATTATATTCGTAGCTGCTAACAATTGTTACAAACAAAAGTTACAAATTGGGGTCATCAGTCATAAACCCCATAGGGGTTATAAAATTTTTTGACTGCTAGTAGGAGTTACAATTTTTTTTTGTCACCCCTTAAATTATGACAGTAAATAGCAGTTATAAAGGTAATTTATGAGTGCTAAGAGCACTCAAAAATATTCCATTTTGGTGTAGTGTTATCCACGACTATATTAAATATACTCAAGAGAATGAAAAACGTTGCTAATGCCGTTTAATACAAGATTAAACTCTATAAGCAACTCCGAGATGTTTGTTGGAGAAACCCTTTTCTTTTGAAAATAAAAATGATAAACAATAAGATGTGTTTACAAAAACTTATGTACGAGAATAACCAAGACTTTGTAATCAGTTTTAAAACTAAGACAGTTTCAAAAATTCAGCACACTATAGAATGAGATGAGTAGATGAAGATAATCAGAACACACAGTTTTTAATGTGGTAAAACCTCTCCCAATAGAGGAAACATCCACAGTGACTTCTAAGTCACGAAAGTAAAAATCCACTAAAAACAAATAGCAGTTACAAACAATACAACATACATGCACACAACTCAGCCTATTCTAAGTTTAGGAATATACCCCACTTGGTGTCCTTCTAACTTCTCTTAGATCTGATTGTTGATGATGTTCTTCCAGTTTGATAACTTCCCCTTTGCTTTAGCTTTCTTTGCGTCAACTCAATAATCTTTGATCTTATGCACAACACTTCCAGTGTGGTAGTGCGTTAAGTGTTTGTGATGTGATTCCTATCAACATGCATGAACTCACACACACTTAGTTTTACAAATAGTCCTAGAAAATTACATATAAAGACTATATGCTGTGATTTTCTTTCCTTTCTTTCTTACAGAACTTGAAACCTTTTTGACCTTTAATATATCCCAGATTCCACGGAAATCTTGCTTCAAAATCGGTCAAGACCTTAATCAATCTCTGTTTTAAAAATATTTTTGAGATTGAAAATCTCCAAGTGTGAATCCAATTAGGTCAAGGTTAAATTTCATAAGAACAGAAACCATAAAATATTTACAAATCTAAATCAGTAAAGATTTTCTTAAAACGAGAAAGAAATATGCAGATCTAGTGAAATATAACATGCAAAGTGTAGATCTACAATTTCTATGAAGAAGAAATACAGATCTTCACAAAATATGTTTAAGCTGGTAATAAGATCACAGATAAAGAGGTTACAGCTTCAAATGAACAAACCAGTAACACAACTCTCTCTCTCAAACACTCAAGGTTGTGTTTGGGGTTTTGTATATACGAAGGTTTGAATCAGATTTGAAGTGTTTAGGGTCAGGGTTAGGGTTTGTCTAACACAGTTTCCCTTTCTCTCTCTTCTCTCTTTTCTTTTCTCTCTTCTCTCTCACTTCTCTCTTCTCTCTATTTTTTTTCTCTAAAAAATGACGACTGCCAAAAGTCTTAAAAGGTTGAGAATTAGAGGGCTTATATAGGAGTGGAGGAAGGTTCTGGATTGTCGAAGGCAATCAAGGGCTGAGATTAGGTTTTCCTAATATTGACTTGATCCAAGGGTGATGATATAGCGGTGGTTAAGTCGAAGTTGATTGGTCCACAATGATAGCACATGGATAAGTATAACACACATGCAGGCCATAGATAAGGTTTGATCTAACGATCAGCAAACCACCAGGCAATCCTCTCACATAACAAACACAAATGAGTTAACAGGAGTATGACATGTGTTGGCACTTAATTGGCTTGCAAACGCGCGTCAAAAGAAATTACAGGCTGCACCCTAGAGTCTCTAGCGCATTTACATCCTACCCAATCAAACATTCCAATGAAAACTGAATTTTTCAAAATAGCATATTAACCCCACAAAGTTTATAATCAAACTTTTATTAATGAAAACATTATTTAAAAAATGTTTAAAAATTCCCAAAAATTATTAAAACAACATTTTAAAGGGAATTTAATCACACAATCAATATGATCAATATATACACATGTATGCACTTCTAATGTGTGTAGTGTGATTCAATTATACCTTGTTTGGATCATTGAAGAGGATTAGAGAGTATAATTCTGAGGTTCTTTGGATTCTAGGTTAGACACCCAATTTTGTCATTATTTCCAAATTAGTTGAACACTTATACACTATAGACTTAAGTAAGTCAAAGGTATAAGGTGCTTCAGAGAAATACCTTAAAAGTGGACGTCGGCACCTCATCAGAGGTAATTAAACACTATAAATACAATTATCTTTATTATTTCTAACTTAAGATCAGCTCCTCCCACTTTAAGGAGGGAACTTTTGATGAGGCTGAGGTCCTGACTAATTTCAACACCATCATTTTGGCTTCGTCTGTGTCAACAATTGTTCCCTAAAGTCGTTATACTAAGATTTTTAACTTTCTCTTGCATGGCTACCAACGCTAAGTTAGCAAAGAACATGAAGGAAATAGAGGCTCGCCAAAAGGAGCTCTAGGACCAACTTACAACAATCATATCATGTCTACCACCCCTTTCTCTTACTACAACTACATCATCCTCACACTTAAACCATGAGGAGGAGAACCAAGACAAATTCTCAAAGACAAAGATAGAGAAAGCCATGCTGAGGAAATCCAAGGAATCTTCTCATGACCTCAAAATACATAAACATGTGTCGCGACAAAGGAAAGACTGTCCCTTTCAAAAGGACATTCTCATTGAGGTTCCAGAGTTATAAACCACTAGATGAAAAAATAAAAGAAATGAAAGACCCTATAGGTAACTTCATCAACCAATACAAGGATAAAACTTCTAATATTATTGAGTTGGAATTAAAGAAAACTCTCTACCCATTCCGTAATGAGGTTAAACACTATGTCCTTCCCCTAACTAAAAAATGACATATATCGAACCATTTGATGGATCTAAGGATCCCATTGACCACTAAGGAACGTACTGGTGTTTAATGCTTCTATAATATAAGAAAATGAGTATTGTACGGAGTATTTTCACCACCCTGAGAGGCATGACTTTACATTGGTTTGCCAAGCTCAAAATCAAGAACATTATGAGTTCATGAAGTTGTCCAAATATTTCATAGGTCATTTCGTATGAGCTCATAGGATGCATTAACTAGACGCATTCATCCTAAACTTCAGGCAAAACCAAGGGAAAACCATTAGAGAATACGCCAAGAGGTTTAAGAAATATGCTTTAGATGTAGATGAACTAAATTATACTTTATCTATAGACACTTTCATTGCATGACTCAATTTTAAGGCTCTGCTGAGGTCATTCAGTAAGAGGCCACATCCATACATCACTAAGCTCTTGGAAGTATATGAATGCGGAAGATGCCATATCTTCCAGGACGTCAAACCTTTCCTCTCTGTCACAACCACAATAGGAAAGAGTAAGAACGTGTTTTCTCACCTTTGATAAGTTTTATTTATAAAGGTTGAAGTCAAAAACAAGAAAGGGAGGAATTTGGCGCAATAAAACCCATTCATCCCCTTGTGATACCTTAGAAGAGGTCTACACGATAGTAGAACTTCAAAATATCCTGCCTGAACCTAGGCCAATGAAGTCATCAGAGGATAAAAGAGAAGTGAAGATATTTTCTATTCCACGAGGACTACCCATAACACTAATGACTATTTTTGTCTTAAAGAGGCTGTGTAAAGGTCATTTGGAAGGGATACTTGAAATAAATTTGTATCCAAGACTGGTTAGAACCTGAAGAAAGGTAAGGAAAAACTAATTGATATGAATACTATCTTAGGAGGATTTGCGAGAGGAGGAACCTCACTCTTAACCCAAAAATCCCTCCTTAAGGAGGTCAATCTGGCCTTCTTTGTGAGAAACCCTCTCAAGAAGGTTCTTGTAATGATTATTCCCTAAACTGACCTCACTAGGTCCCCCAAACCTCATGACGACCTTCAACTAGTCACAACAATAATCGCGAACATAAATATGCACATGATCCTCATTAATGCGGGAAGCTCTACCGAACATAATCTTCATGGATGCTTACAAAGATATGGGCCTCACCATGAAGGATATCCTGCCAATCATGACCCCACTTATTTCTTTTGATGGATATAGATCCTTATCTTATGGGTACATATGCTTCTCACTCACAGGTGGAGCCAAAAATTATTGTACCACCTTGTGCAACAAGTTCTTGGTGGTGGACTGGCCTTCAGCCTATAATGTCATTTTAGTAAACCTTCACTTAATGAGTTAGATGCGATCATCTACTAAAAGAATCTTGATATGCTTCCCCACCCCTTATAGGGTCTAGGTGGTCCTTAGAGACCAAAATAAGTTTCAGGAGTGTTGTAATCTTACCATGAGAGATACAAAAAGATATCTGGATACCCAAAAATATGACCCATGGCCACATAAAGCTCGATTGGAACCTCAGACCAAGAAACAAAGAGCCTTGAGGTCCCCACCAATACTTCCTCAACCTCAAAAGGGCTATAAACTCAAGATATTAAAGAATAAATATTTCTAACAACTCTAGGAAGGGATTAGTGACCTTGTAGAAAACTATATTTTTGTAAACACTAGATGTATTGAAATGAAAATAGCATAATTTTTTCTACATTATTGAGTACGATTCCCACTGTAAGACCCTCAAGTACCCTTGACTACAAATTTAGTCTTAATGAGGTCTAAGTACCATTAACTATAAATTCAGTCTTAATGATGTCCAAGGACCCTTGGCTATAAATTTAGTCTTAATCAGGTCTAAGGACCCTTGACTATAAATACAGTCTTACTGAGGTCTAAGGAACCCTGACTATAAATTCAATATTAATAAGTTTTAAGGATCCTTGACTGTTGAGTCTTAATGGGAACTCAATATCTTTGATGGTAACTTCAGTATTAGGGACCAATCGCCCCTGACTTAAAACAATTATAGAGGTTTAAAAATCTCTGATTTAAGGTTCTGAGGTCTCTGGACACTTAGCCTGAGCTATAAGGTTCTGACCCTTAGTTTAAAATTTAGTTTTGAGGTACCGGTACCCTTAACTCTATTTTTAATAGAATTTCAAGGTCCAAAAAACTATTAATTTTTATAAAACAAATGCTAGGACAGTTAAGGACCATTCACCCTTCACATTAAAATTTCTCAAGGAATGATCACCCCAGACAATCACATTATTTGAAAAATTATACCCTTTGGTCCAAAAAATAGCTCTGAGGTCTTCACCCCTTAGCTTAAAAAACTTTAACAAGTTTGGAGGATTTTATCTCCATCTTCAAGATTGATAAGGTCCAATGACTTCGAGTTTCACAACTCATAGAAAATTTAAGGGTTTTAGCCTTGATTCTACCTATGCTTATAAAATCTTATGACGTATAGCATATTTCTTCTTTTGATAGTTTGTAAAAGTTAGTGTTTTAACAAAAAGAAATGGGGGTTTGGTGATATGCCTACTACCAAACTTGAAACCCACAAAATTTTAAAGGAAAATTAAAATTTCATATTGACAAAGCACAAGCTAAAGACATTGAAGAGTGCCACGATCTTCTTAAAAAGCTTTTAATATCAATTTGTAAACTTGTGCAGTGCAGCGGAATATTTCAAGTGTTTTCAAATTAATTTAATTATATGACGAAACCACAAAATTCAATCAATCCCAAATTTTAGTTAAACCCTAAATCATGCATCTAAGTGATTTGACAACATTAAATCAATAAGCATGCAAAGGAAACTAATTTTCAGGAAAAAAAATCCCTGAAGGGCAAAACCTTTTATTTCACTATAATTTGTAAATCGCAACTTACGCGGATTACAATGAAATACGGTGACACATGATTACCCGCAGGCATCGATCGTCGTTGTCATTAATGGAACAACCTTAGTAGCCCCATAAGAACACGCAGTTCCATCTTCAACAAAGATCCACATGCAGCGAACCTCAATGATCGTAGTCGTAATCTGCCCATTACCATAGAAGGCACCTAAATCAACAGTATATATCATCTTTACAGGAGAAAACTTCAACAAGATGGTATTTTGGGTTCCAACACAATTCACATAAATATTGAAATGTTTTGTGAATTGAAAAATAAGGTTTTAACCCTAAAATTGAAGAAGACAAAATGTTTTTTCATTTGTAGATTACTGGTATCGAAAATCGTCAGGTCTCATTAATGAAAATGGAGTGATTTAACGCGCTTTATATAAAAAATTTAAAGCGGCGCGTCGTTCGAACAAGATCCAATGTCGTTTGAATGAGAAAGCGAGAAAAATAAATTTAATATTTTATTTCAAAAATTCTTCTTTTAATCTTGAAAAATTTATTTTGACGAAAACAATGGCTCAACACTTAGAAAATATTTTAAAAAAATTTTGAAACCTCTTTTAAAAATTATCCCAATATCTTTAAATGAACCGTAAAGGGACTTATATACTTTCTCACCGAAATTAATCTTGCAGAAGCTTGAAAGTTGAAGAAGCTTGATATTCGGATCCGTCCTGATGCTTGAATGATCTTGAACAATTCTTCGACGATTGTAACGGTATACGACATACTCAATTGTTAACGGACATTTATAAAATCATGTCCTCACAAATCTCCCCCTATGTCTATGCCGATACAAAATAAAACCATCCGAAATATCAAATCATAAATGCCTATGCAAATCTAATACACTCCCATGAACCCAAAAATGATGAGGTAGTAAACACGTAGGTCTCAACACTTTTCTTCAAAAATCTTCAACATCAAATCTTCAAATCTTCAATTTTTTCTCATCAGAGTGTGAAGTCCAATAATCTTCAACTTTTTACCTACACACATGAAACAAGGCAATCAAATTACGATCACAGTGCGATACCCAAATGAATTCAACAGGCTATTTTTGATTTTTTTTTCAATTTTTTATACAAAAAAAATCACACCATGAATTTATACTAAGACAACCAAATCATGGAAACGAAATGAATAGGTCTGAACATATTCAATAGGTAATAAAACTCAATCAATCATATGTGCACGATGCAAAAGTGTACTCCTATCGAATGAACATAAAAAATATCCTTAGGTGTAAAATTGTTGAATTTAGATGATATCGACTAAATCAAATTAACAAATCAAAGTATAAGTGATTTTCACACCAATAACATCCAAAACTATTTAGCGCCGTTTCGAGAATTTTTCAAAGGACGTGCAAACCCATTGATACATATCCAACCAAAACTCCCTCATAAATAAAAATATTTTTGTTTTTCTAATGAGGTTCTAAATTCTCAACTTAGAGAAAACCTATTGGCCCAAATTTTAGCGTATTTCATCTTTTTACTGCCTTAATTTTTTTTTGCAGGCTCTTTTCAAATGGTGGCTTTCATGACGTGATTATTATTCACTCGCAGCCCTTTCCTGTGTCACTCATCATTTTTTTCAAATTTAAACAAATTTCTCACGGGTAATGGTTTTTACATGCACTACTTTTATTACTCTCGTATTATTGCACTTGGTTCATTTTAAGGACGAGATTGAGATGAAAACACTCGACCAATATGTGATAGATAAGTACAATAATCAAACAAATTCATGCATGTGTGCAATAATGAAAATAATGAGTCAAACATGTAGGAAGTATCAACTAATAACATCTTAATGACTCCAAACATTATAAAGCACATGGATGACATGACATATTGTCTCAAAACACTATCAAATAGTCACATGAATATGGAATGATGTTGTGAATTGGTCATCCTAAATGTTCATTCATAAACGGTGCTAAACACAATACACAAATATTTTTAACTTTTTCAAAATTTTCAAAAAATAAAAATCTTTTTGTATTTTTTGAGATTTTTCAAAAGCAAAAATCTAATACACAATTGATACACAAGTCATAACCCAACCAATATTATATCATGTAGCATAACTAGTGTATGACAAACAAACAACATGCTCAACCAAAAGATTTAACATGGGGTGAATCACGTACAAGTAACCGAGTGTCATGAACAATTAATCCCAAAGCCTCTAAATCTGATTTCCTAACCCCCACATGTAGGGGTTTTGGGAATCGATTCTATATTCTTATTAAACTTCCTAGGAGTATTATGAAGTTTATAAAAAAACTCCTAAGACGACCTTGCCTACCGCAGTGTGTGCAAGTGTAAATCGGGCAATGGGTGTTACCTAAAGGCGACCCTCTCTTAAAGTTTCTAGGTGATTCTCTCTTCACAATCCTAGGAGGCTCTCTCACACGTGTGGGGTTGTCTTTGGGAGTGGGTGCAACACTATCATTGAAGCCTATACCACACTTATCCTTCTTAATTGGGACAGTGCCTAGCATCTTAACTCACACAACTCTTCCTCTTCCTCCTCACTCTCGCCACTTTCACTCTCATCACTAGGCACAGTGGTGCGAAGCTCTCGCTTAGAAGCATAAAAAACTTCTTTTTCAGAATCACTATCACTAAGTGAAGAAACATGAGATGACAGTTTATTAAAAATCTTCCTTATATTAGTGGGACACTCATCTATCGTGTGACTAATTCCTTCACAACCAAGACACCTCTCAGAGTTGTTTTTGATGGATGATTTAAAACAAGAATTCATGTGAACTTTCCAATTAGACCTTTCAAAAAGTTGACATCCAAAATCATCAATACCACCAAAAGCCATACTTAAGAAAATCTGGATCAAAACATAATAACTTAGTGCAACCCGCTCTGATACCAATTTGAATATTGCCGAGATCTTCTTAAAAATCTTTTAATATCAATTTGTAAACTTACGCAGTGCATCGAAATATTTCAAGTGTTTTCAAATTGATTTAATTGCACGACGAAACCACCAAATTTAATTAATCTCAAATTTTAGTTAAACCCTAAATCATGCAACTAAATGATTTGACAACATTAAATCAATAAGCATGCAAAGGAAATTAATTTTCAGGAAAAAAAATCTTCGAAGGGAAAAACCTTTTATTTCACTATAATTTGTAAATCGCAACTTACACGGATTACAATGAAATTCATTGACATACGAAGACCCGGAGGCATCGATTGACATCGTCAATAATGGAACAACCATAGTAGCCCACAAGAACACGCAGTTCTATCTTCAGCAAAGATCCACACACAACGAACCTCAATGACCGCGGTCGTAATCAGCCCAATACCATAGAAGGCACCTAAATCAGCAGTAGAGATCCTCTCTACAGGAGAAAACTTCAACAAGATGGTATCTTGGGTTCCAACACAATTCACATAAAGATTGACATGTTTTGTGAATTGAAAAATAAGATTTTAAACCTTAATATTGAAGAAGAAAAAGTGTTCTGCCGTTTATAGATTGCTGGTATCGAAAATTGTCAGGTCTCCTTAACGAAAACGGAGTGATTTAACGTGCTTTATATAAAAAATTTGAGGCAACACGTCGTTCGAACGAGACCCCATGTCGTTCGAACGAGATCCAATGTCGTTTGAACGAGAAAGCGTGAAAAATAAATTTAATTTTTTATTTCAAAAATTCTTCTTTTAATCTTGGAAAATTCATTTTGATGAAAAACAATGCCTCAACACTAAGAAATATTTTTTTAAAAAATTCAAACCTCTTTTAAAATTATCCCAACATCTTTAAATGAACCGTAAAGGGACTTAGATACTTTCTCATCGAAATTAACCTTGCAGAGGCTTGAATGTTGAATAAGCTTGATATTCGGATCCGTCTTGATGCTTGAATGATCTTGAATAATTATTCGATGATTGTAACAGTTTACGACATACTCAATTGTTAACGGACATTTATAAAATCATGTTCTCACAAACATGTATTCAATAAAACAAGCACGATCACAAAGCTTAATGAAAAGATATTTTTTGATTAATATAAGAAGAGATTAAAAAGGATGCAACAAAAGTAAAATTTATTGGAGTATCATACAACCTTTTCATCAACATCTTTGGCCTAGTTAGAAGTCTGGGAAGGATTGGGCAAATCTTCAACATTTATCCAACAGGTTCCAACCTTTTAAGAAGAATCTCTAGCACTCTCATTCTCTCCTTCTTCCTCTCTTGAAATAAAATTCGACAGAAGTTTGGAGGGATCTATCTCAGGACACAAGAAGGCCACATTATCTTTATAGTCCGAAAAACTAGCTGCATACTAACCACTTATATACATTTTGTAGTGGGAAGATTGAAAGTAATGACGGATTCGGGCTTTAGCAACGCCTACATCTTGGCGTATTTTGCATAAACTTTAGCAAATTCCTCCTTAAGGCTTAAGTCTTAAGCAAAATAATGTCCTCGACCAAAAGAAACCCTATTGTCATTAAGTTCACAATCGTCTTGGCTAAATTTTATTTTTCTTCACCCAGCTTGAGAAAATCATACTTTAGAGTCTTGTAACTTGAGGATAGGGTTCCACGACTCTATTTCAAGGCCTCATGATCAATCAAGAGCTACTTGTTGTATTTATACTAATCATAGCAAGGTTAAAATAGAACCTATGAAGATTTAGAAATCTTTCTGTATCGTAACTATCCAACATGGCACCTGTCTAAAATTTGGTTCTTGATATCAAGAATCTTCTCTACTGACTCCAAATGGGCATTCAAATGATCACTTTCGTCACATACTTCCTTAAGAATCATCCCATGGTTGTCAAAGATAATCTCTCACTCCATTGAGACCTCTCCCAACCACTAGTAAATGAAAGGGACTTCTTCCAATCTTAATCCCCCTCTAAAGCATAGGCCATACGAGCCTCCACCAAGGGCTGAGACTGTAATACAACCTTATAAGATCTAAGTTTGGAGATTGAAGTAAAAAAGAATCTAGATAATGGTATTAAAAAGGGGAGAATAATTTACTTATCCCATGATGTGAAAAAACTCCTTAGCATTTTCCTATGCCTCATGGAGTTGAGGGTTTCTACCATAAGGAGGTAGTTGAACTTCACCAAGGCCTTTTGGGCGTCCTCAACTAATGTGTAAGAGTTAAGGTTCCCACATGGATGAATACTATTGTATGTCTATAGGTTCTCAAGATATTTGTAAGGACAAAAGGTCTCACTTGCCCCCTCAACTTTTCCCTTACCCTTTTAAGGTTATGCAGGACTTCCCCCACTAGCATGACATCCATATCTTTATCAACAAAGGTTATAGGATCCACCTTAATGGTTTTAGAGGTCTGAGTAGGGGTATCCAAGTCCAAACATTATTATTTCAAGATCCAGTTGGAGGATTGACATTCCCCATCTCTTATTCTTGTTATCCTAGAAATCTCGTCATCGATCAAGGGAAAATTCTTAATCACTAGGGTCTCTCTATAGAGGGCATGAATACCCACATACAAGAAACCTTTTGAAGCCCAATTACCCTTAATAAAGAATCTCTTCTTCTATTTTTGGGGCATTATTATTGTCTTTTACAAAGCGCTAGAGCCCAAGGGTAATGGCCTCTGTAAATTGGTCATCAATTGAGTAAGGGCCAACCTAACGGTAATGAAGACCTACCCCACGACAACAAGGAGAGGTAAGAGGGACCCATACTCTAAAAATAGCCAGTTGAAACACATGATCCTCGAAACACGAGAGTGCACCCTTTCATGAGGCTCAATAACCCATAAAACCACATCGTTAGGGATTTCGTACCCCCGCCTCAAATATTTGGGGCTCTTAGAAATAAATATTGAGGCTTCTTTGGTCCCTCCAACAAAATGAGAGTCTAGGGGACCACAGTAGTTCATAACCATAGTCCTAACAAGCCTCATGAAGGGCCTGACTTTAATGTGAGTCAGAAAAGGGATTTTCCCCATGGTAATGTGGGAAACCTCCCATGTAAAAGGGCCAACCATTGCAAGTGTGAGAGGTTTCACCATTTTAGAGGATGATCTATTAAGATCTATGGGAATTAAGAAACAAAAGTTAGGAAGACAAGGGACGAAAAAGAACAGAGGGTAGAAAGAAAGAAAGCTAGGGATTGAGAAATTCAAAGTTTGCAAGGATGCATGACAAAAATGAGTGAAGGCCTCTTAGTTTTATAACCATAGAATAACTGACTTCCACCGGTTTAACTCGGTAACACTCCAATCAAAATAAATTTCCAAGGACTTTATTATAATGGTTAGATGTGTATCAAGATCTCATTTATGATGCATTTTTCAAGTAAAATAGATAAGTCCCGTTCCATTAAATTCAATAACTATTGCCCCTTCCATGTCATGAAAGAAACAACAAGAGGCTACTAATGATACCATATATGATTTTTAACCTCAAACCGTGGGATGAGGTCTCAATTACCAAGCCGAAGTCAGAATGTAGACGAAAGGACCTTAACTCTTCTCCCTCACACTCTAGTAAAAGGTGAAGACCCTTGGTTCAAATAGATAGTTCCCATAAGGCTCCTCCAAGACATCACTAAGTGTCTGGATCCTCCTTCAGATCTCACTACCTAAAGATAAACTTCATGTTACAAGGCAAGGACCTCAACGGTCCTCCACACCATTTCAATGAGGGAAATGTATCTAAAAGTCCCCTAGAATAGATTCGAAGGTCCGTCATCTTATCTTATTAATTACTAACGTCTAATAAGGACATGTCATAGAATAATCAACCTCAGCCATCTCTCCCAAACCCCAATAGGATTTGGGCCCACTTGCTCATGATCGATACAACCTTAATATCCCATAACTGCAACCTCAAGCTCGAGAAAACTTTCCAAGAGCTAAGAAAAGCTTCACAGACCAATCTAACGGGTTAGTAGAAAGTATATACACTTTTCTACAAACCTCACTCACCACTTGAAGTTTAACTCAGAGCATTAAATGCCATTTAATCCACTCAATAATCATCTCTAGTCACCTGCAACTCCTTCCACCAACACTCAGCCCTTTTATTATAGCCGTAGAGCTTAGCCATGACCGTCTATGATTCAACTATTGATTCTCAACTACTCCCAACAACTGGCTATATAATTAGGGTTCGAGGAAGGATAAAAGGCATAAAATTCAAGTGATCATTCAAGATAACAAGTGTTAGTCAAATGCAAACACACATTTATTGCCACTGTGATGCTAATTTGAGATATGCGTGACCACGTAATTTTTCTTTTTTTATTCGTGTTGGTAAAATACAAACACATATTTATTTGACATGAAAAGTCAGAAGAATTTTTTAGACGGTGTAATGTATAAAATTTCACTACTTTGAGGGTTGATATCGCTCCAAGGATTTTGATGTTCTACCATAGTACAATCTGTTAACACTATATATTTTTACAAACAAAAAGAAGCTTTATTATACAAGAAATTTTTTACCAGACTGATTACAAGTGGCTAATTTAGGATGAGTAATATTACCAAATCCTTTTGTAGAAAAGGAGATAAAAAGTGCAGTGTTTGAGTGAAATAGATTGTGCAAAAGGGCCTAGAAACTGGAAACGTAGCCAAAGAATCAATACAACTATTAGATTCTCGGAAACAAGAAAGAAATACAAAGTTCGTCACAACAACAAACATCATTAAGGATCGCATGGATCAGATTATAGTGTCCTGGAAACGCCATCCTGCCCTTGTGAATCATATAAAAAACGAGCTAGGAATCGGTTTCAAGTTTAATAGTTTTATAACCTTTAGTAATATTGATGGCCCAAAGCTAAGTCGTAATAAATGTTTTGTATCTAATATTTTTCTTGAATACCATAATATAGTGACCCTAGCGATTTTTGATAATTCCTCCCACTGCAACTTGCCCAGTGATGTGGGATCGAGCACCATCAATATTAATTTTGATAAAATCAATACTTGGTTTGGCCGAGTGGACGTTGACACTACGATTTTGTATATACCCAAAAGATCATATTACATAATGATTGTAAATGTTTGAATAATGTATACTAGAGAACATGAGCAAAGAAAACCTATTTTGAAACACATGATGAATTATAATACATATTTTCCTTTTGATACAAGTAATTTTATGATACTACACTATTGTAATAGCAAAGCAGATGATTACTAGTAAGCGACTGAAACTTGCCACCACAAATTCATTCTAAAACCACCCCTTGGTTAGTGTAGAAATTCATAAGCTGTCCCTAGCTAGCAAGTCATGGTGGCCAACTTAGAAACTGTTGTTGGTTACTTTTAGAAAATATAGGGTACCGTATTTAATTATAAGTTTAATGATGCTATATATTCAGTGGCGAAGCCAGAAAAAAAATCTGGGTAGGGCATCCCAATGTAGAAATCATCGACCACTTTCGGGAGTTCGGGGTAGGTAGCGCCCGAGCCAAATTTTTTAGAGGTACTTTTAAATTTTTTACAAATTTTTACTTAATAATTTTCACTTCTAGACAATTATAACTTAAATAAAACAACCTAATATATAATAACACAAATGCACATATTACATCAATCAAACCCTTCAACTAAACAACAAGATTAATTCAAACTCTTAACATCTGGAAATCTCATCTAAACAACGACAAATTGAATCCAAATAATCCAAATAACAAATATACAACTATTGTAACTCACCAAACATTATCATTTTTATATTCTCAAATTTATATCTATTTTAACTCAACAAATATACAAATTGCAAGTTGAATCAAAATGTGAGACTAAATAAAAACATCTCGTTAGCTCCAATTCCAATCTAATAAAAGAAAAACATTCAAGGTAGAAATACTCCACCCTAACTTGCAAATCCCTCAAAACAAACAAATCATAATAAATAAATCATAATAAATAGTAAATCAAACATTACATCACAAAAAGAACATAAACTAAAAGCAACATTAATAAAAAAACTAACCATATTTATTTACCTAAACTAAAGTCCGGTTGGCTGTAGACTAGCGACGTCGGTGCTGAACAGTGGCGGAGGGAGGGGTCGGAGGTGAGTTTTGATTGTGAGAAGTGGCAGTGGGAGGGAAAGCGTTTTTTTGTTGTTGTTGATCTCTTTGATTTGTTTTGAAAAAATGAAAAGAGGGAAGCGGGATGAGAGAGTAAGAGTAAGTGGTTGCAACCTTTTCCTTTTTCTATTTTTGACCTCACCTTATATTTCTCAAATCTTACATATTTACCCTAAACTTTTATAAAAAAAATTCTTGGAATGCTTGGTGGGGCACTTGCCGCCCCCCGCCCCCAAACAAAGTAGCTCCGCCACCGTATATATTAATTACACACCTCGAAAGGATTCGGTATATTATGTTTTTTGTGATGACACATAACACTGACATTTCCTTTTAATAACCCAACGGTGTCATTTTTGAGTGCTGGAAATGTTTTTTTTAATTATTAGAGGGTTGTCGATCTTGGGTAAGTTTGCACGCATTTTAGACTATTCACTTCATCCCAAACGAGACTTTACGATAGAGATTACTCCCTGAGATCCTGGCCCAAGATTCAGCTGGTAATTTAATGCATAAAACTATTGTTTTTCGTAACACAACTTCGCATTATGATAATGTTTGACATACTTGAAATTTTATGAATCTTTGCATAAAAAGAAATCAAAGATTATATCCCTCAAAGGTTGATAAAGGGTCGCACCTAATAATGTGAAAGTTAAATGGGACCACCCCTTAAAGATAAACATGAAAAACAAAGAAAGACGAAAACAATTGAGGTCAAATCGAATCATCTCTGCTCAATCTAATCAAGGTTTCGTCAAACCAACCAACCCAAGAAAATTAACACTAAAATTCTGATAATATCACACTTTATCCAAATCAATCCATGACAAAGAATAAAATCAAAGATTCACATAAACGAATCTATATCTACTCTGGTCCAAGTCCAATGCATTTGCTCACCCTAGTCCAATCTTTCGCAAAGTAAAAACATGTAATGGGCCAAGGGCCCCAAGCCTCTCTTAGCTCACCATATTCTGTTTAAAAATGCAGTTTTTAATATTTTAGATTGTAATGGGATAGGAGAAACTGAAGGGCCCGCCGGCTATGAGTTGTTTTGTCACACTTCCGAGTTCCTTTAGTTACAATACTCCTCAGACAACCCTTGTGCTATAATCCCAAAGCCTCAAAGAAACGGAATACTATTATCTTTACTCCATTAGCTCGCAAATTGGACCCATAACAAGAGCTCCACGTGGAAGTGGGTCCCTTAAAACATCGGCCATGTGACCAGAGCTTGAAGGGCGACTATAATGTTTATGTGTGTGTGTGTATTACAAATATTTTATCAATTCAGCTGTTTGACGGTTTAGGGTTTTTGATGTGACTGTTGAACAAATACGAGAACCCTAACTTATTTATTCATTAAAATACTATGATAATCTATGTCAACAAATCATTTGTGCAAATAATATTTATATCAATTCATGATTATTATTAGTTATTCATGATTATAATAAGATATGTGTGTTTTTATAATCGTGTATATGGTAGACTGTCAATGCCTATTCATTTTATTAATAATATCTTATATTTTATAAAGGTAATAGCAATTGAAAAATTAAATAATAGTTTTAATTATTTCTACAAGCCAAAGTATTATTAAAAGGGGCATATACTAAATAGTTTTTCAAACTTTTTTAATACACGTTTAATTCAATACTTTTTATTTTGCTTCAAAAAGTCATTCGCCATGCCGCTGGCACGAACCTTTATAAGTAAGAGAACAAGATACTTTTTTGTACAAAAAAAAAAGTTTGGACTAAATGTGTATTAAAAAATGTTTGAGGAACTTTTTCATAATTGACCCTTATTAAAATGTATATATCTATGATACTACTTATGCATAAATTTTCTTTCATAGTATTTATATTTTCTTCTAATTAAAGGTAATTGCAAGGGTAGAAATTAGTTTGCAATGTTCTATTAGCCAAATATTTGTTATATTACTTTAAAGGAAAACCAGTTTGATTTGAGGAGAGAAGAAGGTTGAATACTGTATACGGTGGGATAATAATTTTTTTGGGAGGCACAAGGCTGATATTTGATTTAAGAGTGACCTATTCTATTTTATTTTAAGAAATATTATGAAAACTTCTAATTATATTACTACACCTAATATGTTAAAGGGAATGAAAATAATCATAAGCTTTTATTTGTTGATAAAGTCCTTGTATTATAATTTTTTTTTCTTCTATTTATATAATTTTTTTCTTCTTCTGAACTTAGAGACGTAGTCAGCGAAAATGAATCTCTAGATTTGGGAGTCCCACAAAGAGATAAGCCCCCATTTGGGGTATCTTATTTGCCCACGCTTTTGATGGTGTCCAGCACAAAATAACTAAACAAACACCTAAATTGAAAAACATTTTCCACAAAAAGTAAAGAACCGAAAAAGAAACAGCAATTTGTTCACGCCAAACAATTTGTCATGACAGTCAAAGTTTTGAAATAAGCATGGCATTGAAGTTGTAATGGATATAATTATCTTGCCAAATGAACATGTTAAAGGTTTGAGGGGGTGTGTTTGCACTTTTTCTTCCAGGAATCTCATTGGTGATATTCTTATTAAAAGTTTATATATATTGGCATAGGCCTTTACTTTTGGTCTCCCTTTAGCTTGTCAAGATAAATCCTAACTATTATTATATCAACCTCTTATCTCGACTGTTGATGGGCGTGATAAAGGTTTGATTGCCAAAGAAAGTTAATCTAAAAGGAGAAGAAAATTTCAACAAAAGCGCACAAGAAATTACAATAATTGGGAAGGCTGGGTCTCAAAACAAGTTGAAATTGAAAGAAAAGTGACATATTATAGGAAGCTGGAAATGAATATTGACCTGCTTAAAGTGCACTAAAGCAAGAAATATCGTATAATGTCATGCCAAAATCGAGTGCAAAAAATGGTTCACTCAATCGCGTGTTAATGTGAAGATTGTGTTTTATTTGGAATCATTTCATCAACAATCTTTTTCTTTTTGTTTTTTCCCAAAGGAGAAGCAACATCGATTGAAATTAAAGTAGCTAAATTTGCAAAACCTTTGACCTATAGTTTTCAATTATTGAAAGTAGAGACATATTTGATGTGACGGTCAAGTGCTTTGACAGCCCTAGAATTTCCAAATTCCATATAGGTTATGACAGTATGAAATAAGCAAAAAGTTACATGTAAGTCTTATTTTTTCCATTGAAAGATGATCGGTCCTAGTTGGACAAACTGTAGAAGATAGTTGTTAATTAAGATAAGGATGGGTTTATTTCAACCCTCTTTTCTTTTCTATCCATCCCATTTTTAATATCTAAAGTTTTGAGGTATTTAAATGTTAAGCACATGTTAATGCTAATTCGACCACCCCGATAACATTAATCCTGAAATTCGCATAAAGTGAGGCAAGGGCGTCAATATCTAGCATGGTGAAAGAAAATTAATGTGGTCGGTATTACACTGTGGCTAAAATATATGTATTACACCATGGTGGATATATAATTCATGTCTATCGACCCAAAAACTTTTGTCGATATATAATATCATATGTACTTGTCCAGTAATTTTGCAGATGTTCACTTTCTATGGTGATCAAGCAAATGCCATCATTATAAATTATAACAATTATCTTATAACTCTGGAAGTCAAGACTAAAAGCCCACGTGAATTGTTGGATCTTATAGCTTTTTTGGATGAATATAACATATGAGTTGTCTCATTAAGTGTTAGAAGTGATAATATATCAAAGATCTACAATCAAATGGAAAGAGAGACAAAGAGGGGCTAGGGTTTCATCTTGACATAAACTAGAATATATTATAATGAAAGGGTGAAGAGAGAATATATAACCCACTACAACCACCTAATAATAAAATAAAAAGGGAAAATACTAAAGTACCCTTAATACTAAATAAAACTCTAATATCCCCCCTCAAACTCACGATGCTGCAGCGAAAAGCATTGAGAGTTTGCCAAATAAAAAATGAAAACGTTGAACTGGATGAGACTTTGTAAACAAATCAGCTATCTGTGCAGAAGAAGAAACAAAAGGCAAAGTGATGGCGCCATGCGTAAGATGATGACGAGTGATATGACAATCAATCTCGATGTGCTTATTCCTCTCATGAAAAATCGAATTGTGAGCAATCTGAATAGCACTCTTATTATCACAGTACATAGGAGTGGGCTGAGAAAGAGAGACACCCATATGTGCAAGTAACCTACATATCCAAACAACCTCGCGAGTGGTAGAAGCCATAGCACAATACTCGACTTTCGTGGAAGACACAAAAACAATAACTTGCTTTTTGCTCTTCCAAGAAATAAGAGAATCACCCAGAAACACACAAAATCCAATAATTGATTTGCGACCTGTAGGATCACCGGCCCAATCATCATCAGAGTATGCACGCAGCTCCAAAGAAGAAAATGAAGGAAGTAAAAGACTCTGAAATCGAGTGCCTCTCAAGTATCGCAATATACGATGAACAGTTGCCCAATGAACTGTAATAGGAGCAGTAACAAACTGACTAACGACATGGACCACATGAGCTATATCTGGACGAGTAATAGTGAGATAAACCAAGTTGCCCACAATAGTGCGATATAAGGTGGGATCAGGCAAAAGAACACCATCATACGGGGAAAGATGACATGAGGCTGTGTGGAAAGAAACTTTTGAAACTGCTCAGCAAGAGAAGACATGGATGGAGTTAATGATGAAGAACCTGATGCAAATGAGTCTGATGGCAGTACAACTGCTGCAGTATTAGGCAATGAAGGCCTATATGAACGCTGCTGAGATTGGTTGTTGGATTTCCAAGTAGAAAACTACTGCTGAGGTGGTCGACTATTTGATTGTTGTTGTTGTTGTGCTCGCAACTTAGGGCACTGAGACTTCTAATGACCTTTCTCCTTACAGTAGCTACATTCATCACTTGTAACTATCGAATAAGGCTTATTCTAATTACTGAAAATTAGCCTAGAGGAAGCTGCGAAAATAGATGGATTAGGGTCCGAAGTAATTACCCTCCCTAACTGAGTCTTGAGATGAATCTCCTCGGCTAACAACTCGTGAACAACTGAATCAACAATTGGAAGTGGGCTACGATGAAGAATCGACCCCCGAAGACCGTCAAAATCATCACGCAGTGCCATCAAAAACTGAACTAGACGTTGTTCCTCCCTATTGGCAACATATGGTGCAAAGGCCCGCAATTCAGCTGACTCCGTGAGCGACAACGGATCCCATCGATGCGTCATAGTAGAATAGAACTCCTGGATACTCAAATTTTTTTGCTCAAGAGCCCGAATATCACACTCCAACTGGTACTTTTTTGCGAAATTAGATTGTGTATATAATATGCCCAAATGATCCCAAACATCCTTTGCATAATCATACTTAGCCAACTGCATACCTATAGACGGTGCAACGGAGTTGTTGATCCAAGAAATGATTTTTGAGTTGCTTGCCTCCCAAACATCCAACAACTCTGCATATTTTTCAATGTCCGTCTTATCGTTAGGCTTACTCAAATCGCCATTAATGTAACCCCAAAGCTTCTTTCTTTTCAAAAAATTCTTCATAACAAAACTCCAATACGTATAGTTTTTCCATCTAATCTGACACTAATTGATTGCAGCGAATCATCTCTTTCACCAGCCATTGAAAAAATAAACACTTAAATAGTACCCAAACGAAACCAAATTGAATGAACTAAATAATTAATTGAACAAACAGGAGGAAAACGACCATAATTACCTTTAAAACAGCCGAGCGAACAGAAAAGTACCTTCGGACTATGTTGGATCTGCGGACTGTGTTGATGAGATTAAGTTTTCATCCCGCTCTGATACCATGATAATATATCAAAGATCTACAATCAAATGGAAAAAGAGAAAACGAGGGGCTAGGGTTTCATCTTGACATAAACTAGAATATATTACAATGAAAGGAAGAAGAGAGAATATATAACCTACTACAACCACCTAATAATAAAATAAAAAGGAAAAATACTAAAGTACCCTTAATTCTAAATAAAACTCTAATAAACATTCTTAAGCGTGCTTGTCGAAAGGGTCGAGATAGTCAGAAAACACTAGCCGGGGGTTTAGTTTGGGTCCTGGGGCATTTTAGGCCTAACCGATAGCCCGGGAGGATATTTTAGTCATTTTGACTTTTTGAGGAATTATAACCCACAAATTTTAGACTTATTATATTAGCCAACACTTGAAATCTTAGGGTTATCACAACCAAAAATCACCAACAGCAATTAGAGAGGAAGAGAAAAAAGTTCCCAATGGAGAAACCACCCTTAGAGGCTTTTGCACCACCATCACCACAACCGGATAGATCGGAAAGAGAGAATCATTCTCATACCATCTACTTCAAAGGATCCGAATCTTCATTACAAATCAAGTGATAACTTGCGATAATTAAGTGCATATATCATCCATGTTAGTTTAGGATTGCAGAATAACCTTGAAAAATAATGAATGAATGGATTTGAGGAATTTAAAATCGTAATCTAGGTAGGTTTTGCATGTAGTCTATCTTCTGGGAATATAGAAGCCACGAAATTATAATCCATGTGTAAAGAATCAAGACTTTATATTGTGCTATATTAAGATCTTGAAGAAAATAGGAGAAATAAGGTTTTTGTGAAAAATATGTGATTTGATCCCAAAACTGTTAATCCTTGTTGATTTAATGATTATAATACGTTAAAGTTTATGCATATATGTTGGTTTGATGGTTAGAATACTTGGTCGGGAGTTTGGGACGTTGTAATGGAGGATTTGTGTATAAAATATAGAGAACCCGTAACTGTTAATGGATATGCTGGACAGATACCTGTTCGATCGATCGATCGGCTTAAGAATGTCGATCGATCGATGGATCAATCGTTCGACGCCTTTCCATCGATCGATCGACCCCTTCTGATTTTTGTAAAACTGTTCCCTTTAAGGTTCGTCGAATCCCAAGCTTGTAAGAAATTTTAGTGTGAACTTGTTTGAGGCCAGTAGGATCGTAATTAGTGCCTGAAATATGTTATACATTATGGGATCAAATGGAATAATTACGAGTGTTTACTGAGTGGGGTACGGTTAGAGGTTTCATATAAATTGGGAATTAAAGTGGACGAATGTTAATTTAAGGTTAGGACCAGTAGAAGAGGGACTTTGAATTACTGAGATAACCTTAGAGACTAGTGGGTAACTTAGTAACCTTATGAGGTAGGTTTAAGTATTCGAACTTATACGACGAGAGTTATTGTGATAAACATATTATGTGGAATATTCGGGATGAAACTATGATACATATGAGACTTAAGATATAAGGCTGGTGTGTACCTATATTAATGTGATGATTACCTAAGTTGTGTGATTAATTAGTATCTGGATTATTGTGTGTATGCCATACCTACCATGCTTGCTATCACGGGAGGTTGATTTCGAAAAAGGACCATCTTATCTTTATGTGCCTTCGGGGGGATTTAGATTGGTACCTTAAGGACATAGGACTGTGAATGACTTATTTGTGAGTTGATAAGTCAGCTGACCATGGGAGCTTAGGTATGTGCATGACCCATAGGTATGTGAACTATGTTTGCCTCCAATATGTGTGATTTGTATTGAGACGGTTCCCGAGTGATTTGGAACGCATGATCCTTACATACGTGATGTACATGGATTTGATAGCAGAGTATATGTGGACCGCAACTTAGCCTAAGGGTGCCATATATGTATATATGTACTGAGAGTGATTTATATATGTACTTGTGATTGATTCACTTTTATTTAGTAGATGTGAATAACTAAGATATTTGAATGGGTTAAAAATGTGAAAATTTATAATAGCACTTGAGATAAGAAATTTGATTAATGTAAATGTGAGATGTAAATATGACTTGTTTGAGTGAGATGAGTAGGCACCCTATATTAGAATGTGAAAGCAGGAGTTAGTACAGACTAGTTCTATACTGTCATAACTAGGATGGGTTAAGGGTATACTTTAGGCATGCACATTAGTTGAGGGGTGAGAAACTCATGCGAGAGTACGCAACTAACATTTATATAACATTTACTGTTTAATGCAATTAAACATTTGCTGTTTTTAAACTGTTTTCACCTCGGGCTCTGATTCGTTTTCTTCTAAATCTATTTTTGTTTTATAAAAACATTTTTGGTGCCCAGCCACAGGGACGCCGAGCATAGGAGCTCTATTCTGATGATGTGATGTAGCTGATGTAGAAGCTACAGGATCTCGGTATTAGACGCCTCCATATTTATCCTTGGTTCCTTCAGAGTCATTCATATCAGTTAGGGCATGTTGCCCATTCTTATTTAGAGATTGTAGTTATAGACTTTCATTATTTCAGGTGTTGGTTTATTTATTTAGACTCTTGTATTGGGGTTTTATTTACTCTGGTATTATTATCTTTAGAGTGTTTACTCCAGACTCAGTTATTTCATTACGTTGGCTATTCATATGATGCGATTGATGGATGATGATTTAATTACTTTGTTAATTGTTAATTTGATAAATAAAATTTGGCGCCTCTCTATTTTAAATATTAGGTGGATAGTAAGTAACTAAATGTTTTCGATAGTGATGCTAAGACTGAACCAACTTGATATTCTGTATTAATTTAATAAAGGAGTAGTTACCCGGTATTTAATTAGTCGGTGTGTCACACCTATATATTGCGCATAATTGTCCAAATCATCTGAATGTAATAAACTCGCTTTAACTAAGCTTCTCATAATTGGCCCGATTATACGATAAGGTTATACTCAACTTCCCTACCAATTTCAACTTAATAATTCGCTAGGTTGCCCACTGATCTACTCGTGGTGTAAATGTTCCACAATATTTTATCACAACAACACTATACAACTCTACCACCCTTAAGTCGTAATATCATTATCAATTCACAGTTATAACTATATACATGTATAATAACCAAGGTTCCAACCTATGTCCTAATGACCAAACATCTCCCCACTTCCAACGTTGCACTAATTTTCATGCGTGGGATGTCTCGCAAAGTGAAATCCAAACAAGGATCCCCCCGATACACTAATACCTAACAATGTCGTCATTGAGATCCGTTAGGCCCTCAGTCCATAGTACGTACCCCCAAATTCCCGTCTCTTGACATAAAAGTATACTCGTCCACTCCCATGTTACAAAACACAACATATAATACGACGCTCTTATTATCACTAGTTTCTTAGCGTAAATAAATCACGAGCTATATCTCTTATCTCTGTAATAAGTCAATCTACCTTGAATTGCAGCAGTAACCGTCCCTGCTCATCGGGATTAAAAATAACAATACAAACATCTTCATGTATGTCAATTATGCAACACACTATCACATATATACACGCATATATATACTATAACGTATGTGCTCATCCACAGATCCTCCATTTTTAACAGCTTTCAATAATTAAAATATAAAATGGATGTATTAACATCCAACTACGTCTCATCACTCCGAACGTTAATTGAGGTCCCTATGTGTAACATTCTGTAACTAAGTTCAAATAATTTTCTCAATATCCTAGTATTATCAATATAATTCGTAGGTTCAAAGCACATAACTAAGATATCACGAATCCTGTTTCTCAATACATAAATTAATCATCTATACCCGTGTCTCCCAAGGCGTCACACAACACGGTGTTCTAGTTATCACTAGGTTCTAACACGTAAGCAACAATGAGATAAATCTCTCTAATCAGCGGTAAACCCGATATACTAATAAATCACATCAGTGAAAGTCCACACTTACTGCGATAAAACGTAACGAGACAACTATACTCAATAAATTCTACGATATAATACACTATATATGCAGGCTTGACCCTCTTTCAGGTGATGTCTCGTGCAACCAAATATATTATCCTGGCATAGCGAGTATAATAGTCTTACCCTGCAGTCTACTAATGCTCCAACCCTTGGTATCCAGTCACTACGTAAGATAATAATATAATCTCTTCTTATAACCGTCATAAGGATCAAAACTACAACATAATGTAAAGCTTACTCTTAGTGTCCACACCAGCCTCCTCATGCAGATGAAACTAAAGAGAGACCCACTACTCAACGGTATACATATACACGCTATATTAAAATTAAACGACACCTCTAATAGTCCCGTTTCACATGTGAATCTAGTATTAACAACTTTCTGTGACTCGATCGTGTCACAAAAATAGACTCCTATCGCCCTGGGATAAAACTCATACTTTCAATTGTCATTAGTATTGGCGGTTCAAAGGGTCCCTGGACATAACACCTTTGTCCTAATCGAACCAAGACTTCTTATAATTGTTGGCTCTATTGGGCATCCCGTTCCTGTCCCCCAATTCTTTGTAGAGAAAATCTACACATGTGTTCCTACTCTTTACACCTAAGACATCTCTTTATGTCATCTGCCTCACCCGATCATTGAACCCCTGAACATAACTCTAATGCCAAGACTGACCCACGATCTGCTGTAACGGTTGTACATCCAGGATCTCATCCGGTAGTTGACCCCCTATCCCTTTTCGGCAATACCTCTTCCTATGGCCCATCTCTCCATAATTGAGACACTACCAGGGAATTCCCTTGTCTCTAGTCCTGGCCCTACTTCCCCCCCCCCCCCCCCCCACATCGCCTTTCTCTTGGCCTTGGCTGCCCTAAAGAATGAAATGTCGCTTTTGTTAAGGACCCTACTAATTCTAACTAAACCACCATCCTCAAGTTATAAACATATGGATCCAATTCTCTTACCCCGATTTCTCTGTCGCAAAAATCTTTCTCATCCGACGGTTGTTGTTCCCCACTGACACCATTTCCATTTTCTTTCTCAGTCTGACTAGTCTCACTTTCTCGTTGTGGACAAGGCCAATATAGGTGCCCCCACTCTTCACGCACAGGACACCTTACTATATTTTCCCTTGTCTCTGGCCCCACTAGCCATGTCGGGGTGTCTTTCTCTCGAACCTGGTAGTCTTGTCCCCGACTACTACCCACGTTGTCCTCTTAGCTCTGTTGGTCCTGTAGAACTCGTTGCTAGCCTCAATAGACCTGGTTGAATATACCGTCACTTGGTTGGAATTCAATTGATCTGAATCATTTAAATGAGTCCCCCCTTTTACTGGGTGTATCCTTTTGTAGTGCTTCACTAACATCGTTAAATCTTTTCTTGATCTCCGGGTCGATTACCCAACCCCTAGGCTCCCTTCTTATGGAAGTGTTAATATAAACTTGTATCCTACCCGTATTTTACACTCACGCTTGTGTATTATACTCACGAGTCCCTTATCAACTTACGGACTCTTTTGTTCTCTGTATCCCCTTCGTCGGGTATGAAGTTCACTAAACAAGTCAACTTCTCTCTTACACTCGATCTGTATTTTTCTCACTTGTGATAAGTTCCGAAATTCCATCCGCATATCTGTTAAAACTACAGATGGAAGATCTTACGATCAAATTGTACTCAAATTCTTCATTTTATTCCATATACTTCTTATATGTGGGGATTAACTCTCGTCACGGTATGTTGTTCCTATGAGCTTAAAATTTTGCTCAAAATTTTTAATCATGTGTATCGTTGTACTACATCCTATACAATTGTAATTGGATTACCTCCTTCAATTGGATTATCACACTTACTCTTTTTACCGAATCCTTATAGATGGATCCTCAAAAGAGTCCTTTCGACTTTCTTATAGATGGTGAGTGTAAGATTGCACCACCATTATCTATATCAGTGCTTGGGGAAATTACTGTCCCCGAGATTATCCTATTGTCACCTTCCTGAACAATAATTATGGTGACTTCTATCACGATCACCATTTCCATAATACCTTTGAGCTTCTGTTAAGCCTCTCCTCTTGCAGTCCTTCTAGCGTCCCTCGCTGGTCATCCTATAATGTTTGGTGTTCGAAGCCTAACCGATTTTGCCCATGAATCTCATCCATTATACTTAATAGGTAGAGGGATTCAACAATCCTATCATAAGGCTCTGTATCAAATAACGTCACATTGAAATGTAAAATGTCGTACAGATCCTAAGGACACTAGAACCTGATGCTCAGATACCATCTGTGATACCCCACCTAACTAAATACTGGATGATCAGGCCTTCATCCAATTAAAACAGGAATCTCATCTGGATAATTCTTAGCATCACTATTGAAAACTTTTTCAATTTAACTAATCATCTAGTATTCAAAAAGACTGATGCCAAATTTTATCTTTCATTAAATAGATAAACATATAACATGTTGATTAATATATAAGCCATACACTAAAACACAAAAAATTCCCAAGATAATAATCCAACAAATAAATACATAAACCCAACACTGAGTCTGAATGTGAGTGGACAACATACCCTAAATGAACTGTAATTGGAAAAAGATTCCTAATCTAGGAATAAAGAAATCATATGTCTAGTTCAAATCCTGCAACCATTCACATGTGTTGCAGCTGCGTAACCCTGGAACAGATAAGCTAAGTCTGGCGTCCCTGTGACTGGACGCTTGAAAAGGTTTCAAGAAAAGACAAATATTTTGCAAACGGGTTAGTGCCCGATTTATAAAAATGTTTAACAAGTATTTTATTGCAATAAATGAAATATGTAGTATATAATGTTCATAATTGATTTTACGATCGCACTTACTTGAAGACCATCTCACGTCTCTTTTATAGTGCTCACCTACCGCATTAATTTATTTCATCTAATTACTACTAAAACCAACTAGACCAGAGTAGCTATCTTAACCACCCCGCTAATCATACCGTCGTGAATTAAGTATACTCTTATGATTATGGTAATATATATTTCTCATCTATACGAATATACTAAATATTTCATCAATACAGGCAATAGATAGTCATCACTTTGTCTATGTATATATTTACCCATATATACTAAATGTCACATCAAAACTATAAGTAGAGTCATCACTTCCCGCCTTATAATTCATTGTTACCAACTGTATAGCCCATTTCATACGATACTACATTATTCCAATTCTTCAAAATCATTAAGATTTATTAGCAATTGATTACGTTTTCATACACTGTGAGAGACTTAGATGTCACTATCTATCTTATTTACTAATATACCTATAATAGAATCAATCACACGTATATGAATATGCTTCACTCTAATATATATACGTATACAACACCCCTAGGTGGCGACCTATGGTGCAAGCATACTCTGCTATCTAGTCCTGGTACATCACGTACTAAATAAGGACATCGGTTCGGATATCACCCTCAAACCAACCAAACAAATCACACATATTGGAGGCAGACATTGTTCTAACCCTTTAGGCTATGCTTATGCCTAACGTACCTAAATTGTCGATCACACCCTTATTCACATAAGCGGTGCTCAGTCCCTAATTTCTATGTCCTGAGGTATAAGTTAATATCCCCCACCCTAATGGGCTCGTCATAATAAGACTGTACATGCCGTGTAACCTCCCGTGATAGAAAGCCGCCCAGGTATGATTATATGTAATAAATCATTGATAGGGATTCACACCATGCATGTATATATATAATTCACACAGTTATATATATACCAACTACTTACGAGTCCGTTCGTAATTTCTATGTCTCATATTAAATAGCTACAAACCTCCATTTATTATGAATTATATGATTATACATTCCCATGTATATATATAAAATTCACACATTTAAGTATATATTCCACGTATCAATAATTCCATTCGGATTACATATGAACCAAAACCAAAACAGCTACTCCCCACCATTTATTTTTATTTATAGGATTAAACATCTCATCTCCTATCTAATCGAATTGGTTCATATTTATCTCACAAGGTCCCTACAAACTTATATTTAAATTATGGGAAAGTTTCGTCGCTCTTTATAACTTCAAGGGCATTTAGACCTTTCATAATTTTTGTCTAAATAATAATTTTCCATGACTGCGTACTTCTTTCAACTAGCTATGCGTGGCCGCAAACGACACATGATTTCGAGTCTGTATGAAAAAGTTATGACCTTTTAAAGATTCACCTAAAAATAATATATATAAAAAAATAAAACAAAACACTTCGCCCTCTCCCTCTGCCACGCATCCCAGACAAATACCCCACCCGGTCGATCGGCCCTGGGACCCTGGTCGACCGGTCAGCCCAGATCTGACGCAATCTTCTTAAGGAAGATGCGAATTTTCCCTAAGTTTTACTATTCCTTCTTATTAATTAAATACTAAACTTCAACATTAATTATTTTTCCAACAATATCATCAACAAGGGTTTCATAAACCAATCATAATCACGATTACAATCTCTCCAAATTACTTTTAATATAGCTTTTTAACCCAAATTCCTCACGGATTTATAAATCTTCCCAAAATGATTAAATCATCATCTTTCACCTCTAAAACCCAAAATTTTCAATTTAAATTCATACACTCAAATTTCTAGATTAATTAACATAAATTCAACTGATAACATCATTAAGTACAACTAAAATAAAGCAAGAAAATACTTGCCTCAATGGATTAAATTCGACGATCCCTCCTCAAAATTTGTCCGGAATGTCCCTTTCCTTCTTTTTGCTTTCTCCTTTCTCTTTTCTCTCAAACTTAGGGTTTAGAATTGTATTAGCTGCTGCCCAACCTTCTTAGACTTAGGTTAAAAATGTCTAATCCCATTTTTAAGCCCATGGGTCAAATTAAAAAGGCTAAAATACCCACGTATAGGCTTAATTATGTCTAAAAAGATCCCGGGACTCAAATACTACCCGTGGGTACACTATTCTGACTATTTTGGCCACTCCGGGCTCAACCGTGCACTCAGAATTTCCATCCGCATTACTTTATAACATTGTCCAATTTTTAACCTGAAAATGCGACACATAAATAATCTAAATAATTAAATCTCAATTCGCCAAATTAAATAAATACTCCAAGTTACATAATTTCTCCAAATCATAATTTAAATTACTCAAAATTACAATAAGTTCTATTTCTCCCAAAAACAATTAAATTTCAACATCCTCAAAAATACGGGGTGTTACACCTTCCTCCATTAATAAAGAGACCAACAGGCAGGGTAAGAAATAAGAGAATAAAGTTTGCTGGTGAGGTCACAGTTATGGAAGTTACTTGTTCTAAGTATAGTAAAACGAGTTATTATAGGTCCACATGTAAAGAACAATTATGATTATACTCACTGTTGTTCACTTCATTCATTGTAACAATAATTTTCAATAAAATTATTAAAGAACACATTTGAATAAATGAATGTAATTTTATTGTTGAGTGCTCATTTCTGTTGTTTTTATTTATGAATGGGATCTACATAAAGTATAGGGATGTTTTATAAAGTACACACACATTGCATTGAACGAAATCATTTTCAATGTGCGTGTACTTTATAAAACATGCGTGTACATTATGAAAGTACACGTATGATACATAAACTACACGCATATTGCATTGAACAAAATCTTTTTCAATATGAGTGTACTTTATTAAAAATGTGTGTACTTTATGAAACAATACACCATAGAAGCTAAAATGCCACCCTTCATCCAATCACGCATTTTTTTATCATGGTCAATGACCATGACAACTCTATTAAGTTGCTACGATCAAAGACCGTGACATGTCTATGATAAGTCTTTTAACTAAAAACCTTGGGCTCTCTTTTTTTCCACCGTTTCATTTCCCTCTATTTTCTCCCTCCCTCAGTGTTTGCTCTCTCCCTCTTTCAGCGTCTGCTCTATTTCTCCCTCTCATGTACGTCTCTCTCTCTCTCTCTTTGTTTTCTTTGTGTTTGTGTGTGCGTGTGTTAGAATAGTTGTATGTGTTTTTTTATTTATGTGTGTGTGTATAATTTTTTATGTTTGTGTGTTAAATTAATTGTATGTGTGGTTTTTTTTGTATATATATATATGTGTGTGTGTGTGTGTGTGTGTGTGTGTGTGTGTGTGTGTGTGTGTGTGTGTGATTAATTTGGTGTTTATAGAAATTGGGCAAAAATCTAAAATTGGACCCCCTTTATTGTGTAAATATGAAATTGAAATTGGGTATAAATATGAATTAGGCATATTATTGTGTAAATGTGAAATTAAAATTGAAATTGGATATAAAACGAAAATTGGGTATAATGTTGTGTAAATTCGAAACTGGGTATAATGTTGGGTAATTAGGTATAATGCTGCACATATAAATATACATACACATAAAGATTTTTGAATTGTTTGGGATTCTTAAATGTCACACCCCGCTTAGAATAATAATAGGTGGCCAACCCTATACTAAAATAATCAGGAATCTCAAGTGGATCATTCTTAGCATCTACTGACGATTCTAAAAATAAACACGGCTAACTACCCATTACCACAAAAGAGGGTATCAAAAAAATTTAAAACATTTTATTTATCTCTAAAACAAAACTATGAAACAACTAACCAACAACATAACTCTAAATATTATAAGAGATGGACACATGCACAAATAATATAAAAGATACTAATATCCGAGTACAACAAAATCTCCAAAATGAAATACCCGAATATGCTGTTGCGTCACAGACAATAAAATAATCTGGGAAAGAAAATATAAAAATGCTACACTACAACACTTGGGTATAAACTCGATATACAAACTGAATCCTGATTTAGATACACGAAAGATAGGAATCGGCTATATCAAAATACTGCAATAGTCCGCTACTGCCACAGCTCCACGAATACACTGGATGGATATCATTAATGGCTTCCTTGCCGAGGAACACCTAAAATAATACAGTATATATATACATATCAAGAGAAAATATAAACGGGTCAGAGCCCGAGGTGTGAAAATATTTTATAGCAAATGCATTAAAATGCATAATAATTATAAATGTGTTATGACATTATTAAAGTGGAGTCGCACTCTCCATAACATTTATCTCACCTCTCATCTAAAGAGCGCATCTTAACATGTGCGTATGATCTCCAAATAATTGCCCAAATCTATCTAAGGGAAAAGTAATCTAACTTACTCCCAATTTTATATTCAATTAAAATCCATATAAATTATCGTTCAACTTCAAATATTTCCAATCTCATCTATTCGCCCACTTTCTAATCATATAAAATATACATAAACATTCTCTTTTACTAGAAGTTTCATATTCTAGTTATTGACATAAATATATATATATGTATATATATATATATATATATATATATATATATATATATATATATATATATATATATATATATATATATATATATATATATATATATATATATATATGAGTTATTAGCATCTAAGTGCTAAGGACTAAACTTCTCCCAATTCTCAATATTGCACTGCGGTTCGTGCGTGGGACGTCTCGCAAGTGAAATCCAAATAAGGAACCCCCCGATACACTACTCCTTGGCAGTATTGATTATCAAGATTCATTATGCCCTCAATGCATGATGCGTATAACTCGAATTCTTATTACTAATTAATTTATTATTCTCAATTGTCAATAGTGCATGACGTTTCGTGCGTGGGACGTCTCGCAAGAGAAATCCAAACAAGGAACCCCCCAATACACTACTTCTTAGCAATGTTGGTCGTTGAGGTCCATTATGCCCTCGATACCCAAAGTACTATATATACTCATATAATTATTTACTCCTCATTTCCACTTCAATATATTCATCGCAATTTGTCCGATTAAAATCTCCCGGATTGAGATTCAATCAATCTTCTTATGTCTCTTTACTCTAGAAACAAAAAAACGATATAAAATAATCATATACAATTAACATACTATTCACACAAGTATAATAACAACCATCCCTGCGAGCTATAACTCGAGGATGCAGGTTCTCAATGCTATCATCTACTAGGGAATCACTCATATATCATCCTGGGTACCAATAGTCGAAATCTCATACCGCCTTGGCAAAAATCATAACACAACGTACGGGAAGCAGTCATAGTTCCTCCCTGAAAATGAGACGAAACATAACCACCACGTCTTATCCCTAATAAAAACAATCACACAATAATAATGGTGTAATACCCCGTATTCTTATGATATTTATTTATGGGATTAATTGAATTAAATGTGTATTAATTGGAAATTAATCCGTATTAAAATACTAACGAGATACGAGTTGGTATTTGATTATAATGTCTATATATGACTATATATGAATATTGAATTATGAAATTTGTCATGAGATTGAAATACGGCAATTTGGAATTTTGTTGAGACGCGTGTGACAGTCGCGTCAGGAATATAATTATTTTAATTATAAAAGTGAATTTTATTTATATTAACCGTATGGTCATTTTGAGTGCACCAACGCGTCCAGAAGGGTCGAAATAGTCAGAAAACACTAGCCGGGGATTTACTTTGGGTCCCGGGGCATTTTTAGGCCATACCGGCAACGTATAAGGGTAGTTTGGTAATTTTAGATTTTTGGGAATTAAAACCCACGAAAATTAGGAATTAGTATCTGATTTGGCAATTACCCACTAAACCCACTAATAACCTAAGGGGCTACGGAGGTTATTGAAATTAGTTCCAAAAGAGTTCCGAAGGCAAACCCTAGCCACCATTGTCACTTTGGAGAAGAAGGCTTGTAGAGAGAGAGAAGAGAGGAGAATTCTACAGAGAGAGAGAGAACACTTCATCAATTCGACCTCAAAATCAGAGATACACATAAGGCAAGTGGTTTAATTACATATTTTGCAAATAATGCTTCTTCCATGCATAGGAAATTTATAAAATTTCATTGTTCTTGGAGAATGATAAAAACCCATTGAATTGGATGTAGAGATTTATAATTTTATGAGGAGATTGCATGTAGAACAATGTTAGGATGATTAGTCAGAGAAAAATACATCTTTTATACCATAAAAATGGATTTATTTATGTCTATGGATGAATTTAATTTCTAGGGTTCATGTTCTTGAGATTGGGGAAAAAGATGTAGAGATTTGATATGTGGATGAGATTTAGGATGAATTAATCCCACAAAATACGTTAGTATATGACCTAAGTATGTTTAGGAACGATTAGAAACCTTGAACAATTGTTGGATTGATGTTTAGATGAGATTAGAGTGGAAGATAAGATGGAAAAACGAGTTAAGGAATTTCTGGGCTCGAAACTGGCCTCTCGTTAGAAAACCTACCCAAGTCGTTCGAACGAGCTCTTTCGAACGAGCTTCTAACGAGTGGACAGTTTTCCTTCTAACGAGTTGCATGTTCGTTCGATGTCTTTCGTTCGAACAAGATCTCGTTAGATACCCAGTTCGTTCGAACGAACTCTCGTTCGAACGAGACTTCTAACGAGCTGACAGTTTGGGCTTTTTAGCCTGTTTTGATCCCGAGTGTCCCGTAACCTTGTTTATATGTAGAGATAACACTTCCTTGTGGATTAATTGTTATATTTGGGATATTTGGGATATAATGAGGAGTAAAACCTAGAAGTGTAGTTTGAACCTAAGGGAAATTATGAATTAGGTCGTGAGTGTCTATTACGATGCGATAACTATTGACGACCTAAATAATTATATTAACCGAGAACATATAAATTGTGTAGCATTATATGTTGGTACAAGAATAAGAAGTGTACCACAAATAAATTATGGTGATTACTAAGATGTGTGCTTACTTAGTACATGTATATGATTTTGTGTATGACATACCTACCATACTTGCTATCACGGGAGGTTTACGTTCGCTTAGGACCCTCTAATCCTTGTGTTGCCCGGATTTAGATTGGTACCTCGATGAACATAGGTCAGAGAAGGACTTATTGGGATGTTAATAAGTCTGTTGATCGTGGGAGCGCATGTATGTGGGTGACCTATGTGATGTGACTGTGTTCGCCTCCATTGTTTGTGATTGTTGTTATCTGAGAACGATTCCTGAGAGATTCGGAATGCGTGATCCTTATGTACGTGATGTACCGGGATGGATAACAGAGTATGTGTGCACCGCATCTTAGTCTCGGGGTGCTTGTATTGTATATTTAAGATGTGAATAATATACACTTAATTAATGGGAATTTTCATGTTAATATTGTGTAAATGATTATGGTAATGTTTTGAGAAGACATAACGGGTTAACCGATAGTGAATTGTGTTACTAATTGAGAATCTGAGTCTATGTAAAGCCCTCTATTTAATTGATAACGCTAGAAGTTAATATGGGATTCGAGTAGTAAGGGGTAGAACATATTACGGTTTGGTTAGCTATGTATGTTATTTATATGGGTACAGTACGTTAGGAGTGCACATGTAGTCGAGAGGTGAGAATTTCATGTGAGTGCACGTCCTAACATGTATTTTGCATTTAATGTTTTAATGTTATTAAAACACTTGCTGTTTTTAAAATGATTTCCACTTTCGGGCTCTGACCCATTTGCTTTCAAATCTATTTTTGTAAAAACCATTTTAGGTGCCCAGCCACAAGGACACCATGCTTAGGATCCTCATTCAGGAGATGAGCTATAGCTGTTTGTGGAAGTTACAGGACTTTGCTTGTAGACGCTTCATCTATCTTGACTCTATATTCAGCATTTATCAGTTGTAGGGCATGTCGCCCATTTCTTTTAGAGACATTTCATTTATTTCAGTTATTCAGACTTCGGGCATGTAATTAATTCGGGATTTAGACTTGTCATATTATTTTCAGTTGTGGGATTGTTATGAGGAGTTTCCTCCGGACTCTTATTATTATTTGTTGGTTATTTCATTACTTCGTTATGGTGATTGGTTGTATTCTTTCATTATTCTTTTATTGCATGTTAATCAGACTTAATTTAAAATTGGGCAACTTACTTTTTAAATACTAGGTGGTTAGTAATCATTAAAATGTTTTCGACAGTGATGCTATTAACTGAACCAACTTGGCATTTTGTATTGATTTAATAAAGGAGTAGCTACCCGGTATTTAATTAGTCGGGGTGTCACAAATGGACGCTATGACCTGGGGACTATACGCGCCCTACTCCTCAAGCCAGGGGCCTCACCCACATCGTGCAACTTCCCATGATAGCATAGAGGGGGTATGCTTCACATACATACATACATACATATATATATATATATATATATATATATATATATATCATTCACATAAGATATACATACATCATCACATCATAGAAATGTATACCATCACACAAGGTATATATATATATATCACACTATTTACATACTCCTATTACGCTCTTAGGTACAAATGAAATAATCTCATTATTTAGTATATTTTACTCTCGATATACTATTTGTCAGTAACTCACATAACTTCCCCACTTAGTATACACTATAATATTTCTCACTTGAAGTTCACACCTCACTTCTATTTATATAAATCGTCTCTCAATTCTATTTACGTTAAGGATATTCTCTATATCCGTATGCACATCGATCAACATTATTATTTTTAATCCATAATGAGGTTCAATCAATCATATGAACCTTTGAAGTTATCCCATTTGGGATTTAATACTAAAATCCATTGTCATTAAGCGCATTCTAACTCTCCCTTGTAAACCCATAACTTTCTCCAAGTATAAATGTCAATGATGGTGGGCTTCCTCACTAGTCGCTGCGATACTCTCCAATCGATATTCTCTTGAATTAAGTCAAGATGACTCCAATAATTACTCATAAAGGAAACTCCCTAAAAGTCTCCAAAACACACTTCTCATAACTCCTATAGAGATTCCCAATCGATAAACCTAAACGAAACGGAGCGAAACTAACTCTAGGAAAATATTCCTCGAGATCGCGTAATGGCCGAAAATCTCACTTTTCTCCTCTTTCTCTTCTTCTTTTATTCTTCCCTTTCTTTCTCTTTCTCTCTAATGAGATTTTATCTCCCGTAGGCTTAATAAGCCTTAACTCCTAAAATACACAACTTTAAATAATAATACACACTTTAAATGACTCAGCCACTTTAATTCGAGTCAAACGGATTTAAAATATTTCGGAACCCAAATAAGACCCAAGTACAGTCATTTTGACTATCTCGACCCTTTCGGAAACAACCGCACCCTCAGAATCGTCATTCGAATCATTTTCTAACATCTTCAAATTTTGACCTCAAATGCCAATTTAATTACTCTCCAATTAAAATAATATTTTTTTCTCCCAAAAAAAAATAAATTATTGTCCTAAAAATCTCGGGGTATTACATTAAATTGTTGTTGACTGGTGGATTTGAATATTTTGATGGCCATTGAGATGGTTGGCCCTAAGATTTTTTAATAAAAGACATTATTATTTGCATTGTTATTTTGAATTCTTGAATTGTTATTGAGTGGTGGATTTGAACACTTAGATGGCCATTGAGTTGGTTGGTCCTAGGTATTCTCTAACATTTAGGGTTGTTATGCCAAATGAAACATAACTATGTAAAAATCGAGTATAAATAAGACATAATTAAATGAACCATACTATAAATTTTATTCAAGTAATAAGTAATCATGCATTCATATGATAATATATGCATGCAAGTAGCCCGCAAAGCAAGTGTTATATGACAAGTAACAAGGGTAAAAGGTAATAACGGGAATCGCAATAAACATCCCATGTGTAAATTTATGTTAAGTCAACTTCTTGTATAACACTTGCTTCATGGGGTACATGCATGTATGTATTCTCATTTGAATACATGACATAACGGTTTTGTAACATTTATAACTAATTTAAATTACATATAGTCCGCATAGATACTAGCCTTATAGTTCTTATGCGTACGCATTCAATAGCCCTTAGATCCGTTTGAGAGTAATTACCCATCTCTTGAATTGTCCCGTTTGGATAGTTTGGACCTGCATAGTTTTTGTATAATAGTATTCTTAGTATCTTAAACTTGTTACTTTTGGGGGAAGTTCTTCTGCCGTATCTTAATATTCTCTGGGTGGATACAAGATGATGCGATGTTAAGTGTTATTTCAATGGATAAATTGAAATAACACTTACACTTGCGAATCTATGTCGTGTACTTGGAGAACTATGGGGATATGCGATCGGATTTTCCTCACATTGGAACAATGTGCATGAGCTGTTGAGTATATTATAGAAATATGCGGTCTTGAATGGGATATGACTACTCACCCTTTAGAGAATATAAAGGAAATAGGAATTATATTATTTTTGTAATATAACACCAAAAGATGAAATATCAATCTTGTAGTAAATTATTTGATGGGAACTAAATGTTCACACTTTTGTTGATACTAATCCACGAATATATGCTTCTTACCCATAATTGGTGATTGTTTGTAGTAGTTGTGATGGGATATCCTAAATACAAAGAGTGGATGGGTGAGACAAATAGATTAAGGGATGTGTTTCACAGAGGTGTTAATGAATTGGTGAAATACGCAAAGATATGTCATAATGATGAAGAGTTCGCGTATGGTGTGCTGAGTGTAAGAATGGTAAGTTTTTAAATGGAAAACAATTGAACTACATTTGTTACGATGGGGTATGCAAGATAGTTATCAATTTTGGAATTTTAACATGGAATTAAAAGTTCCTTTTGTCCCTGAGCAACCTTCACAATAATCTTCAACAAGTAGGATAGATGTACAAGGGGAGGATAATGTAGATCATAATATGCTAGAGAATTTAGTTGGCGACGCATTTAGAGTTCATGAAGTGGAAGAAAATGAGGTCACAGATGATGTACAAGGTTCAGGTGCTCATGAAAATATCGAGATAAACCTTGATGATGACTACCAAAGTTTAAAATTGAAGGCAACCCAACAGTTGTACTCTGGCTGTGAGAAAGATCAAACAAATTTACATGCCATGGTTGGTTTGTATAGTTTGAAGAGCCAATATGGTTTTTCTAGAAATAGCGTGATAGAAATTTTGAATTGGGTGAAGGGCTTGCTACCTAAGTAGAATACATTTCCAAATAGCTATCCTATTATGAAGAACAGTTTGAAAGGTTTGGGAATTAAGTATAAATCAATTCATGCTCGTGTGTATGACTGCATACTATATCGAAAGGAGTATGAAAATTTCGATCGATGTCCGGTATGCGATAAACCTAGATATGTCCAATTTACTGGCAAGGAAGGCATAAGCTCAAAAGTACCTCAAAAAGTGTTAAAATATTTTCCCGTTGGGCCTAGATTAAAGAGGTTTTTCACATTACCATGGATATCGCAAGAAGTGACTTGGCATGCTAGGGCAGAAGTATGGGATAATCTCATGCGTCATCCTATTAATTCTACATCTTGGAAGAGGGTGAGTTATGAGTATCCTAATTTTTTTCAAGAAAAACGTAACATTCATTTGGAAATATCTACAGATGGTTTCAATCCATTTGGAAATCTAAGCGCCAATCAGAGTACATGGCCAGTGATCCTAGCCCTACTAAACCTCCCTCCTTTGTAGCGTATGAGACCTGAATTTTTGATATTGTCTTTCTTGAAACATGGGCCAAAGCCACCAAGTGATGACATCGATGTCTACCTGGCTCCTTTGGTAGAAGAATTAAATGAGTTGTGGAAAGAGGGTGTGAAAGCATTTGAATCTTTTAAAAAGAATATTTTATGTTGAAACCAATGTTGATATGGGCAATTCATGATTTTCTAGCTTATAAAACATTATCCGGTTGTGTAGTACATGGTTATTTGGGGTGTTTTATTTGTCGAGAGGAGATTGAATCTCTTCGTCTCCCTGCTGGCTCAAAAAATGTATACCATTGCCATAGGAGGTTTTTCCCCCCACTCATAGTTTTAGATTTTAGAAAGGTTCTAATTTTTACCGGGCGGGGTTTATTTTAGGCTACCTTCAAGAAAACTTTCAGGTTCAAAAATTGAAAATAAATCTTCTTATTGTAGCCTTAATATGCCGGGTAAGAATACTAAATTTAAGAATATCAAGCATAAGAAGACCCCAACTGGGAATAAAATTGAGATAAGAAAGGCATGGTCTAGGAGGTCAATTATATCTGACTTGCCGTATTGGAAGAATAACTCGGTGCGCCATATATTGGATGTGATGCACGCAGAGAAGAACATCACTGAATTTATTGTGAGCACATGCAATTGGGTGGAATCTTTGAAGGGTGGAGAAAATGCACGAAAAGACCTTAAATCGTTGAAACTTAAGCCACAACTATGGTTGAAAGAAGATAGTAAGGGAAAGACAATACTTCCCCCTGGTGCATTTACTTTGACGAGTGAGGAAAGGAAAATACTTTTAGACACAATATATAATTTCTAGATTACATTTTATTTTTTGTCCAACTTGCAAAGGATTTTGAATTATATTACCCATGATTTACATAAGTGTAAGTCCCACGATTGGTTTTTTTATTATTGGATTTGAATCAAAATTGGTCTTATGGTTAGTGAATATGTTAATTATAATTTTAATCAATTTAAACATTAATTCAAAGTCCATAACATAACTCGATATTGAAACACGATTTAGATTTATAATGTTGTTAACTTGTATTCTTCTAGGGCTTTGTATTATCGGATTTGAGAATTAATTCAAAGGTCATATACGTGTTTGTATTAATAATAACAATATTTATAGAAAGTGTCTTCATCCCAGCGTGGTAGCGGAGGCGACGAGGGCTCCTCGGCCACTAGGCCCTCAAAATAGGGAAAATTGGGTTCATCGTCGAGAATAAGACGACATTATTGGCTAGATCCCTGGAGTTGCTAAAGGCGATCGTCGGCTTGGGGTATACTAATTGGAGGGTCATGCCAAATGATCTTAAGATGGGCATTTGGGGCACTACAAGTAGTGTATTTATATTTATATTTATATTTATATTTATATTTATATTTATATTTATATTTATATTTATATTTATATTTATATTTATATGCAACTGACACTTACATTCTTTTTGGTTGGTATTTGTTTGACAGTATCAATTCAGTCAGCCCCCACATTTTCGTGACTCCACGTTGGAATAGTTGATGGATCAATATAAGACGTGGGAGAAAAAAATGTGGGCACGGTACTTTGCGAAGATTCGAGAGTCCATTATGAGAGTGCATGACACCGTCCCCTCGAAGCTACCAATCTCATTGGCACAGGGGCAGCAGTTTGTTGATAATGAGATCGATGAGCAGCAACGGGCATCTCATCAATCGGGGAGAGAAAATCGGGCAAAAAAGGTGGACGTGCGCTACTCCGGGCGTTTACGCTGAGGTGGAGCATGGGATGATAAGTTTTTATTTTTCTTTAATTTTAGTTTTATGTTATTCAAATTTAGCATTACTTTGCGTTACTTACTAATTCTGCATTATTTTATTTCAAGAGACAGGGAGTGGCCCTGGGGGTAGGCCACATATGCTCGATGCCTATGTGGCAATTTGGATGAAGAAGGGAAAGGATAATGAGGTTTCCCCGAGCGTCACAGCCACGATTGTAAGCTATAAGTGTTTAATTAGTTTAATTACGTTATAATTTTGTATTTACTTAATTAACTAATCGTGTATTTTTTGTCATTTCAGGTAAAGCTTAAGAAAGTGCATGAGTCGCAGTCTGATGTTGACAAAGCATCTTTGTCTATGTATGCACTCGCCAAGTTCTCCGGGCGGATCGCAAGGGGAGGACTAGGGGGTGAGCTCACGGGTGGGGAAGTCATGGATCATCAAAATTGAGACGAGCAACATCTGGTTGGCTCATAAGGTGGACACCCATGAGGATAAGCTATCAACGTTGGAGGCAACGGTCCTAGATATATACGCCTTCATGAAGCGTCTGTGGGGGTCCACCTCCGATGAAGGCTAGGGAAAGGGTAAGGGTAAGGAGGAGAAGAAGGAGGTAGATGAGGACGTCACTACTTCATCACTGATAGGCACGGACTCGTTGCCCTTATATGATTCATTTCCCATTTTGACCCCCGTCGAATGGACTATATCAATAATCGGTTGGACGAGTATGTTTTTAATCGACATATTTGGTGGGGATCCGATAGTGATGGGGTTGAGGGACCCGGGCACCCACCTGGGTATGGTGGTTCAAGGACGTTGTAATACCCCGTATTTTCATGGCTTTTAAATTTAGGGATTAATTAAATTTAATTGAGATAATTAATTTAATTTTAATCCGGAATGTTGTTTTAAATATTTACTAGCGTGGCGAGAGTTAGTAATTATTGGAAATTTGTTATTTATTGAATATTACTGGACGATTATAGTAATATATGAGATTTATTTTTATAATATTGTCACGTGTGAATAAAATGGCAATTATGGAAATTTAAGTCGGGACGCGTCTGTGTCGTGTCGGGATTAAATGTTGATTTATAAAAGTGAATATTTCATAAGTTGTTCGTATGGTCGTTTTGAGTGTGCCAACGCGTTCGAAAGGGTTGAGATAGTCAGAAAAGTGTACCCGGGAGTTTAGTTTGAGTCTCGGGGTTATTTAAGGCTAAATTAGTACCCCAGGAGGGCATTTTAGTCATTTTGCATTTTTGGGTAATTAAACGCACGAAATTTCAAGGGTTATATAAGATGTCTAAGGTTGTCTTCTAGGGTTAGAACAACCAAAGACAAGTGACGGACATAGGAGAGGGAAGGAGAGAGCTTCCAAAGCAATCCAAGGCCCGAAATCCATCCGTTTGCACCGCCTCCACCACCAACGCGTAGATCGCGAGACGGGAAACGCAACCACACCAAATTCGACACCAAACCAGAACGTCGAAAATCCCAGGCAAGTGTTTATCTTGCTTATTTTCTTTGGTGCATCACTCATATTAGTGTAGGAATGATTAGGATGAATTGTATGGAAGAAAAACCGAATTTGAGATAGGAAATTGCATGTAGTGATGACTTGAACGATATTCTGGAAACCCTTTGTCATGTAGAGGAGTAAACCACAAATTTATGATGTTTTATAAGAAGAAAATTATGAAAAAGATGTGTTAGAACCATGTTTAAGAGATTTCTAGGTGTAGAGGGGGCTTGAAGGTAATCTTGACATTAGGGACAAATCCCCAGTTAGCAACAGTATTTGAGATTATGCAACCGAGGTAGCTCAAGCGTGGCAACTCAGCAAGGAAGCTCGGCGTAGCAGCTCATATTTTAGCTTGTTGTATTAGTCATATTGTATTTTCATTATTGATGACTGTTAGCTTTAACGGTTGTAATGACATAACGATAATAACAAAAGAGTTTGTATGAGGTCAAACGGTACTTGCGAGAGACCAGGCTTGGCAGGGCCTGGGAGAGCTTTCATGCTCTATCGAATGACCTCACCGTGGGAACTTTAGAGGGACCTGTTTTAGAGGTTTGAGAATTAAGGCACCGTTGGGGCTTGTCCTGACCATACTAGATACAACTGGTAAAGCACCGAAGGACCCTGACCGTGGAACCTCAAGCGGAGCAGCTTGGAGTTCCATCGGGCGTTGAGTTATAAACCAAGTAGCCCTCTACTTAATGTCACATCTACTGTAGATGATGTCACTAGCCAGTTAAACAATGTCACGCATGCACTTGAGTAAACCACCGTGGTATTTGGGGCTGTCAGGCAGTTGGTGAGCCACCTCTGCGACAACAGCCCCCTGACACACAGTGGTTAGGCAAAAGGCATGTCTTGGCATTTAATGTTTATGACGTGGAGACAACTAGTGCATCAGGCATTTAATGCTGTGACATAAAGTATGAGGGATGTATTTTCATAGTTTTAATGACTGAGTTGCCTCGGGGGTGGTGTGGAGGGCTATTTAAGGACCCCAACCACCTTTGAGGAAAGAGAGAGACTTTTCGAGAGTTCAGAAGTTATTGCAAAACCAGAGAGTTTACTCACTCACCATTGTCATTTATTATAAAGCTTTTAATACTTGACAGAGATTCTTGAGGGTTTTTGGTGTGTTTCTACGTGCCTATGAAGGTGTATCTAGGATGCTTACTTCTCTCTCCCTCTAGCTAAGCCACTTCTAAAGTTCATTATTATTCCCTGAGTTATACACGAGAGACTTTGTGAGCCTAAGATGAGTCTATCTTCATTGGGTTCATGTTTATATGTTTTGTCTTTAATCCAAAGCTTTGGCCAACTAACTTGTCATTACCATACTCAATAGGGGTTACGCCTCCATATATAATATAAAGTACCCTCCTACATTTGGCGACTCCGCTGGGGAGGCAGCCTTCTAGATAAGGAGTATGGCGCAAGATAATGCTACTCGAAGACTCAATTTCGATGACATTCAGCATAATGAAGAACAAGCTGCGAGAGAGCAAGAGGCCCTAAGATATGGGGCTCCTCGAGTAGAGGTACCTCTGGCGCCAACAGCGTTAGGCGTCCCGGGGGCGACACAACCTTCCACGAGCGCGGGGTTGGGACCCGCCCAGATGGCTCTCCTCATAAGCAAATTTTATGAGTTTTTGAAAACCCCAGTAGCTTCAACTATGCTGGGAGGATTGGAGGCTAATGCCTTCGTAACACCAGGAGTGGCCCCGGCAGCCCCATCAGGGGCAGATATTACAGGAGCGGTCCCAGCAAGTGTACCCTCTGTTGTGAATCCTGCCGTGGGCACCTCAGGAGTTTCAACGGCACCACCGGTAACGTTCGTTTCAGTTGCAACGAACGCTCAACCCTCGGCCCCATCGCTGGTGGCCCCAGTAGCCTCGCCCATGGAAGAAAAGAGAAAAGTGATGTAGAAGGAGATGTTGAAGTTCATGCAGGATTCCTCGCAGGCTGTAGGCGAGGTGGATTCGGTCTACGATGACTTTCGAACACCTTATCCCCAGGAATACAATGACGAGCCCTACCCGAAGGATTATATTCCCCCTACCTTTGAAAAATACTAAGGGAAGGGTAGGAACCCGAAGGAACACATTAAGCGTTTCGTTGAACATTTAGGAGCGCACTATAATGACAAAAAGCTTAGATTGAGGAAGTTCTCCAAATCCCTGTCTGATAAAGCATACACTTGGTACTCTCATCTACCTCCCAATAGTGTCTCTACGTGGGAGGAGATGCATGTATTGTTTGTTCGAAAGTTCTTCTTGGCAGAAGATGAGTTCACCCTAACCCAACTTGGCAGGGAGAGGCAAAGGCAAGGAGAAGAGATAGTGGCCTATATTCGAAGGTTTAGGGAAAGGTCCCTAGATGTGAGGGAAGAAGCTAAGGAGGCCAGGTTACTACAGATTTGTGCTGAGGGATTACTTCCTGAGTATATCTGTCACCTAATCAATGAGACACGCGAGGGAACATTTTTAGCATTCTTAAAATCCGCAAGAAATATATCTTTAGTGGTGCGACCTAGCCCGATAGTAGCTCCCATGGTGTTCAGACAGCCGATACAACCCATTGGAGGAAGGTCTCAGGCCCCACGGGTGGAATATATCGAGAGGGAGGATGGAGGCAAGGCGCTGAGGAAGGACAACAAAAGAAAGTTCGAAAGAGACAGAGAAGACCCGCCACCGTTACCTTGTACGGTGGAGGAGGCCGTGAGTTGCTATAATTCAATGGTCCAAGGCGAAACGGTTTACAAACCAAAGGGTGTCCCGGCGGAAGATCCCGACGCGGCAACTAGGGCCGACCCCAAATATTGTCAGGTTCATCGAAAAGTCCAGCATCCAACAGAAAGCTGCTTCACGCTGCGAAGAATCATCGACAAGTACATGAAGGCGGGAACATTACAAATCCCCCTGCAGAACGTTAACAATAACCCACTCCCGGTGCATGGGGCCAATCTTGTAACGGCCTATGATAAGGAGGCAGAACGGGAGGGGGGAGGGGCGACAATGAAGGAGTTCGATAAAGCACTGGAACGTTGCACCAGGGGAATGGCTAACGTAGTTCTAGCTTATGATGAAGCAAGTGCTAGGGACGTAGAAGACGCCTACAGCGTTGAGGGTGAGGAAATGGACCCAGTTGTAGAATGTAGCGCAGTGTCAAAATCTCCAAAGTTCACTTGGTTCTTCGACCAAGTGGGAATCCCGAAAGAGAGCAGAATGGAGATAACTCATACGATCTTAGATATTGCAAGAAGAGATGCAGTACCCTCGCTAAGATGGAGGGGACCCATGGCTAGGCTGGTAAAGAAGTTCCTATCAGAGGTGACGTTCAGCGATGCGGATAGAGCTGTAAGATTCCCCCATAATAGGCCTCTGTATGTAACCGCCAGTGTTAACGGGGTTAGATTTGCCAGGACTCTTATGGATGGGGGTGCTTCCATCAATATTATGCCAATAAACTCCTTCCATGCGGCTAATATTCCAGAAGAAAGGTTGGTTCCCATGCCCTTGGTAATCTCGGGCTACGATAATCAATCTTCCAAATCCATCGGGTATGTAAACGTGGGGATAGTGATGGGAAATATGAGTTCCCATATCAAGTTCCATGTAATAGAAAGCGCAACTTCCTATCATTTATTAATAGGGAGAGTATGGATGCCCAACCAAGGGTTAGTTCCCTCAACGTACCATCAATGTTCTAAGGCGAATATCAAGGGGACAGAAGTGATCATTAGGGCAACTAAGAGGCCTTTCGCTATCGAAGAAGCACACTTGGTGGACGCAGCCTTTTATACAGAGCTCGAAGAGGACGTACGGGTTCTAACAAGGAGAATGGAGGGAGCATGGGCCCCTCGATTAGAGAAAGAATGGGACCTTTAAATGAGAGTGGCAAAGGGGAGAGGATCGAGGAAACATATCGGGCGGTCCCTCGACCCCAGAACATCTCGAAGCAGCTCAAAGAAAAGATGAGGCCTAGGACAGACCCAGGCGAGCATGAGGTCCAACAACAAAGCGTGTTAAGTCATTTTTCAGGGGAAAGAATCGTTGAGGGTTCCAGATAAAGGAACAGAAAGGCCGTAGCAACAGCTACCAGCAGGCAACACAAGAAAATTGTCACTGAAGAGGGAAAAGTGGTGTATCGCTTATAATGGTGTGAGCGGGCGGCCGAAGAGACTAACAATGAGGTTGACCCGATATATGAGTGTTTTTTAGTAGATCAACAGGGGCAGTGTATGGTGATAGACAACTCCAACATACAAGAGTCCGTAGAAGATGTCGCCGAAGAACCAGACTACATGGCGGACCAACCAAGGCCCCGGGCACAAGAGTTGGAGCAACTAAACCTAGCAGGAGAAGGGGAAGATCCAAGGCCTATCTTTATCTCGAAAGATCTTGTTAAGGAGAAATAAGAAGCCTTGGTTGACCTGATTCGGGAGTTCATAGATGTCTTCGCATGGAAGTACACTGAAATGGAAGGGCTGGATGAGGAAGTGAGCTGCCACAAGTTGAACGTGATGCCTTCGGCTATTCCGGCGAAACAGGCAATAAGAACTTACAATCCTAAAATAGATTTAAAGATTAAAGAAGAGGTCCAATTCTTATTGGCAGCAGGATTTATCAAGCCTATACAACATCCCCTCTGGCTATCCAGCATTGTGCCAGTGGGGAAGAAAGACAAAAACCAAATAAGGATCTGCATGGATTTCAGAGACCTGAATAGGGCTTTCCCCAAGGATGAGTTTACCCTACCCTCCATCGACAGTTTGATAGAGGCCACGACTGGTCATGAGATGTATATCTTCATGGATGGGTATGTGGGATACAACCAGATCAAGATGGACCCCTCTGACACAGAGAAAACAACATTCAGAACGCCGTTGGGCAACTTTATGTACAAAGTAATGCCGTTTGGACTCAAGAACGCCGGGGCTACGTACCAAAGAACGATGATGGCCATTTTTCATGACTTCTTCCACAAATTTGTGGAATTCCACGTAGACAACTTGGTCATCAAATCAAAGAAGGAGGAGTCCCATCTGAATGACTTAAGGAAGGTGTTTGCTCGATTCAGGAGGTACAAGTTAAGGATGAACCCGTTAAAGTGTGTCTTCGGAGTAACAAGTGGTAAGTTTTTAGGCTTCGTGGTTAATCAACAAGGGGTACAGATGGACCAGGATAAACAGCGGGAAATCTTGGAGATGCCATGTCCAAGAACGGCGAAGGAGCTGAAAAGTTTTCTCGGTAAAGTCTCTTACCTTAGGAGATTTGTGCCTGGATTGGCTGAAATAACGCATCCACTGATGCAGCTGCTACTAAGGAACACGAAATTCAGATGGGAAGAGGTTCACCAGAAGTCCCTTGTTGGGCTGAAGAAGCTGCTCGTGTCACCACAAATCATGGTTCCTCCCCACGCGGGAGCTCCGTTGCAGCTATACCTCACATCCACCACGAGGTCCATTGGAGCTCTGCTAGCACAAGAAGTAGACGGGAAAGAACGACCGATTTACTACCTCAGCAGAATTATACATGGGCCAGAAATTAGATATACTAGCTTAGAAAGGCATTGTTTAGCCTTGGTCTTTGTAGCATAAAAACTTAGGCATTATATGTTGTCTTTTACCATTCATATTGTAACTAGATGCGACCCAATTAGGTATTTACTCACAAAAACCATATTGATTGGCAGGGCAGCTAGATGGTTCCTAATTCTCTCTGAATATGATTTAAAATGTGTGGTCCCTCGCGCAATCAAGAGCCAGGCGTATGCTGACCTATTGGCCATCTTCCCTTCAGGAACCTTCGAGCCACCTAGGGAAGACATTCCAGGAGATGATTTGCAGGCCAATTACCTGGATGCAACCGAGGAGGAATGGACGATGCAGTTCGATGGATCTTCGGCAGAAAAGAACGGAGGAGCAGGGGTCGTTCTTTCAAAAGGGATGGAAGAGATTTTCCTTTCCTACAAACTTGATTTACCTTGCTCTAATAACGAGGCAGAATACGAGGCGTTGGTACTAGGGCTTCTAGAGGCTCTTCGGAGGGGAATTCGTTCACTCTGCATTAAGGGTGACTCGAACTTAGTAATTCAGCAGGTAAACGAAGAATATGCGTTGAAACACATGAGCCTGGTGCCCTATAGAGCAATCATTCAAAGGCTCCTCAACCAGTTCCATCGGACCAAGATCAGGAGACATCCCAGAACGATGAACCGCCATCCAGACGCCTATGCCATATTGCCCAGAAGATAATAATGAAAACCAATGAGACTACAGTTATGATCCAACGAAGAACAGCCCCTTCGGTAGTACAGTCAATACTACCAATGGAGGAAGAAGTGGGCTGGAGAAGGGATATTAAGAAGCAACTGGAGTCTGGTGAGGGGGCGATGGGGCCAAGAGAGTTAGCCCAATATTTTACATGCCAGGGGAATCTCTATTTTAGAAATACAGGAGGATGGTTGTCAAGATGCGTCAGCCCAGAGGAGGCCGAGCAAATATTGAGGAAAACACATAACGAACACTGTGAAACGACTGAGATACCTCTATATAAGAGAATTCAAAGGGAGGGGTATTTCTGGCCTAAAATGAAACAAGATGCGGCAGAGCTACAATGAAAATGCAATAAGTGTCCGTTATTCTTCGAAGCAGCTGAGTGCCATTTTATTGAAGATCAAACGGACTGGAGGCAGCCCTACATCGACTTCATTCAGGAGGGGGTTGTCCCAACGGAGAAAAAACATGCAATGGGTTTAAGGCGAAGGGCTCCAAGGTTCTACGTCCCGGAGGGGCAACTTTATCAAAAGGGGTACTTTAACAGGCCCTTGCGATGTGTCACGAGGGAAGAAGTAGTGGAGGTCCTCAAACAAGCGCACGATCCAGCACAAATAGTAGGGGCCAAGCTGTATGACCAGTTGATGACATTGGGGTATTATTGGCCAACGATGGAGAAAGACTCTGCAGAGTTTGTTCGAAAATGCAAAGCTTGCCAAGTTCATGGGAATATGATCCACACCCCATCGGTAGACTTGCACTCCCTATTAACACCCTATCCATTCCATACATGGGCGTTCAACCTAGTGGGAGCAATACACCCCTCTTCGAGAGGCAAGATATGGATACTAGTAGCAACAGAATGTTTCACAAAATGGGCCGAGGCAATACCACTCAGACGGGCAACGGCTGGGGTGGTGAGCAACTTCATCAGAGAATACATCATTTGCCGTTTTGGGATCCCAAAAGTTATACTCTCGGATAATGGGACCCCCTTCGTCAATTCTGAAGTAACAATGCTCACGGACAAGTACTCCATTGCTCATCACACTTCAACGGTGGCATACCCAAAGGGAAATGGTCAGGCCGAAGCAACTAACAAAACCTTGGTTAACATTTTAGCCAAAATAATAGAAGACTTTCCAGGGGCATGGGATGACAAGATACCAGCTGTCTTGTGGGCCTATCGAACAACCAAGAGAACACCCACAGGATACACGCCGTTCTCTCTTGTTTATGGGGCTGAGGCAATCCTTCCAGTAGAATTGGAAGTTCCCTCTGCTCGTTATGCCTTGAGAAGTAGCATGCTCCCTCATAGTAGACATGTACAGTTGGAAGCGTTGGATGAACACGGAGATAACTCGATGAAACACTTTCAAATATATACGAAACAACTCTCTAGGGCATATGATAACTTGGTGAGACCAAGGAAGTTCGTGGAGGGAGACCTCGTATTAAAAGTGGCAGTGAAGCACATCAGGGGACTCCCTCTACCAAAGTTCGCAGCCAACTGGGAGGGACCTTTCGTCGTGAAGGAAGCTCATGACTCAGGTTATTGTATAATTTTAAAGTTAGAAGAAGACAAGCCATTTAAGATTAACAATAAGTGGCTGAAGGTTTATCATGTGTAAACAACCAAGTTTGAACTGATGTTATGACTGGCCATTGTTATAAATATATAAGTTTTGGGTGACATTTTTTTAGCATAATGCAGGAATGCAGAAATACAAAACTCTATAGCATAGAACAACAGTCACAACACGCGAAAAGATCGAAAAGTATATATTCTTCATTCATAAACAATAGAGCATTACAAAATTTGTGTTGGGAACTATCGCCCAAGAATTACATAGATAAGAGCAGTAAAGGATTTGTATACAAGAAGTAACTAGTCTAAAAGAAACGATAAATCTGAGGAAGAGAAAAAATCTCCAGGCAGGCCCGAAGAAGCTGTTGTGAAAGACCGTTGGGCGTTAATAGAAACCTCCAGACTCGTTTGCACTTGTGTACGTTCGATCAGGAGTCTCTCGCGCTTCAGTTTGACCAGGCACAAAGCTTCTTCGGCATCCTTTACCTCTTGATCCACTGCTTCCAAGAGGGGCGCCAATGCGACCAACCTAGCTTCCTCAGCATGCTGGTCCTCCTGGTTCTTTCATAACACTTCCCTCTGGCTGATCAGTTGCTGGTTCTTCAAAGTCTTCAGATACGTTATAAGCCAGTCAAAACGGAAACCATCACGCCCCAAATCCTTCAGAAAACCCAGAAATTAGTTAAGAAGGGATCTGGTAACACTTGTCGTAGGGGTACTGGCAATTTTAGCAACAACGATCGCCATGCCTTGTAGTCTGTGACTCATCATGTGAATATTGGAGCACAGGCAATCTGGTGTAAAGGTCTCAGGGTGGCGATTCATCAGTTTCTCGATCACCAAGTGATGGTTGACAAGCATTTGAGGAGACTATCGAAGCACCATTAGGCAAAACGCGTGAGGAGCTAGGTCAGGAAGAGGCAGTTCGCACCCAGACTTGCTCTCGGCTACAGCACTAGTCATAGAACCTTGATCATCATGAAAATAATTTTCCGAAACATCAAGTTCTCAGAAGGGCGAGTCTACGGGAGAGAGAACTAGGGGCAAATTTTCCCGAGCAACCTAAAAAGAAATAGCACACATGATGAAATTATGGGAAAATCTTAACAAGCGTTTTCGTTGTTAAGTCACCGTTATAAGGTGGAGTTTATGAAAAAAACTTGACAAGCGTTTTCGTTGTTAAGTCACCGTTATAAGGTGGAGTTTATGGGAAAATCTTAACAAGCGTTTTCGTTGTTAAGTCACCATTATAAGGTGGAGTTTATGGAAAAAAAACTTGACAAACGTTTTCGTTGTTAAGTCACCGTTATAAGGTGGAGTTTATGGGAAAAAAAACTTAACAAGTGTTTTCGTTGTTAAGTCACTGTTATAAGGTGGAGTTTATGGAAAAAACTTAACAAGTGTTTTCGTTGTTAAGTCACCGTTATAAGGTGGAGTTTATGGAAAATCTTAAACAAGTGTTTTCGTTGTTAAATCATCGTTATAAGGTGGAGTTTATGGAAAATCTTAGCAAGAGTTTTCGTTGTTAAGTCACCGTTATAAGGTGGAGTTTATGAAAAAACTTAACAAGTGTTTTCATTGTTAAGTCATCGTTATAAGGTGAAGTTTAAGAAAATTTTATGAAAAATTACAGGATAGAGACTATGGAAAATCTTAACAAAAGTTAACAAAATACCTCAGTCACAACGGGAGCATATGGGGCAGCCGTAGGGACAAGAACCGTTGGGGGCGAGATTGTTACCCCAGAAGACATAACGAGGTCCCTGGATGAAAAGGCCCCCACGCTTCACAAAACTCTATCACCTGTATACGGAACCAGGACCAGCATACTAGGTTCATCAGGCGAAGACACTGAGCTCCCAAACAAAGCCACATCAGGATGGGGTGTAAACACACCAACCTGGTCCCTCACTGCAGGAGTTGGTACAAGATCAGGAGAAAACTGTGCACAAAGCCAAGGGTTAGAAAAGAAGAATGGGCACAGAAAATATAGAGAAATACCCCTACGTGTTACTTACCTCAGTTATGATACTAAAAAGAGGAATGACAGTCAGGGGTCTCATCAGCGTCGTTGGAAAAAGAACGCTTGCCAACAACGAGGATATTTTAACCTGGGGTACCCAAAAAAAAACATCTCAGAATTCAACAAGCCAAATAAGAAAAGAATGGGACCAAAAAAAGACAACAACAAATAAATTAAAGAATAAACCATACCTCAGGCCCACTCTCCTCAACAGGAACAATGGGCAGAGGAACCTCAGGTGAGGCCTGTAAATCAGAAGGGACCAAGGGTGTTATCTCGGATTGTGTCACTTCGGGCGGGGTTACCACTTCAAGCGAGGAATCACTCGCAGGATCAATGGCTTCACCTCCCACAACGACTTCCCTTACACGTTGACTGACTGCACGGCGAGAATACGTAAGCCCTGTCATGGGGGAACGGGGAGGAGTCACATCGGTACGAGATGCACCGAAGCGTCCCCCCATAAAAGGGCTCACGGGAGGACTGGAGGGGTCTGGTCTTTCTATTTCAACTCCTTGCACCACAGTTGTCGAAAAAGGGGGAAGGATAAATATACACATAAGTAAAGACAGTCGACCTTAAGCAAAAGGAGATAATAACTAAAGCAGTCATACATACCTCCGATTCAGAAGGAGAACGAGAAGACACGACCACGGGCGAAGAGGGAGGAGTAGAAGCAACAGAAGGGGCAGGAGTGGAATGCACCTCAGGAGTCCGTTTCTTCTGGGACTTGGTGCCCAGAGTCTTCTTCCTTGATCCCACGGCGCCAGTACTGACCCCTTGAGGAACCCTGGAGCTCTTCCTACTCCTAGCTGTTGGCTCTGAAGGATCAACCACCACCGTGGGGAAAGCAACAGAGGAAGGGACAACGACTGCATGCCGTTGATACTCGGCATTTATTCGGTCTAGTTCTGCTTGGGCCTCCCTCCTTACACGCTCAGCCATCTCAGCAGGCATGGGAGGTGGAACGGAGGCTATGGGAAGAGCCACCACGGGAGTTTGGGGCTTCTGGGACTTCGATTTTGATTACCCAATCTTGGCCATTTTTTCCTTCTTGGCAGGTGGTGGAGAAGCCCCCTCGTGGGTAGTAGCTGCAGTAGAGGGGCCAGCCTTCTTTGGAACAGCAGGAGTCCTCGGAATTGGCGTTACAACTGGGACCATGTGGCAAAGTGGGGGAAGCTCGGTTGGAGGTGCTTTGTGGGTTGAACTTAGGGGTAATTCTATCCCAAGTACAGAGTTGCCTTTTAGCCCCAACTCTAGGGCATAAAATGAAGAAACATGAGGATACACCGGCTCTCCCTCAACGAACTTAGCAATTTCAGCTAGTTGTTTCGGCTAATACTTGGTGGCAAACAAAGGGGTCACATCCCCATGTCTAGTAATACTGGGAATGGTGACACGCCCAGACATTGTTGAACATATTCCCCAAGCAGCAGTCGAAGAAAATAAGGAGCATGCCTCGCCAAAGGAGACCTTGGGGTTTGACGATTGAAACACTAGACGTGGCACCCCCTGGTCAAACCCAAACTGACGGCTGCATCGGTTGGGATTATAATGCTCACTCGTGTACCCCCACTCGGTGTAGGAGGGTAGATATCCAGGAGAAAGAAGAAGAACCACGGCAAGCGAGGGATCCTCAATGTCGGGAGAAGGGTCCTGTATCAATCTGGCATCATGATGAAAAAATTCACAAGTGTGAAAAAAGGCCTCTTCCTGATAGGGCCTCATAACGAAATTCTCGAAATGGTCAATCACATAAATAAACTCCTTTCGGCTTTGTCTCTTATGATAAATGAAAGACCGAGGAGGCAAAATTATTTCACCCGAAGGAGGACTGTTGGGCTTGGCCGCTACGACAGGAAAGCGGAAGTAGAGAAAGCTGGTCAGAAGAACGCTGTTGGAAAAATTGGCCAAGTTATAACGGCCAATAGAGCATTCCATGTCAAATAAAGCCCTATCCAACCAGGTGTAAAGGGATCCCAAGGCAATTGCAGCCAGGGGAAGCTTTATGCCTCGAGCTAAGCGAAGGGACAAGTTGATAAAGTCCCTTCGGGGCTGGTCGTTGGGCTTGCCCGTCAAAAGGAAACGGGAAAGAATCACAAGAATATAGACGGGAATCTCCAACGGCGTACCTTAACCAGGGGAAGTTGATGAGGAACTGCCTTCACCAGCACTCTTGAAGAAATAATTGATCAAGGGAGAAAAAGTAGCTTTGTTGGAAGAACCGATGCAGCTTCGGCATATGCGATCCAACTCCAAACGATATGAAGTCTCTTGAGCATCAAGAGCCTCATCGATGTAAGGCTCATGGCCTGTTGCATCGAGGCCCAGGAGCTCGCACACGTCCTCCAGAGTTATAGTAAATTCACCCCACGCAGCGATGAACGTATGAGTATCCACGTTCCATCAAGATACCAGGGCAGGAAGGGCAGCATTGTTCTTTGATAGAGTAAACTCACCAAACCATCTAGACTGTTGCAGCCCGATCTTAGTAAGGACACCAGCATAGGAACTCTGCATGTGAGAGTTCTAGGAAACAAAGTGCGCGGGGGATCCCCCGGGTGCTTCGAAATCAATATGAGACCATTAAAAGACCCCTCGCTCCAAGAGAAATCTGAGAGTTTCTTCTGGGGGCAGAAATCCCCACTTAGACAATTCTTCATCCTCATCACCCAACAGTAGGGAGTCAAACTTGGAAGAAAAATAGACAGCCTTACAGGCAATAGCAAAGCCATCACCCTCCCCAAAAATGGGGGAGCGACGGTAAAACCTCAGTTTTTCTTGGCGAGCAGTACCTAGGGCGGAGGCAGCAGTGGTGGTGGCAGACGGAACACTGGTGGCTGACACGATGGGGTTGCTTGAAGACGCCATGACAAATAATGAAACCGTAACAGAGAAAGCTTCAAGAAAAAAAAGGGATTGAGAGCGAGAATGGAGAAACACGATCACAGGTGGTGGTATAGAAGGTGAAGAATAAAGCTCTTGCAATAATGGAGTCTCTCTCTTTCTTTCTAAAAAAGAAACGCCGGTCTAAAGAAGATAATAACAGAGTAAGAAAAAACAAAAGAGAAGGTTAAAAGTATTTTGAATATGTCCGTTTGAAAATCTCGAGTTTTGGCGTTTAGATTTCCCAACCCTCGCATGTGCATGGCCGCCTATAATCATTTCACACGAACACGTGGCACCTTGGGAAGTGCTTTGACAGTTGAGAGGATTGCGCCGCCTCATTAATGAAGTGACGTCTGGGGAACACAAATCGTTGCCTTCCTATACAAGCTTGAGTTTTGGCGCCAACAAAATATCTTGTCAGACTTATCCCTTAAAGACCCAACGAAGAAGATGTCCCAACGGTTCTGCATAAAGAAAAAAGGCTTGAATATTTTCACACAAAGAAAAAAAGAAGAAGAAGAAGAAGTCCATCGGTTTGAGACATTTCGTGTAGACATTTCTTGTTCCAATAAATCCCTCCACGAGGGGGCAAATGTAGAGGGGGCTTGAAGGTAATCTTGACATTAGGGACAAATCCCCAGTTAGCAACAGTGTTTGAGATTATGCAACCGAGGTAGCTCAAGCGTGGCAACTCAGCAAGGCAGCTCGGCATAGCAGCTCATATTTTAGCTTGTTGTATTAGTCATATTGTATTTTCATTATTGATGACTGTAAGCTTTAACGGTTGTAATGACATAACGATAATAACAAAAGAGTTTGTATGAGGTCAAACGGTACTTGCGAGAGACCAGGCTTGGCAGGGCCTGGGAGAGCTTTCATGCTCTATCGAATGACCTCACCGTGGGAACTTTAGAGGGACCTGGTTTGGAGGTTTGAGAATTAAGGCACCGTTGGGGCTTGTCCTGACCATACTAGATACAACTGGTAAAGCACCGAAGGACCCTGACCGTGGAACCTCAAGCGGAGCAGCTTGGAGTTCCATCGGGCGTTGAGTTATAAACCAAGTAGCCCTCTACTTAATGTCACATCTACTGTAGATGATGTCACTAGCCAGTTAAACAATGTCACGCATGCACTTGAGTAAACCACCGTGGTATTTGGGGCTGTCAGGCAGTTGGTGAGCCACCTCTGCGACAACAGCCCCCTGACACACAGTGGTTAGGCAAAAGGCATGTCTTGGCATTTAATGTTTATGGCGTGGAGACAACTAGTGCATCAGGCATTTAATGCTGTGACATAAAGTATGAGGGATGTATTTTCATAGTTTTAATGACTGAGTTGCCTCGGGGGTGGTGTGGAGGGCTATTTAAGGACCCCAACCACCTTTGAGGAAAGAGAGAGACTTTTCGAGAGTTCAGAAGTTATTGCAAAACCAGAGAGTTTACTCACTCACCATTGTCATTTATTATAAAGCTTTTAATACTTGACAGATATTCTTGAGGGTTTTTGGTGTGTTTCTACCTGCCTATGAAGGTGTATCTAGGATGCTTACTTCTCTCTCCCTCTAGCTAAGCCACTTCTAAAGTTCATTATTATTCCCTGAGTTATACACGAGAGACTTTGTGAGCCTAAGCTGAGTCTATCTTCATTGGGTTCATGTTTATATGTTCTGTCATTAATCCAAAGCTTTGGCCAACTAACTTGTCATTACCATACTCAAAATGATGATCCATGATTAGTGATAGAAACCCACATGCTTTACGTAGGAAATTCTTAAAATGATGATATGATATTAGTAGTATGAATTCTGGGTCGTTTGGGTATGAGAAATATGGAATTTGTTGAGGTTAGAAGATGAAACCCGTAACTACAAAACTGTAGAAATCGAAATACCTGCTTGATCGATCGAAGGTTCGATCGATCGAGCCCCAGACCTCGATCGATCGACCCTTCCTGGCAGACTTAGGTTCCCCTTTTTGAATTGTTGAATTGATTCGAAATGAAGAAAACCCCTTAGACATCCTTGCTAAAATGATTTGGGAGTTAATGATGACCACTAGGATTCATTAATGAATAAGAGACCTTTAATGTAAGGCGAAATCTATATTTTTGGAATATATTACATAAGGGACAATGTATGTATATATTAAAGGGGAGAGACACGTAAGAGGGTTACATTGGAACATAAATGAATACCTACTGAATTGTACCTTTGGAAGGATAAAGTCCATGAGGGCTACGTAGTTAGTTGGAGAAACCCTTCGAATTAAAGTGAGAAACGAACCATTATACGTGATAACTAATAAGGGGAAAATAAGAATAAATGTTGTGAATATGGGTTATGGGATAAACCTAAATTGATATAATAAAAGTGGTATATTTATATGATTGTGTATGCATATATTATATACTTGTGAAAATCATGCCCACGCTACTTGCTATCCCGGAGGTTACCCCGCTAGGACGATCTAATCCTGTGTTGCCTTATGGGGGATATTGACTCGTACCCTAGAAGATAGAAATCCTAGGTACAGGCTATCGGATCGATAGTCGGACGGTCCTAAGAGACGTGAGGGTATGTACTGACCTCTTGGACTTGGAATCTATGCTTCGCCTCAATATTGTTTGTGTATGTATTTATACAGTTCGAGAGTGATTCCGAACTTGTATTCCCTTTACTGCGATTGATATGGGGATTGGATAGCAGAGTATGCCCGCACCATAGTTTTTATGTGGGGTGCTGTTATGATATATATATATATTATACGAGTAGTTAATATATATATGAAATTCTGAAATCTGGAACTGCCTACTGTGAATTGATATGTAGGACATGGTTTATGACTCAAATTATAAATACTTGTTTTGAGAAAGTATAATATGACACGGGAAAACTTTAGTGATTAATAAAGTTAAAAGGAGAACTTTGGTTACAAATTGAAATCTTACGTTTTAAATACTTGTGTTGTTCAGTTGTAAATCCTGCGAATAACCTAAGATAAGTTAAATCATTGGGGAAAGATAGTGTGGTATATGACGAGATAGACCATTGGGAAGGTTAGTGCGATAGGTGTGCACATTAGAAGAGAGGTGAGAATTTCTCAAGAGAGTGTCGCACTAATATGTTGTTGCATTGGCCTGTAATCAATTTAAATTCTTGCTAAACAAATTTTTAAATCATATACACTATCGGGCTCTGACCCGTTTACTTTTCTCTTTCTCTCTTGTATATATATATGTATATATTACAGGTGCCCAGCCACAGGGGCGTCTTGCATAGGGTCCTTTGGCAGGAACGAGCTGTAGCTTAGGTGGGAGTTGCATGCTTGTTGTGTAGACGACTTCATCCATTTGATTCTACTCCTAGTTCAGTTTTATCCAGCAGGGGCATGTGTCGCCCTCTTTCTATTAATTAGTTGGTATTGTTAGAGATTGTAATTCTTTTAATTTCAGTATCTTTATTTCGGGATTATTAATGTCAGTATGTTTTCCTTAGTATTTAAATGTTGGGATTTACTATTGTTGGGTAAACTCTTGAATGTTCATTTTATTCTTCTACTTATTGTGTGACTCTTTGGACGTTAATGGTTTAAGGTTTTATAACCGGTTTTAATAAAATGAGAATAAAGGTTTAAATGGTTTTGACACTTAGCTTAATTAATTAGGGTGTTTAAATTGGAAAAGTTTTATTTTTTGACAGTGATGCTGAGAATAAACCAACTGTTCACCTTGAATTAATTTAATAAATGAGTGATCGGCCGGTATTTAATTAGGCAGGGTGTCACTGGTGGTATCAGAGCATCAGGTTCTAGTGTCCTTAGGATCTGTACGCTTTATTATGCTTTCAGCGTTGCTTTGTTTGTTATAGAGCTCTATGTTTAGGATTGTCGATTTCTTTAACGAGATTTCATTCTCCTGCTATAATGTGTATACATTAGTGAATTCTAATTTCGTTCGGATATGTGCGTGTGCCGAGCGATGACGGATGTCAGAAGAGGACCGTTAAGCGTACATTAGGAGGCAGGGCTCAGTTGAGATTATAAAATATATCCGAGAATGATGACCGTAGTCGAGGTCACCTCCATTATGGCACGAGAAGCCAAGACTAGAAAGGCAACTAAGGTGCAACAATGATTTCCAAATGCTGTTATAGTCAAATAAGGTGCGAGGGTAAACTTACCCAACGTATTACAAAAATGTGTAGAGACTGTCAGTGGGAAATTCTATAAATGCGGAAATTATTTGTGTTTACCAAAGGAGATAAAGTATCCAAAAGTTTAGATACAGGACAGAGTGTGGCAAACTGAAAGTGAAAATTTAGAGAAAATTTTCTTGGCTTTCGGGACGAAGTTATAATGGTTGGAGTCAACCACCAATTTTAGAAGTGGAATGCTATGCCTATAAGAGAACCTTAGGTACAGTGTTGACCCTATGTTCCTTCCTCAACTGTTCAGGGTGAGAAGCAAACGTGGTTCTGAACTCATCGTAGGAGGGCATGACGGAAGTCCAATTGTGGATATGAATCCTAATCATTAGCAAATTTTGTATCGAAAGATGTAGATACGAATGGAGGAAACGACTCCAAGTGGGAGACCAACTCGTAATAATAATTGATAATACTCGAGGAGGAAATTCTGATGGACGGCTGATTCAGAGGTTGACAATGTTGCATTTTGTCAATAAAGATGATAATGCTCCTTGTGTGGGAATCTTAAAGGAATCGAAGAAGTTAGTCGAGAATAAGACTGAATACAAGGGTGGTAGTGTATCACCACAAAGGGATGTGGATACACATCAGGGGACCAATTTAAATGATTCGGATAATGGAATTCTTACCAAGTGATGGTAAATTCAGTAAGTACAATTATAGATAGTAACAGGATCTTTATGGCCTAGAAAACTAAGGGAACAACCGGGATGGTTAACAGTAATCGAGTTTACTAAAGTCCGAGAGAAGGGCAATCCTAACCTGGTTAGTAGGACAGGTGGTAAGTGGATTATGTGTTGAGGTATTTTGTGCGGAGTGAGATCGCTCGCGATAATATGTTCCAAAGTTAGTAAAAGGACAAGAATACGGTGCCTAGTAAAAGGCAACGATTAAAGAAATTTTGGTTGGTTTGAGTAGACGTGTTACATCCGGAAACCACTTGCGCAGTCAAGACGATTGGCAAGGTGGAAGTATAAGTTGTATCCTCAGAGGATGAGGCATGTTTATGTGACATGAGCGAGTCACCATATTTTGTTCCTTGCTAGATTAGCATGTGAGACGAGCTTAATGCATATCATTATAAACGTTATTAAAATGTGAATATTTTTCTCTAGTGTAGCGGGATTTTTCTTTAGTGCTATCCGCGGAGGATGAATGTGTATATTAACAGTGTTTTGCACTTTATTGAGGCTACTCGTTGTAGTGATGCGATACACGAGTATGATATTATCTTTGTTAAAACGATTATAGAAATGGTTAGTACGATAGTGGGCATTTATTGCAAGGCTATCGGAGTGGTTGCATTAGTGCAGCACGTTTTGTTTTGGCGAGGCTTTACCTGTAAGAAGGTTGGACTCGCACTTATATTATCTATCCTAGAGACTTCGGAGGAGATAGTGCGCTCTAATAACCTCGCCCTGGTCAAAGGAGCAACTGTTGACCTATCAGCAGGGAGAACCCCAAAATAAATCAAACCCTAGCCAAACCAACTGCCACAAAGGTAGCTTTTGCAGAGGCCTGATCGGCCTAGGTCTTTTAAACTAACTCCTTCTATGTGGTAGGACCTTTCTTCAGTCTTTTCTATTGAGGTTATGTTCTCTTCATCTCCTCAGTAGTCAATACTACTAGCAATTTGGAAACTTCCCCTGTGGCCTTCTTCTTCTTACCTGGAGGGGGAGACCTTGATCTAGAAAGGAGGTTGGGAATCATTATTTTAACCATTTTACTAGAGGAATAGAGAGTGGTTGATTTAGTAGACAAATCCAAAGAATCAAATGTGGAGGAAGTTCTTCCTAATGTAGTATCTCATTCTTTTTCTTCTTGTAAAAGAGATTCGGAGGCTACAATATACTGGGATTATTATGGGTTAAATTATTCATGCCACGTGAACCTATGATGTTGGTACACTTATCCTCATAAGTATACATCTCACCATCTCATTTACACTTGGTTGGCCCTATAACTACTTGGTCGGCATACCAGTTGATCAATTTAAGAATATAAATCATCGGGAATAAGAAAGGTCATTCATATGGGAATTATCAAGAGACATTCCACACATGCCTTAGGAGATCAATAGTCTCATTCATTATGTACGTGTGTAAATGCCTGAAATATATAAAGGCATTATGCCCCTTAGTTTTCGACACCATTATAAATACCTTATTTCCCTTAGCTCAAGGGACAGGTTCGACACACCCAAGCCAGTCTACCAAGAATTCTATGTAAGTACCTTCATTCATAATACCATAATAGTGGATGTAGGCTTTCCCTAAGATGAACCACTTTAAAAATATTTTTGTCTTTTATTTTTTTCATTTACATTGCTTAACTAATTATTCGTTGTTATAAAATTTGTAATTCCTAGCTAAGACAAAATATCTACTAATTTTGGACATTAACAAATTGGCGCCGTTTATGGGAACAGTTGCTCATCATCATTCTCTACCCTTCCTATTCACTTGTACATCTTAGAGGTTCTCTAAGAAATGACAGTTATTCTTCAAAGAAGCCTTACAACTTTAGGCAATGCTTTAGATCCATCTTCTCCTCCTAGTGTAACAGACCTTCAAGGGATTTTACTTAATCTTGCCAAATGGCAGGATACAATGCAAGAATCCGTTAGGTAGTTGGTCCAAACCTTTAAGGACAAGTCTACCACCATGCCATACTGGAGGGAAATACCCCCTCCTTCTATAAAAAATGAGAGAAGTGGTTATTTAAGGTCCTCCCGTGATAGATTTTATCGCCCAGGAGTAATATCGTCAATCCAATCAACTGATTATTATGATAATGGTCGGTCATTCACCTCTGAGAAGTCGAGCGTGTTAGAACGATTGATCAAAGATTCTTCTTTTAATCATTTGGGCCCCCAATCAACCCAAAGACATCATAGAGAATAGGTCCGGTCTCGCGAGCATAGGGAAGGGTCGATTAGGTTTAAAGTTAGTATTAGAGGGTTCGTGCGTGTCGAACAAACTTCTTAAGAAGAGATTTTCGCAAAGATTCACAACAGGGCCACTAAAGACGCCTCAGCCAAATCCAAACTAAAGGAGCGCTCTAGGAAGGGATAAATACAGAATTTGGAAGACCGTTTGGGAGAAATGGTCAAGACCAAGAATCCATTGCAAAGGAGATTTATTAAAGGATATCCTTTCATCCAGGCCATTGTGGATTATTCCACACCTTCAAGCCGCCTATGGTCACGCCCAAGTATGATGGTAAAATTTATCTCGTCCTACATATCGAGCAGTACCAATTTGCATCTGATATTTATTTCATTCTAGACGAGATGAGATTAAGAGATTTTTCAAGTACTATTACTAGTCCAGCTCAGATTTGGTATAATAATTTATTTCGAGGAAAATTTGCCAATTTTCATTAGCTTAAACTATTCATCAATAATTTATTCTTTAGAGCAAAGCTAATTAAGAGAGTAATCCATTTACTCAGTGTCCTCTAGTTACCAGGAGAAACTATCTGGGAATATATCACTCGTTTCAATAATGAGAAACAGTAGGTTGTTGATTACGAAGAGAAAATGGCCAGCACAACATTAATGAGTGGGCTGCTCCCTGAGAAGCTGTATTATACATTAGCAAAGGAACCTCCGAAAACCATGACTAAATTAATTGCAAAAGCTGGTAATATCATAAACGTAAAAAAGGCTATGGCCGCTAAGAAAACCCCCGGGGCAAAATCTTAGGTCCAGAAGAATTCTGATAAAAAGGAATTAAAAGACAAGAAAGCTGAGAAGCCCAAATGTATGAGAAATGCACCCCTCTTACTCTCGGCGTGCATCACGAGCTGGATGAAATTAGGGGCAGTAGGGACTTAAAATATCCCAAGAAGCTGAAATCACCGCCCAACTAGAGAGATAAATCTAAGTCTTGTGACTTTTATAAAAACCATGGGAAAACCATTGATAGTTGTATTTCCTTAAAGAATAAAATCGAATCTCTCATCCACCAAGGCAAATTAACCAAGTTTGTTGACCGAACTGAAGGTCGAGATAGGGGAAGAAGGTCATAATCCCCTTATAAAAACAAAGATGACAGGAAAATACGCTGAGATGATGATTTCGAAAATGACCCCGACTTGCTGAAGAAACCTGGGGAATCTGAACTTGAGGTAGCCATGATATCTTTTGGTTATCATTTCATTCCAGGAGGGGACGCTGGAGGCGGAGATCAAGTCCTCGAGAGAAAGTCCTACTTAAATGAGGCCAAAGCTTTCTCTTACATTACGCATGTTAACCTATCAGACGAAGTAGATGGTTGGCCCAGAAAGGTGAATAAAAAAAAGTTGGTCATTAGCTTCTCTAAGAATGATTTTTTAGGATTACTTTACCCTTATTATGACCCTCTAGTCGTTACCTACCAGGTGCAACATGCCAAGATAGCAAGAACTCTCGTGGATATTAGCATATCAACAAATGTAATGTTCTATAAATGTTTTCAGAGCCTAGGGTTACAGGACAACAAACTGGAACCTTACCATCGACCTTTAATTGTCTTCTCCACAGAAAAAGTGTATCATTTGGGGACCGTCAAATTAGAAGTATTGATCGGCATTTGTCCAACAAGCAGAATATAGAAGATTCATTACTTTGTCCTAGACAATACTGTTCCATCAGCCTATAATATGATCCTCGATAGAGTTTGATTGAAGTGTGACAACCCGCTTAATTAAATACCGGGTGATCAGGCCTTTATTAAATTAACAAAAGAATATCCACATTGGTTCATTGTTAGCATCACTGTAGAAAAAAATTTTAATATCTACTAGTATTTGAAAAGCTGGTGTCAAAATTTTATCTTTTTATTAACATGCAAAGATTTAAGACAATTAAATAATTAAGTATCGCATTCACTATACTGAATAAATAACCACCACAAATAATGAAATACTAAACCAAATAAGATATGACAGGAGTAAACACCCCAGTCTAAAACTCTGATACAATAATTCATATAAAATAAAATCCATAATTGAATAATAAAGGAAACACAATATCTCTGGAAAATAACTGCTAAAAGAAGATAGGCAACAAGCCCGACTGAGATAAAGTAATGAGTGCATCAGATCTGCAAGAAAATGGAGACGTCTGCCAAACTAAGACCTATATTTGACCACAGCAACGACAAAAGGAAATGAACACCTAAGTTAGGCCTCCCTGTGGCTAGGTACCTAAAAATGTTTTTTACAAAAAGAAATAGATTTGGAAAACGGGTCAGAGCCCGAGTAAAAACATTTAAAAATTCAGCAAATATTTAAAATGCATAATTAGCAGACATTATATGCATGTTAGGTTCATGGCTCTCACTTGAGTTCCTCACCCCTCAACTAGTGTACACGCCTAACCTATACTCATAATCCTTCCTAGTTATGCTACCCCGCCTAACTCGTTCGAATTAAATATTTTACTTCATCTACTAACTTTTGGTGCTCAATTGTGTCACCCATACAATAACAGTTTATGTTCTATGTCTATTGGACATGTATAAATTTCTCATATAATATTAAATTCTCGCACACTTATATACATTTAGATATCATTATCTTTCTGATCTACTAAGCACAAATAGTACAATTAAATCACAAGTATATATATATATATGTCACTCTACTTATCTATATACTATTATAGCACCCTTAGGCTGAGACCTGAGGTGCAAGAATACTCTGCTATCATGTCCTGGTACATCATGCGCTATATAAAGGACAATTGGTTATGTATCTCTCTCAAACCATAAATAAAAATCACAAATTTAGGAGGCGAACGTAGTCCCCAGCCAAATGGGTCACGCATATACCTATGCTTCCATTCAACCATCTAAACTATCATACTCTTAGATAGCATGTATCCAAGGTCCTGTGTTCTGGGCATAATTCTAAAATCCCCCCGATGGGCTCGTCAAGATAAGACCATCCACGAAGCGAAACCTCCCCCCGATAGCAAGCAGCGTTGATATACACATAAGAATCATAAAATAGGTATACACGCAACCTATATATATATGTATCATCAGTATAGGTATACGCCCAACCTATATTATATATATATATATATCCCTCGAATATCCCACGTATGGCTAATTATTAATTATACTTATCGTCGCATATTCCCGAGTATTCCTCACCACTCGAAGTGTGCCAAATATTCTTTTACTTTTTTCAATAGGTAACTCATTAATCTCCTAATCGTCTAGGTCATTGTTCTCCCCGGCGTCTCGAGTTACTATAGAATTCTCCAAACTAGGTTTTATATCACGATTATACCTAATTAGTTTTTATCCTTAAATTCTTTCTCACATGACCAAACCTCAAGGTCACTCTTGGCATACTGACATTTTAAATTTAATTCCCTTTATTCTTAAAATTCATCCCTCAAGTTAATTCGGTTGTTTCCAATGAGTTCTAGTTAAAAAGGAAAAAAAGTTGTCAAATTCTGGGCAACCTAATCAATTCGCCCCTGGACCGAATCGATTTGGCAGACGAATCGATTCAGCCAGCGAGCCGAATCGATTCGTCGGTAGTAGGTCTCGTCTTCACCCTTCAACCGTTATGGGTTTCACCATTTATACACATCCAAACCTCCATTAATAAATCCCAAACTTCCAACTAATCATATTAAATGTTATACTAACATATTTATGCAATTTCTAACTTAGAAGAATCATTAGATCATCGAAGTTGCTCCAAAAATCAAATTATTTCAAGATTATCTCTTAAAAAACCTAGTTCGTCTTATTTAACAAAGAACTTATAAAAACCCATATTTCTTCATGTTATATTATCAAAATATCATCCAATTTCATCATGTTGCATAAAGGATTCAATCTTAACCTTAATTCAACCGAAATCACGATTTAATTCTTCAATTTAATCATCAAATCTCATGATTTTAATATAACGAACATCCTATTATAACATGAATGTTATATCCTACATGAATCAAGCAAGATAAACACTTGCCTTAATATGAAGGTCTGATCCTTTGTAAAAGAATTGTATGGGTGCATTCCTCTTCCTCTGATCTATGCAACGGTGGTGACTCTGGTGAAAGGGGTGCAACTATGGTGGTTATAGACTTTGTAAGCTCCTCTCCTCTTCCCTCTATGGACTCTCTGCAATTATATAACCTCTAACCCTGGAAGAATTCTCTTCTCAGATGATAATAACCTCTTAAATTCGTATTGTTATTTCCTCCAAAAATACAAATGACTAAAATACCCCTCTGGAATGTCAGTTTGGCCTAAAAGTGCCCCGGAACCTAAACTAAACCCTCAGGTGAATTTTTTTGACTATCTCGAACCTTGCAGACTCAATGATGCACTCAAAATGACCATTTTGATGACTTAAAAAGAAATTACTTTTTATTTCATTAAATTGAGTCCCGACACGACTGACACGCGCGTCCCGACTAAATTATTGTAACTGTCATATTTTTCACTCACAATAATTTTTAATATTTTCATAATCCCATATTTATTTATTCACTAAGTAATACTCAATATAATTCACATCAATACTAGCCCTTGTCTCACTAGTTAATATTTATTTTAATCCGAATTAATTTTTAAGTAATTTTTTCCCATTTTTAATTAAATTAAATCCACATTTAAAAATCATAAAAAATACGGGGTGTTACCTAATTCCCTCCTAATAACAGAATTTAGTCTCAAAATTCAAAAAATAAAAGTATACCTGGTATGAACAACTTTGGATATCTCTCGCGCATCTCATCCCCGTGCTCCCAATTAAATTCATCGGCATTATAATGTCCCCACTGAACACATACAAGCGACACTACCTTTGACCTCAATATACTCTCACTACGATCTAAGATAGTGATTGGTCTCTCCTCGTACGAAATATCAGGTTGTAAGTCTATCTCCTTTAGTGCAATGTGGGTGTAAGCCAACTCATCCCGGAGATATCGTCTCAACGAAGAAATATGAAACACATTCTCGATACGGTGCAAGTGCTCCGGCAACCCCAGTCTATACACCACTGGCTCAATCTGCTTAATGATAGGAAATGGTCCTACATACCTTGGCGTCAATTTCCCTTTCTTTACAAATATTATTATACCCTTCATAGGAGACACGCGTGGCAGCACCTGATCCCCCATATTAAACTCCAGAAAGTATCATTTGGCATCGGCGTAGCTCTTCTGTCTGTCCTGAGCTACCCATATTCAACTCTGAATCATCTCAATCCTGGTGGAGGTATCCTGAATCACCTATGTCTTGATAAAATTATTATCTCCCCACCTCTAGCCAACAAGCGGGAAAATGACAAGGTCTACCATACAATGTCTCGAATGGTGTCATTCCAGTTGTAACCTGATAGGTGTTATTATAAGCAAACTCCACCAATGGAAGATACTGCTCCCAACCTCCACTAAGATCAAGGATACATATTCATAACATATCCTTTAACATCTAATTCGTCCTCTTGGTCTGCCCATCAGTCTGCGGGTGATAGGTCATCCTTAATGGCAACTCCATACCCATGGTATCTTGGAAACTCTGTAAAAAATGAGACACAGAGATTTCATCCCTGTCGGACACGATATCAAGTGACACCCCATGAAATCTCACTAGCTCAGTTGTGTCGTTCTGTTGTTCCTTCTATATCTCTACTGACGGTATTCTACAGTCCAACGATCTTTCCCTATCATCCCATCTAGTGACTTATTCTCTTTAGTCATCACATATCAAAATATTTCATCATTAAATCTACCAATTCACCTTGGTGCATACATAACACTATGCAATTTTGTTCCCTTTTTATCACTTATTATGAGCCTCTTTACGCACGACTAAAGTATTTCCTCGACTGGGGAAAACTCCAACATCCCCATGTGTCAACTTCCTTACTCATTTGATCTTATTCCACACATAGTTCCATATCTTTATAAAGTTTGGAACATTATGTTTTTCTCGGTACCCCTTCACTAATGATATTCTTCAGCTCAACGGTTTGTACCCTGCCATTTGAACTAGTGATTAGTCTGTTCGTTGAAGATATCTGCAATCATACCTAACTATCCACGTCAGAATTTTACATCTTCGATTGGTTATGATGTAACTCTCGTCATATTACTCTTCTGCACAGATCAGCTCCTGATTATCCCCGAAAATCTAAAATTTACATTTCGTGTACTTTTTAACACTACAATCGCCCATTTCCATCCACTCTTCGGTTCCTAATGACTCACCTCGCTCTCAATGCCACTACATTCTCTTTGTCCCATTTTATTTCAGTTCTAATATTCTCACGCGTCTACATTTATTTGATAAGTTCCCATGTTTATTCATCGTGAATGATACTGAAAATCTCAACTAACTAGAGCACCCATACACCCTATGTCCCCGTGCATTTCTGCACAATTCCACTAAATGTAATAGACTTGTGTTAAATTAATTCTCGCGTACTTGGCATGACTATACAATAAGGTTATACTTGACGAACTTACTAATCGCAACATAATTATTTTCTAGGTTGCCCCACCGATATACTCGTGGTATAAACATTCTACACTGGTTTTCACACCAAAATTGTTCAATTCTTTCGGCCTTAAATTTTAATATAACTATCAACTCCTCCTAGTTATTATCACATATACGTACAATAGCTAGGGTACTAAACCCGAGTCCTAAGGACCAAACTTCTCTCAACCTCTAACGTCATGCGTGGGATGTCTCGCAGAGCGAAATCCAAATAAGGAACCCCCCCCCCCCGATACACTACTATCGAACTTTGTCAGTTGTCGAGATCCGTTAGGCCCTTCGTCCACAACATGCACCCAAAAAGTCCGGTTTGCTGACATAAGAAATCTACTCATCCACTCTCATGTCACTAAAGACGACATATAACAATCTCTCTTACTATCATAAGTTCTCAGCGCTATATAAATAACGAGTTATATCTATCCGCACGACAAGGAACATAATGCACCCTGAATCACATCAGTAAAAGTCCCCACGCATTGGGATCAAATATAATTAGGCAACATGATTAGAAAGGTCTACGATATAACATAATTTAGACACACACACACACACATATATATATATATAGTCTCCATCCTCTTTCAAATGATTCCTCGCAAAACAATGCAACTCATCTTGGGATAACAAGCATGATAGTCTTATCACACAATCTACTATCACTCAAACCCTCGGTATGCTGCGACTATACATGTTCATAATGATTCCTATTTTCGTAACCCGCAAGAGTAGTAAATAATAACATAAAAATTATTTTAGTGCCCACACCCGTTCCCCTACATGTGACATCGAAAAGTCTCACTACCCAACGGTAAATGTATTTATCATAAGGCTGGTACCGCTAACTCATCCACTAAACTCGACACTTATTCGAATTGTAGTGTTAACAATCATATGTTGTGACGCACTCATGTCACCCGAACTAATACCATACTCGCAAGGATGAAACAAAATATTAACTCCATTTGCTATCTGCCTCGCCTCATCGTCGGGTCCTTGAACATAACTCTCGCACTAGAACTGACCAATGATTTGTTGTAATGGTTGTATATCCAGGATCTCATCATGTAGTTACCCTTTGTCTCTCTTTGGCCAAACCTCCTTCATGTGGTATCCCTTCCCACAAGTAATATGAATGCCAGAGAATCTCTCTTACTTCTGGCACTGGCCCTACCGGCCTCCCCCCATTTCCTTAGCCCCAACGACCCTGAAAGGTGGACGTACCGCTACTGCTCTTGAGGACTTTGCTGGTCCTACCTGGACCTAACATTCTCATGTTAGTAATCTTTTGACCTAAATCTCATAGTCCCATTCTCTTACCAAAAATCTCACTCTTGCCGCTGTTGTGCCCCACTGACACCATTTCCACCTACTTTCTAAATCTAACCGGTCTCACTTTCTTATTGTGGAGACCTTCAATACATGTGTCCCTACTATCCACACATAAGACACTATATGTGCCATCCCCCTGTCTCTGGTCCCCCCTGACCATGTCGGCGTGTCCTTATCTCAGACTTGGTAGTCTTTTCCCCAATTTGCTACCCCTCATTGTTCCTTGGGCTCCACTGGTCCTGTGCAACTCGTTGCTAATCTCGACGTCCTAACTGAATCCATCGTCATTTGGTAGGAGTTCAATTTAACTGAATCATTTAAATGGGTCCCCTACTAGTTATACCCTTCTGTGGTGCTTCACTAACACCGTTTGCTCTATGTAATACCCCGCGATTTTTAATGACTTTTAAAATGGGTTATATTTTAAATTAATGGATTAATTGGATTTTATTATTAATTAATTCATTTGGGTTTTATTTGAATTGTGGATATTAAAATGTATGATTCTGAATATTACTTAAAGATATTTAGGTAATATATGAATGTGATGTCATTGATATGGCTGTGTGATACTAATTCAGTAATTTGAATTTTTAGTCGGACGCGGTATGGGACGTGTCGGGACTAATTTGTTAAAATTAAAAAGGAAACTTATTTTTACATCAATCTTATAGTCGTTTTGACTGCGTCGTTGCGTCCGGAAGGGTTGAAATAGTCAGAAAAGTCTATTTGGATGTTGGTTTTAGGTCTCGGGTCATTTGGAAATGAAAAGACAACCCAAAAGGGCATTTTGGTCATTTTTACAAGGAGGATGAATAGTGATTTTGGATTTTGTCCTATTATAAATATTTGGAAATTAGTTGAACGTAGGTTCATTTCATCTCTTCTACACAAAATTGAAAAGTCATCTTCTTAGAGAGAGTGAAAGGTTGCTTGGAAAGAAAAAGCTTGCTTGGAAAGGAGGAAAACCAAAGGTCAAAGGTCACCACCACCATCACCACCTGTGTTATTCAACTCCAAAGGATCAGATCTTCATTGGAGGTAAGTGTTTGATAATTACAATTTAAGTTTGTATATTGTCCATGTTAGAATAGTTATATAAAGATGAGATTTTTTATATTTGGAAGATAAAAAGATAGAGTTGTTAAATGGATTTCTGGAAACTGAAAAGATATAGGAATCAAACTCATGTTGTAGGTAGATAGTAAACAATGAAATAACCATAAATATGTTGAGGAAATACTGAGAATCAATGGTGTGTTCTTGAAGATATTATGTTGATAACTTTCTGGAAAAAGAGGATATAAACATGCTTTTAATTCAACCTCTTGATGATTCTGGGATGTTTAGGGCATTAGAAATCATTTATATATGTTGATATATCATGTAGTAAGGATTATAAGTCATTTGGTTTGTTAATATGAAGGTTTGTTTGATCAAAAATGGTTAAACCCGTAGTAGAAGAAATGTAGAAAAATTGGGTTGTTACCTAAGTGATCGATCGATCAACCCCCTGCCTTCGATCGATCGACCTCCCCAGAATCCCTAAAGTTGTTTCTTTTTAAATGTTGATTCTTATCCCAAACCTTTTGTAGATATTTGGTGATTATTAATTGGATATTATGTGACTTAGAGAAGATCAGTAAGCCCTAGATAAGGTTTGAATTGATTTGATTGGAATTTAATTGATTAGAATAATGATAATTAAATTGAAAGAAATTTTGGTTGCTAGATGCATTTGTTGAATTCTAATTTGTATGCTTGAGGATTAAGGATAGGTCCAGTAGGGGAGATTTAATATAATACCTGGGTAGCCTTAGGGTTACAATTTGAACATCACGGACTGAGTTTAAGCTCATTATTGAGGCTGAGTGTAGTACCAGCGCTTAGTGGGATGGCTCCTGGATAGAGATGGGAGTTCGGACCACATTTGGCTGAAAGAGGGGATGAGATTATCCCGGTTGCGTATTTGAAGTTGACGGACCTCCACGATCGATAAAGTTAAGTAGTAGTGTATTGGAGGGGTTCCTTGTTTGGATTTTGCTTTGCGAGACGTTCCGCGCATGAACCTTAACCACGTCGGGAGTGGGGGGATGTTATAGGATGCGAGGATGTTGGTTTTGTTGATAAGTATTATAGTGTGAATGAAACACTATAGTCTAAGAGTCATGTGATGATGGTTTTAAATCCTAGTTGATAGAAGATGTGTTTATAAGAGATTAGAAACAATCGGTTATAATCCTAATTAAAGGAGAGTTTAATTCGTGGTAATTCGGGAGACATGATGATATGGACCAGTAGGATTCTAGTGATTTCTTACTGAATTTATGTTGAGGAAAAACCTATTTGAACCTTGGGAAATGAGTGAGACTCGGGGATAATTAAATTAAAGATGTAAAGTCATGTTATTTTATACGTAGGATTTAAAGAGATATAATGCTATGTATGGGAACTATCTTATGGTAGTGTGAGTACCTTGTTGATATTATATTATAGGTATGATAATGCCTATTTGATTTATTGATGATTTATGTGTATGACATACCTAGCTTACTTGCTATCGATGGAGAGGTTTGCGCGTGAGGGCAGTCATATCCTGATGAATCCATGGGATCTTTGATTTGTCGCTCGAGAACATAGGTTTATGAAAGACTTATCGGGGAGTTGATAAGTCTGCTGACTGTGGGAACGTAGGTATGTGCGTGACCCATGGATACGAGAACTATGTTCGCCTCCAATTTATTTGTTGATGTTCTTGGTTCGAGGAATCCTTACCGAACCTTTAGTCCCCTATTCGGCGACTAGCGATAATGGGACATGATAGCAGAGTAATGCATTGCACCGCAGCTGTGACTCGGGGTGCCATATTATATATGAATATATATATATATATATATATATATAATGAATTAAATGAATGAATGGTTATATTGAGGTTAAATCATCGACTGTGTGTTAATTGTAGAAAACGGTGAATTGAGAAAAGAATTGAAATAAGTTAATGAATATTTATTGAAGAGCTTAATTCATATTAATGAGAAATGATTCATGTTAATGAGAAACGATAAATATAAATGCGAAATGTACAAGAATGATTATATGACATATGGTATGGGACATACGAGGTTATGATATGGGAATGGAATCATATTATGGAATTGGTGAAGAGGAACCATTAACTAGGAGGTTAATAGGAAACGTTAAGTGTGCACTCTAGATGAGAGGTGAGAATAGCAAGTGAGAGTTGGATACTAACATGTACATAATAAATGCTTTATTGCACTTGTTAAATACTTACTGTTTTCAAAATCATTTTCAATCGGTCTCTGACCCGTTTCCTTGCATATTTTCTCTTCTATTGTATCTTCTATATCAGGTGTCCAGCAGTAGGGACGCCAACCTTAGTTGATTGTGATGAGCTATGGAGCTATGGATTATTGCTTAGATGCTTATCTTCATTTGATTCACAGTGTTCTCTTAGTAGGGCATGTCGCCCAAAGGATTCAATTATCTCTTTTCTATCGAGGTCAAATACTATTGTATTCGTGTCATTTTAATACATTTACTATTATTGGGATTATTGTATTGGTTAATTATTTGGGAATGTTTATTCCAATTGCATTTAAATTCTTTTGTGTTAACTGTTCGGTTATTAGTGTTGTAGAATAATATGTGTTGTGTTATTTGTAAACTAAAAATGGATTTTGTTGAATTAAAATTTGGAAAGTTTTTAAAACCAGCTTAATTGGGTATTGGGTGATTAGTTAATGTTTTCGACATTGATGCTAATAATGAGCCAACTGTATATTCTGTTTTAATTTGGTATGGGATTGGTCTCTCGGTATTTAATTAGGCGGGGTGTTACACTCTAGTCTTGATTTTCAGCTGTATATTCAACACTATTGGGTACCTTCTCATGGAAGCGTTGATATAAGCTTGTAAGCGTACGTCCTTGACGACATCGACACTAGTCATCCTAGCCAGATTTTTCAACCACTCTTATGAATTCTACCCATGAATCCATTATCAACTTATGGACCCCTTTAATATTCTTTGTGCCCTTTTCGTCGGGCACAAAGTATGGTAAGAAAATCAACCTCTCTTTCACGGCCGGTCTTGACTTAGTCCTTTTGTGATAAGTTTCGAAGCTCCACTCACAGCTCTGTCTGAACAGCAACTGGAGGATCTTATGCTCTAATCACACCCAAGTTTCTTGTTTTCTCCATATATGCTTCTAGATATGTGTGGACTGACTCTCATAACCCAACGTTACTTTTATGAGCTAATAATTTCACCTGAAATCTAATCGTGGGTGTTATTTCACTCCACTCCACATCATTTTCGTTAGATTATCTCCTTCTGTTAGCTTAACACACTTCCTCTCTTCCCAGAATTCTTATAGATAACTCTTCGAAAGAGTCCCTTCGCCTCTCCCCCTACCTACTACGTTGGGTGAGTCTGAGTTTATACCAGCATTATTTATGACAATATTTGGGAAAGCTACTGCCCCCCAGGTGATTATCCTATTATCATCTACCTGAATAATAATTATGGCGACTTCTATCGTGATCATCGTTTCCAGAATATTCCATGGCTTTCTTTATGCCTTCCTCATGTAGTGCTTCTAACGGCCTTCATTAGTCGTCCTATATTGTTCGGTTTACAAAGTCTAACCAAACTCGAATGAATCATATGACTAAATTTAATAGTAGAAGAACGTAAGTCGCATACGTAGAGGAATACAACAATCATATAATAAGGCTCTATAATAAATAACGTGTTTGTTAATTTTATATAATATTGCAAGTGCACGGGCTATTATATAATAGCGAGTGTAAGTACGGGTCGAACCCGTGGAGATTTGTCAATTTTAACTTTTAAAAGAATAGCAATTGTCCAACTAGACGAAATGGGATAGAGAATAATTATGAACTACACTAAATAAAAGCAACTACGATAAATGAGAGTAACACAAGATATATGTAAGCAATTAGAAAATAATTAGGATTTGGGGTCCATTTATCATGTAACTAATAGTGCACACTAATTTAATGTTGTCATTCCCTTTTAATAACTCAAATTAAACCGACTCTCGCCGCGTTTAATTCTGAAAATATGACGGTTATGATCATAATATTTTAGCGTCTCTAATAGATGGCAAAAATCCATATTCCCTTAGAAAATACAGGTTTTAAAATTCACAAATGTATTTAAGCATGGACTATCAAAACAATCAAAGTGCAAGCATAATCCATAAAAAATTACTATTTTTAAATCTCAAAACTTGATTTGACAAAACAATCTTGAAGGTTCTAAAACACACTCCCGTGTTACTTTAAAATGAATACCGAATCTTTAATAACAATTAAAACAAGTAGGGAATAAACAAAAATCAAATCAACAATATTAGCTGATTATGATAAACTCCACCATAATCCTAATAGAAGAATCAAGTTACCATAATGAAAGAGAAATTGCAAGAATGAGTAGAGATCTTCATTAATAAACCAAACTTACAAATAGTTCTCTCACAACAATCTTCAATCCTCTAAAAAAATGATAAAAACTTAGTCCTCAAATTGATTATAATCACTCAAAGTTGCTCCCCGAAATCCTCCACGAAATTCCTCTCTAAATTGTCTACGAAATTATGAGCCCAAGGTTCCTTTTTATAGGACAAGTGGTGAGGTATTTGAGTTGTGGTGGGACTCTTTCTGATTGGCCAACTGGTGTTGGTAGCTATCACGCCACCTCTTTAATCTTTGGATCGTGATAAGGGAAGGAATTTTCCCCCACTCGAAAACTCTTATATTTTCTTGCTGAAGACGCATTCCAAATTGGAGAATAAATTTTTTTGACTTTTTTACGATTTCACAAGTGTAAAAATAGTTTTTTTTTCGAATGACCATAAAAATCAGCTTTTTCCTGATTTTTTCGAAATGATCATCAATTTGCACCAAGTTCCATCATTACTTGCAAAAATTTCACTAGGCAACTTTTTTCACAAAGTAGCACAAAAATATTATAAAATTATCGAAGTGCCCTTTTTTTACTTAAAATTGTCATTTTCAATACGAATTTAATCATTCTCGCATTCTTTCCTCTTTTTAATAAAATAGTCCTAAGAACTTATTAAATACACTAAAATGGGACTAACAAAGTATAAATTTGGGTATAAAATATACAAAATAATGCACTCATCAGAATGCTAAGCTGAAACATGACAAGCCGCACAGATCCTACGGACTCTAGAACCTGATGCCCTGATACCATTTGTGACACCCCGCTTAATTAAATACCGGGTGATCAGGCTTTATTAAATTGAAAACAAAATATCCAGATTGGTTCATTCTTAGCATCACTGTCGAAAAAAAATTAAATATTTACTAACCACCTAGTATTTGAAAATTTGGTGTCAAATTTTTATCTTTTTATTAACATGCAAAGATTTAAAATAATTAAACAATTAAATATCTTATTCACCATGCCAAATAAATCAACACCACAAATAATGAAATACTGAACCAAATAAGGTATGATGGGAGTAAACACCCCAGTCTGAAAGTCTAATACAATAATTCATATAAAAACTAATTCCACAACTGAATAATAAAGGAAATACAATATCTCTAGAAACAACCGCTAAAAGAAGATGGGCAACATGCCCGACTGAGATAAAGTAATGAGTACATCAGATCTGCAAGAAAATGGAGGCGTCTACCAAACCAAAACCTGCAATTGACCACAACAACTACATCAATGACAAATGACAAATGAAAATGAACTACTAAGATGTTCCTCCCTGTAGTTGGGCACCTAAAAATGGTTTTTACAAAAAGAAATAGATTTGGAAAACGGGTCACAGCCTGAGTAAAAATATTTAAAAATTTAGCAAGTATTTAAAATGCATAATTCGCAGATATTATATGAATGTTAGGTCCACGACTCTCACTTGAGGTCCTCACCCCTCAACTAGTGTGCACGCCTAACGTATACTCCTAACCCGTCCTAGTTATGCTAATCCGCCTAACTAGTTCGAATTAAATATTTTACTTCATCTACTAACTTTTGGTACTCAATTGTGTCACCCATACAACAACTGTTTATGTTATATTTCTATTGGAAATTTACAAACTTCCCATAGAATATTAAATTCTCAAACACTTATATACATTTAGATATCATTATCTTTCTCATCTACTAAACACAAACAGTAGAATTAAATCACAAGTATATATACACATGTCATTTTACTTATATATATATATATATATATATATATATATATATATATATATATACTATTATAGCACCCTTAGGCTGAGACCTGCAGTGCAGGCATACTCTTCTATCATGTCCTGATACATCACGCACTGTATAAAGGACATTTGGTTCTGTATAGTCCACAGCGAAATGGGTCATGCACATACCTAGGCTCCCATTCAACCGTCGAAAATATCATACTCTCAGATAGCACGTATCCAAGGTCCTATGTTTTGGGTATAAGTCTAAAATCCCTCCAATGGGCTCATCGGGATAAAATCGTCCACGATGCGAAACCTCCCCCTGATAGCATGCGTCATATACATAGGAATCATGCAATAGGTATACACACAACCTATATATTTTTATCACCAGTATAGGTATACTCGCAACCTATATTATATATCCCATACATAGTATATATATATATATATATATATATATATATATATATATATATATATATCCCCCAAATATTCCATGTATGACTAATTATTAATTATACTTATCGTCGCATATTCTCACCACTCGAAGTGTGCCAAATATTCTTTAACATTTTACAGTAGGTAACTCACTCATCTCCTACTGGTCTAAGTCAATGTTCTCCCCGGCCTCTCGAGGTACTACAGAATTATACAAACTAGGTTTTATCCCACGATTATACCTAATTAGTCTTTATCCTTAAATTCCTTCTCACATGACTAAACCTCAAGGTCATTCTTGGCCTACTGATATTTTAAATTTAATTCTCTTTATTTTTAAAATTCATCCCTAAAGTAAATTCGATCGTTTCCCACAAGTTCTAGTTAAAAAGGGGAAAAGTTATCAAAATTCTGGGCAGCCTAATCGATTCGCCCCTAGACCGAATCAATCCGCCTGCCGAATCGATTCGGCCTGGGAGCTGAATTGATTCATCGGTAGCAAGTCTCGTCTTTTACCCTTGAACTGTTACGAGTTTCACCATTTATACACATCCAAACCTCCATTAATCAATCCCAAACTCCAAACTAATCATATTAAATGTTATACCAACATATTTAAGCAATTTCGAACGTAGAAGAATCATTATATCATCAAAGTTACTCCAAAAATCAGATTATTTCAAGATTATGTCTTAAAAACCCTAGTTCATCTTATTTAACCAAGAACCTTTACAAACCTCGATTTCTTCATGTTATATTATCATAATATCATCTAATTTCCTAATGCTACATAAAGGATTCAATTTTAACCTTAATTCAACCCAAATCATGATTTAATTCTTCAATTTAATCATCAAATCTCATGGATTTAATGTAATGAACATCCTATTATAACATAAGTGTTATATCCTTTATGAATTAAGCAAGATAAATACTTGCCTTAATATAAAGGTCTAATCCTTTGTATAAGGAATGGTATGGGTGCATTCCTCTTCCTCTGATCTACGCAACGATGTTGTTTGTGGTGCAAGGGGTGCAACTATGGTGGTTTTAGCCTTTGGAACCTCCTCTCTTCTTCCTCATATGGCCTATATGAAATTCTATAACCTATGACCCTAGAAGACGTCTATTTCAAGATGATAATAACCTATTAAAGTCGTAGGTTTATTTCCTCCAAAAATACAAATGACTAAAATACCCCCTCCCCCCCCCCCCCCCGGATGCCGGTTTGGCCTAAAGTGCCCCGGGACCCAAACTAAACCACCAGATGGACTTTTCTGACTATCACGAACCTTCCGGACTCAATGGAGCACTCAAATGACCATTTGGATGAATTAAAAAGAAATTACTTTTCATTTCATTAAATTGAGTCCCGACACGACTGACACACGTATCCCGACTAAATTATTATAACTGTCGTATTTTTCACTCGCACAATATATAATATTTTCATAATACCATATTACTTTATTCACTAAGTAATACTCAATATAATTCACATCAATAAATACTAAATTACTTTATTCACTAAGTAATACTCAATATAATTCACATCAATAAATACTAACCCTTGTCTCGCTAGTTAATATTTGTCTTAATTTGGATTAATTTTTAATTAATTTTTTTTCCATTTTTGATTAAATTAATCCCACATTTAAAAATTATTAAAAATACAGGGTGTTACCCAAAGAAGCTCGAAGTAGTGGAATCCACATTTCATCAGTGTATGAAGTTCCCTACTCACTATGGAGTTAGCGTGGTAAATAGAAATTAAAATGAGGACAGAGAATGCTATTATACCTCTGCTGACCGGCAAGATGTTCAGAAGAGAACCACCACTTATCAAACTGACACTTTAGATCCCGATGAAGAAACTGATTTAGTCGAAGGGAAAGTCGTGGAAGCCACGAAAACCATCGTATTAGATGATGAAAAAATAGTGACAACTACCCAGATTGGCTCAAACCTAACGTTGTCCCTCAAATTGGAATTGATTACATTCCTTAGAGAGCGAAAAGATGTGTTTGCTTGGAGTCATGAGGATATGCCTGGAATTGACCCTAATTTCATATGTCAGGAACTTAATATCAACAAAGATGCAAAGCCAGTCAAATAAAAGCGCAGGGTATTTAGTCCTGAGAAAAATGTGGCGATCCAAGAAGAATTAGACAAATTACAGAAAGCTCATTTCAGTGAAGACATCAAGTACCTTAATTGGTTGGCCAATGTAGTGATGGTAAAAAAGAATAATAACAAATGAGAGTGTGTGTGGGTTTTACCGACCTCAATAAAGCATGTCCAAAAGATCAGTTTTCTTTGCCAATAATTGATCAATTGGTAGATGCAACAGTAGGTGACGTGTTGTTGATCTTTATGGATGCCTACCCTGGTTATAACCAGATCAAAAAGAAGATGAAATTCAAAGAAAGCACATCTTTCATCACTAGCCAAGGTACTTACTCCTACAACGTTATGCCTTTTGGGCTTAAAAACGGTGTAGCAACATACCAAAGGCTAGTGAACAAAGTTTTTGAAGAACAAATAGGGAAGAACATGGAAGTATATGTGGATAAAATTGTAGACACCACATTCTAAGACCCCCTACATCTCTTCTTAGGTCCCTAGCTCCTGCCTATTTCACTACAAACCCTAGGTCATACTCCGAGTACCGATCTAGAGGCAACCGAGCGCCTTCTAGCCTCGTTTGACTCTGGTCAACTCTATCGTCAGAGAAAAAGCTCAATGAATCTTAAAAGGGCTCTGAATCTCCTTTCCATCGAGCCATCCCATGAACGAATCGACATAATGGTTCGGACGAACGGACCATTTTACTACCAAAAATCGATATGGAGGCCACAGGGTGCTCCCGGGCCCCGATTTGACCCCAGTCAACTTCATCATCAAAGCGAAATCTTTTTGAATCTATAAAGGGCCTATGAATCCACTTTCCAATGGTCCACCCCCGTACGTAAAATGGCATAACCGTTTGGACGAACAATTCGTTTCCCCCAAAAATCGATCTGGAGGCCACCGGGTGCTCCCAGGCTTCGTTTGACCGAGGTCAACTCTTCAACTCGAATGATACTAAATTAATCATTGAAGGTAACTAATTACCCTTTCCAACGGTCTGCCCCATGTGAGAATCGGTCTTACGGTACGTACGAATGGCCCGTTTTACACTGAGAGGTCATTGGGCGTTTTCGGGTTCTGGTTGACCAAGGTAAACTTTTCGAACCGAGAGAAGCTATTTTGAATTTTGAAGTACCTCGCATAACCTTTCCAATTGTCCACCCATGTGCAATTCTGACTCACCATTCGGATGAACGATCCATTTCCGTCCTACAATCTCCCGTCCAAATGACCGACGAGCGTTTTCAAGCCACGTTTAACCCGAATTCAAGTCCCGGACCCGGGAGAGGCCCAAAGGACTCTTAAAGGTCTTTTAATTTCCTTTCTAAAGGTATAACCCATGCTCGATTTGGATCAATGGATTGCGTTCTACGACCATTTTTCAGAAAATATCTACACGAGACTGCCGATTGGCAGGCCCATTTCCCTGTCAATCAACAGTGTGTCTAGGGTTACCTGCCAATTGGCAAGGTTGGGACCATGACGATCGGCACCCACCATACTCTATAAATAGAGGGCATGACCTCACTCCCAAAGCACGCCTCAGATCTATCAGCATTAGTGATCTCAGCAACATTCTCTTGCAATCAGAGAAGTTTCCTTATGTGAAATTTCATTCCATCTTAAATTCCCATCCTTTTCACACCCAATTTGGAAAAATCTCATTCTCTCTCATCTAACATTCATCTCAACACTCAAGGGCTTCATCCAAGATCAAGATCAAGCTTCAATTCTTCAAAGAAGGTCTAACATCCTTCTCTCTCTTTAAATTTCTTATTTTTGCATTAATTACATAAGTTCAAAATATAGCTTTTACTTTAGTTCATACACATTAACATCTCACATTTTTATTAGTTATATTGCATATACTTTATTTTCTATAAAAAAAATAAACAAAAATAGGGTTACATCTATTAATTCCAATGGGACTATCCATCACACTTTTTCAAAACTAAAAACACATTTTCTACACACACATATAATAAAATCCCATTTGAATCTATGAGATAAACCCCACCCTTATAGCGCATGTGAACTACGTGGACTTTGATGCCTTTGTAGGCTACCTAGGCCTTTTGGGTTAAAATCTGAGACTCGAGTCCAATTTTCAAAATTTTCAATTTTTAAATTTCAGATTTTCCCAAATTCCCCATTTCCGCATTTATCATATTCTTGCATTATTGCAATACATATTATTCTTGTAATCTTTAGAAGCGTTTTATCCTACACATATTATCGTTTCATTACAACGACTAATATCATGATAAACGCATAAATCATATTTGTAATATTATTTTTGGAAATATTCCTATAGATGACCTCACTCTATCTCTTCTATGGTATGAGTTGGGGGATTCCGATCTCCATTACATATACAAGCGCACACATTTCATGAAAACATTAAGGAAAATAATAACACAAGCCCATATGAAACCAAAAGGGTAGGATGGGTGCCTAACACCTTCCCATTTCGTAACTTAGCCCCTAAACCTTTGAACTATTAGTTTCGTAAGCATCAATTTGTCTTTGATCCTGATCTCTTGAGGCGGCGATATGTTCTTTTGACTGTTTTGTACAAAATTGGCTGGTAACTCCATCTCTTTACATTCACCTCACATCGACGACGTCCGAAGCGCTCCTAAAGAATAAGAGGGCACGAGACCTTCTCTCTTCCCCTTTCCCCTCAAATACCTTCTAGTTGGTTTCCGGGTCAACCAAAGCCAGGAAGATGAACCATCAGATAAACGTGAGATATTCAATAGTCACCATGCACATGCGCATTAAAGACAACCAACTTTATCTCATTGTGTAAAGGTGTAAATGTATGAATCTATAAAAGAATTCCCCCTTTGAGTTTCCACTTACTATAAAGACACCATTTCCCCCAATTGAGTGGGAGAGCTCATTAACATCTTAGCTTTATGCTAAACCCTTGATTTATAACTAGGAAAACCCTAAATATTGGTGCCCCATGGGTGTAGGCTCTATTCCTAAGCTGAACCACGTAAAAATCTCTGGTGTCTTTCTTTATATTTTCATTTTCTTTATTATCTTTGATGATAAATTTGGTAACTAAGGACTAAGATCAATAATCCAAATTTAAGCATCAACAGTTGGCCTCTTCGGACCACTCTTATCAGCAATGTCCTTTTCGAGATTCTTTTCATTATGTGCTCCTGTGTTCAAAGTTATTTTTATAAAGTAAACGCATAAAGATTAAATTACAGGCATAAAAATATAAAGTACACACATAGAATAATAAAGTGCACGCACATTGCAAAAAAATACAAGCTTAAAAACATAACGTACAAGCAGTTTGCAATAAAATACACACATCAAAATATAAAGTAAATGAATTTTGTATTTAAGAACAAATATATTTTCATAGAGTACATGAATGTTTAACAAAAAAACATGCAATATTCTCTTAGCACTTCATACAAATCTTAACAAAATACAAAAAATACGTAACACAAAATTTTAATAAACAAATTCCCTATCATCCGTTACATGGTAATACCTAAGACCTGTTATTTTACAAGATGTAAACCAAGAGTGTCTATTTGTAACATATTCACAAAAGAAGTGATACAATGGCTCCATGCTAAACGCGCTAGCATGTTCAAAACCTCTTAAGCAATACTGCTAAATTTATTTTGCTAAATTCTTGGCTTTCAATTCAGATACTTGTAGCTTTTGTACATCAAAAGTGCACTTAATGTCATAATAATAGTAGTAAAAGTCAAGTAACTTTTTAGCTCTATCATTGATGGGAAGCATAAAATAAATTGTGTCATCATAAGTTGTATTGATTGCCAATATGAAAGTTTTCATATTGTTAAGATTTTCAAAAGTGTACCCAACAGTTTTGTAGTTGAACATGCTTGATAATATGATACCTAAACAATAAGACAACCCAAAAACATCTTATAAACAATGCAATATCATTGAAATGTCGCTGACGCTGACCACAATAACATTGGAGCTATTAAATATGCAAATGGCGTATATATTCCAATTCCTCAAAAAATGTCGTTGGCGCGGACCATAATTAATATAGGAGTTTAGAAAATATAGAGAGCACGTATATAATCACAGTCCTCAAATAATGAAATCAGCACAACTAAGAAATCAATTAAGATTAAATATTTTAAATGTGCATGTACTTTATGTATTTGTGTGTACTTTATGAAAGTACACGCATTATAGATAAAGTACACGCACATTTAGAATGATTTTTGTTCAATTTAATGTGACCACATTAATATAGGAATTATTAAATGTCGCGGGCACGGGTCACAATTAATATGGGAGCTATGAAAATACAAAGGGCATGTATATATTCTCGGTCCTCAATAAATATCGATAGCGCGGATCACAATTAATATAGGAGCTATGAAAATGCAAAGAGCGTGTATATATTCCCAGTCCTCAATAAATGTCGTTGGTGCGGACCACAATTAATATAGGAGCTATGAAAATACAAAGGGCATGTATATATTTTCACTCCTCAATAAATGCTACTGGCGCGGACCATAATTAATATATGAGATATTAAATATAGAGAGCGTGTAAATACACTAAACATGCAACATAATGTGTGTGTTTTAATTAAAATCAGGGCAACAAATGTAGAAGTTAGACTCATATTATATTTTTTCATATCAACAACAAACAACATATTATGATTTTATCACTCCATACATAATGTTTACATATTTATACATACGAAAACACAAAATACATAATAAAATAAGGAAAAGGTTATATAAATATTAAGAACACAAAAATAGTACATGGAATACACAACAAAACACTCAAAATACAATGACAAATAGGTAATATCAGAAATATAATGCTAAGAACACAACATATACAAAGTGTATTGTATAATCTTAAGAACACAATATTATATTCTTTACAAAATAAATTACATCAAATATATTATGGAATCATTTTTGTACGCTGTGTTTTTCATTTAAAGAGTAATCGAGTAAAAATGATTAAAAAACTTGATCGATTTAGAGTTTACAAAGCAGAAAATCCAGAAAAACTAACAATATATGAGCACGGATTCATACATGTTAGTGTTCTTTGAAATAATTTGGTTGGGAATGAGAATCGTTTATTAAAATTTCAATGATTATGATTTTGATCGAAGAGAGTTAGAGATCGTTTTGACGCTTGAATTTTAATATAATGTGTTTGTTTTGAAATTTGAAAATATTTATACATTGGATAATCATTTAAAATTTGTTAGATTTAAATTTACAATCTTTTTTTTGACGTAAGGTATAACAGGTGTTTAATTTATGTGGTTCGTGGCCTAAGACGCAGCTGTCAAATTTCGAATCCAAGTCCTTGAGTTTAGAGTTACCCCCAGATTTTATCAACTTGGACAACTCTCGGAGTTATCTAAATATTTTTTTTTGGGTAAGGTATTTTTTATATCACGAGGTGTCCGAGCCAACTTATGCTCACCTTGACTAATCTTCGCTCGCGGTTTGTGACTTTGGCTGGCTAAGCATTATTTTGATACTGTCAATAATCGAACTGAAAACCAAACTCAATCAACCTCCGAATAATATTTCATTGAGAACCTCATACCAATGCGATGCGTGATTTCTAAAATTATTACTTCAAAGATTTAACAGCAAAAGGCCATGTTAGAAGACAGAAAGCATTCTCCTCTCTCTGTCAAGTGTGCGTGTGTGACCCCATGTGTAGTTGCCGTGATGCAGCGTCAGCAATTGTACCAGCTCCCCTTTCCCCAAGTTCTTGCTTTCATTTTATAATAGCAACGTTTCATTTTACCTCAAACATAAATCCAATAAAACCAATTTTTAATCCATACTATTACCTGTTCTGGTGTAGGACCTCTCTGATTTCCAAGATTTCTAGTTTTAAAAAAAATAGTCCGATCCAGGATATCTCCACTCCGCTCACACACTCGTCCATATCATCAATTATTACTAAATAAAACTAGGAAACTTTTCAACAAGTGTCATTTTTCACATATAAAATTAAATAAGCCCTTCAATTTCATAGAAGGTAAATAAGTCTTGCTCTTTCCTATTTCGTGAAAATAGCTATCATCAATATTTATAAAGGCAAAGGAACAGAAAATACTGACACGCCAAATAATTCATGTATATATTACCAAGAATTATATGTATATTATATATTATCATATTTACTAAATTGAAAATATATATTAAATAAAATCATATATATATATATATATATATTATTTTTTAGGATAATTAATATTTAATTCTTAAGAGCTACTTCATCTTTTTTTTTTATAAAGGGACTTATATCAAAAAGTCCCTTGAACATTTTTTTTATACATATATAATTCAAGACTTTTACTTTGTTTCGAAAACTCCTTCACCACATAAAAATATTGAAAAAAAGTGCTCCGGTAAAGGTCACCAGAGCTTGGGAGGAGGAGGGGGGGGGGGGGGGGGGGGGGTGGTCAGGTGGGAGCCGCTAGCAAGGACCTTTATAAAAATATAAAAAAAATATTAGTTAAATGAATATTTGAAAATTTTTTGGAACAAAATAATTTTTTTTTAATTAAGTATGTATCAAAAAATATTTGAAAACCTTTTTGATATTTGATCCTTTTAAAAAGTCGTTAGTCTAGTTTTTTTTAAAAAAATCTTAGGATTTAAGTATAAGAAAAAAGTGTACGAGTGTGTTAATATGATAATGGACTTTTTAAAACAAAATAAAAAACTCTAACTAAATTTTAATTAAAAAATTGTGAAGAAACTTTTTGTGAAATGACCCTTATTTATTTATTTATTTTTCAAATTACCAAAATAAAATTGTTTATCAAATACAGAATACGCTGATCTTACATGCAAATTACAAAAACTGCATATACATTAATAAATTATGTATAAATTATTTTAAAAAAACTTGTGTATACATTTCTCACATCTAAATTAGCCAATCCATCTATTACTTGCTTTTGTCCCCCCCAAAAAATAAATCTATGAATTCCTCAAATCTAAAAAGTGAACGAAGAACATCTCGGTTGATTGCGAGTTTAGAAGAGGTAGTTCTAGATTTCTGGAGGGACATCGTAGTTTCTGCGTTTACTTTGAATTTTGGTCGTTACTTGCTTTAATTTGGTTATCTAATAGCCTGGAAAATATTTAACCGCCCATAACCCGGGGATTTTTTTTACAAGAACTGCTGCTCAAAAGTTGCTTCGGTAGCTTGCGTATATTGAAACAATTACAAGCGGGGCATGGGAGAGACGTTATCCCTAAGTTGTCAAATTAGTAAAATAAAAGTGAGTCGAGGGACTGAATTAAATTGGAGAAGAGAACCATTCGACTTAATTTGAAATTTTTATATTGTGTCCTATTTTTTTTTCAAGTAACAATTTTAGAACACGCTTTGGCTACACTGTATTGTAACATAAACATCTATTTAAAGAAAAAGGAAAAAAAAGTAAACATAAACAAATCAAGTCGGCCATTGTTTATGCTTACTTGTATTTACATGCAATTACCAGAAGGATAAATAATGGTAGAAAAAGCCAAAGAGACTCTCACTTCGGTGTTTGATTATTTTATTGTTCGAAACCAATATTTTTTTTCCTCGACTTTCCCACCATCTCCAACTCCGACGATATTAAAAAGAAACCAAGTGATTACTAATATAAAGAAAATAAATAATAATTTGTGTCAGCCGGCACACCGGATCCACACAGTGCGGCAACTGCAATGGTTGAATGGAATATCTCCCCATGGACTCTCTCACATTAAAGAGAAACCCATCATTTAAATCATCCACAACCACTACAGAGACAGAAAATCAACACCACACAGCAACATCAATTTAGGAATGGTGAAAAATCTATTCATTCTTTGTTTCATCTATTAATTAATTAATTAATTAATTTCTATCCTCTATTCTATACTCGTACATGGCAACTCTTAAGTCCCCTTTTACTCCCCCAAAAAAATCTACATAAAAAACAAAAAGACAAAACTCATATATACATGTTCGTGTGTAGATCTTCGGATCTTCCACTTTTTCTTCCTCCTGGAACGCAAAAAAGGCTTGAACGATCTCGTAGAAAGAAAAGGAGAACAGAAATAGACAACACATTTCCTTAAGAATCAGTGTACTCACGCCAGCAGACGAGCATAGTGACACAGCGCCTCATGATGTAGAACCTGGCTCTTTGTTCTTTGACAAGGGCAGCACACTTTCTTGTAAAAGAACACCTTTTGTGTGATGGTGATGAAGAATTTCTGACGAGAGAAGAAGTAGAACAACGGCTTCTTGACCCTTCTTTCTTAGACAACTTCCATTTCTCATCCCAGTACAAGTGTGGTGGTACACTACCAGCGTTAGCCATTAGTATTACAGATCGATCAACCCACAAACAAACACTAATAAAGAAAAGATCACTATCACCTTGGGATTACGTTTGACCAGAACAACTAGTAGTGGGTTTTGGGATTTTCCTAATGAGAATGATGAGAGAGATGAAGGGGGGTAATGTAACTAGGGTTACTATTTATAAGGGGGGATTTAGAGAAAAAGAAACGCTTACAGATGGGTGTGGCAGTGGGTATCACCTGGGCCTCTGTTTCTCGAGAGTCCCACAATTTAGTTTTAAATAACTTTTACTTTTTAATTATATCTTAGCATTCTCCCCTATATATATTGTGCAAATTTTGGAACATTTTATTTTTTTAAATAGTAAAAAAATAAATTTATTGATAAAATTTCACCCTAATTTTTTTTGTCAAAAAATTTAATAAAATGCGGCCGATAAAAAGTGGGTGAGATGATTGTCAATATTTTAACGGTCGATAAAAAATCATGAAGTTTTTATTGACTATTTTTTTAATATATATATATATATATAGTACTGCTCTTCTACAGACAAATCCGCATTTTAAGAGTGCGGATCGAACATGTGTCACCTGACGTTAAGCTTATAAATTATCGATTAAATTATAGGGACATACTCTCTCTCTTTTTTGCGTTCACCGCTAGATGACACATGTCTTGTCCGCACTCTTAAAATACGGATTGCTCCACACAATTTATATATATATAACCACTATTCTCATTCCAAAACATTATTTCCCCACTCCACTTTTAACTTTAAACACCAAAATGACTGAATTGTCCTTCTATATATATAACTGGGGGTGAACAAATTATTAATACATTTATTTATCAAAATAAAAAAACTTAGTTTGAACAAAGATAATATTTTGTCAAAAATATATTATTTATTTTAAAATACATAATATTCTGAAAATAAAAAAATATAATATTTTGAATATAAACAAATCTAATATTCTAAATAATGATTTTTAAAAATTCATAATATTTGATAAAAAATATTATTATTTTTTATTGAAATGGAAGTTAATAAAATAGTAATAGGTCAAAATGAAGTCCATTATTTACTTCAATAATTTTACACCAACACCCTCTTGTCTTGGATTACAATTTGACAAGTACAATAATGTCATCAAAATTAGGGGTGGCAATTCGTGTGCGTCGTGTCGTGTTCGGGTCGTGTCATGTCGAGTTCGTGTCAAGTATTAGTCAACTTTAACCCGACCCATTTAACTAATCGTGTCAGATGAGCAAACACTAACCCGACATATTTATTATCGTGTCGTGTTCGGGTTGACCCGCATAACCCATTAAGTAAAATATAATTTATTTTTTTTCTTCTCTCTTAACCAATCATACCAATCATAGGCCTACAATAACTTAAATTTAATTAATTTCAACTTCTTGCAACACATAAATAATCTATCATCCGATTCTCTATGAATTTTATAGAATGTCTATCAAGATATATAAATTATCTAATATATTCTCCATAAAATACGAGTTAAGCGGGTCTATTCGTATCATTTTCGAGTTATACGTGTTTGACACTAACTCAACCCGTTTATTATTCGTGTTGGCGGATCGTGTCATATTCGGGTTCGTGTCAAGAAATCATCAACCCTAACCCGCTAACTTCGTGTTGGATTATCGTGTCGTGTCAAAAATTGTCACCCCTAATCAAAATGAAGTGCATTATTTACATCAATATATATTACTTAAATCTTGTTAAGAAAATAACATCCACATATATATTATAATAAGTGGGTTGGTACCATATTTTTTTTCTTTCAAGCCAAGATAGTCAATTAATTTTTTTTATTAATAACACCAAAAAGTGAGTACCACTTTATAAATGGGGTAAATTACAAGTTTCACCTTGAACTATAATTGTTTTACAAAGTGCCCCAAATGAATAAAAAATAGTCGATAAGAACTTGTTCTCGTGAATAGTAAATGTAATTTTTTTTTTTTTACATTTTAGGTGATTTGTAAAACATCTAACCCAGAGGGTTCATAATTTACAATTTTAAATAATAGTCAAACCCAAAATATATTATTAAAACTTTATTTTATACCCATAATATTTTATAAACCTTAACCCCAACTCCACCACTCACCACCATTACCATCACCATAAAAAATACAAAATTAAAAACCACTAACACCAAAAACCACCACCCAGTCGGCAATAAACACCCCATAACAACAAAAGATATAACAAACCACTATAAAAAATTGTTATCCCCCAAACAACACCAAAAACACACCATCCGACCCCCCCCCCTTCTCTCACAGACACTCTAACCCCTTCAATCTGCATCTGCTAATATATATATATATATATATATTGTAAGAACATAATTCTTATCATGTCCATTTGTTTTAATTGGCTTAATTCCGGACAAAATAAATTAACTCTACGCTAGTTTTATCATGGAGTTTAATTGAAGCCTGCGATAAAGTTCAAGTTCAAGAATGTGTAATTTAAAGCTTTGAATAAGATTTAAAGTAAAAACGTGTTGCATATGTTTAAGATCACTCATGTATGAATACTTGTGAGTAGTTGGGTAATTTTGTATGTTGATTAAAAGATGGGTGATTTAAATGTTTGGGAATTAAATTTTTTTATGTTTTAAAAATATTTCGGAGTTGCAAACAGTTTAAAGAAAATTCGAGGATTTATTTAAAAAGAAAAATATTATTTTAAATCACTGTCGCTCGAACGAGACAGTGGGTCGTTCAAACGACATCCCCATGTCGCGCGAACGAGATCCACTTCTCGCTCGAACGATCTGCCGCCTCGATTTTCGTGTTTTCGTTTTCTTGGACTCTGTGCTACTCAGTTATAAATAAAAACATCTCTGCAAAAGTTTTTGCAGACATAATAGTTTCGAAAACTCTTTCCCATACAATTTTTTTATCATCCGGTGTTTATATAAGATCGTATTACTCAATTCAAAAGTTAGTGATCTTGAACGCGTTTACTGGAAGACAATTCATTCACTACACCGTTTTGCACTTTGTGGGGAGAACTCTACAACCATAGAGCTGCGTGTTATTGTGGAGGGAGTCCTTATGAAGTAACTTGTGGAGAAGTCGTCTTCTTCTCTAGTGCTGCCCACGTGGAGTTCTTGCGGGAGATTCCATCTGACGACATCAAAACCGACACCTGCGGGTATTTCATACGTCACCCTATTTCATTGTAATCCGTGTAAGTTGTGTCTTACAAATTATAGTGAAATAAAAAGGTTTTGCTCTTCAAGAATATTTCCTGAAATTGTTTCTTTTACCGCATGCTTTATTCATGGAATGGATTTAATCACTTAGATGCATGTTTAGGGTTCAAGAAGTTAAAATTGGTTTTAACTAAAAATTGGAACAAAGTTATTTTTACCGAAAGTAGACACTAAAGGGACTTTTCATATATAGACTGAGAGAGAGAGAGAGAGAGGAAACATGTTAAATTAGAATAGGTGATTAAATACCTTATGATCATAGCGTATTTTTGTGGTTTAATAGTAGATGTTAGAACTTATGTGTCGTGTGGGAGAATGTGATGTTTGAAAGAAAAAAGTGAGTTACCTTTAGATGCATCCACACCTAAAATATAGTGTGGAGTAGATTTTAGTATTCACAAGACTTTTGCGAGATCCACTCATTATTTTTTTAACACTAAATACAATATATGTGATTATAAAACGTATTAATATTACATTTTAGGTTTAAATTGTGTTTATATTTTTACTTTAATAGTTTACTCTCTCTTTCTCTCTCTCTCTCTCTCTCACACACACACACACACACACACACACACACACACACACACGCACGCACAAGAGAGAGAGAGAGAGAGAGAGAGAGAGAAAGAAGGTTTTAAGGACGTCGAGGGTTAATTGTTAATGTTTTTAATCAATTTTTTTTTTTAATATTTTGTACTTGAAACTGCAGATAGAAATCTAATGGTTAGATATGCCCCCTCCCCCTCCCCTACACGTACGCGTGTGCGCGCGCACACACACACACACACACACACACACACATATATATATATATATATATATAGCTTAATTATACATACCTCCCATGCGGACCTATATTTTTAGAAAAGTAAATTATTATTTTTGAGTTTATAAATTTTTATGGGATTTTTAAACATTTAAGGGACCCCTCCAAAAAAAAATCAACTCGAAATAAATTTTGTACTATTTTGGAAAAAAAAATGAAAATATATCAGTTCCTTGTAATGTTTAAATACCCTACAAAGAAGTCAAATGAAAACTATATTTTTACTATTTAAAAAATTAAAAACAAATAAGTCTGCATCGAAGGTCCTCATCTAAAAACCTCACAAGAGTTAGCATATATATATATATATATATATATAGAGAGAGAGAAGTCCTCAGTTTGCTTACCGCTGGTGCGGACCAATTTTGATAAAATAGTAAAAAAAAAATGGGCTAATTATTTTTTATGATTTTTAAAAATTTCAATAGGACCATAAAAAAATCAGCTAAAAATTAATTTTTTTGCTATTTTAAAATAATGGTCCGCAAGTTTTCAAACTGGGATCTCATGAGATCGTTATACTATCAAAATCTCTCTCTCTCTCTCTCTCTCTCTCTCTCTCTATATATATATATATATATATATATATATATATATATATATATATATATATATATATATATATATATATATATATATATATATGTGTGTGTGTGTGTGTGTGTGTGTGTGTGTGTGTATTCATCTTCCATTTCATGCATTTGACTAGTTTTGATGAAATTTAGTAAGGATGATATTGAGGCAGGGGAGGTAATTCGGGTTAGTCGTGTCATTTTCGGATTTTGTTGATTTTGATTTGAGCATAAGTTTTGAGTATTCTTAAATTTATACAAGATAATCGTATTATTTTCGAGTCATTTTGAATTATTACCATAAACGGATTATCGTATTAAAAATTGTCATTCCTGATATGATATTTTATGCATGACATTTTATGGTGCATGGGCATTCATAAAATGTCATGCTAAAAGCAACTTTTTTTTTTTATTTTATTTTATAAATGGGAGATATGGGCTTGGGCTATGGGTTTAACAAATGGGTTTTGGGTTGGTTGGCTTGTTTTTTTTGGGGCTAAAATAGAAATGGGTATGGGCATTTTTTTAATTTTTTTTGTTTCATTTTTGTGTCATCTGCGATCGGCACGGGCACGCCCACTAGTATATCTATCTATCTATCTATACGGGTCCTGATAACACGTGTCATAAGAGTACACATTAAGAACCTAAAAATAGTAAAAAAAGACATTAAATATACATTTAATATGAAACAAATACTCATACGAAGCTTTAATATTTATTATTTTGTGACTCAAAATATATATTCTAAAGATATATATATATATATATATATATATATATATATAGAGAGAGAGAGAGAGAGAGAGAGAGAGAGAGAGAGGCAGGCTCCTGTGCACACTAAGTTTGCACATTACCTTTTAAAAGTGTGCAAACTTAGTGCTGGCGCACACCAATTTTTTTATGTGATATTTTAACATTTCAACGGACTCACATAAAAAAAATTAGCGCAAAAAAACTTTTTTTGCTATTTTTAAAAAATCGGTCAAACTTTCGCAGTTTTTAAAGGGCTTAAAAACTGCGAAAGTTTGACCGATTTTTTAAAAATAGTAAAAAAAGTTTTTTTGAGCTGATTTTTTTTATATGGGTTCCTTGAAATGTTTAAATATCACACAAAAAAAATCAACTCAAAAATATTTTTTTTACTATATATAAAAGGTAATGTGCAAACTTAGTGTGCAAATTTAGTGTGCACAGGATCCTCTCTCTCTCTCTCTCTCTCTCTCTATATATATATATATATATATATATATATAGGTTGCGCTATATTCACTCATCACTAATACTACCACCTCAATATATATAAAGATTATTATTCGTTATGGTGTTAGTGATGTTTTTTTAACAAGACTTTTGCAATGCCGAAAAAATAAAACTGTTCTGGTAACGAGTGCCTAGAAAGTGATAAGCACCATATGTTATTAGGAGTTGGGGAAATGAACATGTAAATGTGCAGGATTTGAAACTTATCTACACGGTCTTCATTTTAATATTAAGTACTTAATATGTATCATTAATACACTTATTATTAAAACTCATAAATATATGTTACAATAATGAGGTGGGTGCCCAATACACACGTCACTTATGAAGACCAGTCAATGAGAGAGTGGCTATTTAATGCAAGTAAATCTCAGTGAACTTGTGGGTGTTGTCAATGGTTTTAAATACATTTAATTTTAATTTTGATATTTGGTGTTGATATAAATAAATAATTTTTATTTTTATTAGTAATACATAAATCTATAGTTATAGAAATATTTTCAAATAACAACTCTAAAATGAAGATCAATCGACTATAAATGGTTTAAATATAAAACAGTAGAGTCTACCTATTAATAATATTTTTTTTATGTCTTGTGTGGATGCATATTTTTGTATAAAAAAAATTACACTTAAAATATGTGTCAATTGTACATATATTATCTATCACAATGACATATTTAAAGTCATTTGACAAAAAGTCCCTTATTATTTTTTTGTATAATGTTTTGTTCGAGTAGTTGACTTTTTATTTCAAAAGTCCATTATCATATAAAAATACTAATAAAAACACTATATATTCTCTTAACTTAAACTTTTAATCATAAATCTTATAAACCTAAACCCGAAACAAAAAATAAATGAACCAAACATCAAACCAAATCCTATAAAAACTAAAACTAAACGAAAACTATTCCTTAAGCCAAGGAAAAAGCCTCAATTCCTAAGAAGACCTAAACCCTAAACGGAAACACTCAAGATATTAAGGGTCTGTTTGGATTGCAACTATAATTCTGTTTTATGTGTTTAAATGCAATTCTGACAAAAATATGCGTTTGGCATACCTGTTTTTAGATATTGATTTAAATTTTTTGTGTTATAATCAAGTTTTTTTCATAAAACAGCAAAATAGTGCTTTATAACTTCTGTTTTTTATTTTTCAACTCAGAATTATTCATTCTTATTATTTTATTGCATTTATACCTTAATATATAATATACATGCATAATACATTAATATGTTAATAATTCTTATAAATAAAAAAAATATATATACATGTACACAGAATTATGTAAATTTATATTTTATTAAATTATATAATATACAAATATCCATATGTTAAATAATATTATTAATAGATACATGATACTTATATATAATTTTACACATGTAATATTAATGCATGGAATAATATAAAACATACATATAATACATATGTATTAAAAAATATTCAATTCATGTATGTATATAATTTTATTGTGAATTATACATGTAATATCATTATATAGAGATATATATACATATGTATATGCATGTATTTATACATTTATGTATGTATGTACGTATACATTTGTATTATGTATGTATGTTTATGTATATATAGTTAAACTCTCCAACATACCTCATTAAATATATATAAAAACACACGATATATTGATGCATTTATGATGAATGTATGTATGTATGTATCATATATGTCTGGAAGTTTTATGTACATGTTTACACACACACACACACACACACACACACACACACACACACACATATATATATATATGTATATAATATAAATGAATGTCATTTTTATCAATTTTTCAAAAAACTATATTTAAAAATAAGTTTACCAAACGCATACCAATATTTATAAATACAAAATACTGAATTTTTAAAACTATAATTAAAAACAGTGTTTAAACGAAATTTTCTTAATACAGAACCAAACGCGCCTTAAGCTCCTAAACCATTCAACTTTTATCTTAAAAAAATTATTAAAAAAATGAAAGAGAAATCTTTTAAAACATAAAATATAAGGTAGACTATGTGTAAAATGTATATATCTCATAAAGACTAAGCACTAATTGCCCTACATATTTAGTGACTAGTGTATACATTTGTTAATCATGTTATTTTATTTTTTCTTTCAAAATATTTGCGTTTAAATACATTCTAATCTTTACCACCACACATACCTAGTGCTTACAACATGCAAGTGAAAAATAAAAATAAACGAAAGCATACATATTTAGCATTTTCATTTTACAAGAATCATGTTATAGTTTTTTGGGGATAACTTGCATTGTTCATGTATTTAAATTAAAGGTATTATAAAATTGTGATCTCCGAGTTTTATTTTAATTTAAAAATAGTTTTATTCTTGGAAAAATAAATAGTGAGATTGGGAAATTAACTTGTACAATTGAATTGGAAATTTTCAAGAATTTAATTCGGATATTTAGAATTGAATGAATTGTTTTTCAAAACACCCTAAAGTTCAAAATATTAGTATGAGCGGGGTTTCAAGGCAAGTGCCAATGCTTATAACATTATATGGTTCTTCGTTAAGCATGGTATTGAATACAATATCATATAGAAAATAGATGAATGCATCTCTTTATCTTTTTTTTTTGTGAATCACCCATTGATTCCCATGACTACTAAAGTTTCCTTTGTGTATGCCAAATGCTTGAAGGTTGTTAGAAGATCTCTTTGGGCTTATCTCAATGCTAAAATTACTAATGATCCTTAGTTATTATATGTGTGTAAAGAGGGGGTGGGGGGTGGGGCTTCAACACAGTCTCCGACATCCATGAAAAGGCTGGAGGGAATAATACGGACATGGATGCCGCTAATGATATGCTAAACTGCCTTTCTAACTAGGGATTGGAAAATTTAGGCTAGTATGGGTCTAAATATGCTTGGTGGAATAAAAGAGGGGGTGGGCGCTATTTGGGAGAAATTGGACAAAATTTTAGGTAATGCTTCATATTTGCACTTTGTGTGCTCTTTCAAAGTTGACACCTAAACAAATCTACATCAAATCACTTTCCAATTATGTTAACCACTTTCTACAATGCTAACACTTTTTAAAAAGGTTCATTTTAGAGAATTTCTAGACCAAACATCCTACATTTAGTGAGATCATCAATCAAAACTGGGACCGTTACTCGAGTGGAAACCCTATGATATCTTTGTGCTCCAATTTAAAAAATATTAAAAACGCTCTTTGTGCTTGGAGCAAAAATTCTTACGGAAATATATTCCAAAACACCATTAATGTTGAAGAGGAGGTAAGATTAACTAAGATTGATTTTGAAATAGACCCTTCGAATGAGAAAAAAAATGAAATATGGCTTTGCTTATGGCGAATCTCCATAAGCACTTAAAGATTGAAGATGATTTTTGGAAGAAAAAAAATCAACCAAAGATGGGCCAACGAAGGAGACATTAATTCCAAATATTTCCATACTTATGTCTCAGGTAGGAGGAAAAAAAATGACATTGACAAGATTAAGGATACTAATAACCAGTGGCTTGATCTCAAGATGATATTAAAAGAGAAGCAGTTAACTATTTCTCTGAGATTTTTACTGCCCCCCCCCCCCCCCCCCATTCTTGTTCTAATGATAAAGATCCTTTGAACTATATTCCTCACCTAGTTAATGAGGAGGATAATGCCTTACTAGTATCCCAACCAGTGAAGACGTAAAGAATATGATTTTTAATTTAAATGGGGAGACTGCTCCTAGTCTTTATGGTTTCACTGGGTTCTTTTTCAAGGTTGCTTGGCATATTATAGAATATGATCTTGTTAAGGTTGCGGAGGGTTTCTTCTTAGGGTACAACATTCCTATGTTTTGGACGAGCACTGCTATAGTCCTTATTCCTAAAGTGGATAACCCTTCTTTATTCACCAACCAACGTCCTATTAGCCTCTGTAACCACCAAAAAAATCCTCTCCAAAATTTTATCCTCTATACTTTTTAATCTTATTCATAAAGTAATCTCCCCCAATTAAAGTGACTTTGTTAAAGGTGGAAGGATTGTAGACAATATTCTCTTAATACAAGAAATGTTCTCTAAGCTTAACTAAAAATATAAATGAGGGAATATTGCTATCAAGCTTGACATGGACAAGGCTTAAAACATAGTCAATTAGTTTTTCCTAATCAAAGTTCTTAGGAAGTTTAGCTTTATTGAGATCGGGGTGGACATGATATGTAGGCTTATTTCCAATGTTTAGTTCTCTATTATGGTTAGGATGGACTTAAATGGTTTTTTCAAGTTTACTAGGGGTCTTAGACAAGGGACCCCATCTCTCCTAGAGTATTCATCATTTGTGTTAAAGTTTTTACTAGGAGACTGAATGCTCTTGCTGCCTCTACAACCTATAAGTCCTTCAAGACTACTATTGGTTACCCTATTATTACTTACCTCGACTATGAGGATGAAATCATAACTTCTCTACTGGTAATATTGCTTTAGTTAGATATATGAATAACTGTAATAACCCGTATTTTTAATAATTTTTATATTAGGAATAATTAAATTAAATGGGAAAATTAATAGAAAATTAATTTGGATTAAAATATTAATTAGTGAGACAAGGGTTAATATTTATTTGTATGAATTATATTGAATAATACTTAGTGAACGAGTCTTAAATTAGTAAGAATGAATTATGATTATCGTGAGCGAAAAATACGACTGTTATGGTAATTTAGTCAGGACGCGCGTGTTAGTCGTGTCGTGACTTAAATTTATCAGATAAAAGGTAATTTATTTATGGATCATCCAAATGATCATTTTGAATACGCCAGTGTGTCCGAAAGGGACGAGATACTAAAAAAAGTGTATTCGAGAGTTTTGATTGGGTCATGGGGCATTTTTAGGCCAAATTGGCACCCCGAAAGGGTAGTTTGGTTTTTTGGCTTTTTAAAGTAAAGGGACCTACGAAAATCTGAGGGTTATATCAGCTTTTTAGTTGAGGGTGCTAGGGTTAGAGTTAGAAAAGTAGAGAATGGCAACCAAAGGAGGAAGGAGAGGAGTTTTGTACCACCACCACCATCGAAATATAGATCGAAAGGAGAGGAAGACAACTCCACCATCTTTCTGCACAAATCAGACCTACAATTCCCAGGCAAGTGTTTATCTTGCACGTTACTAAAATTTTATAATATCCATGTTTTGTAGGGTTTATATTTTAATGAGAAATTGATGTTCTTGGAGTTTTTGATAATTAAATACATAAATCTTAGGTGGGATTTGCATGTAGATTTAACTTCTTTGTGATATGAAAACAAAATTAGTACACATGTGATGATTAGGATGGGAAAATTCTAGATTTGATGATGCATATTCATTAAGAAATATAAAATTAGGGCTTTGAATGAATATATAATTGAAATCTTATTTTTTCGGATTGATTTATGAAGATTCATTGATGTATTTATGTTAGAAATCATCACTACATATATATTTAGTGTTTAAATAAGTTGGTTGGTAGTTTGGGAAGAATACATGAAGGTTATGGTGATTAAAAATGGTGAAAATGCAAAAATCCGGATGAAGAAAATGAACAATGACAAAACGAATTAATTCGGACCAAGGGCGAATCGATTCTCCCCCCTCGGAGAATCGATTCGGTTTCCCCAGAATTGTGCTATTTCCCTATTTAAGCCTTTGAGAGTGCAGCAGCAGCGGAAATATTGCGACTTCTCAAATAAAATCCAGTTTTTAATTAAACCCAAATTTTAGTTAAACCCTAAGCATGCAACTAGGTGTGATTGAAACAATATGAAATCATGCAAGAATTATTCAACACACAAAGTTTAAGGAAAAATCCCCCACAGGGGCAAAACCACTTGTATATCACTATAATTTGTAAGAGAAACGGCTTACAATCGGATTACACTGAAATACAAGATTTTTTGACTAAGAATTACCCTCGGGTATCGGATTCTGTAGTCGCGGCTGGAATATCCCTTTCCAGTAGGGTTGTCGGCTGGAACTATCCCTGTCCAGTAGGGCTGCAATGAAGAAGAGAACGGCTTCTCCACAAGGGTTGAACAATAGCAAAGCTTGTGTTCTAGGGTTCTAAAAGATTCACAAAAGTAATTGGGAATTTTTGTGTGAATCAAAAAGATGTTTTTCACATAAAAAAGGTGAAGACTTAGAGTATTTAGGACTCTGAAAATCGTGTATGTAAGTCTTAAAAAATAACTCCCCGAAGTTGGATTTAAATAAGAAAACCAAGGAAAGAGTTTTCAAAAACTGGGACTGCTCGTAATTATCCCAGGCGGACCGGTCCGGATTGAGGGCGGATCGGTCCGGTAGACCGGATCGGTTCTTTTAATTGCAACCGGATCGGTCCGGTTGACAACGGATCGGTTCGGATATTTATCTTCATCGGTTCGCTATGGATCCGGGGTCTACTGGACTTCGAGCAAGCGGATCGGTCCGGTATGGGGCCGGATCGGTCCGATTTTCCCAGAAAAATAAAATCCTTTTAAAAGCCTCATTTTGCTTAAAAAAACTTACTTCTTATTTTTATAAAAAGCATTTTATAAAAATTTCCCAATACTAAATATGAACTTTAAGGAACGTAAAAACAAAATTTTACCAAGTTCATTCTCGCAGAGGCTATGATGTTGAAGACGCTTTGATATTCGGATCCGTTGATGTAGATGCAATCTTGAATTTCTTCAACGGTGTAACGGCGTATGACATACATATTGATAACGGACAAAAATGTCCTTACAAATCTCCCCCTATGTCTATGCCGGTACATACATAAAAAATATCCGAATTATCAACTAATGACCTATACAAATCTACCCTCCCATGAACCCTAAAGATGGAAAGATACAAAGGTATAAATCTTCATCGTTTGTTCTTCAATCTTCAACAATCATCCAATCTCAAAGCTTTTCTCATCAGGGTGTGCAACATATTGATCTTCAATCTTCATACCTACACACATGAGACAAAGCAAATACCACGTGACATATCGAGTTTGAAATGAGATAAACATAGATACCAATATATGATAAAATCATAAGCTATATCTCAAACTCCCCCATAAAATGATAATTCTTTCTCCCCCTTTTTATGATGTCCCCAAATAGACAAATGAGAAGAATGAATCAAATAAGCGAAATCGGGGTGACACGGTACACAAAATAGGGCATCAAACAATTTTTTTGATTTTTCAAATTTTTCATACAAAGATAGGATACCAATATGAACAAATATGATACAAAAATCACACCATGGATTTAAACTCAAACAACCAAGTCATGGAAACGAAATGAATGGGTGTGAACACATTCGATAGGTAAATCAACTCAATCAATCATATGTGCACGATGCATATGAGTACTCCTAATGAATGAACATCAAAGGTATCCTTAGGTGTAAAAATTTGTTGAATTTAGATGACATCGTCTTATTCAAATCAACAAATCAAAGTCAAATGATTTCCACACCAATAACGTCCAAAACTATATAGCGCATTTTCAAGAATTTCAAGGACGTGCAAACCCGTTTTAATACTCCAACCAAACTCCCTCATAAATATTTTCTATTAGAGGTAATCTAAATTCTCAAACTTTGGAGAATTGGTGCAAAAACCTAAATGGCCCATAATTGGCATGAAATTCTTTTTATTGCCTTTCAATTTTTTCCGGGCTCTTTTAACCTCTTTGGACCTCGGATAATAAAATTCCTCAATTTTTTAGGTCCAATTTAACGGTGGCTTAGTATTCGCAAAGGCTAAAGAACCTTTCGCAGCCCTTCCCCGTTTTCAAACAAAGCACACAAACTCACAAAACGGTTTTTATATGCACAATTTCCTTATCAAAATTATCGCGCTTGGTTCATTTTAAGGACAGGATTGAAGTGAAAACACCCAACCAACATGTGATAAGACAAGCACAATAATCAAACAAATTCGTGCATGTGTGCAATAAAGGAAACATGAGTCAAACATGTAGGAAGTAACACTTAATTACATCTTAATGACTCCAAACATTACAAAGCACAAGGATGAATTGACCTATTGTCTCAAAACACTATCAAACAGTCACATGAAAAAAATGGAATGATGTTGTGACTTGGTCATCCAAAGTGTTCATCCATAAACGGTGCAATACAAAAATCTTTTTGGATTTTCTCAAAATTTTATCAAAATAAAATCTTTTTGTATTTTTTAAAAAAAATCAAAAACAAGAATTTATACAAAAAGTACAAGTCATCACACTAGTAAAAATATATCATGAACCTACAACTAGTGTATGACAAACATGCAATCACAATCAACCAAAAGATTTCACATGGGGTGAATCACGTGCAAGCAAACGGGAATCGTGGACAAATAAACCATAAGCCTCTAAATCCGATTTTCTAACCCAAATTGATGTGTAACGAAGTGTGGGGGTTTTGGGAATCGAATTTATTCTTTCATTAACCTTCCTGGGTCTATTTAAAAGCTTGTAACAAAATCGCCTAAGATGACCTTGCCTACCGCAATGTGTGCAAGTGTAAATCGGGCGGTGTGTGTTACCTAAAGGTGGCCCTCTCCTCAAATTTATCGGTTGCTCTCTCCGAATTTGCCTAGGTGGGTCTCTCCTAATGATCCTAGGAGGTTCTCTCACGATGTTCCTATGGGGCGCCTTTTTAACAAACTTAGGTGCCTCTTTCTTAACAATCCTAGGAGGCTCTCTCACACGTGTGGGAATGGGTGCAACATATTTTTCAAGACCAATCCCACCCCTATCCGTTTTGATCTCGACTGTGCCTAAAATCTTATCAAGTTTTTCAGACCTAGACTGCAAATCAAATTTCACTTTACTTGAATCTTTCAATTTCATCTCAAGTTCAACTATCCTAGATTCAAGTACTCGTCTAGAATCCTCACACTCTAAAAGCTGCTTTTTCATAGTCTCCATCAACCCTCTAAGACTATCTCTCTCACCCTCGACGTACTCAAGCTTCTCTTTCAAAATTTTCACATGAGCCCTAAGTTCTTCAACTAAAAAATCATTATTTTTTATGGCACACTCTTTCAACTGAGCTTTCAATTTCAAATTTTCTTTCTTTGTTTTCAAAGTTTCAGCATAAAGTTCATTGAAAGCAGTTTGCAAGTCATGCTCATCTACACTTTCCTCCTCACTTTCATCCACACTCCCATCACTTTCACTATCATCACTAATCACACGGATGGGAAACTCTCGCCTAGAAGCACAAAAAACTTCTTCTTCCGAATCACAATCACTAAGGGTAGAAACATGAGAAATCGGTTTATTCAATTTCTTCTTTAAATTTGTGGTACACTCATGTAACGTGTGACCAACACCCTCACAACAAGGACATCTCTCAGATTCGTTTTCAACAGAAGATTTAAAACAAGAGTTCGTGTGAATTTTCCAATTAATTTTTTTAAAAATTTGACATCGAAGATCATCAAAACCATCAAAAGCCATTTTTGTGCAAAATCAGAATCAAATCACAATAACTTAGTGCAACAGGCTCTGAAACCAATTTGACGACGTGAGAAGTCAAATTGTATTAAAAAAAATAAATCCTCGAAAAATCAAGATCACGCGATAAATTAGCGTAACCCGCTCTGATACCAATTTGAGAGTGCAGCAGCAGCGGAAATATTGCGACTTCTCAAATAAAATCCAGTTTTTAATTAAACCCAAATTTTAGTTAAACCCTAAGCATGCAACTAGGTGTGATTGAAACAATATGAAATCATGCAAGAATTATTCAACACACAAAGTTTAAGGAAAAATCCCCCACAGGGGCAAAACCACTTGTATATCACTATAATTTGTAAGAGAAACGGCTTACAATCGGATTACACTGAAATACAAGATTTTTTGACTAAGAATTACCCTCGGGTATCGGATTCTGTAGTCGCGGCTGGAATATCCCTTTCCAGTAGGGTTGTCGGCTGGAACTATCCCTGTCCAGTAGGGATGCAATGAAGAAGAGAACGGCTTCTCCACAAGGGTTGAACAATAGCAAAGCTTGTGTTCTAGGGTTCTAAAAGATTCACAAAAGTAATTGGGAATTTTTGTGTGAATCAAAAAGATGTTTTTCACATAAAAAAGGTGAAGACTTAGAGTATTTAGGACTCTGAAAATCGTGTATGTAAGTCTTAAAAAATAACTCCCCGAAGTTGGATTTAAATAAGAAAACCAAGGAAAGAGTTTTCAAAAACTGGGACTGCTCGTAATTATCCCAGGCGGACCGGTCCGGATTGAGGGCGGATCGGTCCGGTAGACCGGATCGGTTCTTTTAATTGCAACCGGATCGGTCCGGTTGACAACGGATCGGTTCGGATATTTATCTTCATCGGTTCGCTATGGATCCGGGGTCTACTGGACTTCGAGCAAGCGGATCGGTCCGGTATGGGGCCGGATCGGTCCGATTTTCCCAGAAAAATAAAATCCTTTTAAAAGCCTCATTTTGCTTAAAAAAACTTACTTCTTATTTTTATAAAAAGCATTTTATAAAAATTTCCCAATACTAAATATGAACTTTAAGGAACGTAAAAACAAAATTTTACCAAGTTCATTCTCGCAGAGGCTATGATGTTGAAGACGCTTTGATATTCGGATCCGTTGATGTAGATGCAATCTTGAATTTCTTCAACGGTGTAACGGCGTATGACATACATATTGATAACGGACAAAAATGTCCTTACAGCCTAGACATTGTGAATAACTATCAATTAAACTTTTTGGACATATCTAAATTACAATGAAAGATATTATGAGTTATAGTAGGCTTTGGTATGATTGGGGCTTAGTCATAAATGAGAAGAACTGGGGCTAAGAATAATCGAACATATTCTATAATGCGAGTGAATTCGGGAGAATGAGAATGGATCACGAAGATATGAGTGAACCAATGACTGTGACTAGTAGTATAAGAGTGTATTAGATACTAATATTTAATTAAAGGGTAACTAGAACCTTCGGGTAGAAAGTAATACTCGGGAAAATATGATAGAGAGGGATATTCGTGTATTGATTTGTACGTTAAGTATTCGAGAGATATATCTATATATGGATAATATTTATAGGTTAAGTGTATACCATTATGGATTATATTATAGGATAAGTGTATACCTATACAGACTATACACTACACCAAATTTGTCGAATTATCACGGTCATTGACCTTGACAAGTTCAACTTGTCAAGGTCAATGACCGTGACAATTCCTAGGGTGACAATTTTTTTTTCACGGACTTATCACAGTCATTGATCGTGATAAATTCATTAGAATTATCATGGTCCTTGACCTTGAAAAGTTTATCACGGTTAAGGACCGTGACAAGCCCGTGACAGTTGTTAAAAAATTGTCACGCTCAATGACCATGACAAGCTCGTGACAAGTTTCTTTGTCAAGAACTTGTCACGGTCAATGACCATGATAATTCTGGACAGAACTAAAAAAAAATCTGCTGGGCATTTTGGCCACTGCCACTGACCAGCAGTATATTTGTACCTGTTATAGTAACGTTGTACCTATTCAAGAATAATATATCCAAATAAAATAGAGATAATGCAAATATACATTCAAAATAGAGACAATATGCATCACGATATAATCCAAATATAATTCCAAATGTACCAACTTAAAAACAATTCAATTCAAATAATGTCGCTACATGTCTTGGGTAAGGTTAGATTTGAGGATGTGAGTAGCCCACACGATATACGAATTGGCACACCCACTAATATATATCGTGCCGCATTGTTCGCGCAATCACAATGGGGAGTTCTCCTTCCCAGGCATCACATGCGTGACGAGAACCTTGGACTCGATATCTTGAAGCTCACATCCATAAACTAGCACACCCTGAACGATATTCGGGTCCCTCAACCCCTGCCTTATCCACAGGCCATTAAATATGTCCAGTATAAACATGCTCGGCCAACTAAGTGTCGACATAGATTGGTTGAAGGGAGCCAAATAGGGAAGTGGATAATTAAAATAAGAGCTGAAACGTGTCGGCGATGAAGCAACGAGGTCCACATCCTCGTCTTCCTGCACCTCCTCCTCCACCACCTTCTCCTTCCCTTTTCCCTTACGGTTTGCATCCAACGAATGCTTCATGAATGAGAACATATCTTGGACCGTCGCCTAGAAACGTGATAGCTTCGCGTCATGCGAGTCCACCATTCGAGCCAACCCGGTGTCGCTCATCTCCAATCCGATGATCCTAGATTTATCCACTCGTGAGCTCACCCCCTTGCGTTCAGCGCCAAGCACTTGGCTGAGTGCATCAGTGGACAAAGATGCCTTGTCGGCATCAGACTGCGACTCATGCACTTCCTTAAGCTTGTCATGGTCATTGAGGTCAAACACATAATTAGTAAAATAAGGAAATTATAACGTAATTAATAAAAAGTCAATTGTCGGATTACTTACAATCGTGGCCGCGACGCTCGGGGAAACCTCCTTATCCTTCCCATTCTTCGTCCGAAGAGCCACATAAGTATAGAGCCCATGTGGCCTACCCCCAGGGCCACTCCCTGTCCCTTGAAATAAAATAAAGTAAAATTAGTATCGGCCCCGCAAAGTAAAATAATGCAAAATAATATATTTCTGTAGTTATAGAAAAATTAAATCTTACCATCATCCTATGCTCCACCTCAGCATAAGATGTTCGTCCAGTGTAGTACACGTCCGTATTTTTTACCCAATTTTCCCTCCCCGATTGGGGAGATGCCAATTGTCGCTCCCCGATCTCATTGTCAATGAACCTTTGCCATTGTGCCAATGAGATCGGCTCCTTCGGCGGGACAGATTCACACATTCAGATAATGGACTCTCGTGTCTTCCCAAAGTAATGGGTCCGCATATTTTTCTTCCACGTCTTGTGTTTCTCCCTCAACTGCTCAAAGACGGAATCGCATAGCTTTGGATCCAGGCTGAATTGTTCTTGTCCAACAAATACAATGTTTGTTGCGAATAAATGTAAATATAAATATAAAATTAAATCGAAATCGAAATCGAAATATTCAGTTAAATATAAATATAAATACTTTACCTGTAGTGCCACCCAAACAACTAAGTTGAGCTCATATGGAACCTCCTTCCAACTAATGTACCCCGGGCCGATGATCATCTTTACCAACTCGAGGGATCTCGCTAATAGCCCCGATTTGTTCTCGATGGCTATCTCCAATTTTCCATATGTGGGGAGCCTAGGGGCCGAGGATCCCTCGTCGTCTTCGCTACCACCGAGCCTAGACGACATCATCATAACCAGCATCATCATCCTCGCCTTAATACCTAAAGGAGACATTTGCTGTAACAAAATGTTATTAGTACAAATCAAAATGAATTAGAAGAAGACATGCAAATATGTACAATTACTACAAATAAAAAGGAATTGTTATTGTTAAACATCCCCCCTCATACCTGCCCCCTCCCCTCCTTCCCCCACCACACACACACACAAACAACGCCACCCCACCACCACACACACACACACACACACACACTTGCTGCCCCACCCGCACCACACATACACACACTGCCCCCCCCTCCCCCCCCCCCCATATATATACACACAAACACACATATATAAATGGAAGAGAGAGAGAGGGAGAGAGAAACCAACCTGAAAGTAGATAGAGAGAGTGAGAGCAAATATGTACAAATCAAAATAAATTGTTACTACAAATATGTACAATTACTACACACACACGCACACTACACATCCCCACCCCCACCCCTACTGCCCACACACACGCACACTACACAAGAGTGAAAATTATGAAGTGCAAAGTAATTAAAAGCATTAAAAATGGATGTTTCGATACAAATTGGAATATTTATTACAAATTGAAAAATTGTTTAAAATTCGGGTTATCATAAAAAATGGATTGATATTCGGTAAGAGCAACCAAGTCATCCACGCTACTATTTAGACGCTTTGGCACGTGTTGGACAATTGACCATGACTCGTTATTGATATACTCCGAGTAAAACACTTGGTTAACCTTTTGAAATGCACAAACAAATGCCTTAAATTTTAAACTTTGGTAGTCATCGTCAATGTTTATCGTGATATCTTCACGAGCACTTGAACCGTGTACATCATCAGTAACCTCATTCTCTTCTGCTTCATAAACCCCGTACGCATCATCAACTAAATCCTCTAACATGTTATGATCTACGTCGTCCCCTTCTACATCTATCCTACTTGTTGAAGGTTGGTCGGAGACAAAAGTAACTTTCAATTCATTGTGAAAACTCCAAAATCGATAATTATCTTGCATACTCTATCTTAACAAATGTAGTTCAACTGTTTTCCATTCAAACACCTTACCATCTCTTACACCTAGCACACAGACACGAAAAATCTTCATCATTATGACATCTCTTTGCGTATTTCACAAATTCATTAGCACCTCTGCGAAACACATCCCCCATTCTATTTGTCTCACCCATCCACTCTTTGTATTTCGGATATCCCATTATAGCTACCACAACTAATCACCTATTAAAGGTAGGAAGCGTATATTCATGGATTAGTATAAACAAAACTTAGATTAATAGTATGTTTCATTTAATTATGTCTTATTTATATTTGATTTTTAAATTTCTAATTCAAATTCAATTTATAATAGAAATTTCTATTTCCTCTATCTCCTCTAAAGGGTGAGTGGTCCTATCCCATTCAAGACCGTATTTTTCTATAATATACTTAACAGCTCATGCACATTGTTATGATTTAAGAAAAATTCGACAGCATATTCCTGTAGTTATCCAAGTACACGACGTAGATTGGCAAGTGTGAGTGTTATTTCAATTGATCAATTGAAATAACAATCCCACTTGTCAATCTAGTATGAACCTAGAGAACATTAGGATATGATTGCAGAACTTCCTCCAAAAGTAACAACTTTAAGCCACTAAGAATATTATTATACAGAAATTATGCAGTCCCAAATTGTCCAAACGGGACAATTCGAGAGATATCATTACAGGGGTAATGACTCTCGAACGGGTCTAAGGGCTATTGAATGCGTACGCATAAGAACTAGAACGTTAGTATCTATGCGCACTATATGTAGTTTCAAGTATGTTTCATTTAATTATCATACTATATATATATTGTTCATTATACAAAGTAATTTTTAAAAAAAAGTTGAAAAATCCCACCCCCATATGGACAATAATCCAGTGGTCATGCCACTTTTTAAATTAACCACCCAAAATCAATCCACTATAATCCAACCGCAATGTCAATAATAAATGCGTATCCCGTACTCCTTCTAATTCATCTACTCAATTAATTATTTTCATCAATTAAAGTATACAATTATTAATTTACTAATTTACAATGAGGGGAAATCCTACTTTCATATATTAATTTACTAAAAAAATTAATAATAAATCAATTCGTTTACAAGGGATATTACTTACTAAAATTAACCCACACACGCGCACACACACACACACGCACGCAGCCCCACCCCCCCGTCACATCCCCCGCATCTTTTCCCTCTCTTTCACATACGCACAAACACGCACACTACACACACATATACACACACACGCACATACACACACACACACATGCATCCCCCTCCCCCTACCCCCTCCCCCCCACACAAACAGCCCCACCCCCACCACACACACACACACCCTGCCCCATCCCCACCCCCTTCCCCCACCACACACACAGATTAACACACACACACAAACACACAGACACACACTTATATAAATGTAAGAGAGAGAGAGAGAGACCAACCTGAAAAGTAGAGAGAGAGAGTGAGAGCAGTGCGTAGAGAGAGAGAGAAAAATTGGAGGGAAATAAATCGGTGAGGAAAAAAGGAGGGGAAAGGGTTTTTGCTGTCAGATTTGTCATGGTCATGTCATGATCATTGGCCGTGGCAAGGACTTGTCACGGCCATTGACCGTGATAAAAACCGCATGTTTTTTTATCACGGTCAATGATCGTGACAAGGCTAGCCGCTAAAAGCGTGCCAATTTTCCCATTTTGGTGTAGTGATATGATAGGTTGAGCGTATACCTATACGGATTCTATTTATAGGTTGAGTGTATTCCTATACGGATGACATTTATCGATCGTGTGTATACGTGTATGAATTTTAATGTAGGTTGAGTGTATACATAGGAACTTTATTTATAGGTTGGGTGTATACCTATAAACGATATATGAATAAGTTGTGTGTATGCCTATTATGGGCTTTCTTATGTATGTGAACATACCTACACTTCTTGCTATCATGGGAGGTCTGCGTCATGTACAGTCTTATCCTAACGATCCCATTGGGGGGATTTTAGACTTGTGCCTTAAAACATAGAACTTAGGGATTGATCAATACTTGTGTGTATGATAGTGTGACCAGTGATTTGGGTGCGTTTGTATGTGCGTAGCCCAAGGGCTTAGAAAACAATATTCGCCTCCAATATGTCTTGATTTGATTTATGGTTCGAGGGTGATGCCCGAACCGATAGTACTTGATTTAGTACGAGAGGTACATGGACTTGATAACCAAGTATGCGTACTTCGCATCACTGTTCTTAGCTCGAGGATCCTAGAGATGTATATATAAATAGTGTGATATATATATATATATATATATATATATATATGGATGTGAATTTATCATACTTGTGTGTAATGTAAGGAGGATATATAGTGTATATTTAAAAGTGATTTAAATATGAGATATTCTACTTAGTGTTATAAAGTAGTAAATTTAGATAGTGTATATCAAAAAGTAATATAATTGTGAGATAAGATACTTAGTGGGATATAGTAGTAAACTTAGATAATGTATATCTAATGACGAATTAAATAGATCAACTTAATGAAGTGGCTTAATGATAACATACGTGAAATGCTAATTATGGTTTAATGATAACATACGTGAAATGTCAAATATAGTTTAATAATAACATACGTGAATTTTAGTTATTAGTATTACGATAAACGTACTGTATGGGCGGTACGGTGGAGTTAAAGAGAAATTTAACTAAGGACTAAATGAGAATTAAAGGGTGTACTGTAGTGTACTGTATGGGCAATAGGGGTGCGCTAAATCGGATATAGTTAGTTATTTATTGATGAAACCTAGTGGGATAGGTAGCATAGCTAGGTAAATGACGTTAGGCGTGCACATTAGTTGAGATGTGAGAAACTCAAGGGAGTGTATGTTGAACCAACATGTGTAATCAATAAATGTTTTTGAAGTGTGACAAATACTTACTAAATGTTTTCAAAATACTTTGGGCTCTGACCTGTTTCCAAAAATATTTTCAAAACCTTTTAGGTGTCCAGCCACAGGGACACCCAACGTGATGATATGTTCTAGGGATGCGTAACTGCAGTACTTGTGGATGCTTGAAGGATTTAAATTATACGCTTCAGCCATTTCATTCCTAGAGTAGGATGCAGTTTCAGTTATTTCATTTGGGAATGTTTCCCCTTCAGATTTAGATCAAACTTTGTATTCATATTTAATCTATGTTGGACTTTTATATTAGACTTGGTACCAATGTTTTATTCGAATTTTATTTATATAAAATCTTGTGATGATTTAGACTTAGTTACTATGTGTATGATTTTATTTATTTATTCGAATGTCGTTATTGAGTTAATAAAAGATAAAATTTGGCACCAGTTTATTTCAAACGTAGGTGGTTAATAATTTAAAACGTTTTCGACAGTGATGCTAAGAATGAACAAAATGAGTTTCCCATTTTATTTTTATGAAGGATTGATCACTCGATATTTAAATATGCGGGGTGTCACAGATGGTATGATAGCATCAGGTTCTAGTGTCCTTAGGATTTGTGTGGCTTTTTACGTTTTTGCATAGAATTCTTTGCTATAGAGACTTATTATAGGATTGTTGCATTCCTCTATGTATGGGACTTACATTCTTTTACTATTAAGTATAATTGATGTGATTCATATACGAGTTCAGTTGGGCTTTGTCCACCGAATAGTATAGGACGACCAGCGAGGGCCGTCAGAAGGAGTGCGAGAGGAGAGGATCAATAGAAGACATAGTGTATTATGAAAACGGTGATCGAGATAGAAGTCACCATAATTATTAGTCAGGAAGGTGACAATGGAATAATCACTCAGAAGTAGTAGTTTCCCCAACCACCGTCGTAGATAATGGTGGTGCAATTTGAGACCCACCCAGCGTAGTCAGTAAAGGGTGGGGGAGTCGAAAGGACTCTTTCAAAGATCCATCTATAAGGATTCGAAAAAAGAGGAAGTGTGATGAGTCATTGGAAGGAGATGATCCAAAGGCAACTGTGTAGGGTGGAGAGTTACGAGGGTCATTCACGACATATAAAGAAGTATATATGGAATAAAATGAGAAATTTGGGTGCAATTTGATCGTAAGATCTTCCATCTACTGTTCAGACAGAGATGCAAATGGAGTGTTGGAACTTATCATAAGTGGGAAAGATAGAGACCAATAGTGAGAGAGAAGTTGACTTGTTTAGCGAACTTCATACTCGACGAAGGGGATACGGAGAAAATAAAAGGGTTTTGTAAGTTGATAATGGACTTATGAGTGGAATACACAAGAGTGGATAGGAAATCCAGCTAGGATGACTAGTGCCGATGTTGTCAAGGTCATACGTTTATAAGTTTACATAAACGTTTCCATGAGGGTTGTAGAATCTATCCACGAGCAAAATTGGATTTAATGGTTATAGTAAGTGACCACATGAGGGTATACCTATTATGGGACCCATTTAAATGATTCAGATCAATTGAATTCCTAACAAGAGATGGTGGATTCAATCAGGGTTGTCGAGGCCAGCAACGAGTCCTATAGGGCCATCGAAGCCAAAGGGATAATGGGGGTAACAGTCGAGTCCAAGACTACGAGGTCCGAGAGAAGGACATGCCGACACGGCCAATGGGTCCATAGATAGGGAGATGTAACAGAAAGGTGTCTTATGCATGGAGAGTAGGGCCACCTATACTGGACTTGTTCATATCGAGATAGTGAGTCCAGCCAAACTGGGAAAGTAGATGAGAATGATGCCAGTGGGTCACAACAGCAAGAGGAGCGAGATTTTCAAGGGGGGATCGGGCTAAGAGATTTAGTCCCAGAGTTTACCAACCCAAGAATGATGGGTTCAGACAGGACCAGTGGGGTCCTCATCAGCAGTAGCATCCCGTTCCTCAGGACCCTCAAGGCCAAGGGAACAGTGGGGGAGGCCAGTAAGGTCATGATTAGAGGCAGGGAGATTTTTGGGCCGATGCTTCAACTGTGGGTGTGTAGGACATAAAGGAAGGTATTGCCCAAAGTGAGGCAGGGGAAAAGCATAGGAGGAGATACTATATGTACGACCATTACAAATGTTCATGGGTCAGTTTTTGGTGCGAGAGTTATGTTCAGGGACTCGACGATCAGGCGAGGCAGATGGCATATAGAAGAAATATTGTTATCTCACCCTAGTGGGTATAGGATTAGTTCGAGTGATATGTGTACATAAAAGTATATGTTTGTTAACATTAGAATTCGAATGTGAGTTGAGTTTAGTGGGTTTGTTGGTAATATCGGCCTAGTTGTTATGAATATATTTACCGTTGGGTAGCGGAGCTCTTTTCAGTGTCACCCGTAGGTGAGCGGGTGTGGGTACTAAGAAATTTTTTATTTTAGGAATTGCTAATTTTGCGAGTTCTGAAAGAAAAACTTATTATGATATTGTGTAATGACTGGATACCAAGAGTTTGAGCGATAGTAGATTGTGTGATAAGCTATCGTGTTTATTATTCCCGGGTGAGATGTATTGTTTTGCTAGACATCACCTGAAGGAGGGTGAGCCCATATATATATATATATATATATATATATATATATATATATTGTATTATATCGTAGACTTCGGTGACTATGTTGTCTTGTTATATTTCATCTCGGTGCGTAGTGACTTTTTACTGAAGTGATTCAGGATACTTTGCGTTCATTATCGAGCGGAGAGATATAACTCGTTATTTGTATAGTGCTAAAAACTTGTGATAATGGGAGTGTCTTGTAGTATGACGTCTTTAGTCATACGAGAGTGGACGAGTAGACTTTTTATGTCAGCAAATGGGAATTCGAGGCTACATGTTATGGACTAAGGGCTTAATGGATCTCGACGACCAGTAACGTTAGATAGTTGTGTATCGGATGGTCCTTATTTGGATTTTGCTCTGCGAGACATCCCACTCATAAAACTTAGCGAATGTTGGAAGTTAGGACAAGTTTGTTGTTTAGGAAATGGGTTTAACACCTTAGTTATTGGGAGTATATGATTTTAACTACACTACACCAAAACTGGCGATTGGTCACGGCCAAAATCCCTGACCAAACCTGTGGGTCGCGGACTTGGGCCGTGACCATTTCGGGCGTGACCATTTTCGTGGGTCGCGGCCCAAGTCCGTGACCAAAAAATGGTCACGGCCGAGAGGGGTCACGGAAGATGGTCGCGGACTTAGGCCGTGACCCATGCCGTGATGGGTCGCGGCTCTAATCCGTGACCCAAAACCGTGACAAATTGGTCGCGGCCAAAGTCCGCGACCCATGTGCGTGACAAAAAAAAATTAAAAAAATTGGTCGCGGCCCTTGTCCATGACCCACAACCGTGACAAATTGGTCGCGGCCAAAGTCCGCGACCCATGTGCGTGACAAAAAAAAATTAAAAAAATTGGTCACGGTCCTTGTCCATGACCCACGACCGTGACAAATTGGTCGCGGACTTTGGCCGCGACCCATGTGTGTGACAAAAAAAAATTAAAAAAAATTGGTCGCGGCCCTAGTCCGCGACCCATTACCGTGACAAAAAATAAAAAAAATGGTCGCGGACTTTGGCCGCGACCATTTTTAAGCGCGACAAAAAAAAGTAAAAATGGTCATGGACAAAGTCCATGACCATATTTATCTGTAATTTAAAAAAAATGTATTTTTTTTTGCCCAATCCTAAAATTGGGGTTCCTGTGAGTGCATCATCGGTTGCTACGAGGTGTTACAAATATTTATTATAGGCAAAACAATAAAAAAAAATCACAAATTGCGAATTGAGAATGTTGTTAATAAACAAATATATATACAAACATAAAAATATTACACGTCTTAATAATTCACAGACCAAAAAAAAATTGGGCAGAGTTTCCTCTATTTTCTTGACATTCCAAAACCTGTAAATGAAAAACCTGCTTATTATAAAGCCCGCACGGCTATAAAATTCAACAATCAAATTATAAAAGCCCGCACGGCCATAAAACTAAACAATAAAAGCCTGCACGGCTATAACACATAAAAAACATTATCCTGAATGTCCACAACATATAAATAATCATCATGTTGTAAAACATTGCCTCCTTCATTTGATCCACGCGCAAAAATCCTACAAATGATAGGATACAAAAAATAAAAGTATCAGTAACCAAGTAATTTTACAAAAAAATTAATTAAGCTGAAAAATTGCATATATGAGTTAAAATTATCAGTAACCAAGTAGAAATATAAAAATTAAGTGTGGAAATAAGCAAATTATCATCGTACTCTCAAACCGGGACCCCCGCGGCTGCGGGGTCAGTTCCTACGAGTTACGTTGGTCCCGTGGGAGGTGTTGGTGCCACCCACGGGGCCGTTCGGGGGCTGTTTCGAGTTCTCACCCTCTAACGCCATGTTTTTAAGCCTAAGTGTGGAAATAAGCAAATTACCGTCGTACTCTCAAACCGGGACACCCGCGGCTGCGGGGTCCGTTCCCACGAGTTACGTTGGTCCCGTGGGAGGTGTTAGTGCCACCCACGGGGCCGTTCGGGGGCTGTTTCGAGTTTTCACCCTCTAACGCCATGTTAAGCCTAAGTGTAGAAATAAGCAAATTACCGTCGTACTCTCAAACCGGGACACCCGCGGCTGCGGGGTCAGTTCCTACGAGTTACGTTGGTCCCGTGGGAGGTGTTGGTGCCACCCACGGGGCCGTTCGGGGGCTGTTTCGAGTTCTCACCCTCTAACGCCATGTTTTTAAGCCTAAGTGTGGAAATAAGCAAATTACCGTCGTACTCTCAAACCGGGACACCCGCGGCTGCGGGGTCCGTTCCCACGAGTTACGTTGGTCCCGTGGGAGGTGTTGGTGCCACCCACGGGGCCGTTCGGGGGCTGTTTCGAGTTCTCACCCTCTAACGCCATGTTTTTAAGCCTAAGTGTGGAAATAAGCAAATTACCGTCGTACTCTCAAACCGGGACACCCGCGGCTACGGGGTCCGTTCCCACGAGTTACGTTGGTCCCGTGGGAGGTGTTAGTGCCACCCACGGGGCCGTTCGGGGGCTGTTTCGAGTTTTCACCCTCTAACGCCATGTTAAGCCTAAGTGTAGAAATAAGCAAATTACCGTCGTACTCTCAAACCGGGACACCCGCGGCTGCGGGGTCAGTTCCTACGAGTTACGTTGGTCCCGTGGGAGGTGTTGGTGCCACCCACGGGGCCGTTCGGGGGCTGTTTCGAGTTCTCACCCTCTAACGCCATGTTTTTAAGCCTAAGTGTGGAAATAAGCAAATTACCGTCGTACTCTCAAACCGGGACACCCGCGGCTGCGGGGTCCGTTCCCACGAGTTACGTTGGTCCCGTGGGAGGTGTTAGTGCCACCCACGGGGCCGTTCGGGGGCTGTTTCGAGTTTTCACCCTCTAACGCCATGTTAAGCCTAAGTGTAGAAATAAGCAAATTACCGTCGTACTCTCAAACCGGGACACCCGCGGCTGCGGGGTCAGTTCCTACGAGTTACGTTGGTCCCGTGGGAGGTGTTGGTGCCACCCACGGGGCCGTTCGGGGGCTGTTTCGAGTTCTCACCCTCTAACGCCATGTTTTTAAGCCTAAGTGTGGAAATAAGCAAATTACCGTCGTACTCTCAAACCGGGACACCCGCGGCTGCGGGGTCCGTTCCCACGAGTTACGTTGGTCCCGTGGGAGGTGTTGGTGCCACCCACGGGGCCGTTCGGGGGCTGTTTCGAGGTCTCACCCTCTAACGCCATGTTTTTAAGCCTAAGTGTGGAAATAAGCAAATTACCGTCGTACTCTCAAACCGGGACACCCGCGGCTGCGGGGTCCGTTCCCACGAGTTACGTTGGTCCCGTGGGAGGTGTTGGTGCCACCCACGGGGCCGTTCGGGGGCTGTTTCGAGTTCTCACCCTCTAACGCCATGTTTTTAAGCCTAAGTGTGGAAATATGCAAATTACCGTCGTACTCTCAAACCGGGACACCCGCGGCTGCGGGGTCCGTTCCCACAAGTTACGTTGGTCCCGTGGGAGGTGTTAGTGCCACCCACGGGGCCGTTCGGGGGCTGTTTCGAGTTTTCACCCTCTAACGCCATGTTAAGCCTAAGTGTAGAAATAAGCAAATTACCGTCGTACTCTCAAACCGGGACACCCGCGGCTGCGGGGTCAGTTCCTACGAGTTACGTTGGTCCCGTGGGAGGTGTTGGTGCCACCCACGGGGCCGTTCGGGGGCTGTTTCGAGTTCTCACCCTCTAACGCCATGTTTTTAAGCCTAAGTGTGGAAATAAGCAAATTACCGTCGTACTCTCAAACCGGGACACCCGCGGCTGCGGGGTCCGTTCCCACGAGTTACGTTGGTCCCGTGGGAGGTGTTGGTGCCACCCACGGGGCCGTTCGGGGGCTGTTTCGCGTTCTCACCCTCTAACGTCATGTTTTTAAGCCTAAGTGTGGAAATAAGCAAATTATCATCGTACTCTCAAACCGGGACACCCGCGGCTGCGGGGTCAGTTCCTACGAGTTACGTTGGTCCCGTGGGAGGTGTTGGTGCCACCCACGGGGCCGTTCGGGGGCTGTTTCGAGTTCTCACCCTCTAACCCCATGTTTTTAAGCCTAAGTGTGGAAATAAGCAAATTACCGTCGTACTCTCAAACCGGGACACCCGCGGCTGCGGCGTCCGTTCCCACGAGTTACGTTGGTCCCGTGGGAGGTGTTAGTGCCACCCACAGGGCCGTTCGGGGGCTGTTTCGAGTTTTCACCCTCTAACGCCATGTTAAGCCTAAGTGTAGAAATAAGCAAATTACCGTCGTACTCTCAAACCGGGACACCCGCGGCTGCGGGGTCAGTTCCTACGAGTTACGTTGGTCCCGTGGGAGGTGTTGGTGCCACCCACGGGGCCGTTCGGGGGCTGTTTCGAGTTCTCACCCTCTAACGCCATGTTTTTAAGCCTAAGTGTGGAAATAAGCAAATTACCGTCGTACTCTCAAACCGGGACACCCGCGGCTGCGGGGTCCGTTCCCACGAGTTACGTTGGTCCCGTGGGAGGTGTTGGTGCCACCCACGGGGCCGTTCGGGGGCTGTTTCGAGTTCTCACCCTCTAACGCCATGTTTTTAAGCCTAAGTGTGGAAATAAGCAAATTACCGTCGTACTCTCAAACCGGGACACCCGCGGCTGCGGGGTCCGTTCCCACGAGTTACGTTGGTCCCGTGGGAGGTGTTAGTGCCACCCACGGGGCCGTTCGGGGGCTGTTTCGAGTTTTCACCCTCTAACGCCATGTTAAGCCTAAGTGTAGAAATAAGCAAATTACCGTCGTACTCTCAAACCGGGACACCCGCGGCTGCGGGGTCAGTTCCTACGAGTTACGTTGGTCCCGTGGGAGGTGTTGGTGCCACCCACGGGGCCGTTCGGGGGCTGTTTCGAGTTCTCACCCTCTAACGCCATGTTTTTAAGCCTAAGTGTGGAAATAAGCAAATTACCGTCGTACTCTCAAACCGGGACACCCGCGGCTGCGGGGTCCGTTCCCACGAGTTACGTTGGTCCCGTGGGAGGTGTTAGTGCCACCCACGGGGCCGTTCGGGGGCTGTTTCGAGGTCTCACCCTCTAACGCCATGTTTTTAAGCCTAAGTGTGGAAATAAGCAAATTACCGTCGTACTCTCAAACCGGGACACCCGCGGCTGCGGGGTCCGTTCCCACGAGTTATGTTGGTCCCGTGGGAGGTGTTGGTGCCACCCACGGGGCCGTTCGGGGGCTGTTTCGAGTTCTCACCCTCTAACGCCATGTTTTTAAGCCTAAGTGTGGAAATAAGCAAATTACCGTCGTACTCTCAAACCGGGACACCCGCGGCTGCGGGGTCTGTTCCCACGATTTACGTTGGTCCCGTGGGAGGTGTTAGTGCCACCCACGGGGCCGTTCGGGGGCTGTTTCGAGTTTTCACCCTCTAACGCCATGTTAAGCCTAAGTGTAGAAATAAGCAAATTACCGTCGTACTCTCAAACCGGGACACCCGCGGCTGCGGGGTCAGTTCCTACGAGTTACGTTGGTCCCGTGGGAGGTGTTGGTGCCACCCACGGGGCCGTTCGGGGGCTGTTTCGAGTTCTCACCCTCTAACGCCATGTTTTTAAGCCTAAGTGTGGAAATAAGCAAATTACCGTCGTACTCTCAAACCGGGACACCCGCGGCTGCGGGGTCCGTTCCCACGAGTTACGTTGGTCCCGTGGGAGGTGTTGGTGCCACCCACGGGGCCGTTCGGGGGCTGTTTCGCGTTCTCACCCTCTAACGCCATGTTTTTAAGCCTAAGTGTGGAAATAAGCAAATTATCATCGTACTCTCAAACCGGGACACCCGCGGCTGCGGGGTCAGTTCCTACGAGTTACGTTGGTCCCGTGGGAGGTGTTGGTGCCACCCACGGGGCCGTTCGGGGGCTGTTTCGAGTTCTCACCCTCTAACCCCATGTTTTTAAACCTAAGTGTGGAAATAAGCAAATTACCGTCGTACTCTCAAACCGGGACACCCGCGGCTGCGGCGTCCGTTCCCACGAGTTACGTTGGTCCCGTGGGAGGTGTTAGTGCCACCCACGGGGCCGTTCGGGGGCTGTTTCGAGTTTTCACCCTCTAACGCCATGTTAAGCCTAAGTGTAGAAATAAGCAAATTACCGTCGTACTCTCAAACCGGGACACCCGCGGCTGCGGGGTCAGTTCCCACGAGTTAGGTTGGTCCCGTGGGAGGTGTTGGTGCCACCCACGGGGCCGTTCGGGGGCTGTTTCGAGTTCTCACCCTCTAACGCCATGTTTTTAAGCCTAAGTGTGGAAATAAGCAAATTACCGTCGTACTCTCAAACCGGGACACCCGCGGCTGCGGGGTCCGTTCCCACGAGTTACGTTGGTCCCGTGGGAGGTGTTGGTGCCACCCACGGGGCCGTTCGGGGGCTGTTTCGAGTTCTCACCCTCTAACGCCATGTTTTTAAGCCTAAGTGTGGAAATAAGCAAATTACCGTCGTACTCTCAAACCGGGACACCCGCGGCTGCGGGGTCCGTTCCCACGAGTTACGTTGGTCCCGTGGGAGGTGTTAGTGCCACCCACGGGGCCGTTCGGGGGTTGTTTCGAGTTTTCACCCTCTAACGCCATGTTAAGCCTAAGTGTAGAAATAAGCAAATTACCGTCGTACTCTCAAACCGGGACACCCGCGGCTGCGGGGTCAGTTCCTACGAGTTACGTTGGTCCCGTGGGAGGTGTTGGTGCCACCCACGGGGCCGTTCGGGGGCTGTTTCGAGTTCTCACCCTCTAACGCCATGTTTTTAAGCCTAAGTGTGGAAATAAGCAAATTACCGTCGTACTCTCAAACCGGGACACCCGCGGCTGCGGCGTCCGTTCCCACGAGTTACGTTGGTCCCGTGGGAGGTGTTAGTGCCACCCACGGGGCCGTTCGGGGGCTGTTTCGAGTTTTCACCCTCTAACGCCATGTTAAGCCTAAGTGTAGAAATAAGCAAATTACCGTCGTACTCTCAAACCGGGACACCCGCGGCTGCGGGGTCAGTTCCTACGAGTTACGTTGGTCCCGTGGGAGGTGTTGGTGCCACCCACGGGGCCGTTCGGGGGCTGTTTCGAGTTCTCACCCTCTAACGCCATGTTTTTAAGCCTAAGTGTGGAAATAAGCAAATTACCGTCGTACTCTCAAACCGGGACACCCGCGGCTGCGGGGTCCGTTCCCACGAGTTACATTGGTCCCGTGGGAGGTGTTAGTGCCACCCACGGGGCCGTTCGGGGGCTGTTTCGAGTTCTCACCCTCTAACGCCATGTTTTTAAGCCTAAGTGTGGAAATAAGCAAATTACCGTCGTACTCTCAAACCGGGACACCCGCGGCTGCGGGGTCCGTTCCCACGAGTTACGTTGGTCCCGTGGGAGGTGTTGGTGCCACCCACGGGGCCGTTCGGGGGCTGTTTCGAGTTCTCACCCTCTAACGCCATGTTTTTAAGCCTAAGTGTGGAAATAAGCAAATTACCGTCGTACTCTCAAACCGGGACACCCGCGGCTGCGGGGTCCGTTCCCACGAGTTACGTTGGTCCCGTGGGAGGTGTTAGTGCCACCCACGGGGCCGTTCGGGGGCTGTTTCGAGTTTTCGCCCTCTAACGCCATGTTAAGCCTAAGTGTAGAAATAAGCAAATTACCGTCGTACTCTCAAACCGGGACACCCGCGGCTGCGGGGTCAGTTCCTACGAGTTACGTTGGTCCCGTGGGAGGTGTTGGTGCCACCCACGGGGCCGTTCGGGGGCTGTTTCGAGTTCTCACCCTCTAACGCCATGTTTTTAAGCCTAAGTGTGAAAATAAGCAAATTACCGTCGTACTCTCAAACCGGGACACCCGCGGCTGCGGGGTCCGTTCCCACGAGTTACGTTGGTCCCGTGGGAGGTGTTGGTGCCCCCCACGGGGCCGTTCGGGGGCTGTTTCGAGTTCTCACCCTCTAACGCCATGTTTTTAAGCCTAAGTGTGAAAATAAGCAAATTACCGTCGTACTCTCAAACCGGGACACCCGCGGCTGCGGGGTCCGTTCCCACGAGTTACGTTGGTCCCGTGGGAGGTGTTGGTGCCCCCCACGGGGCCGTTCGGGGGCTGTTTCGAGTTCTCACCCTCTAACGCCATGTTTTTAAGCCTAAGTGTGGAAATAAGCAAATTACCGTCGTACTCTCAAACCGGGACACCCGCGGCTGCGGGGTCCGTTCCCACGAGTTACATTGGTCCCGTGGGAGGTGTTAGTGCCACCCACGGGGCCGTTCGGGGGCTGTTTCGAGTTCTCACCCTCTAACGCCATGTTTTTAAGCCTAAGTGTGGAAATAAGCAAATTACCGTCGTACTCTCAAACCGGGACACCCGCGGCTGCGGGGTCCGTTCCCACGAGTTACGTTGGTCCCGTGGGAGGTGTTGGTGCCACCCACGGGGCCGTTCGGGGGCTATTTCGAGTTCTCACCCTCTAACGCCATGTTTTTAAGCCTAAGTGTGGAAATAAGCAAATTACCGTCGTACTCTCAAACCGGGACACCCGCGGCTGCGGGGTCCGTTCCCACGAGTTACGTTGGTCCCGTGGGAGGTGTTAGTGCCACCCACGGGGCCGTTCGGGGGCTGTTTCGAGTTTTCGCCCTCTAACGCCATGTTAAGCCTAAGTGTAGAAATAAGCAAATTACCGTCGTACTCTCAAACCGGGACACCCGCGGCTGCGGGGTCAGTTCCTACGAGTTACGTTGGTCCCGTGGGAGGTGTTGGTGCCACCCACGGGGCCGTTCGGGGGCTGTTTCGAGTTCTCACCCTCTAACGCCATGTTTTTAAGCCTAAGTGTGAAAATAAGCAAATTACCGTCGTACTCTCAAACCGGGACACCCGCGGCTGCGGGGTCCGTTCCCACGAGTTACGTTGGTCCCGTGGGAGGTGTTGGTGCCCCCCACGGGGCCGTTCGGGGGCTGTTTCGAGTTCTCACCCTCTAACGCCATGTTTTTAAGCCTAAGTGTGGAAATAAGCAAATTATCATCGTACTCTCAAACCGGGACACCCGCGGCTGCGGGGTCAGTTCCTACGAGTTACGTTGGTCCCGTGGGAGGTGTTGGTGCCACCCACGGGGCCGTTCGGGGGCTGTTTCGAGTTCTCACCCTCTAACGCCATGTTTTTAAGCCTAAGTGTGGAAATAAGCAAATTACCGTCGTACTCTCAAACCGGGACACCCGCGGCTGCGGCGTCCGTTCCCACGATTTACGTTGGTCCCGTGGGAGGTGTTAGTGCCACCCACGGGGCCGTTCGGGGGCTGTTTCGAGTTTTCACCCTCTAACGCCATGTTAAGCCTAAGTGTAGAAATAAGCAAATTACCGTCGTACTCTGAAACCGGGACACCCGCGGCTGCGGGGTCAGTTCCTACGAGTTACGTTGGTCCCGTGGGAGGTGTTGGTGCCACCCACGGGGCCGTTCGGGGGCTGTTTCGAGTTCTCACCCTCTAACGCCATGTTTTTAAGCCTAAGTGTGGAAATAAGCAAATTACCGTCCTACTCTCAAACCGGGAGACCCGCGGCTGCGGGGTCCGTTCCCACGAGTTACGTTGGTCCCGTGGGAGGTGTTGGTGCCACCCACGGGGCCGTTCGGGGGCTGTTTCGAGTTCTCACCCTCTAACGCCATGTTTTTAAGCCTAAGTGTGGAAATAAGCAAATTACCGTCGTACTCTCAAACCGGGAGACCCGCGGCTGCGGGGTCCGTTCCCACGAGTTACGTTGGTCCCGTGGGAGGTGTTAGTGCCACCCACGGGGCCGTTCGGGGGCTGTTTCGAGTTTTCACCCTCTAACGCCATGTTAAGCCTAAGTGTAGAAATAAGCAAATTACCGTCGTACTCTCAAACCGGGACACCCGCGGCTGCGGGGTCAGTTCCTACGAGTTACGTTGGTCCCGTGGGAGGTGTTGGTGCCACCCACGGGGCCGTTCGGGGGCTGTTTCGAGTTCTCACCCTCTAACGCCATGTTTTTAAGCCTAAGTGTGGAAATAAGCAAATTACCGTCGTACTCTCAAACCGGGAGACCCGCGGCTGCGGGGTCAGCTCCTACGAGTTACGTTGGTCCCGTGGGAGGTGTTGGTGCCACCCACGGGGCCGTTCGGGGGCTGTTTCGAGTTCTCACCCTCTAACGCCATGTTTTTAAGCCTAAGTGTGGAAATAAGCAAATTACCGTCTTAGTCTCAAACCGGGAGACCCGCGGCTGCGGGGTCAGTTCCTACGAGTTACGTTGGTCCCGTGGGAGGTGTTGGTGCCACCCACGGGGCCGTTCGGGGGCTGTATCAAGTTCTCACCCTCTAACGCCATGTTTTCAAGCCTAAGTGTGGAAATAAGCAAATTACCGCCGTAGTCTCAAACCGGGACACCCGCGGCTGCGGGGTCAGTTCCTACGAGTTACGTTGGTCCCGTGGGAGGTGTTGGTGCCACCCACGGGGCCGTTCGGGGGCTGTTTCGAGTTCTCACCCTCTAACGCCATGTTTTTAAGCCTAAGTGTGGAAATAAGCAAATTACCGTCCTACTCTCAAACCGGGAGACCCGCGGCTGCGGGGTCAGTTCCTACGAGTTACGTTGGTCCCGTGGGAGGTGTTGGTGCCACCCACGGGGCCGTTCGGAGGCTGTATCGAGTTCTCACCCTCTAACGCCATGTTTTCAAGCCTAAGTGTGGAAATAAGCAAATTACCGCCGTAGTCTCAAACCGGGACACCCGCGGCTGCGGGGTCAGTTCCTACGAGTTACGTTGGTCCCGTGGGAGGTGTTGGTGCCACCCACGGGGCCGTTCGGGGGCTGTTTCGAGTTCTCACCCTCTAACGCCATGTTTTTAAGCCTAAGTGTGGAAATAAGCAAATTACCGTCGTACTCTCAAACCGGGACACCCGCGGCTGCGGGGTCCGTTCCCACGAGTTACGTTGGTCCCGTGGGAGGTGTTGGTGCCACCCACGGGGCCGTTCGGGGGCTGTTTCGCGTTCTCACCCTCTAACGCCATGTTTTTAAGCCTAAGTGTGGAAATAAGCAAATTATCATCGTACTCTCAAACCGGGACACCCGCGGCTGCGGGGTCAGTTCCTACGAGTTACGTTGGTCCCGTGGGAGGTGTTGGTGCCACCCACGGGGCTGTTCGGGGGCTGTATCGACTTCTCACCCTCTAACGCCATGTTTTCAAGCCTAAGTGTGGAAATAAGCAAATTACCGTCGTACTCTCAAACCGGGAGACCCGCGGCTGCGGGGTCAGTTCCTACGAGTTACGTTGGTCCCGTGGGAGGTGTTAGTGCCACCCACGGGGCCGTTCGGGGGCTGTTTCGAGTTTTCACCCTCTAACGCCATGTTAAGCCTAAGTGTAGAAATAAGCAAATTACCGTCGTACTCTCAAACCGGGACACCCGCGGCTGCGGGGTCAGTTCCTACGAGTTACGTTGGTCCCGTGGGAGGTGTTGGTGCCACCCACGGGGCCGTTCGGGGGCTGTTTCGAGTTCTCACCCTCTAACGCCATGTTTTTAAGCCTAAGTGTGGAAATAAGCAAATTACCGTCGTACTCTCAAACCGGGACACCCGCGGCTGCGGGGTCCGTTCCCACGAGTTACGTTGGTCCCGTGGGAGGTGTTAGTGCCACCCACGGGGCCGTTCGGGGGCTGTTTCGAGTTTTCACCCTCTAACGCCATGTTAAGCCTAAGTGTAGAAATAAGCAAATTACCGTCGTACTCTCAAACCGGGACACCCGCGGCTGCGGGGTCAGTTCCTACGAGTTACGTTGGTCCCGTGGGAGGTGTTGGTGCCACCCACGGGGCCGTTCGGGGGCTGTTTCGAGTTCTCACCCTCTAACGCCATGTTTTTAAGCCTAAGTGTGGAAATAAGCAAATTACCGTCCTACTCTCAAACCGGGAGACCCGCGGCTGCGGGGTCCGTTCCCACGAGTTACGTTGGTCCCGTGGGAGGTGTTGGTGCCACCCACGGGGCCGTTCGGGGGCTGTTTCGAGTTCTCACCCTCTAACGCTATGTTTTTAAGCCTAAGTGTGGAAATAAGCAAATTACCGTCGTACTCTCAAACCGGGAGACCCGCGGCTGCGGGGTCCGTTCCCACGAGCTACGTTGGTCCCGTGGGAGGTGTTAGTGCCACCCACGGGGCCGTTCGGGGGCTGTTTCGAGTTTTCACCCTCTAACGCCATGTTAAGCCTAAGTGTAGAAATAAGCAAATTACCGTCGTACTCTCAAACCGGGACACCCGCGGCTGCGGGGTCAGTTCCTACGAGTTACGTTGGTCCCGTGGGAGGTGTTGGTGCCACCCACGGTGCCGTTCGGGGGCTGTTTCGAGTTCTCACCCTCTAACGCCATGTTTTTAAGCCTAAGTGTGGAAATAAGCAAATTACCGTCGTACTCTCAAACCGGGAGACCCGCGGCTGCGGGGTCAGCTCCTACGAGTTACGTTGGTCCCGTGGGAGGTGTTGGTGCCACCCACGGGGCCGTTCGGGGGCTGTTTCGAGTTCTCACCCTCTAACGCCATGTTTTTAAGCCTAAGTGTGGAAATAAGCAAATTACCGTCTTAGTCTCAAACCGGGAGACCCGCGGCTGCGGGGTCAGTTCCTACGAGTTACGTTGGTCCCGTGGGAGGTGTTGGTGCCACCCACGGGGACGTTCGGGGGCTGTATCGAGTTCTCACCCTCTAACGCCATGTTTTCAAGCCTAAGTGTGGAAATAAGCAAATTACCGCCGTAGTCTCAAACCGGGACACCCGCGGCTGCGGGGTCAGTTCCTACGAGTTACGTTGGTCCCGTGGGAGGTGTTGGTGCCACCCACGGGGCCGTTCGGGGGCTGTTTCGAGTTCTCGCCCTCTAACGCCATGTTTTCAAGCCTAAGTGTGGAAATAAGCAAATTACCGTCCTACTCTCAAACCGGGAGACCCGCGGCTGCGGGGTCAGTTCCTACGAGTTACGTTGGTCCCGTGGGAGGTGTTGGTGCCACCCACGGGGCCGTTCGGGGGCTGTATCGACTTCTCACCCTCTAACGCCATGTTTTCAAGCCTAAGTGTGGAAATAAGCAAATTACCGTCGTACTCTCAAACCGGGAGACCCGCGGCTGCGGGGTCAGTTCCTACGAGTTACGTTGGTCCCGTGGGAGGTGTTGGTGCCACCCACGGGGCCGTTCGGGGGCTGTTTCGAGTTCTCACCCTCTAACGCCATGTTTTCAAGCCTAAGTGTGGAAATAAGCAAATTACCGTCCTACTCTCAAACCGGGAGACCCGCGGCTGCGGGGTCAGTTCCTACGAGTTACGTTGGTCCCGTGGGAGGTGTTGGTGCCACCCACGGGGCCGTTCGGGGGCTGTTTCGAGTTCTCACCCTCTAACGCCATGTTTTTAAGCCTAAGTGTGGAAATAAGCAAATTACCGTCCTACTCTCAAACCGGGAGACCCGCGGCTGCGGGGTCCGTTCCCACGAGTTACGTTGGTCCCGTGGGAGGTGTTCGTGACTCTTACGGGACCGTTTAAATGCTGTTTTACGTTTTCACCCTTTGATGGCATGTTTTTAGGCTTAAGTCTATTTTTTATCAAATTTCCGTCATACACTCAAACCGGGAGCCCCATGGCTACGCGGTTCATTCCTATGAGTGACATTGGTCCCGTGCGAGGTGTTCGTGACTCTTACGGGACCGTTTTGTGTTTGTTTTACGTTTTCACCCTTTGATGGCATGTTTTTATGCTTTAAGTCTAATTTTTTTTCAAATTTACGTCGTACACTCCAACTGGGAGCCTCATGACTATGCGGTCGGTTCCTACGAGTTACATTGGTCCCGTGCGAGGTGTTTGTGACTCTTACCGGACCGTTTTAAGGCTATTTTACATTTTCACCCTTCGATGGCATTTTTTATGCTTAAGTTCATTTTTTTGCAAATTTACGCCGTACACTCACCCGGGAGCCCCGTCCCTACGCGGTCGGTTCCTACGAGTCACATTGGTCCCGTGCGAGGTGTTCGTGATTCTTACCAGACCATTTTTTGATTTTTTTACGTTTTCACACTTCGATGGCATGTTTTTATGCTTAAGTCTAATTTTTTGCAAATTTACGTCATACACTCAAATCGCGACTCCCGTGACTACGCGGTCTGTTCCTATGAGTCGCATTGATCCCGTGCGAGGTGTTCGTGACTCTTACGGGACCGTTTGGTCTTTGTTTTAGGTTTTCATCCTTCGATGGCATGTTTTTATAATTAAGTCTAACTTTTTGCAAATTTACGTCGTACACTCAAACCGGGAGCCCCGTGACTACGCGGTCGGTTCCTATGAGTTGCATTGGTCCCGTGCGAGGTGTTCATGACTCTTACGGGACCGTTTTGTGTTTGTTTTACGTTTTCACCCTTCGATGGCATGTTTTTATGCTTATCGTCGTATTATGAAATCGGGAGTCTAAAATATTTTCAACATATTATCCAACAATCAAACCAATAATTATCCCGTACTCCTTCTAATTATCACATATTCCTTCAAACATACTATCCAACAACAAGCCAACAACCAATAATTATCCCGTACTCCTTCTATCATCTAAAAGATTTAATAAATAATGCATATCAATTATATAACTACTTTAGTTAAAGTAAAGAGTACCTGGCGTGTAATGAAGAACTGGTATGTAATGAAGAAGTGGTATCTAATTGGTATGTAATAATGTATGTGAGCATTCAATTTCTATAAAATTGGATAAACAAATAAAAAATATCATAAAGTTTACCATGATATGTGTAGGTAGTAGCGTTGCACCTCTATCCGGATGCTCACTTACTGTGAAATACCAAATCTGAAAAAATATTTACACTCCGTTAAAATAATGGGTTAATTTAAACACGCCGTTAATTTCAGGGACAATATGCCGTTAAAATATGAGGGTCACCCAAAGTCGATTAATATTAACATCCGAAAATCTAAATATGTGATATAAATTGGCTTACCCAAAGTTTTTTTTACTAATATTAACAACCTAATAGGTTGTAAGACTAAAGTTTCAAAAACATTATCTCACACTATTTATACTTTTACATTAAATTATCTATATATACTATATATATAGATAAAAAATATTATCCCAAATTCAAATCATATAAATTATCTATATATACTATAAATACTGTGTATAAATTGTAAAGACATGTAAACTATATATACATATATTAATGGAATCTACATAAATTAATGGAGAAAAAGAATAAAATTTACTTGGGAGAGAGCTGGGGTTGGGGCGGAGCTGGGGCTGGGGCTGGGGCTGGGGCTGGGCTGGAGCTAGGGCGGAGCTAGGGCTGGAGCTAGGGCGGAGCTAGGGCTGGAGCTAGGGCTGCTGCTGCTAGTAGGTTGAAGCTGAGGAATACTCCAACTGATTGATGAGAGAGAATCGCTAGGTCATCAACATCTGACGAGAGAGAGAGAGAAGCGGGCAAATGAAAAAAAGAAATAGCGCGCCTCTTTATTTTTTAGGAATGACCTGGTCACGGCTTTAGGCCGTGACCCACCATCGCAACACACCACACCCTTAGAGCTCTGCCTGCGACCTGATTGATGAATAATGGTCACGGCCTACAGCCGTGACCCCCTTGCGCGACCTACAGCAGCTACCAAATGAGGTATGGTCACGGCCCATAGCCGTGACCCATACCAAGACATGGTCGCGGCCCAAAGCCGTGACCCTCGATCTGTGATGCGCGGCCATTGTCATCCAACCTATAGTGCTTGAATAAGGTATGGTCACGGCCCATAGCCGTGACCCACGCCCAGAAATGGTCACGGCCCTAAGCCGTGACCCTCAATGTGTGTACTCACTTCTTCCTCATGCCATGGGTCACGGACTTGGGCCGTGACCCATCCGCGACCAAGCTTGGAGGGAATTTTGGCGCGAGTTTGGCGCCAAGATGGTCACGACCTGGTCACGGCCCAAGTCCGCGACCACTGTGGTCACGGCCCAAGTCCGTGACCACTTCCAGAGCATCGATAATTTAGTGTGGTAATTAATATGGTCACGCCAAATATGGAGTGGGTCACGGCCCAAGTCCGCGACCAGCTGGTCGCGGACTTGGGCCGTGACCCACTGGGCGTGACCATTCGCAGGATTTGGTGTAGTGCTAAGAGTTGATAGTTATATTTTGATTTAAGGTTGGTAGAGCCATATAATCCTGATGTGAAAACCCGTGTAGAATGTTTACACCATGAGTGGATCGGTGGGATAACCTAGAGAATAATTAAGTTGCAATTAGTAGGTTGGTTGAGTATAACCCTACTGTATGATCATGCCAAGTACGCGAGAACTAGTTTAAAACAAGTATACTACGTTCAATTCATTTGTACAGTAATGGACGGGACATAGGGTGTATGGGCGCCCTAACTAGATGAATTTTTAGTATCATTAACAATCGAAAGGTGTGGAACTGTATGTATAATAAGAGTGAATGAATAAGGGAGTTGACATAGGGGATGATGGAATTCTCCACATTAAAGGAAATGCTTTAGCTGTTAGTGGATAGGCTCATAGTAGTGACAAAAGAAAATAAAATTGCAAAGAGTTGTGTAGGTAGTAAGGTGAATTTTTAGATTAAATGATGGAGTATGTTAGTATGTGATGACTAACGCCAGTTAGTCACTATGTTGAACGGAAAGGGTAGAATGTTGGACTGAAGGATACCGTTGGTGGAGATATAGCGGGAATAATAGAACGATTTACATCTTTAGAAAGTAGTGAGAGGAGATTGAGGTCGAATACAATTCCATTTGTACGTGTTCAGTGGGGCACCACAATGCTAACGAGTCTACTTGGAAGAGCGAGGATGAGATGTGAGACATATATCCTATCAGGTCGTTTTTTTGAATTTGAGGATGAAATTCCGTTATTAGGGGAGAAGTATGTAACACCCCGTATTTTTAATGACTTTTATATTGGGATTAATTAAATTAGATGGGGAAATTAATAGGATATTAATTCTAATTAAAATATTAATTCGCGAGACAAGGGTTAATATTTATTTGTATAATTATATTTAATATTACTTAGTGAATGAGTAATAAATTAGTAAGAATGCATTATGATTATCGCGAGTGAAAAATATGGCTATTACGATAATTTAGTCGGGACGCGTGTGTCAGTCGTATCGGGACTTAAATTTATGAGATTAATGGTAATTTATTTATGGGTCATCCAAATAGTCATTTTAAGTATGCCAGTGTATTTGGAAGGTTTGGATTGGGTCTCGAGGCATTTTTAGGCCAAACTGGCACCCCAAAAGGGTATTTTGATCTTTTGGCTTTTTAGAGTAAAGGGACCTACGAAATTGTGAGGTTAATATTAGCTTATGAGTTGAGGGTGCTAGGGTTAGAGTTAGAAAATTAGAGAAATTCCATGATAGGAGGAAGGAGAGGAGTTCCAAGGCTTCCCAAACCACTTTTGCACCACCACCACCATCGGAATATAAATCGAAAGGAGAGGAAGAGAACTCCACTTTCTTGCACAAATTAGACATAAAATATCCAAGCAAGTGCTTATCTTGCACGTTAATAAAAGGTTATAATACCCGTATGGTGTAGGGTTCATATTTTGATGAGAAATTGATGATCTTGGAGTTTTTGGGACTTAAATACATAAATTTTGGGTAGGATTAGCATGTAGATTCAACCCCTTTGTAATATGAAAATGAAACCAGTACACGTGTGATGATTATAATGGGAAAATTATGGGTTTGATGATTCATATACATTAAGAACTATAAAACTAGGGTTTTCAATGAATATATAATTGAAATCTTGTTTTGGGATTGATTTATGAAGATTCATTGCTGTATTTACGTTAAAAATCATCCCTACATCTATATTTAGTGTTTACATAAGTTGGTTGGAAGTTTGGTAAGAATACATGAAGGTTATGGTGATTAATAATGGTGAAAACACAAAAATCTGGATGAAGAAGAAGAACAATGGAAAAATAAACCAATTCGGCCCTTGGGCGAATCGATTCAGTTTACCCATAATTGTACTATTTCCCTATTTAAGCCTAGAAATTATGAATAACTATCGGGGAAACTTTTTGGACATCTCTAAATTACAATGATGGATATTATGAGTTATAGTAGGCTTTGGTATGATTGGGGATTAATCATAAATAAGAAGAATTAGGGCTAAGATTAATCGAACATATTTTGTAATGTGAGTGACTTCGGGGGAATGAGATAGGATCACAGAGATATGAGTGAACCTATGAACGTGACCACTAGAGTTGGAGAGTATTATATATTGATATTTAATTAAAGGGTAACTAGAATCTTCAGGTAGAGAGCAATACTCGGGAAAATGTGATATAGAGGGATATTCGTATATTGATTCGTAGGTTAAGCATTCGAGAGATATATCTATATACGGATAATATTTATAGGTTAAGTGTTTACTGATACAAATTATATTATAGGGTGAGTGTATACCTATACGATCTATATTATTGGTTGACCGTATACTTATACGGATTCTATTTATAGGTTGAGTGTTTACCTATACGGATGACATTTATAGGTCGTGTGTATACGTGTATGAATTTTAATATAGGTTGAGTGTATACCTATGGACTTTATTTATAGGTTGGGTGTATTCCTATATATGATATATGGATAAGTTGTGTGTATTCCTATTATGGGATTTCTTATGTATGTGAACATACCTATACTACTCGCTATCACGGGAGGTCTGCATCATGTACAGTCTTATCCTAATGAGCCCATTGGGGGGGGGGGGGGTTTAGACTTGTGCTCAAAACATAGAACTTAGGAATTGAGCACTACTTGTTTGTATGATAGTGTGACTAGTCATTTGGGTGCGTTAGGTGTGTGTTTAGCCCTAAGTCTTGGAATTATGTTCGCCTCTAATATGTGTTGATTTGATTTATGGTTCGAGGGTGATACCTGAACCGATAGTCCTTAATTTAGTACGAGATGCACATGGACTTAATAACAGAGTATGCATACTTTGCATAGCGATTCTTAGACCGAGGATGCTGTAGATGTATATATATATATAGATAATGTGATATATTTATATATATGCATGTGAATTTATCCTACTTATGTGTAATGTGGGGAGGATAGATAATGTATATCTAAAAGTGATTTAAATATGAGATAATTTTCTTAGTGTGATAAAGTAGTAAATTTAGATAGTCTATATCTAAGATTAATATAATTGTGATATAACCTACTTAGTGGGATATAGTAGTAAACTTAGATAGTTTATATCTAATGACGAATTAAGTAGACAACTTAATAAAGTGGTTTAATGATAACATACGTGAAATGTTAATTATGGTTTAATGATAACATACGTGAAATGTTAATTATGGTTTAATGATAACATATGTGAAATGTCAATTATGGTTTAATAATGATATACGCAAACGTTAGTTATTAGTATTACGATAAGCGTACTGTATGGGCGGTTCGAGGGAGTTAAAGAGAAATTTAACTAAGGACAAATGAGAATTAAGCGTATACTATAGCGTATTGTATGGGTGATACGGGTGTGATAAACTGGATATTGTTAGTGAGTTATTGATGAAACCTAGTGGGATGGGTAGCATAGCCAGGTATATGATGTTAGGCGCGTACATTAGTTGAGAGGTGATGAACTCATGGGAGTGTACGTTGAACTAACATGTGTAATCAATAACTGTTTTTAAACTGTGATAAATAATTTCTAAATGTTTTCAAACTACTTTGGGCTCTGTCCTATTTATAAAAATATTTTCAAAACCTTTTAGGTGTCCAGCCACAGGGATGCCCAGCATGATGATCTGTTCTAGGGATGCGTAGATTTAGTACTTGTGGATGCTTACATGATTTGGATTAGACTCTTCAGTCATTTAATTCCTAGAGTATGATATAGTTTCAGTTATTTCATTTGGGCATGTTGACCCTTCCGATATTCATTTATTTCAGTTCAGACTTTGTATTCAGGTTTAATCGCTGTTGGACTTTTATATTAGACTTGATACCAATGTTTTATTCCTCTTTTATTTATATAAAATCTTGTGATGATTTAGACTCAGTTACTATGTGTATGATTTTGTTTATATATCCGCATGTAAGTATTGTGTTAATACAAGAAAAAATTTGGCACGAGTTTATTTAAAATGTAGGTGGTTAGTAATTTAAAAAGTTTTCGATAGTGATGCTAAGAATGAACCAAATTAGATTTCTATTTTATTTTTATGAAGGACTGATCACCCAATCTTTAAATAGGTGGGGCGTTATAATAACCTCATTACTAGATATGAGCTCATGGCAGGTCGAAAGGTTAATTTAGAGAAGATATCTATTGTTTGTTCCAATCTGATGTTGCCTACACAGGTTAACATGGTAGATTATATTATTCAAATCCATACCAAGGACACTCCTTTTATTTACTTAGGATGCCCCATTTTCACTATAAGGAAAAAGTGCATTTTATTTGATGATCTTATCCAAAATATCATATAAAAGCTCTGTAGATTGAAAGGAAAATTCTCTCTATAGGTTCAAGGCTCATCCTCATTAGACATGTGCCCTCCTCGATCCCTATTTACACTCTTGCCGCTATTGACCCTCCCATAGCTATTATAAAAAAATATTAAAAAGGTGATGATGGATTTTCTTCTGGGAATTCTCTGATAATCATCCTAAATTTCATTGGTCCAATGGTCATAATTTGTATGGTCCCATCAATAAGAGGGGCTTTGTGATTAGATTCATAAAACATTAGGTCTTCGGATTTAGTGTTAAATTATGGTGGAAATTCAGAGAATAAAAGTCTCTTTAGGCGTTTTTCATGTGGAAAAAATATTGTAAAATCAAACACACTGTTATGTCTCTCCTAAAATATGTTCCCACACATGGTGTAAGATGCTCAAATATAGTGATGAGATTTAATCCAAGATGATTTGGATCATTGGTGAGGGTGAGATAAACTTTGACTAGGATAATTGGAAGGGAGATGGGGCCATTGCTGAGCTGGGCATATATATTTTAAAGACATGCTTGATTGATTCGAAAATTGGGACATCCCAAAATTAGATACTAACTTCCCTAAAATTTTATCTATCTATGTGCTTTTACTAAAGTTTAGGGGTTTCCCTCAAAAGACCGATTGGTTTTGTCTTCCACCCAGTTTGGATCTCGTGCAAATCTTCTTGGAATGTGGTTAGAAATCACAAATATACATATTGATATAATTCTTTCATATGGCACACTAGTGTTCCTAATAAAATTTCTATCTTTTTATGGAGACTCCATAGCAACCTCCTCTCCCTTGATGTCACTATTAGAAAAGTCGGTGTTATTGGCCATTCCAAATACGTTTGTTGCTATATAAGTAGGGAAGAATCATTAAATCACTTATATGGGGAAAGTTAATAGGCTACCAAAGTGTGGGACCATTTTATGGGGTGTTTAGAGTGATATCTTAGAATTCTTCTTTCCGACGCCGACTCGTTATGTGGTGGCATCACGTGGATAAATATTATAAAGGGACTGAGATCCAAATCATCCCAGTATTCATATGTCGGTGTATCTGGATGGTTAGAAATAAAGCTAAGTACGAGGGAGCCCATATTTTCTTACCAAAAGTTATGTATGACATTAATTATCTCATCGATCTCCACAAAAAGATAAAGAGCAATCATAATTCTAATTATAAGGCTACTAACAATATCACTGCCACTATGGAAAAATGGATGCCTCCCACTGGTATGTTCCTCAAGAAGAATGTGGATGGTTGTGCTAAACAAAATTCGAGTCTCTGTGGAGGTGGGGGAATTTTGAGGAATGCTCAAGGAATCTTTCTTAGAGGCTTTGCCCAGTTTCTTTGAGATGGTTCTTATATTCAAGATGATGCTAAAGCTATTCTTATTGGAATTCAGGAGTGTAGTGAGCTCTTTCAGTATTGGATCATTATATAATTGGACACTAAAACCTTATTTAATATTTTGAATCATCCCTTGGTCTATTATAATTATCATTCATAAGATAAGAGAGCTTTCTAAAGTCTTCAACATCAAGTTTTCTCACATCTTCCAGGAAGTCAACCAAATTATTGATTTTTTTGTCAAATCTTGGCATTTACCACAAGTCCTCCTTAACTTCAGATGTTATCTCTTTCTAGAAGAAGGTTAAAGGCATAGTGACAATGGAGAAATTGGGTTTCCTTAACTTTCGATTTAGGTAATTATTTTTGACTTTTAAGTGTCTTGTAAAATTTTACTTCTTCATGTATAATCGTTAGTTTTTTAAGTCTTCTTTTTTCTTGTAATCCACCTGGATGGGACTATTCTATCCATTTTTAATATAATAATCCCAGGGGTATTGTCCTTATTTATTAAGAAAAAACATAAACCCCTTAATCTCTATTGGTGTTTTAAGAATATGATGTGATTACTTCCTCGAGTCAGCTTCGGTCTGGCCCCCAACGGATGGATTTTAATCATGGTACCTTTATTTTTTAGACTCTTAAGTGATAGTTCATAGATTTGAATGTGAGTGAGTTAAGTTTCACCAACAGAAAAGTTCTGCACGAGAAGATTAAGATTTGAGGAATGAAGTGATGGTATACACTTAAACATGATTAATTATATCCTCCTCAACGGAGTCACTGTCATGAATTATGGGACTAAAAGACATTGGTTACTCAATTATATAGGACATACGATTCTTGGACTACTCAAAGAACATACCTGAAATATAAAAAATTCTCTAATTTAAGGTGGGGTGATTTAATATCCTAATAAAAAACTCATTTCATAAGGAAACTAAGACGTCCAATGTTTTTTTATTGGTAGTAAAGGGATGCCAAATTAAAATTGAATCAAAAAATAATTGTTGCATTTTAATTGGAAATTAATTCTTTCAATGATGATTCTAAGATTTGAAAAATAAATTCAACTTTCACTCATTACTTTTGTCTTAAAAGTAAATATAGTTTTAATTGGAATAAATTTGAAGAACTGGAAATAATAATTGGGCATTGTTCTAACTTAAAGGGATAACAAACTTATTTAACCCATGATTCTCATCAACATTTTAAAATTGTGATAGATTAATTCCTTATATTCGCATTTGGATTTCCACCCCATTGGAGGAAATTGATCATGGAATGATGATAATTTAAAAATTTATGGTAGTTCTTTTACATTAAGTGTCACATATTATGGCCATTCAGGATTCCTTCGGCGTGGGCTGGACCCGAAAAGAAAGAAAATGGGGAAATCTCTCTCGACGTGTGTGGGGATTCGAGGATAGGAATCCTCTTTCCGCCACTCATAAGATTTTCGTGGGCAACCATGAATATAAATCAACCGTCATTAAAGGGTAGAAAAGTGTAAAAAATGGAGTCGCCGACCTATTTTTCTCAAAATAAGCAATAGAATATAGTCATCCTCGAAAAAATGTTATCAATAGACAAACTGATGCATACAAAACCAAATGAATCGAGGGTTCAGGGACTAATTTACGAAATGGAAAGGTGTTAGGCACCCATTCCTCCCTTTCGGTCCCTCATGGCTATAATAATGTTCTCCTTTTTCTCCAAATATTATCACGTGAGTAATATGTGTGATAAGAAAATAAGTGAGAAAGAGAAATTATCCTACTCACGTAATGGGAGGAACGAAGAGGAGTCATTATAAGGAGTACACGCAAAAAGAAAATAATAAAAAATATAATATTAGTGCCCACTGAATCATGATTCACTATGAGAAAGTGAATGTGCATGTCAGGTGGGAACACTAATATGTAGGCATGTGAATATGTGAAACACTACTAAATATGAACAAAGGTATCACAATGAGTAAAATAGAGCTCGAATACCAATAATGGCTCAGGATGCCTACATAGCAAAAATAGGCATCAAAGTCCACGTAGTTCGATATATCATAATGGTGGTATTTAACCCATAAACTCAAATTTAGGACTCCTCTTTAGTTGGTTTGTAAATAGGTGCTCAAGTGTAAAAGTATAGAAAATGTGTGGAAATTCGACTTTGGGTTTTATAAGCAAACCATCTTTTTTTTTTATCTTTTTAGTTTTATGAAAATATATTATGTGAATACTAGTAATAAAAAATGATATTAGTTGACATGTGAGAGAGTAAGACTAAATGATATCAAAAGTGGAAGAAAAGTAAATAAATAACACTAATCATACGAATTAGAAAAGAGTGAGAGAAGACCTCCTAGAAGATTTTGCTATTGATTTTTTAAAGGAGAGTGGGATGATTTTATGGTGATGGGACGGCAGTGGAGTATGGGGTGAGGTAAGTGGAAAAAGGTGGTATGGAAGTGAGGAAAGAAAGGTGAAAGAAATGTTGGAAACTTGGATTTATTTGGAGTGGAAGTGCATTGACTTTGAGATAGGGAGTGTTGTCCAAAAGGGGAAACTTGGGATTAAGATCACGACCTTCTTAAATAGTAAACATTATGCTTCAGGGATCTATCGATTGGCATGAGACCTAGCTTGCCTATTAGAATATCCATGGCTTTCTGGCAGATTAAAGTACACCTCTTCCTATAGGCAAGAGGTCTGAAATGCCTATAGGTAGTCTAGAAAGGACATTTAAAAAAAATGGGCATAAAATGCAAATCACAAGTCCAAATCGCACACTATCGGGACCTGTAAGGACATAAATTTTCAATTGAGTCCTTTGTAGTTTTGGATCAATTATGGACAAAAACGTTTGAGTCATAGGATAAAGTTATTGACCATCTTTCAAGCCTATGATATAGTGAAGTTGAAGACGCAGCGACTAAGATATTAAATCTTCATCAAATGCCGAGTTTAATGTGCCTCGTTTCTACGTCAATAACATTGGTTCCACTGCTCCTAAAGTATGAATGCATTTTGAATATATATATATAGGATCTTGGAACATTTTTCATTGAGTGAATTTTTATTTTAAACTGTGGCTTCTTTTTAGAATGTCCCATTAAAACTTTAAAATAAATTTTCTGGGCTAAATATAGAATTTTCAGCCTTTTGGTTTTTCATTCGATATTGTCGTTCGAAAGAGTTTGTCGTTCGAATGAGAATGTCGTTCGAATGAGGTTTGCAATGACCTGCCACTGAAACATCGTTAGAAGTATCATTCTAATGAGACTTCGTTCGAACGAAAATCTCGTTCGAACGAGATTTGGCGGGAACCATTTTTTGGACAGTTTTTGACAGTTTTCCCACTTTTCCCACTACTTTTCCCCACTATCTTTTTGACAGATTTAGCTAGTGCGGGAACAACATTTTTAAAAAGAATTTTTCATAACCTTTTCCTCACTTAGAGTGTTTGGAGAGTGAATTCTTCCAAAGAAAAAGTCCCCTTGAATTTTTGTTAAAATGTTTTAATCCTTAGAACAAAATCAAGGTTTACACACCCATATTGTTTATTCCAAGTTTCAATTTGTATATCCTTGCTTGGAGTGTTTGGCACCGAATTTTTCTCTACCGAGTGTAATACCCCGTATTTTTATGCTATATTAATTTGAGAATTTATTAATATTAATGTGAATTAATTATTTAATAAAAATCCAGAAATTAATTATGTTATAATTATTAACGTGATGAGAGTTAGTAATTATGGGAAAATTTGTTGAATATTACTAATGAGAAAAGTAATATATAATAGTGGCCATATTAAATGTCACGAGTGAATAAAATGATAGTATTTGAAATTTGAGTCGGGACGCGCCCGTATCGCATCGGGACTAAATATTGATAAATAAAAGTAAATATTTTATAAGTTATTCGTATGGTCGTTTTGAGTGCGCCAACGCGTCCGGAAGGGTCGAGATAGTCAGAAATGTATACCCGGGAGTTTGATTTGGGTCTCGGGGCATTTTTAGGCCTAATCAGTACCCCGGGAGGGCATTTTAGTCATTTTGTATTTTTGGGTAATTAAACCCACGAAAATTATAGGGGTTATATCAGATGTTTAGGTTATCTCCTAGGGTTAGATAACTCAAAACACTAGAACGGCCATTGGAGAGGATAGGAAAGAGCTCTCAACGCATTCCAAGGCTCAAAACTCACCCGTTTGCACCGCCGCCGCCGCCAACGCGTAGATCGCGAGACGGGGAACTCAACCACACCAAATTCAACACCAAACCAGATTTCTGAAAATCCCAGGCAAGTGTTTATCTTGCTTATTTCGTTGATGCATCATCCATATTAGTTTAGGAGTTATTAGGATGAGATTTATGGAAGAAAAACCCAATTTGAGATGGGAAATTTTCATGTAGTGATGATTTATATGATATTCTGGAAACCCTTTGTCAGGTAAAGGATTAAGAGTTTGATTAAGAAAAGAGTTCTAATCAGATACAAAAACAAAAAAAAAATTATTCCGGACGATTGGACCGTTGGAATTGGATGAAATATTACAAAGAGTTAGCTGAAGATGAGAGGAAGCTACAGAAAAAAATTCAGCTCGATCGGACCGTTCAATATTTTTTAATATTTTTTTTGCTAGACAGTTTTATGTTTTGAGGACTCTTAAAGATAATAAAAATTCAATTAAAACTCCATTTTAATTCCGATTTCGAAATCGTTTGAAATTATCATCTTTGAAAATAAAATTCAAAATCCTTTAATGTAAGGCGAAATCTATATTTTTGGGATATTTCGCATAAGGAATAATGTAAGTATATATTTTAAAGGGGAGAGACACGCAAGAGAGAGTTACGTTGGAACATAAATGGATATCTACTGACTTGTACATTTGGAAGAATAGAGTCCATGAGGGTTACGTAGTAAGTTGGAAAAACCCTTCGAATTAAAGTTAGAAATGAACCATTATACTTGATAAATAATAATGGGAAAATAAGGATAAATGTTGTGAATGTGGGTTATTGGATAAACCTAAATTGATATAATAAAAGTGGTATATTTATATGATTGTGTATGCATATATTATATACTTGTGAAAATCATGCCCACGCTACTTGCTATCCCTGAGGTTTCCGCGCTCGAACGATCTTATCTCATGTGCCTTATGGGGGATATTGACTCGTACCCTAGAAGATAGAAATCCTAGGTACCGGCTATCGAAATCGGTTGTCACGGTCCTAAGAGACGTGAGGGTATGTACTGACCTCTTGGACTTGGAAACTATGCTTCGCCTCAATATTGTTTGTGTATGTATTTATGCAGTTCGAGAGTGATTCCGAACTTGTATTCCCTTTAGTACGATTGATACGGGGATTGGATAGCAGAGTATGCCCGCACCATAAAATTTTATGTGGGGTGCTGTTAGAATATATATATTATACGAGTATTTAATATATATATGAACTTCTGAAATATGGGAAACTGCCTACTGTGTTATGGTAAGTATGACATGTATAATGACTCAAATTGGAAATAATTGTTTTGAAAAGTATAATATGATATTGAAAAAACTTTATGAATCAATAAAGTTAAAATGAGCGTTTTGTACTAAATGAAATTATCCTTTTTAAACCATGATGTTGTTAAATCTTAAATTTTGAGAGTCAGCTAAGATAAGTTAAATCCATGGGGAAGGATAGTGTGATATATGATGAGATAAACCATTGGGAAGGTTAGTCCGATAGGAGTGCACATTAGAACAGATGCGAGAATTTCTCAAGAGAGTGTCGCACTAATATGTTGTTGCATTGGCCTGTATCAATTTAAATACTTGCTAAACGAATTTTTAAATCATATACACTATTGGGCTCTGACCCGTTTCTATTCCTCTTTCTCTCTTGTATATATATGTATATATTACAGGTGCCCAGCCACAGGGGCGTCTTGTTTAGGATTCCTTGGAAGGAACGTGCTGCAGCTTAAGTGGGAGTTGCAGGCCACTTGCTTAGACGTTTTCATTTACTTGATTCCACTTCTATCATTCTCCTTATTGGGCATGTGTCGCCCTTTCCACTATTTATCTGTTTTATTGGGACATTTGTATTTCAGTTATTTCTAGTACTGTTACTTTGGGATTTATTCAACATGTATGTTTTACTTTAAGTTTTAAATACTGGGATTGGGTTGTTAAATGCTAAATTATTGGATTGATTGTTTAATAAAATAAATAAATAAAATTGGAAAGTAATGTTTAAAAAATGGTTTTGACAGTTAGCTAAATTAAATAGGGTGTTAAATTTGGAAAAGTTATTTTTACGACGGTGATGCTAAGAATGAGCCAACTGTTCACCTTGAGTTTAATTTAATAAAGGAGTGATCGCCCGGTATTTAATTAGGCGGGGTGTCACAGGTGGTATCAGAGCATCAGGTTCTAGTGTCCATAGGATCTGTACGGCTTATTTTTGCTTTCAGCTTAACGTTTTTGCTATAGAGCCCTATTTTTAGGAGTGTTGTGTTCCTGCTTTTACGTTTACGTCTCCAGCCATTTGGGATTTGATAATGATTGGAAACTAATAAAATTCTTCACGTTTCAGATTCCTCCGAGACGTGCACCGAAGGATAGGCGTGCCCAGGCCGAGCAGCCAGCAGCTCCGGCACAAGGCACTATGAATGCTAATGAAGTAGCCGCCATTGTTGCTCAGGCGGTGAATGCCGCACTAGTGGTGGTTCAGTAGGCTCCACGCCAGATTCAGGCAGTGGCGCCAGTACCAGCACAACTTGCATCTGCATGGGAGAGGGTTAGGGATGCTTTTCAGAAGGCGTATCCCCCTGAGTTCTCTGGTAGCTCAGATATCGTCACAGTCAGCCAACGGAAGAAAGACATCCAGCGGCATCTTCGTATGTATGAGTGAACCGACGTGAAAAGGTAGTTATTGGCTTCCTTTAAGATGGTGGGAGCCGCTTTGCAGTGGTGGGAGTCCACTACCACCTTGGAGGAGAGGGACACGGTCCCTATTCAGTCGTTTTGGGAGCGGTTTGACCGCAAGTACTTTCCACCCGCCGTGCAGACTGAGATGAGGCAAAAATTGCTAAATTTGAAACAAGAGAACACTACCGTTGCTGAGTATGAGGAGGAGTTCACGAGAATTCTCACCATAGTTCCAGATGAGGCACCTACTGAGAGTAAGAAAATTTTATTGTTTATGGACGGGTTAACTTGGAGGATCCGTCATCATCTTATATGTAATCTATCTTTGAGTACTTTCACTGATGTACTCAATGCTGCGTTACTACATTACCAGGATCACCGCTTCCATCTGCAAGGAAGCAAGAGAGCAGGAGAGTCCTGCCAGTAGGGCAGGACCGGGGGTAGTAGTGCTAGTGGGGCACCATCTCATGGACAGACTCGTTAGCACGAGCATAGTTCCCATCCGGGGGACCCTGCTAAGTGATTCCGTTCAGGTGATTCTAGACAGGGATTTGGGAGTTATAGGCAGGGCCAGCCTAACCAACAGGGCCAACAGCGTGCTAATCAGGGCCAGTGGCGGGGAGGTAACAGCCAGCAGGGCCCGTGGTCATCAGGGTCAGAGGGGAGGTAACTTCAGAGGTCGGTGTTTTGTATGCGGCAAGAATAGTCATAAGCGCCAGGATTGCCCAGAGGGTAATAGGGCCCCACAGCAGCAGGGTGCCCGTAATGAGCCATAGAGACCACTTTTTCCAGCTGCCCTCCCAGCTCTAGCCCAGGTGCCAGCCCTACCATCCATTCCAGCAGCTCTAGTGCAGCAGGGGAAGTTATAGTACGGACGTGTCTATAATGTCCACCAGGCAGCAGCTCCACAGGCACCACCCGCGATTGAGGGTATGTTTCCTATCCATGGTACTATAGGTCTGGTTTTGTTTGATACTGGGGTGACACATTATTTTATAGCTACGCATTTTGCAAAGACCTTAGGGTTGTTAGCCATAGCAGAGAGCACAGTGACGTGTGTAGACTCACCACTGGGGTGTGGGTCGCTTATCTTCTTTATATGCCGGGGAGTGGGGGTAGAGATTGGTAGTTTGGTATTACCTGCTGACATGTTAGTCTTAGATATGCATGATCATGATGTTATTATCGATATGGATTGGCTCGCAGCTTATAGAGCCATGATTGATTGCTTCGGTGGGAGCATTGTTTTTGCCATTCCGGGGCAAGAGATGTTTGTAGTGGTGATGCCTCGCCCAGAGGGAGGTTCGACCGCTCATTTGTATTATATAGAGGAGGATACCTCTAAGGAGGTTGTGATTCCTTTAGACTTGATCCCAGTCGTTCGTGAGTATTTCGATGTATTCCAGGAGATACCAGGCCTACCCCCCAGTCGAGAGATAGACTTTGTCATAGATTTATTGCCAGATACGAGACCGATAGCATGCGCTCCATACCGTATGGCTCCGGCGGAGATGCGAGAGTTACGAGATCAGATAGAGCAGCTGTTAGGTCAGGGCTTCATTCGCAGGAGTACCTCACCTTGGGGCGCTCCACTCTTGTTTGTGAAGAAGAGAGATGGTTCACTGAGGTTATGTGGACTACCGGGAGTTGAACAAGGTCACGATACGGAATAAGTATCCGTTGCCTCGAATTGATGATCTGTTCGACCAGCTGAGGGGAGCAACTTTCTTTTCGAAGATAGATCTGAGGTCGGGGTACCATCAGCTACGTATTAGAGAGCAGGACATTTCAAAGACTGCCTTCTTGACGAGATATGGGTCTTACGACTTCAGAGTGATGCCATTTGGTCTCACAAATGCTCCAACCGTATTCATGGACTTAATGAACCGAGTATTCAGAAGTTCTTGGATCAGTTGTCATCATCTTCATAGATGACATTTTGATATATTCACACTCCGAGGAGGAGCATGCCGAGCACTTGAGGCAGGTTCTTCAGACTTTACGAGAGCATCAGTTGTATGCTAAGTACGAGAAGTGTGGAATCTGGTTGCGAGAGGTACAGTTCTTGGGGCATGTTGTTTCTGAACAGGGGATAGCAGTTGACCCGAGTAAAGTGTCAGCGGTGAGGGAGTGGGGACAACCCACGACACCGACGGAAGTGCGTAGTTTCTTGGGGTTAGCCGGATACTACATGAGATTCATTCGGGAATTCTCTAAAATTTGACGAACCTGACTCGCAAAGGGGTACCATATGTTTGGGATGATGCTTGTCAATTGGCTTTCGATGAGCTGAAAGACAAGCTTACTTCAGCACCAATCCTTACTTTACCGAAGCCGGGTGTGGAGTACCTGGTTTACACCGATGCCTCTTTATGGGGACTTAGGGGAGTACTTCAGCAGGAAGAGAAGGCTATAGCTTTTGCCTCCCGCAAGCTTAAGCCGCATGAGAAGAATTACCCCACCCATGAACTGGAGTTAGCAGTGGTCGTTTTTGCACTGCCGATATGGAGACATTATTTATTGGGGGAGAAGTTCCGTTTTTTCACAGACCACAAGTCACTGCAGTATCTGTTCACTCAGCGAGAGCTGAATATGCGTCAGCGCAGATAGTTAGAGTTTGTGAAGGACTATCAGTTCGACATATAGTATCATCCGGGGAAAGCCAACGTAGTTACTGATGCATTGAGCCATAGACCGATAAATGAGGTAGCGAACGTCTGGAAAGCGAAGTGGAAGGAGTTGGGTCACCAGGACGCAGTAGCCCGTTCCTTCATATCTGTTATGACAGTCACACTCGAGATTGTTACGAGGGTAATACAGGCCCAAACCACTGACCCGTTTTGCCAGGAACAGATTGTACGACTTTTAGCCGATGGTGCTGAGTCCTATTCTGTTAGTTCTGATGGGGGTTTGAGGTTTAATGGGAGGTTAGTGGTTCCTGAAGGGGAAGAATTGCGTCATGCAGTGATGAACCAATCTCACGGGTCCCGATTTGTGGTACATCCTGGAGGAGATAAGATGTACCAGGATATGAGGAAGCAATACTGGTGGAGTGGGATGAGGAAGGACATTGCTGAGTTTGTGTCCAAGTGTTCTACCTGCCAGCTGGTGAAGGTGGACCATCAGAAACCGTCAGGATTGCTTCAGCCATTGGAAGTACCCGCGTGGAAGTGGGAGAGTATTTCCATGGATTTTATTACAGGGTTGCCTACATCACAGCGGGGCCAAGACTCTATCTGGGTGATTGTAGACCGTTTGACCAAGGTGGATCATTTTCTGCCGGTGCAGACAGATTATACCACAAGTCAGTATGCTCAGTTGTTCATTGCTGAGATTACATGGGGTGCCCCTGAATATTGTGTCAGATAGAGACAAGATTTTCGTATCACGTTTTTGGGAAAGCTTTCAGGAGGCTATGGGTACTGAGTTGAGGTTGAGTTCAGCTTATCACCCACATACAGATGGACAGACAGAGCGTACTAATCAGATGTTAGAGATGTTGGAGGAGGTTGAGAGCCACATATTCCACTGGTAGAGTTTGCTTATAATAACTCTTATCAGTTTACGATTGGTATGGCTCCATTTGAGGCTTTGTATGGCCGTCCTTGTCGTTCTCCAACTTGTTGGCTCGAGGTGGGGGATAACAAGTTGCTAGGACGAAAGGTGATTCAGGAAACCTCCGTGAGGATTGAGATGATCAGGAGTCGCATTCGAGTAGCCCAGGACAGGCAGAAGAGCTACGTCGATGCGAAATGGTTCTTCTGGGAGTTTAATGTGGGGGACCAAGTGTTACTGCGTGTATCTCCTATGAAGGGAGTGATGAGGTTCGGGAAGAAAAGGAAATTGGCCCCGAGGTACGTGAAAACATTTCCCATTATCGATAGGATTGGGCCGGTAGCATACAAATTGGGACTACCAGAGCATTTACATCGCATTCACGATGTATTCCACATCTCGTCGTTGAGACGGTATCTTCGGGATGATATGGCCCATACTCACATCGCGATAGATGAGATAGACTTGCATCCTGACAGCTCTTACGAGGAGAGACCGATTGCTATCCTAGACTATAGTGAGAGGAGATTGAGGTCGAAGATAGTTCAACTTGTACGGGTCCAGTGGGAGGAGCATCATAATGTGGAGGAATCCACTTGGGAGCGCGAGGCCGATATGCGCGAGAGATATCCAGATTTGTTCTTACCAGGTATGCCTTATTTTTCGAATTTCGGGATGAAATTCCATTATTAGGGGGGAAGGATGTAATACCCCGTATTTTTATGCTATATTAATTTGGGGATTTATTAATATTAATGTGAATTAATTATTTAATAAAAATCCGGAAATTAATTATGTTATAATTATTACCGTGAGGAGAGTTAGTAATTATGGGAAAATTTGTTGAATATTACTAATGAGCAAAGTAATATATAATAGTGGCCATATTAAATGTCACGAGTGAATAAAATGACAATATTAGAAATTTGAGTCGGGACGCGCCCGTGTCGCGTCGGGACTAAATATTGATAAATAAAAGTAAATATTTTATAAGTTGTTCGTATGGTCATTTTGAGTGCGCCAACGCGTCCAAAAGGGTCGAGATAGTCAGAAAAGTATACCCGAGAGTTTGATTTGGGCCTCGGGGAATTTTTAAGCCCTATTAGTACCCCAGGAGGGCATTTTAGTCATTTTGTATTTTTGGGTAATTAAACCCACGAAAATTAAAGGGGTTATATCAGATGTTTAGGTTATCTCCTAGGGTTAGATAAGTCAAAACACTAGAACGACCATTGGAGAGGAGAGGAGAGAGCTCTCAAGGCATTCCAAGGCTCAAAACTCACCCGTTTGCACCGCCGCCACCGCCAACGCGTAGATCGCGAGACGGGGAATGCAACCACACCAAATTCAACCCCAAACCAGATTTTTGAAAATCCCAGGCAAGTGTTTATCTTGCTTATTTCGTTGATGCATCATCCATATTAGTTTAGGAGTTATTAGGATGAGATTTATGGAAGAAAAACCCAATTTGAGATGGGAAATTTTCATGTAGTGATGATTTATATGATATTCTGGAAACCCTTTGTCATGTAAAGGATTAAGAGTTTGATTAAGAAAAGAGTTCTATTCAGATATAAACACTAAAAAAAATTATTTCGGATGATCGGACCGTTGGAATTGGATGAAATTTTATAGAGAATTAGCTGAAGACGAGAGGAAGCTATAAAAAAGAAATTCAGCTCGATCGGACCGTTCAATATTTTTTAATATTTTTTTTTTGCTAGACATTTTATGTTTTGAGGACTCTTAGAGATAATAAAAATCCAATTAAACTCCATTTTAATTCCGATTTCGAAACCGTTTGAAATTCTCATCTTTGAAAATAAAATTCAAAATCCTTTAATGTAAGGCGAAATCTATATTTTTGGGATATTTTGCATAAGGGATAATGTAAGTATATATTAAAGGGGAGAGACACGTATGAGAGAGTTACGTTGGAACATAAATGGATATCTACTGAATTGTACATTTGGAAGAATAGAGTCCATGAGGGTTACGTAATAAGTTGGAAAAACCCTTCGAATTAAAGTTAGAAACAAACCATTATACTTGATAAATAATAATGGGAAAATAAGGATAAATGTTGTGAATGTGGGTTATTGGATAAACCTAAATTGATATAATAAAAGTGGTATATTTATATGATTGTTTATGCATATATTATATACTTGTGAAAATCATGCCCGCGCTACTTACTACCCCTGAGGTTTTCGCTTTGGGACGATCTTATCTCGTGTGCCTTATGGGGGATATTGACTCGTACCCTAGAAGATAGAAATCCTAGGTACAGGCTATCGAATCGGTAGTCACGGTCCTAAGAGACGTGAGGGTATGTACTGACCTCTTGGACTTGGAAACTATGCTTCGCCTCAATATTGTTTGTGTATGTATTTATGCAGTTCGAGAGTGATTCCAAACTTGTATTCCCTTTAGTACGATTGATAAGGGGATTGGATAGCAGAGTATGCTCGCACCATAAAATTTTATGTGGGGTTCTGTTAGAATATATATATTATACGAGTATTTAATATATATATGAACTTCTGAAATATGGGAAACTTGCCTACTGTGTTATGGTAAATAAGACATGTATAATGACTCAAATTGAAAATGCTTGTTTTGAAAAGTATAATATGATATTGAAAAAACTTTATGAATCAATAAAGTTAAAATGCGCGTTTTGTACTAAATGAAATTATCCTTTTTAAACCATGATGGTGTTAAATCTTAAATTTTTGAGAGTCAGCTAAGATAAGTTAAATCCTTGGGGAAGGATAGTGTGATATATGATGAGATAAACCATTGGGAAGGTTAGTGTGATAGGAGTGCACATTAGAAGAGAGGCGAGAATTTCTCAAGAGAGTGTCGCACTAATATGTTGTTGCATTGGCCTGTATCAATTTAAATACTTTCTAAACGAATTTTTAAATCATATACACTATCGGGCTCTGACCCGTTTCTATTCCTCTTTCTCTCTTGTATATATATATGTATATATTACAGGTGCCCATCCACAGGGGCGTCTTGTTTAGGATCCCTTGGAAGGAACGTGCTGCAGCTTAGGTGGGAGTTGTAGGCCACTTGCTTAGACGATTTCATTTATTTGATTCCACTTCTATCATTCTCCTTATTGGGCATGTGTCTCCCTTTCCACTATTTACCTGTTTTATTGGGACATTTGTATTTGAGTTATTTATAGTACTATTACTTTGGGATTTATTCAGCATGTATGTTTTACTTTATGTTTTAAATGCTGGGATTGGGTTGTTAAATGTTAAATTATTGGATTGATTGTTTAATAAAATAAATAAATAAAATTGGAAAGTAATGTTTAAAAAATGGTTTTGACACTTAGCTAAATTAAATAGGGTGTTAAATTTGGAAAAGTTATTTTTATGACAGTGATGCTAAGAATGAACTAACTGTTCACCTTGATTTTAATTTAATAAAGGAGTGATCGCCCGGTATTTAATTAGGCGGGGTGTCACACCGAGTTGAAGAGAAGTTTGGGTTTGCTTCTACATACCATAAATAAGAAGTTGCATTGACTTACCTACTTGGATAAAGGCTCCTTGTTCGGGTGGCGATGATCGAAACAGTCCAATCGGTGGATTTCAAGACCGCGGTGGAGCTCCGTGGTTATTCTCTAGGAAGAGGTGGATAAAATAAGTAACGTCGGGGCTAGAACGGAGTCAAGTCGAGTGTTGTAAGTCTTACTATCTTGTATTTGTAAAACCATGCTTAGTGAATTTGTGGTTAGGGCTGTCCGAGGTATTTTCCCGTTGTGGATTTTTCCTCGTACATCGCGGCGTAGTGATTATTGGTGTATTTTTATCTTTTACAAAATTCACCTAGAACACATGCTTAGGTAAAAAGATAAAATTGGTTTAAATCACTACTCATCTTTATTTTGGTGCTAACTAATTATTTGGGTAAAAGTTAATTTAATTCAAGTCGTCACTTAATTTGGTAAATTTGGTTTGGCCTTACTTGATAATATTGAAAATATGACTTAAGCAAATATCTAGGACTTGAAATGAATTAATTGGTTTAAGTGAAATTTAAATTGTGTGTGTGTTTTAATCTTATTTCACTTTGTTTAATATTAATTTGAAAAGAAATTAATTATTTTTGTTTAATTGAACCATCTCCGCTTCCGCATATATTTAAAAGGAAATTGAAAATTTCTTTTTGTAATAAGATTTAAAAATTGGGGGCCTCATGTTCCAACAAGTGGTATCAGAGATGGAGCTCCAACTTATCGCGTCAAAGATCCTTTTTTTTCCGCTTTTATAATTTTTGTGCTCCTTGTATTTTTAGGTGGTTCAATTTTTACTCACTCTCAATTTTTTTTTGTATCTCTCGATGGGACGCCTTAATGATAATTTGTCCATTTATAATGATAATGAAGTTTTTGCTATTCGAGAGGAATATAATGAACTTAATAAGTGTAATGAAAAATTAAGAGAATTAAATTTGAGATTTGCAAAAATAATTAAATTTCTTGAAAATGAAAATTCTTGTTTTAAAACTAAAGTTGAGTTTTTGCAAATCTCCCTATCTCAAAAAGATATTTTTCGTGAAAAGCTCATGGACATAAATTACAATTATAATATTTTAGAAATGTCTAAGAAAGAGAGTGATAGTCGAGAAAAGACTCTTAGGGACATGTTTGCTCACATTGAGGGGGAGCGTGATAACCTTTTAGGTTTAATAGAAAATTTAAAGAAGGTGTCTCGTAAAATTGAGGAGTCTAATTTATTACTTGAGTCCAAAATTTTAAATATGAAAAATGATTTACAAGACTCGAGTAGTAGTTGTAATGGTTCTAGCTCATCTAGTTCCAATATTTCAATTGCTAAAGCTAAAACCATTATTTGTTTTAGAGGGTCGACTTTATCCAAGGAGTTTAGAAAAGGTTACACCGTAAGTATCATTCCTCGTGTTTTCACATGCTTGCATTGTGGTAGGAAAGGGCACCTTACGTCATTTTGTTTTGATCTTTAAATAAGTCCTATGAAGTCTATGTCTAGCATTTCATTAATTTCCAAATCCCATAATTTTAAATATACATCTATATGGGTTCGGAAATCATTCTTAGACGTGCTAGATATTAGATTTGTTGGCTCTCACTTGCTTTCACATGAAACCTCCCTTGCAAAATCTAAAGGTTGAATGTGTTAGTTTTATTTACACACTCTAGCTTTTTGTGCTTCATATTATATATCATTGCTAGGTGTATGCACGTTTAGTCATTTTCATGTCTATGCTCCATGCTTAATCACGTACTAGAATAATGATTTTTGTTTGTCTTCTGTATTATACTTCTTTCAATTTAGGTTGCATTAGATGAAAAATAAAAAAATATTTTTGTTTATAATTTGGGTTTTATCTCTAGGTAATTTAAGCTTAATGAAAATTTCAAATGATTTTTGTTTATCTTTTGAGTATATATTTTTATTTTTTGGTTAAAAATTTCAAAAACTCAAAAAGATTTTGTTTTGTGTGTATTTTGGTTTTACACACATTTCGTGGCATATGTTTGTGTTTGAAACCTCATTTCACTTCCATGTGACTAGAACTTTTGGTTCGAATTTTAATCCTTAAAATGTTCTTTATCTTGCTTACATGGAGTAGCTTAAGTTTGACTTGCTTAATGGATTTACTTTTATATGCCTTTACACATATGCATGAGCTTTTTGAACCTTAACGTCGCATGTTATATTTGAGCTTTGTGAGGTGTTCTCCTACCAATCTTGTCATCTACATATTTGTGACCTAGGAGGACTAGTGCATGTCAAAATCCATTGCACGTGAGATTTGTGTGATATAAAAAATTAATATATATAATTGTATATGGGGAAGGGCTCCGAAAGGATTTATTATCCTTTGCGAATAGTAAGCCACCGTTTGTTTGGACCTAAAAGAAATACGTGGTCCAAAGGCCTAAAAGAAAATATGACATTAAAAAGAAAAATAATTGCGAAGGCCTATGTTTAATTGATATATTCATTCAAAAGAATAATATATATGCTTATTGAGGGAGTTTGGATGGTATATCAACGATTTTCACAATGTCCGTTTATCCTAGTTGCGCTTTCAATGTCATGACTCTATTAGTGTGTAGAATAATCAACATGCTAGGCTTGTATGCATTATGTTTGTTTGTTCATTAGTTCACTTTATCCTGTCACATAAAGGCTAAATTGTAGTTGATAAAGTTTTGCAATCAAATGCGAACTACGTGAACACGTTTAAGTGATTGGGTTTTAATTCATTGGTATCTTGTTCACACCCCAACACTTCCATTTTCATATGACACATGTATGCTACAAGTGTGTGGAAAATCTTATGTTATTTAGTTTTGTGTTATTTTGGTGTTTATATCTATATGTGTGTACTTATGCTTAGCTTGTATCTATTGTGTATACATTTATATGATATTTTGTTTAAGTCTTTGCCATGTTTAGCTAGTCCATTTATGCTTCAATTCAAAATTGGTACCTTGTTTGTTGCGTAGTTTGTTTGATATCACATGCTTAGAATATTATTTATCAATTTAGTATCATTTGTTTTCGCATCATAGTTGGTATTCATTTGTATGGATTAGTTATGATTTTATTGCCTATGTGCTTTAATGTTCTCATCACTTTATGCACTAATGCATGTTTATCTTGTTATCCCATTCTATTTATTCTTTGTTTAGTTTAAGGGGTGTATTTACTTTAATTGGGGAGATAAGTTATATTTTGATTCTTTAGCCTTTGTCTATTCCTGAACAAAAAGGGGGAGAATGATAGGGGGAGAAATGGTATCTAATCCTATTATAATCGTATCTTAGTTTGGGAGATTTAACTTAGGGGGAGAGCAATATCTTCTTAGGTTGATCATAGTTGATAAAGGGGAGAATTAATTTAGGGGGAGTAATTATTTTAATTGCATTTAATATTTCAATATTCCCTATACGTTTAATGTGTTTGCTTAAGTGTACAAGAATTCTTCTAAGTGGAAACTTTTATCATCGGGCAAAGATATTGAGCCTTGGGTTTTTTGAGTCAAGCTATGTTTTTTTATTTTGGGTGGGACATTTTTATTAGTCTAGTAGAGCTTAACGGCCCTTTGGGATTTTTGTTGGTTTTTGTCCCGGAATAGCCAAAGGGGGAGATTTGTAAGGACAAAAAATTTCAATTGAGTCCTTTGTAGTTTTGGCTCAATTCCGGACAAAAACGTTTGAGTCATAGGATAGAGTTATTGACCATCTTTCAAGCCTATGACATACTGAAGTTGAAGACGTAGCGACCAAGATATTAAATCTTCATCAAATGCCGAGTTTAATGTGCCTCGTTTCTACGTCAACAATATTGGTTCCATTTCTCCTAAGGTATGAATGAATTTTGAATATATATAGGAGCTGGGAACATTTTCCATTGGGTGAATTTTTATTTTAAACTTTTGTTGCTTTTTAGAAAGTCTCATTAAAACTTTAAAATAAAGTTTCTGGGCTAAAAATAGAATTTTCAGCTTTCCGATTTTTCGTTGGATATTGTCATTCGAACGAGTTTGTCGTTCGAATGAGAATTTCGTTCAAATGAGGTTTGCAATGACCTGCCACTGGAACTTCGTTAGAAGTTTCGTTCGAATGAAACTTCGTTCGAATGAAAATCTCGTTCGAACGAGATTTGGCGGGAACAGTTTTTTGGATAGTTTTTGACAGTTTTCCCACTACTTTTCCCCACTATCTTTTTGACAGATTTAACTAGTGCGGGAACAATATTTTTAAAAATACTTTTTCATAACCTTTTCCTCACTTAGAGTGTTTGGAGAGTGAATTGTTCCAAAGAAAAAGTCCCCTTGAATTTTTGTTAAAATATTTTAATCCTTAGAACAAAATCAAGGTCTACACACCCATATTGTTTATTCCAAGTTTCAATTTATATATCGTTCCTTGGAGTGTTTGGCACCGGTTTTTTCTCTACCGAGTTGAAGAGAATTTTGGGGTTGCTTCTAAATCCCACAAAGAAGAAGAAGTTTGCGTTGACTAACCTACTTGGAGAAAGGCCCCTTGTTCGGGTGGCGGTGATCGAAACAGTCCAATCGGTGGATTTCGAGACCGCGGTGGAGCTCCGTGGTTATTCTCTAGGAAGAGGTGGATACAAGAAGTAGCATTGGGGCTAGGACGGAGTCAAGTCGAGTGTTGTAAGTCTTACTGTCTTGAATTTGTAAAATCATACTTAGTGGATTTGTGGCTAGGGTTGTTCGAGGTATTTTTTCATTGTGGGTTTTTCCTCGTACATCGCGGCGTAGTGATTATTTGTGTATTTTTATCTTTTGCAAAATTCACCTAGAACACATGCTTAGGTAAAAAGATAAAATTGGTTTAAATCACTACTCATCTTTATTTTGGTGCTAACTAATTATTTGGGTAAAAGTTAATTTAATTCAAGTCGTCACTTAATTTGGTAAGTTTGTTTTGGCCTAACTTGATAATATTGAAAATATGACTTAGGCAAATTTCTAGGACTTGAAGTGAATTAATTGGTTTAAGTGAAATTTAAATTTTTTGTGTGCTTTAATCTTATTTCACTTTGTTTAATTTTTAATTTGAAAAGAAATTAAAATTTGTTATTTAATTGAACCATCTCCGCTTCTGCATATATTTAAAAGGAAGTTGAAAATTTATTTTTGTAATAAGATTTCAAAATTGGGGGCCTCATGTTCCAACAGGACCATTGGAAAGGGAATTTAGAGACATATGAAAATATATGGGACACTCTTTTGTTTGAGATAATAAAGTCAAATGGGGCTCAGAAGCTCCTGATAGCCTTTGGATGGGGGTTCTCAATTTAAAAAGGCAAGTACGCATAAATCGTAAGGCCTATTCCCATATGCGATTCGCTTGGGTTGGAGAGTTGACCAAAGTCAAATGGGGCTCTGGATCACCCGAGGGCCTCTGGATCAGGGATTAGAGTAAAAAAAAAGGAAAGTACGCGTGAATTGTCAGACCGATTCATGCATGGTATGGACCATTAGAAAAGGGATTCAGGGACTTATGAAGGTACAGTGAGCTTTGATCACTTTGGAGAGTTGACAAAAGTCAAATGGGGATCAAGATCACCCACGGGCCCCTAGATCCGGATTTAGAGTAGGACTTTGGGGTTTGAGGAAGAAAGGAATGGTGTTAGGGACCTGAGAAGGTATTTAAAGGGTACTAGGATGGGGTCTCTATAGAGTCCCTCGACGGGCGAGCTTGGTACAAGTGGAGGTCATCGAAAGATAGACACCTTGTGAGTGTTGGATAGTTTATTCTTATATTGGGGATTTAAGAGAGTGAATGTGGATGATTCAAAGGGTTGAGGCTCAATTATGTGGACTTTGGTTAACTCTGAAGACATAAAGAGTTGAGGTGACCGATTAAAAGGGCTGAAGTCAATTATATGAATCTATGTTAACTTTGCGGACCTAAAGAGTTGAGGTAACCGATTCAGAGGGTCGAGGATAAATTCTATGGACATAGGTTAACTCTGCGAACCTAAAGAGTTTAGGTGACCGATTCACAGGGTCGAGGTCGATTATGTGAACATAGGTCAATTATACGAACCTAAAGAGTTGTGATAACTGATTAAGAGGGTCGAGGTCAATTTGCGGACTTGAAGAGTTGAGGTGATCAATTCAGAGGGTCGAGGCTAGTTCTGCGGACTTAAAGAGTTGATGTAATCGATTCATAGGGGTGAGGTTGATTCTACGAACCTAGATCAATTCTGCGAACCTAAGGATTTTTACCGATCAATAGTTATGACGGGTGACATTCTTCAATTTCGAGTCTGCTGGGGAGTATAGTAGTGGTGAGGGCTCTACGAGTACTGAAACACTTTATTTAATAAATTTTCTCAGGGATATTACGTATTCGATTTTATGGGGATTTTTTTTAGAATTTATGTAAATTTTCTAGGCGATTTTTTTTTTTTTTTGTAATTTTTATGACGAAATATGAGTGGTGTGCTGATAGGCATAGTTAGAGGGGTGCTTATCGATATAGAGTATAGACTCCTGGGCTTTTCGGGGGGGGGGGGGTGAAAGGTTACTGCCGATAGGCATGACTAGGAGACTGCCAATTGACACACCCCATAATTCCTTCTAAATAAGGGGAGATCCTATTAATTTTTCACACCTTCATTCAAGTGAATCTCTTCCTTTATCTAGCAATTAGGTTCAAGAGTATTTCTTCGAAATAATTTATGAAGGGTGTATTAGAAAATTCTTGGATGTTTATTGATTACTGGGCTGACCTGGAGTAGCGTGATGCTAAGGCTCTGATATTAGGGTGTGAGAATACCAATGATAGTTTCGAAGCCTATTCTTGATGACAGAGTTTGGGTACTAGAGCTAAAGAATCATTGTTATTTGAAGGTGAAGAACCCAAATGGTCATGTAAGTTATTGTTCCTTTTTTCCATTTTTTTTGTTTCCCATTTATCCTATCCTTAGGATGCTAAAGGGTTTTGGATTATGTACAGGTGAATATCGCATTGTCGAGTATTCATTCTCTTGGCTCGACAGGGATGAAGAAAGTGAGGGATAATCTCCCTCAAGCAATGTGGTTGATGGTGGAGGTTGTTGGATTTGGCCCTCTAGTTGGGGATTTGGATGAGACTCCACCTTCTACAGTAGTGTTGTGCACTCTGGGTGAGAGATGGAGGGACACCACCCATACATTTCATTTGGATGTCAGGGAGATGACAATTACACCCCTGGATGTTCATCAGTTGACTGGGCTGAAGTGTGAGGGTCATGATATAGTGGTATAACGAACTTTTCCTGTATTAGAGGTCGCAGTTCAGGCTGCCCTAGGAGATATCTAACAAATTGTTTCTAAGGAGTCTGTCTGGATATCGGTGTTGAAGGACACCTTATTGTCAAGACAGATTGATGAGACTGGCAATCGGCAGGTGAAGCATCAACTCACCTATTTATTTTTCTTTTGCTGGGAGGGTTCGTTGTGGTGACGAGTGGTGTTGTCAACCACTTGTGATTCCTTCCTGACTTGAGGATCAACTCGGAGATCCATCTATATGACTGGGGGGGCTTTCCACCAGCATCCATTTATGCTTCTCTTGATGCTTTCAGTCAATATTATCGACAAGCCTTTACAGGGACCATCTACCATCTAAAGGTAATACTTAGATACAACTTTTCCTTATTTTATTTGTTGTCCTTCCCATTTTTCCTTTTTGACATTTTACATCGCTTTTTGAAGATGTGGTTCTATGAGGTGATTGGTCATACATTTGGACTAATTTCCCTGAAGGCGAGTGAGGCGGGGAACTTCTTGAGGATGTATCAGTGGAGGAAGTCAAACTAGTCCTTAGTTTTAAAGGATATGCAGGTGGCATTGAATGCCTTGATGAGCAATAAGGTTAGGCTTGGTTTTTATCTTTCTAAGGATTTTATATTTTTTTGCACTTGATAGATTTTTTTGGCTAATCTTTGTTTGGAAACAGGTGATGTTCTACCCCCGGTGTCTGTCCTCTAAGGCTGCAGGGTTACGAGCATGCATGGCCAAATGTGGAGGTTATTAGTGCACGAGTTCGGGAATTTTTGGTACCTGGGGGAAAGTATGGTGAGGCAGGTGATGGAGGGAAAGGTGGAGGTCTCGCCATCAACGCCCATTGAGTTCATGAATCGAGTGAAGTAAATGTCGGATGAGGAGAAAGTAGTGGTGATGGAGGGTGAGCCTTATATGATTTGTACAGACACGATATGATATAATTATATAGACTTCACAACCAATTAGTTGATGCCGTAGTCGATCTACGATGTGGAGGGCATGCCACTACCAGCAGCAGGATCAGGGAAGGGTACTGGTACACCGATGGCTTCATCTCATAGCTTGAGGGTGGCTTAGCTATGGCAAAGGATATTCCTTTTTGGAATCTCTTCTTTCCTTCTTATTATATTCGGTTGGATGGTGGGGATGTTGTCTCGTTGCCTTATCATCGTCAGGCAGAGATAAATGGTTTTGCAGGTCTTCATGAGGAGGTTCTCCGGAGATAAGTATGACTTATTTTTTTTATTTCTCACTTTTGTTTCGATCCTCTTTATTTATTACTGACTTGATTGCTTTTGCTGGATTGGTTCTTTTACAGACTGTTCATGTATCGACATCGTGACTGCGGGGAATTTACGACTGGATTTCTTCGATGTTCAATTATGTGAGGAAAATAGTAAGGTCTTTTATGATGCCACCGACCACTTCTAAGGAAAGCTCCGATTCTAGGAGTAAGGGATCCACCACTCATTTCTTTTCTTGTTCTCTCCATACTAAAAATATGTAAGCATATCGATAAATATATACAAGATGCATTTTCATCATTTTTGTTATTTATCTTGGGTTAAATCACTTATTCCACATGAGCTTTAATTTTTCGCTGATGTTTTATTCGTTGCAAAGGTAAGTAGAAAAGATAAAAAAAAATACTCGATTTTTTTTTTGCAAACAGGTTATCTTTGACTAAAAAAGGTCTCTTTTGGAAAGGTACATGTAAGAGGGTAAGGTAGAAAATTTCTAAAAAGGGGTGATGCCATTCACCTTACCCCTTTGCCTACCTATCGGCATATCGATTAAGTTCAAATCATTTTTTTTTAGTTTTTATTACACTTTTTCTGTATTTAGGATTACTTAGGAATAATAGTTATGATAGCAGGTGGAGCCTTATATTTCCATGTGTGCCTTTAGGTATAAAAGGGGGCTTGGAGAGGATTTCCATCACCACACTTCAATCTACTTTTTATTTTTTCAAGTCTTCTTCTTTTTTTGAAATGGCGTTTTCTATGATCGAAACATTCATGGCTTATCTTGAGGGTTTGATGGCCATGTGCCTCTATAATGTTAATTATTAGGCTTTTATACTTTACATTGTCTCCTTGTGGCACAACCGTTCTCTAGATTGGAATCTCTTAGAAGCGGGATTGCAGTTTTTTTTTATCTAGGAGAACATGTATTTCTCTTTGGCCTGGACGAATTATGCCCCACTTATGAGGAGTTTCTGTGATGTTAGGCATTAATCCAGGTGTTACGACATCTTAATCATACTAGTCCCTTCCCCTCAAGTGTCATTAGTCGAGTTTCTTCACATTTGTCCTTCGATTACCCGACCATTGGTGCATGGAGAAAGTATTATTCTCTCGATGGTATTTAATTTTGTGTGCCAAAGATACTACACTAATAATGACTTTGCTAGTGTTGTAGCCCTTTTTTTACTGTCAGGCTGCTTTTAGTAACCACTGACATGAGAGTGAACCCTCAGGTGGCCATGATTGTGTTATGAATGTCCCACCTTTGCAATCATACTGCTGTCATACTGGTAGAGACTTTTTAGAAACTTGATGTCTGGAAAGAAGGTCGGGCTAATTTTCTACAGGACAACCCTGCGATACTATTCATGTGGTTTTCGAAGAGAGTGCTTCTAGTGGATCCTCCTGAGTACCCCTTGGAGGGCGTTCCTAATTTCTTTTCACGCTATTTTTCCATCTTTGGTTCATCTACGAAGAATTAGGTAAATTGTCTTATGGATCATGGGACTAGGAATCTTTATTGGTCCGTGCCATAGTGGGGCAACCTACAACCAGTTCTACAACTCGGCGACTACCAGTATGTTCAGTTAGTGGGCCTTCATCATACTTATTTCTATTTTCCATGGCGACTTCTTTGTCAAGTGGGCTGAGAGAAAATGGTTCTTCCTCGTATAATCAAATTCTTGAAATGATTATGGAAGAAGATGGTTATGAAGGTCTGTACTGAAGAGAGGGGTAGAGGTGGCTGTGATGTTTGACATTTTGTAGGAGGGCGTCGTGGTTTCCTCCAAGCTGATCAAGGCATACCATCGCATATAGCGAATATGAATGTATAACAAAGATTGGGATTCCTACGGTCCTTCAGGGACTGGGAATGATAATGAGGTGGTACCATATGATAGTTGAAATAGATTTTGACTATTGGTAAGATGTTGATAATATGTGGGTTTGTTGTGTAGGTTAATTTTGAGGTGTTTGGTTTGTGAAGTTTCTAAGAGTGCTGGTTCTTTTTCATTCTGATTGATGATGTGTCATGTAACCACCATATTTTATTTTTTAATAAAAGATGATGATAATTTCTACGTATTTTTTCGTGCCTTTAAAGATTTTTTCTTGTTTGGACTATCTATACCGATCGCTAAGGCATATATAATCTTTTTGTTTGTTTAAATGATGAGAGAGACTAATGTTCTCAAAGGAAGAAAATAATAACATTTTGTGAAAGAGAAAGGATCATGCCCAAAGTGTTTTATGGGATACCAACATACCTTTGTAGGGTTTGAAACTAGCAAGTTTTTCTTTTAAAAGGGTGATTTTTTTTAGGATCAGGTCTTGCTTTGTTCTAAGTAGAGAAGGGGAAATAAGAGATTATTTTAAATAGAAGGGAGGTGAGAAAAGTCATAGCATGACGAGAGTTTGAACTAAGGGTAAAATTTCTTGAGACGGTCCAAATTAACTGGACACGCCATCTCCTCTCCATCGAGGTCCATGAGCATATCTACGCCACCTGACAGGTTCTTCTTTACGATGTAAGGTCCACTCCAGTTGGGCTTGCACTTCCCTCTTGAGTACCAGACATATTTTTAAATTTCCTTAAGGACAATATATCCTTCTTGGACACCGCGGTCCTTTTGACCTTTTTATTGAATAATTCCAAAATACAGCAATGGTACCCTTGTATATGATATAGGTCTTTTAATCTTATTTTCTTCAAGGGCATAAGTTCATCATAGCGGCTTTGCTACTAATCTTCTTTGTTGGCTTGACTTTCTAGCATAACTTACGGGGATGGTATTTCGAGTCCGACGCGTAGGACCACCTCTATGCCATTTAGCAGAGAGTAAGGAGTAGCCCCAACCGGTGTTCTAATGGAAGTACTGTAGCCCTAGAGGTCCTATAGCATCCGGTCGGACCAATCTCTGCAACTTTTAATCATTTTGTTGATTATGGTCTTAAGGCTTTTATTGGTGGCTTTGACAGTCCTGTTGGTTTGTGGTAAGTAATAAGAGGACTTTTACTTTTGGATTACATACTCATCAACTAGTTACGTGACTCCAACTTCGAAATGGATCCCATTGTTAGATACCATTTTGTGAGGAACTCCATAATGTCAAATGATGTTTTTCTGATGAACTTAGCTAATTTCTTTTCATTCAACACTGCATATAACTCGACTTTAACCCATTTTATGAAGTAATTAATGGAGACCAATATGAAATCATACCCATTTGATGCCTTGAGGGTGACTTCCCCGATGATGTCTATGCTTTAAGTGGAGAATGGTCTGGGAAAAGTCATGTTATACAACGCTCGAGGAGATAGTGTTGAAGGTTGGCAAACTCTTGGCCTTTGAAGCATCTTCTGATGTAAGCAGCACGGTCTTGAATCATGGTGGTCTAATAATATCCTTTATGGATGATCTTTTTGGAAAGCATATGACCATTGATATGGGATCCACATTCCCCGATGTGAATTTTCTGCATCACGTCTTCGCCCTCAGCCCCTATATACAATGCAAGTGGGTTCCGTCAAAATTTCTTTTGAAGAATGCGCTGCTAAAATGATGTATTGAGCAACCAACTTGCAAAGGGTCACATGGTCTTTCTTATCAGCATCTTGAGGATACCTACCATGTGTGAGGAGGCGCCAAATGTCATATTACCACAATTCGGCTGTGTTCGGATCTTGTTTTGTAACGAGATCAATGTGGTAGTAGTGAGTGGGTGCTGTCCTTTATCCGACCAGGGGGCCTTGTTATCCCCTTAGGCATATCGACCATAAAGTCCAAGGTCACTAATGCATCGACTAGGATGTTTCTTGAGTGAGGAAGGTAATGGAAGCTAATCTCTTCAAGTAGGGAGGTGAGCTCTTCGATGTGAGCATGAAAGGGTAGGAGCTTATCATCTCTGACTTTTCTTTCTTTGATGATTTACCCCACGATGAAGGATGGATCTTTATTGATATCAATGTGCGTAATTCCTCTTTTGAGGTCGGTCTTGAGCCCCATAGTACATGCCTCATATTTCGTCATGTTATTGGTGCAAGGGAAGCCTAATTTGATTGTAATGGTAGTGTGAGAATCATTGCGAGTGGTCAGGAGTATCCCAATACCATATCCTTTCTTGTTAGCAACTCATCGAAGACCATCTACCACCTGAGCTTTTCATCACAAGTGTAGAGAATGTCCTCATCTGGGAATTCAAAAATCCAAACCTCAGCTCCCCTATGGGATTATCGACAAGGTAGGTGAAAATGGCTCTTCCTTTCGTGGCTTTCTATGTGAGGTACATGATGTTACATTCTACTAATAACTTCAACCATTATGCGACTGGACAAGGTAGGGTTCTTTAAAATGTATTCATTGGATTCATTCTGGACACCAATTTGATAGGGAATGCTAGCATATAGTGATAGAGCTTCTGCATGAACCAAACTAAGGAGACACATGCCTTATCCAATGCAATGTAGTTCACTTCGTACCCTGCCAGCTTTATAGTAGCATAGTAGATAAAGGTTTAACGGTTCATCGGTGTCATTGCCCTCGAAGTTCTCAGTGATTTCCATCGATTTAATTGTCAGAGGCTCAACCTTATGCTTTAAGTCTTCATCCAAGGCTAACTTATCTTCAAAGAAGATCTCCAGACCTAGTTTCATCTTTTTTCCCTATAGGTCATACCATGGCTTAGGGAACCCACAGAAGGTGAAGTACTCACCCTCTTTAATAAACCTTCCATTTAGGGAGTCTCTTGAGATCGTCTTTTTTCTTTCTAAGATCCTCTTTTGGTATGGCCGACGGAGTGCTCTAAGTTCATTCAGTGATGGTTGATATCTTAGCCAGGAAGGGGGAATGGATTCTTTCAAGATTATTAGATCGAGGATTCCTTGTTGGCAGTGACCCAACCCCATTCTGGACATAAAGTGCATATTTTTTAACATCTGAATCACGTTGACATTTTTGTGGGGGCTATGCTCTGGACACACTTGGCCCTTGAATTTTCCTTGGTTGGGAAAGGAAGTGGATCGATCTTAAATTCTAAAAGGAACATGTCATTAAACCCACGCTAAATTTTTAGTCCTAGGTTGCTCGTTCCGATAGCATCTGAGTTGTCATCATCCCTAAGAATGGTGATGACTTAGCCGTTGTCAAAGAACTTCAATTTATGGTAGAGGGAAAAAGATACACCTCAGATACTATGGAGCCAAGGAGTAAATTAAAATAGGCAGGTATGTCAATGACTCGCAACTTAGTTTGAGGGAAAATAGGACCAACCCCTAGTGTGATTTTTGTGGGGACTATAACCTCTCGATGGGTATTATAATAGGCTCACACGGTGATCATCGACCTTTAGAGCTAGTCAATTGAGCATCCTGAGCGGATAGACATTGAGAACATACATGCCATTCACAAGTGCTAGTGGAATTATTTTCCCCATTACTTCGGCTAAGATATCAAGGGCGTAGTTATAGTCATGATCGATTTTGATAATTTCCTCTTCAAAGAAGGAGGGGAGTCTTATTGCAATAAGAGATCCCACCATATGAATGACTTCTTCAAGAGTGGCAGTGGGAAGTATCGTGGGTCCTATGAGGGGTTTTATCAGAACATTTCTATTAGTTAGGAAGACATAAAAAGCTCCCATATAGTAATGTTGGTCTGAGTCTTTTTGAGCTGGTCGAGGACCCTACTTTAATTAAATATCATCTCTGGCATTGAGAGTTCCTCAACGACTGCTGATAGAGGAATTAGATCTTTATAGTGCTACCCAGATCGGGTATGTGTGTTACAGAGGTCGGAAATAACAGGATACCTCTATCTTTATCCACCTTGATCATGTTCGATACCTTATTGATCCCTTATATCAGTTCCTTAAAAGAAATTATTTCGTATAAGGAGGCCACTGAGTTAGTTTCTTTACCGTTAAATTCATCATCTGAGTTGTCAAAATCGTCCCCCCATCTGCTGGAAATGATATCATACTTCCATGAAAAGTTAATACATTCCATAACTTCCACTTATTTTCCATACAAGTCTTCCCATTTACCAAGGAAGTGTTGGAAGGAAGGTACTAGAGGCGCTTACAGTTTCAAAACTGTGAGTAGTTCAGGGAGTACACATTTCCATAATAGATATGACCTGCACAATGATATCTTAAATAAATTCTTCCACTGGTACAAACCATTTATCGAATTATTGAGACCACTTCTGGGCTTGTATGAACATGGTGCTGATCTTTTCACAGTTGTCCTCTCTGAGGGTTATTTCTGATGCAATTTCAGCCCAAATTCCTGAAGCTAATCTAAGACTGTAGGTAATTCTATGCCTCCTCCATCTGAATGTGTACGAGCGATTATGTATACCCTATAAAATAGAGCTTGGTGTGATTCTCATGATGTAGAAGGAAGGAAGGACAAACCTTAACGGGTTTAGGTGAACTGGTGGATGAATCGAGTGTTTTGATGGGCTTGATTATAGTGGAAGGGTCAAATTCTATTTTTTTTCTAAGAGTATGGAATTTACCCCCATTCAGTGTGATAAGATAGGGTTCTGAGTGGTATTGTGCTTTAAATTGGCTGGTAGGACAATAATCCCCATGTCTATTGGATAACATTCTTTAGATGAAAACACCGATCGATGGTGTGCCTGGTGATTTGGTGGAAGTCACAATGGGTGTCATACTAAGGGCATAAAATTTAGTATATTCCTTTTTGACTGCATTGGGATGACTTTCAGGTGTTTACAAGGTAGCAAGTTAGGAGGTAATGTTGATGAATGAGATTAAGGTATTGATTGGCTTATCATACTTTCGAGGTGTGAACTACCCAGTGAGCCTTTTCGGTTCAGATTCAGTTTTCTAACTTGTGACCCCTTATTTGATTTCTACCCCTGCCTCGAGGAGGGCTCTGGAATGAAGGTAATATTGGCCTCCCATTGAAGTTATAATATGGGTCAAGAAGTTTTTTGTTCATAATTCTTATATTCTCTTCTTTTAATGGCCAATTTGTTATAGTAGTTTCTTTCTCCCTCCATCTTCATAAAATTGCTAACTGATTCTCCAAGTTTTTCTTAAGAAGTTTCAGGTTTCTATGGGTAACTTCTATCTCTTCATTATATTTGTTCTGAGTCATAAATTCTCAGGACACATATTTCTAAACATGGATTCTAGATTCTTCGAGTGACAGGAATTATTGGAGGGCACCTTTTTTGAGAGTCTGTTGGAACATCTGAGCCATTACCTCTTCTGATGCTCCGCGGAGAGTCATGGCACGTTGGTAGTTGCGTAAGTGTACAGCTAGAGGTCCGCTGCCTATGAACGTCTCGATGTTTAGCCATTTGAACTTCTTTGGTAGTTAGTATTTTGGATAGGGAGACATTTAGGTGTAATCCATATAGCTCTCTGAGATTTTAACTTGGTTGAACCTTTTAGACAATAACTTGAGATATTTTTTGACCTTATTCAACTATTTTTCTTTGGGATCAATAGGCACTGACAGATTATCCTTAGCTGGGCAAGATTCTGTATTAGTAGCTAAGCTAGTGGAGGCTAATTGGGAGGTGGAGATTGTAGAACATGCTGGTACTCTTCTGGGACCCAAACTGGTTCTGGAGCTTGCAAACCATAGCACAGGGAAAGATGATATCAAGCTCAGGAACCTTGGGAGTCTGAACTCGATGTCATTGCATTTCTTGGAATTCTTCCTGAAGATTGTCGATCTTGACGCTGAGCTAAGCAAGGATTTCAATAAGATCTTAATGGACATTGGCATTTTGGTTAATGTTTTCCATAAATAGTCTTCGAAGGTATTTCTCGAATTCAATAGGAGCAATAGAGAAAGAAGTGGACCGTCAGGGTGGCTTGATGGAAGACTTGAGCCGATAGAGAGCCATGCCAAGACTAGGGCATGCAATCGCACCTGAGAGGAAAAATGATTTTTGTTTTTCCTTTTAATAAAAATAGGAATGTTTTTTGTATACTGATCGAGGGTGAAAAGTAGCATGTGGCAAACGCTGATCGTTGTTTTCTGTTCACCACCTCAATACAAAAACCTAAATTACGACTACACTCAACCGGTGAGTATAGCGGTAAGTCGGGTATCGAAAATATCCACTAAGACGAGTTGCTAGAATTTATATGATTTAATACTTCTAAATAAAAGGGAAAAATGTGATTACAAACTAAAAAGGAAAAGATGCATAAAAGGTAAATATTAATCTAGGCGAGTGTAAATTAAACTAGATTAACAAAGCGGTAAAACTATAGGTTGCGTTGAATATCCCTCACCCGAGTTAATTAGTATAAAATGGATACATGGGTCGATGAGTTATTACGAATGCGTCTCGTTTCGACAGTTAATTAAACTAAGGATTTCCATGACCCTAAATTTTCATAAAATCCTAATATGATTTTGGCGTCAACAAATACCCTGAAAATTACGCACGCAAGGTCGTAAGCACGGGACATACATGATATGCCCCGTCAAATCTCCTAGGCGCAATAATTAGGACAACGCACCCGAAATAGACCCGTAAATACCATCACCAAAGCAAAGCAACGCGTCAACCCGAGTGAGTTCCATTCAAACACAACCTAATTTAAATTGGCTAGAAAGCATATTAAAAATGCGGTAAAGAAAGCGGTAAATAAACACGATAAATCTACACTAGAAAGCAAGTAAAGAATGTAAGTAAACTAATTATGAAAGCATTTAAATTAATCTAGAAATCAGGAATAAAGGAAATATAAGCTATATTAATGGAGATGGAAGATGGTAGCACAAATTACAAGCCCAAATGGGTGTCAATCCAAGAAGAAGTGAAGAAATGAGCTCTCAAACCTCCAAAACCCTAACCTAAACTGCCTAAAACGAATTATATCTGTTATTTACAACAAAATTGGTATTTATACTAAGTGGAATTAAATTAGAAAAGAAAAGAAAAAAGAAAAGAAAAGCCAAAATATCAGCTGGAAACAGGGGATCGATCGATGGCAAAAATATCAGCCCACTGTCTCCCCACGATTTGGCAAAACTGAAGGATCGATCGATCGATAAAGAAGGTATGAGCACACTGCATTCCTTTTCCTCCTCTTTTCTCCTCTTTTGGTTTCATTGTCTTTCTCTTCCTCTAAAATCGTCGTAACTTCTTCGTTCTGAATCGGAATCGTGCACCGTTCGTGGCCACGCGAAGCTTACGAGGAGGGATATAATTTCTGTGTAGATGTTGGGCCAGGTTCCCAAGATGTGAAAAGACTAAATGCCCTTGAACGTGCGATCGTGTACGGAAATCGAGCGGAAAGCGTCCGAACGTCACACTCAGCATCCAAATACCTATAAAAGCTCAATTAACCCTTGGAAAACATGTTAACGTAGAAATCTGAGGTTGTTTGGTTAACGAGCTAAATATAGGGAATAAGATACCCGAGAGGGCTAAAATACGTCGGTTCGAGGGATGAAATACGCAATATTTGCGTATTATCATATACATGTTTTTCTTTTCTTTTTTAAAAAAAGAGAAAATGTTTTTAGTATTTTTGAAAAGGGAAAAGGAAAGTCCTAAGAGTAGTTTTTATTATTAACAACTTGTATTATGTTCTTCCTAGGGTGCAAATGAAAATCCAGGAAGGACTTGAAACTGGGAAAAAAATAGGTTACACGATGCAAGACACGGTTTGACTTGTTTTAAGACTCGTGGACAGGGTCCTATTTGTAAAAATGGGAAAAATAACACAAAATTCGGGCAATAAGGGGACCCAAAACTTTGGCAGAGTTTTGCATTGAAATCGACAGACTAGGTATGAGTGCCCTATAAATGATGCCTATATGAGGTTGATGCATTAGTGGGTGAGTGGAAAGGTTTCCCCCTTTGGCATGACTTCCACGATATACCTCTTGCTTATAAGGTCAATCATTCATCAGTACGTGTGGAAAATCCATTTGATATACCGGAATGTAAGCAAATTGCCTCCCGATATGCATCATGGAGACGATACATGTGAGAGAGAATTTGATATATCTGGCGTACGTGAATGAATTCTCTACCATATACCTCCCGTTGTGGCAAGAGAAACCGTTCGATATACGTTGAAGGTACTAGGCCAATGGAAGGTGAAAATCATATCTCTTCGAATAACTGTGCTCCGTAGGATCGACACCCATTACGAAGTGACCCCAATTTTTGGTCAATATTATAATGCTCAAGTGACGTAATGTGCAAGAATGTATGAGTCTTAATTAGTATTATATAGAGAATTTTATCTGTGCTAAGTGAGAGAAATATTACTACTATGAGGGAGAGCACATAATATGTGAATATCATGGGGAGTAAAACTAAAGAATATCTACATAAACCATTGAGCCTATACAAAGCATGGTCATACATATAAAATGTCAGACATGTGAATATACACAAATGAATAGAAAATATGTACAAAGTGACGGTGACATGTGAATATGTGTGAGTGCAGAAAGTATGTGGATATATACAAGTGAGAGAAATATGGAAGTTTTTGCTAGTGAGACTGAGCACAAATATCTAGAAGTGGGGTGTAAAACATATAAGTAACGTGTGGGTATCTACAAGTGAGAGTGTGTGATAGTGAGACTAACCATGGATATTTATAAGGAATGTGAATCATGTGCTAGTGTGAGTAATTGGAGTGAAACATGGTGACTATATACAAGTTAGTCAAATGTGAAACTTGTGATAGGAAGATGGTATATACATGTAATGGGGTATTATCATAGTAGAGAGAAGGATATAAATATCATGATATGAACAAGGCATATATACAACATGTAAGTATGAGAATAAGAAGAATATAGAAGTGAAGGCATATGTATGCATGTAGAAAAATAGAGAAAAGCGAGAGAAAAGTTAACAATGGATCTAGTTCACACCCATTCATTCCATCCCACATGTTTAGACACATTAATACTAGGATAGTGTGTAAAACTTATATATTTTTTTTCAAGTTTTGTGGTTTTTTATACCTATATATATGAGCTGATTTTTCAATGGTATATTTTGCATATCTTATATATAGTATTGCTTTTGTTTCAAGTCTTTGCGGTCTACATTTAGTCCATGTTTTCCATATACATTATCATTGGATTTTATTTGGCACGCTATGTGATCATATTATTATCTCTCGTAGGGTGCATTGAAATTCTTTTTCTCAACTTGGTAAATTTCAAAATTGGTATCATATTTATTTCTTATTCATATTAGTATATTTTTGCATCAATATTGATATTATTTGATCATAGTAGGGATTATTTGTGCTTTAGTTGCCATGTCGGGTGTTTGTTACACTTTACACTATTGCATGCTTTATTCCCTTATCCCTATGTTTAAAATTGGTATCTTAGGATCACATATGCTTTGTCTATTTTTGAACAAAAACGGGGAGAAATTGTATATTTCCTTTGCATGATTAGGATATCTTTATCATGGGGGGAGTTGTCTTACCTAGGTTAATATTATTTTAGACAATGGTAAATATTTATTCATTTGTGAATTTATACTTGTTATATTCTCTTTCCTGTTGAAGGATTGTGTAAGTGTGCAAGTTTATAGGTTTAGTACAATACGTAAAAGTTTTCAAGCAAAGCAAAGTTACTCAAGTTTGTGTGTCCGTCAGGTGTATGTACCAATTTTCATTTTTAGGGTTAGGGAATGAGTCTTTTTAGCGAGCTTGACAGCCTATAGGATTTTTGTTTCAGTTTTTTTCTTGGAATTGCTAAGGGGGAGATTTGTAAAGATATATTTCCAATCGAGTCAATTTGTATGTAATCGGCTTAATTTGGACAAAACATTTGTGCCATATGTTATTCTTTGTGTTATTGATCCCATAAGCCTGTGACATCTTTAATGATGACGTAGCGGCCAAGCTTCAAAGACTGGATACGTCGTGTCGTGTTTATTATGTAAAGTTTGTCTTCACGTTTACCACGGATCTTATAGCTATGAATGCATATTCAATATGGGTCCTTGGATATTTTTGAGGTCGTTTATTTTTTAACTTTAAATCATTTGGAACTGTTTTTTTTAAAGATTTTTTTTTGTTTTAAGGTCATTAGAACGAAAATTGAACTCGTTAAAATGAAATTGAGTTTTTGTTCGAACGACTTATGATCTCATTAGAACGAGATTAAGATCTCGTTAGAACACAATCTAATGACCATCGAACGACATTCCTCTGCCAAGGATTGCATATATTGTTAGAAGCTCATTGGAAGGATGTTCGAACGAGAAAGCCGTTTCTTTGAATAGAATGTACTTTTGTTAAAACGAAAAGCAAATCTCATTCGAACGAGTTTGCTACTTTTAAATTCGTGTTTTTCTATTTAAGGCCTGTTAGAATAAGATTTTTTAAGAACTTTTAGTGAAATACATTTTACTATATGTTTACCAAAGTTACAAAACCCTACTTTCACCCTTTACGTTTAAATACCCAAGATTCGTATTTATTATGCTTTGATACCTTAAGTTTGGGAACTAAATATTTTTTCTTTACATCTGAAGAGAACTTGTTTCATGCTGTGGACTCTGCGGTTTCTGTTTGCTATGTAGATAATTCTCATCGATGGATACCGAGACGTGTGTGGACTCGAGCTTTGTGATAGTTTTCGTGGGTGGACTCATGTGTTTCATTGTGGGGGAGATATGGAAGATAGAAGATCATCAAGGCTTGTGGGGATTGAGTCGTTGAGTAAGTCCGATGTCTTTTCTTTGTAAAACTGTATCACAGTGATCTCTTGTCTCGGCAGTTCGAGGTTTTTTCCTTTGTGGGTTTCCTCATATATCAGTGTCTTGTGGTTGATTTCTTTATTTTATCTCCTTATCACTCAGATGCATGTTTTAGGATAAAAAGATAAAATTGGGTAAATCGATTTTCCACAATATAGGTTTTAAATTGGTGCTAAGTTCGAATTGGGTTAATTAAGTATAAAGTTTCAATCTTTAAAATTTGACAAATATAAAAATTGGACTTTTTGTTTGTTCGGACCGTCTTTACCGAAGAACACACTGTTAGAGGGCGCTCTCACAAATAGATTTGGTTAGGCTAGACACTATCTTTGTCTTTCTAATGGACTGGATTGAAGATTTGAAGGAGAACATACAATCATCATTTAAGGACCAGATTCTTTGCCCATCAATTATAGATGAGTGGAGGTTCACATAAGGCATACCAAGATAAATTCTTTTAAAAGCCAAAGATCCTACTGTAACATCCAAATTATTATATTTTCTTCTCGTAAATTCATCCCATACATTTTCATTTGTTTTGAATTTCTAGGCTATCTTGATTAAGGTTGTTGTTGAAATTTCTTCCAAACTTCTAACACCAAAACCTCCCTCTGCAGTTGAAAGACAAATTTCTCTCCACTTAATCCATCGAAACTTCTTCCCAATGTCCTTAGTTGATCCCTAAAGGCTAAAAAGATTTCCTATTACATGTAACACTGATTTAGGTGGAAAGAGAGTTGTTATGATTGATTCAGCACAAGCCTACCTCCTTGAGATAAAAACATAGACTTCCATCCTTTTAATTTTATTTAAATTTAATCCACTAAGTCATCAAAGTATATAGCCCTTTTCTACCTTTAAACAAAGGACATCCCAAAATTTTATCGGGAGTTAGAATGTGATATAATTCTTCAATGATCAGTCTTGTGTGATTACTAACTTTTATCCTTGAAGAGAAGCTGCATTTTTAAATATTAACTAATTGGCCAGAAGCTCTTTCATATTTTTGAATGAAATCCATAAAGTTGTCCAAACGTTTCTTATGTTAATTATTAAATATCACAATATCATCTAAAACACTCAAGTTACTAATCAATGGATAACCTATTGGATGGGAGAAAGATTTGATAGTACCTTTAACTATGTGATCATGCAAGCCTCTACTAAGAACGTCAGAAGCAATCAAAAAGAGACTATGGGATAGAGGATATCCTTGTCTCAACCCTCTAGTAGACTTGAAAAAACATGTTGATTTCCTATTCACTATGACTGAAAACCGATTAGAAGAGATACACCTCCACACCATATCAATAATGCCTTTAGAAAAACCAAACGCTCTTATAGTTTTAATAAATAATAACCAAGAAACCCTATCATAGGCTTTTGTCATATCCAACTTTAAAACCATAGTAGAACACACAATTTTCTAATCCAACAAATGGACCATTTTCTTCCCCAATAAAATATTATCTAGAATGTTTCTTCCTATTTTAAAACCTGATTGAAAGGGAGACATAATATTTGGAAGAATAGTGGCGATTCTTGAGGCCAAATTTTGGAAATGACTTTATAAGAAAATGTACATAAACTAATAGGCCTGAAATCTCAGCAACATGAAGGATACTTGACCTAGGGAATGAAACAGATGGTGGTAGAACTCCTAATTTTAGGCAAGCCTTTCCCAAGAAGAAGCTTTAAACTTCATCGATTATATCATTTTTAATAATGATCCAACATTTGACAAAGAACACTCCATCGATGCCACCAATACCTGCTGATCTATTAAGGTTATGAACATAGTGATGAATTTCTTGGTGATATAATCGATGAAGTTTAAAGCTTCTTCTTCTTCTTCTTCTTCTTCTTCTTCTTAAGAAGAAGCTTTAAACTTCATCGATTATATCATTTTTAATAATGATCCAACATTTGACAAAGAACACTCCATCGATGCCACCAATACCTGCTGATCTATTAAGGTTATGAACATAGTGATGAATTTCTTCTTCTTCTTCTTCTTCTTCTTCTTCTTCTTCTTCTTCTTCTTCTTCTTCTTCTTCTTCTTAGGAATGATATTGAATGAATCATCCCATTTTTCTGTATCTCTATCCTTTAAAAGATCATAATACTACTTAACGAAGCACTGCTCAATCTTATGGAAGAATCAACACAATCCCCCTCTCATGTTTTGATTTTGTGGATCCATATTTTCCTTCTAGTATAGTTCGCTACTACATTGAAGAACCTAGTATTTCCATCCCCTTCTTCGATCCATTTAACCTTAGCTTTTTGACTCTAAAATTGTTCATCACATTAAAGAGCCCAATTAAACTTTGCTTTAGTTTCATTCACCTTTTCTCTATTATAAATAGAAGAATCCTTAACAAAATCATTCTCTATTTTAAGTAATTGATCCTCCAAATTGGCCACTTCTAGAAAGATATTCTTACAACTTTCCTTATTCCAATTTTGTAATTGCTTCTTCAATCTTTTAAGTTTAAAGGAGAAAGAATTACGTTTGAATCCTTATGTAGGTTCCTTCTAAGACTTTTGAATTGTCTTAAGGAAGTCCTCATGACTACACCATATATTTTGAAATTTGAACTGACTGGGACGATAGTCATCGCAAGAATTTAAAGTAATCAACATAGGATAATGGTTTGATAAATTCATGTTCAAATGTTTATTCACAATCTATACAAACATTCTTGATTAATAAGGCCCCTATCAATCCTTTCCTAAATTTTGTAGTCATGTCTATTATTAAACCAACCGTATTTGGTTCCTTCATAGCCTCCATCAATAAGGCCTGGATTAGAAATGCAAGAAATAAAGTACATTACTATTGGATCATCTATTCCTCTACCTCCTATCTTCTCAGTACTATCAACAATAATATTGAAATCCCCTACGAATAAAAGAGGCACTTCAGAAGCTTGATTAAAGCTTTAGAAAAATTTCATCCCACAAAATCATCCTTTAAAGTTTGTTCAGTTAGCATAAACTATATTGACTCTACTTACCTCTGAAAGCATTGGATATTACATTTGAAGAAGAAAATTTTGATAAGATTCAACAATGTTAAAATACTCCATATCAAACCTCCAAAACTACCAAATTTTATTGCTCCCAACAGCTCCACAACCTTCAAAATTTATAATTCTTCTAAAGTCTTCCATTTAATCAACTTCCACTATTGATTTAATAACTGATAAAAAGGAATTTTAAAAGTTGTGGTTAACTTTTTTAACCTTCTTTTTTCTCTTTTATTCCCCATACCCCTTACATTCCATATGCTTGTATTGGTCATTGATGTTTTAGGTTGGATAAGTTTTTGCTAGTCTTCATAGCAGCTCTAGTAACACGCTTGAACATAGGATTTTGAATTCTAGTTTTTAATGAATCTTTTTAGCTTTAGTCTTGACTATCACCTGTTCAAGTAATCCCTTTAACATTGACAATTTTTTCTCATTCCTATTCTTAAACCTCTCCAACTTTACTAATAAATCTTTAGTAAACAACTTCAATTCTTCTATAAATGGAACACCCAAATCTTCATTATCTGGAAGAACAAAGTTATCTAAAAAAGTACCCTTATCTTTTTTAGGCAGTTTATTTTCTCTAGGGTATAGGTTTTCATTCTCAATCACTCTGGTATCTCCTTCTGGAATAATTATAGGTTTTATCTTATCTATATAATCTTGAATAATAGATGGACTAATTCTTAACTTTTTTAATTCCACCAATTGAGTTACCTTTTCGCCATTAATTTCACATTCTTCCTCCATGTCTTATTTTTTTATTTTTGTAGCTTCCTCTTGGATCTGCACTTTATCTTAATCACCTTCTTTAATAAATGTCCGTTTGCTTTCTAAATCACCTCTTTCCACCTCTACTGGATTACTTCTTCTCATGTTGTGAGTGCTTTGATTATTAATAATTCATTTAGATTCATCATGACTAAGTGTAGGCACCCCATTATATTACCCCCTAACTCTCCTTAGGTCCCTAGCACCTCCCCTCATCACTACAGATCTAGGTTATACCCCGAGTACTCACCTAAAAGCCTTCGGGCACTCCCAGGCTCTGTTTCACCAAAAGTCAAAATCTTCAGGTCAACCGAGGCTAAATGAATCTTCAAAGGGCACTGAAACCCCTTTCCAACAGTCCGTCCTGTGCGTGATTCTGACCTACCATGTGGACGAATGACCCATTTTCCTCGAAACTCAATCAGGAGGGAACCAAGATCTCCAGGGCTCCATTTGACCAAGGTTAGCTCTTCAGCTTGATTGAGAATGAATGAATCTTCAAAGGGAACTGAAACCCCTTTCCAACAGTCCGCTCCGTATGTGATTTCGACATATGGTACGGACGAACGATCCATTTGACTCTGAAAGGTCGCCGAATTCTTTCGGGGCCCAGTTGACCAAAGTCAACTCCCCGAACCTAATCAAACTCTTTCTAATGTCGAAGTACATCTCCTAACCTTTCCAATGGTCCCCCTCGTGCGTGATTTGTACTTACCATGTGGATGAACGATCCGCTTGCGTCCGACGATCCCCCATCCAATGGACTGATAAATGCTTCTGAGCCATATTTGACCCAAAGTCAACTCCCGAACCCGAGAGAAGTCCAAAGGCCTTTCAAAGGTATCTGAATTACCTTTCCAATGGTCTGCCCCTGTGCGATTCTGATCAATGATTTGCATTCGACGACCGATTTTCCAAAAGGCCTGAAAGACACAGCCAAACGGCAGGTCCCAGACCCTACCTATCGGCAGTGTGCCTAAGCACACTTACCGAATGGCAAGAACAGGGCTATGCCAATAGAAAATGCCCTGGGCTTATGAAAAGGAGGCCCGACCTCACTTACAAGGGGATCCCAGATCTGATAGATATCACTCTCAACAAACTCCGAAAACCTCTCTCGAAGTCAGCGTGATTTTCACACCCAAATCCCTTTCCAACCTTCACGTTTCATCATCATTTTCATCAAACTTGGTGAATTAACTACCCTCCATCATCATCCAAGTCTAAGGGGTGCTCTCCAACATTCAAGATCAAGATCAAGATCTTCAAGAAGGTTCAATTTTCTCAACTCTCTCCATAAATTCTAATAATTTGCAATAACTTGTTTTATTATTTAGTTCTTTTATTATCTTATTTCACACATCCTAATATACTTTTTATTTAGTATTATTTCACATCTCTTATTTTAATATAAATAAAAAACCAAAAAACAAGAAAAAAAGAGTTTGCTCATAAATTTCAAACGGGAATTCTCGTACTTTTCTTACACTTCTCTAACAACTAAAACACTTTTTCTACACACACACACAAATAAGAGAATCCCCAGTTGGATTTATGGGATAAACTCCACCCCTCGTTTTATATGAAAACTACGTGGAATTTGATGCCTCTATAGGCTACGTAGGCGTCTCGGGGTAAAACCCGAGATTCGAGTCGTATTTTTACTTTTCCTCTCATTTTTTATTTCTCTAATCTCCATTCTCTTATATTATATATATACATATATTTGTTCTTAGTGGCGTATTATTCCACATACGTTATCATTCCCTCATAACGATTAACGTAGTGATGATCGCCTAAATCCTATTTTCTAATACCTTTTACACCTTCCTACGGACGACTCGCTTTACCTCTTCCATGGTACAAGTGCTGATTCCTGTCTCCACTATATATACACATGCACACATATCACGGGGAAAATAAAAGGAAAATAGCAAAAACTCATGAGAGACCGAAAGGGCGAAATGGGTGCCTAACACCTTCCCATTTCGTAACTTAGTCTCCGAACCCTTTTTGATTCATTTTGGTTTCGTACGCACTAGTATGTCTTTGGATGCTGTCCCTCGGGATGGCTTCCCTTTTTTCTTTTGTCTGTTTTGAGTAAAATAGATTGGAAAATCTAATCTATCTACATTTTTTCACCTCACCTCAAATGACGCCTACCGAAGCGCTCCCGAGAGGGACGCGTGAGACCTAAGGATCCTCACTCTCGCACGACCCTCCTGTCGCAAGGATCGGGATATGAAATGGGGATGGCCACAGTGGAGACTCTGTTGGGGACTTTTGTATGTTTATTTTGAGGGCTAGACTATATTTACATGGGTGTTATGTTTGCATATACTCTCCCCCATTTCGCATGTTCCCCTTTACTACTCATGTGTACCCTATGCTTATGCTTCTATTCACACTTGTAGAAAATTCTCCATGTACACTTCGCACCATGTGCACCTAGGGTTACATATATCCACATGTTGCACACATCACCCATTCATACTTAGTATATCATTGGTACTTATACTTTGCTCCCTGTTTGGCATAATAAAAAAAGGTACTCTCATTATAAGATACTAATAAGAGGATCATGAATGATTCACACGACATCACCAAAGAGCATTGCTATTGACAAAATTTTACCCAGAACTGGAGGGTCACTTCGTGATGGGCGCTGGTCCGACAGGGCACATTTATCCTAAGAGATATGACTCTCACCTTACATTGGCCAAGTACCTTTGACGTATATCGAACGATTCCCCCCGCATCGTACCGCTTGACCGAAGTCATGACGGGAGGTATATCGCAGAGAATTCATTTACGTACGTCGAGTATATCGAATTCGCTCTCACACGTACCGTCCCCACGAGGTATATAGTGAGGCAATTCACGTACACTTAGGTATATCAAATGGCTTGTCCACACGTACTGATTGCCCACAAGAGCAAGACGTATATCGTGGAAGTCACGCCAAAGGGGGGAACCCTTTTCGATTCACCCAACCTACTGCATACCCGCATATAGGTGTCAACCCTAGGACACAGATAATAGATTGTCGATTTCAACCCAAACTCTGCTGAAATTTCGGGTCGGCCTACCTTCAAAATTCTCGTGCATTTTCAAAATAGGACCCTATCCGTGAGCCTGGTCACAAGTCCAGCCATAGCTTTGCATATATTACAAACCCAATTTTTTCCAGGCTCGGGTGCCGTTCAGCATTTCATTTTTGCATTTAGGAGAATTTAATACAAGTGAGAACATAATAATCATAATAACCATGCTGAGATCCATTTCCCGAAAAAAAAAACAGTTCTCCCCTCTTTATCAAAAATCCAAAAATATTTTTTCTTTCAATCTCTAAATACAAGAAATTTCATACCTTTTTCTAAAAAATAAATCCCATTTTATGCCTTCTCAGGTCGATCGCAAGCCCTTGGCCTGGCTCCTTATTGGCTTCGGTCTTCAGCCAAGTCACTCCTAAGTTTCGTCCATTCCCCTATTACTCCTTCCAAGTTCGGAATCCATCCGCTTTCCATGGACAACACAGATCAGTACCCATTGTGCAGTCGGATTTGACGGCAGTCCTAGATCAGCTTGTGTCCAAGATTGACAACCTCCAAACTGAGGTTCGAGAGATGCAATAAAACTAGGTTCCCATTCCTTAAGAGTTCGAGGCCCTATTTCCTCACGCTGTGGATCCACCCGAGCCTATCTAGGTTCTCGAAGAGTATCAACACGCTCCACGTGACCCTCCTGCTAATGGTCCCAGCATCCGATGCAGAATCTTGCCCAGCTTGGGGCTAACTTTCCTATGATCATTGATCCGAAGGAAGAAGAGATGAACAAAGTCAAAGAGGACATCAAGATGCTCACTAAGAAGTTCGACTAAGTCAGAATTTCAGGAAATTACATGGACTACACCCACATATCTCCTTATCCTAAAGAGAAGTTACCTGAGAAGTTCAAGATGCCAAATATCGAGATATTCGGAGGAAGTGGACCCTCAATTATTCATCTCCGAATTTATCACCGTTCCATAACTCTACTAGGGGCTTCTGAAGAGGTGATGGCCCAATTATTTCAACAAACTTTGAAGGATAGCGCCCTCCAATGGTTTTTGTCTCTCTAAGAGTCCAGAATTCGTAGCCCGAGAATTTATGTCATTGTATAAATACAATGAAGAGATTGAGGTCACCCGTTGTGATTTAGAGTTGCTCAAGTAGAACCCTGGAGAATCAGTCAGTAACTTCATCGCCCGATGGAGGGAGAAACCAGCAACTATGACCAATCGGCCTTTCGAGGAAGAACAAGTCAGTATAGTAAAGAAAAACTTCTTATCCCATATCCGAGCAACGATAGGAGTACAATACTACCCCCACTTTTGAGCTCTCAGAGAAGCATGAGTCGAGATCTAGGAAGGTATTTCCAAAACAGAAGTAGACCCAAATAAGGTGTCCAGACAGTTCACCCCCAGAAAATATGATAAACCTGCCAGTGCTACAGTCTCAACCATCAATAACAACTCTCAACCAACCACATCATGGGAACTAGAAAGCCACCCTATCCTAATCAGAAAAGAACACACTGAGATCCATGCTCCCCTCTCCAAAGTCTATCAAGCCCTGCTAAGACAAAACCTCATCAAACCCTTGGATCCCCGTCCATTGCCAAATCCACTCCCAAGAAAATTCAAGGCGGATGCCCATTGCGCCTATCACTAAACAGCTGGCCATACCATCGACCAATGCTTTCACCTCCGAAACATGATCCAAGGACTGATTGACTGGGTTACCATCGCCCCACCAGCCAATCCTAAGACAAACACTACTCACAACCCACTTCCAAATCATACCAATGCCATCTTCTTAGAAGAGAACCTAGAATTTGATCCCTCAACTCAAATCACGCCCATATACTCTCCTAAACCTCTCCAAATTTTCTTATATTTCCTCCTACACCCTGCTAGCCTCACTGATAAGGCACTGTCACTCCTCACGAGAGCATACATCGCTGTCCGTATTCGTTCTGAAAATAGAGGTATGGAATTATCAAAAGTCTTAAATAGACTCCTAGAGTTCGAGCTGAAATTACCCTCACAAATGATCATTGATTGCCAGAGATTCAGTACGCTGTTCGTGGAAGCACAAAAATGGGCCCGAGAGTCAGATAGTTGGGTAGTACCGATCAATGAAGTCAGTCTGGATGATGTGGTTGATATTAGAGCAGAATTGTTCAAGCAGACTAACAACATTTGTAATATGACCAAGTTATTCGATGCTTTGAAGCTACAGGGGCGCTTGGTCCCCTCACCCTTACACATCCCTGCAGAATGGGGTGACCTGTATGAAGAAGCCGTTGAAGTTGTGGAATGCATCGACTTTACATGGAAAGATAGAATTGTTGCCACCGGATGGGGGGAAAAATTCGAAGATTTGAATGAAGAGCAAGCTTTAGGGAGAACTGGACCGATAGCCGACATGTGTGGAATGATATCATTTGAAGAACTCCTCGGAGAAATAAACAAGGTAGCAGAACAACCCGAGATCGACAAGGAAATGGGATTCATATTTTTCCCTTCTTCAGTAAATCACATGACCAGATCAGGGAGGCATTACCAGAATCTAAGCTCACTATCGATAAATGACAAGGGGAAGGGCGTGGAAAATCTTCCTATGCCAGAGATGACCCTAGAGGAGAGTAAGATCCTCGATCAACTAAAGAAAACTCAAGATAACATCACTCTATGGGGGTTTCATGTCTTCTCAACTTCACAGGAATGCTTTGATCAAGTTGCTCACTGGACCCACAGTTCATACGTCTACCACACCAGAAGAAGCGGTAAATTTAGTCGGATCCTTGACCTCTACCCGAATGCTGTCCTTTTTCGAATTGGAAATCCCCAAGATTGGACCAAACCACAATCATGCACTCAATATCTCCATCGAAGTTATGGGGAAGGTTGTTCCACTCTCTCTTGTCGATAATGGATCCTCCCTGAATATCTGTCCACTGAGAACCTTAAAATGTTTAGGACTGAAAGAAAGTGACCTCGCTCTAACTTCTACCACTGTGTGTGCCTACGATAATACCCGTCGGGAGGTGATGGGATCCATAAAGCTTGTAATAGGGGCTGGACTTATAAACCCTGGCGTTGAATTCCAAGTTATTGACATCCCAGCTTGTTTCAATCTATTGCTCGGACGACCTTAGCTCCATAGTATCAAGGGCGTGTCTTCCTCACTCCATCAAAAATTAAAATTATTCATCGACGGGCGAGTCATTACCATCTTGGGCGACGAAGACAATGCTGATGGTGCAAGTACCAGCAGCCCAATCCTTGGGATACAACACGAGTCAAATGATATGCTCCTATCAGGATTCTGAGTTGAACAAATTCTACTCCCGATAGGGGATGACTTTAAAGAAAGGGTTTGTCCAAAATACGACCCTCATGGCAACGTCAATGTGATTCAGATGTTCAGAAACATGCAGTTCATGCTCGTACTGGGGCTAGGACAAAGATAGCAAGGTATACTCGAGACAATTGAACTAAAGAAGGCCTTCCCTCTTTGTGGTTTGGGGTATCAACCATCAGAGCAAGTGCTCAGAATGATGCGCCTATCTCGACCAAAGAGAGGACTAAACTGCGTCCGGACTATCCCAGGTGACTCCTTAAACGGACGATTCATTAAAGAGGATGAAGACTTCCCCTTTTACGACATCCTGAACCATGGTATGACCCTACAGAAAAGAAGACGAAGCCTAGAATGGAGATCCTTTTCCAAGATAGGTACCCATGGGCCGAAAGTTCCCCACACCATGTACAACCTCTCATTAAAGATATTGAAGAGACCGAGGAAAGTGACTTCAAAGATTCCTTCAATTTACAGACACTAGGTCTGACACTCTGCATGGTTCATTCAGGCACTACATCACTGGATCCATCCCAACTGATTAAAGATGATGATACACCTCTCATCAACTGGCATGCTGCACTAGTTCTACCTGCTGAAATCTCCCCTAATCCTAATGTTCATCCCCTTTCTTCTTCTATTGTCTATCCTTATTCAAATGTAATCGAGCCCTCTTTTAACGAGGTTCTCAATGCTATTTTTCCTATCAATGAAATAAATAAAGATTTTGAGTATCTTGCTGTGCCTTACATTAACTGTTTGGATTCTAATCAAACTTTTGATGATGATGATTTTGCAAATGAAAAATTCTTAACTGATCTAAATAAGGTTAATAAAAACAACATAATCGTGTTCAAGTTAATGAAGAAGAGACTGTTGTTATTAACCTCGGTTCTAGTTGCCAACTGTGCGAGATTAGGATAGGGACTACCCTCGACGAGCGTGAGCGTGCACAACTCGAAGAATTACTAAAGGAATTCGTGGATGTATTTTCATGGTCCTATGCCGATATGCCCGACATTAATCCTGAAATAGCTCAACACGAGATTCCCACTCTCCCAGATTACAAGCCTGTCAAATAAAAATTAAGAAAGCTCCGCACCGAATGGTCGCTCAAGGTCAAAGAAGAGGTGTTCAAATAGTTAAACGTAGGCTTCATTCGTGTGATCGAATATCCCACGTAGCTAGACAACTTAGTGCTCGTGCCAAAATCAGCAGTAAAAGTTTGGATGTGTGTAGACTATCGAGATTTGAACAAATCCTCTCCAAATGATGATTATCCGCTACCCAATATCGACATGATCGTGGACAACAGAACCAGTCATGCTCTCAAGTTATTCGTCGACGGGTTTGTCGAATACAACCAAATCAAAATGCACCCAAACCACTAAGAAAAAACCGCATTCATCACCCCATGGGGAACCTTTTTCTACAATGTCATTCCATTTGGTCTCAAGAACGCTGGGGATACCTACCAGAGGGCTGCCACAACCATCCTGCACGATCTGATTCACAAAGAGGTTGAGGTCTATGTGGATGATATGATTATCAAATACAAGACTAGAGAAGGTCATGTTCCTACTCTCCTAAAGTTCTTCGAATGACTGTGACAATATCAGATGATACTCAAATCCACAGAAATGCATCTTCGGCGTTACAAAGGGAAAACTCTTAGGATTCATGGTCAGTGAGAAGGGGATAGAAGTAGATCTCGCTAAGCTAAAAGCCATAATTGAGATGCCACCTCCTTGAACAGAGAAAGAAGTTCGAGGTGTCCTTGGGATATTACAATACATCAGCCGGCTCATCATCCAGTTAACCTCCATCTGCGAACCTATCTTCAAACTCGTCCAAAAGCATTCAACTAAATTTTAGAACGAGGCATGCTAATAATCCTTTGACCAAATCAAACAATATCTGACCCAACCCCTGGTCCTTATGCCACCATAGTCTGGTCTCCCCTTGCTCCTATTCTTAACCATAACCGACACTGCAGTTGAGGCTCTTCTAGCCCAATACCTTGAAGATTCCCGCAAAGAAAATGCCATCTCTTATGCTAGTCGCAAATTAGCCGGGTACGAGGTCAACTACACTGCTTTGGAAAAGGCATGTATTGCACTTGTCTGGGTCACCCAAAAGTTGCGGCACTACATGCTCGCCTTTCCTATCAAACTTGTATCCCGAACAGACCCTATCAAATACCTACTTTAGAAACTCGCTTTATCCAACCGAATGGACTGATGGTTGATGCTCCTAGCCGAGTTTGACATTATATACGTCACGCAGAAAGCCATGAAAGGAAGAGCCATCTTTCACTACCTCATTGATTACCCCATGGATGAAGCTGATGTCTGGATCTCATAATTCCCAGATGAAAACATCCTTTCCACTACTCAATACAACCTCCGATGGCAAAATGTTCTTTGACGGCGCTGCCAACAAAAAGGGATATGGCATTGGTTTACTCCTGATCGCCTCGAATGACTCCCACACTCCCATCGCCATCAAATTATATGTCCCTTGCACCAATAACATGACTGAATACGAGGCATATATAGTCAGCCTCAAAGTTGCTCTCAAGAAAGATATTCAACGCCTAGATGTCTACGGGGATTCCTCTCTCATCATCGATCAAGTGCTCAAAAAATGGAGAGTCAAGGATGAGAAACTCCAACCCTTCCATTCCCACTTAGAAGAACTAGCCTCCTAATTCCAAGATATCACCTTCCATTACCTACCCCGAGAAAAAAATAACCTATCCAATGCTCTTGCTACCTTGGCCTCTATGGTCGACATGCTCAAAGGAATAACTATGACCCCCTTCCTAGTTCAAAATCAATACACACCAACCCACTGTTACCATATTGAGCTCGTCACCATAGAAGATCCCGAGCTAGACAATTGCTGGTACTATGATATCTGGAGCCTCCTCAAGCATGGTAGGTATCCCGCGGTTTCCAACAAGAAAGATAGAGCAACCCTCCGAAAACTGGCTGCCCAGTACATCACCTGTCACAAAGCACTGCTTAGAAGGAACTTTGATGGAACTCATCTGCACTACATCGTAGGGGCTGACATTGAAAAAATAATACAGAAAATCCACTTTGGGGAATGCGAACCCCATATGAACGGTCACATGCTTGACAAAAAGATCATCCGACAAGGTTACTACTGGACCACCATGACCAGGATTGCACCGCCTACGTCCGGAGATGCCTCAAATGCCAACAATTATCCAACCTTCAACATCTGCCTCCACGTGAATTATACAATATGACTTTTCCTGGTCGTTCTCTACCTGGGGCATCGATATCATAGGGAAGGTTACATCGAAGGCTTCCAATGGGCATGAATTCATCCTAGTTTCCATTGATTACTTCAACAAATGGGTCGAAGATGAGTCATACGCAGTGCTGAACGCCAAAAAAGTGGCCAAATTCATTAAGAAAAATATCATCTGCTGATATGGGGTCCCTCACAAGCTAGTGTCAGATAACGGGTTACATTTTGAGGTAGAAGTCACAAAAGTGGTCAACGAATATGGGATTTAGAGACATAAACCTTCTCCCTACCGACCTCAGACCAACGGTGTAGTTGAAGCCGCTAATAAGAACCTCAAGGCCATCATCAGCAAGACGATCAAAAGTTATCGAGATTGGGCCAATCGAATCTCGTACGCCCTCTAGGGCTACCGAACCTCAATTCAAACCTCTACTAGGGCTACCCCTTACTCTCTAGTCTACGAAATGGAAGCAGTCATACTCATGGAGTTGGAAATACTCTTACTACGCGTCATGCTTGAAAGCAAGGTCAGTGAAGAAGACTGGTGCCAAAGACGTCTTGACGAGATGACCCTCCTTGACGAAAGGAGATTGAAAGATATATACCACATACAAGGCTATCATCATTGAATAGCGCAATCATTAAACAAGAGAGTCAAGGATCGTGGTGTCCGAGGGCGGGACCTATCCCTCAAAAAAATCATAGAACCCATCTGGGACCCCAGAGGGAAATTCAAGCCCAATTGGAGAGGCCCCTACATTGTCAAGAAGATCTTGTCCGGCGGTGCCGCCATGCTCACCGACTTAGATGGGGAAGAGATGGATCATCCAGTCAACCTTGACCGTCTCAAGAAATTCTACCCATAGTTCGAAATCTCGACGCGCTACGACTCTTCTCATCTCCCTTCTATTCTAAAAAAAAATCTCTTCATTTCCTACTACCCAGAACTACATGGGACTAATCCTCTATAAAAATCATTTTCAAACAAAGTATAAACTTTTTAAAACCCCCAGAGGTATGTAGGCAGCTCATACACCTTATATGAGCATGTCCCTTTCTTTTTCACAAAATACTATTTCTTTTCTTATCTCCGAGAACGACAGTAAATTCCAACATATAGTTAAAAAAATGATTATGTATGACTTAGCGATCGGTATAGATAATTCAAACAACATAAAACTCATCAAAGGCACAGCTGGATGATTAGAAACTTGTTTAATTCCTTAATAAGAAATTTTGGTACAGATTACATAAGAAAAGGAACGGATAACTCCCTTCCCCCTACCCTCCTAAAAAAGCTAAAATGAAATCCCCACATTTATTCCCCACAATAAGCTCTCCAAAGAGTCCTATCCACAGCTATCAGAGGATCCTGATCCATCATCATCAGCTACATCCTAGAGTCCCCAAGTTTCCCCTGCTTGAATAGAGTTTCGCAGATAATCCATGGACCGATAAGCTCAAACCAGCTTCGAATAAACCACAACACCTCCCTCCAGGTGTCAAAAGAAACAAAGCACCTTTGTCCAGTCTCCACGAACAACATCTTGCTAACTACTTTCCTCCACAACCACTTCATATAATCCCTAAGTATATGCCAAACTCTCCTAACAGACTGAGAAGGACGGGTTGATGGACGCCGATTCTCCAACAGAGAACCAAGTCGCATGCGCAGACGCTCGGTCAAATCCTCTACCGAAAAGAAGTTTTGTGTCCGGGGTGTCACGACATGTGCCCAGACAAATTGGCACAGAAGTCGCCAAGGGAAATAAAAAGAGGTCTGGCGGACACCAACCTGTCGCACATATGAGTATTCTCCTAAGTCCAAAATAGGAAGCAACTGTCCCCGCGAAGGCACTGACTAGTACGGATTCCGAGCCCCATGCTCCATAAGCCAATTCTCCCAGCTCGCAATATCCAGGCCAACATAGAATAAGTGATGCAAAAAGAAGTTGGGTACAACTGATAAAGGATTTTCTAGAAGATCCACCAGACGGAGTCTTTCAAACAACCACATGAACAACATCACGGGGCTACCTCGCAGGAAGTCAGAACAACCTTCTCGCCAGGCATCCAAACCATTTAGGGTCTTTGCCAGTATCTCCGCCGTAGGACTGCGACGGTATGACATCCATGAAGTAATGGCTGCAAGTTGCAAATCCACCCGTAGTTCCCCATTCACCAGCAGTAGTTTTGATACTAAGCCCTAAGCAACGGCTCCAGCATAACCAGCATCACCTACTTCCCGCAAATGCACGGACTGCAACACCGCCAGGAGGAAAATCATTCCTCCAACAACCAGTGATCTAACCGCCGTAGGCAAAATGCGAAAAAGCCCAGCCAGCAAATCCCTGGGAGAACGGGAAAATTCGAGTAAAGTTGCAGCAACACTGGTATCTATCCACAGTATGGAAGAAAAGTCTTTGTAGGTAGGACAAACTTCATCCAACCCAAAACGGAATACGTGGTCTTCGGGGTACCAAAATTGTACCACCGCCATCAGCATGTTCCACTCAATGGACTGATTGCATCACAAAGAGACTTGACGCATATTGAAAGCATCATAGTCGACATATACGAGCACATTTCTTCCAAGGCTTCAAGGTAATAAGCAACCTCAATGCTACCAGGGAGATCCATCTTGCAAGACTAAGAAACAGTAGACAAGTGAAGGTGTGATGGAAACACTCCACCCTTCCCTTTTTTTATACTTAAGAACCCTCACAAGAGACACAATCCCTGCAGAAATCGGATGGAATCCTACCCCACAAGGTACAAAAGGCTGAAGAGGGCACAAACCAAAAGCTTTGAATTAATGGGACTGGACTTGACTGCCGATAGGCAGGACAAGGTGCTTGCCGATCGGCAACCCCCTATTTTTGGAAATTTTTCTTTTTCCTCTTTTATCAAAATCAGAAGCCCAATAAAAATAAATTGATATTCTCAACAAAATTTCAAAAATCTTTCTCCATCCTTAGAAAATTTCCCATTTTTAACATTCCTTCAAAAATCCCAAAAATATTTCCTTTTTACGGTCTCAGCAGCAAAGTAAAAAGCGCATGCATTCATTCACCATTAACAAAAGATAATAAAAAATCCCATTGCATTGCATATATATTTGTTCTCTGTGTTACATCAATTTTGCTAGAAATAAAAAAATCAAAAAAAAAAATCAAAACAACAACGGGACTCAGCTCGAACCCACATTCTCATTCTCTCTCTCTCACCTACCCTTCACCTCCCTCTCTAAGAGCTTCCACCCCTGTGACACGCTCTCTTTCCCCTATGGCGAGACGACGCACCCCCGCTACCCGAGCCAGAGTCCTCCCCGGACAAAGAAGAAGGCACCAAAAAAGAAGGAACCGGGGCATCCCAAATGTGGGCGATCGTCGAAGATATCCAATCTCTAATGTCCCTCAGCTAAGTGGTCGACATCCGAACTTGCTGCAAAGTAAATGGAAAAATCAGTATCAAAGAGGGACCAAAACAGAAAAGGAACCAAGGAAAAGAACAGAAAGATACACCTCAGGTCAAAGAACCTCTAATGTCAAACCTAACTCCTCCGGATCCATCGCATGAGGACGGTGTAACATAGGCACCATCCCTCCATGAGCTCGTCGAATGTTGTACGAAGGAGTGTGCAATCGAATGAAAGGAACCTCTGAATCTGCCACCATCATCGAACCACCGCCGCTGTGGGAAGACCCGACCGCCCGACTTGAACCCGCAGGAGGGAAAAGCAAGGCATCATATATGCTGGGCGCCATCAACCAACTCATCACAAAGTCCATATAGTCATACGGTGCGACCCTATCAGTATACAATAGGTAGGACTCGCCGATCATCATCGCGATCCTCGCATCCTATGGCAGCAGCCGCTCCCGCCTCATAGACATAGGAGGCTGCACGGGTGGCACCACCATCTCCTCCTTAGCAATCTTTCGAACCACTGTCTCCCCCATATACCACGAATGTCCAAACTCATACGCCAGCAAATGCCTTATCTGCGCGTTCACCCCGGTCACCTCCATATCCTAAATGGCTGTCCCCCAAGGATAAAAAGTCATCTAAAATTCCCCAGCAGGCATAAGTCAATACAGAATCAGAATGTGCAAAAATTAAGACTGAAAGGAAAAAGTCTTACCCTACCACTGGTTAGGCCATTCAAGACCTGACCCACCGCCTCTAGAGAAAGAGATCCCTTCGACTACCGATTGGCCTTCCTCCATCGATACAATCGTAAAAAGTCCCCAACAATATCATCCTTCAAAGCGATCAGTGGGGTATTACACCCAATCACCTCATAGAACCACGTCTGCCAAAGACAGGAATTCACAATAAAAAAGAGACGTATAAGGAAATTGCGAATGCATGAAAAGAAAATGCGCAAAATTAAAGGATACCTTGAGGAGATACGCGGTTCCAATAAAAGTTTACCGGCAGCACCGGCTGAATGCATCCAAAGAAAAATAGAGGGTCTCCAAAGTCAGGCTCCCCCAATCATAGAGAGGGATGTTCGAAAACATCCTGAAGTACGGCAAGAAACACAAATGGACGACATCGCCACTCGACGCCACTAAGAAGCCTCCCAGCACCAGCAAAATGAACAATCGGGCCATCTGCCTCACCTGCAGCCCGTCCTCCATATCAACCCCCTACCCAGCAGAACATCCTTCAGCAAAGACAATCGAACGAAATCCCCAGAGAGTATCCTCCCCACATCGCGGAGCCCCTCCCTCACCACCTCCGGCCTCACCCTCAGGGAGCGATCCACTTTTATCTGCTCTCCGTCACAATCCAGCCCTAGCAGCAGCTGCACATTAATGGAAGTCACGGTCATCTCCCCAAAACCGAAATGGAAGGTGTGGGTAGTATCTCACCATCTCTCCCCCAAAGAGCACCAGAACGTTGTCGACTGAGGCGTCTCATCCAACGCGGACGCCAACCACCCAAAACCTGCTGATGATACCACCCAACGCACCACAGGTGGAAGATGTTCCCAGACATCCTTAAGCCCCGTCATCCCGGGAGCACGCATGTTCTTTAAGGAGATATCAGACTGTCAAAAGAAGAAACCTTGTCAAAATTCAAGGAAAAAGAAACAATCACCAAAAAGAGAAGAATGCCAAAAGTCAGGTTACTTACATAACCTCCAGGGTTCACTATCCTCGAGGAGAGATGAGACGACGGCTCCCGTAGCAAGGTCCACTCATCCGTAACCGGCTCGAATGAGTCAAAGGAGTTCTCACTCCCCAAAGAAAAAGGCGCCTTAGCCCTCCACTCCACGTTTACCCAATCATCAATAGTCAACCATTCCCTATATGCGTTGTAGTGATCACGAAGGCGGCCATTGCTTAGAGATCCGAATGCTAGAACCATTCGCAGAGGAAAATTGATGAAGGAAAGAAAGCAAGAAGCTGTGAAAAATGAAGGGAATTCGCCTCCTTTAAATAGGATGCCAAGGGTCATACCGATAGGCATTGACCCCCCACCCATCGATCGCCACTGTATCCTTACCTTCTCGAGGGAGTCCAAAAGTCCGTGCCACTGCCGAATGGCACCCTTTGAAGCATGACGACCGACACCCCCTTGAAGTTTCATACAAAAAGTTCCCAGAAAATACCAGAAAGCCCTGAAAAATCCTCAAAAAATTCCTAAAAATCTCGGAAAGGATTTAGAACAATTTCACTAAGAAAATTTCACACTCCCTCAAGCGAAACCCCCATTTCCCAACAGAATTCTCAAAAACTAAGTAAAACTCCTCCCGGTAACATCCCTGGAGGATCTCTGAGGATCACCTTCTATCCCCCAAAGGTCTTGAAATACGTCCAATCCCTAGACCACCTAATTGCTTCCCTAGTGAAGTTTACGGCATCAAACTTGCCTTTCCTCCGCAAAATTCCTAAAATTACAAATGCTTCCCTAGCGGAACTCCAGAAAGTCATTTTCCCCAGCTCATTACCCAGTGGAACCCAAAATCCAATATTTATCTCTTTTAGGTCAAAATTGACCTTAGTCTTGGATCGTCACCTTAGTTAGGTTTGAATTGACCTCGATCCTCGATCGACACCTCTTTTAGGTCAGAATTGACCTCGATTTTGGATTATCACCTTAGTTAGGTCAGAATTGACCTCGGTCCTCGGTCGTCACCTCTCTTAGGTCAGAATTGACCTAGGTCTTGGATCGTCACTGACCTCAATCCTCGATCATCACCTCTCTTAGGTCAGAATTGACCTCGGTCTTTGGTCGTCACCTTTTTTAGTTCAGAATTTACCTCAGTCTTACATTATCACCTTAAGCTCAGAGAATTGGCTTTGACCTAATGAATCGGTCAACACCTACTCAGGAATTAGCCTAAACCTTTCCTCCAAATTATCCCTTAGGTCCTACGAATTGGCCTCGACCCTCTGAATTGGTCATCCTCCCTCAGAAGCATCATGCGGTGTCTATTCGACGGCTATCATTCGTTCGAAACCCACCCATCGAAGGGCTCTGTAGACACCCCATTCTATTACCCCTAACTCTCTTTAGGTCCCTAGCACCTCCCCTCATCACTACAAATCCAGGTCATACCCCGAGTATTGACCTAAAAGCCATCGGGCACTCCCAGGCTCCATTTGACTAAAATTCAAACTCTTCAGCTCAACCGAGGCTGAATGAATATTCAAAGGGCACTAAAACTCCTTTCCAACGGTCCATTCCCGTGCATGATTCTGACCTAACATGCAGACGAACGACCCATTTTCTCCGAAACTTAATTAGGAGGCCACCGGGTGCTCCCGAGATCCATTTGACCAAGGTCAGCTCTTCAACTCGACCGATACTAAATGAATATTCAAAGGGAACTGAAACCCCTTTCCAACGGTCCGCTCCGTGTGCGATTCTGACTTACGGTACGGACGAATGATCTGTTTGACTCCGAAAGGTCATCGAATGCTTTCGAGGCCCAGTTGATCAAAGTCAACTCCCCGAATCTGATCAAACTCTTTGGAATATCGAAATACATCTCCCAACATTTCCAACGGTCAACTCCGTGCGTGATTCGGACTTATCATGCGGACAAACGATCCGCTTGCATCCGACAATCCCCCATCCAATGGACTGAAAAATGCTTCTGAGCCATATTTGACCCAGAGTCAACTTCCAAACCCGAGAGAAGTCCGAGGAATTTGAAAGGTCTCTGGATTACCTTTCCAATGGTCTGCCCCTGTGGGATTCTGATTAATGATTTGCATTCGACGACCGATTTTCCAAAAGGCCTGAAAGACACTACCAAACGGCAGGTCCAGACCCCGCCTATCGGCAGTGTGCCTAAACGCACCTGCCGAATGGTAGGAATATGGATATGCCACTCGGCAATGCCCTGGGCCTATAAAAAGGAGGCATGACCTCACTTGTAAGGGGATCCCAGATCTGATAGATATCACTCTCAGCAAACTCCGATAACCTCTCCTAAAGTCAGCGTGATTTCCACACCCAAATCCCTTTCCAACCTTCACGTTTTATCATCCTTTTCATCAAACTTGGTGAATTCTCTACCCTCCATCATCATCCAAGTCTAATGGAGCTCTCCAATATTCAAGATCAAGCTCAAGATCTTCAAGAAGGTCCAATTTTCTAAACTCTCCTTAAATTCTCATAAATTTGCAATAACCTGTTTTATTATTTAGTGCCTTTATTATCTCCTTTCACACATCCTAATATACTTTTTATTTAGTATTATTTCACATCTCTTATTTTAATATAAATAAAAAACCCAAAAACAAGAAAAATAGGGTTTGCTCATAAATTCCAAACGGGAATTCTCATTCTTTTCTTACACTTATCTCACAATTAAAACACTTTTTTCTACACACACACAACTAAGAGAATCCCCAGTTGGATTTATGGGATAAACCCCACCCCTCGTTTTGTATGCGAACTACGTGGACTTTGATGCCTTTATAGGCTACGTAGGCGTCTCGGGGTAAAACTCGAGACTCGAGTCCTATTTTTACTTTTCCTCTCATCTTTTATTTATCTAATATCCATTCTCTTATATTATATATATATATATATATATATATATATACACATATATTTGTTCTTAGTGGCGTATTATTCCACATACGTTATCGTTCCCTCATAATGATTAACGTAGTGATGATCGCCTAAATCCTATTTTCTAATACCTTTTACACCTTCCTACGGACGACTCGCTTTACCTCTTCCATGGTACAAGTTGATGATTCCTATCTACACTATATATACGCATGCACACATATCACGGGGAAAATAAATGGAAAATAATAAAAACCCATGAGAGACCGAAGGGGAGAAATGGGTGCCTAACACCTTCCCATTTCGTAACATTGCCTCCGGACCCTTTTCGAATAATTTTGGTTTCGTACGCACCAGTATGTCTTTGGATGCTATCCCTCGGGACGGATTCCCTTTTTTCTTTTGTCTGTTTTGAGTAAAATAGACTGGCGACTCTAATATCTCTACATTTTTTTCACCTCAACTCAAATGACGCCGACCGAAGCGCTCCCGAGAGGGACGCGTGGGACCTAAGGATCCTCACTCTCGTGCGGACCGCCCACCGTGAGGATCAGGATCTGGAACAGGGATGACCGTACTAAGTTTAATACACTTCTTGTAATAATTAGGAACATATTCATACTCGATTGTCTACTAGAATTTAGCACATATTGACATCTAAGTTAAACTTTTCTAGGTCCTCATTTCAAGAGATACAATTCCTTACAAAACCCTTGCTACACTTGGTCTATTCATGTTCACCTTGGGTTACCTTGTAAACCCTAATTAAGGCTAGGGCTTTGAGAGAGAAAGTGCTAAATTCACGTGTAGATTCGAATTATTTAAATGAATTGAATAATTGATAATCTACTACGGGATATGTTTTTACATTGATGTATAGCCCAGTTAGTTAAAGGTCCATGTGATAGGACACAATTATTTTGTCTACTACAAAGGCGAAGTATATAGAAGCCACAAAAGTTGTCAAATAGCCCCTACGGCTTTTGGGTCCCATTGGTGATTTGGGGATTGAAAAAGATTGTGTAAAGGTGCATTATGCTAGACAAAGTGATATCCACTTGGCCAATAAATAAGTCCATCATGGGAGGACCAAGAGTATTGATGTCCTATTTTATTTCATATAATAGGTTACCAATGCTAGCACATATCATTATTTTAAAGACATTCTAGAATAAATATAATCTAGTTAAGAAGTTGATGAAGATGGTATAAATGATGAGCTTTGACTATTGATGGAGCAAAAATAGCACCACTAGATCAAGGTGTTGGATAGCTCAAACTGGTATTAACAATGGCAGCACATAAGAAATATAAATATAGAATGAGATGAGTAGAAGAGAAGAGATATATCAATATAAGTGGTCCAGCCTATCTAGGCCTACATCCACTGTGTAGGTGAATGATCTTCACTATAAAAGACGGGCACTGATGGTCTTATGATACAATACTCACACTCTCTCTCTACTGTATATTTTAACATAGCTTCTGCTAGGGTTTATAATATGCGATCCCCTTCAAGGAATAAGATAAATGGTATATATAGTACTTAGGGGGTGTAGTGTACATGCAATGAGCATGTGTAGGATGATCTTGCCAATCTCATGTGGACACCTGGCTGTGTCACATGCAGATCATAATGGAAAAATATTCCACCACGTGAGAGAATAATCCTGTTATAACAGTATTTTCCAAGTGTTCCAGGTCTCTTTGTACTTACATATGCTCGGATTGGTGACATCATCCACTGAAACCTTGGCCTAGATGGGTACGAGGTTCATGACTCCGACATGGCCATTGATCCTCCAACCACAAGTATAACCTCGATCGAACATGCCAGTCAAGGTTAGGTAATCGGGCTCATTTGTGCTATTGGCCTAAGCAGAGTATAAGACTGGTTTAAGTTCAACCTGTAAAGCTATTGCTGATCTCGGCTGCCGCCTAACTGAGGTTGGTGCTTATGAAGATGACCTCATCAGGGATAACCTTATTGCTATCTAGTGGGGCTTTTCTGACGACTCGGCCATGAGATAGGATGACGTTGATGCTATGAGTACGAGGGTGAACTTTGGTCATATCAATCATCCCTATCCCTTAATATTCTATGTGAATAGGTGGTTGAGGGTTATATATGCTCGGATGATGAATGGACACTTCTAAGTATTTGGTGGTATGGGGATTGTCATTGGGACACATGTCATTCTTGGAACTAGCTGGCGTATGACCCAAGGTAGGGAATGATGTGGCTGCACATTTAAGGTTTCAAGGAGAAATGATGAGGCGTCTAAGACTTCGCGCGTAATCATTCCCAATTTTTTTCCCACTTGTGTGTTTTCTGCAAAACCTCAAATCATCCATATCCCACCTCCAAGTTCATCTACAAACTCAAGCTCTCCTGCCTTAAACCTTCTTCTTCCAACACCTGTTTCTACTCAGGTATTTCCCTCTACCTTTGATTTGCATTCTTGGTTTTTGGTTTTCTTTATTTGGCTTTTTCGGTGAGTTTTCTTTTTCTTAGGTGGGCCTTTCCACCACTGTTTGGTGGTTTAAAGGTTAGGCCAGTGGTTGTATGGTAACCCTTAGGCCACCTTTGGTTGTTCTGAGGTTGATTTAGGTTGAAATTTACCTCTTTTGGGTTCTTCGGTGACACTTTGGTCACCATCTCCGGCGTGCATCTTCATCACTGTTCTTGGTGTTCTTTATAAAAACCCTTTTGAATTCCAGGCTTTGATCCTTTTACTTATGTTTTAGGCGTTGTTTACATGTTTTCCTTCTTTTCTTTCATTAGAAGTGTAGTCTCATAACATGGATGTTACAACATTTTTATAAACTTGCAGAGGAGTTTCCAACCTTAAAAGAGAAGTGTTTCAAAAAAATTCGACAAATAGAGTCAGCCCAAGGTGAGACTAGTGAGGCCGAGGCTTTTTCTCTTTGACCTATCTTTCCACCTCGTTTGGCTGTCTTACACCTTGATCCTATTGAGGTATGTGACCCTATATTGGAGTCATCTGCTGTAGACCCCATGTCCACCTCTGAGACCGTCGAGAGTGTGGATTCTTTTTAAGAGGCTATAGACTATTCCCCCAAGAGAAATGGGGAGTATAAGGACGAGGAAGTTTGTTCTCGTGCCTCGTCTTCTAGGGATGCTGGTCCCTCATCATGCTCTACCTCTGTAGAAGTTTTAGAGCCTAAAGTCGCCTTTCCTCTCCCAATTGATGCCATTCCTCTATCAGCTGCCACAGGGGCTGAGTTCATAGAGAGGTTTCCTGGTTGTATACTTTCTGATGCTCAGGCCGAGGTTATTGTATAAGACGATGGTGAGGATAGTGAAGTCGACACCTATTTAACTACCGAGTATGAAATCTCCATTACCGAGTATAACCTTTTAGTCTTCAGACATTTGTATGTCATTCCTTCTTCAATATCCTCGAGGAAGCCTCTGAAAGATGAGAGGGATTTTGATGGCCGAGAGGGTGAGATCTTCGTCTATGAGCAGATGTTCAAGTTGGGTTTTCGCCTACCCATTCATCCCACCAGCCATGCCATCCTTTCATACATAAATCTTTCCCCCTCCCAACTCTCTCCCAACGCATGGAGGGTCATAATAGGAGGTATCGTCCTTTGGAAGACTATTTATCATACCGACCTTCCAGTTAGAGTCTTCATAAGTTGCTATACCTCCTCTTCTTCTAAATCTTATCATGACTACGATCACTTCGTAGCTAGAAAGTCTGAGAAAAAACTATTCTTAGTTACTCAGACTTCAAACCATACCTGGAAACTCGATATTTCTTTGTGTCGAGTTACTAGGAATTTGGTCCAAACTAGGCATGTGGAGCCTCTGAAATGAGGACACCTCTGAGATGGTCCAAAGCCTCTTTATCGGCTAAGGATGACCCTGGGTTAAGTCCTGACAGAACCAAAGCCATCACTGACCTTCGTAAACAAGGCGAGAGTGGTCGTCTCGTCAAGTATGATAATCTGATGACCCCTATTACCTTTATTAAACAGGTTTGGGGGGTGGTCCTTTCAAAGAGCTTCCTAAGTTTCAAAATTTTATTACCTTATGTCTTGTGCTTTTATTTATGTGAGATGCTAACTCCGAGACTTCTTCTTTTGCAGAGCGGCCATATGGTATCTCAGGCGACCTTTGGGAGTTATCGCCCCCCAATATTTCCAAGTTCATCAATAGACGAGGCGGCAAGACTTTCCTTCCCCCATTTCAAATTAAAAAGGTGTCGGCACATCCAAGGATGATGTTGATACCAAGAAAAGGAAAGCTCATGCAGACCCTATTCCAACTAGGCCACTAAAATCTCCGAATACAAACCGTGGCATCACCATCTCCACTGATGATGCTTTAGCTGCTCGTCTGTCTCAGATAAAGATCTGTGATAGCATAATAGGCTATAATATGCAGGCCACTGATACTATCGGCAGGATCATGATTGAAGAAGCAAACGTTTTCTTCAATATTTGGACGTTCGCTTGCTGGCTAAGTTTGCCTTTCATAGGATAATTCAGGTAATTGGGTGATTAAATTTTTTCTTGAAGTGTTGTCTCTGCATTCTTTGAATCATCACTACTCATATGTCTGATCCTTTCCTGTAGGGAGTGATGTCTCTTCACCATTTGGCTGACTGGACCTTAAAAAGGACGCCCCTGATCCAAAAGGGAGGGATGCTGAGAAGACAAAGGGGCCCCTCAAGGACGACCTTGAGAAGGTACATGGGGACCTAAAGCAGGAGAGGGAACAAAATACTCATCTGAAGGAAGACCATGTCAAGGCTTTGAAGGTCAAAGATGAGAGTCCTAAAGAAAATATTGATGAATCTGTCAAGTTCGCACTAGCCGATGCTGAGGAGTGAATAATTGCTGACTAAAAATCTTTTGATGAATTTGTAGGTTTTAACTTTGACTATCTCGAGAGGGGTATCAGGTAGGGCTGGCAATTTTGACACGATACTCATTTACGATAATAACCCGAAATGACCCGAACATGACACGATTAGCTTGTATAGATTTAAGAGTATCCAAAACATATACTAAAATCAAAATTAACGTGACCTGAAAATGACACGACTAACCCGAATCGCCACCCCTAGTATGAGGGCAACTGGACAATGGGCCGCTCTTATGCACGTGGAGTCTGGAATCTTATATACAGATGACTTCATTGGTCTTGGATTTACTGACCCTCGTCTTGCCCAGTCTATGAAGGAGGTGGAGGTTGATGGCACTTCTCCTATAGAGACGAGCCTTTTAGATGTCACTGAGACTGAAGACGTTGCTAACCCTAAGGATGGGGTCAAAGTCAACGGCGTTGGACTTGACAAGATAGCCCCAACCGGTGATGAAATGGACAATTTCAGCCCCGAGGGTCTCTTTCTGCTTTGTTTTTATTCTGTGAAGCTAATTGTAACTCTTCATTCTACGAATTGTGGTTGTAACAATTTGGTTTTTTGGATTAAAACTTCCATAACCTTATCTGTCATGAATGGAATGGAATCCCATTATGCCTTATTTTTATTTCTTTTCCATCATGATATTTTGTTCCTCTATGATGTTCCACTTGTTCACCACAAAGATAAAACAACAATAGAGACAACCATATGTTTAGGGTCTGAGATCACCAATTAAATCGTGTTTAGTCTCATAATTCACCAAATTAATGATGTTTAGGGTCTGAGATCACCAATTAAATGGTGTTTAATCTCATAATTCACCAAATTAATGATGTTTAGGGTCTGAGGTCACCAATTAAATGGTATTTAGTCTCATTATTCACCAAATTAATGATATTTAGGGTCTGAGATCACCAATTAAATGGTGTTTAATCTCACAATTCACCAAATTAATGATGTTTAGGGTCTGAGATCACTAATTAAATGGTGTTTAATTTCACACTTCACCAAATTAATGATGTTTAGGGTCTGAGATCACCAATTAAATGGTTTTTAGTCTCATAATTCACCAAATTAATGATGTGTAGGGTCTGAGATCACCAAATTAATGATGTTTCATCTCATGACTCACCAAATTAATGATGTTTAGTAGCTTAGGATAAACTAACACAATAAATATCCGAGTAGACAAATAACAATATGAGGTAACAATTGATATTCTCATTGATATTCACTCTCTTGATTCTAATACATGTATTACAATAGGGTGGAGGTAAAAATTTATAAGCTCATTGGTAATACTTCTTCAGATGATCAGCATTCTAGGGGTTTAATAAAGGCTCTCCTTCAAGGTTCTCCAACCGATAGGTGCCTGGTATGACTTTATCGATCACCCTATAAGGGCCATGCCAGTTTGGATGGAGCTTGTTGGGTTTTCTGCCATGTATTCTTGAGAACTAGGTCTCCTACAACCATCGACCTCTCTTTCTCCCTCTGATTATAAAATATGGCAGCCCTCTGCTGATAGTCTGCTTGCCTCACCTCAGCATCTTATCTTCTTTCCTTGATCAGATAAAGATCAAGTCTTCTTTCCACTGCATTTCCTTGAGGGTCATACATCTGGATTCTATGAATAGGAAGACCAATCTCGGTAGGGATGACATCCTCTGAACCATAAGCCAACATGAATGGGGTTTCCCCTATAGGAGTTTTGATTGTCATCCTGTAAGCCCACAGTAGAATGTACATTTCTTCAGTCCATATTCCCTTTGCCTCTTCTAGCTTCTTTTTGATCCCATGAAGAATCATTCGATTTGTAACCTCAGTTTTCTCATTTTCCTGGGGTCGGCCAGGGGTGGAGAAGAATTATTTGATCCCAACCCTTTCACAATATTTATCCAAAGATATATTCTTAAATTGAGTCCCATTATTTGAGATTAAGGTATTTAGGAGTCCGTACCTGCAGATGAAGTTTTTTCAAATGAACTGGATGGTCTTCTGTTCTGTAATAGTGATGATCGGCTCAACCTCTACCCACTTAGAAAAATAGTTTATCGCTAGAATCAGGTACCAATAGTTTTTCACTACCCTAGGTAAAGGCCCTACTAGGTTGACCCCCCATACCGCAAATGGCCAAGGGGACGTGATTGAGGTCAGAGGTTGATGAGGGATGGTAGCAAACCTTTGATACTTATCGCATCTTTTAACATACGCTGCATCGTCTTTGGCCAAGGTCGGACACAAATATCCCTGAGTAACAATCCTCTTAGCCAATAACCTTCCCACCAATATTACTAGAACAAGAACCTTCATGCACGCATTGAAGGATATATGGTACCTCAGATGGATGAACACATCTGGAAAAAGGAAGCAAAAAACCCTTTTTGTACAAAATGTCCCATATGACAGAGAACTTTGTAGGTTTGTACCTTAATTTTCTTTTAGTGGCTTGAATGTATCTGATGAGAGGATCCATCCATGAGTCTCCCCAATTCATATTCAAGCAAGATTTAGATTCAACATCTTCTTCTTTAATGGTTGGCCAAAGTAAGATTTCCACTGGCACTGCTCTTCTGATGTCAGTTCTTATTGCTGAGGCTAGCCTCGCAAGTGCATCGGCTGAGCCGTTGTCTAGCCGAGGTATCCTCCTCAGCTTTACCTCTTTGAAACTTTTCAACATCAATCTTACTCTTTACAGATATTTAGCCATTCTCTCATCCTTGGCCTCACATACTCCTAAGATCTAATTGACCACCAGTCTTCAATCACTATGTACTAGGAGTTGGCCGATACTAAGAGCTTGGGCCAAGGAGAGACCTGCTATCAGAGATTCATATTCAAACTCATTATTGGATTCCTTAAAGTTAAACCTCAGAGCATACTAAATGCCTGTACCGTCTGGCACCGACATTATCAATCCGGCACCACTTCCATTCTCGCAAGAGGACCCATCAACAAAGAGGTTCTATACAACATCATCCTCTGAAAAGTTACCCTCTGACAGGGATCCTTATTTGAATAGATATATCCTCTCTTTATTTTCAGACATTTTCCCTCTTACTGTGCTTGTCCCGACCTCATCTAAGGCTGGGCTGAGAGGTCTTCCTTAGAGACCGTCTGCCTTATCAAAGTTGTCATTTTCAGCCCCGGTCTTGTCCCAAGTGAACTCATCCACGAAGTGTGCCAATGCATGTCCTTTGATTTCCACCCTCCGCTGGTAGATAATGTTAAACTCTCATATCTCAATTTCCCAAGCCATTAGTCTCCCTGATATCTCAGGTTTGTGGATGACCTGTCTGAGTGGTGAGTCAGTACGGACGGCCATTGAATGAGCCTGAAAGTATGGTTTCATCTTTCTAGAAGCGTGAATCAGAGCATAAGCTAACATCTCCCTCGTAGGATACCTCTGCTCAGACCCTTGGAGTGCTTTGTTGTTGAAATACATTGGCTTCTGTACCCTATCCTCTTGTCTTACAATAGCAGCGCTAATAGCCGACTCTGAGATAGCTAGGTACACATATAATTTTTCAACTTGGATTGGCCGTGACAAAAATAAGGGAGAGCCTATATAGGACTTGATCTCTCTAAAATCCTTGTCACACTCCTTACTCAATTCAAAATGTTTTATAAGAATTTGAAAAGTGAAAGACACTTATCTGTGGCTCTGGAGACAAACCAATTTAGGGAAGCCACTCGTCTAGTAAGCCTCTGAATATCTTTGATGGTCTTGGGGTATTCATCTCTAGAAAAACTTTTATCTTCTCTGGATTAGCCTCTATACCTCTTTGATGGACAATAAAACCTAAGAACTTTCTAGCTCCGACACTAAAAATGCATTTAGCCGGGTTAAGCTTCATTCTATACTCGTCCATCGTATCAAAGGTTCTTTCAAGGTCAGCCACATGAGTGTCGGCCTTCAGACACTTCATCAGCATGTCATCAATATGAACCCCCATGAACTTTCCAATCTGATATTCGAATAACTTATTTACCATACGTTGATACATCGCCCCAGCATTTTTCAGGCAGAATGTCATAACCTTGTAATAATATGTTCCCTTGTCTGTGATGAAGGCTATTTTCTCTGAGTCGTCCGGTCCATAAAGATTTAGTTTTAACCAGAGTAGGCATCCATGAAGCTCATCAACTTGTGACATGCCGTAGCAGCTACCATCTGATCAATCCGAGGGAGTGGGAAACTGTCCTCGGGGTAAGATTTGTTCAGGTCGGTGAAGTCTACACATATCCTCCACTTTCAATTAGCCTTGGGCACAATCACTGCATTGGATAGACATTCAGGATATATAACTTCTCTAATGAACTCAGCCTCTTCAAGATTTTTAACCTCATCCCTTATAACATCATATTTCTCCCGGGAGTAAATCCTCCTCCTTTATTTAACTGGCTTTGCGTCTCTTACCACGTTGAGATTGTGATAAATTATCTGAGGATCAATGTCTGGAATGTCTGCATGATTCCAAGAAAAGATTCTCTGTCTTCTCCTCAGTAACTTGATCAAATCATCATTGATCTCTGGCTTAAAGGCTTTGTCGAACTGGATAGTTTTTTCGGCTCGTCCTCATTGAGGACAATGGATTCTACCTATTTTACATCTTCCCCTTTCTTGATCTTTATCTCGTCTCTAGGATCAAGGGTGTCAATATTATAAGTGGTGATTTCCTTCTTGTGTGCTTGTCTCTCGTCAGCTGAATTAAAGTAGCATTCTCGTGCCAACGTTTGGTCACCCTGAACTTCCCCTACTCCATAAGGAGTCAAAATTTTTATCATCTAGTGAATTGTTGAAGGTATGACCTCAAATTCCTTGAGGGCTACTCGTCCCAATATGAGGTTGTAAGATGAAAAGATATTCTCATCCATAATAAAAAAGTTTATTTTTCTGGTTAGCCACTGCGGACACTTGTCCCCCATTCTTACATCCATATCGTATATTCCCAAGGGATGAACTTTCTCCCAGCTGAATCCTATGAGAGGATGATGGCATGGTACGATCCTGGTTCGGCTAAGTCCTAATCCCTAGAAATATGAACAGAACATAACATCTACCGAGCTTCCACCATAAACTAAGATCCTCGGTACTTCACATCCATGCACCCTGGTTGTGATGATGAGAGGGTCGTCATGTGGAGCTATGATAACCTTAAAGTATAGTCTTGAAAAGCCGACTATGAGGGTGTTCATGTCCACTTTCTTTCTTTCTCTGATTTAACATCAATGGAGGTCGATTGCACAACCTCGGCCTTTGTTATTGCCTTCGCCTCAACCACAAGGGCTTTATGGTTGACCACTTTCGAGCCTCCTCCAACTAGTCCACCCCAGATAATTCCTACCCAAATGATATCATGTTAAGCCTCTTCACTGGGACATTGTCGTCCTTTGGTGGAATATCTGGATCATCACTATCCTCTTCTGAAGAATCATCTTATCTAGCCAGACCATCTTCTTAGCATTTATCATTCCTCCTCTTTCTAGGGTCGGCTCGGCCACCCTTGGAAGCACCTTTTTCCACACACTTTCTCAATTTTCTAGTTTTTAACATTTTCTCAATCTCGTCCTTCAGAGCAATGCATTTATCGGTCAAGTGGTCATGGTCTTGTGGAATTCACACCATAAGTTATTGGTCCTCTTATGGGGAGGAGCTATTATATTTTTTAGGCCACTTTAAAGACTGCTCACTCTTTATCTCATTTAAGATGTGCTCACAGCTTACAGTTAACGGAGTGTAGTCTGCAAACTTATAGTCTGCCGACCTTTTCTTCCCATCTTTATTAGTTTTCTAAAACTTGCTTCCACTGCCACTTCCTTTATCATCCTCATACTTAAAAACCATTACCTCTTCAACATTCATAAAGTTTCCATCTGTTGCAAACAACTCGACCATTGACTTAGGAGGGCCTTTAGCAAGCTTCCATAATAACTTTCCCTTCTTGAGGCCTCCTATGAGGGCTGTCATAGCTATGCTTTCCTCATAATCTTCCATTTCCAACTTCTCTTTGTTGAACCTCGCGATGTAATCTCTTAGACCATCATTCTTCCCCTGCTTGACATAAAGTAGATGATTCGTCTTTTTTTAGGTCTGACCCCAAAGCAAAAGTTATGGATAAATCACTCGGCCAACTATTTAAAGTTCTCGATAGAATTCTTTGGAAGTGAAGTAAACCAAACGTGTGCAGCCCCGATCAAAGTGCTTGAAAAAGCATGACATCTCATCTCATGGAGTAGATATCAGCTGCCTATTGGTACATTTCAATATGATGGATAGGATTAGTGCTTCCATCATACATGGGAGTCACTATAGGTGGCTTGAATTTGGTCGGGGTTGGGAAGTTGATTATCTTTATAATGAAGGGTGAACCCTATGAATACCCCCTCTGCAGAGGGTCTCGTCTCTTCAGAATGTCGCCAATCTTGTCTTCAAGCCTTTGAATTGAATCAGTCCAGGGTTTCGCAATGTCAGTCGGGCCTATGTTGTCCCCCGCCACTACTAATGGCTTTACCAAGGGTTATCCTACATCTGACCTCCATCGGCTATTAAATTCCCCATGAGCCCCATCTCGGCCATGTTGGGACCGATAGTCATCCCTTTCTATTCTGGACCTTGCAAGGCTTCTTGACATCGTCAATATCTCCCTTGGGTCATTGACCAGGCGGAGCCTTTCAAAGGCCGACCCTCTGCTCAAATGATCAAATATTGAGCCTCTTGGGCGATCTTCAAGATTTTGTATCCTACACCTTCCTCGGCTCCCTTAGAGGGGTCTTATAGTATTGCTGCAAATTTCATATGGCTCCCATCATTTTATCGAAGCATCATTATCCTCCACATCATCATACTGGTCCTCAGGGCAAGGGTGTCCCTACCTCCCTAGGGGTAAATTCCTAGGGTCAGCAACATCCCTCTGTCGTTGGGGAGGAGGCAGATCTTTACGCGGTTCCTAGGGTGGTCCTCTTGCCTCCTAATGTTATTCTTGTACAGCTATTGGAGTGCTCATCTACAGTGAGATTCTTGGCGACCTGCTCATCATATTTTGGCTGAGGGAAGTGAACTGCTCTTACATTACTTGTTAGCTGGCCACCATGTATTTTTAGGCTGCTTCCACCTCAGCCATCTCGGACAAAGGTGGGGCTTGAATGGAACTAGATCCTCTACCACTAGCTGGTGGAGGAGGTGGTGGAAATTCTAGTGCCATGTGTTTTCTTAAAAACTGAGCTGTGATTTAAAAGACTTGAGAGCTTTTGGACCTTGTAGGACCTCTTGCAATGGCGAAACAACTCCACACAAAGGGGATGACTGGTTCACTACCAAAGATTCTAATGAGGCCAAGCTATAAAAAGGAAGAGATGAGACTTCCCGTTCCCACAGAAGATACCAATTCGATGGTGCTGGAAATAGCATAACCAGATCAAGGTGCTGGAGAGCTCAAACATGTATTAAGAATGGTAACACATGAGAAATATAAATATAGAATGAGATGAGGAGAAGAGGAGAGAGATATCAATATAAGTGGTTCAGCCTATCTAAGCCTAAATCCACTGTGCAGGTGAGTGATCTTCACTATAAAAGAAGGGCACTAATGGCCTTGTGATACAATACTCACACACTCTCTCTACTGTATATTTTGACAGAGCTTCCGCTAGGGTTTATAATATGCGACCCCCTTCAAGGAAGAAGATAAATGGTATATATAATACTTAATGGGTGTAGTGTACCCCTCATGCATGTAATTGACATGCGTAGGGTGATATAGCCAATCTCATGCGGACACCTAGCTGTATCACATGAAGATCATAATGGCAAAGTATTCCCCTATGTGAGGGAATAATCCAGCTATAACGGGTTTTTCCACATATTCGAAGTCTCTTTGTACTTGCATATTCTCAGACTAGTGACATCATCCACTGGAACCTTGTCCTAGATGGGTATGAGGTTGATGACTCCGACAGGACCATTGATCCTCCAACCACAAGTATAACCTCGATCGGACAGGCCAGTCGAGGATAGGTAACCGGGCTCATTTGTGCTATCGGCCTAAGCAAAGTATGAGACTGGTTCAAGTTCAACCCATAAAGCTGTTACTGATTTCGATTGTTGTCCAGCTGAGGTTGGTGCTTATGAAGCCGACCTCATCAGGGATGACCTTATTTTTGACTAGTGGGGATCTTCTGATGACTCATCCATGAGATAGGACGAAGTCGCTGCTCTGAGTATGAGGGTGTACTTTGGTCATATCAACTATTGTGTAAACTTAGTCAATGTTTTACATTATTAATGCCTTTTAACATTTAAAGGTGTAAATTTTCACTGATGATTGAGTTCGTGCATGTGGGATATGGAATTCTCTCGACATAATCGATATTGACTCAGATTTCAACCCATGAAATTTTTTTTGGTTATTCATCGTAGGTTCACTATCTGCGTAGATTTTATGGGTACTTCATTACTTTGGTTGTTGCACACATAAAGGGGACAAAATCTTTGGATTTCATTATTGAAAGTTATGAGATAGTGGAGGTTTGTTTCAGTGAAGGGAATATTTTTATGGAGCTAACGAAGGTTTTCCTCACTATAGAGAAGCACACAGATGGAGAGAATAGGTTTTCTTTTTCTCAACGAACCGATGCCAAAAATGAGTCTAATGAAGGGTCATTTGGGTATTTTATCCTATTTTTCTATCTTATATAATCGAAGTTTTTCAACAATTTCCTTGTATACTCGTTGAGAGAAATATTGAGGCTTGAGACTTTTAAAACTACTTATTTCAGTAGGAAACTGATTTATCATCATACATAGACGTGGCAAAATTTTTGAACCACCTAGATCTTGTCTTGTATGTAATTTGTTAATGCGTTTTTACTTTATTTTCTCATTACTTTTCATTCACATTGTATTTTTTTTGTTATCCCTTGAGTTTCACATATTATTTCAAAAACACACATGAATCAATCTCATAAGTTAGTGTTTGCGCTATATAGCAGGTACTAGGATGGATAATAAAAGGCCTTCATGGGTACCAAACTCATAATCTTGATAACAAAGAATCTACATTAGTATTGAAAACAGTGGATTTTAACCAAACATGGGAGATTTTATTATATAATTTTGTTTGATTTATTTTAATCAATAAATATTATTTAACATAATGGAACTCAAATTTCAGTTTAAGGGAGTGTTGGAAGGATTTTCCTACTTTATAGTAGTCACTAAAGTAGGGGACACTTTTTAAATTTCTTATTCCTATTAGTTTTTTCTATATTTTTATGTATTTTGATTCCATGTTAGTCAACAACATGGTTTACTTCTGCTATTTGATGGGCTACTGAGGGTAGATATCGGATTCCTAAATGTGACTTCTTTCTTTATATTAAGAAAGGTATGTATATGGATGTGAAGTGATTTAAATTCTTTGGAATTTTTAGGTTATTTAAAAATTTCCATAGAGTGATATTTGAGTTATATTAGTGATGATTCATTTTTTGATAGAGGCTCAAGGTTTGTGATGGGGTTTTGATTAAGAACTTTAATGTCATGGGTGATAAGTTTTTCCACCTCTATTCTTGAATAGACGAGGATGTCATTAACAAAGGTTATGATGAACTGGTCCAAATTGGGTCGGAACACTCGATTCATCGAGTGCATGAATACTTATAGGGAATTAGTTAACCCAAGTGATATCATTCGTAACTCGTAAGAAACATAGAGAGTCAAGAAAACTATATTGGTCACATCGTCTTATCCTACCCTGAACTAGTGGTAGATGGACATAAAATTAATCTTTGAAACAAATAAGCACCCTCCAACTGATAAAAAAGATCATCAATCCTCGGTATCCTGTACATATTCTTCACCGATGCCTTATTTAACTCACGATAATCAATAAACAATCTTAAGTACACATACTTTTTTTTCACGAATAATATTGGTGCACCCCATTGTAAAGTGTTATGACAAATAAACCCCTGTTCTAACAACTACATAATCTGATATCTAACATCCTTCATCTCCATAGGAGCCATACGATACAGTTATATAGCTATCGGCTTAGTCCTCAGTACCAAATATATCACAAAATAAATCTCCCTGCTAGGTGTTAAACCTAAAATCTCATTAAAAACATCGATAGACTCCTGAACTACGAGAATCATATCTAAGGACATTATGGTCTCCTCCTAGGTTTTCCCATTAATAAAATACATGAGGGTAGTAGCCCCACCCTAACATGTTGGCATAGACACTAAATACATATCCTCATGTAATATAGTAAACATAATACCCCTACCTACAGAGTCAATCTGAGCCCAATAGGTGCAGAACCAATCCATTCCCAAAATCACATCATATGTGTGGGTATCTAAAACTAACAAATTGGCTATAAATCGTAGCCTACCATTATCAATGCCTATTCTATCATATGCCTAGGAAATAAAAGTGGATACACCTAATGGAAAAAATATGGACAATACAATAGCACATGGAATGAGAGTCATCCCCGATATACTGACGATATGTCGTGCAACAAAAGAGTGTGTAGCAAAATGTCAAATAAAATCCTAGCTAGAGCGCCATGAAGGTAGAAATATACCATCAACTACCTACATAAGAACTTGGTCATCACTGGGTCCCACTAATAGACCTTCCCATACTGTAACTGAGGTTGAGATACCGTGGTTGGTGTAGGAAGTACCATTAGTGCCTACTGTCTCGGGGCTAGGAGGAGTGGAAGCTGCTGCTACCTCTACTACTGTTTCTGCTAATAATTGGGCTTAAAGGACTACTACCACTGGCCCTGTTTTACTGGTTTTCCCAGACTGAGGTAGTCCTTCTTCATGTAGCCAAAACCCTTACACTCAAAATAAAAAAAGTGAAGAATGTCTACAGGAGTTATTACCCTACTTTCCCTATTGTTGCTATTATCCTTACCCACCATACTTGGGCTTCTGTTGATTGGCCCAAAATTTCTTCCATGTCTCTTGTCCTTTCTAACCTTAAACTCTTTTATAACCACCACTGGACCCTCTATCAGTCTTGGACCAACCTGCTTGGCCTCCTTTCTCAAACTTCTTCTTATGCTCAGTGTGGTCTTTACAAAGCGTAAGCACATCATCCACTATTTGTGTGTACGTAGTGTATACTGGGTTCACCATTATAATTTATCGTATAAGGTAAATGAGACCCTTCATAAATACCCAATTCTCTTCTTCCTCATATTCTCTTAATCCGAGTCAACCAATGCTAAATCTATAAACTCTTTCTCATACTCTAAGATAGTAAGAGTCTCAACACTGAGTAGAAGAAACTCTATTTTCTTCTATGAATGGATTGATTTGGGGAAGTACTTAGAGTTGAACCTCTTCGTAATCTTTGAGTAAACTTCACCAAACATATCACTAGATACGTACTAAGAGTCTTATGCCTAATATATCCTAACCCTTGACCAAACTAAAGCCCATGCATGAAATGTCTCACGAATGAAATCCACATAAATAACTATCCCGATACACTAAAGTCTAGTCAAGTCATTCATCAAGGTCACTGGTATTAGACTCCTGAAAAGTTTGTACCCTACGACGAGAATGAAAAGAAAATAAATGCATCAAAAAAGACTATGCGGACTACTATAATGGACATTTGGAACGTATGTTGCCTAAGACCATGCTCTAATACTAACTACGACATCCCATATATTTTGATTATTAGGTTGATTAAGTCTATTTATTAAACCTATATGTGTTGTTAAAACAATCGTATATCATGTTTAGTATGTAAGAGGAAACAATAATTAAGTATAATTTAAAATAGAGTATGACATGAGAAATCCTCAAATATTCATATATAAGTGATAAGAGTCATTCACCACAACTATATAGAACTACAAGTAAAATTTTTCTGACAAATTATCCCTTCATGAATACATGCTAATATATCCAGGATAAAGGAAATCCCAAACCGAGTATAATGCTAAAGGATAAAGTAAACCTCGCATCTCTCAAACATAAAGTAAATAAAACTAGTTGAAGGATCAAAACCTACATCACCACAATTGGTGGAGACAGCACTGGAGAAATGGGTGCTTGAGTAAGAAAGTCAAGAAGAATAAACGTGGAATAACGCAACGGGTCACGCCCACCACAACAAGATAAAATCTATCCACTAAAATAGTAAAACTATCAATCAGGCGTATAAATAATAAATCCAAATTTATTAGTTTAATTGTTATTCCCCACCCTTACCGGTGTTATTTCCTTTATACTGTATGTTCTATAAACATATATAGTATCCCACTATTTTCCATAAAAAAGAGACACCTAGTATACATAATTTCCACAATATCATAATCGGAATGTATTGCAAATAATTATGCATTATAATTATAATCATATATAAATCGGGACTAGTCCCCATTTATTCAGGGGTCGCTGGTACACCAAATAACCCGTGACTATTCTCTATTTATTATGGGGTATATAACACTTAATTCGGCCATTTTTAGGTGATGTGGACATAATAAATCGACAAACCCCTCCACCCTCACTCCATAATTGATACCTCCCTTTGCCCCAGTCCATAATTGGCATGCCCCTATGCCCACCTCTATAAAAAATACTAACAGTATAGGAAGAAGATAACTTGAACCTGAGCCATGTAACATAGGAAAAATAACCATATTCGCCCCATAGTGTTAGCCTGGAGATACTTAAGAAATTTCTTTCTTTAATTTGGAATTCGATTCCATCTTTTAATCATTTTTATCTTACCCTGATGTGTAAGTTAAATGAAGCATATGCTATACACGGAGGTTAAGTTGAACATATAATATATGTATTAACATTTAGATTGTTATAATTCATGGTGTGCATGTTCATCATAACAAATCTTCAACACCCCCCCCCCCCCCCCCAAATTTACTAAAAAGTAACTCTACAAATCAACATAATATTCTTTATCCTTTTAGAGAATTTATCATTAGAATTACCCATATTACATGAGTGTTGCATCCTTTAAAATTACATATTATGGAGAAGACCTGAATATATAATTCTAATTAAGATACAAAATTAATCTAAATTATGTTTCAAATATTCTTAGCCGTTATCCTAATAATGATTTCCAACATTTAAATAAAGGAAGAATTTATATGTAACCATGTCCAATAATTCTAAATTTGAATTAGAAGTGAAATCCTAAATTCCATATCACAAAGGCGTCCAAATCATGTAAATTTCATTAACTAATGGAATCATATTTTTCATTACAATTGTATTAAGAACATACCGATTTATTTGTCCAATTCAAATATATTGATTAAAATAAGTTAATCTATCCATGAATTCATGAATTGTTAATTATTCCTTTATTTATAAGAATACAATTTTTGAGGGTGTAATTAACATAAGTTTTACACCTAATGATCTCTCCACAATTTTTATAATAAATAAAAATATTTTTAAATAGAAATTATCATTTATAGCATGAGAGGAGAGAGGATATAGTAGATTTATCTTGCCTCAATTGGTGAATATAAATTCCCAAAATTGTAGAAGTAGAATGGTAGAAGAAATCCCTTTGAAACTTAGTTGAACTTTATTCTCAATTGATAAAAAGAATTTTCCAAAAGTGTAGAAGAAATCCCCTTTTAGAATTGGTTGAATTGACTCTCCAAATACACCTTAGAATTGTACCGATTCTTCCACAAAATAATTACTATAAAGTTAAAATTCTTGCATTAAAATGTAAGGTATAATTTTATGGTTGGGAATCTGTAAATAGGATGAGAATTAGATTTATATTTAAGGGTTATTTGTGTGGTGAAATAAGGGAGCACTAGGATTCTATTTAGATATTATAAGGAAAATAAGGGGAGTTGAAGGCTGGATAGAAAGAAAACATAGTTAAAAATAAGCATAGGCATTTAAAACAAAAGACCCATGCACTCCCCTTCACCGCTATAGCGGTTACACCCCTGCTATAGTGGTAGGGTTTGGCCGCTAAAATGGTCCAAAAGTCAGAGCCAAAACCCTTTTCCAAGAATCTTCCAATTATCCTCATACCCTATTTCTTCTATTACAATTAGCCATGTATAATCCTTCATTTACTTTCTAAAAATATTAATTGAATTCCTATTTTAATTAAATTACAAGTAAACCCAAGCTAATTTATTAATTTATGAAATAATTCCCATAATTTCAAGTAATTTCCTTTCCATCTTAGTTAAACATACAGAACGTCTAAAATTAAATTTTCAATTAGACTAACCAAATATATTCATAAATAAATATAACATTTAATTTTCTACCTAAATCATCCATAAAAATTATTCGAAACTTTATATTTTAATTATTTAAAATTCTCCCAAATTTCCATAATTAATTAATTAATTTTCTTTCTAAAAAATGGGGTATTACACAGAGTCATCGGTCTCGAGTGACGACCACCGATCTGAAGAAAGCAGTAACAGAGCTTCGATGGGCCCAAAGAGTGTTATGGCATCATCAACAACCATCTTTTACAATCAACAAACCCGAGATAGGGTTTGTAAAGATGATAATGCTCTTTACCCACTTACCCCTTCCTCTTATAGTTCAAAGTCTGGCCCACTTATGAGGTTCCAAAAATTGCAAAAACACCCCTTGAAATTTATTTCAACCCCTCTACCATAATTATTTGTGACTATTATCCTACACATCCCAAATATTTTCAAATCCATACGCCAAAACTTGTAAGAAAAAATTTGGAGCCCCTCTTAACTTGTAAAATTTATATTTTTGGGTCCTTAATTTTCATAAAATTATTATACAATTCCTGCATTTTCTAAAACCCCAAAGTCAAGCCCAAGTTTATTCCCCAATACCTATTCCCGATTCAATATGATGTGGACCAAAGATGTTAATGTTGATTATGAGAATCATATGGATATTTGTGCTAAATTTGAGTGCTCGAGTCGGACCGTCACTGAAGAACTCCAAGATTGCATAGAAAGATTGGACCGGACAGGTGACTCATTAAATAGGGAGATTTTTGGTTTCCAGTTTAGCACTATCTCCATCGAGGAGTATCAATAACACCAAAACCTCCTAAATAAATGTCGCACAAAGTACTTTGACCAGAAATCAATGTAAAAGGCATAAAAAGAATTTGGCGTAAAAGGCGTTTGGCCTGATATTTTGCCTACTTATTCATCACTTTGACACTACCCTCAGTTAACGTTTTTCTCATGTCTAAGAATGATTCTCGCTACCCAATCGCACATGGTGAATACTTCTCCGAGGGCACCAAGGACCCGTCAACAGATGGAATGAGTCCCAAGTTTTGCCCTTATGATTCCTTCTCCATTTTTAAGTTGGTTTACTAGATTCTCATGCCCGATTTTGTGATTTCGAGATTTTAGAGATTAGGGAATTCTTTTCCATATTTGGGGAAGAAGATGTTGGTTGTGCATCAAAGATTTCTTTGACATATTTATTGTGGAAATTTGGTGACCTCCACTCACTTCAGGGAGGTGTAACCGTATTTAATTGATGATTTCTTCCCACTTTTTTAGAAAAATAATGATGCGGTTGAGGTTATTTATTTATGTCATTGTTTTATGATTAATTTATTATTATAGTTTGATTTTGGGTATGTAGATCAATTTTGGGAGGCATTTAAGTGGCGTTCGGTGGTCGAGTTGATATGCCTAGCCTCACGAATGTTCACGCTGTGGAGGTCGGAGAAAATTTGGCATCAATGGACATCCAAATGTAGTGGGGTTTTGGTTATTCTTATGGAAAGCTTCGGGGACAAGCTCCTATATGCCGTCTAAGGTTGGGATTTTTTCTCACCCTTTCTCGCCTTTTTTCTATACAATTTATGTCAATAGTTTTAGAGGATCCATTCCCTTTCAGGTAGGGGAGTTCACTATTGGTTGCTTTGCTCCCTCACCGCTAACCTCCTACACTTGGGAAGAGATTTCTCATATGGGGAGAGTGATGTGTACTTGTCCCAAATATATATGTATTTTTCTTTATTTTTATTCTTCATGTTTTATTAAGATATTTTCCTATTTTAGTTATTATTTTAGGCTGGCATTGTCTTTTTATATCTTTAAAGTGTCCTTTTTGGGCTTAGCCTGATTAACAAGGTAAGTTTTTCTTATAAATAAGGCCCTTGACCATCTATTGTACTCAGTTTTACTTTTTTAGAGATGAATCAGAGATATTTTTTGGGGCATTAGCCTCTAAACATTATGTTGTTATTCTTTTTGTTATTGTTTTTGTTGTTATTGTTGTTGTGTATTTAGGAATTTACACTTATTCCCTTTAACTTCTCATAAGATTTTTTTTCCTATGTCCACAGAAAACAACATTTTTACCATGAACTCGAGTCCCACAAAAATAGTACTTGTCCATTGCTAAGTTATATGCATATTTGGTAGAGTTTGCATTACAGAGTGTCAATTATATATATATATATATATATATATATATATATATATATATATATATATATATATATATATATATATATATATATATAGAGAGAGAGAGAGAGAGAGAGATTACCTATAACATTACTGATTATTACTTATTTAAATGATCTACCTGTAAGCAGTGACAGAGACAGAAAATATCTTCAGGTGGGGCACTGGAAAGAACATGTCAGTGCGTAATCTTTCCCCACAAGTGATTTCTTTAGGTCTTTTTTTTTTGAATTTTTAAAAATATTTCAACAAATATAATAAAGTCAAATTGAGTCGAACTTCAAAATGGACGTGAAATTATTTTTAAAAAAGACTCAAAATAGCTCAAATTTCCAATCCATAATAGCAAAAATCTAAATAACCACAAGTCGCAAAAGATATATGTGTGAAATATAAATTAAGATATAATTCTAAAAAAACAATATTGGTAAATGAGTTATACATTTTTTCACCCTCAAGTTAGTTAAAAATATTAAATAAACATTTCAATTTTAAAAAGATAGAGCATAACGAATTCCAAGGTATATAGTGTTTTGGGCTCTTACTCAGTTGACCAATACATTTTATTTGCAAATTTTTTGGAGCTCTGAAATTTTTCAATAGAGAAATGAATTTGTTGATTGACTTACAGGGTTAAACATGTATCCTTATCAATTTACATTCAATTTATTTTTTTAAATCCTAGGTGGGGCACTTGCCCAACCCATACGCACTCTGGCTCCACCACTGACGGTAATGGTTTCTCTTACTATTCATTTGTCTTGTTTTCTTCCATTAAAGGGATTCTCTTACCTATAAGATAGTATATTAATTTAGTATGGGCTTGTTAGCAATCTAACATGTTTATGACCATCCTATTTCATTTCTTTATGCTTATCCACCACTTGTATATGGAAAAAGAGATCATAGGGTGGTTATTTTTTTTGGAACCAGAGGTCGTTAGTTATATACATTTTCCTTGATTAAACTTAGTCCTTCTTATAATTATTTCTCTAGAAATGACTCAATAATTACGTACCTCGATATTTATATATTGGAGATGGGTGTTTGATAAGTAAAACAATCCAACGGGTGTGGATTGTTCTCCTGATGCGATCTAATGGTGTCCCATTATGCCATGCCATAAGGGGAGACATATGACATCTAAAGTAAGAGAAGACACAACCCCATTCAAAACCCTCTCCTGTTTTTCACTTCCCCCACGTCACAAATCATTCACAACACCCCCTTCCAAACCCTCCCATGCTTATGCCCTTAATTGCTGCCTTTCACTCGCCTCTCTCCTTTGACGACCGTCGCCTCATCCAATAGGTTTACCATTAGGGCTTTATGTGTTTGAAAGTTTGGATTTTATTTATGATTTTTATGGCTTTGTGCATTTCATGTTGTATACTCTTAGGGATTTTTAATCTTCTTCCTCTGCATCTCTCTAACACAAAGACTCCTCCCACATGTAATCTCCCTCACACACTTACAATTTGATTTTGGTTCATTTTAGGTCTTTGTTCATTTTGATTTCAACTAAGATCTATTTTGATTTTATTCTTTTTGTTTTATATCTGTTTACATGTACGCTTATGTGTTGGGATCCTATTATGTTTTTATGTTTTGTTGTTTATTTTTCCTTTTGCGAGTTATACTTGGAACAACCTAAACAATTATACTCCTTTCTTCTCTTTATTATGTGCCTATATATAGATTTTTTATAATATTTTTAGGTGCAAAAATCCGTTCTTTATTTTATTTCTTTTTACTTTTTAATGCTTGATGATTTTTTCATTTAGGGAATGCATTTAAAAAATGGGTATGACAGTTTTGTCTTATGGATATGTCGTGTATTGCTGATGGTTTTTTCTTTGCTATATTAGATCTAAGAACTGAATTGAAGATGATGGTAAATCCAAATGAAATGGTCCATTCTATGAATATATGCCAGGGGATACAGTTGCTTTTTGACTTGAACCTTTTGTGCTCAGTCTATACAATTTAGTGTTAAATATCTTAATGATTATGAAATATTAATATGGGTTTTATACTGGCTATGTTTTCAATATATTGAAACTTTGCTCCTCGATGATTCGTAGGCTTAAATACTTCACTAAATTAGAAGCAAAATGAATCAAAATGTTGGTTGGCTAGCAGATTTTGCACGTGCGCACAACTTTTTATGACAAAGACCTCAGCTAAGTTCTTTTATTTTAATATTTATTTGTTCATATGATTTCGTGTTTGGTATGATTCCTATATGAACTATTGAGTCCACAAATGAATTATTCATGTAAACAAATGGTACTATATGAATTCATGTATACAAATGACGAAAAACATGTTATAAAACAAGTGTTGTGGGTAGGGGCAGATCCTTTATTATTGGATTTTTCTTTAGGTTTTAATATTTATTTAAAACTTGCCAAACAATATTTTCACGTCACAATTTGCCAAACAAATGGTACAATGTGAATTCATGTTCAAGCACTTGTTCTGCATATGTTTATATTTTCCAAATAATATTTTCACTTCAAAATTTGATTTCCATCGTAATCTAAACTTTGTTTTTGGTTGCATGAAGAGGCACACAGTCAGATATTGGTGATCCCTCCTATTAGTCACTCACTTTTCATCTTCGCTGCAATAATACCAGTAAAACCAGCATAGTTTTTTCTTTTCATTTTTATTTTTTTATTTTTGTATATGTATATATTGGTTTGTGTTTGGGTTGTTTTGATTTGTAGTTGGTTTATTTTGCAACTATCAATGGGTTCTTATTTGATCCAAGAATGGACTGGATTTTAGGAGTTCCCTTCTACCATCCAGACCAAATTAAACTTAGTCGATTAAGTCGATGACACCAGAATCAAATCAATTCGATCTATTATGATAACTTGGATCACAAATGAAATCACTCGTGACATCACTGACATCAGTGACATGAGCCTATGACACTAATTATATGCTATATTTTTATTCTATATATTTTTCTTCCTTAAAATTTTCATAATAGGGGACATAAACACCTGCTTTAAAATTTTCATAACAGGGGACACAATCACCTGTCTAGCAAGAGGAGAATGATGATGAAAGCATTAACTTTGGAAGTGTTAAGTTTGATCAAGATAGAAGTTGGTTGCTTCTTTCCTGTCAAGAGAGAAGGTTGATCATGTTACATGGATACCCACTGTGTATGGTTCAACATGTTGGATTTAAAATATTTGTTAAGAATCTCCAACCATCATTTGATATTATGATTAATAGCGATGTTGAGCTTTATTGCATGATAATTTATGGGAAAGAGAAGCAGAAGTTTTATGAGATTAGACATAATTTTTGTGGCAGAATTAGCATTGTTGTTGAATGGGGGAGTCTTGGCAACAAACTATGTTGACGAGGACTGGAAGTTGAAAAGGAAGATTTTGAATGTTATAAAGTCGGATTCTTCTCATATTAGCATCAATTAGCGCTTTCATGTTGGTTCTTTCCACTTTCAATAGTTATGTCTTGAATATTTAAGGTGTTCCATCATTAGTTAATTATGAAGCAACTTATTTAAAATATTTCTAAAGCACCACTTCCCTGTTATTTATTTTCTACGGCCCTGTTTGTTTTTGGATTAAAGTAGTTATTAAACATTGGACATAAGCATAAATTATAATGAAAATAGTAATTTTCTTAATACATGGAGTATAGGTATAAATTAAGTAGGTGTCATTCATTATGAAATTTAAACATTGTTATGTCTAATTTGGCACGTGTCATGATGGTTTGGGATTTACTATATATTGAATACTACTTTAGGATATTATTGACGTTAAGTTTGTTGTCTATATATGGACAAATCAAATTCATGTTTTTTTGTAGAATCCACACCATATTAGTAAATGTAAGTGTTTAATATGAATATTTATTAATTTTGATTTGAGCGGAAGAATTTGTTGAACTTAGAGAATTCGGTTACTTTTATGTTGATGACTGTTCATATGCATTACAAGTATATAGTGTGCCACAAGGTGTTGAAAGGAATGCTGTTACTTTGATAGGATGAATTTTAGTTGTGTATATATTTGGGTGTACATTATTAGAGTATTCATTTTTGGAAAGTAATTAGTGATTTATTTTCTTAATCTAATTGGTAGGTATATAAATCTCCCTTCGTAATTTCATCCCCTAGCAACCACTTACACCATCTATCATCACAAGGTAGGATAAAAAGTGTCTTACATACAAGTAAATTATAAATAGGAGTTGTTCTTTAAAAAAAAAATATATACATTGTACAATATTTGTGAGATTTTAATATTTATTGCATAAAATTAAGAAGTAAAGTTTAATTAATTTCAAACTTTTGTGATAGCTAATGATCACATAAGTTGTTATTTTGTAGCTTGTTGTTCGAAACATACGATTGTGCCGTAGTTATTCACAAGTAAATAAATTACCTTAATTGAATAAAATGTAAGTTCTTATTCTATATTTCATCATTCTTTGTTATATATATATGACATTCTTTTTACCCAGTGACATTCTTTTATTTTTTATTTAGTTTTTTTCTTATTTGTTTTCTTAGCAAAATATAAGAGGAGTTCGTCTATGTATAAGAAATGAATCAATGTAGTGAAAAAAAGATGTTAACAACTCATCTGATTTGGTTGTGGTAAAAATTATGACCCTAGATGGATTATTTTCATTTTAATTGTTTATGCTGGGAAATATTTGTATAGTTGTTGTTATTTGTCTACCCTTAAATAGGGAGGACTGTTGTATAAACAAAGGAAATTCTTCATAAATCTTTTAATATGTTAGGTTTTATAATAATAATAATAATAATAATAATAATAATAATAATAATAATAATAATAATAATAATAATAATAATAATAATAATAATAATAATAATAATAATAATAATATAGTTGATATTTTTGTTCTGAAATAGGACGATTTATTCTATAAAGAAAGGAAAATTTATCAAAAAATTTCATAAGTATGAGATTTAGCATTATTAGTGTTGTCGGTATTTTTGTTCTTAAAAAAGGTGGATTGTCTAAAAAACAAAGAAAATCTTGTCAATTTTTTTTAAAGCAATATGTTTGTAGCACAGGTTTATTTCAAAAACCGTTTATATGTTGTAAATTATATACGACGTATGATCCTATCAACAACGTAAACTTTTGAAAATCAGTGTCGTGCCTTCAGGACCGGGCATACCCTAACGTGTGTATATATATAGTCCGTCTCTCCAACATACCTCTTAGAAACATACCTATGAACATACCCATTTTTTAAAATAGTAAAAAAATAATTTTGATTTAAGCGGAAGAATTTGTTGAACTTATAGAATTCGTTTACTTTCATATTGATGACTTTTAATATGCAACAAAATATATAGGGTTCTTGACGGTGTTGAAAAGAAACCTCGTTGCTTCGATAGGAGGGATTTTTAGTTTTGTATATATTTGTTTGTACATTATTATACTATTCATTTTTGGAAAGTAATTAATGATATATTTTCTTAATCTAATTGGTAGGTATATAAAGTTGCCTTTGGAATTGAATCCACTAGCCGCCACTTACACCATAATGTCTTTACAAGGTAGGATAAAAAGTGTACTATGTACAAGTAAATTGTAAATCGGAGTTGGACTTTAAACAAAATAAATATATTTATTGTTCAGTATTTGTGAGATTTTAATATTATATTGCTGAAAAGTAAGAAGTAAAGTTTAATTAATTTCAAACTCCTGTGATAACTAATGATCACATAAGTTGTTATTTTGTAGGTTTTTATTTGAAACATACGATTCTTCCGTAGTTATTCACAAGTAAATAGATTACCTTGATTGAATAATATGTAAGTTCTTATTCCATATTTCATCATTCTTTGTTATATAGATATGACATTTGTTTTACCAAGTCATGTTCTTTTATTTTTTATTTAATTTTTTCTTATTTGTTTTCTCAGTAAAATATAAGTGGAGTTCGTCTATGTATACGAAACTAATCAATGAAGTGGAAAAGAGATGTTAATAACTCATCTGGTTTTGTTGTGATAAAAATTATGATTCGTGATGGATTATCTTCATTTTAATTGTTATGTTGTGAAATATTTGTATAGTTGTTCCTTTGTCTCCCTTTAAATAGGGAGGATTGTTGTATAAACAAAGGAAATTCAACAAAAATCTTTTAATATGTTAAGTTTTATAATTAAGTAGTATCGTTGATATTTTTGTTCTGAAATAGGATCATTTATTATATAAATAAAGTAAATTTTTGCCAAAACTTATCAAAGTATCAGATTTAGCATTATAAGTATAGTAAGTATTTTTCTTCTTAAACAGCGTGGATTGTCTCATAAAAAAAATTCTCAAAATTTTTAAAAATATTATGTTTATACGATAGGTTATTTGAAAAACTGTTTATATGTTGTAAATTATATACGGTGTATGATCCTATCAACGACGCACGCTTTTGAAAATCAGCATCGTGCCTTCAGGCACGGACATACCCTAGTGTGTGTGTGTGTGTGTATGTGTATAGTCTGGTTCTCCAACATACCACCTAACAATATACATATGAACATGCCCATTTTTTAAAAAAGTAAAAAAAATAATTTTGATTTAAGCGGAAGAATTTGTTGAACTTATAGAATACTTTCATATTGATGGCTTTTCACATGCGACAGAAGTTTATAGTGTGCCTAACAGTGTTCAAAGGAATCCTGCCGCTTTGATAGGATGAATTTTTAGTCGTGTATATATTTATGTGTACATTAATATAGTATTCATTTGTGGAAAGTAATTAATGATTTATTTTCTTAATCTAATTGGTAGGTATATAAAGCTCCTTTCGGATTTGCACCCACTAGCCGCTAGTTACACGATCCTGTCATCACACGGTAGGATAAAAAGTGTCCTATGTACAAGTAAATTGTAAATAGGAGTTGTACTTTAAACACAATAAATATATTCATTGTTCAGTATTCGTGAGATTTTTATATTTTATTGCTTAAAAGTAAGAAGTAAAGTTTAATTAAATTCAAACTTTTGTGATAGCTAATGATCACATAAGTTGTTATTTTGTAGGTTATTATTCAAAACATACGATTGGGCCGTAGTTATTCACAATTAAATAAATTACCTTGATTGAATAATATATAAGTTCTTATTCCATATTTCATCATTCTTTGTTATATAGATATGACATTCTTTTTACTGAGTGCCACTATTTTATATTTTATTTAGTTTTTTCTTATCTATTTTTTTAGCAAAATATTGGAGGAGTTCGTCTACGTATAAGAAACAAATCAATGTAGTGGAAAAGAGATGTTAGCAACTGATCTGATTTGGTTGTGGTAAAAATTATGATCCGTGATGGATTATGTTCATTTTAATTGTTTATGTTGGGAAATATTTGTATAGTTGTTGTTATTTGTCTCCCCTTAAATAGGGAGGACTGCTGTATAAACAAAGGAAATTCTACACAAATCTTTTAATATGTTAGGTTTGATAAGAATAATAGTATAGTTGATATTTTTGTTCTAAAGCTGGACGATTTATTCAATAAACAAAGGAAATTTTGCGAATTTTTGTTAAAGTATCAGATTTAACTTTATTAATATTGTTGGTATTTTTGTTCGTAAAAAAGGTGGATTGTCAGAAAAACAAAGAAGATTTTGTTAATTGTTTTTCAACTAATATGTTTGTACCACATGTTTATTTCAAAAACTATTTATATGTTGTAAATTATATACGATGTATGATCCTATCAACGATGCACATTTTCGAAAATAAGCGTCGTGCCTTCTGGCACGGGCATACCCTAGTGTGTGTGTGTTTATATATATAGTCAGACTCTCCAACATACCTCCTAGCAATATACCTATCAACATACCAGTTTTTTAAAATAGTAAAAAAATAATTTTCATTTAAGCGGAAGAATTTGTTGAACTTATAGAATTCGGTTACTTTCATATTGATGACTTTTCATATGCGACACAAGTATGTATTGTGCCTGACGGTGTTGAAAGGAATCCCGATGCTTTTATAGGATGGATTTTTATTTGTGTATATATTTGAATGTACATTATTATAGTATTCATTTGTGTAAAGTAATTAGTGATTTATTTTCCTATGCTAATTGGTAGGTAGATAAAGTTGCGTTTGGAATTTAATCCACTAGCTGCCACTGACAGTATCCTGTCATCACAAGGTAGGATAAAAAAATGTCCTATGTACAAGCAAATTGTAAATAAGAGTTGGACTTTAAACACAATAAATATATTCATTGTTCATTATTCATCAGATTTTAATAGTTTATTACTTAAAAGTAAGAAGTAAAGTTTAATTAATTTCAAACTCCTATGATAGATATTGATCACATAAGTTGTTATTTTGTAGGTTGTTATTCGAAACATACGATTGTGCCATAGTTATTCACAAGTAAATAAATTACCTTGATTGAATAATATGTAAGTTCGTATTCCATATTTCATCATTCTTTGTTATATAGATATGCCATTGTTTTTACCCAGTGATATTCTCTTACTTTTTATTTATGTTTTTCTTAATTTCTTTCTCAGCAAAATATAAGAGGAGTTCGCCTATGTATAAGAAACGAATTAATGCAGTGAAAAAAAGATGTTAATAGCTCATCTGATTTGGTTGTGATAAAAATTATGATCCATGATGGATTGTGTTCATTTTAATTATTTATGCTGTGAAATATTTGAATAGTTGTTGCTATTTGTCTCCCCTTAAATAAGGATGACTATTGTATAAACAAAGAAAATTCAGCACAAATATTTTAATATGTTAGGTTTTGTAATAAAAATAGTATAGTCATATTTTTGTTCTGAAATAGGACGATTTATTCTATAAGCAAAGGAAATTTTTCCACAAATTTTCAAAGTATCAGATTTAGCATTACTAGTATAGTTGGTATTTTTGTTCTTAAACAAGGTGGATTGTCTCATAAACAAAGAAAATTTTGTCAATTTTTTTAAACAATTATGTTTGTACTATATGTTGTAAATTATATACGATGTTGTGACACCCCGACTAATTAAATACCGGGTAGCTACTCCTTTATTAAATTAATACAAAATGCCAAATTAGTTTAGTTCATAGCATCACTGTCGAAAACATTTTAATATTACTAACCACCTAGTATTTAAAAAGTAGGTTGTCCATTTTAATTAAAAATCGATTAACATGCAATAAATGAATTATGAAAAGTTAACATAACCAACAATATAGTCACAATAGAATAACCATCCATTAAATAATGAGTCTGGAGGAAAACTCCTCACAACAATCCGAATTCCGAAATAATTAAATACAAAGTCCGCATCACTAAAATTAGTTACAACCCAAAGTTTGAAATAACTTAATAAGTAAAATGTCTCTAAAAGGAATGGGAGACATGCCCAACAAATGATAAAAACAGATAATGGAGTCAAAATCAGAAATGGAGACGTCTACTGTCAAGGTACTGTAACGTCCACAGCAGCTACAACACGTCACCTGAATAAAAATCCTATGCATGGTGTCCTTGTGGCTGGGCACCTAAAAAGGTTTTTACAAAAATAGATTTGAAAGAAAACGGGTCAGAGCCCCAATGTGATAATAAATTTTAAAAATGCAAGTGTTTAATATCATTAAACAGTGAATATAAAGTACATGATGGTGTGTGCACTCACATGAGTTCCTCACCTCTCAACTAATTGTGCACACCTATCGTACCCGTACCCATTTATAGTTGCTCCCATATCTATCTGGTCCAATGCTAAATCTAACATTTCTATATGATATCCAACTCAAATCCCAACATATTCTATTTACTAGAGTATTGTACATTATTACATAGTTTTCCCACTTTAGCATTACAATTTATAATAAATCTTGCATTTTCACTTTACAAACCGTAGCCATTATTTATACTCACAATTGTTCACGACAATTCATTTCAAATACAGTATATTATTCTCACCAAAAATATACAATACTATCACCCCGAGGCTAAGCTCTGCTATCAAATCCCGGTACATTACGTACATGAGGACCACACATTCCGAATCTCTCAGGAAACGTTTCATTAACAACAGTCACAAAATAATGGAGGCGAACATAGTTCACATCACATGGGTCACGCACATACCTATGCTCCCATGATCAGTAGACTTATTAACTTCTCAATAAGCCCTTCTCTGAACTATGTCCTCGAGGTACCAATCTAAATCCCCCCGTAGGCACACAAAGATTAGATGGACCTAAACGAACGCCAACCTCCCATGGTAGCAAGTACGGTAGGTATGTCATACACAAATAACTACAGATACTAAGAATTCTCACATCTTAGATATCAAAACATTTTGTTAGTGGTATACTTCTCGTTCTTATACCAACACTTAGTGTTATACAAATCACATATCCCCGGTTCATATGTATTTAATTTGTCGATTAATCTCACTTCGTGATTAGTTACTCGCTTCCCAATCCACAAATGACATCCGGTTTAAGAATTTATTATAAGTTTTACTCCTCAATGTACCCCAATCTCCCAACTATACCCACTAGTTAATAAGGGAAGGTTATGTTATCATTTAAATAAGTCTACGGGATACTAGAAATCAATTCAGGCCAAAATGGCCATTCTGTCAACTCAATAGAAGTATCTTTCGAACGAGTTCGTTCGAACGAAGGGCTTCGAACGAAATAACAACTCATTAGAAGTCATAGTGTCATCTCGTTAGAAGTTCGTTCGAAGGAGGTCGTTCGAACGACCGTCTTCTAACGAGATGGCAGTTTCAGCCCAGAAAATCTCAATTTCGTTTTACTTAATTCTTCTCCCCTCCAAATCCACCCTAAGACCATCCAAATTATGTTTTAACGTATATAAACCATTTCTAATCACCCTAGATCATTCCTTAACATATTTAAGGTGTTAAATCTTTACAAAAATCGTGGAATTACTATGAATCTTCAAATATATCTCCAAACCCTATGAACATGAACTCCTAATTTTCTTATGTCTAATTACTCATCATAAGTCCGTTTTTAAATCATCATATGTAACTATTCAAGCATTAGATCAATCCATTATCATACTACATGCAAATCCTAACCCAAATTCAAAGTTTCTCCAATAATTTTCATGGGTTTTCTTCCAAAAATTTCAATAAAAGATAATTCCTACACTAAGTATGGAAGACATATTCAATGCATTAAAAAATACTAAATCACTTGCCTTAGATTGTTCTTCAGATTTTGATGTTGGCGGAAGAAGGTCGATTCTCTCCTTTCTCTACATATTTTCTCCTAAGGTTGAAGATGGTGGTTATGGGTTTTCTCTTGGGAACCTCTTCCAACTCTTCCTATAACTCCCATAGCCCTCTAACTTGTCAAATGATGGTAATGGGATTAGTGGGTTACTAATAATGTATAATTAACTCTTAAAATTCGTAGGCTTTAATTCCTAAATTTTCAAAATTACCAAAATACCCTTTTAAGTTGCCGGTATGGCCCAGAAATGCTCCGGGACCCAAACTAAACCCTCGGCTAGTGTTTTCTGACTATTTCGACCCTTACGGACTTGTTGGCGCACTCAAAATGACCACTAATTTGATAAAAATAAAATTTACTTTTTAATTCAAATAATTTCATTTCTGACGTGACTGATACGCGCGTCCCAACTAAATTTCCCAAATTATTGTATTTCAGTCTCGCGATAATTTTAATATTTCCAATATTCATATATTTCCATATATACTCAACATAATCAAATACCAACTCACATATCGTTAGTATCTATATCCGAATTAATTCTTAATTAATTTACATTTAATTTAATTAATCCCTTAAATAAATATCAATAAAATTACGGGGTATTACATACTTCCCTCCTAATAACAGAATTTCATCCCGAAATTCTGAACTAAAATGTACCTGGTGAAAACAGCTCTGGATAACGTTCACGCATCTCATCCTCGCGCTCCCATGTGGACTCCTCAGCATTATGATGCCGCCACTGAACACGTACTAACGGCACTATCTTCGACCTCAGTTTCCGTTCGCTTCGGTCCAAAATAGCAATCGACCCCTCCTCGTAGGAACTATCAGGCTGGAGATCGATGTCCTTCAAAGCAATGTGAGTATGGGCCAAATCATCTCTAAGATATTTCCTTAGCGAGTAAATATGGAACACATCATGAATCCTATGCAAGTGCTCCGGTAACCCAAGTCTATACGCAACTGGCCCAATCCGCTCGATGATAGGAAATGGCCCCACATATCTCGGTGCTAGTTTCCCCTTCTTCCCAAAATGCATAATCCCTTTCATAGGAGATACTCTGAGTAAAACCTGGTCCCCCACTTTGAATTCTCTGAAGAACCTCTTCGCATCAGCATATCTCTTCTGCCGATCTTGAGCTACCCGAATGTGACTCCGTATCAATTTTATCCTTACCGAAGTATCCTGTATCACCTTCGGCCCAAGTAATTTTTTGTCCCCCACTTCTAACCAACATGCTGGGGAATGACAAGGTCTACCATACAACGCCTCAAATGGATCCATGAAAATGGTGAACTGGTAGGAGTTATTATAAGAAAACTCCACCAGTGGAAGGTATAGCTCCCATCCACCCCCAAAGTCTATGATGCACATACGCAACATGTCCTCCAACATCTAATTTGTATGCTCGGTCTGCGGGTGATAAGCCGTACTCAATCGTAATTCAGTTCCCATGGCCTCCTGTAAACTCTCCCAAAACCGTGAAACAAATATCTTGTCTCGGTCAGACACGATATTTAGGGGCACACCCTGAAGTCTCACTATTTACGCAATGAAAATCTGGGCATACTATCCCGTAGTGTAGTCTGTCCTCACGGGTAGGAAATGAGCAACTTTGGTCAACCGGTCCAAAATTACCCAAATGGAGTCGTGACCCCTCTGTGACGTAGGTAATCCCATGATAAAGTTCATGGATATGCTCTCCCATATCCACGTCGAAACCTCTAATGGCTGTAGAAGTCCTGTCAATCTCTGATGATCCACTTTTACCAACTGACAAGTGGCGCATTTAGAAACAAACATGGAAATATCTCTCTTCATCCCGCTCCACCAATATTGACGTCTCATGTCTTGGTACATTTTGTCCCCACCAGGGTGTACTGCAAACTGTGAGCCGTGTGACTCTGCCATAACCTCGTGTCGCAATTCTTCCCCCTCCGAAACAACTAGTCTCCCATTGAAGCGTAATCCCCCTTTTGAGCTAACAGAATAGGACTCGGCTCCCTCTGCTAGTAATTGAACTATCTGCTCCTGATAGAATGAGTCATTTTCCTGGGACTTTAATACTCTCGTAACAATCTGCGGTGTAACAGTCATCACAGACATGAACGATCGGGCCACTACATCCTAGTGTCCTAACTCCTTCCACTTTGCTTTCCACACCGCGGCCACCTCATTTACTGGCCTACGGCTCAACGCGTCTGCTACCACATTAGCCTTCCCCAGGTGATATTGGATATCAAACTGATAATCCTTCATAAACTCAAGCCACCGTCTTTGACGCATATTCAACTCCTTCTACGTGAAGAGATACTGTAGAGACTTGTGGTCCGTGAATAATCGAAACTTCTCCCCCAGGAGATAATGTCTCCAAATCCGAAGGGAAAATAAAACTTCCGCTAACTCCAAGTCATGGGTGGGGTAATTTCTCTCATGAGGCTTAAGCTTACGGGAAGTATAATCTATGGCCTGACTCTCCTGCTGCAGCACACCTCCGAGTCCTTGTAAGGATGCATCGGTGTAGACTAGATACTCAACTCCCGGTCTTGGTAATGCTAACACAGGTGTTGAGGTCAACTTGTCCTTCAACTCATCGAATGCCAACTGACAGGCATCGCTCCAGATGAATGGCACACCCTTATGATTCAGATGTGTCAAAGGGCCCTCTATCTTTGAGAAACCCCGAATAAACCTCCTGTAGTATCCTCCTAGGCCCAAAAAACTACGGATCTCAGTCGGTGTCGTGGGCTGTCCCCACTCCCTCACTACGGATACCTTCCCCGGATCTATCGATATCCCCCGGTCTGAAATGATATGCCCCAAAAACTGTACTTCCTTCAGCCAAAACCCACACTTCTCATACTTTGCATACAGCTCGTTCTGACGTAGTGTCTGTAAAACATGTCTTAAATGCTCGACGTGCTCCTCTTCTGTCTGGGAGTAAACCAGAATGTCATCAATAAAGACAATGACGAACTGGTCTAGGAACTCTCTGAATACCCTATTCATTAAGTCCATAAACACGGCTGGAGCGTTGGTCAAGCCAAAAGGCATAACTCGAAATTCGTAGGAACCATATCTCATCAAGAAAGTAGTCTTCGAGACGTCCTGTTCTCTGATACGCAACTGATGGTATCCTGATCGTAAATCAATCTTCAAGAAGAAAGAAGCTCCTCTCAACTGGTCGAATAAGTCATTAATTCGGGGCAATGGATACTTATTCCGTATCGTGACCTTATTCAACTCTCGGTAATTTACACACAACCTTAACTATCCATCCCTCTTCTTTACAAACAACACAGGGGCACCCCATGGAGAAGTACTCCTCCGAATAAACCCCTGACCCAATAACTTCTTAATCTAATCCCGTAACTCTCTCATCTCTGCTGGAGCCATACGGTAAGGTGCGCGGTTAATAGGCCGAGTGCCCAGCGTTAAATCGATCACAAAATCTATCTCTCTACTCGGAGGTAGTCCAGGTATATCCTGGAATACATCAACAAACTCCCTCACAACTGGAATCGCATCAAGTGGTATCACCACTTCCTTAAAGGTCTAATCCTCTATATGGTACAAGTGAGTGGACGATCCTCCCTCAGGGCGAGGCATCGCTACTAAAAACATCTCCTATCCGGGAATAGCAAAGATAATACTCGTACTAAAACAGTCAATCATGGCTCGGTATGCAACTAGCCAATCCATACCAATAATGGTATCATACTCAGTCATCTCTAATACTAACATATCCGCGGGTAAAGTAAACCTCCTGATCTCCATACCCACACCTCTACAAATAAGAAAAATCATGAAACCTCTACTCAACGGTGAATCTACATAAGTAACCGTGTTCTCGGCGGTGCCTAACAACCCAATAGTGCGTGCAAATCTCCTGGCAATGAAATAATGTGTGGCCCCCGTATCAAATAAAATACGCCCCATAGTCCCTTGAATAGAGAACATACCCTCAATGGCCGGTGGATCCTGTAGGGCTGCGGCATGCTGGAGCTGATACACTCTCCCATACTGAAGCTGTCCCTGCTGGACTGGGACCGCGGAAAAAGGTGGTAGTGCTGCCAAATGTGGTGGTGCTGGGAGGGCGGCGGGAAACATAGACGCCTGAGGCTCGTGTCGGGCACCCTGCTACAGCTACTGTGGGGCCCTGCCCCTGTCAGGACAATCTTAGCGTTTGTGGCCAGTCTTGACACAAACAAAACACTTCCCCGAGAAGTTTCCCCCTCACTGTCCCTACTGTCCTCGGCCCTGGTGGTCGTTACCATTCCTCCCCTGGCCATACTGGCCCTAATGAAACTGCTGCTGTTGACCATTCTGACCTTGCTGGCCGTGATGGCCATTCTGACCCTGATGGCCCTGTCTGAAACCTCCCTGTCCACTTCTGAAACCCCCAGATCTGAATCTCTTATGATCCCCTTGTTAGGAACCTTGGTCACCCTGCCTGTGCTGTACCTGAGCAGATTGTGCCCCGCTGGCACCATTTCCCCCGGTCCTTCCCTGATGGTTGGACTCTCCTGATATCTTACTCTCAGTCATGTGAAAGTGTTGATCCTGGCAGTGAAGTAATGCAACATTAACTACATCAGAATAAGTAGCTAATGAGAGATTCCCTAACAAGTGTTGACGGATCCTCCAAGTCAATCCATCCGTGAACTTCTGAATCTTCTTATCCTCAGTCGGTATCTCATCCGGAATAATGTTCAAGAGATTGATAAACTCATCCTCATACTCGTCTACGGTTCTCCCCTCCTGGTTGAGGTTCATTAATTTCCTCCTCATCTCCGTGTGAACAGTTGACGAAAAATATTTACGATCGAACCGCACCCAGAACTCCTATATAGTGAGGGTGTCCCTCTCTTCTGCGATGGAAATGGACTCCCACCATTGCAATGCAGATCCTACTATCTTGAAAGTAGCCAGTATCTGCTTCTGAACATCTGTGCACTCATACATCCTTAAGTGCCTCTGAATATCCTTCCTCCACTGACTGGAAACCACAACATCGGAGATACATGCAAACTCCAGAGGGTGTGCTTTCTGAAAAGCATCACGGACGCGTTCCCAAGCAGACGGGAATGCATGAGCCTGAACTGGCGTAACTACTGGCGCCTGGGGTGGTGCCTGCTGTACAACGGCTAGGGCGACATTTATCGCTTGAGCTACAATAGTTGTAACCTTTGCGACATTCATAGTGCCCTGAACTGGTGCAAGCCGTGGCTCTGGTTGTGCATCCCTAGGAACTCACTGCGCACGTCGTGGAGGCATCTGAAATGAGATTAAAGCCTTATGAATTTGCGGTTATTAACTCAAAATAGCGGAAGAGTGAAGCATACACGAAAGAATACAACAATCCTAAAATATAGGACTCTATATCAAAGAAAGCTCAGCGAAAACATAACAAGCCGTACAGATCCTAAGGACACTAGAACCTGATGCTCTGATACCACCTGTGACACCCCGACTAATTAAATACTGGGTAGCTACTCCTTTATGAAATTAATAATAAATGGCAAGTTGGTTCAGTTCATAGCATCACTGTCGAAAACATTTTAATATTACTAACCACCTAGTATTTAAAAAGTTGGTTGTCCATTTTAATTAAAAACCGATTAACATGCAATAAATGAATTATGAAAAGTTAACATAACCAACAATATAGTCACAATAGAATAACCATCCATTAAATAATGAGTCTGGAGGAAAACTCCTCACAACAATCCGAATTCCGAAATAATTAAATACAAAGTCCGCATCACTAAAATTAGTTACAACCCAAAGTCTGAAATAACTGAATAAGTAAAATGTCTCTAAAAGGAATGGGCGACATGCCCAACAAATGATAAAAACTGATAATGGAGTCAAGATCAGAAATGGAGGCGTCTACTGTCAAGGTCCTGTAACGTCCACAGCAGCTACAACACGTCACCTGAATAAAACTCCTATGCATGGTGTCCTTGTGGCTGGGCACCTAAAAAGGTTTTTACAAAAATAGATTTGAAAGCAAGCGGGTCAGAGCCTCAATGTGAAAATAAATTTTTAAAATGCAAGTGTTTAATATCATTAAATAATGAATATAAAGTACATGATAGTGTGTGCACTCACATGAGTTCCTCACCTCTCAACTAATTGTGCACTCCTATCGTACCCGTAACCATTTCTAGTTGCTCCCATATCTATCTAGTCCAATGCTAAACCTAACATTTCTACATGATATCCAACTCAAATCCCAACATCTTCTAGTTACTAGAGTATTGTACCTTATTACACAGTTTCCCCACTTTCGCATTACAATTTATAATAAATCTTGCATTTTCACTTTACAAACCGTAGCCATTATTTATACTCACAATTGTTCACGACAATTCATTTCAAACAAAGTATATTATTCTCACAAAAAATATACAATACTAGCACCTCGAGGCTAAGCTGCATTTCTCACATACTCTGCTATCAAATCCCGGTACATCACGTACATGAGGACCATGTATTTCGAATATCTCTGGAAACGTTTCATTAACAACAGTCACAAAACAATGGAGGCGAACATAGTTCACATCACATGGGCCACGCACATACCTACTCTCCCATGATTATCAGACTTATTAACTTCTCAATAAGCCCTTCTCTGACCTATGTCCTTAAGGTACCAATATATATCCTCCCCGTAGGCACAAAAAGATTAGATGGCCCTAAACGAATGCTAACCTCCCATGATAGCTAGTACGGTAGGTATGTCATACACAGATAACTACATATACTAAGCATTCTCACATCTTAGATATTAAAATATTTTGTTAGTGATATACTTCTCGTTCTTATACCAACACTTAGTGTTATATAGATCACATGTCCCCGGTTCATATGTATTTAATTTATCGATTAATCTCATTTCATGATTAGTTACTCGCTTCCCAATCCACAAATGACATCCGGTTTAAGACTTTATTCTAAGTTTTACTCCTCAATGTACCTCAATGTCCCAACTATACCCACTAGTTAATAAGGGAAGGTTATCTTATCCTTTAAATAAGTCTACGGGATACTAGAAATCAATTCTGGCCAAAATGGCCATTCTGTCAACTCGTTAGAAGTCTCGTTCGAACGAGGGGCTTCGAATGAAATACCAACTCGTTAGAAGTCATACTGTCATTTCGTTAGAAGTTCGTTCGAACGAGGTCGTTCGAACGACCGTCTTCTAACGAGATGGCAGTTTCAGCCGAGAAAATCCCAATTCCATTTTTCTCAATTCTTCTCCCCTCCAAATCCACCCTAAGACCATCTAAATTATGTTTTAACGTATATGAACCATTTCTAATCACCCTAGATCATTCCTTAACATATTTAAGGTGTTAAATCTTTACAAAAATCATGGAATTACTATGAATCTTCAAATATATCTCCAAACCCTATGAACATGAACTCCTAATTTTATTATGTCTAATTACTCATCATAAATCCATTTTTAAATCATCATATGTAACTATTCAAGCATTATCATTCCATTATCATACTACATGCAAATCCTAACCCAAATTCAAAGTTTCTCCAACAATTTTCATGGGTTTTCTTCCAAAAATTTCAATGAAAGATAATTCCTACACTAAGCATGGAAGACATATTCAATGCATTAAAAATACTAAATCACTTGCCTTAGATTGTTCTTCATATTTTGATGTTGGTGGAAGAAGGTCGATTCTCTCCTTTCTCTACAGATTTTCTCCTAAGGTTGAAGATGGTGGTTATGGGTTTTCTCTTGGGAACCTCTTCCAACTCTTCCTATAACTCCCGTAGCCCTCTAACTTGTCAAATGCTAGTAATGGGCTTAGTGGGTTACTAATAATGTATAATTAACTCTTAAAATTCGTAGGCTTTAATTCCCAAAATTTTAAAATTACCAAAATATCCCTTTAAGTTGCCGGTATGGCCCAAAAATGCCCCAGGACCCAAACTAAACCCCCAGCTAGTGTTTTCTGACTATTTCGACCCTTCCAGACTCGTTGGCGCACTCAAAATGACCATTCGGTTGATAAAAAAAAATTTACTTTTTAATTCAAATAATTTCATTTCTGACGCGACTGACACGCACTTCCCAACTAAATTTCCCAAATTGTCATATTTCAGTCTCGCGATAATTTTAATATTTCCAATATTCATATATTGCGATATATACACAACATAATAAAATACCAACTCACATCTCGTTAGTATCTATATCCGGATTAATTCTCAATTAATTCACATTTAATTTAATTAATCCCTTAAAAAAATATCAATAAAATTACGGGGTATTACAGATGTATGATCTTATCAACGACGCACACTTTCGAAAACCAGCATCATGCCTTCAGGCACGGGCATGCCCTAGTGTGTATTTATATATATAGTCAGGCTCTCCAACATACCTCTTAGCAACATTCCTATGAATATGCCCATTTTTTAAAATAGTAAAAAAAATCATTTTGACTTAAGTAGAAGAATTTGATGAACTTATAGAATTCGGTTACTTTTATATTGATGACTTTTCATATGCTACACAAGTATCTAGGGTGCCTGATAGTGTTGAAAGGAATCCCGTTGCTTTGATATGATGGATTTTTAGTTGTATATATATATATATATATATATATATATATATATATATATTTGCGTTTACATTATTATAGTATTCATTTGTGGAAAGTATTTATTGATTTATTTTCTTAATCTAATTGGTAGGTATATAAAGGTCCCTTCGGAATTGCATCCACTAGCTTCCACTTACACCATCCTATCATCACAAGGTAGGATAAAAAGTGTCCTATGTATAAGTAAATTGGAAATAGGAGATGTACTTTAAACACAATAAATATATTCATTGTTCAGTATTCGTGTGATTTTAATATTTTATTACTTAAAAGTAAGAAGTAAAGTATAATTAATTTCAAACTTTTGTAATAGATAATGATCACATGAGTTTTTATTTTGTAGGTTGTTATTCGAAACTTATGATTGTGCCATAGTTATTAACAAGTAAATAAATTACCTTTTTTGAATAATATGTATGTTCTTATTCCATATTTTATCATTCTTTATTATATAGATATGACATTATTTTTACCCAGTGGCATTCTTTTATTTTTTATTTAGTTTTTTCTTATTTGTTTTCTCATAAAAATATAAGTGGAGTTCGTCTAGGTATAAGAAACAAATCAATGCAGTGGAAAAGAGATGTTAACACTCATATGATTTGGTTATGATACAAACTATGATCCATGATGGATTATGTTCATTTTAATTGTTTATGTTCTGAAATATTTCTATAGTTGTTGCTATTTGTCTCCCTTTAAATGGGGAGGACTGTTATATAAACATAGGAAATTCAGCACAAATCTTTTAATAGGTTAGGTTCTTTAAAAGTAATAGTATAGTTGATCTTTGTATTCTGAAACATGACGATTTGTTCTATAAACAAAGGAAATTTTTCCAAAAATTTTCAAAGTATCAGATTTAGCATTATTAGTTTGTTCTTAAATAAGGTGAATTGTCTCATAAACAAAGAAAATTTTGTTCAATTTTTTAAAAATAATATGTTTGTACTATAGGTTATTTTAAAAACTATTTATCTGTTGTGAATTATATATGACGTATGATCCTATCAATGACACTCACTTTCAAAAATTGGCGTCATGCTTTCAGGCACGGGCATACCATAGTGTATGTGCGTGTGTGTATATATATATAGTTTTAAAACAGAAAAAAAATTTGAGATGATATTTCTTGTATGGGTTCATGATATTACAGTGTGCCCCTGTAAAAAAAAGCAACTGAAATAATGTTTTTTGTTATTTTTAGAAAATAGTTCAAAAAACTGACTTATGTTTTACCCTTATTCATATATTACATAAAATTTAAAGAGCTTATCGGTCAAGACTTATGTAAACATGAAGGAGTAGTTATAAATGAACCATATGAATGAACCAAATGGGAACCACATTTTCACTTTTGAGTTTTCATTGTCAAAAATGGATATACATTTATCCAAATTCATTTATCTTTCTCTCTCCTGTGGGTACCCCGATTTTAGCACCATAAGGCCTGGACGAGTAGCCCCTCCTCAGCGGCCCAAAGCCCAGGCCCATCACCTCTGGTACTCATCCATTTACCCCATGATCCCATGAAGAGAAGTTGTGGGGGAACGCGATCCCATGAAGGGGAGATGGCTAATAAAGAGGAACCCATCACCCCCACTACTCTAACACATACATGTATTAATTAAACCCCAAGTCCGGGGCAAAGGACAAGTTGTATTCTCTGTACTTATTCTTCAGAATATAGAGAAATAACACTGACTGAACCACCATGGACGTAGGCATTTCTTTGCTGAACCACGTACTCCCGTTGTTGTGTGATTTGCTTTTTATTTGTCTTTTCTTGGTTGCTGCTTCTTTCATATTTATTTGTGTTGCATAATAATTGTCACCACAATTGGCGCCGTCTGTGGGAAACGTTTATCTTTCCTTGAGAAGTGCCCACACCGAGAAAAAAAATCTAAGATGTCTGGTCACAGCAGCAACGCTCCTCAAGCAGGAGACATTCAGGAGCCACCCGCTCCTCGCAGGATTAGGTTTGAAGTCTGACGTTCCGATCAAGAGGCTCGCTTAGAAAGGCCAGCCTCAGAAGAAAGTCAAGGACCAGCAAGGTCCACTCAGATATCCAGATTGATCGATGCATACGAAGCAAGGCCCCACGAGCAGAGGGAGTCTTCTCGCAGGTATGAGGCTGAGAATGGTCGCCTGAAAAGAAGACTGGAAAAAGAACTACGTCCTGATACCAGGAGACGCCCCTATCGCACTCCTAGCCCTCAGGCGAGCAAATCTCGCAGCCGAGGAAGGAGCCCTAGTCGGCCATATCAAGGGTTCGAAGGTGGCGACTCAGACGACGACCTCCGCGAGCAACTGAGAAAATCTCGCCGCTATCAGAGCCCTGCTCGCAGCGACGACAACATACGGAACCTAGTCCGCAGAGAAATGGACCAACATCCAGCTCACTGCGGCACCAGGTCAACCAGAGAACTCGCCAGGAGAGCCCTCAAGACCCAGATGAAATCGCCCTTCACAAGGGAAATTGAAGAAGAAGAAGCTCCCAAAAAGTTTGCTATTCCAATGTTCAAGATTTATGACGGGAAGACTGATCCCATTGATCATGTCAGGCAGTACCGGCAGGCTATGACCCTCTGGAATCACCGAGATGTGCTGATGTGCCGTATTTTCCCCTCGAGCCTTCATGACGTGGCCCAGAAATGGTTCAAGAAACTCCCTCACCGATCCATCAGAAATTTCAAATCCCTGGCCGAGCTCTTTACGGCCCGGTTCATCACCAGCAGCTCCCATTTCAAAAGGATGGATGCTCTATTGACGATGAAGAGAAATCCTCAGGAGACACTTCGAGACTACGCGAAGAGGTTCTGGGAGTTATTCAACGAAGTCGAGGACTGCGCAGAAGAGGTGGCAGTGGCTTCATTCAAAATTGGGATACCTAGCTCTTCCCTCCTTTACCAGTCCTTGACAAAGAAGGAAGCAACCACCATTGATGACCTGATGGCCCGGATTGAGAAATACGCAAAGGTGGAAGATGTCACCCGCCTTAACGTAGGGGAAAACGGTCGAGCCAAGCTCGCCACGAAGGGAAGTGAGAAAGTTGATAACCAGAAAAAAGGAGGAAAGAATGGGAGAAAGAATGGCCCCAAGAACGGAGGGAGCCCTGACGTTGCAAAGTCATTCCAGGAGGTCAACACCGTCTTCAAAGAACCAATTTACAAAATTCTCGCTAAGATCAAGGATGAGCCGTTCATCAAATGGCCCCGAAAAATGGGAGGAGACCCATCGAAAAGAAACAATGCGCTGAGATGCACCTTCCACAAAGAGGGAGGGCATAAGACCGAGCACTGCAAGGCTCTTAAGTCCCACCTCGAGGAGTTGGCCCAATCCGAACATTTGAATGACTTTGTGGAAAGGAAGATAGAGAGAGTGACTGTCCACAAGGAGGCAAAACCCGACAACTTATTAGAAGACGACACCGGATACGAATTCGCAGTAATCCATGGAGTATCCGATGTTAAGCAAATCCAGGGCAACTCAGCTCGGATGGAGGTAAAGAAGCTGACAGCAGTAATGCAAGCTTTTCAAATTGATCCAGCGAAATCACAGGCAGGAAAACGCCGCCGAGCAGAGGACATCAACTACAACAAGCATATTGTTTTCACGGATGAAGATCTTGTGGGAGTGAGGACCCCACATCACGATGCCTTAGTCATTACACTCAGGATAGCCAACTTTGATATCGACAGGCTGCTCGTCGATCAAGGAAGCTCATCCGAAGTAATGTACATCGACCTGTTTAGGAAATTGAAGTTGAACATCGCCGACCTGAAGGGAACCACTGTTCCTCTGGTCGGCTTCGCTGGAAAAATGACCATGCCTCTGGGCAAGATAGTACTACCAGTGCTCGCTGGAAATGTTTCAAAAATGATCGAATTCTTGGTGGTCGACATCGATTCACCGTACCAAGCCATCCTCGGCAGGGGATGGCTTCATGCAATGAGGGCAGTCTCCTCGACCTACCACCAGAAACTCAAATATGTCACCGAGCGGGGAGTGATGGAGATACATGGCGACCAGGCGATGGCGAGAAAGTGCTTCATAGCTGCCATCCGACCAAAGCCAGAGAAAAAAGATGTTCAAACCAGCGAGAAAGTGGAGGAAGGTGCAATCCCTTCCAAATAGCAATTAAAATATGGAAGGCCCGGAGTGGAAGAGACCAGGCTCCTCCCCTCCGAGCGTGTTGTAGAGGACCTGGTAGAAGTAATTACTAGAGAAGGCGACAACAGCAGAGTCTTCCTGATCGGGACCTCACTCACTAACCAAGAGCAAAAGGATTTGTTAACCTTACTCAGAAGAAACATAGATGTTTTCGCTTGGGAACCCTATGAGCTACCAGGAATCGATCCCAATATGGTTTGCCATCGGTTGCACGTCAATCCCACATTCAAGCCGATAGCACAGAATGCACGACGAACTGCTCCCGAGAAAGCCAAAGCAATAGAACAAGAAGTCAAAAAACTGCTGGATGCAGGATCCATACGGGAAGTGAAATTCCCCAAATGGTTATCCAACCCAGTGGTAGTTCCAAAAAGCAACGGGAAGTGGAGAGTTTGCATAGACTTCACTGACCTCAACAAAGCCTGCCCCAAGGATAGCTTCCCTCTTCCGAAAATAGAGCAACTAGTAGACGCCACTGCAGCTCACGAGCGAATGAGTTTCCTGGACGCATACTCAGGCTATCACCAGATTCCCCTGTATGCACCAGATCAGGATAAAACGGCGTTTATCACGACGGTTGGTTTATACTGTTACAAGGTCATGCCTTTTGGGCTAAAAAATGCAGGGGCAACTTATCAGCGGCTGGTTACTAAAATGTTCAAGAATCAGATGGGAGACACGATGGAGGTCGACATCGACGACATGCTCGTCAAGAGCAAGGAGAAAGAAAACCACCTTTCGGACCTGGCAAGTACCTTCGAAATCCTCAGGAAATACCGAATGAAACTCAACGCGAGCAAGTGTTCCTTCGGTGTCCAGTCAGGAAAGTTCCTTGGGTATTTGGTCAGCAAGCGTGGCATAGAGGCATATCCGGACCAGATTGATGCAATTAAACGGGTGCAACCTCCTCGCACAATCCGCGATGTACAGAAGCTCACTGGAATGCTCGCTGCTCTAAATCGTTTCATTTCTAAATCCTCGAAGAGATGCAAGCCCTTCTTTCAACTCTTAAAAGGCAGCAAAACAGTAGAATGGACCCCAGGTTGATCGCAAGCATTAGGCGAGCTCAAATCCTACCTAAGCTCCCCACCACTGCTTGTCATACCACAACAAATGGACCCTTTGTACCTCTACCTCTCTGTATCCAGCCATACTATCAGCTCAGCGCTAATGTGTGAAGTTACAGGGATCCAACATCCAGTCTATTACGCGAGCAAAACCTTACTAAACGCCGAGAAGCACTACCTGCCATTGGAAAAGCTCGCATTTGCCCTGGTAATGTCCTCGAGGAAACTGAAGCATTACTTCGAAGCTCACACGATCATTGTCCTTACATCACACCCCCTCAAGGCTGTCCTAAGGAAGGCGGATTTGTCGGGCAGACTGTCTAAATGGTCAGTCGAGCTCGGCCGGTTTGACATCCAATTTCAACCAAGGACAGCTATCAAGGGTCAAATCCTTGCTGACTTCGTAGCGGAATTCACAGGCGAAGAACCCTTCGACCAGCCTAAACCAACAGAACAAAGCAACCAGGCTACAAGGGAAGGCTGGAAACTATTCGTTGATAGAGCCTCCAACTCAAAGGGGGCAGGAGTAGGAATTGTTCTCATCACTCCAGAAAATACAGTCCTCGAGCAAGGAATCAGGCTGGGATTTGCAGCCTCCAACAACGAAGCAGAATACGAAGCCTTAATAGCAGGTCTCCAAAGGGCGCAAACTCTAGGAGCAAAGCATTTACAAGTATTCGGAGACTCGCAACTAGTTTCCAATCAGATAAGTGGAGACTACAACGCGAAGGACGAGAGGATGGCAACCTACCTCTCCTTGGTAAGAAACTTAATGACAAACTTTGAAGAAATCAATATCCAACAGTTTCCCAGGGGGCAGAACAGCCACACTGACGCCTTGGCAGCCTTAAGCTCGGAAGTTGATTCAACCCTTAAAAGGATAATCCCTATCAATTTCCTTAGCTGCCCGAGCATTTACCCCAACTGCGAGCTGACCAAAGCGAAACAAATACTCCAATTGGAACCAGCCCCAAGCTGGATGGATCCCTTGAGAGACTATTTGAAGAACAGAACGCTTCCAGAGGATAAGAGGACTGCCCACCAGATAAGAGTCAAAACTTCTCGCTTTCACTTATCCACAGGAGGCGACTTGTATAAAAGATCTTTCTCCGGCCCCTACCTTAGATGCGTCCACCCAGGCGATGTCAAGACAGTGCTTCACGAGCTTCACGAAGGAATCTGCGGGAGTCACGTCGGAGGAAGGTCTCTAGCCTTCCGAGCAATAAATGAAGGTTACTGGTGGCCATATATGCAAAGGGACTCCGCAGTATATGCCCGCAGATGCCTAAAATGCCAGCTTCAGGCCCCCATGGTCCACCAGCCCGCCAATGAATTAAAATCCCTGACCAGCCCCTGGCCTTTCGCCCAGTGGGGAATGGACATCGTGGGACCACTGCCCACCGCTGCCGGAAATCGCAAATACCTGTTGGTCGCAACTGATTACTTCACCAAGTGGATCGAGGCAGAACCACTGGCGAACATCCGAGATGCTGACATGATGAAGTTCATATGGAGAAATATAATCACTCGATTAGGGATCCTCAGAACCATCATCACTAACAATGGAACACAGTTCGAGAGTGGCCCTTTTCAGAACTTCTGCGACCAACACGGGATCAAGCACCACTTCAGCTCGGTAGCTTATCCTCGAAGCAACGGACAAGCTGAGGCTTCCAACAAAATAGTGATCGCTGGGTTGAAGAAGCGGTTAGCTCGAGCAAAAGGCGCATGGACAACCGAGCTACCACATGTCTTATGGGCGTACAGAACGACTCCTAGGCGAGCCACAGGTCAAACACCATTCTCACTAGCATATGGTATGGAAGCGGTCATCCCATTAGAAGCAGGATTGCCTACAATGAGATCCGACCTTTTCGAGCAGGGTCAGAATGATCAGGCTTTGCTCGCTGAACTCGACTTGGCCAACGAGCGCAGGGAACTTGCCCTAGTAAAACTAGCGAGCTATCAGCAGCAGCTCATGAAGCACTATAGCAAAAAGGTCAATCCGAGGAAATTCAAAGTTGGGGACTACGTCCTAAGAAAAGTCCTGGGCAACACAGTGAAGCCATCAGATGGTAAACTGGGCCCGAACTGGGAAGGACCTTATGAGATAATTAGAGACGATCTGCAAGGTGCCTATCATTTGAAAACGATGGAGGGCAGAGAGATACCACGAGCATGGAACGTAGCTAATCTCAAGAAATTCTACTTTTAGGAGTTCTACTTTTAGAGAGTGATATTGTTAGATCTTTTATTGTACTCATTATGGGAAAAACAGTTTATTTCTCTATTCACCAATGAAAATCTCTCAGTTGATCACTCTCTAAAAAGTAACAATTATATCTTATTGCACATCCTTTTCAAATCACAGGTATAATGGTTGACATAGCAGGGGAACACCCCTCCTCAGGTCATCGTCATGAAGCACGACAGACCTCTTAGCATTGCCTATGGCAATATATGAAGCCCTACAGAGCATTCTTAGGCATCAAACCTACTTTGATTAAACAAAATCCTGGCCGGATGAAGACATCCAATAACAGGTGTGTCCTCGCCAATTGCCCCACTTAGACTTAAGGAAGTGTGACGACACGACCTAAAAGGTAAAGAAAGGGCACAATGGTATTCTTAATACTGGACTGGGCGGACACTCACATGACAAGATAAAAAAGATTATGAAGCTGCAAGAATATAACAAAGATTGGATAAACACGTTTAGTCGGCAAAATCGCCCAAAACTCAAACTTTCCATTAATCTTTTATATTTACAAACAATAATAGTACATGTTTAGTCGTCAAAGCTCGCCCAAAGCATTTACAATTATTAAAAAACAAAATATCAAGAAGGTGGAAGCCTCCGAGCAAGGTAGTCAGCAACCTTAGCTCTCCTCCCGTCATCAGGAGAAGGATCGAACTCCTCAATAACCTCATTTGCATCCAACTCTAGTAATTGCCGGGGAATAACATCGATGGGAATCCATCGATCATCTCACCTGAATGGATTGGGCATCAGAGTAGAGGGAGACATCTCGTGCCGATACCACAATATCAAATTCCTCGGGACCTGCAGCTCTTTGAGAGCACTCAACCACCCCCTGATGAAGGAAAGATCCTCGAACTCTGATAATCTTGTGGGAGCATCCAGCCAGCCCTGATCATAGCCATCAGTCCACACTTGGCGAGGGCCCTTCTTGAATAGATGCCGCAGTCGGGTGACGTCCCTCTGGAGCCCAGCAGCAGTCACGTAAGCTCGCCGAACATCGCCGCGCAGCTCCTCCATTTCCCTCTCACATTGCTCCTCAACTTCCCTACTCCTACCCCGTGTACTCCTACCAGCACGCGGGAGGGGAGGCCGAGCAGCCCTCGACGAGGAAGAGCCTTGTAAGACTGCTAAAGCGGTGCTCGGAGAATGCTCCTTAAGCTTTGAGACCTCCCGCCTCAGGTCATCATTCTCCCGCTGAAGAAACTCCACGACTTGATTGATCTCGGTGGCCTCCAGTAACTTTGCTCTCAGCTCGCTAACTTCTTCCTGCACTGAAGCTCCGATCTATTCCATTTTCTGGAGCCTGTCCTTCAATTTGACCACCAGCTCGGACTGATCCTTATATTTCTGGTTCCTTGACTTAGCAAACCTGCAAAGCCTAGAAAAAGCCTGGCGAACAGCAGGACTCGCATTTGGACCGAGAGTCCTACCCAGATGGGAAGTGGCACTGATATATTCGTCAACGTCAACCAACTACAAGTAAAAAAGAAAGGAAGAGAAAAGAAAGAAATCAGCATAAACAAAAACGAAGCCTTTTTATTGATAATAAGCGAGGTTACATCATTGATAAAAAGAAAAAGTTACAAATAAGCCCTATCAATCAGCTATCAGTTAGCAACCTCGGTGGATGGACCCTTGTCCTTATCAGCATCAGCAGGGGCGTTACCCTCTTCAGGGGTGTGCACTGCCCCCTCGACCAAAGGAGCATCAGCAAGAGTCGCCTGAGAAGCAGGATTGGCCCCTTCAGCAGTTGGGGCTGGCTCCTCATCCACAACTGGCTTGGACACTGGATCATGCTCGTCAAAGAGTGGGGATGCAACGTCCACCCTAGCAGCCACAAGGGCCTTGTTCCACCCTTTCTTGAAGTTCAGACGTTTAATATAGCCTATCTGAACCTCGGCATCCTCATACGCAGCAGCCCAGCCAGAGTTGTACAAATCTTCCTTGAGAGTGGCTGCCTGAGCTTTCTCCGCCTCCAGCTGCTCAGCAAGAACCCTGTTCTTCTCCACAAAGTCCAGCTTGCTCGAGCAGACCTGATCATACGACTTCCTCAGCTCGCCGAGCTCCCTGACAACATTATCTCTCTCACGAGCAGAATCAGCAAGGACCGAGGCAGAGGAAGCTCGAGCCGCATCAGCAGCCTTCAGGTCGGCCTCCACCTGAGAACCCTTGGCCACCAGGGTAGACTTCTGCTGCTCCAGCTCGCTGTTCCTTCTCAATAGCTCATCGCGAGAGCGATAGAGCACAGCAAAGTCAGTCACAAACTGTAAAAAATAAGGGAAGGATCAGAAAGAAGAAACCATCAAAACGGATTAAAATAAGTTGAGAATTGGAAAAGGAACCTTACCAAGGCAAGCCTCTGGCTAGCTTGCAAAGCCAGTTGATCGGACCCTGACGCCCTCTCAAGATCTGCAGGGAGTATTGCCCTCTCAAGCAGCGCAGGGGCAAGCTAATGAGAGGTGGCCACCGAAGCCCCCTCAGGCAAAGTAGATACTGGGACCAAAGCTTGACCAGTTTTCGTCCTCAGCTCCATCTTCCTCCTCTCCTCCTCCTTTTCTTTGTCCCTCCTCTTTCTCTATTCCACCTTCTTCCTCCCCTCCTCCTTTTTCTTCTCCCTCTCCCTCGTCTGCTCCTCCTCTCTCTTCTTCTTCTCTTGCTCTTGAGAGGAAGGCCGAGAACCAGTAGCTATGGCCCCAGAGACAGTCTTCGATTTTTTGGACCTCTGTGCAAGAAGCACATCATCATCATCATCATCTCGGATTAAATTCTTCCTGGGAGGCATTTCTTCACCTGGACTGCTGGTAGTACTCGAAGAACTGCTACTATCAGCACTACCTCCACCCAAATTACTCACAACACCTGCAGGCTCGCTCTCCGAGCTGCTCTCCTCCTCGTCCAATTGGATGGGCTCAGCAGAAATCTCTTCGGAAGAGTCAAAGTCCGGAACACTTTCCACAGGTCGGGCTATGAAGCTGGAGCCTGTGTTCTTGTATGCCAGCAGAAAAGCTGCAGACCTAGGATGCTCACCGTCACCCAAAGGTTCCCTGATGTTCCAAGCTTTCACCAGTTCCGAGATACGAACCTCGCTGAGAGCTGGCTCCAAGTTCTTTATCTTCGCTGTAAAAGAGAAAGCAAGGAGGAGTTAGAAAAATCACAAAGTCAGCAAAGGTTGAAACAATAATACAACATCTACCTATATATTCTTCCCCATAAAAGGGAATAGTGAACCTCTCAGACCTCGACCCTTCAAATTGAGGGGAGTATTGCCAATTCCTAACGAGAAAACCTTCTTGCCAGTAGTCCTTATGGGAATCAGGTAAATTTACTACCAATACCCTATCAGGGCTCCTAGCCTTAAGGTACAGGACACCTGAACTCGTTCGAGAAAAAGAATAACAAAAGAAGACCTCGGCAAGCCCTAACCTTGTGCCGTACAATTGATTTATCCTATGCACACCGTTCACTATTTTCCATACGTTGGGCGAACATTGTGCAGGCACAATACCAAAATAACTAAAAAAGTGCAGAAACAAACCATTAGGGGGAAAGGTAAGCCCCCCCTGGGAGAGCAACAGGACGTGAATCCAATGTGCATCCTCTATATCCCTAACGTCCCTAGGCGGCGTGGCACAACACTCAATCTCTACCCACTCAGGAATACCGTAGAATTTTCTAAACTCAGCTACTGACCTATTTCCAATCTTCGATATTGGAAAAATACAAGAAAAACTATAAACTCAAGAAAAGGGCACGAAAGACTTACAGGATAGAAGATCAGATCAAAAGGCGAAGAAGCAACGAGAGTGGAGACCGAAAACAGAAGGTACAAAACTTAAGAGTTCTCAGAAGATAGAAGATTGATGGAAAAGCTGGAACGACGAAGGGAAAATGTGTCTTATTCCAACAAGCCTTCAAAACTAATCATAACGCAATGATAGCGAAGCGGGTGCCGCCAAAGCAACTTCACAGTTTTCAAAGAAATCAACCATCATTGCTGATTATTTAAATTCATCGGACCCGTAAGAACGACCCAACAAATTTAGGGGCAATTGTGGGTACCCCAATTTTAGCACCATAAGGCCTAGACGAGTAGCCCCTCCTCAGCGGCCCAAAGCCCAGGCCCATCACCTCTGGTACTCATCCATTTACCCCACGATCCCATGAAGAGAAGTTGTGGGGGAACGCGATCCCATGTAGGGGAGATGGCTAATAAAGAGGAACCCATCACCCCCACTACTCCAACACATACATGTATAAATTAAACCCCAAGTCCGGGGCAAAGGACAAGTTGTATTCTCTGTACTTATTCTTCAGAATATAGAGAAATAACACTGACTGAACCACCGTGGATGTAGGCACTTCTTTACTGAACCACGTACTCCCGTTGTTGTGTGATTGGCTTTTTATTTGTCTTTTCTTGGTTGCTGCTTCTTTCATATTTATTTGTGTTGTATAATAATTGTCACCACATCTCCCATTACAAACATTTTATTATTTTATCTTAAAATCCTATGTTGAAAAACTTTTCCACTGTACGAAAGAGAAGCAATTAAGCATCCTTTAACTTTTTTTGGTTGAAAGCTTCCTATATGTAGCAAAAAAAAAAAATTGCTTTCACAATATATTTTTTTTACTTTCATAATATTAAATATGTGACTTTAAATTTTTTCCTTCACAATAATATAAACTAACAATACAAGCATAATAATAAAAATAACAAAGTTTTAATTATCTAAAAAATAACGCACCGTGGATATTTAAATGTCAGCACATATGTATCTCAAAAATATTTTTTGTAACAATTTGGCCATGACAAAAAATAAATAGAAAAAAGGGTCTCAAAATTGTAATACCCCATATTTCTGAGGATATTTAATTAAATTAAATTGGTGATCTAGGATTTAATTAAATCGATGATTTGGAATTTAGTTGATTAGATGATTTGAAATTTATTTAATTTAGAGAAATTATTTAATTCGGTGATTGAGAGTAAATGAGTTCAATTTAAGTTTAATTTCATGCGTGTCTTATTTTGAGGTGAAATTAAGTTGATTTTTTAAAGTGACTCGGAAGGTGATTTTGAGGTTACGTTGGGTTCCAAAAGGGTTAAAATAGTCAAAAAAGTGTATTCGGGTGTAGAGTTTGTGTCTCAGGATGATTTTGGACCAACTCGGCATCGTTTAAGGGTATTTCGATCATTCGGGGGTTGGAGGTTTAGAGAAATACGAAAATATTAAGTGTATATCTGCCAGTAGAGAGAAGGGTCTAGGGTTAACATAATCACAATAGAAGAGAGTCCAATGAAGAGGAAGAGGAAGAGAAAGCCAAAGCTTCCTACATAGTTTTTCGCCCTGAACGCAACGAAATCGAGATCGGGGTGAGGGGAGAACAACCACACCATCATATTAATTAAATTCATACCTGCTATTGAGAGGCAAGTATTTAAATGGAAATTTATATTAATCATGTTATACTACCCATGTAGATTAGGGTTTGATTTCATGCTTTTGGAAGTTTTATATGAGTTTGGGAGGATTTAATTCATAAACTAAAGTAGGAATGCATGTAGAGATGTTCCTTAATAATGATAATACGAAATCAATGGGTTTGGGTTGATTAATAGGATAGAAATTTGAGTTCTTGATTAATAAAGATGATGAACAAGAGAAAAATTAGGGTTCTATTTTATGAAAGGAGAATTTGATTCTTGGATTGAATCTTTGATATTTTTGTGTAAACTTTTCATTGGAAATTATCCCTATATGAAAATAAAAGGATATTATAATATATTTGATGATTAATATTGAATTTTGATGGGTTCTTAGTTGAATAATATGAATCTTAAATGACTTAGGGTTTAATTATTGAACACAAGATGTCAATCTGCCAGAATTTTTAACGTAACTTTAAACGTATTCCATTTTAATTGTACTTAGAATTAGATTGATATACCTACATTCCTGTAAATATCTATCTCTTATCTTTCTAACTAGCTTGTAATCATGTAAATCATAGTTCTGTAGAGGGAGTAATCGACATTTTACTATAGGGTGTTTGATCTACCAGCATAGCAATCTGCCAGACTTTTTAATGTAACTATAAACGTATTCCATTTTAATTTTACTTCGAATTAGCGTGATATCCTTACATTTATGGAGAGGTATATCTCTTATCTTTATAATGAGCTTGGAATCAGGTCAATTGGAGTTCTGTAGAGTGAGTAATCGACATTTTAGTACATCGTGTTTAATCTGCCAGAAAATTTATGACTCAATTTGGTTTGCTAGATTTTGGTAAATTCCCATGTTTAAGCCCGGAACTTGCTGATAAACTAACAGGGGAATTTTTGGGACATCCTTAGAATATTATAAGAGATATATTTAATGTAATTATACCATGATAGGTTTGAGACTTAGTCGTGTATGCGAGAGTTAAGGCTAAGGTTAGTTGGGCTTAATTATTAAAACGAGATTTTTGGCACTTCTAACGAGATCCCAAAAAATTGAAATATTCTCCGGACGATTAGGATTTTTAATAAATTAACCCGAGAGAGAGCATAGTCATAATGGTCCAATATACCTTGAGTAGTAGAGAGGGTTATACTATATAGTTAACTAAAAGAATTGGGTTGGGTGAATACCTAATGTTTATATTGGCTTGCGTGAATAACTCAGGTTTATTATGGGTTGTGTGAATGCTTAAGATTTATTATGGGTTGTGTGAATACCTAAGATTTATTATGGGTTGTGTGAATACCTAAAAAAAATGATGATAGGTTGTGTGAATACCTAAAACTATTATAGGTTACGTGTATACCTATGGATTGATTGATTATGTGTATGGCATACCTACGCTGCTTGCTATCGGGTGGAGGTTGTGCACTTGGGCGGTCTTATCCTGATCAGACTTCGGGGGGATTTTTAGACTCGTACCATAGAATATAGAACCTTGAAAACGTGTTATCCGAGATATGATAGTTCGATGGTAAAATGGGAGCGTAGGTAAGTGCGTGACCCATCGGGCTAGGGGCTATGTTCGCCTCCAATATATGTGATTTGTATTTTTATGGTTCATGGGAAATTATCCGAACCCTTTATCCCTATTCAGTGCGAGATGTATCGGGATACAATAGCAGAGTATGAATTGCGCCAAGACGTCTTAACCTAGGGCTGCAGGATTTGTGTGTATATATATATGTGTGTGTGTGTGTGTGTGTGTGTGTGTGTGTGTGAATAATTCTGCTATGTGAAATTAGTAGATATGAGAATAGTGTAAAGTAAAATAATCTTAGTGAGTAAAAGATTAATTATACGAAGGGCAAACTTGAAATTTATCTTACTGGTATAAATTATTTTTTTAACGTATTGTAGTGAGATGAGATAATGTGTATCTAAAGAACAATTAATCTAATAAAGAGTAAATAGGAGGGAGATTAGATAGTGTACATCTAATAAATAAGGGATTTGCTAATGTGTAAATACTAGGAAGATAGATACTGAATATCTAAGATAAAGTTTAAGTAGATAAACTTAATGGAAAGGCTGAATAATAACATATATGCAATGTTAATGTTGGGTAGATAATAACATGAGAGAGATGTTAATTATTAATTAATTTGATAGAGTATTGTATGGGTGGTACGAGTAAGTTAAGGAGAAACTTAACGAAGGACTTAATGACAATTAAGGGTAGTCAGTAGCGTACTGTATGGTCGGTACATGTGAACTAGATTAATTTGGAGTTTATTAGATACTTGAGACCTAGTTAGTTTGGGTAGAATGACTAGGTGAGATTGAGTAGGAAACTTTAGGTGCGCACTATAGAGGAGAGGTGAGGAAGTCAAGGGAGTGTTCGCAACCTAACATGTGTATCTATTAACTGTTCATTTAAATTACAATTTAAATGCTTGCTAAATATTTTTAAATGATTTCTACTTGGGATCTAACCCGTGCTTGCAAAAAAAAATTCAAAACCTTTTAGGTGTCCAACCACAAGGATGCCAAGCAGGATGATCCATTCCAGGGATGCATAGCTGTAGCACTTGTGGATGCTTGTAAGATTTGAACTTAGACGCTTCACTTACTTCATTCCTAGTGTAGGGTGAAGTTTGGTATTTTATTCAGGCATGTCGCCCTTGGTTATTTTCTATTATATCAGTTAGACTTTGTACTTAGAGAGTTTTATTCATATTGGATTTATATTGGTTTTTAGCCGATGGTTTATTCGGTATCATTTTTATATCAGTCATTTATCTTGTGGATGGATTTATATTACTATTGCATGGAATGTTGATTATTGTAATAATGTTCTGCATGCTGTTGTTATTATTTAAATATAAGAAAAAAATTTGACACCGACTTTTTGAATACTAGGTGGTTAGTTTAAACTTTAAAATATTTTCGCAATGATGCTAAGAATGAACCAAATGAGAATCCTGTTTTAATTTAATAAAGGCTTGATCACCCGGTTTTTAATTAGGCAAGTTGTCATAAAAATCAACTCTCATTTGGCTTCCAAAACGTATTAAAGTTGTTGTTTGGATCACTGTTCATCACATTTGCATCCTTCCAAAATAAATTATGATAAACCCGTACATTATAAATATATAAAAAATATCAACGATTGTTAATAAATATATAATGTTTTATAGAAATTTAGAAATGAATAAAAAATACTTTTGCTTGAGCTAGATAATATATATTTGAACCATCAAATTGTGTTGAATTGCACTCTGAAACATTAAATTATGAAGATATAACATGTGACTTCTGAGCACACTTTTTCCATCCTACTAGTTACTAAGTCAAACAATATTAATAATTAAAAATAAAAAATAAAATTTAATACATCCAATAATATTCAATTAGAGATAATGTAACAAAAGTATATAAACTTACCTCTCTCTTTTTCGCTTTCTTTTGAACAACTTTCTCCGTCTTACTTTATTGCCTCTTAAAAGGTGGTCGGCCTTTACTACGAGCGACTAATGGACCACGACTTGTAGAGATTTTTGTTGTACCAACTTTAACATCTCCCACTTGGTTAATTATAAATGGAGTTTCTTGAATCTGCATCCGCGGGAGGAACATTGGGAGCTTCATTGAGGGTGAGGTAAATAAAAAGATTTTATGGTTCCTACTCAATTGTTCCCCTTGTTAATTTACCTAGCAAGCTAGGAATTCCACTAGCCTAGTCTTAGATTAGGACCTTCATTTCTGTGAAACCTATTAGTTGATCTGGCTCGCTTAGCCTTAAGCCTTGACATTCTCTATGAGTCGAAGATGGCCTAGACAACATGTTACAATATACTCCCACGCACAAGGGAAAAGAACAAGAAGCCCTGGTTTTTTTTATTAGAAATAGACATATTAGAGGCTCGTTTCGTTTCAAGTATGTTCTGGTGATTTAAACATCATGAGATGCAATGTATGGCACAAGTTCGATCTCCCCTTTATTATTAATAGGTAGGGTGGTCGTAGATCAGAGATTACATTAAGCAAGAAGGAGAAAGAAGTCTCATATGTGCGATTCCCAATTCCTTCTTTCAAACATGTTGCTTAGTCCCCATTCTTGGTAGTTTAGCTCAGTCTGTCCTTTGTCTGTCAATTATTCCTTTAGTTTGTCGTTTGTATGTCTGTCTATTTGGCTTTAGTAAGAAAGCCTGTTAAAGCCCTCTGATAAGTCAGGTACTATAGTTCAATTCAATGCTCTAATAATCTTTCTTTTACGCCCCGGAATGAAGCATTATTCAAAGACAGTAGGCAAGGCACTATAAGGAAGTGAAGTAGGTTCGCTAGATATAGGCTTCTCTTTTATTGAATAAGTCTCCTCTCGTAGGCCTCTCTTTTTGTGACAAAGAGGAATTCTAAGAACTTTTATGGAGGAGCAATAAAAGAGCTAGTATTATCTTAGCTTACATATTTAGTGGCATTCCGTCACTTGTTTAATTAATGTCGTACTTCGGGGCATTTGTCCTTCCCTTGTCTTTATCATTGCATTGGTTTAGCTCTATCATTGGCATCCGCTTACAGAATTTCCTTTAGAGTGTACCTTCCTTTCCCTCTCTACCATTGCAGCTATGTGCATATCCCTCGATTCCAGGTATATGGTGCCCATCCGATCCTTATTTACCATTTCTTTATACTATTATAGGTTTTCATCCTTTAGTATGATCTCCTTGCTTGTCCTGTCCAATCATATATTCCCCTTTTCGATCAACAACATTGGCTCTTGACCATCCATCCATAAATTTTTTTATGTTAATTTTTCATCCCGACTTTGAATTCATTCCATTCCTATCCTATTCGCAGTTCTTATTTCATTTTGTTAGCAGTTTACTAGGAATAGTTATCGAGTTGCCTATAGAGTAAGTAAGCAAGCAACCTTTGAAATAAGTGCTATAGTATACCTTTATTTATTAATCAAAACACTTATTAAAACTATATCATAGGTAAAAAGTATACCTGTAAAAAGGATGGATAATCATCTTTCTTTTAAGGCTAGGACGTGACGATTTGAATGAAATATAGTTAGTTTAAAGGAAACCATGTGACGAATATAAGGCAATAGCAATAAGTAGTTAACAGGAGTAAACGGTTGGCACATAAGGCTTGGCTAGTTCAGTAGGAGTGACAGGCACAATCTGATCTACGACCACCTTTCTTTAGTTCCAGAGTTCATTCAGGAGTGAAAGGCATGCACAATAAGGTAATCAATTAGGGAATAGAATATGGGTCCTGTCATATCTTATTCACCATCTGTTAATGAATTACTTCCCCCAGCTAGATCTTCCTTCCATTCTCGTGAATATGTTTACTTTAGAAATAGTTCCCCCTATCTATTTAAAGCCACTCATTCCTTGCTTGCTTGTTTGGAATGCAGCATAGGTGCGTCAGTCTCAATTAGTGCGGTTGATTCTCTTCCTTTATAAAGACTTGTCCCCGGCCTTGTCAGATCATCTATAATAGTCCAGCGGTATTCTTTTCTCTCTGATGGTAATGCAAATCTCAAATTTCTCGCTTTAATCAGTCGCAAGTCTTGCATTTGTAAATTGGAATCGATCTTTTTCTTATTGACTTGCGGTCTGTCCATTCCAGTGGTTCAGGACTCGGGCTATAATGCGTCTTTTCGATAGTTAAAAGATCTGTTCAATCTATCTGATGTAGGATCAGCTCATCTATTTGATCTCTTTCTTTCTTTTCGGGGTGAAGGAGCTAGCTAAACCAGTTCCAGAGTTCATGTGTGAATTGCAATCAAATCAATGTAAGCTGATGGCCTGTTCAAGTATCATATAATTACATTGAAATTTATGTGGGGGGGATAAGATGAAATACATATGGTGCAAGTACTCCTTGTATTAGAATCTCCCATTGGAAGAGCTTAGCTACTTTACTAACTTGTTCCATTAACGTAGAGTTTAAAACATATAAAGTGTATCCCCCATTGGAGTATGAAATTATTACCTCTATTATTGGAAATTTCTATATAAACAAATCGATTCCCTTCCTTTAAAGAGATAGATCCTCCTTTCCTAAGGACTCTTCTTAGGGAGTAGTTAGTGTCTGCAAGCCTAGTCTTTTGACCTCGGACTCCAACAAGAGTTCGAGCATTAGAAACAGAGGTAGGATTAGTCTAGGTATGAATTCTTTCCTAGAGTGAGTCCTTCTGTAAGTAGAAGGCATCCATCTAAAGGATACAACTAGTTCGTATGCAAAGCATCCTGTAATAGTTCCCTTCTTTAATAGGAACTTCCTGAAGGTTCTATCCTATAAGTAGAAGCAAATTAAGATCTAGAGCGATTCTTCCTTGATGAGCCTAAGGAGATAGAAGGAGAAAGACTCTAATCCACATTTTACCTATTAATTAGAGCTAGGAATACTAGAAGCTAAAAGAGTAAAGCAAGGAAGCCTACTTGTTCCCTCGAGTTTATTTAGGAGACTAGCTTCCCACGGGCTGCAAACTCATTTTTTTTAGAATTCCTTTAGTAAGTTCAGGTCTTTCTCAAAGCCAGTTCCTGAGTTCATGACTTCAAAAGTGAAGTAAGGAAAGCTTCTTTGAAAGTTGTCCAATCGCTCTAAGTCAGTTGTTGACATGAGTTAAGGTCTTTTTGAGTTCGGGTCTTCCTGATTTCATGAGTTTATAAGATAATGAGCTAAGACAGATCGCTATTCATTACTTGAGAGTCCTATTTTATTTATAATTTTCTTAAGAGTAAGGAAGTAATCAAAGGGATGGGCAGTCGATGACCCAGATTCCAATTATTATTACATATGTATTAATGCATGAAAGCTCTTCATATCGATCTCTCGATTACGCCTCCCCATACCCAAACTAGCCATCCATTCCATTGACAATGAGTTATGTTCTCCCTGACCTGGACGGAAGCGAATGAGCAGGAGCCATCTCCTTCTCATTGCTCTTCACCAGTGGTTAAGCGAGTCCACCAATTCTTGATTCCTATGCCAGGGCCTTTTAACCATCTCTTTATCTCTCCGGGCTGATAGCACGAACTGGCCCAACCCTACTTCCGATGCTAAGGCGTAGATATCAATACAAGCATCTTCTTGTCCCAAATCCGCGCCTGTCGGCTGATTTCAAGCAATCTTCTTACCATCCATCCATCAAGGAGTACAAATGAGCGGATTAATGACCTAGATCCAATCGCTCGACCGATCCATCTACTTTCATACCAGTTGTAATGACCCCACTTTTATGTGCACATATGTATATAGTTTGTTTTTACACTCATGTGTTACTTACTATCTTATAAATGTTGTATTATTAGATATGTGGTGTTATTGGCTATCAATATAACAAACCCCATTTTTAAATATGAAGAATCAATCGTAAATAGGATCAAATCGAAGTCTTATGACATATCTTAAGGTATATAATAAGTTTTGGGTAGAAAATATAATTTTATGAAAATTTAGGGACAAAAAAAAAATATAAAAAGGGCCATTTTGTAAATAAAATATTTTTAAGGACCTCCAATAAATATTGAAAATATATAGTGTGAAATTAATTAAAATACCCTTCATGTGTTAAATGACCCTTATACCCTTATCACCTTTCCACCACGTGTTGGTCACCTCCACCTTACACATGTCGTCTTCAGAGAGAAAGCTAAAACACTTGTCATCATTTGGTGATGTTAGTCTGCAAGACCACCCCAAAATGTGACACCCAAACGATGACTTGCCACCGTAAATGCTTGATCACCTAGACACATGTCAACACCGTAATACTTTTGGAAACCTATAAATAGGGCCTTAGGTTTCATTTGAAACTCACACCAATTCCTTGAGAATTATAGTAAGAAAGAGTGATAGAAAGCTTGGAAAACATCTTAAGAAGGAGTTCTATAATTTCAAAAAAAGAATTCATTTCGTAGGTATGATTTTATTTAAATGTTATAATTCATTTTTGTAGTTTTAATTTCGTATTTTATAGCTTTACTTAGTTGTTATGCTAGTAAAATACACTAAAGACTTTACTAATCAAAACTTAAAATTTGGAAACAATCTAAATTGATTTTATTTTCAAAATATGTCAACTTGTTTGAAAAATATATATATACTCTTTTTAAAATGATTTTTGTAAGAAATTGCTCGTATTATGGAATATCATTTAAGTAATTCCAAAGTCAGTCCCGGTGAAATTCTGTCTAGTTGAGATGGTATTTAAGTGGTGCCCCTGTGACCCTCCATCAGTCCCGGTGAAATTCTGTCTAGTTGAGATGGTATTTAAGTGGTGCCCCTGTGACCCTCCATCTCTACTGGGAATAAATCCGAAAACGTTATGTCTAGATGAGATGGTATTTAAGTGGTGCCCCTGTGACCCTCCATCTCTACTGGGAACCAACTGGTTAGGAAGAACTATGAATTTAATTCTTTAAATAAGATGAATGAATATTAAAATTTGAGAAAATGATTTTAGTAACCTTTTTCAGCAAGATATTTTAGGATCAAAACACAATATTTTGAATTGGGCTTTATTTAGAATACATAATTAAACCTTTATTGTATTTATTAGATTAACGTGTGATCCAAGACTCAATATCTATATTTTCGAGCCTCTATTTTAGGTGATTACTCTATGATATTCCTTGCGTATTTTAATTATATGATAGTATGCAAACTATATATATTTTGTGAACTGCTTTTATTCTCAAAATTCATGTGATACCGATGATTGATTCAATTGTGATATGTTTATATTTGTCCATATAAACATACCGATTAAAATGATTATTGAAAATGATATTGAATATTGAAAATAAGATTCGGCCTAAGGGACCTCTTTATTGACTGACCTTCCCAGCTGGGTTATCGCTGGTGTGCCCTAAATAAGGCATTGTGACGAACTAGTTCGATTGACCCTCAGCTATCGGGGTATAATAAGGTAGAAGAATATGGTATTAGAGTGTACTTGGACATTAAAATGATATGATTGAAAGAAATATGTATCACATTTGATTTGTTGCATTCTTCTTATTCTGAGCTATCCAATTGTGATATATATACTATCATTTCAAAATATATATCTATTTACTGCAAGTTCCTATCCATATATGTATATGCCTTCTCCTGTGACTTGAATAGGTATCTATTTTCTGAAAACCTTGGAATGTCGGGAGATTAAATCTTATTCAGCTTTTAGATGATGTTGTATAAATAACGATTTTTTAGGAAAAAATTAGACCGGAGGATGGAGTGTAGAAGGACTATGTTGAAGATCTAGCTTAAGGAGCTCTTTTGTTATACTTTTAAATATAACGTTTGTTTTTAGGAGATAGAGCATGTTTGGCTCTTTAGTAATAAGTTTTTAATTTTGGCATAAGTTGTAATCCGTTCATACTTTAATATATACAAAGTTCCCTTTAAGAAAGCTCTGATGGCGTAATTCCATCTTTTTCCAATAGTTTACGATTTATGACCATGTGAATGTATTTTCATTGCATTTAATTTAAGAAATATTTTAAGTCCATAACATTGAATGCCTTGGTGGCATGTCAAGACACTCATTCCCTACTACTATTAGGTTGGGGTCGTGACACCAGTCCTTGAATCCGATCCGATTTGCCCCCCAACCTCTTACCCCTTTTTGTTCATTCATTCATTACTATGCCTAGCCCCGGGAGGAAGTAGGCGTAACTAATGAATATCATTTCTGGCTTCCCATTTCATCCCTTTCACGTTGATTTTTGATCCCCATCCCGGACCTGCCTGCTATCTCCCAATCTCTTATCTTCCCCTCGGCAGGTCCAAGAGAGATAGTAAGGAAGGATGCCAAGCAAGCCAGTAGGAGACTTCATACTAATATACTTCGACATTCCTAGCAAACTTTTACAAGTGTTTCAGGACCAGTTGTAAATAAGTATTAGCGTTACAGATTTTACCTCCCTAGGCAACCCTTGAATCGTAGATACCATCTCTAATGAGCGGGAGTGAACTCTGCTCCGAATGGCTGTAGATACATTGATATAAAGACAAGGAACTGAACCGAACACCAGAGACAGGAATATAAGGGGGGACAAGTGATGGAACACTCGACCACTGCCCTACCTCCCTGGGAAGTCTATAGAGATATTGACCCCTCATGTGCCTTTATCGCTCTCCTCAATAATATCCCCGATCATTTGTTCCTTCTGCTGTTAGACCCTGACGATGGCTGGAACACAAGGCCAACTCTTCCCACTTCCCCGCATTTATGAATTGATCGGGTTGCTCAAGCAGTTCAGTCAACTAAGGCGGTGGGGGATTTGATAAATCAACATATCCAATTTCCAAAACGAAGTCAATTCCACCCCGAATGATATTGGACACAGTGCACCCAGTCTTAAAATCCCTCTCTCTAAAACTCCGGAGGCCTTTAAACAACTCTATTCTCCATAATAGGCGGAGCATGGCCTTGAAATCGAGTTGATCAAGTAATGTAAACACAAGAATAAAAGAAGGATGAGCAGGAAGTTCAGTCTCTAGAGATACACCTTTTGTCCTATCATCCCAAGCTTGAACATCACACTTACTATTATTCGATCTTCGCCTTCAGTAATTGTATCTAACTTCCTTCGCACCTTCTCGTCAACACATAACTTCTCATTATCTTAACATAGGAAGCATAGGCAGGAGATCCTAGTCCCACCAAGGCTAGGTTTCTGTTTCCACTTGGTTTTGGGTTCAATAGCCTGGCTTTAGATTGTTGGGTTTGAAGGAGAGAGGAAGAGGGGCAAGAATGGAATAAATTCGGAGTTATCCCTCGCTTATTAAAAGTCAGAGGCAAAATGGGGCGCTTTAGTTTGAGGATTAAAAACCTGATTTATTTTGCTTAGCTAATGAGGGCTTTACCTCCAACAGTTTAGGAAAAAGCAAAAATAAAAGAAGGATTACCGATCCCAGTTTTTCCAATGAGGCTCTTACTGATCCCACTTTTTTCTTCCTCTATGCCAGCCCCCAACTGATTTTTTAAGAGACTCGGTTGTCTATGTCAATGAGCGATAAAAACTAGATTAACAGCTATCTCAATAAGGATAAGTGAGTTGGATTTCCCGGTAGGTTTAAGAATTCCTTTACTATAAGTTGAAATATCTTGTAGCTCCTTAGATTTCTTAATGAAATGATATTCAGGACTGGTCCCAGTTCTTTTTCAATCCTCTATGTGATCTTCCCTCTGGAGATAGAGCTAGTAGGCAGAGCTAGACACCGTCTGTAGGATGAGCTTCTAGTAGAATGATATTTCGTGCAATAAATAGCTTTGACTTTGGGCTGGGCCCATACTAGTAAGAGAATCGCTTATTTAATATCTTTAATATAAGGCCATTACCCTTCCTAATCCAAGCTGAGCTAATAAGTCGTGCATTCCTTGCCTAACAGAGGACACCTCCTCGGATAGACCGATCAGGAAGAGGGGCAGTGGTAAGGTTTTTTCATGAATGGTTTACCTTAGGCATGTATCTACCTAATCGAGTATGTCTGTTATCGAATAGCGTAGGCGGGATAGCTAGAAAGTATCTCTTATTGTGAGTATGTGTCTTCCCTTCCTTCTCTCCCAGTGAGTGTAATAAGGCCTGTAAGCTTCTTGTTTTCCTTTGCTATTATGAGTTTTCTTTCTTTCATGACTAAGTCTAAGCCTAATTCCTCGACTGTACTCTTATATCTTTAGGATTTTTGCTTCTTCTTTAGACGTTCATAAGAACTAGTGAATCGAAGTCCCTCCTCGCAAGAAAGGATGGTTTTTATTACTGTAGGAAAAGGTTTCCCTTTATATACTTATAGTGTAATAAGTCCTCTAAGCTTCACGTATGTTATTACTTTAGGACTGTAATATAAGTGAGGAAGGGAAGGAAATGAAGCTACATCCTAAGAGCGGGAAAGATATTATTATACTATCTACTAGCAGCTAGATCCTATTGGTTAAAATATCCCCTAGCTTCCTCTAAACCTATAAATAGGAGGGCGATCGTAGATCAGAGCACTCACCTTATTCCACTACAAGAACATCAAGGGAGAAAGAATGCCTCTTCTATTATTAGGTAGAAAAAGAAGATCATAGATAGAGGTAAATTGGATAACTTATAATGGGAAAGGTCGCCAAATGTAACAGAAGGAGATTTCCTCATGTAGTTCATTATCAAACCCACTAGGCTTACATCCAATTACATAGATTTAAGGCCTCACTATACTACTTACTAAAGGAAGACACACAACCCCTTGTGTGGGGATAGTACTCCTTGGAAAAAATACTTGCAATTTTCGTCGGGGCAAGTGAAAAGAACAAAAAGGCTACAACTAGCACCCCAGCGGAGAAACTCTAAATGATGGTGATGACTCCCCCTGAGATAATCATCGAAAAGCTCGAAAGATGTAACCATTGGTACGATATTTATAATGATCTGATCTGAAGGAACCTCTCCGTGCATTCCTATCAGAGCTTAAGTAATCTATATGACGATATCAAAGTTCTTTAAGAGAGGCAAAGCACACTCGGAGAGCTATTCATATATTATTTAGAGAGACATGGTCAACCGAATGAGTACAAATTTGAAGAGATCCAGGAGAAGTATCTCTTACTGGATTGTCTCTCTTATCAACTATGCTTTCAAAGGCTGACAAGGGCAAAGGAGCTCTGCATTTATGGAATGCCAAATACACAGAAGACACTCCCCTTCCATCTTCTACCCCCTATCTTAAGATCTTAAGTAAGGATGCTATTGTCCTATAGACATTATTAATGAACTAACCTACCTAATCCAATTTATTTCCTAGGTTACGAGAAGGAAGACTGAATAAGGAGAATACCTTACCTTGCCTTTTAGATCTTAAGGCAAGAAGTTTCCCCGGTCTGCTATTACAAAATTTAGGAAGGAATAAAGTTAGTCCTTTATATTTCCTCTCCTAGTTGCTGTAGCTAGTAGCTCTCTTCTTTCCTATTAGCTAGCTGGTTAGGTAATTATAGGAGCGAACAATAGCTTTCTCATCCTTTATTCTCTCTCGTACGCTATTCCTCATGTCTATGTAATCACAGGAGAATCGTTTTATTTTTTTGAGAGCTATATGTGAGTTTGGTTTTATAATCAACTACCTTAGGGAATTATCTAATTGAATCTGGGATCTATCGACGAGCTAAGGAGAGAAAGAATCTCTCTGATTGTTATGACTACTCGTTGACTTCCTTCCCTCCCTTGCATATCTTGAAGGCAGGTAGGACCTCCTAAACTATCTAGTTCGAGTAGCTAGTAGGAATCTATATCTCTCTTCTTGCCTAGTAGCTAGGTAGCTAGGTTATTATAGAGTTATAGATCGGACGAGGAGGACGAGATGTAACATCCATTATGGCATTAACGTTGGTTGATGTAGTTTCCCTTCCTAGAATGGATATCTTTTATTTCCTAGGTTCTTTATTATTAGTAGTTCCTCTCCTAGATGCTAGTAGTCTTATCCGAGTTAGTCATTCCCCTCTACGGCCTACCATCTCTCTCGATATGCCAATAAGACCTAAGAGAGGGGATAAACATATGATAATCGGTTGGTTGATGTGCTTATTGATAGATACGAGAGTAAGGATAGTAGTTAACCTTTTGCCTTTGATCTTTTTCCCCCATATAGTTAGTAATTGAGAGCACCATCAGTAAACTGTGCCAGTATATATTGATAACTCTCAGTCATACCATTCTTGCAAACTCTCATTTCTTTTATATACAGACTATTATAAAACGTCTGGTATTAGGGTTTGGCAGTGGGGGAGATAGTTTCCTTTTCTAGGTTTACACCAAGAGAGGAAAAGTTAGAATAGATTAGATGGGAGCTCTCTTCTTGTAGCAAACCGCATTGCTGGTATTAAATAAAAGAAATTTATTAAAAGAAATGCTACCAAGAGAAATCATCCTACGGCTCTTCTCACAGCGCATCGATGGAGATAAATGATTTTAATCTTAGTATGACACTTTTTCACATATTTTATCCATCTCCACAAAATGTATTTTTCTGGAATGGTATGAATATTTATGTCAAGAAAGACTGTAAGACACTATCTAGAAATGACGCCCTGAAACTCAAACAAGCCACAATTACACTTAACATCAAAATCTACGGGGATGAAGGAAACTAAAAAAGTGGTATCTCGCTAAATTACTTTTGAAACATTTTTTGAGACTCCATACACTTTAATGTTACCATCATTACTAACAAGAGAAGAACAACAATGAAGATTCCATATCACCTCATTTTGAATATCCTTAAATTTAGGGGTTTTGCAACAATCTTGAAATTATTTGTCTACTGGATATTTTTTTATACATGGAAATGAACCTTTGAAAGAATCATAGATCACTTCACTATCTTTTGTTTCTTACTATCTGTAAGAAGGTAGTGAGACCGGGGTCTATGAATAACTAGAAAGGATGAGGCGTGACCCACTCCAATGGACATTATCTGCAAGGTGCTTAAGGATTTCTGGAGCACCTTCTGGTGAAACCTTCTCCTTTTGATAAAAATGGATCTCAAGCTGCAACTCCCTCCCTACAAGAAGATGAAATTCCATAACAATAATAGTAATTTTCTCAAGAGTAACTCCTGAGAGTGATGGCTGGTAGTGGGGAGTTAAAGAACAAGGCACTCAACACTTAGAGAGAGAGCAGGGAGAGAATACTAGAGAGGTTCTGGTGTGATTTTAACAAAGTAACAGTGCTATTGAGTTTTTCTATATCTTTTCTTGAACTTGCCCAGGGGTCCTATTTATACTTGGGCACTAGTGCTGGTTTGACACTTTTGGCACCAAAACTTAGAGGGTTGGTGAGGGAAAAGGTCTATAGTGTACTATTTATCGCTACCCGTGTGCAACAACCTGTCCCCTCAGGCAGGTGCCACCTAGTGCAAACCATTGTCAAAAAGAAAATATGTCTACGCTAGATGACAAAATATTTGATTTGGTAAATACCTTTTGAAACGGTAACTTTTGGTACAAACTTTGTAAACTAGAGAGGAGTGTCAAGGACCACCTCCTCTAAAATCTTTGTAAGCTTGAGGGGGGTCTTGATGACCCCCTTCTAAAATCATTTTTCTTGAGAGGAGCCTAGAGGACCCTCTCCTTTAAAATCATTTTATAAACTGTTCTTTTCTTATGAGTAACCTTTTGGCTGCTCACCCCGATTGTGTCTGACTGTGAGGTGTGTGAGGACTGGGTGACCTTAAGGTCTTTCTACTAGTATTCTCTCAATCCTAAAGTGCTAAGTGGTTGATCTTTCTCAACAAACCTTATTCCTCAACCGCCAAGCCAAAATTCCCAAGAGATCCCAACTGGCCTATTTGAGCCCTGCCTGCTCAACTAGGCTACCTGTACAAGAAAGTAAGTGTTAGTACTTTTTTGTTTTAAAGAATGACTTTTCATGATGAGGGGTTGCTCATTGTAGCCACTTCCTCATCCTGGCCTGTTTTTCTAGAAGTTGAGGAGGAGGACATTGACTTCTCCTCGCCCTAACAATTTTTGGAAGTTGAGGGGGAGGACTTTGACTGCTCCCCGTCTCGACATTTTCAAGAAGCTTAGGGGAGGACCTTGGCTGCTCCTTGCCCCGACATTTTTTGTAAGTTGAGCGAACTTGAGGGTTCCTTCTCAATATGAGCTTCTACTGGGACCCTGGGTGGGATTTCTTCTCAATATGAATTTATGCCGGGACCCCGGGTGGGGTTCCTTCTCAATATGAATTTCTTCTGTTGAGGGACCCTGGGGGTTCCTTATCCAATATGTCATTTCTACGGTCGTGGGACCCTTGGGATTCCTTCTCTAATATGTCATTTCTGGGGTCGAGGAACCCTTGGGGTTCTTTCTCTGATATGGCATTTCTGTGGTCGAGGGACCCTGGCGGTTCCTTCTCCATTATGGATTTTTTGCGGTGGAGGGACCCTGGGGGTTCCTTCTCCCATATTGAATTTCTATGGTCGAGGGACCCTGGGGGTTCCTTCTCCTATATGGTATTTCTGCGATCGAGGGAACCTGGGGGTTCTTTCTCTAATATGGCATTTCTGCGATCGAGGTACCTTGGGGGTTCCTTCTCCAATATGGAATTTCTACGGTCGAGGTACCCTGGGGGTCCCTTCTCCAATATGACTTCTCCGCGGTCGGGGACCCTAAGGGTTCCTTCCCTAATATGACTTTTCTACTATTGAGGGACACTAGGGGTTCCTTCTCCAATATGAATTTTCTGTGATTGAGGGGGAGGACTTTGACTGCTCCTGGCCCCAACATTTTCTAGAAGTTGAGGGGCAGGAACTTGACTGCTGCTCTCCCCCACATTTTCTGGAAGCTGGGGGTGGTCATGAGGGACCCTCACCCCAAAATATAGTGTGCAGGTCTGAAACATCCTTCTACATTAGCCCCTCGTGCAAAGACTTTTGTGTTGGGTAGGCCCTAAAGGATTTGTACGCTATACATTCAATTTTTAATTTTGAGCGACCCTAGGGTTCCTTCATCATTCCCCCTAGGGTCATTAAATGTTTTAGCACCTCATCCTAGGTTTTGTAGATGAGGCTACTCATGGTGAACCTCCTTATTTGGGTATCAACTTGGGTATAGGGATTTCTCGCGATGAGCCCTTGTCCTTGGACTTTTTTTGTGGCCTTCTATCTTATTTAGAGGGGTTTCTCATAGTGAGACACTTAGCCTTAGACTTCTTCCGTGGCCTTCTATCCTATTTAAAGGGGTTGATCATGGTGAGTCCCTCGTCCTTAGCCTTCTTATATGGCCTTGTATCTAGGGTAGAGGGGTTGCTCACGATGAGCCCCTCGCCCATGGACTTCTTCTGTGGACTTCTATATTAGTTAGAGGGGTTGCTCGCGGTGAGACCCTTGCCATTGTCCTTCTTCTGTGGCCTTCTATTTTGGGTAGAGGGGTTGCTCGTGGTGATTCCCTCGCCTTTGATCTTCTTCTGTGGCCTTATATCTTGGGTAGAGGGGTTGCTCGCGGTGAACCCCTCGCCCTTGGCCTTCTCTTGTGGCCTTCTATCTTGGGCAGAGGGGTTAATCGGGGCTCGCCATTGGACTTAGGTACTAAACTGTCGTACCTTATATTTATACTTGGCAGGTTCTCAATATGATCAGCGCTCCGTTTCCCTTGGATCCTGGGGTACAAAACTGTCATACGTTATATTTATACTTGCAAATTTCTCAATACTGTGAGCACTCCGGTGCCCATGGATCCTGAGGTACTAAACTGTCGTACCTTATATTTATGCTTGGCACTTGCTCAAGACGGTGAGCGCTTCGGTGCCCTTGGAGCCTTAGGTGATAAACTGTCGTACAATATATGTATACTTGGAACTTGCTCAATATTGTGAGCGCTTTGGTGCCCTTGGAGCCTTAGGTACTGTGAGTTGCTCTACTTTTTATGAAAACATTTAGATTGAACTACCTCGTAGTCTGTGGGGTACTTGCCTATGATCTGAGCAAGTTATCATTCTAGTGTTGCCCCTCTAATTATAGGGTTACTTGCATATGATATGCGAAAGTTATCATTTAATAGGTGTCCCTTCTAACTACGAGGTACCGACATGAGGTATGAGCAAGGTATCTTTTCTGAAGCAGCCCCTCTAACCGCGGGGTACTTGCATATAGCTAAGAAAGTTTAAAATTTTGAAGCTGCCCCTCTAACTGCGAGGTACTTGCATATAACTGAGCAAGTTAAAATTTGGAAGCTTTCCCTCTAGCTATGGGGTACTTGCATATAATTGAGCAAGTTAAAATTTTTGAAGCTGCCCCTCTAACTGCGGGGTACTTGCATATGAGACGAGTAAGTTAAAATTTGGAAGCGACCCCTCTAGCTGCGGGGTACTTGCATATAATTGAGCAAGTTAAAATTTGAAACTTCCCCTCTAACTGTGGAGAACTTGCATATAACCGAGCAAGTTAAAATTTTAAAGTTGCCCCTCTAACTGCAGGATACTTGCATATAACTGAGTAAGTTAAAATTTTAAAGCTACCCCTCTAACTGCATGGTACTTGCATATGATCTGAGCAAGTTATAATTTTTTAAGTTTCCCCTCTAACTACGGGGTACTTGCATTTAGGATGAGTAAGTTAATATTTTGAAACTTCCCCTCTAACTGCAGGGTACTTGCATATGATTTGAGCAAGTTATAATTTTCAAAGTTTCCCCTCTAACTAAGGGGTACTTGCATTTAGGCTGAGTAAGTTAATATTTTGAAACTTCCCCTCTAACTGCGGGGTACTTTCATATAGGCTGAGCAAGTTAAAATCTTAAAACTTTCCCTCTAACTGCGGGGTACTTGCATATAGCTGAGCAAGTTATCATTTTTTAGTGCAGCCTCGTGTGACTGTGAGTTACTTTTTAGTGCAACCCCGTGTGACTTTGGGGCATATTTTTTTTGAGAAACCCCTTGTGACTGTCGGGCATTTTGTTATTCACGTTCTTTTCTTAGGGAGTAACTAGGATATGGGGTTTGACTTTCTCATTCCCACAAACTTTGCATAAAATTTCATAAATATCATAAGTAAAGAAATCATTATTTCTTTATACTGAAAATTTCCCTTGGTCTGTAGGGTCCTTGTTCCAAACTTTTCTTAGAAACCTTTTGGTCTCATAAAAATAACAAGTTTAGAGGGGGGGGGGGGGGGGGGGGGTAGACCCGCTTCTCCGTATTTTCTGAAAATTTGGTCAAGTAATTTTTTTCTTGAGAACAGAATTAGGACTTGTTCTCTAGGCTATAAATCTGTATGGGATAATAATAAAAAAATGTAGTGATTTTTTTATTATTATTACTATTAGGATGATAACCTCATGCTGGTCCTGTCGTGTCTACAGGGGCTATAATCACTATACTTTTACTTTTAGGATGTATATACCCCAAGTATAATGAGGAAAGTTACTTATATCATGGGTACTCTTCTAATCTAGTAGAGGTTCTACCCTTCGTTTAAGAAAAAGAACACATAAATATGATGTACCAACCGCACAATGTAGATAAATGAGTCTTGCAAAAAATTTCAGGTGCCAACAAAAATAACTAATGTTCCTTTTCTTCATTGCAGTCAGAGTTTATATTTCTTACAAGAAGTGTACTCATAAAACTAGAGCAGGCTATTCAAACTATTTTGAGAAAATGAAACTTTGCAGGGGTTAGGCATAGTACCTTCTTAGCTATAGTGGTGAGGATGTCTGTTGACGACGAGTTGAATTTTGGGATGATTGCGGGTTCGTTAGACATGTTGGAGGTTCCTCGTGACCTTTGTCCACCACAAGATGATTTTAAAGCGCCTACTGGTATGGATTCCTTGTCGAGGGTCGTGACGGGCGAGGTTCCCTCCCAGGAGGCTACTTCTGGCACCAATCTGGGTTCCTAAAAAATTAGAACTTATTTATTTATGGGGTTCCTCAAAATCTAGGTTCCACCCAAGATTTGGGTTCCCAAATTTTGTTTACACTCACCAATTTGTGTTCCACCAAAGATGCTAGGGGCTCCTTATGAAGGTAATTGACTACAGAGGATTCCTCGCGACCATGTATTGCTTATACGGGTTCCTTGCCATCGTGCAATGCTGAAAGGGGTTCCTCTACGATTATGACTTACTCTATCCTCACATCCATGATGGGTTCCTCGAGCTCCGAGGGTTCCCTTCCACTGTCGTCAATCCGGATGGGTTCCTCGTCTGAAATGGCGTTGAACCCTTATTTTTCGATGAGTTCCATGCCAACAACATTTGTGTCTGATAATTTGGGACGTGTTATGAGTGAGGGTTCTTCGATGACTCTGGGTTCCTCTCCAACTGTTGTTCCTTTCCAATGGCTAATTTTTTTTTTTTGGGGGGGAGGGGATTCCTCACCAATTGTTATTACTATGGGGGTGCGCTGTCGACCGAGGGTCCCTCACGACCTCCCTTATTGGTGAGTTCCTAGTGCACTGATCGTTCGAGTCTCAGGGGTTCCTCACCAAAAAGGATTCCATACAGGGGGTCCTCGCACGCCACTCAACTAAAGCACCTTGATCTAGGTTCCTCGCACGTCATTACTTCCCATGGGTTCCTCGACGGTATTACCATCCATGAGTTCCTCGTGACCGCTGTAGGTTTGTGAGGGTTCCTGATCAGAGATCGTTCGAGTCTCAAGGGTTCCTCGCATGTGCAACTTCCATCAGAGGGTTCCTTGTAAGTGTTGCTATCAATGATGGGTTCCTCTCAAGAGATGCTATCGCCTAAAGGTTCCTCAACCGTAAGTTTAGAACCAAGGGGTTCCTCGTTGGAAATTTTCACAAACCCGAGCCCCTCGTCCGAGGCTTCTCATTTGAGGAGTATCCCATCTGTCATTTTGGCTCCAAAACGTTGTCACTATGTCCACCACCCCAAGCGGTTTTCGCATCTCGTCAAATGTTACCAGCGAAACCCCTTTTGATATTGAGATTTTCGATCCTTCCTCTTTGGCACTGACTGTCTGAGTCGGTGGGTTCCTCGCGTGTTAATGATTTGGGACATGGGGTTATCTCGCCTCATGGAATTTTAACCATGGGATCCACTGCTAAGGGTCCCTCGCCAATAACAGTTGTTGCCACAAATTTTTCATCGGAATTTGGAAATTCTTCTCAATTTGGTTCGTTACTTGAGACCAATATGGCTGGGGGTTTCTCGTCGTTGCAATTTTCCACGGTGGATCCCACGCCAAACATTTTTTTTAGATATGAGGAGTTCCTCGCAATTTGCGGCAATGGGTTCCTCATCAAGGGTTACTAAAAAAAATCGTGCGTCGATTGATGACGGTTCCTCGACGATGGATGGTATTTTTGTGGGTTCCTCGCCAACCATGGCTTCCATGGAGAGTGCGTTGCCGAGGGCGGGTATCTCGCGATCCATTATGCTAGTGGGTAATGGGTTTGCCGTCTTTGGGTTCCTCTCCACCCACCTTGTTGGTGGGTTCCTCGCCCACTATGGACTCCTCACGTATTTTTTCCATCGAGGATTCCAGACACCCCATTTGCCTCACCTGGGGATTTTCCGTTGGAAGTTACTCGCACCCCATTTGATTTTTTATTGGAGTTCCTCACACCTCATTTCTGCTAGGGGTTCCTCATCCATCATAGTGATGACCTTTGGTTCCTCAACTAGCATTCATACAGGTGAGGGTTCCTCGTAAGGGTTCCTGCCAATGGGGGCTTCCTCGCCAACCACAAGTCATGCCAATGTTGGGGTGTTGAGTATGGGAGATTCCTCATCTGGGACTTCTACCACTGTGGGTTCCTCACTTGAACCAGTGTTGCTGGGGGACCATCATTGGGAACCTAGATCACTGAGGGTTCCTTGCATGTGACTTCTATTACCCTTGGTTTTTTTCTTTTGCCATTGAACTTGAAAATTTTGGGTCGAACATACCCCTTTGGGTATGGCTTCTCATTAACTCTTGTGGGCAAAGGTCCTGCAACTCCTCATACGAATGAGGACCCTCCCTTTGAGAAGAGGATAGGAACTTCCTGACCCCCTCCACAGTAACAACTTTGTAGGGTGATTCCTCCAAACTCATGTCCTTGCCTGCTGGTGAACTTGACGGTGCCATAACCTGCTCCGGAACCGCCCTCTATGGAGGAGATGCTTCTAGCGGAATTGCGACAGGAGCATCCACCCCTCCAAAGGGGTCTTCTGCTGGTATTACACAACCTTGACCCAAACTGGCCAATTCTACGTTGTTTTATTGCAAAAACTCAATAACATATTCACAAGGTTGCTACTTGTTGTCGGAGCCGCTGTCGGTGAACTGGTCTGCCCTCCCCGAGGATAAGGTACTCTGGATTCGGTCATCACCACATCCTCCTGAGTGGTCTGGTCTCCTTGAGCTCCATTCCCAGATGGAATGTTTTCAAACAATAGATGCTTAGAAACATTACAACCTTCTTTGTCCATGAAAATGAGGATACCTCCTCAGCGGAGTCGCCAAATGTAAGAGGGTAGTGATAATGGAGTCTATGAATAACTGGAAAGGGTGAGGTGTGACCCACTCCAATGGACACTGTCTGCAAGGTTCTTAAGAACTTCTAGAGCATCTTTTGGTGAAGCCTTCTCCTTTTGGTAAAAATGGAGCTCAAGCTGCAAGTCCCTCCCTGCAAGAAGATGAAATTCCACAATAATAATACTAATTTTCTCAATGGGAACTCTTGAGAGTGATAGCTATCAGTGGGGACTAAAAGAACAAGGCACTCAGCATTTAGAGAGAGAGAGAAGGGAGAGAATACTTGAGAGGTTCTGGTGTGATTTTGACAGAGTAACAGTACTACTCAGTTTTTCTATATCTGTTCTTGACCTTGCCCAGGGGTCCTATTTATACTTGGGCACTAGGGCTGGGTTGACACTTTTAGCACCAAAACTTAGAGGGTTGGTGAGGGACAAGGTCTGCAATGCACTATTTATCGCTACCTGTGAGCAACAGCCTGTCCCTTCAGGCAGGTTCCACCTGGTGCAAACCAAAGTCAAAAATCAAATATGTCTACGCTAGATGACAAAATTACTGATTGGGTAAATATCTTTTGAAACGGTAACTTTTGGTACAAACTTTGTAAACTTAAGGGGGTGTCAAGGATAGCCTCCTCCAAAATCTTTGTAAACTTGAGGGGGGTATTGAGGACCCCCTTCTAAAATCATTTTTCTTGAGAGGAGCCTAGAGGACCCTCTCCTTTAAAATAATTTTATAAACTGTTCTTTTCTTATGAGTAACCCTTTGGCTGCTCACCCTGGTTGTGTCTTACGATGAGGTGTGTGAGGAATGGGTGATCCTAGGGTCTTTCTATTAGTATTATCTCAATCCTAAAGTGCTAAGTGGTTGAGCTTGCTCAACAAACATCATTCCCCAGCCGCCAAGCCAAAACTCCCAAGAGATCCCAACTGGCCTATTTGAGCCCTGCCTGCTCAACTAGGCTACCTGTACAAGAATGTAAGTTTTAGTACTCTTTTTTAAAGAGTGACTTTTCATTATGAGGGGTTACTCATGGTAGCCACTTCCTTATCCTAGCCTATTTTTCTAGAAGTTGAGGGGAAGGACATTGACTTCTCCTCGCTCCAACATTTTCTGAAAGTTGAGGGGGAGGACCTTGACTGCTCCTCACCCCAACATTTTCAGGAAGATGAGGTAGAGGACCTTGAATGCTCCTCGCTCTGAAATTTTCTAGAAGTTGAGGGGCCTTGGGGGTTCCTTCTGAATATGAGTTTCTATCGGGACCCTGTGTGGTATTCCTTCTCAATATGAATTTATGTTGGGACCCTTGGTAGGGTTAATTCTCAATATGAATTTCTGCTGCTGAGGGACCCTGGGGGTTCCTTCTCTAATATGGAATTTCTGCATTCGAGGGACCCTAGCGGTTCCTTCTCCAATATGGCATTTATGCGGTGGAGGGACCCTGGTGGTTCCTTATCAACCATGGCATTTCTGTGGTGCAGGGACCCTGGGGGTTCCTTCTACCATATGGCATTTCTGCGGTCGAGGGACCCTGGGGGTTCCTTCTTCAATTTGTCATTTCTGTGGTCGAAGGACCAATGGGGTTCCTTCTACAATATGGCATTTCTGCAATCGAGGGACCCTGGGGGTCCCTTCTCCAATATGACTTTTCTGCGGTCGGGGGACCCAGGGGGTTCCTTATCCAATATGACTTTTCTACTATTGAGGGACCCTAGGGTTGCTTCTCTAATATGAATTTTCTGTAGTTGAGGGAGAGGACTTTGGCTGCTCCTCGCCCCAATATTTTCTAAAAGCTGAGAGGCAGGAACTTGACTGCTCCTCTCCCCCACATTTTCTGGAAGCTGGGGGGGGGGGGGGGGTTATGAGGGACCCTCACCCCAAAATATAGTGGCCATTCTTGTATTATTTGAAAATTTTCTTCAAGCTACTCTTAGAATTTACATACCCATCAAAGAATGCATTCATGCTCTCACTTCTTTGAGTGGTCGACATCTCAGCCCAAAATGTATCTTTAACAAAAATGGGAACCAAATGAGACCCCTCATTATATAACCCATCCAACCACTCATTATTTTCAAGGTTTAATTTTTAAGCAACCTTCTCAAACTTGCATCAAATCCTATGGTTGTGAAAGAATCGTAAACAACACAATATATTGAATGTACCCTCTTAACTTCCCAGGTAGCTTTTTTTCATAATGTGCTATAAGCACCACTTATGATGTGTATCTGGGAATATAATTTCAGTAGCATTTTTCATGACTCTATCTTGATCAGTGATAATTGCCTTAGGTTCACGATATTTCATACATGTAATTTATGTCTTAAAAGGCCAAGTAAATGTATAAGTGTTGTGATATAAAAAAAATATCACAATAGAGGTTTTATAAAGAACAATCATAATCGATAAGGTAAGAAGAAAATCACACACACAATACAACTATGTACGTGGTTCGGTAACTTGCCTACATCCATGGAAAGGTCTACTGTTTTATTAAGTATCTCTAAATATGCTTTGTTACATGCCCCTATGCCCCATGCTAGGGGTTATAAGTTTTAGATGTAGAATCCTCGTTCTTCAAGTAACTCCACGATACCCAGGATGATCAATTAATCCCTTGAATATCTTCACGTGATTATAGGGGATAACTTCTTTTCATTATATGAGGCTGGGCGGCTCTCTAAATTTGTTGGGCCAGGTCGGGCGTTGTTGTGTACTAAGAATAAAATTTGGTCCCCATAATTACCCCTAAAGTCCTTGGGCCACTTCTTGGGACGATGGATTTTACATGTGGCTCAGGACGCAGACTCGTCAGTGGCACACTCATAATTTATTGAAGCTGGAGAGGTGCTCTTGTCTTTCAGTGAGATATTGAAGCGCCAAATTTTACTCGAGAAGTGTAAAGTGTCACTTGAGTGTTTGAAACTGGTTTGTCAAAAACTAAACCATCAGTTCACCATTTCTATTCGTCTATGCGCATACTGTGTACTCAGACTTCATTCCTTACTTTCAGTCTTCAAAATCAAGACTTTCTGAGCTTTCCAAGTCTCCTCTTTATCTCATAAGTTTTAGCCTACTTTTTTTTCTAGCTTCCTTTCTTCTATGCATCGATCTTCTACTGTAGCTAGGGTTTTTGTGTTTTTTCTCATGGAGATGCTTAATAATAAACCTTTGACCGAGTTTAAAAAGTGTTATAATATTCCTGACTGGGTAGAGATAGAGTGTACATCAGTTCCCATAAATATTCGCGACCTAGAAAATGGTCATTGGATCCATGTTCTATTAGTCTCGCAAGGGGGTTTAACGTTTCCTCCTAATCCTCTATTTTTACATTTTTTTCAATACATCAACATAGTCCATGCTCAATGTTCACCGAATGTGTGGAAGATTGTAAATGGATTTCATAGAATGAATTATCTCTACGGTACCAACCTAGGGTTAGCTAAAATCTTCTATTGCTATCGTTTCTCTCTCTCCAACGGGGGTCTTTTATACCTGAAGGCAAGAAGTCCTGATAGGGTGTTGTTAGTGAACTTATTTGATTCCCATAAATACTATTGGTCTAAAGGTTTTATCGCCAGAAATTAACAATATCCTACCCAATCATGGGGCGTAAGGTACAGGGAACCTCGGATCCCTACCTTTAAGGATGAGTAAATAGGTTGTTATTTCTATCTCTTCTTTGTTGTTTGTTTGCCTACTTCTGCGTACCATTCTTTTGATATTGCTTTATCTTTCTTATATAGCCAAGGACAAGAATATAGATCCCACTCCTTACGAAATTCGAGCTGCTGAACTTTTGAAATCTTGGAGGATAATAGATACCGTTGCTGAAGGGGAAGATCCTAGGTCTGCTGCATTCATATTATAAGATAGGAATACTACTTCCATTTTTATTGCTCATCTGGTGGACACAATACCTCATCTAGAGGTTAGAGGAAAAGAAGTTGGTGGTACCTCTGAATCCATTGAGGTAGAGGGTGAGGAAAAAAACATCTTAGAGGAGAATCATGTAGAAGTCAATGAGCAAGGGTGTGGTGAATGTGACAGCAGAGAGAAAGATTCCGTTGAAGGGGACTCCAGTGAGTAAGAGATGGCCCTTCCGAGGAGAACAATTTTAATCCAGGATGATGATGACGATCTGTTATCCAAGGTGGAGACTCTATTGATAGTTACTCAAGTAAAATGACGGAGACTCTATTGATAGTTCCAAGGTGGTGGCTCAGGAGAAGGGGGTGTATAGAAGGAAGAGAGAAGAAGAGGAGAAGCGAGAGAGAGATAGAGAAAAAGAAAAGAAGATAAGAAGAAGGAAGGAGAAAAAAGAAGAGCACATGCCTCAAAATCGTCGACACTGCCTTTAGTTGTTGCTATTGAGGGAGCCTCAATGGCTATTGCTCCTCAAATTTCCCCTCTGCTACTGGAGAAAATAGTGTTCACGAGTGATCGTGAGCACTTATCGATCATGGGGGAGACTAGTTATCCCTCAAGTCTTCCCAAGGGCTTACTTTAGTAAGTTTTACTTTATCTATGCTTCTTCATTCAATATTTTCCTCCCACATCTCTTGCTTATCTTGCGTCTTTTCTATTTTGCAATTTGTCTCTGACTATACTGCATTGCTCCGTGGTCGAGCTGAGATGTCAAGGAAAAATTCAGAGATGGATGAAGATCTAACATCTTCCGAGAAGGCCCTTGCTGAGATGAAAGCTAATTTTTGATAAATAGATGGAGAAATCTGCTAAAGAGTTATCTTACCTCCGTGAATCGTATAATGTTATGATCGCTGCAATGATGGCAGTGGCAGAGGCTAATAAGGGGCTGGTCACTGAAGTGGAGAAGCTGAAGGAGGAAGAAGTGATTATTAGAGAAAGTTGATATAATGAAGGTTGGGACTTTGTATATGATGATGCCGAATAGAAGATTTCTTATCTTCGACGAACATGTTTTAAGAAAGTCTGGGATCATGCCTTAACCGCTGCTGAAGTTACTGTTGACTCCCCTCTCTTCACCCAGCATCATCCTAGTCATAATCCAGTTGAAGAGTCTCCTTCTGCCCAATTAGACGCTTAGGACGACATGGAGCCCATTACTCATGCTATTGGGGCTGCACTGGTTAATCCATAGGGGGTCATTATCCCAGTTGGAGGAGCTACGCCAAGTGCTGGTGAAGGTGAGGTTCCTGTCGACCAAGATGGTGATAAACGGAAGGGGCTCTCCACATCTGAACAGGTTGAGGACTCTTAGGAATTTCAGGCTCTGCTCTAATTTTTATCCATCTGTTGTATTTTTTCTTCTTTCATTCGTTGAACTGACCTGCACCCTTTGATTTACTAAAAAGGAAAACTTTTTATTTCATTATTGATTCTTGCTTCTTTTATCACTTTTTTGGTTGTCCGTAGCTCATTTATTTAAATGAATATATCCCTGATAATTCCGTATAGGCTAGATTCTTGGTCCAAACATAAGATCTAAAGCGTACCGAGCTTTTTTAAGGTTTTATAAATCCCTAAGGGAGACAAATGAGGACTCTAAAGACTAATATGAGGTGGTCACTAAGATAAAAGATAGGCTTCAAGAGATGGAGGGAACTGGTGCCTCTATGCAGGAGGAGATGGACGCCTTGAAAGCAAAGCTTCTGGATTCGTCTGAAATCACACATGTGGGGGAGTTATTACAAAGAGAGAATGACATTTTGAGGAGAGAAATTGTTCACCTCAAAGATAACACTCCACCTGGTCCTCCTTTGGTGCTGTGAGGCTCCTCATTGTCTGATATAGTTGCTCACACTGACAATCAAGCTTCCAAGAGAGAGATTTCCGAGATGAAAAAAGATATTCATCGATCCTATGTGATTGCTTCTGGTCTTTAAAGGGATGTTATGAGATTGAGACATTTATTCCGAAAGGGTCCTCGGTAGGTTTGGGCTAACGGTTATGACCAAGGTTGGACAGATTCCCTAGTAAGATTGAAAGATGCCAAAGAACTTGATTTTGCCCGGGGATGGCTGAACATTTGTAAGGAATTAAAATTTCCAAAGGAATCCGCCCTATGGTATAAATATCAAACCGTTCGCTCATCCGTTCTATGAAATCCCTTCTTGAGGGATGACCCTTGGATCCTCGTAGATTCTATTCTAGTGTAGTTTATAGAGCCACACCCAGAGGATATTGAAGAAGACTTAGTTCCTCATACCTATGATGGTTGGAGAGCTCGAGTAACGGAATACCTTGCTCGTCATTCTGGGTCATCGTAGGTCTTTAAGTATTCTTTGATCTTGTGATGTAAATGTAACTATGTGATTTTTAATAAGCTGAATATTTATGTTTTGAGCATTTGCTGACTAAACATGTGTTATCCTTTCTTGTTGGTTACTTGTCATTAGTGTTTGACCAAAAAATTACTTGATAAGTCCTATCATAGTATGAAAAAAATTCTTAATCATTTTGGGCTTTTTAACTGACTAAATGATGCCGAGTTTTTTCTATCTCGTGTTTGAACATTCTCCCAGTCCAATATGCCTTATCCATATCGTTCCATCCACTTTACCTTTTAGGTTTTGTCGTCACACTTCCTTAGGCCTAGGTAGGGCGACGACGAGAATATACCTGGTTAATGGGTCATCCAATCGAATACGATTTTTCAACCAACCTATATTGGCGACCAACCTTAAGTTGGCTTTATTGCCTAAGGATCCCCTGTAGGTCTTTTATTGTTGCCGGAGCAATTTAAGAGGCAAATTTTGTTTTCAAAAAATACCTCAGGAAGGTTAATCATAAACCTTTCTTTATATATGTTTTAGTTTTTTATACAATAAGTATGACACACTCTTGTAACCACAGGGGCTTTATTCCTTGACTAGAGAAAGTTAATCAACCTGCTGTAATCTCAAAACTTTGTTATGTATTTAGGGGGGGAAATTTCTTACGAAGGATGCATATTGAAGTTTGATCAATAGACATTGAAAAATCAAGATGTTCAGAATGCGTGGGCAGGTCGACCTTTATTGATTAAAATGATAAATAAAAGGCAACATTAGTTTGTAAATGAAAATTTGCCTAAACTGATGATGCTGAAAAATAAAAGATATAGAAGTATAAAAGTAGAACTTCTTAAAGTTGTCTTTATTCCATGCCCTTGGTATCTCCCTACACTCCAACATTTCTAAGTGATAGGCCCCATGTAAGTCATCTATTATTATCTTGAAAATCCCTTCCAATTTGGTCCCAGTTTGCCGTCTGATGGTCTTATAGCACTACCAAGGACTTTCCTTAGGATGCAATCCCCTACTAGAAAGTTCCTCAGATTGAATTTTTTTATTGTATTGTTTGTCCAGTTGCTATTGGTAATATGCCAACTTAAGCAGTGTTAATTCTCGTCGCTCACCTGCTAGGTCAAGTTCAGTGAGTAATGCTTCATCGTTGAGGCCTTAATCGACCAATGTGGTCTTTATAGTAGGGTGTCTTGCTTCGAGTGGGTTGACTGCCTCCATTCCATAGGCGAGCGCGAAGGGGGTTTCTCCCGTTGCTCTTTTGGGAGTTTCATGATAAGCCCATAAAACATGATGTAGCTCATCTACCCAGGGCACCTTTGTCTCTTTCCATCCGTTTATTTAATTTATTGATCAGTGTCTTATTGGAAGCTTTATCTTGCCTGTTTCTTTGGGAATGTGCTACAGAACTAAAGTGATACTTGATGCTATGCTCGTCTCAAAAGCCTTGAAAGAAGACACTTTCCAACTGCGTGCCATTGTCCGTAACGATCGTCCTTGACGTCCCAAAGAGAGTGATGATGTTCTTCCATATGAGCCTCATCATGTCAAAGTCTCGAATGTTTGTGAGTGGTTCTGCCTCTTCCTATTTGGTGAAGTAGTCAGTGCTGACCAATAGATACTTGTGTGTTTCTAAATGCGGTATGCAGAGTCCCTACAATATTCGAGCCCCACTGGGAGAATGGCTATGGCATGGTTAATAATTTGAGGTCACTACCTGGTTGGTGGACCATAGGGGTGTTCTTCTGGAACTTCACACACTTTCAAACATAAACTCCAGCATCCTTCTACATGTACGATAATAAGTATCCTTCCTTGATCTCTCGGATAGCCAATGATCTTCCTCCTGCATTACTCCCACAAATGCCTTGATGAATTTTGCTAAGTACCTTCTCGACATCTTCTAGGTGAACGCACTGGAGGTAAAGGCTAGTGAAAGACTTTCTGTAGGGTTTTCCATCATAAGATAAGTAAAAGCAATCTACCTTGACTCTTATCTATTATGCCGATCTCCTATCGCCTGGCAGTGTGTCACTCCGTAGATAAGTTATGATGGGATCTATCAAACTGTGTGCCTTATCTAAGTGGAGGACTTGCTCTACGATTGTCTGGTTGATGCTTGGTTGCGTGAGGAATTCTATCTGAATGGTTCTCCTTAAATCGGAGTCAATAGCGGAGCTTAGAGCTGCTAGGGCATCGACATGACTGTTCTTCCCCTAGGGAACTGCTGGATATCAACTATATCAAAATTTTCCATAAGTCCCCTTATAACAATGAGGTAAGCTACCATAATCTCATCCTTGACGATGAAGTCTCCACTTATGTTCTTGGACACTAAATTTGAATCGCTAAATACCCAAAGGTATTTTGTCCCTAGCAATTGTGCTTTGCGTAGGTCGACGATCGAAGCTTCATAGTTTGCTTCGTTGTTAGAGGCTTCAAATCCTAGCCTATTCCCTTATTTGAGAAAAGTCTTCTCTAGGGTAACCAATACAACGCCTACTCCTGCCCCTTGGAGTTGGAGGCTCCGTTAACATAAAGGGTCCAATCGAAGGTTGTTTCTTCCTTTTCTGCTAGTTGCTCAATTTCTAACTGGGCAGTAGGTTGATTCCCCATGAATACAGTGATAAAATCAGCTAAAATTTGTCCCTTAATTGATGTTCTTGGTTGAAAGTGGGTATAAAATCTTCTAAGATCTACTGACCATTTTGAGAGTTGGTCGGAGAGGTTAGCTTTCCTTAGAATAACTTTGAGGGGGTGTGAGGTGATCACGATGATGGTATGAGACTTAAAGTAATGCTTCAGCTTCCTCAAAGCTATTACTAAGGCATGAGTGAGATTATCTAGGGGAAAATAACATTTCTCTACATCTAGGGGCGTCTTGCTTACGTAATACACTGGGTGTTTCCCTCCTTCCTTTTTGTATACCAATGCGGAGCTCACAGCATGGTCTGACACAATAAGATTGAGATATAAGGGGTCTCCGTCACTTGGGATCACCAAGAAGGGTGGCTTACTGAAGTAATATTTGAGATCTTCTGGGGATTTGAAGAAGTCGTTGTTCCATACTAAGCCCTTGTCTTTCTTTAATAATTGGAAGAATGGTCGACAACACTCTGAAGACTTAGAGATAAAGCGGTTGAGTGTGGCGAGCATGTCGGTAAGATTCTGGTCATCTCTAATCATCTAAGGGGGCTGAACTTTTATGATGGCATCGATCTGGTCAGGGTTTGCCTCAATCCCTCTTTTGTTGACAAGGTATCCTAGGAACTTTCCTGACTGGATGCTGAATGAACATTTACTGACATTAAGTTTCATCCTGTATTTCCTGAGGATCTCAAAGGTTCCTGCTAGTCCTGAGAGATAGTTGCCCTCAAGTTTACTTTTGACGAGTATGTCATCGATGTATACCTCCATTGTTTCTTCCATCTATTTATAGAACATCTCGATGACCAGTCACTGATAAGTTGCTCCTGCATTTTTAGGCCGAACGACATGACTTTGTAATAATATAACCCAATAGGCATCATGAAGGAGGCCTTGCCTTAGTCTGGCTCATAAGGTGGGATCTGGTGGGTCTGGAGTAAGCATCCTGAAACCTCATTCTTTCATGTGTTACTGTGGCATCGACCAACTAATCTATCTTAGGGAGAGGAAAACTATCTTTTGGACAAGCTATGTTGAGGTCAGTAAAGTCAATCCATACTCTTCAACTTCCTTTACTCTTGGGTACGATTATTGGGTTGGATAACCATTTGGGGGATTGAACTTCTTGAATGGAACCTGCATCCAGTAATTTTCCCACCTCTTTCTCTATTACCTTTTCCTTTTTCGCGACTGTTTGGTGAGCCTTCTGAGTGACCTATTTGAAAGAAAAAATATCCATATTTCTTCGTAGTAACATGGTGAGCTCTTTCTTACCTTGGTCAGTGAGAGAGGCTCCGATCAAAAATCTCCTTTCAGGTAAGTTTACTCCAGCTGCAACTTCTTCCAAGTCTTCGATAACCTTATATGTAGGGTGAACCCTGGTTTCCTCCTCCCCTGGTCAGCCGTACCGTAATTATTATTTTGAAGGTGACACACCTTCTTGGGCATCCTCCTGGACTTCACTCTCGTCCTTCTTCTTCTCGTGCATGGTGTGAATAGCTACGATAAAGCATTTTCTTGACATATCTTGGTCACTACAGATATCGACCTCCCCTTGATCTGTTATGAACTTAAGCTTCTGATGATATGAGGATGGAACAGACTTCATGGCATGGAGCCAGCCCTTGACCAGAATGGCGTGATAGGGGGATTTGACATCTACTACCAAAAACTCGATCATCTTTGAAATACTTCCTGCCCTGACTGGAAGGACTATCTTTTCCAATGGCATAGTTATCTTTCCTGCAAAGTTGACTAGTAAAATGGTGGCCTCTTTGACGTTGGTGGTATTCAACTTTAACTTATGGAGTAATTCTAGGTTCATCACTTCGGAAGAGATACCTTGGTCAATGAGCGGCGTATCAATGTCTTAATTGGCTATCCTGAGTGTAATAACTAATGCGTCATGATGAGGGGTTCTCACCCCAAATAAGTTATCTTCATTAAACACAATGTGTTTACTGTAGTCGACCTCTTTTGGTCGCTGACCCTTTCTGGCTTGAGTCTTGGTGGGGTCTATTTTAAAGGCTTTCATAATAGTAGTTAGCTTTTTAACTTCCATACAAACAACGTTTCCCGATACTTGCTTGAGGTCTGATGACCCATGAATTAATGTGAACTCGTGGCCTATCTCTTCCTCAAGGACGTTATCTGGCTACTAGTCTCCATTGGCTACGACTTTGTCTGCCTTCATGTCTATGAACTTGTTGAGATGACCAACCTGGGGCAGCTCCTCAAGATGGGATTTGAGTTCTTTATAGTGTTCAGTTCTGTGATTTCCCTCTTTGTGGAATGCACACCTCAGTGCATTATTATGCTTTCTTGGGTATCCTCCCATATTATTATGCCATTTGACAAATAGCTCTTCCTTGATCTTGGTGATGATTTTATATATTGATTCCTTGAAGACCGTGTTAACATATTGGAACGCTTTAGAGGGGTCATTCTTGTTGCCATTTTTAGGGCCATTCATGCCCCCATTCTTATTTCCCTTCTTCTGGGAATCGTTCTTCTCCATCCCTTTTATTTATCTTCTCGTGACCATTGTCCCCTGCATTAAGATGGATTACATCTTTGACTTTGGCACATTTTTCAATACGGGCCATTAGGTCATCGATGGAATTAGCCTCCTTCTTAGTTTGAGATTGGTGTAGTAAGGAATTTCATAGCGGACCAATCTTGAAAGATGGTACGACAACCTCCTTCAAGTAGACTTAAATCTTATTCAAAATCTTCCAGTAAATCTTGGCATACTCCCTGAGGTTCTCTTGTGTCTTTTTCTACGTTGTGAGCAGTGCATCCATTCGCTTGGGGTAAGAGCTACTAGTTATGAAGAGAGATGTGAATAATTTGATTAGATCCTTAAAGATATTGATAGACATATGTCGAATCATCTTGAACCACTTCTGGACCACGTCATGCAGGCTAGAAAGGAAGATGCGACACATCAATGCGTCATTATGGCTCAACATGATCATGGGTTATCTGTACTGCCGGACATGATCGATAGGGTCAGTTTTTCCACCATAGATCTTGAATCTAAGGATTGAATTTTTTTTTTGGGGCTCTTCCTCTTCTATTTCCCTTGAAAAAGGGGACTTTATTTGGGTGTTAAGAGCTCCTCTGACTAGTTCTCATGTGGATAGGGCCCCCTTATTGGCCAGGTGTTGATCCATCTCCCTACGGACCAAGCTCTAGATTTCATCATTCTGTCGACCAGGACTCCCACGACAATGAGATGGATGTAGTCGTTTTGACTGACCATCCTCTGACCTATTCCTCTAAATTATTCTTTATTCGCGCCTGGGGCTCCTTCCTTGACTGTGAAACTCACTCACCTGAGGACTAAGAGTCCAATCATAGCGTCGTCTTTTATTTCTGTGGAGATCCTGTCCATTATTTCGAGTCATTATCTTCTTCTTGGCGACAAGCGGCTTCTTCTTATTTTCGAAGCCTGGCCTCATAGGCATCGGCCAACCTGTAAATCTATGTGGACCTTAGTGGTCTGTGGCTCTTTTCAGAAATCTGCCTTTGCTGGTGAAGTCTTGATCTGGCTAGCAAATTTTATACCTTACCCTATAAGGGGCATGCTCTTCCCGAACATCGTCGGCTTGAGGGATGTTACTACTGTGGTGAGTCATTAAGGGCTTTCAATTAGTCAGTTTTCTTGTTGGAATAATAGTCATTCCCACAAATGATGCCAATTATGGTATTAAAAAATATCACAATAGAGGTTTTACGAAGAAAAATCACAATCGATAAGGAAAGAAAAAAATCACACACACAACATAACAATGTACTTGGTTCGGCAACTTGCTTATGTCCATAGAGAGGTCTACTATTTTATTAAGTATCTCTCAATATGCTCGGTTACATGCCCCTATGCCCCCGACTAGGGGTTATAATTTATAGATGTAGAATACTCATTCTTCAAGTAAATCCATAATGCCCATGATGATCCATGAATACATTGAATATCTCCACGAGATTATATGGGATTGACTTGGTTTAGAGGTTGTGTGGACTCCACACGCTCGGAGCTTCTTTTCATGATATGAGGACGGGCTTCTCTCTAGATCTGTTAGGCTAGGTCGACCGTTATTTTAGGCTAAGAATAAAATTTGGTCCCCATAAGTGTCCTCATTGGCTATCAATCCACATCCTAATAATACTGACTAACCATGATGATTCATCCCAATAAAAGGAGAAAATGGCATATCGTACTTATTCATAAAGTACGCCATGTCAAAAGTGATATCATTAGTGAACTCCTCATATGCTGCCCTATTTCTTGGATCTGCCAAAAATACAATTTTTATTCCACCCTCATCATTAAAATCCATCATATAAAAAAATTTACCATTATTAGCTTACATTTTTAAAAAGTAATTTTAGACAGCCAACGGATCTTCATCCCAAAGTCTTAATTATCTAACTTTATCGATATAGTTAAAACAATATTTTAATTGAAATGAAATATTTTCATAACCGCCTACTTTTACCACACATGCATTAAAACTTGTATTGGCCTTAGTCCCACCATATCGTTCATCTCAAGTCTCCTTTCAGCAATTGAGGATAGTTTCTGATTGGTTTTGTAAAAATGGGATTTTCCAGGGCTTAATGCATGATTGTGATCAAGCTAAATTAAGAAACTTTCACTCTTCCATTATTATCTACAACTTCCCTAAGCTTAGAATTTCAATTAAGTTTGTGAGTTAGGATGCAATTTGAATACATTTTTGGCTGTGCTTATTGGTTTGCCCTTTCAACCTCACGAAATAGTCACAGAAAGTTTTACTGTATCAACATATTTTCTTGGAGTTCCCTTCTTCTCAGGGAACCCTTTTTCATTTATAAATCTCAAATAAATCATTATCATTACCAAATTCCATTCCCAATTCAGGTTCATTTATTTTTGGAACTACCCCCTCTTCATTTTCATTACAATCATTAATAATGGCTAAACCTCCTTATTTATCTGCTTCCAAGTTTGTATTCAAATCAATATTAAGACATTTATTAGAACTTTCAGATTCCATCATAATCAAATAAAAAATGATAATATATATTCACGCTATTCATAACCTCATAAAAAATAAGAATTTACATTAATACCCAAAATTGCAATAAAAAATATTACATGAAAGAGATAAGCATTTATAACATGATAATATATATATATATATATATATATGAAGAAAAAAGACAAAATATAAGAAAATATACCTTCTTTTTGAGTTAAAAAATGGATAAATAGTATTGGAGAAGCAAAGTTGTCAATAATTTGTGAGGAGAGATAGAAACTGAAATGGGTGGGTTTTTTACAATTATATTTTATTTTAGGGACATGTTTAATATATAGGAAAAAATAGTTTTTATAGGAAAATCGTGGAAAACTCCACTAATCAAGTATATCTCCACTATATAGGTGGTTTAAACAATCACAATGATTGACTCAAAAATATAAGAATTATGTTTTCTTTAGTTATTATCAACAAGTTTAAAATATGTGAAAATCTATTTTTCTACCCCACGCGATGCACGGACGTTATATAATGCATGTTGTAAATTATATTTAGTATTATGTATAATACCATTATATGCATTGTAATGTGAAAGACATCATACTTATGACACGTTTCATTTCTGTTTGTGTATATAGTCATCATTGTAGACTTAAATTATTAGTTGTTGATCGAAGAACTTAGAGGAAAAAACTCATCACCGATGTAGAAAGGAACTAAGAACTAGAATATTAAAATGATATAATTAAAGTTTCAAAATTTTAAAGTAGTGTTAACGTACAATATTTGAATGTAATAAATCCGGTAGAGTCGAAACATAAAATTTGTAGCGATATAAAAATAAAAATCATCAATTAAGCCTCTATTTTGAATCTCCAAAATATATGAAAGGGGTAAAAATCGTGATAAGCTGCTATAATGGTAACTGTGACCTTTGGAAATGAACGACCAATAAGAATGTATAAAGCATCTATTAGGCCCAATATAAAGTTTTGGTAATTTTGTAATACAAAAACATTTTGAATAGAATTTGTTCTGAGGTATCATAATGTGGATAGTGTTTATTGTGTAACATACAATACAATAAGAAATGGTCCTAAAATTACTAATAATGTTGAATAGGAGAGATGAAAAGTAATTATAAGTATGATCTGAAGAAATGGTTCAAGAATGAAGAAAATATCAAATTAAAAGAATTCAAGATCGTATAAACATTATAAAAAAAACACTATTTCAAATGTTAAAGATATTTTCAAGTTACATGGTGAGAGAGATACAATACATCATGTAGTTGGTAATGGTTCTCGATGCACAAACTTCAACAACCATTTTCAAGATACATAATGATAATATCTTTATTATGGGAACTCTAGCTTAAGAGAAGTTTTTATTTTTTGTGTAGTTTCTAGAAAATTAAGAGAGAAATAGAGGGAATTGAGGGAGAAACATCCATTGAAATTAAAATAATATATATACATAACATTACACATGAGAACCAACACTTATACAAGAAAACTTTGATAGATGTGGAGTAACTCTGTGGATTATTTTAAAAATTGAATGTAATAATTATTTTCAAAATTTATCACTACAGACTAACCATCAATCCTTATATATATATATATATATATATATATATATATATATATATATAGAGAGAGAGAGAGAGAGAGGCTATAGTACATTATGCTCTATACATCACACCTAATTCTAGGCCCTAAAAAACATTTTATTTTCAAATTATATATTTTTTCCTCAAAATTAACCTTCCAATCAACTCATATGCAAAAAATTAGGTCAAAATACATTTTGTAGCTATTTTTAAAAAATCCACAAAAATTGTTAAAAATACCTTATTTATAAGGGTCTATGCTACCAGTTTTTTGTGAATTTTTTAAAAATAGATACAAAATGTATTTCGATTAATTTTTTGCATATAGGTTGATTGGAAGGTTAATTTCAAGGAAAAAAAATATAAATTTGAAAGAAAAGTCTTCCAGGGCCTAGAATTAGGTGTGATGTACGGTGTGATTTATAGTGCATGATGTAGGTGAGCCTTCATCTCTCTCTCTCTCTCTCTCTATATATATATATATATATATATATATGTAAACTTTTCAAGAATATAAAATAAAAACTTTCCTTAAGTTTCACTGGAAGAAAAAATGCTATTTATCACGCTTTTAAAATTTTCATATACTGTGATAAATAGGGGTGACATAAATGTTGATAAAAGCGTGATAAAAAGAAAGTGATTTTTATCACAGTTGTATGCAACCCACTGATAAAATGTAGTCTAGTCTTATCGTATTTATCTCAGTTTAGCAATGTAAAGTTTGATAAAAGATCATTTTTTATAACAGTTTTTAAAGGGCATATTGATTACTCCTTATTGTAAAATTCGACATAAAATGTCATATTTTTATATATAAATTATTTTCAATTAAACCACCCTGCAATCGTACAATAGAGATATTTTTTTCCCACTATTTAACTATAACCAGAAGCAAAATAAATGCAATAATTTAACACCAAATTTACTATATTACCCAACATTAATTCAATGTAAAATCTCATAACAAAAATATATACTAATTCGAAAGTACGAAGGAGTAATATTAATACCAAAACTTTTATTGAAAATGTCCAAAATTAATGATTGCTACTTCTTAATGAATAACAAAAAGGTGAATTATTTAACATAATTCACAAAAAAAGTGAATTATATAAAAAAAAAACTGCATTCAATTATCCAAATGAGCTTCATTCAATAAATTCACTTATTGATGACCACCCACGTCGATGATCCATATAATTTTCATTAAAAAAAATCAATTATTAATCAATCGATAGTATGTAAAACAAGTCAATTCAAGTCACCAATGATATTACTTGAACCACCTCATCATCATCATAGCATATACAAACAACAAAACAAATATAGAGTGGAATTAATAAAAAAAAAATCAACCAATAGGTCCAAACACATTAAATATTCTAACTCTTTACGTTTTAGAAAATTTTGACAAAGTCTCCTTTGTTTTTACATGAAACTAACTTGTTTAGTTATCACAATTATACACATGCCAAAGTATAAAATTTTAATTCGCAAATGTAAAAATATGCATATATACAAACAACAAATATAATATTGAATGAAGTTGGCAAAAAAAATTACAAAATCATCTTACATGTCCAAACAAAGTAAATATCCTAACTGTTAATGTTTTAAAAAAATTCGATAAAGTCTCCTTTGTTTTTACATGAAAACAAACATGTTCGATTGATAAAAAGTATATACAATAACTTCAAAAGGCAAATGAAAAATTCCAATTCCAATTACTAGACTCATGTCCAAGTATAAAATTCTAAAATAATGCAGTTTTAAATCACTGGCTCACACGACCAAGCAAACTCTAAATAAGTAAAAAATCAACCCACACGCCTGAATAAAATTAAATTTAATATTAACGTTAAGAATTTACCTAATAATTTTGATAAAAAAATTCAATGAACTCGATTCTAACTTCATTTATCTCATCATTTGTGTACGTTTCTTTGTTGCTCAACATACTCCTCTGATAAATTTAAATAACCAAATAATAAGACCTTTGAAGATTTCAAAGATCATTGTGATAAAATCATATAAAATATAATTACTTTTCTTTCAATAGATATGGAAGCATCCTCCATCTAATCTTTCATGAACATCATCAAAAATTATCTAGACAAGGAAAGTGATTTGCGATTGGTGTATACCTCCTGTCATCGATGGCTAATGTGTTCAATCCAATTCAAAAAAAAATATCATGATTAGTTGTGGACATACATTTCTAGGGATAACCCATGTAAAAGAAATTAGCCATCATAAGTTACTCACGTAAAGATACACAACTTTTCATGTTCAGTGGGTTGAGTTTTTTTTAGTCTAATTAATAAATATTCATGGTAGAGAGATAGACAGCAATCAAAACCCAATGAAACTCGTAAAAAAATAACATGAACACATTTATAAATAACAAAATAACCATATTTGTATATTCATCAAGAATAAGATATTTGTTTAATTAATACACTTACACATTTTTAAGCATGAGAGGATTGTTTTTGCTTAATTATTTTTTTACCCCTTCTAATCCTATATTAAAATTATATATATATATATATATATATATATATATATATATATATATATACAGTAATGCTCTTATGCTGACTAGTCCGCATTTTAAGAGTGCGGACCGGACATGTGTCACCTGGTGGTGAGCCTAGAAATTATCGGCAAAATTATAGGCACACTCTCTCTCTTTTTTGGGCTCACTGCCAGGTGACATATGTTCGGTCCGCACTCTTAAAATGCGGACTGATCCGCACAAGAGCAATACTGTATATACATATATATATATATATATATATAAGCGAAAATTTAATTTCATTCACCCCTCTTCTCTTTCTCATTACCAATGCTACTTTTCTATTTCTCTCTCCTCACAATCAATTACCCTCATTTTCTATCTCTCATTTAAGCATTTCCCTCTTCCACTGTCTTAATGTAACCCTCTCTTTCTGACCAATCCATCTCCCCTTAAAAGTCACATCACAACTATTTACTCCTCATTAATTTTTCCCCAGTGCATATCCTCTGTAACCTTGCATCTTCCCCTAATCCATCAACCGACTAAAATATAAATCTCTTACTCTCTTTCTCTCTATCTTATACACCTCTATACATCATACCCTTTTATGAAATCACTAGAAAATTATCTACAACTCATCCCTCTTATCTACAAAAACCTAAATACATAACATGTCCCTTTCATTATTTAAAACACCACTCTCTTTCCGTTCTATCCAGAGTTTGAATTTCAGTTACCAAAATCTCTATAATAGTCATTCATTTGAGTAGAAAAATGCCTATTTAGTTACTTTAGTAAATTGAAATTATCACGAGATTTTGAACACAAAACAAGATGAATATAAGGATTTGAAATCTTGGATGCATAAAATGGATTACCTCCTTGCAAGGTTGTGCTTAAGGAATAGACATTGTATGATGTGAAACTTTGGCGTATACATTATGTTGATTCCAGCGAGGATTTTTCAGGTTTGGTTGTGCTAATGTTTTTTTCTTTTATTACTATATGATATATTTTGTTTTGTTGTATTGTAAGCCGGTGAGATTGCGATTTATTTTCTGGATTCTTTGGTTGTAACACTCTTGAGAGGGTTTGTGGGAACGAGAGAATTAGTAAGGTGGTGTTAATGGTTTTCGTATCGTGTTAATTTATTTGATCGACTATTTTTTTAGCTAGTGTAGGTTTTCATTTTATGAAGTGGATTTTGGTTGGGGAAATCCAGATTAGCACTGTTCTAAAAAATCCGCCTAGGCTCTACCTAGGCACACCTATGCTTGAGGCTTGGGAGAAACGCCCCGCCTTATGCTTTTTACGCCTTATTCATGGTAAAACCCTTCAGGTGTACTTTTTTTTTTTCTAAAAACAATAATGCTTTAGTGAAATGATATCGCCTTTTAAAGAACTCTTTTACAATTCGGACCATTATTTCATCCAAAATATGTAAGGACATTTTCCACATGTCCGAAATGTTTCATTTATTTATGTCGTACGCCGCTACATTTGGCACGTCTCCTCACGATCTCACATGACGGCCTCTATCCGAATTCTGGGAATCAAGCATGCATTATCTCCACTAATATGTCCCACATCTTCCTCAATGACTTCACGTTCCAAGATTTTAGGGACTTAATGCAAGTGGTACGCAAGGGAACTCAAAACAGTGAAAAAAAGGCACAATAGGAGAGTTCAAGGGCATTTTCGTAATTTCACATCCATAGTTCGGAGATCTGGTCAACTAGAAAGTTGAAGAGCTCGCCGCAACGAAGATACTGGAAAAAAACGGCACCTCAATCCGAGCTACGGTGAAGGAGTTATGACCTTTTGAAGATAGAGAAAATTCCTTAAAGAATGCTGTTTTTTTTGTACGCTGGATAAAATTTTAGAGTTTTAAGAACGTGGGACTCTTCATATTTTTTCCTATAAATACCAACTTCGGGGGAGTTGTTTTGCAAGACTTTAGGAGACGAATTTGAGAGTCCAAATACATCTAGTCTTCATATTTTTGAGTCCCAAGACTCATGTTTTGATTCACACATCATTGCCAAACCTTTGTGAATCCTTTTGCAACCTAAGAACACAACTTTGGTTTGTTCAACCCTTGTGGAGGAGACTGTTCTTCTTCTTCTTCATTGTAGCCCTACTGGAAAGGGATAATTCCAGCCGCGACTACAGAATCCAATACCCGAGGGTAATTCTTAGTCAACTTGTATTTTCATTGTAATCCGATTGTAAGCCGTTCTGTTACAAATTATAGTGAAAATAAATGGTTTTGCCCCTGAGGGGGATTTTTCCTTAATTGCATGTGTTTGAATGTTCTTGCGTAGATTATCAATTTATTCAATCACATACTGCTGCATGTTTAGGGTTTGTTTGGATTAAAAGGGTTTTATATATAATTTGATCATTTGAACGCGAGCACACACGTTCTCAAATTGGTATCAGAGCAGGTTACGCTAATCTATCGCGTATTACTTTTTTTTTCCGCAAAATTTTTCTAAGATATCAATTTTCTGAAAAAAATGATTTTTGAAAAAGTGCGTGTTCAAATGGAGAAGTCATATTATAAAATGCCTATTTTTGATGGGACAAATTATGCTTATTGGAAACCCGTATAAGGTCGGCTTTAAAAGCCATTGATGAACGTGTCTGGATTTTGGTTGAACGAGGGTGGACTCCTCCCACCATGACTTTTGATAATGTGACCAATTTGAAACCTGACATTTCTTGGTCTGATGAAGAAATTAAATGGTCATCTTTTAATTCTTGAGTCTAAGTGCTATTTCTGGGTCTATCACACCTGATGAGTTTAAACGCATAATGACGTGTACCACCTCAAAAGAGGCATGGGATGTTTTACAACTCACCCATGAAGGAACTAATGCTGTGAAAGAGTCTAAGTTGCAAAACTTGACAACTCAATTTGAAACAATCACCATGCATGATTCTGAATGCTTTGATGAATTTTATGCTAGACTTTCTGACATTGTGAATACTAGTTTTAATCTTGGTGAACATATTCCGAATGCTAGAGTTGTTAAAAAGATTCTTCATTCTTTGCCTAAGCGTTTTATCCCTAGAGTCACTATGCTAAATTCTATGGGTAATTTAAATACGCTAAAATTGGAAGAACTTGTAGGAGATTTGCAAACTTATGAAATTGATATGTTCCCTAAAAATTCTAAATCTAAAGATAAGGGAATTGCTCTTAAAGCCCAAGAGAGAAGGAGTGAGGGGTCAGCTAGAAAGAGGGTAGAGTCATCTAGAAAGAGAGAGACTGACACGTCAAATTCTGAGTGCGATTTTGACTTAGATGATTTGGCTCTTTTCGCAAAAAAATTCAAGAGGATTCTCAAATTTAAGAAAAATGGCAATTTTAAAGATAAAAAGAAATTTGAGAAAAATAAGTTTGAAAAGAAAAATGAAAAAGTTTCCAAAAATCCTTCTCTGAAAGAAAGTGAGAGATGTTTTGAGTGTGATGGTAGGGGTCATAGAGCTTTTGAGTGTGCCAATCATCTGAATAGAGAGAAAGGGAAAGCTGTCCTTAATGCTACCCTTAGTGACGACAGTGAGGTCGAGACGGTGGATTCTGGAGATGAGTCACCGCATGAGTGTAACTTCACCGCATTCATGGCCATCCAAGTGAGCGCTCCTAGTTCTCCTCACGACGATGAGGATGATGCTTCACAGGGACACCTCGACAGTGAGATCGATGTGAGTGAGGGGGAGGATGACACAGGTGAGAGTGAGAGTGATATACAACGCGCCTACGCTGAGTTATATTCTGAGTCTTTTAAAACTAAAAAGTGTAACAAAGCATTAGTTCTTAAGATCACTTGCCTAGAGGAAGATTTAAGGAAAGCGAGAGAAAGAGAGTTCTCCACCTGCACCGCCCTGAGAGAAAGAGAATCTACCTGTGTCGAGAATGAGAATTTGTTTAGAGAGAGAGAGAGTACTCTAGAGAAAGAGAGAGGGGACTTGATCAAGCAAGTGGCTAGTCTTACGAGTCAGCTCCATTCCTCTGTGGAGACTCGAAAGAAACTTGAAGCCCTTGTTGCCCAGCTGGCTCATGATCTTGAGAAAGCATGGGAAATCAAGTTACAAATCGAGGACAGATCTGGGAAGATGGGAAAGATGCTCCTCGACCCCGCTTTAGGTTTTGGTGATCGTCAAGGAATTGGATATGATGGTGCCTCCACGTCGCAAATTGCACCTGGACCAGTTCCTGAGTTTACTACAACTCCTTATGGTCACCGTAAAAAACCTCGAAGGAGAGTTCGACCAAGAAAAGCAAACCAAGGTCCGCCTTTAACTGAGCTCTTTTGTACTTATTGCAAAAGAAAAGGCCACCTTAGGGAAACTTGCTATAGCATGGGTCGTACACGACGTACTACTGCTCCACCACGACATACCGATGAGTTTTCTAGTATAAGAGAGCGAGTTGAGTTCTTAGCTGCCACGACTCAGAGTTTGATGAAAGAATTCCGACGAATGTCTTCGCCGTTAGTGAATGCTTCTTACATTCCAGCTAAAACCAACAAAGGAAAACAAAAGGTCATCTCTGCTTGGGTGCCTAAGAAAGATAAAAAGGCCTTTGATGTTCATGTTTCTCTCAAAGCACATAATACCTCACAGTGGTATTTTGATAGTGGGTGTTCCAGACACATGACAGGTGATGCCTCATTTTTTACTACTCTTGAGGATTATCAAGATGGCAGAGTCACCTTTGGAGATGGGAGTAAGTCTAGAATTATTGGACGAGGTACTATCGAGTTACCTGGTTTTCCTAAGCTAGAAAATATTTTGTACGTCAAAGGTTTGAAAGCAAACCTTCTCAGCATTAGCCAGCTGTGCGACACTAACTTTGCAGTAAAGTTTGACCGGGTTGCGTGTAAAGTCTACAATCAAGCCGGTAAACTTTTGATGCAAGGGGTGATGACCGAGGATAATTGCTATGGGACTGAGCCCACATCCTCACTTGTCTCCAACAGCGCCACGATCACTCCTATGGATCTGTGGCACCAACGTCTAGGTCACGTGAACGTTATAGATCTCAATCGTTTATCTAAAAAGGACATAGTACGTGGCTTACCATCTCTTGGAAAGTCAACTTCGACCGTTTGTGGACCCTGTCAGTTGGGAAAACAAATTCGTAGTCCTCATAGGAAGTTACATTCCATTACCACCTCTCGTGTTCTGGAGTTGATTCACATGGATCTTATGGGTCCCACTCGTACTGAGAGTCTAGGTGGTAAGAGGTACATCCTCGTGATGGTAGATGATTTCTCCAGATACTCCATTATAGGTTTTCTGAGAGAGAAATCCGATGCTGTAGATTTCTTAACGACCAAGTGCCGTGTCCTGCAAAATTAACACGGTGTCACTATTAACAGAATACGTAGTGACAACGGCACTGAATTCAAGGAAGCAAAGGTGGATTTGTACTGTGATAGCCTTGGGATCAAACATGAGTTTTCTGCTGTGAGAACTTCTCAGCAAAATGGGATTGTTGAGAGAAAGAATAGAACGATCCAAGAGATGGCTAGATCTATGCTTCTAGGTCGTAAAGTTTCTAGGAGATTTTGGGCAGAGGCAGTGTCTACTGCATGCCACACGGTGAATAGGGTGTATCTGCGTCCACACACACTTCACACTCCTTATGAGTTGTGGACTGGCAAGAAGCCCAACCTGGCATATTTCCGTGTCTTTGGGAGTAAATGCTACATCCTACGGGATAGAGAGCAATTAGGAAAGTTTGACTCCCGAAGCGACGAGGGAATATTTCTAGGATATTCATCGAATAGCAGAGCGTACCGGGTTTTTAACGTGAAGAGCTCTAAGATTATGGAATCAATAAACGTCACCGTGCAAGATGACGAACCTCCGACGGTTATTGATCCTAACCTTCAGTGTGAGGATGAGGAATGTTCTGACAGTGATTTACCTGTTCCTCTCTCACACTCTGTGGACCCTACTCCTGTGTTAAGGGACACACCTGCTTGGGTTCGCAAGAGTCATGACCCTTCTGCCATTGTTGGTGATCCCACTCTAGGGGTCAAGACTCGTGCTCAGCTAGAGAACGTTGTTAGCCATCTTTGCTACACGTCCAAAGTCGAGCCCAAGAACCATAAAGAAGCACTCAAGGATGAACACTGGATATCTACTATGCAGGATGAGTTGCTTTAGTTTAAAAAGAATGATGTCTGGGAACTTGTCCCCCGACCTAATGAGATTAATGTGATAGGTACCCGGTGGATTTTTAAGAACAAAATGGATGAAAATGGTACCATAATCCGAAATAAGGCTAGGTTGGTCGCTCAAGGCTACACACAGATAGAGGGTGTAGACTTTGGGGAGACATTTGCTCCTGTTGCGAGGCTTGAGTCCGTCCGTCTTCTCCTCGCCATCGCATGTCATCTGCGCTTCAAGGTGTATCAGATGGATGTCTAGAGTGCCTTTTTGAATGGCATTCTACAGGAGGAGGTTTATGTGGAACAACCAAAAGGGTTTGAAGACCCTCAGCACCCTGAGCACATCTACTATCTGAGGAAAGCCTTGTATGGTTTGAAGCAAGCACCCCGTGCTTGGTACGAGAGGCTTACTTCCTATCTCTTAGCTCGTGGCTTCAAGAGAGGGGGAGTAGATATGACGTTGTTTGTTAGGAGAGATGACGGTGCTATTTTGGTTGCTCAGGTCTATGTGGACGACATAGTCTTTGGATCCACATACTCCCAGCATGCTCACCACTTTGAGGAGGAGATGAAAAGTGAGTTTGAGATGAGCATGGTTGGTGAGCTTACATTCTTCCTTGGTCTCCAGGTTCGTCAGCTAGAGGATGGGATGTTCATCTCCCAATCCAAGTATGCTAGAGACCTAGTGAAGAAATTTGGTTTAGACTCCGCTAAGCATGCACGTACACCTATGAGTACCACTACCAAGATTAGTAAGGACACTTCAGGCAAGGACGTAGAGAAAACCTTATATCGAAGTATGATAGGTAGTCTCCTCTACTTGACTGCCAGTCGTCCCGACATCGTCTTTAGTGTTGGAGTCTGTGCGCGTTATCAGGCATCCCCAAAAGAGTCACATTTACTTGCTCTAAAACGTATTATTAAATACGTAAGTGGGACTCTCTCATACGGGATTTGGTATTCCTTTGATACCGATGACCGTCTATCCGCCTACTCGGATGCCGATTGGGCTGGGGATGTAGATGGATGTAGGAGCACTTCTGGTGGGTGTTTCTATTTTGGTTCTGCTCTTGTCTCCTGGCTGAGCAAGAAGCAAAATTCCATCTCTTTGTCCACTGCGGAGGCTGAGTACATAGCCGCCGGGAGTTGTTGCAGACAACTCTTGTGGATGAAGAAAATGCTGGAGGATTATGGGATATCACAGGACACCATGACCATTTCATGTGATAACACGAGCGCGATACACATATCCTGCAATCCAGTTCAGTATTCGCGCACAAAACACATCAGGATACGTGAGCACTTTATTCGTCAGTTAGTTGAAGAGAAAGTCATATCCCTGAGTTTTGTTCCTACCAACCGTCAGTTAGCCTATATTTTCACGAAACCTTTAGATGCCCTTAGATTTGAGAGTCTTAGGAAATCTTTAGGGATTTGCACAGTTGACTGAGGGGTTGGTCTATGTCTAGAATAGGATGCTTCTTCATGTTCATATCATATGCTTCCTATTGCTAGTCTGTTTTGTATGTACCATTACTTTGTTGTACAGCTTTGTTTTATTCTTTTTGCTTTTTATATTTCTTTTGAAAAAAATACAAAAAGATTTTCCTTTAAGAAAAATTTTGAGAAAAGCACAAAAAGATTTTATTTTTCCAAATTTTTGAAAAAATCCAAAAAGATTTTTGTATTTTGCTTCTTTTATGGATGAGCATGTAAGATAGCCAAGTCACAACTTCATTCCATTTATCCATGTGACTGTTTAATAGAGATTTGAGAGGCTACATCATTTCATCCATGTGCTTTACATTGATTGGAGTCTTTGAGATGTAATTAGTGATATCTTCCTACATGTTTGACTCATATATCCTTTATTGCACACATGCACGGCTATATTTGATTATTGCACTTGTCTATCTCATGTTGGCTTGCGTGTTTTCATCTCAATCCTGTCTATACAATGTACAATATGCGATAAAACTTGACAAGATTGGAATGCATGTAAAAACCGTTTTAGTGAGACTGTGTGTTTTTGTATAACGGGGAGGGGCTGCGATAGGTAATCATCTACCCTTTGCGCAAAAGCCACCGTTAAAAAGGACCTAAAAAATGGAGGAATTTTAATATCTGAGGTCCAAAGAGGTTAAAAGAGCCCGAAAAAATTTAAAGGCAATAAAAAGCAATTCATGCCAAATATGGGCCACTTCGGTTTCACCATCAATTCTCCAAAGTTTGAGAATTTAGAATGCCTCTATTCAATACAATATCTGAGGGAGTTTGGTTGGAGAATCTAAACGGGTTTGCACTTCCTTGAAAGTCCTGAAAAAGCATAAAATCATTTTGGACGTTATTGGTGTGAAAATCATTTTGAGATTTGATTTGTTGATTTGATTGAGTCAATATCTTATACTGTCACTCTTTTACACCAAAGGAAGCATTTGAGCTCATTCGCTAGGAATATCCAATATTCATCGTGCACATATGTCATGTTTGTATGCATTGATTTTCCTATCGAATTTGATCACACCACTTCATTTACGCTATCATTGACTTGGTTGCTTTCTGTTTATTCATGGTGTGTTTTTATCCTAGTGACACCCCGCACTTGCTTATTTGATTTATTTCTCTAATTTGTCCATTTGGGGACATCATAAAAAGGGGGAGAAAGAATTATCATATTATGGGGGAGTTTGAATTCTGGGGGAGTTTTTGAGATGTTGCTTATATTTTTATCATATATTGATATCCATGTTATCTCATTTCAAACTCGACATGTCACGTGGTATTTGCTTTGTCTCATGTGTGTAGGTATGAAGATTGCAGATCTATATATTGCACACCCTGATGAGAAAAGTTTTGAGATTCCTGAAGAATTAAAGAAAAAACGATGAAGACTATTCATTTGTACCTTTTCCAATTTTGGGTTCATGGGAGGGTAGATTTGTATAGGCAATTTCATATTTGATAATTCGGATTTTTTATGTATGTACCGGCATAGACATAGGGGGAGATTTGTAAGGACATTTTTCACATGTCCGAAATGTTTCATTTATTTATGTCGTACGCCGCTACATTTGGCACGTCTCCTCACGATCTCACATGACGGCCTCTATCCGAATTCCGGGAATCAAGCATGCATTATCTCCACTAATATTTCCCACATCTGCCTCAATGACTTCACGTTCCAAGATTTTAGGGACTTAATGCAAGTGGTACGCAAGGGAAGTCAAAACAGTGAAAAAAAAGGCACAATAGGAGAGTTCAAGGGCATTTTCATAATTTCACATCCATAGTTCGGAGATCTGGTCAACTAGAAAGTTGAAGAGCTCGTCGCAACGAAGATACTGGAAAAAACGACACCTCAATCCGAGGTAAGGTGAAGGAGTTATGACCTTTTGAAGATAGAGAAAATTCCTTAAAGAATGTTGTTTTTTTTGTACGCTGGATAGAATTTTAGAGTTTTAAGAACGTGGGACTCTTCATATTTTTTCCTATAAATACCAACTTCGGGGAAGTTGTTTTGCAAGACTTTAGGAGACGAATTTGAGAGTCCAAATACATCTAGTCTTCATATTTTTGAGTCCCAAGACTCATGTTTTGATTCACACATCATTGCCAAACCTTTGTGAATCCTTTTGCAACCCAAGAACACAACTTTGGTTTGTTCAACCCTTGTGGAGGAGACTGTTCTTCTTCTTCATTTCAGCCCTACTGGAAAGGGATAATTCCAGCCGCGACTACAGAATCCGATACCTGAGGGTAATTCTTAGTCAACTTGTATTTTCATTGTAATCCGATTGTAAGCCGTTCTGTTACAAATTATAGTGAAAATAAATGGTTTTGCCCCTGAGGGGGATTTTTCCTTAATTGCATGTGTTTGAATGTTCTTGCGTAGATTATCAATTTATTCAATCACATACTGCTGCATGTTTAGGATTTGTTTGGATTAAAAGGGTTTTATATATAATTTGATCATTTGAACGCGAGCACACACGTTCTCAAAATAATCAAATAGTATTTTAATTTGCATATATTCAGACATATTTTTATGATATGTACAATTTTAGTATTTTATTAGCCTTGTTATGGTTAAAAAATATTAAAATATATTAAGAAGTCCTAAACAACCTTTCACGCCTAAGGCTCGCCTAGGCTTCTAAGGCTTAAGGCTTGGCCTCCACGCCTTGACCACGCCTCGCATTTTTTAGAACCTTGCCGATTAGATAAGTATGCATATAAAGAATGTGATGGGGTTAATGGATGACAAAGTAGGTAATGGGATTGACCTTGGGTTATTTTTTTAAGAGGATATGATTAGATTCTATCAAGATTGCAACATTAGAGCCTTTTACAGTTAATTGGTGCATCCCTCATTTCATGGCTCATGAACTCCAAAAACAATGTGGCTCATTAAGTATATTTTCATCTTTTAAGCATTGGGTTGAGTATCAATTCAATTAGCCAATATTGCTTTGTGATAATATATTATGTTGTCTATTCTTAATTTCAGATTTGTGGTGTGCGTTGGTTGATGCAAGGGTCCTAATTGTATAGATTGGGACTCCTCAATTAGTGGTATGTTGTTTGATCCCCCCAAAATTATATATATTGCAACGTAATCTTGATTGCATGTTTGTGTTTTAGATGTGTCTTTTTATTCATTTTTATAATTCCAATTTCTCCTCAAAGTTATATAAGTTTGGATATTAATTTTGATATGAAATTATAAGATATTTCAACTTTTTGTACTATTTTGCCCTTTTTTGCGGTGGATTTTCAATCATTCATGGACATATTTTTCTTATGTTTCTAATTGTGCTTCTATTTTGGATATATTTCTCCTCTTCTTTCTTTTTTCATTCATTTTCATTTTTTTTGAAAACACATTTCCCTATCGTATCAATCTCGTATCCAACAAAACCATTTGTCCTCCCTTATCAAGTGGAAGTTTTTTTAAAGTATTTATGAATTTCAGATGCTTTAAGTTTTTTATATGTATACTTATTAGTTTTGAGCATATTTGATGGAAATTTTTATTTTTATTATTTATCTATAAATTGGTTGGAGTGATCTTACAAGTGGGTCATTTCTTTTTGTATTTTGTACTTGGGTTTTTATGGTTTCTGATGTAAATCATAATATCATATATTGTATATACAAAAGTGTAGCCTACTTCATAATGTTTTCATCTTAATTGATATTGGTTTGCTATTGTAATGTGAATACAAATACTCTTTGAGTGAGTGTAATGATATATAGAGTTTTAAGTGTGGCGGAACTTTGTTAAAAGACCACAAATATATGTGATGAGTTTTCCTTGCTTTTGACTTACTTATGTGTTGTGATTTGGCAGTGCTTTACAAAATGATCATGAATATTATTGTCAATTTTATAAAATACCGCAAGTGCATGGGTTATTATAGAATAGAGAGTGTAAGTACGGGGCGAATCCACAGAGATTTGTCAATTTTAACTTTTAAAAGAATTGCAACTGTCCAACTAGAGAAAATGGGGTGGAGAATAATTATGAACTACACTAAATAAAAGGAACTATGAATAATGAGAGTAACATGCGAGAGCTATAAACAATATGGAAGTATTAGGATTCGGGGTCCATTTATCACGTAAATAATATTGCACACTAATTTATTATTGTCATTCCCTTTTTATAACTCAAATTAAACTGACTCTCATCGCGGTGAATTCGAGAAATATGAAACCTCTGTTCGAAATATTTTTAACCTCTCTAATGGACGGCTAGAATTTCTATTACCTTAGAAAATACAAGTTTTAAAGTTCGCAAATGTATTAAGCACCAACTCTCAAAACAATCAAAGTGCAAGCATAATCCATAAAAAATACTATTTTTAAATTTCGAAACTTGATTGACCAAACAATTTTGAAGATTTTAAAACACATTATCGCGTCACTTTAAAATGAATACCGAATCTTTAATAACAACTAAAACGAGTAGAGAATGAACAATATTAATAATTTATGATAAACCTCACCCAAATTCTAATAGAATAATCAAGATACCATATTGAAAGAGAAATTTTCAGAATGAGTAGAGATTTTCATTAATAAATCAATCTTACAAATAGTTCTCTCATAATAATCTTCAATAATCTACAAAAATGATTAAAACATGCCCCTCAAATTTTTTTAATCACTTAAAATTGCTCCTCGAAATTCCTATTAAAATTGTGAGCCCAAGGGTCCTTTTTATAGGACAAGTGGTGAGGTATTTGAGTTGTGGTGGGACTCTCCCCGATTGGCCAAACAGTGTTGGAAGCTATATCTCTACCTCTTCAATAAAAATAGCTTTGTTCGAACGATCGTAAAAATTAGATTTTTTGCAACTTTTTCGAGTTGATCAGCAACTTGCACCAAATTCCATCATTATCTGCAAAATTTTCACCAGGAAAAGTTTTTCACAAATTAGCGAAAGAATATTATGAAATTATCGTAGTATGCATTTTTTACTTTAAATTGCCATTTTGAATCCAAATTCAATCATTCTTGTATTTTTTTTTCATTTGTTAAGAAAATAGTCGTAAGAACTTATTAAATAAAATAAAATGGGACTAATAAGGTACAAGTTTGAGTATAAAATATGCAAAATAATTCACTCATCAAATAACCTAAAACCTAAACTTTGCTAGTCCTAGAGAAAAACTCAAATTTTAAAATCTAACTCACTTTCGTAGGAATCATGATTGCACTTAGCATGTGCAATAAGATGTTAAACCTCTAGGTTACCCTAGTGTACGAGTTTTGTTTCGTGAGGGTTTGCAGTGGATATACCCACAAAATTAAAAAACTTGACTCAATAAAAAAGACACAAAATTAATATAACCAAGTTTGACTGAAAACTTCATAAATACAGTAGAACTTCATATTTCAATCTCAACTCATCGTGTGTGCGTGTGTAGCCAATATAATCGTCCACTTCAAAAGATTTGATCGTTACATTTCTTATCCAAAATTTCTTCTTGATTTCAAAATCTCATAGAATGCATTCACAATCGAACACTCGAAAATGGGTTATTTTCTCTCAGTATATGTGAATAAAAGTGTAAATTTTGAATGAACAAATTTCACATCAAAAAAGGACTTTTTATAATGGATGAATATGATCTCATGAATGGAAAAATCGGTTACCTATTGAAAACATTGAATCACACCATAGATTTTATTAATCTTCTCTCAACACTCTAACTAACTTCACTAGAGATCGACTAGGACTTTTTTTGGTTATATTGTAGTCTTGGGTTTGGCTAGAAAGAACGTTTTTTTTTAGTTCAAAATTTCTGAGAATATAGAGGTTTTTTCTGTATTTTAACTTTTAGGCACTTTTCTTATAACCTCCATTTTTCTTTTCTTCTCCTTTTTCTTTTCAACTCACATTTTTTTCATCTTTTTTTTGTTACTTCCCCATTTTTTCCTTTTTTTTCACACATCATTCTTACAACCTCCTTTTATTTTGGACTTTTTCCTACCGTAATTCCACCCTAGAATTCTTAGAAATTGGGTATGTTTTTTTTTAATGGGCTTTAAACTCTTAGTTAGCGTTGGGTAGGATAATGGGTTTACAACAAAAAACTTATTTTCTTTTTGGCTCCAATGGTCTTGCAACGGAATAATGTAAAAAGGTTGGAGTTTAGGTTTAATTTTGGGCTTTTTAACAATGGCCAAATCTCATTTCTCAAATTACGTTAAGTTGATTTGTGTCTCGAGACGGCTTACTAAGACTTCTAGTGCTTAAGATTCACATTTGTACATTTTTGAGATCATTAACGAATTTAACACTGAAGGAAAGTTTGAGTTGTTTTAACTCAGATTGATTTAAATCTCTCACACATGATGAATGGCACACAAATCTTACCGGATTAAAATCTCCACATTTATTCGTTAAGTATTAATTTTTGCCTCAATATCCATTTTCGATCATACTGTATGACTAATGTGTAAAACATTTTCCTAAGTTGAGAGATCCATGAATTAATTCTTTATTAAGTGAGAACACACTATATAATTGACTTACTTGAGTCTATATTATATAGGAGTTCCAACTAGTTTGGATATTGAGACAAAGTAGGTTAGATTTTATGAGTTTCTCCATATCCCAAAGGTTCAAGAAGAAGAAGGAAGAAGAAGAATTCCAGTCCAAGAAAACCTCAAGATCAGCCTAAAGGGAAGTTAATTCCACTTATAAACACTTTAGGACACTTGCACTGCTTATTTTTTATTACTATGTGCATATGTGGTTTTTAAACACTTCAAATAATTTTTAAATCAATTTAACTCATTAAACAACATTTTTAAAACATTTTAAATAATTTTGAATTAATTAAAACTTAGTTTTTAAAATTGTTGGGGATATAAATTGTATTTTAGAAAGTGTTTTATTTACCTCAAAGTTAGCTTGGGTAGAGTGGCAAAGCGCTAGAGACTTCAGGGTGCGTTTGTATTTATTTTCAAAACACGCATTTTTATTTAATCTAGTTCATACACGTGTCGGCTCATTAAGCATTTGATTTGTGTTTTCTCACAAACATAAACCCACCTACCAATCTCAGCCCTTGTATGACTTTAATCGACGATCTGCATGTCTTTAGTTACAATCTTAGTTCTTACCTTTTAACCAATGATATTACGTTATTTCAATGTTTGTTATAAGACATTAGATTTCAAGTCAAACTTATAAGACCAAATAGCCCTTGGATTCCAACTGATATTCGAGATCCTTCTTCATCGGGTATAAAAGAGAACCAAGTTTCAGCATTTGAAGACTTTTACCAGTTCCTCCAAAAGAGAGAGTAGAGAGAGAAGAGAGAGAAGGGAAGAAAGAGAGGATATAAAAGAGAGAATACGATTATCCATCTTCAATCCATCACACCTCTGAGAGATTCCCCACAACCCATACACCTTTAACCTTCAAAGAATCATCTACCAGAAACCAAAACATTGAGAGTTAGATCCATTCTAGGGTTTTTGTGAGTTTGGTGGTAGGGTTGACGTCTGAAAGAAGACCTGTTTCTGTTTGAGTCTCTCTCTGAACTCTTTTTTGAGAAAAAAATGAGTTTCACATATTGAAACTTGAGATTTTCTAAAGAGAACATCACACGGCTAATTTTTTTAAGTTCTTTATTTGGATATCTTTCTTTAAATCCATCTGATTCTAAGGCTTTTGAAAAACAAACTTCTAAGTTTTTAAGAAAATATCAGATCCTTAAGAACAATTGTGTCTCTTGCTTTATATTTCACACTTAGTGAAATAAATGTGTATAAAAAAAATGAGACACATAGGACCTTGGCTATTTTTGACAGCAAGGTTATTTTTCTAGATCTGATCTTGAATAATAAGTTTCTTTTACAAAATCATTTGAATCGGATCTTACATGCCATATAAAATTTATTGATTCATAGGATATTATTTGTATAAATTCTTTGAGTGGGTGGGTCGCATAAACCTATATATAGATCACCTCAAAAACACTTCTCACACGAACACTTAGACACAGTGGTTCTGTTTGAGACTTAAACTTGAAAGAGTTGCTGGAATCAGAATTCAAAGAGAAGGGGGTAAGGAAAACGCAAAGAAGTGACAAAGAAGAGATCAGTTTTAGTCATAAAACCTTTAGAGTGGAGTAACTCATGCAGTTATAACTCTGAACTTAGATTTAGGATCCTTGTGTGTTTGCTTAAGTGTTGTAACTTGATTATTTATTGTAGTGAATTTTTGTTTGGTACCATAGAGGGCACCGTTGATGTTTCCCTTGATTAAGGGTTTTACCACGTTAAATTCCCGTGTCTATTTCTTTCAATTTTCTTAGCTGTTGTTGTGATTGGTACTGAATGGTATCTTTTGTAGATGGTTTTTAAATTTTAAAAACTAAGGTAATAAACTATCAAATCTAGACCATATATTCAAAAAGTTTTTACAACACATCTTGTGCTTTTCAAAAAGAGTTTTGTTTAAAAAGTTTATTCGGAGTTTACACAATTTATAACATTTTGTTATTAACCTTGTAAACAAGTTTTTCATTAAGAAATAGTTTTAAAACTCAATTATATTGAAAATATTTTTGGATTTTTCAAATTTTTGGATTTTTTTTTTCAAAAATACCATCCTTACCCCCAAACCTAAATTTTACATTATCCTCAATGTATACACAAAGCAAAAATATAGACAAAGAAAATAAAGTAAAGGAGTAAAAGAATGGTATTACCCGTGATCTTCCATTTGTGATATAAACTTCCAACCAATCTCACATTCCATTCATCATAAATCAAGACTTTGAACAATTGAGAGTCAACCCAATCGACAAAGTATACACATGAAGGCACATAATGAATGTGGTGAGTGAAATTATCAACATGCAGAATCACATTATAATAGAGATGGTCACTATCATCATAAAATTTCGAATAGCATGCGAAGAGTAGGTTTCTCTCAAACTCGAGAATGAATAAATCGTGCTCTATATTAGACAATCCTCTATTCATTTCCTCAATCTCATCAAAATACTCAAATGACACAAGTGGACGCGGTGGAATAGGACAATGTGGTATAACAAAACATGCATCACCAGGTGGAAATGCCCGAATGATTTTCTCAATCTGATCACCAATAGATAAAACCTCAGGTGTCAGCATACTCTCAAAAGGCTCGAGTTTTTTTGTTCTCAAAGAAGGAATTGATCTATCCTATCATCCTAGTCTCTCTCATCTAAGTAACAAAATGAGTCCAAAAATGATTGGACTTCAACAGTAAGATCCTCATCAATCGGGTCAAACTCTTTCTCAAAATTTTTAAGACTCATATTTAGAGACAAATCAGGTGGCCATGCTCACAGATTGGTTGTGCCACTATCCAGTGGGGTAGTGACATCGTTCATTTATTGAATGCACTTGATTTCATTCTCTCCCTCATCAGATGATAGCCTCTCTAAATTAAACACATTCAAACCCATTGTCATGTCCTAAACGACAGGTCCGTTGCCCACTATGACATCGAATGACAACATCAGAAGTATCCAAAAAGGGTCGATCGAGGATGATTGGGGTTTGCATGGGTGAATTTAGTGCGTGTTATTTGTCCAAGACCACAAAATCTACCGAAAAGACAAACTCACCTACTTTAATCAAGATGTTCTATATAACACCTCTATGTATCTTAATGGATCGATTGACTAAGAATAAGGTCATCTCAGTGGGATTTAACTCTCCCAGACCTAGTTTCTCGTACATGTTGTATAAAAGAAGGTTCACGGTTGCTCATAAGTCTACTCGAAGTGATGCTCCCCCATCTTGATAGAGATTGTCGGTGTCCCAAGATCCTTATACTTGATGATTGTTCTATAGAAAATGATTGATCTTTCTTGCTCGATGAGAAAAGATTTCTTGGGCATGTTGGTAATTCTCTTGAAGGTACAAAGGGGATTCAGAAATTTGGCATAGGATGAGACTTGTTTTATAGAGTCGTGTAGTGGGATATTGATTTTTATTTGCTTGAATACTTCCAACATCGATCAATCGGGTCAAACTATTTCTCAAAATTTTTAAGACTCATATTTAGAGACAAATCAGGTGGCCATGCTCACAAATCGGTTGTGTCACCATCCAGTGGGGTAGTGACATCATTCACTTCTTGAATGCACTTGATTTCATTCTCTCCCTCATCAGATGATAGCCTCTTTAAATTAAACACATTCAAACCCATTGTCATGTCCTAAACGACAGGTCCGTTACCGATTATGACATCGAATGACAACATCAGAAGTTCCAAAAAGGGTCGATCGAGGATGATTGGTGTTTGCGTGGGTTAATTTAGTGCGTGTTATGTGTCCAAGACCATAAAATCTATCGAAAAGACAAACTCACCTAATTTAATCAAAACTTCTTCTATAACACCTCTGTGTATCTTAATGTATCGATCGACTAAGAACAAGGTCATCTCAGTGGGATTTAACTCTCCCAGACCTAGTTTCTCATACACGGTGTATAGAAGAAGGTACATGGTTGCTCATAAGTCTACTCGAAGTGATGCTCCCCCATCTTGATAGAGATCGTCAGTGTCCCAGGATCCTTATACTTTATGATTGTTCTATTGAAAATGATTGATCTTTCTTGTTCGATGAGAAAAGATTTCTTGGGCATGTTGGTAATTCTCTTGAAGGTACAAAGGGGCTTCAGAAATTTGGCATAGGATGAGACTTGTTTTATAGAGTCGTGTAGTGGGATATTGATTTTTATTTGCTTAAATACTTCCAACATCTTGTCAACTTGCGCCTTTTCCTTTTGGGGAACTAAGCATTGGGGAAATGTAGATTTCAGAACATATGTCTCTACAGATGGTTCGGAAGATAAGAGTAGGGAGTATGTTAATCCACATGTGGGTCTTTGTTCTCCTTACGTTTATCGGATTCACTCTCTATAGGTGGTGAGACATTCTTTTCAACTTCCTTATCGAACCTAAGAATGATGATGGATTTGACATCCGCTTGGGTTTGTAATGAACCGACATTATCTTGAATAAAATATTGACCTTTAGGCATGTTCCCTTTATGATTGGGCTCTGGTCGACCCATGGATTATTACCTTGTTCCTCTCATTCAATGCGTTTGTGAGTTGGGTCACTTGAACCTCGAGTTTGGCTATGGACTGAGTGTTCGTATGCAATCTTTTTTGGGTGAATTGGAGGATATTTTGAGTTGACTGCTGGAATTGGAGGGTACTTAGAGTAAGAAAATTCATCGTATCCTCTAAACCTCAGAACTTTTGGGATGAAGGATACGTTGGTTCGGGGTAATTCTTTTGGAAACCTGGGGGTTGGTTACTAGAATATGGACCTCCACTTTCTTGGTATTGACCATTGGACCATGAAAAATTAGGGTGGTCCCGCCACCTCAAATTGTACATATTGGAATATGGGTCATACTTTGGCCTATTTTGGTATAGGGCATTGGCTTGCTCGATAACTGCTTTGTGGGTCGAAGGGAAGGAAAATTCTCTACTAAGTGGTCGAATGCATTGCAAACTACACACATAGGGGAACCTACATGTTGTACGACCGCAAGTGCAATTCGATTTCCCTCTTTGCTCATATATAAGGCTTCTAAACGTCAGGCTAATGTGCCACTTTGGCATTCAAATCATAACTTTGTTCGACTTGGTGAACGAAACCCTCATTGGACGTAGTGGGCCTAGATTCTCTATTGGGTGACCATCGATGGGACTTTTTTTCTATTGCTTCTAGGAATAAACATGCATCGACCTCACTTTTCTCGGTAAAAATCATCGTTACATAGGGACTCAAGGATTGTTCGAGTATTACAATCGAACCCCTCATACAAAATTTAGACTTAGCATTGCATCTTAATCCTATGGTATGGACATTGTAGTAGCAAGTACTTGAATCTCTCCAAATAAATCCACAAGGCTTCTCCCTCCTTTTGGATAAATGTATTAATGGCGTGACGTATTACCGTCGTCTTTTGGTTAGGAAAGAATTTTTGCTCGAAGGCGACACTCATTTAGTTTCAAGTGGTGATGTATTCAGGTTTTAACGAGTTGAACCAACTCTTAACGTTGTCTTTCAACGAGAATGGGAACAATTTAAGTTTAACAATCTCGTCGGTGAGTTGTTGGTACTTAATGGTCCCATATATCTCCCCGAATTCTCAAATATGTGGTAGGGATCCTCTGTTTCGATACCTCGAAACACGGGTGACATTTGGATTGTTCCCCAATGGAATAGGAAATTGTTGGCATTGTGGTCGGGTAGAAGTATGTATGAAGGCTGACTAGACCTAGTTGGATACAAGTAATCTTTAAGGGAACGTGGTGGTAATTCATCTCCCATCTCAGTGAATATGGAAAATCTACCAACATAAGTATCGAGAATGCTAGACTCTACACTCTACCAACGACCGGTAAGATCTCGAAACCTACTTTGCATACACTGAGATCACTCGAATTTTTCTTTTTTTTCTTATCCTTTTTTTATGTGAAAAATATTAAAAAAATATTTTACTCAAACCACGGAATTTCGAGCTAACACAGATAAAATTGAATTATCTAATTTAGGTGAGGGAAATTTCAATTTAAAAATCTAGTTTTCCCAAAATTAATCGATGACAGGCAAGGATCTCCAAATTAATCTCCCTAATTAGACAACTCCTACTCTTTAACAAGGGAGAATTTAAAGGACGACGAACTACGGTCAAATACCCCTTTTTCCTTCTGGTAGATGGTCAGTACAAAGACTCATTAAAAACCATTAATCCTAGAAAAGATGAAACGGGATCGATTTGACAAGTTTGCATTGGAATAGCTTTTAATTATAGGTTCGTTAAAAGGTTTCCTATGAGCTATGTGATATCCTAAGGCCAATGTCTACTTGGTTTTAAATTAAATGTGATGGCTCAAGATATGCAAATGCTTAGTTAAATAGTTATTTTTGGTATAAGGAAGGCTGATGAAATCCCCACCTTATCTTTCACACGAGTTTTTCCCTCAAGTCATATTATGCAACATGCTAAATTAAATGCGAAATTAAACCATCTAGGTGCACGCAAAAATGTACCTTCGGTGTAGACTTTTTATTGTCACTTGTTTACGCTGGGCTAAAGATTAAATTGATGTTGATAGGGGGGAAATTTGTCTTTGTTTCAGTCTTAACTGAGACTCTCTTGTGCTCGTGGCAAGATTGCACAAGTTTTCTTCACGTTCGGTCGCCGTTGCACACTTTTTCAAAATTTTCTTTACTTTTGCTCCAGTTTTTTCTTTTTTTTGAATGTGCTTCTGAAAAAAATAAAACAAAAGAAACTACACCAAATGTAAAGTGCGACACACACAACTCAACTCAACTCAACTCAACAAAGCCTTTTCCCAATTATTTGGGGTCGGCTATATGAATCCTATTTTTCCATTCCATTTTGTCCAGTGCAATATCTTTGGTTAAACCACATGATATCATGTCCTTTTTTATAATATCCCGCCAAGTTCATTTAGGCCTACCTCTACCCCTTGGGTAACCATCAATACTAACTAAATCACTCTTCCTTATAGGAGCATCTATTGGTCTACGCTTGACGTGTCCAAACCATCTAAGTCGATTTTCTCTCAATTTAGCTTCTATAGGAGCCACTTTTACCGTTTCACGAATTTGTTCATTTTTAATTTTATCCTTTCGAGTTTTACCACAAATCCATCTTACCATTCGCATTTCCGCCACACTCATTTTCTGCACATTTTGTTTCTTGGTTGCCCAACACTCTGTCCCATATAACACGACGAGTCTAATGGCCGTCCTATAAAACTTTTATTTTAACTTCAAAGGTATACGCTTATCACACAGAACGCTGGTCGCACTTCTCCACTTAACCCAGCCTGCTCTAATCCTATGCATAACATCATCACTAATATCTCCATCTTTTTGTATAATTGATCCTAAATAAGGAAAATCATCATTTCTAGGTATTTCTTGACCCTCTAATTTCACCACATCTCCATTTGTCCTCCTATTACACAAAAAATAAAAAAATAAAAAAAAATAACACAACACGCACACCAGTGGTGTATTTAACACAAAAAAGCACATTTATGAAACAAAAATTTCAATTCTTTTTAGTTGTTTATATTCTAGAAATAGCAAAATTAATACTAGAAATAATAATTCATTTTTTGAATTTTTGTTTTTTTGTTAATTTTTTTGGGGACCAGTTACCAAAAAAATTATTCTTGAAATTTTGAGAGAAAAAAATATTTGTTTTTCAAGTTTTTTCAATATTTTTGTGATATAGTATTGCTAAAAGTACTATTTACTAAAGAAAGCTTAAATTTGATTTTTTTTCATTTGTTTTTACTAACAAAAAAAAAAGAAATATTAGTTACTGTTTTATTTTTTCAGATTTATATATATATTGTGTTTTATGAAATTTTTACAAACAAAAATGCGAAGAGTAAAAAAAAAAACTAGTCCGAAAGTCACAACTTTAAAAAAATCGAACAAATCTCTGGCAATGGTGCCAAAAATATTTTAGTCAATTTTATGAAATAACGCATGTGTACGGGCTATTATAGAATAACGAGTGTAAGTACGGGCCAAATCCATAGAGATTTGTCAATTTTAACTTTTAAAAGAATTACAACTATATAACTAAAGCACATGGGGTAGAGAATAATTATGAACTACATTAAAAAAAGCAATTATAAATAATGTGAGTAACACATGAGAGTTGTAAAAAATATGAAAGGATTAGGATTCGGCTTCCATTTATCACGTAACTAATATTGCCCACTAATTTAATGTTGTCATTACGTTTTTACAACTCAAATTAAACCGACTCTCCTCGCGTTTAATTCGAAAAAAATGAAAGTTCTATTCAAAATATTTTTAAAGTCTCTAATAGACGGCTAACATCCCTATTCCCTTAGAAAATATAAGTTTTAAAGTTCACAAATGTATTTAAGCATGGACTATCAAAACAATCAAAGTGAAGCATAGTCCATCAAAAATTACTATTTTAAATTTCAAAACCTGATTGACAAAATAATTTTGAATGTTTTAAAACACACTCTCGTGTTGCTTTAAAATAAATACCGAATCTTTAATAACAATTAAAATGAGTAGGGAATGAACAACAATATAATCAACATGATAATATTAGCTAATTATGATAAACTCCACCCTAATCCTAATGGAAGAATCAAGCTACCATAATGAAAGAGAAATTTCCAGAATGAGTAGAGATTTTCATTAATAAATCAAGCTTACAAATAGTTCTCTAACAATAATCTTCAATCCTTTAAAAAAGATTAAGACTTGGCCCTCAAATTGATTACAATCACTCAAAACTGCTCCCCGAATTTCCTCTTAAAATTGTGAGCCCAAGGGTCCTTTTTATAGGACAAGTGGCGAGATATTTGTGTTATGGTGGGACTCTCCCTGATTGGCCAAACAGTGATGGAAGCTATCTCTCCCCCTCTTTAATATTTGGATCGGGATAAGTGATCAAATTTCTCCGCTCGAAAGCTCTTATCAAGCGTAAAAACAATTTTTTTCGAATGATCGTAAAAATCAGCTTTGTTGTGCCTTTATTGAGTTGATCATCAATTTGCACCAAATTCCATCATTATCTACAAAGTTTTCACTAGGCAACGTTTTTCAAAAATTAGCAAAAGAATATTATGAAATTATCGAAGTGCCCATCTTTTTTACTTTAAATTGCCGTTCTGAATCCAAATTCAATCATTCTTATATTTTTTTCCTTTGTTAATAAAATAGTACAAAGAACTTATTAAATAGAATATAATGGGACTAACAATGTATAAACTTGAGTATAAAATATACAAAATAATGCACTCGTCAAACATACATATGACCAACTATTATAGTGGTGATTTTGTGTGGTATTACGGTGCTCTTGATATGATTCTGCCAGAATGCAATTCTGTGTTATGAATTTTATTCTAATAACATTTAAATTAATTTTGATTCTTCTCTGAAACATTGTCTCATTCAATTTTGGGGGGTGTTTAGATTAATGGTTTCATTCATGTTGATGTGTTTCTGGATGTGTTATGTAAAAATATATAGGTTACCATTTGGAAGGTGATCAAATACTTCATATTGTTCTTGAGTCTAAAGATTCTTATATTTTCTTTTATTAATCTGGTTTAATAGGTGGATGTAATCTCTTTTTCCAGGAACACACACAAAGTAGACGACGCTGATGAAACAATCTCGAGTAATAAGCGTCAAAATTAAAAAAATTGAGCTCTTGAATCAACTAAACTTTGGGCCACTATGAAATCCTACATATGGTTTACAATGCACATTCTTAGCTTTTTAATAATTTTTACTACTTAATAGTTTTGTCATTTTATCATGTTAAGACATATTTAAGTTCAGTTGGATCGAAACTTCTTTTGATTACAATCTTTTGAATGTATTTACTGAAATGTATATTTTAAAAAAGTGCCCATGTTATAATGTTTTAAATATTATTTAAACCTTGAAATCATTATCCTCACTATGTAAGAGTTGACTGTTTTGGGATCTGGTGTCCAAACTGCATTGATCTGCGTATGAACACACTTGTTCCACTTGATTTATCAATGAACAAATGCTAGAATGAGTTTTCCCAAACCTGCTAATTTGAAGGAAGTTATGGGATAGGTTCAGGTTACCATATCACCCCTAATCTAAATGATACACCTCAAAACACATGAAGAAAACAAAAGTGATTCCCCATCCGACGCAGTTATACAGGAGGATAACTCATAAAAAAAATAAATACTTCAGTATTAAAAATGTTAGATTATTGTTAGTGGCATGAAAGTGAGGGACTAGTTGTGAATTGTCTAAACGAAAATTTGAAAGGTCCAATGATAAAAAAAAAAGTGCGTGTGACAACAGGAACCAATATATGGAAGGTAGAGGTGTGAAGTTCTCCTGGGATGTAAAACTAAAACCATTTATATGAACCTAGCCTCTTATTTTAGCATAACACACATGAGGGAACCACCCCCCCCCCCCCCCCCCCCCCCCTCCCCCCTACACACACACACACACAAAACATATTTATAGCATGATTGCCTATTGGACAATAATAATTATTAAAAGTAGTGTTCTTGAGGAAAATATTGGGAGATTAGTTGATAAAGAGAGAACATACTATGCACCCGATGACCAATTGTATTTATAAAGTAAGTAAGATGTGTCCATAGTTTTTAACCAATTATTTTTGTACAAGATATTTATATAAAAAAGAAGTGATACTACATCAAAACATTCTTGTTGTCACGGTCATAGACCTTGACAAATCAAACTTGTCACGGTCAAAGACCCGTTACAGACTTTTACCGTGACAAGTCCTTGATAAGTAAAAACTTGTAGAAGACTTTGACTATGAGAAGTCCTTGACAAGTTTGACTGTGACAAGTCCTTGACAACTAGCTTTTGTTAAGCACTTGTCACGGTCATAGTCCATGACAAAACTGCACAGCAAAATAAAAAAACTGTTGGGCAGTATGACCACTGTCACTGCCTAGTGGTATATTATTTAACCTATAGAAATCGAAGATATATTTTAACAATAACTAACAACAATCAACACCAATATTAATAATAATTATAAATAATTAAAATATAAATAAGGAAGACAATATAATTACTTGACTTTGAATGTTAAATACAAATTATTACGTAAAAAGTAAATTTTCATTGATTCTCAGTTTGGAGGATAAAGGTAGCCCGTACAATATAAAAACCAACACATCCCTTAATATGTCACACACTAGATTGTTCATCCAATCACAGGGTTTCATTTTCTTTCCCCACCATAATGTTAATGATGCAGACCCGATCCTCGTGAGGCTGCAGCGATCGATTATGCGCCGTGGAACCTGGGCGTGTAATCGGGTCCCTTAACCCCCTGTAAACTCTATCGCCTCCCCGTAAGTCTAGTAAATTGACTTTGTCCTAACCTATCTGTAAATGGAGTTTCGAAAGTTAGGATAGGGGGAGGCGAATAGGTCATACAAAGATGAGCGGTTTATCCTTAAGGGTGAGAAAGATGTAGTAGTAGTGCCCTCATCCAATACTTTGTCCTTGACCTTCCCTGAGCTGTTGTCGACTCGACATTGAATAGCATTCTTAAGCATCGAAGATATTTTATTAAATATTTTTTTGGATGTTGTCAAACGTTTGGTCCGATTTGGTCTTCAACTCGTCGACCTTGCGTGACAATCCATTGTTGCTCGACAAAATCTTGATGAGCTTCGAATTCCCCACTCGAGAGATGAAACCCCGAGTACGGCCTTTATGATTTCACCCGAGCACTTGGATAAGTGCATCCATACTCAGAGATGCCTTGTCGGCATCACTCTGTGAGTTGTGAACTTCGTTAAGGTTTTCCTGAAATAACAAAAAAGTATGCGATTAGATTAAATTACAAAAAAAGTATGTGATTATAAATAATGAATTAATAACATAAATACAATTACAGATTATAATAGCGACGGCCACTGTCAGATTGACCTCCTTCTCCTTCCCTTTATTCGTTCGAATTGCCATATAGGCATCGAGCCTCTGTGGCTTAGCCCAGGACCACTCCCCTTCTCCTGAAATATAATAATGAAAAATTAGGGAATTAATATATAATTACCACCAAATAGAATACAATAAAATAAAAATGAAATAAGATTTAAAACTTACCATCTTATGCCCCATCTCAGTGTAAGACATACACTCGAAGTTGTCCATGTCAAAATTCATGGCCCGGTTTGGCCCTCCTCGATTAACGAGAGGACAACTGCCTATCTGATTTCTCATCATCGATAAACTATTTTCAGTTTGCCAATGATATTGTCTCCTTTTCGGGGACTGTCTCCCTATTCCATAAAATGTAATCCTAGTCCCTGCCGAAATACTGTGCACGCATGTTTTTCTTCCACATTTTCTATTGCTCCCCTAGATGTTCCAACATTACTCGAATTATTCTTGTCCTATAAATACAAAAAAATATTAAAGTAATTGACTTAGTAGTATTTAAATTATAAAATAAAATCCAAATATTATTGAATCAACCATATACCTATAATGCCACCCAAACGTCCATCTTAAGCTCAATTGTCACACTCCTCCAATCAGTGTACCCATGGCTAATAATTATTTTGGAAAATTCCAAGGCCCTACCTTAGAAGGTCATCTTATTATCAACTATGTTCCCTAACTTTCCCTACTTGAGGGGCTTAGTGCTAGACGAGTTTTCCTCGCCACCGCTTCCCTGGTGATGCCCTAATGAAGACATATCCTGCAAAAAATATTGTTAGTAAAAACATATATGTAAAAAGATGATTTTGAAATAAAAATAAGGAATTATTTTCACATTATTAGATAATATGCAAGATAAACTAACTACGACATTACAAGAATACAAATTCATTTGATTAACCGAAATAAGAACTTTTTCAAATAATGTGTAAACTGATTAAAATCAAAATTAACATATTCACTAACGAACCAACAAAGATTGATTCAAATCGCCAAAAAACTGATCAAATACAAATGAATAAAGCAGTTAACTGTCATCCAATAATAATATATCTAACAAAGCATTAAACTATGATAAATCAACAACGATATTAGAAGAATACAAATTAACAATGACATTAGAAGAAAACAAATCCATATCATAAACCGAACTAAGAATTGTTTCAAATAATTAGAATCCTCATTCCAAATCTAAGAATTCATTCAAATTAGTGTTATCATCCAAAATGGATTGATATTCGGTGGGAGAAGCCAAGTCATCCATGCTACTGGTTATATGCTTTGACGCATATAATGCGATTGACCATGACCCGTTGTTGATATAATCAGAGCAAAACTCTTACTTGACCTTTTGAAAAGTACAAACAAATGGCTCATCACTCACATGCTCATTGCTCTTCATCTTGGACAAGTCAACTGTAACTCCCCGCGCAAAACACATGGCGCTAATACGATTAAAACAAAATAAAACTAAATTCTCAACAATTAGTATAAGCATTTATATTTCACAAAATAAATATAATGAATCCAAAATTTACACTTCCAAAATAATTACAATTAAATTTCCCTCGAAAATAATAGTAAGCTCTCCGTATAAATTACACTGCAAAGCTATACAAAAACAAAATCCTCCTAACGTCGAGCACTACAATCCACCTCAATTAGTAGCATCCAAATCCACACTAACCTGCCACTAAAAGAAAAATACGGGGAAGGACACAATATGACAAGAATAGATGCTTAAAACAATAACGGGGAATTTAAATGCAACAATCTAAATCTGAATTCAAGTTCAATGCAATATTCGAGCATTATACCAAATTTAATTTTTCAATAGCACATCAATAGGTCACCTCACCTCACCTAAGCTTCGTAAAGTCTCATCCTAGCTATTAGACTTTTGGACCATTGGACGGTGAACATTCTCCATGTCATATAAAAATTTCATAACACTATGCCCATCTATAAATACAATAACTCAAATCGAATAAGTATTTTAGTAACTAATAAACGTCATGATATCAATAATATGAGTACAAATAAATAAGAAAAAAATGTTACTCTTGAGGGATTTAAGGATCCTATTGCGTATACCCAGTACCTTGAAATCATCACAAGAAACTCATAAGATTCTGCCTCAAAATTATGATCACACCCCAACGTTTCTCACACGAAATTAATAACTCGAGAAAACAACAAATAAGCCTTCAAATCATGGGTTGAATCTTGAATAAAATTGGGGCTAGGGTTTGTGGATAGAGCGAGATGAAAAGAAAGGAGACTACTGATTTTTTAGAAGGTTAAAATGTGTTTAAAAGTCCTAAACCCGTCACTTTATGTTTATATACCAAAAAGAGTTTGAGTCCTAATAAAAAACAAACACTCAAAAATTTATTGCAGATGATCGGATCTTCGAAATGGGATAAAATTTTTGTATGTTGTAGCTGACGGCGAGACGGAGAGCTGCTGTAAAAATTACAACTCGATTAGACGGTTGTATTTTTATATTTTGTCCTCCTTAGGTCAGATCCTCCCTTAATTTTTATACAAAATGTTGTAATTTCCAAATTTTAATCCTGATTTAAATTCCTCTTAAAACTTTATTTTTATATATAAAAACCAACATTTTTTTTCATACCAAAATGAAATAGATTTCAAAAAATTTAGTTTTTTGAAATTGTTAATTTATCAAAGATTTTTACGGCAAAAAATTCTCGAGGTGTTAGATTAACCATGATTAACTTGATACTGAATCAACTTTACAAGCATTTTTGTCCTCAACTCTTATCCAATCAGAGTAAGACACAACCACTTTGAATTTTATATATTCTAATTCAAATATATTTCGAATGACACCATAGCAAGTCAATTCAGCTTTAATGAGGTTTTTATCTTTCGCACTCGCTTCAAAATAAGTAAGAGCCTTATATGAAATGCCCGAGTTCTGTACACTAGTATTTTCCCCGTTCTCCCTTGCACCTATTACATAATTATTCAATTGATACTTTTTATACTCATGTTCCATGAAATTACATCCAGTGTCTAGATGAGCAAGCCTTGATGTCACATCACCCATCTTTAACTACTGAGATTATAGATAAATTATTAGGTTAGTTTTAAAGTATTTTTGCAGTTTGTCAATTAGTAAGAGACATTCTCATAATAATTACCTCTTGTGACACACATATCCTAAATTCACTATCTGATTATGCCACCATTCTTCATCTTTTATTCTTCCCACACGCATCCTATATCCTACATTGATTGTGACAAAAATATCATGAAGTTGATCAAGTATAAAAGTTAAAATAATGTAAAAAACACAACATAAACTTTATTTTTCTATTCTTCGACATCTTCATGAATTTTAAATAGGAAATTACCTACTTGTTCATAGTATAAACTTGTTAATTTCACTCGTGTGCCCATTGCATGAACACCCTCATTGAGGAGCTCATCACTGTTATCTACAATGCTTGGTTCGGGCGTATATTCCCAAACGAAGATTGATGACTCCACAGTAATATATTCCACTGTAATTGATCCTTCAATGTAACTTGTATTCTTGGCATAATCATTGAAAAATTTCATTAATCTTTCAAAAGGGTACATCATTAATATCTAACTAGGACAAAAAGAAGTGCCTCATCGCATTAGTGTACGAATAAGGGCATACTTATGTCAAAAAATAATGCGGGAAGTACTTCTCTAACACACAAATTGCTTCACTTATAGCTACTTTTACGTCCACAATGTGCTTTCGATTGACTATTTTTTTTATATAAAAGTGTGAAGCAGATGCTAATTTGTATATTGGCCCTCTACAAATCCTTATTCTTAGAGAAACATTGCCTAAACAACAAAGGAACTAATTGCATGATCATATGCCAATCGTGAGACTTGCACTTCTGTAATTCGTGGCTGGAATAATTAACAATCCTTCGTAAGTTGGATGAGACTTTCAAATTACATATTGCGTTTAAAAACACCTTTTTTTCTCACTCGTCAAAGTAAACGCACTAGGGGAATTATTTCCCATTCGCTACTATCTTCTTTCGACCATAACTGTGGCTTAAGTTTCAACAATTTACGATCATGTCATGAATTTTTTATATCCTTCTAATGAATCCCACAAGATATTTGGTTATGTTATTCTATGCATGAATTATGTCTAATACATGATGCACAAAGTTACCCTTCCAAAAAATCAAGTCAAATAAAATTGACCTCCTAGACCATGCCTTTTGTTTCTCAGTTTCATTCTCAATTGGGGTCTTTTTATGCTTGGCATTCTTCAATTTAGGATTATTTCCTAGTATATTAGCTCCACAATTAAAAAATTTACTCTCAATTTTTGAACCCGAAACTTTTCTTGGATGTATCCTATGTTCAACCCCGTCGGTAAAAAATTAGAACCTCTCTCAAATCTAAAATTATGATGATGGTGGGGGGGGGGGGGGGGGGGGGAGGGGGGGACGAGGTAAAACCTCCTATGGGAATGGTATCTAATTTTTCCACTAGCCTTAATATGTTGAGATTCAGTCTCGTCTTCATGCATAGAACACCCAAAAAACCCATAAACTACAAAACTAGATAATGTCCCATATGCTGGAAAATCATGAATTCCTAAATTAACATAGCTTTCATTGTAAACTCTTCTTTTCTACAAGATGCAAATTATTTCGCACCCTCTACCCACAACTAATTAAATTCTTCTACTAAAGGATCCAAATAGACATTAATTTCTTCACTTGTTGCCTTTGGCCCAGGTATCAGTAAAGACAACATCGAAAATTCACGTCTCACACACTCTGATGGAGGGAGGTTGAGTGGTGCTAGAATCACGGGCCATACATTCTGATTGGTGCTCAAATTTCCAAATGGATTGTATCCATATATTGATTTTTCCAAATGAATGATATGCTATTCCCGAGCAAAATTAGTATAATCATAATCTATCATTTTCTAAAGTGTAGAATCAATAGGATGATGCACAAGATTATCTCTTACTTCTTCCATAGCATGCCAAGTCATGGACTTTGCCATTCATGGTACTGTGAAAACAACACTTCAGTCTAGGCCCAACGGGAAAATATTTCAATACTTTTTGAAGCACTTTTGAAAGTGTGCCTTCTTTTCGAGTAGATTGGACATATCTAGCTACCATGCCTACCGAAAACCGATCGTAATTTTCATACTCCTCACAGTATTGTATGCAGTCATACCTATAAGAATGAATATATTTATATTATATCCCTAAACCTTTGAAATTGTTCTTCATACTTGGATAGCTATTTGGAAGTGTATTTTTCTTGGGAATCAATCCCTTCACCCAATTTAGAATTCATGTCACGCTATGGCAAGACATACCATATTGGGTCTTCAAACTATGAAAACCAGCCATTACCTAAAAAGTTATTTCATATTTTCCATAGCCACGGTATAACGGTTGGGTGGCCTTAAATTTCATCCTTTGATTGGTATCATCAAGGTTTATCCTAATACCATCATGAGCACCAGAACCTTTGACATTGTCATTAACCTCATTTTCTTCCACTTTATGAACTCTATAAGCATTATTAACTAAATCCTCTAACATATTATGATCTACATTATCCTTTTGACCTTGTACATCTATCCTACATGATGATTATTATGAAGGTTTCTTGGAGACAAAGGGAATCTGCATTTCCCCATGAAAAACTCATGACCGATAGTTATCTTGCATACCCCATCTAAGCAGATGTAGTTCAAATGTTTTCCACTAAAATACCTTCCCATTCCTAAAATATGCACACAAACACAGGAAATCTTCATCATTAAGACATTTCTTTACGAATTTTACTAACTCATTAGCACCTCTACGATACTCATCCCCCACTCTATTTATCTCTCCTATCTACTCTTTGTATAGTGAATATCTAATCATAACTACTCCGAACACATAGATACAAATGGATTAATATCATTGATTATGGGTAAGAATCACATATTCATGGATTTAAAATGACCGATTAACATACCAGTTTCAAACATATAAGCATACATATACAAACAAATATCTTTTAAAATGTCGAGTATGAATTTGAAAATAACCCTAATCTTCAATGTTAATTTTGCACTTTAAATGATTTCTTACTTTTAAATTCAATATTAATAGCCAACTAACAAGTAAATCTACTAAACCTAAACCTACTTCAACAAAGTTTACTATTTATGTAGCCTTGAATAATTAGTTTAGTTATAATTCAAAAGATGCAAGTTTTTTATGGTTCTATATATATTTTTTAAATAACGTAATAATAATTTTTAATATTTGGTATTCATCAATTGTGTCGTCATCGTGATACTCCTGATATGTTCTTGTCAAATTTCCCTGGAGCACCAAAAAGATGAATAATCCTAACAAGTTTACCACCTTACTATGGATATATATATATGAAAATATACACTCCACAATATAATAGTAAGCACATGTAGATATTTGGTTTCACTTTGATTGCATAGAATAATTCGAAGGAAAGCACTACACACAATATTCAACTGATGTAATAAATTATACACAAACTGCGGTAATATATCATAAATAAATTGATTCAAAGAATATTCAAATTATGTGAGCTTCTAGATTTAAAAATCATTTCATAATATAAAGGGAAAAACACATTCAACATATTAACATTAGAAACAAATGTAATACCCCGTACTTTTGACTATATTTATTTTGGGATTAATTAATTAAATTGCGTATTAATTGGAAATTAATCCGGGTTAAAAATACTAATGAGATGCGAATTGGTATTTGATTATGTGCATATATGATTATATATGTATCTGGTATTATAAAAATTTGTCGTGAGATTTATATACGGCATTTTAGAAATTTTGTTGAGACGCGTGGGACCGCCGCGTCACGGTATATTATTTTGATAATAGTGAATTTAAAATCTATAATCCGTATGGTCGTTTTGAGTGCGCCAACTCGTCCGGAAGGGTCGAGATAGTCAGAAAACACTAGCCGGGGGTATAGTTTGGGTCCCGGGGTATTTTTAGGCCATACCGGCAACTTAAAGGGTATTTTAGTAATTTGGTATTTTTGGGTAATTAAAAGTGACGAAAATTGAGAGTTGTAATCTGATAAGGATTGACCCAACCAACCTTTATTAACCCCATAAGCTACGTAGGTTATCATTTAGTCTTCCAACTCTCCCAAAGCAAACCCTAGCCATCATAGCCATCTGTTGGAGAAGAAAGCTTGGAGAAGGAGAGAGAGAGAGGAATTCTGCAGAGATTCTTCACCAAATCAACACCAAATCCGAAATCAAACCAAGGCAAGTGATTTATTCCATTTAAATTTCAGAGAATGCTTCTTCCATGTTAGATTATTCATAAATTTTGTATGTTCTTGGAAGATAATGAAAAACCCATAAGATTGGAGTTATTAGTTTGAATTTTGGGATATAGGTTGCATGTAGAATGTTACTGGACAATCATATTATGTGAATTACTGCCTTTTGTAATACCAAAAACGGATTTAAGATGAGGTTCATGACTGTTCTTGAGAAAAATCAGAAAAACTAGGTTTTTGATGAAGATTGATCCATATGTAGCCTATAGTTGTTGAAATATTGATTTGTGGACGTTAGTAATATTGTAGGATTGTTATATGTCATTACTATAACATTATATTTGAGAATCATACGTTAGAAATAAGTTTTGGGACGTTTTCAAATCTGCAGAACGAAGCAGCCCGTAGCCATACCTGTTCGATCGATCGATCGACATTCATAAGTCGATCGATCGACTAGATCGATCGATCGATATTCATAGGTCGATCGATCGACCTTCCCAGAATGAGTAAAATTTTCCTTAATTTGATTTTAATGGCGGAAACCCTCGAAGAATATGTTTGGAGAACTTATGAATACCCTCACCCTTAAGGAAGACCAGTAGGTGTGATTATTATAGTGAACTTTAATTAGAATACAATTCGAGGAATTATTCTAGATTATTGAAATTCGCGAAGCGAGATAACGTTTAGGTTAATAGTGTAAAATTGTGTAATTCGATGAAATAAGGTTTAGGGCAGAAGTAAAGACCTTAGGTATATAGATGTCATATGTGGGAATTATGGGAACTTAATAGTCTATTCAAGATAGGTTTTAAGGATAAGGGACTACGGCGTGAGACCTGTCGGCAATTTAACCTTATATTAACGGGAGACTTGAATAAAATATGTTTGGAAATGGTATAATGATGTAGAGTATTACAATTATACTACGGTGATTACTAAGATGCGTATATACTTAGTATTGATATAGTATTTGTGTGTATGACATACCTACCATACTTGCTATCACGGGAGGTTTGCGTTCGCTTATGACCCTCTAATCCTTGTGTGCCTACGGGGGGGGATTTAGACTGGTACCTTGATGAACATAGGTCATTGAAAGACTTATTGTGATATTAATAAGTCCGCTGATCATGGGAGCGTAGGTATGTGCGTGACCCATGTGATGGTGACTGTGTTCGCCTCCATTATTTGTGATGTTGTTATCGGTAAACTATTCCTGAGAGATTCGGAATATGTAATCCTTATGTACGTGATGTACCGGGACGGATAGCAGAGTATGTGTGCACTACAGCTTAGATTGCGGGGTGCTTGTATTGTATATTTATGAGATGAATAATATACATTATATTAATGGGAATCCTCATGTTAATGTTGTAAATATATTACGGTGTTGTTTCGAGTTATCTAAAGAGTTAACTAATAGTCATATATGTAGCACTTATTGAGTATCTGAGTTACATTAAACCTCTATTTAATTACGAGCATTGTTATAATAAATGAACCGAGTAAAATGGATAGACCCTTTGGCAGTCTAGCTAGTTATGTTGTCACTTAGCTAGTAGTATGGGTAGTTATAGATGGGTATTTGCGTTAGGAGTGCACAGTTAGACGAGAGGTGAGAATATAATGTGAGTGCACGTCCTAACATGTACTTTGCATTTAATGTTTTAAATATTTTTAAAGCACTTGCAGGTTTTTAAAATATAACACATTCGGGCTCTGACCCGTTTGCTTTTCAAATCTCTTTTTCTTGTAAAACCTTTTTAGGTGCCCAGCCACAAGGACACCAAGCATAGGTACTCATTCAGGTGACGAGCTGTAGCTGCTTGTGGAAGCTACAGGAACTTGCATGTAGACGCTTCTATCTCTTTGGATTCCAGAGTCACTATCTATCAGTTGTAGGGCATGTTGCCCATTTCTTTAGAGGCATCTTTTACATTTCAGTTTTCAGACTTTAGCATGGATTGTTTCAGTTTACTTATCAGTTGTGGGATTTGTTTTGAGGAGTTTTTCCTCCAGAGTTTATTTACATTTTGTGATGGTTATTCGTTTTACTTCAGTATGGTGTTATTTAGTTATTCATTACCCTTGTTGCATGTTAATCAGATTTAATAAAATTTGGCACTTACTTTTTAAATACTAGGTGGTTAGTAATAATAAAACGTTTTCGACAGTGATGCTATTAACTGAGCCAACTTGGCATTTTGAATTAATTTTATAAAGGAGTAGCTACCCGGTGTTTAATTAGTCGGGGTGTCACAGGTGGTATCAGAGCATCAGGTTCTAGTGTCCTTTAGGATCTGTACGGCTATTATGTTTCCGCTACGTTTTCTTTGATATAGAGCCCTATATTTTAGGACTGTTGTACTCTTATTGTGTATGCTTCGTTCTTCAGCTATTTTAAGTTTACAAACCGTGAACTTATAAACTTTGTTCTTATTTCAGATGCCTCCACGACGTGCACGACGAGTTCCCAGGAATGCAACGCCCGAACCCCAGCCCGCTCCAGTTCAGGGCATGTTGAACGCCACTGAGGTTGCAGCTATAGTAGCTCAAGCGGTAAATGCCGCGATTGCCGTTATTCAGCAGGCACCACCTCAGGCGCCGGTTTCCGCGCCAGTACAGGTTAATGCATTCCCGTCTGCTTGGGAGCGTGTACGTGACGCTTTTCAGAAAGCGCATCCGCCAGAGTTTGCAGGAAGCTCAGATGTGGTAGTCTCGAGCCAATGGAGGAAGGACATGCAGAGGCATTTAAGGATGCATGAGTGCTCTGATGTTCAGAAGAAGGTGCTAGCTACTTTCAAGCTAGTTGGATCTGCGCTGCAGTGGTGGGAGTCCATTACCACCGCGGAGGAGAGGGATACCCTCACCATTCAGGAGTTCTGGGTGCGGTTTGACCGCAAGTACTTTCCGTCCGCAGTTCATACAGAGATGAGGAGGAAGCTGATGAGTTTGAAGCAGGAGGGCAAGACAGTGGCTGAGTATGAGGCCGAGTTCACTAACCTGTTGAATATCGTTCCAGACGAGATTCCGACAGAGAAGAAGAAGATAGAGAAGTTCACTGATGGGTTGAATTGGAGGATCCGTCAGCATCTGCTAGGGAACCTATCGTTGGCCACGTATTCTGATGTGGTTAACGCTGCACTATTGCACTGCCAGGACCACCGTTTTCATATGGCCGAGGGCAAGCGGTCAGGGGAGTCTAGCCATCAGGGCAGGACTGGAGGACACGGTGCCAGCGGGGCACAATCTGGTCAGGGGCAGAGACAGACTGAGCAGGGTACCCAGCAGGGGGATAATAAGAGGTTCCGGTCAGGGAACTACAGGAAGGGACATGGAGGTTTCCGTCAGGGCCATCAGGGTCTAAACGGCCATCAGGGCCAACAGGGGCAGAACGGGAATCAGGGCCAGCAGGGCCAAGGCAGGAATGGTAACGGCCACCAGGGCCGGGGATAGCAGGGGCAGAGGGGAGGGAATTTCCCAGGGAAGTGCTTTACTTGTGGAAAGACTGGCCATAAGAAGCAGGATTGTCCTGATAGGGGCAGGGCCCCACAGCAGCAGCAGGGTGCTCGCCAGGAGCCACAGAGACCTATGTTTCCCTCCGCTCTTCCTGTACCGCCACAGATGGCAGCATTGCCACCCATTCCAGCAGTCCCAGCTCAGCAGGGGCAGCTACAGTATGGACGTGTCTACAACGTTCACCAGGCTGCAGTTCCACAGGCACCACCCGCGATCGAGGGTACGTTTCCTATCCATGGCACTATGGGTCAGGTGTTATTTGATACGGGTGCTACACACTGTTGTATTGCTACACACTTCGCGAAAGCCTTAGGATTGTTAGCTACGGCAGAGAGCACAGTGACGTGTGTCGACTCACCATTAGGGAGTAGGTCACTTATTTTCTTTATATGCCGGGGAGTGGGGGTAGAGGTTGGTGGTTTGGTATTACCTGCGGACATGTTAGTATTAGACTTGCATGTTCACGATGTGATCATCGGTATGGATTGGCTCGTAGCATATAGGGCCATGATTGATTGCTTCAGCGGGAGCATTATTTTTGCCATTCCGGGGCAAGAGATGTTTATAGTGGCGATGCCTCGCCCAGAGGGAGGGTCAACCGCTCATATGTATTACATAGAGGAGGATACCTCTAAGGAGGTTGTTATTCCTTTAGATTCGATCCCGGTTGTCAGGGAGTATTCAGATGTGTTTCAGGAGATACCAGGCTTACCACCCAGTCGAGAGATAGATTTCGTTATCGATTTGCTACCGGGTACGAGACCTATAGCACGTGCACCGTACCGTATGGCTCCGGCTGAAATGCGAGAGTTACGGGATCAGATAGAGCAGCTGTTAGGGCAGGGCTTTATTCGCAGGAGTACCTCACCTTGGGGAGCTCCAGTTTTATTTGTGAAGAAGAGGGATGGTTCACTGCGTTTGTGCGTGGACTACCGAGAGTTGAATAAGGTCACGATACGGAATAAGTATCCGTTGCCTCGAATCGATGACTTGTTCGACCAGTTAAGAGGAGCTTCTTTCTTCTTGAAGATTGATTTGAGATCGGGATACCATCAGTTGCGTATCAGGGAGGAGGATGTCTCGAATACTGCGTTCTTGTCAAGATATGGTTCTTACGAGTTTCGGGTTATGCCATTCGGCTTGACCAACGCTCCAGCAGTGTTTATGGACTTGATGAACAGGGTGTTCAGAGATTTTCTCGATCAGTTTGTCATTGTCTTCATTGATGACATTCTGGTCTACTCTCAGACAGAGGAGGAGCACGCCGAGCATTTGAGGCAGGTTTTGCAGACACTTCGTCAGAACGAGCTGTATGAAAAATATGAGAAGTGCGGGTTTTGGCTGAAGGAGGTCCAGTTCTTGGGTCACATTAGTTCCGACCAGGGAATATCTGTCGATCCGGGGAAGGTGTCAGCGGTGAGGGATTGGGGACAGCCCACGACACCAACAGAGATTCGTAGTTTCTTGGGCTTAGCAGGATACTACAGGAGGTTTATTCGGGGTTTCTCGGAGATAGCGGGTCCTTTGACACATCTTACTCGTAAGGGTGTGCCATATATCTGGAGTGATGTCTGTCAGTTGGCATTCGATGAATTGAAGGACAAATTGACCTCAGCACCTGTGTTAGCATTGCCGAGACCGGGAGTTGAGTATTTGGTTTACACCGATGCGTCTTTGCAAGGGCTTGGAGGTGTTTTGCAGCAGGAGAGACAGGCCATAGCTTATGCTTCCCGTAAGCTTAAGCCTCATGAGAAGAATTACCCCACACATGATTTGGAGTTGGCGGCAGTGGTATTTGCCTTACGGATTTGGAGGCACTATCTTTTGGGGGAGAAGTTTCAGCTGTTCACGGACCACAAGTCCCTACAGTATCTGTTCACGCAGAAAGAGTTGAACATGCGGCAGCGTAGGTGGCTTGAGTTTGTGAAGGACTACCAGTTCGACATCCAGTACCACCCGGGTAAGGCTAACGTGGTAGCAGACGCGTTGAGCCGCAGGCCAGCAGATGAGGTGGCAGAGGTGTGGAAAGCTAAGTGGAAGGAATTGGGACACCAGGATGCAGTGGCCCGATCTTTCATATCTGCGATGACCGTTACCCCGCAGATTTTCACGAAGGTAGTACGGGCACAGGCCGATGACTCGTTCTGTCAGGAGCAGATAGTTCGATTACTTGCAGAGGGAGCCGAGTCCTATACCGTTAGCTCAGACGGGGGATTGCGCTTCAATGGGAGATTGGTAGTTTCGGAAGTGGAAGAATTGCGGCACGATGTGATGGCAGAGTCGCACGGCTCACGATTCGCGGTACATCCCGGAGGGGACAAAATGTACCAAGACATGAGGCGGCAATATTGGTGGAGCGGTATGAAGAGAGATATCGCTGCGTTTGTCTCGAAATGCGCCACTTGTCAGCTCGTAAAAGTGGATCATCAGAGACCAGCAGGTTTGCTACAGCCGTTGGAGGTTCCGGTGTGGATGTGGGAGAGCATATCCATGGATTTTGTCACGGGGTTGCCTACGTCGCAGAGGGGTCACGACTCCATTTGGGTAATTGTGGACAGGTTGTCCAAGGTCGCTCACTTCTTACCCGTAAGGACTGACTACACTACGGGACAGTATGCCCAGCTTTTCATTTCAGAGATTGTGAGACTTCACGGTGTGCCCCTGAATATCGTGTCAGACAGAGACAAGATATTTGTTTTGAGGTTTTGGGAGAGTTTCCAGGAGGCCATGGGCACGGAATTGCGGTTGAGTACGGCTTATCATCCGCAGACCGATGGGCAGATAGAGCGCACCAATCAGATGTTGGAGGACATGCTACGCATGTGTATTATTGACTTTGGGGGTGGATGGGAGCAGTACCTTCCACTGGTGGAGTTTGCTTACAACAACTCCTATCAGTTCACGATTGGCATGGCTCCGTTTGAGGCACTGTACGGCAGGCCTTGTCGTTCCCCAGCATGTTGGTTGGAGGTGGGGGACAACAAATTACTTGGGCCAGAAGTGATCCAGGATACTTCGGCAAGGATTGAGTTGATTCGGAGTCGCATTCGGGTAGCTCAAGACAGGCAGAAGAGTTATGCTGATGCGAAGAGATTTTTCAGGGAGTTCCAAATGGGGGACCAGGTTTTGCTCAGGGTATCTCCTATGAAGGGGATTATGCGTTTTGGAAAGAAGGGGAAGTTGGCACCGAGGTATGTGGGGCCGTTTCCTATTATTGAACGGATAGGACCGGTTGCATATAGACTTGGACTACCGGAGCACTTGCATCGGATTCACGACGTGTTCCATATTTCCTCGCTGAGGAAATACCTTAGGGACAATTTGGCTCATTCTCACATTGCTGTGGAGGACATCGATCTCCAGCCGGATAGCTCCTACGAGGAGGGGCCAATTGCTATTTTGGACCAAAGCGAGAGGAAACTGCGGTCAAAGATAGTCCCGTTAGTGCGTGTTCAGTGGCGACATCACAATGTTGAGGAGTCCACATGGGAGCGCGAGGATGAGATGCGCGAACGTTATCCAGAGCTATTTTTAGCAGGTACTTTCTAGTTTCGAATTTCGGGACGAAATTCAGTTATTAGGGGGGAAGTATGTAATACCCCGTACTTTTGACTATATTTATTTTGGGATTAATTAATTAAATTGCGTATTAATTGGAAATTAATCCGGGTTAAAAATACTAATGAGATGCGAATTGGTATTTGATTATGTGCATATATGATTATATATGTATCTGGTATTATAAAAATTTGTCGTGAGATTTATATACGGCATTTTAGAAATTTTGTTGAGACGCGTGGGACCGCCGCGTCACGGTATATTATTTTGATAATAGTGAATTTAAAATCTATAATCCGTATGGTCATTTTGAGTGCGCCAACGCGTCCGGAAGGGTCGAGATAGTCAGAAAACACTAGCCGGGGGTATAGTTTGGGTCCCGGGGTATTTTTAGGCCATACCGGCAACTTAAAGGGTATTTTAGTAATTTGGTATTTTTGGGTAATTAAAAGTGACGAAAATTGAGAGTTGTAATCTGATAAGGATTGACCCAACCAACCTTTATTAACCCCATAAGCTACGTAGGTTATCATTTAGTCTTCCAACTCTCCCAAAGCAAACCCTAGCCACCATAGCCATCTGTTGGAGAAGAAAGCTTGGAGAAGGAGAGAGAGAGAGGAATTCTGCAGAGATTCTTCACCAAATCAACACCAAATCCGAAATCAAACCAAGGCAAGTGATTTATTCCATTTAAATTTCAGAGAATGCTTCTTCCATGTTAGATTATTCATAAATTTTGTATGTTCTTGGAAGATAATGAAAAACCCATAAGATTGGAGTTATTAGTTTGAATTTTGGGATATAGGTTGCATGTAGAATGTTACTGGATAATCATATTATGTGAATTACTGCCTTTTGTAATACCAAAAACGGATTTAAGATGAGGTTCATGACTGTTCTTGAGAAAAATCAGAAAAACTAGGTTTTTGATGAAGATTGATCCATATGTAGCCTATAGTTGTTGAAATATTGATTTGTGGACGTTAGTAATATTGTAGGATTGTTATATGTCATTACTATAACATTATATTTGAGAATCATACGTTAGAAATAAGTTTTGGGACGTTTTCAAATCTGCAGAACGAAGCAGCCCGTAGCCATACCTGTTCGATCGATCGATCGACATTCATAAGTCGATCGATCGATATTCATAGGTCGATCGATCGACCTTCCCAGAATGAGTAAAATTTTCCTTAATTTGATTTTAATGGCGGAAACCCTCGAAGAATATGTTTGGAGAACTTATGAATACCCTCACCCTTAAGGAAGACCAGTAGGTGTGATTATTATAGTGAACTTTAATTAGAATACAATTCGAGGAATTATTCTAGATTATTGAAATTCGCGAAGCGAGATAACGTTTAGGTTAATAGTGTAAAATTGTGTAATTCGATGAAATAAGGTTTAGGGCAGAAGTAAAGACCTTAGGTATATAGATGTCATATGTGGGAGTTATGGGAACTTAATAGTCTATTCAAGATAGGTTTTAAGGATAAGGGACTACGGCGTGAGACCTGTCGGCAATTTAACCTTATATTAACGGGAGACTTGAATAAAATAAGTTTGGAAATGGTATAATGATGTAGAGTATTACAATTATACTACGGTGATTACTAAGATGCGTATATACTTAGTATTGATATAGTATTTGTGTGTATGACATACCTACCATACTTGCTATCACGGGAGGTTTGCGTTCGCTTAGGACCCTCTAATCCTTGTGTGCCTACGGGGGGGATTTAGACTGGTACCTTGATGAACATAGGTCATTGAAAGACTTATTGTGATATTAATAAGTCCGCTGATCATGGGAGCGTAGGTATGTGCGTGACCCATGTGATGGTGACTGTGTTCGCCTACATTATTTGTGATGTTGTTATCGGTAAACTATTCCTGAGAGATTCGGAATATGTAATCCTTATGTACGTGATGTACCGGGACGGATAGCAGAGTATGTGTGCACTACAGCTTAGATTGCGGGGTGCTTGTATTGTATATTTATGAGATGAATAATATACATTATATTAATGGGAATCCTCATGTTAATGTTGTAAATATATTACGGTGTTGTTTCGAGTTATCTAAAGAGTTAACTAATAGTGATATATGTAGCACTTATTGAGTATCTGAGTTACATTAAACCTCTATTTAATTACGAGCATTGTTATAATAAATGAACCGAGTAAAATGGATAGACCCTTTGGTAGTCTAGCTAGTTATGTTGTCACTTAGCTAGTAGTATGGGTAGTTATAGATGGGTATTTGCGTTAGGAGTGCACAGTTAGACGAGAGGTGAGAATATAATGTGAGTGCACGTCCTAACATGTACTTTGCATTTAATGTTTTAAATGTTTTTAAAGCACTTGCAGGTTTTTAAAATATAACACATTCGGGCTCTGACCCGTTTGCTTTTCAAATCTCTTTTTCTTGTAAAACCTTTTTAGGTGCCCAGCCACAAGGACACCAAGCATAGGTACTCATTCAGGTGACGAGCTGTAGCTGCTTGTGGAAGCTACAGGAACTTGCATGTAGACGCTTCTATCTCTTTGGATTCCAGAGTCACTATCTATCAGTTGTAGGGCATGTTGCCCCTTTCTTTAGAGGCATCTTTTACATTTCAGTTTTTAGACTTTAGCATGGATTGTTTCAGTTTACTTATCAGTTGTGGGATTTGTTTTGAGGAGTTTTTCCTCCAGAGTTTATTTACATTTTGTGATGGTTATTCGTTTTACTTCAGTATGGTGTTATTTAGTTATTCATTACCCTTGTTGCATGTTAATCAGATTTAATAAAATTTGGCACTTACTTTTTAAATACTAGGTGGTTAGTAATAATAAAACGTTTTTGACAGTGATGCTATTAACTGAGCCAACTTGGCATTTTGAATTAATTTTATAAAGGAGTAGCTACCCGGTGTTTAATTAGTCGGGGTGTCACAGGTGGTATCAGAGCATCAGGTTCTAGTGTCCTTTAGGATCTGTACGGCTATTATGTTTCCGCTACGTTTTCTTTGATATAGAGCCCTATATTTTAGGACTGTTGTACTCTTATTGTGTATGCTTCGTTCTTCAGCTATTTTAAGTTTACAAACCGTGAACTTATAAACTTTGTTCTTATTTCAGATGCCTCCACGACGTGCACGACGAGTTCCCAGGAATGCAACGCCCGAACCCCAGCCCGCTCCAGTTCAGGGCATGTTGAACGCCACTGAGGTTGCAGCTATAGTAGCTCAAGCGGTAAATGCCGCGATTGCTGTTATTCAGCAGGCACCACCTCAGGCGCCGGTTGCCGCGCCAGTACAGGTTAATGCATTCCCGTCTGCTTGGGAGCGTGTACGTGACGCTTTTCAGAAAGCGCATCCGCCAGAGTTTGCAGGAAGCTCAGATGTGGTAGTCTCGAGCCAATGGAGGAAGGACATGCAGAGGCATTTAAGGATGCATGAGTGCTCTGATGTTCAGAAGCAGGTGCTAGCTACTTTCAAGCTAGTTGGATCTGCGCTGCAGTGGTGGGAGTCCATTACCACCGCGGAGGAGAGGGATACCCTCACCATTCAGGAGTTCTGGGTGCGGTTTGACCGCAAGTACTTTCCGTCCGCAGTTCATACAGAGATGAGGAGGAAGCTGATGAGTTTGAAGCAGGAGGGCAAGACAGTGGCTGAGTATGAGGCCGAGTTCACTAACCTGTTGAATATCGTTCCAGACGAGATTCCGACAGAGAAGAAGAAGATAGAGAAGTTCACTGATGGGTTGAATTGGAGGATCCGTCAGCATCTGCTAGGGAACCTATCGTTGGCCACGTATTCTGATGTGGTTAACGCTGCACTATTGCACTGCCAGGACCACCGTTTTCATATGGCCGAGGGCAAGCGGTCAGGGGAGTATAGCCATCAGGGCAGGACTGGAGGACACGGTGCCAGCGGGGCACAATCTGGTCAGGGGCAGAGACAGACTGAGCAGGGTACCCAGCAGGGGGATAATAAGAGGTTCCGGTCAGGGAACTACAGGCAGGGACATGGAGGTTTCCGTCAGGGCCATCAGGGTCCAAACGGCCATCAGGGCCAACAGGGGCAGAACGGGAATCAGGGCCAGCAGGGCCAAGGCAGGAATGGTAACGGCCACCAGGGCCGGGGACAGCAGGGGCAGAGGGGAGGGAATTTCCCAGGGAAGTGCTTTACTTGTGGCAAGACTGGCCATAAGAAGCAGGATTGTCCTGATAGGGGCAGGGTCCCACAGCAGCAGCAGGGTGCTCGCCAGGAGCCACAGAGACCTATGTTTCCCGCCGCTCTTCCTGCACCGCCACAGATGGCAGCATTGCCACCCATTCCAGCAGTCCCAGCTCAGCAGGGGCAGCTACAGTATGGACGTGTCTACAACGTTCACCAGGCTGCAGTTCCACAGGCACCACCCGCGATCGAGGGTACGTTTCCTATCCATGGCACTATGGGTCGGGTGTTATTTGATACGGGTGCTACACACTGTTTTATTGCTACACACTTCGCGAAAGCCTTAGGATTGTTAGCTACGGCAGAGAGCACAGTGACGTGTGTCGACTCACCATTAGGGAGTGGGTCACTTATTTTCTTTATATGCCGGGGAGTGGGGGTAGAGGTTGGTGGTTTGGTATTACCTGTGGACATGTTAATATTAGACATGCATGTTCACGATGTGATCATCGGTATGGATTGGCTCGTAGCATATAGGGCCATGATTGATTGCTTCAGCGGGAGCATTGTTTTTGCCATTCTGGGGCAAGAGATGTTTATAGTGGCGATGCCTCGCCCAGAGGGAGGGTCGACCGCTCATCTGTATTACATAGAGGAGGATACCTCTAAGGAGGTTGTTATTCCTTTAGATTCGATCCCGGTTGTCAGGGAGTATTCAGATGTGTTTCAGGAGATACCAGGCTTACCACCCAATCGAGAGATAGATTTCGTTATTGATTTGCTACCGGGTACGAGACCTATAGCACGTGCACCGTACCGTATGGCTCCGGCTGAAATGCGAGAGTTACGGGATCAGATAGAGCAGCTGTTAGGGCAGGGCTTTATTCGCAGGAGTACCTCACCTTGGGGCGCTCCAGTTTTGTTTGTGAAGAAGAGGGATGGTTCACTGCGTTTGTGCGTGGACTACCGAGAGTTGAATAAGGTCACGATACGGAATAAGTATTCGTTGCCTCGAATCAATGACTTGTTCGACCAGTTAAGAGGAGCTTCTTTCTTCTCGAAGATTGATTTGAGATCGGGATACCATCAGTTGCGTATCAGGGAGGAGGATGTCTCGAAGACTGCGTTCTTGTCAAGATATGGTTCTTACGAGTTTCGGGTTATGCCATTCGGCTTGACCAACGCTCCAGCAGTGTTTATGGACTTGATGAACAGGGTGTTCAGAGATTTTCTCGATCAGTTTGTCATTGTCTTCATTGATGACATTCTGGTCTACTCTCAGACAGAGGAGGAGCACACCGAGCATTTGAGGCAGGTTTTGCAGACACTTCGTCAGAACGAGCTGTATGCAAAGTATGAGAAGTGCGGGTTTTGGCTGAAGGAGGTCCAGTTCTTGGGTCACATTAGTTCCGACCAGGGAATATCTGTCGATCCGGGGAAGGTGCGGTGAGGGAGTGGGGACAGCCCACGACACCAACAGAGATTCGTAGTTTCTTGGGCTTAGCAGGATACTACAGGAGGTTTATTCGGGGTTTCTCGGAGATAGCGGGTCCTTTGACACATCTTACTCGTAAGGGTGTGCCATATATCTGGAGTGATGCCTGTCAGTTGGCATTCGATGAATTGAAGGACAAATTGACCTCAGCACCTGTGTTAGCATTGCCGAGACCGGGAGTTGAGTATTTGGTTTACACCGATGCGTCTTTGCAAGGGCTTGGAGGTGTTTTGCAGCAGGAGAGACAGGCCATAGCTTATGCTTCCCGTAAGCTTAAGCCTCATGAGAAGAATTACCCCACACATGATTTGGAGTTGGCGGCAGTGGTATTTGCCTTACGGATTTGGAGGCACTATCTTTTGGGGGAGAAGTTTCAGCTGTTCACGGACCACAAGTCCCTACAGTATCTGTTCACGCAGAAAGAGTTGAACATGCGGCAGCGTAGGTGGCTTGAGTTTGTGAAGGACTACCAGTTCGACATCCAGTACCACCCGGGTAAGGCTAACGTGGTAGCAGACGCGTTGAGCCGCAGGCCAGCAGATGAGGTGGCAGAGGTGTGGAAAGCTAAGTGGAAGGAATTGGGACACCAGGATGCAGTGGCCCGATCTTTATTGTCTGTGATGACCGTTACACCACAGATTGTCACGAAGGTAGTATGGGCACAGGCCGATGACTCGTTCTGTCAGGAGCAGATAGTTCGATTACTTGCAGAGGGAGCCGAGTCCTATACCGTTAGCTCAGACGGGGGATTGCGCTTCAATGGGAGATTGGTAGTTCCGGAAGTGGAAGAATTGCGGCACGATGTGATGGCAGAGTCGCACGGCTCACGATTCGCGGTACATCCCGGAGGGGACAAAATGTACCAAGACATGGGGCGGCAATATTGGTGGAGCGGTATGAAGAGAGATATCGCTGCGTTTGTCTCGAAATGCGCCACTTGTCAGCTCGTAAAAGTGGATCATCAGAGACCAGCAGGTTTGCTACAGCCGTTGGAGGTTCCGGTGTGGATGTGGGAGAGCATATCCATGGATTTTGTCACGGGGTTGCCTACGTCGCAGAGGGGTCACGACTCCATTTGGGTAATTGTGGACAGGTTGTCCAAGGTCGCTCACTTCTTACCCGTAAGGACTGACTACACTACGGGACAGTATGCCCATCTTTTCATTTCAGAGATTGTGAGACTTCACGGTGCGCCCCTGAATATCGTGTCAGACAGAGACAAGATATTTGTTTCGAGGTTTTGGGAAAGTTTCCAGGAGGCCATGGGCACGGAATTGCGGTTGAGTACGGCTTATCATCCGCAGACCGATGGGCAGACAGAGCGCACCAATCAGATGTTGGAGGACATGCTACGCATGTGTATTATTGACTTTGGGGGTGGATGGGAGCAGTACCTTCCACTGGTGGAGTTTGCTTACAACAACTCCTATCAGTTCACGATTGGCATGGCTCCGTTTGAGGCACTGTACGGCAGGCCTTGTCGTTCCCCAGCATGTTGGTTGGAGGTGGGGGACAACAAATTACTTGGGCCAGAAGTGATCCAGGATACTTCGGCAAGGATTGAGTTGATTCGGAGTCGCATTCGGGTAGCTCAAGACAGGCAGAAGAGTTATGCTGATGCGAAGAGATTTTTCAGGGAGTTCCAAGTGGGGGACCAGGTTTTGCTCAGGGTATCTCCTATGAAGGGGATTATGCGTTTCGGAAAGAAGGGGAAGTTGGCACCGAGGTATGTGGGGCCGTTTCCTATTATTGAACGGATAGGACCGGTTGCATATAGACTTGGACTACCGGAGCACTTGCATCGGATTCACGACGTGTTCCATATTTCCTCGCTGAGGAAATACCTTAGGGACAATTTGGCTCATTCTCACATTGCTGTGGAGGACATCGATCTCCAGCCGGATAGCTCCTACGAGGAGGGGCCAATTGCTATTTTGGACCAAAGCGAGAGGAAACTGCGGTCAAAGATAGTCCCGTTAGTGCGTGTTCAGTGGCGACATCACAATGTTGAGGAGTCCACATGGGAGCGCGAGGATGAGATGCGCGAACGTTATCCAGAGCTATTTTTAGCAGGTACTTTCTAGTTTCGAATTTCGGGACGAAATTCAGTTATTAGGGGGGAAGTATGTAATACCCCGTACTTTTGACTATATTTATTTTGGGATTAATTAATTAAATTGCGTATTAATTGGAAATTAATCCGGGTTAAAAATACTAATGAGATGCGAATTGGTATTTGATTATGTGCATATATGATTATATATGTATCTGGTATTATAAAAATTTGTCGTGAGATTTATATACGGCATTTTAGAAATTTTGTTGAGACGCGTGGGACCGCCGCGTCACGGTATATTATTTTGATAATAGTGAATTTAAAATCTATAATTCGAATGGTCGTTTTGAGTGCGCCAACGCGTCCGGAAGGGTCGAGATAGTCAGAAAACACTAGCCGGGGGTATAGTTTGGGTCCCGGGGTATTTTTAGGCCATACCGGCAACTTAAAGGGTATTTTAGTAATTTGGTATTTTTGGGTAATTAAAAGTGACGAAAATTGAGAGTTGTAATCTGATAAGGATTGACCCAACCAACCTTTATTAACCCCATAAGCTACGTAGGTTATCATTTAGTCTTCCAACTCTCCCAAAGCAAACCCTAGCCACCATAGCCATCTGTTGGAGAAGAAAGCTTGGAGAAGGAGAGAGAGAGAGAGGAATTCTGCAGATATTCTTCACCAAATCAACACCAAATCCGAAATCAAACCAAGGCAAGTGATTTATTCCATTTAAATTTCAGAGAATGCTTCTTCCATGTTAGATTATTCATAAATTTTGTATGTTCTTGGAAGATAATGAAAAACCCATAAGATTGGAGTTATTAGTTTGAATTTTGGGATATAGGTTGCATGTAGAATGTTACTGGACAATCATACTATGTGAATTACTGCCTTTTGTAATACCAAAAACGGATTTAAGATGAGGTTCATGACTGTTCTTGAGAAAAATCAGAAAAACTAGGTTTTTGATGAAGATTGATCCATATGTAGCCTATAGTTGTTGAAATATTGATTTGTGGACGTTAGTAATATTGTAGGATTGTTATATGTCATTACTATAACATTATATTTGAGAATCATACGTTAGAAATAAGTTTTGGGACGTTTTCAAATCTGCAGAACGAAGCAGCCCGTAGCCATACCTGTTCGATCGATCGATCGACATTCATAAGTCGATCGATCGATATTCATAGGTCGATCGATCGACCTTCCCAGAATGAGTAAAATTTTCCTTAATTTGATTTTAATGGCGGAAACCCTCGGAGAATATGTTTGGAGAACTTATGAATACCCTCACCCTTAAGGAAGACCAGTAGGTGTGATTATTATAGTGAACTTTAATTAGAATACAATTCGAGGAATTATTCTAGATTATTGAAATTCGCGAACCGAGATAACGTTTAGGTTAATAGTGTAAAATTGTGTAATTCGATGAAATAAGGTTTAGGGCAGAAGTAAAGACCTTAGGTATATAGATGTCATATGTGGGAATTATGGGAACTTAATAGTCTATTCAAGATAGGTTTTAAGGATAAGGGACTACGGCGTGAGACCTGTCGGCAATTTAACCTTATATTAACGGGAGACTTGAATAAAATAAGTTTGGAAATGGTATAATGATGTAGAGTATTACAATTATACTACGGTGATTACTAAGATGCGTATATACTTAGTATTGATATAGTATTTGTGTGTATGACATACCTACCATACTTGCTATCACGGGAGGTTTGCGTTCGCTTAGGACCCTCTAATCCTTGTGTGCCTACGGGGGGGATTTAGACTGGTACCTTGATGAACATAGGTCATTGAAAGACTTATTGTGATATTAATAAGTCCGCTGATCATGGGAGCGTAGGTATGTGCGTGACCCATGTGATGGTGACTGTGTTCGCCTCCATTATTTGTGATGTTGTTATCGGTAAACTATTCCTGAGAGATTCGGAATATGTAATCCTTATGTACGTGATGTACCGGGACGGATAGCAGAGTATGTGTGCACTACAGCTTAGATTGCGGGGTGCTTGTATTGTATATTTATGAGATGAATAATATACATTATATTAATGGGAATCCTCATGTTAATGTTGTAAATATATTACGGTGTTGTTTCGAGTTATCTAAAGAGTTAACTAATAGTGATATATGTAGCACTTATTGAGTATCTGAGTTACATTAAACCTCTATTTAATTACGAGCATTGTTATAATAAATGAACCGAGTAAAATGGATAGACCCTTTGGCAGTCTAGCTAGTTATGTTGTCACTTAGCTAGTAGTATGGGTAGTTATAGATGGGTATTTGCGTTAGGAGTGCACAGTTAGACGAGAGGTGAGAATATAATGTGAGTGCACGTCCTAACATGTACTTTGCATTTAATGTTTTAAATGTTTTTAAAGCACTTGCAGGTTTTTAAAATATAACACATTCGGGCTCTGACCCGTTTGCTTTTCAAATCTCTTTTTCTTGTAAAACCTTTTTAGGTGCCCAGCCACAAGGACACCAAGCATAGGTACTCATTCAGGTGACGAGCTGTAGCTGCTTGTGGAAGCTACAGGAACTTGCATGTAGACGCTTCTATCTCTTTGGATTCCAGAGTCACTATCTATCAGTTGTAGGGCATGTTGCCCATTTCTTTAGAGGCATCTTTTACATTTCAGTTTTCAGACTTTAGCATGGATTGTTTCAGTTTACTTATCAGTTGTGGGATTTGTTTTGAGGAGTTTTTCCTCCAGAGTTTATTTACATTTTGTGATGGTTATTCGTTTTACTTCAGTATGGTGTTATTTAGTTATTCATTACCCTTGTTGCATGTTAATCAGATTTAATAAAATTTGGCACTTACTTTTTAAATACTAGGTGGTTAGTAATAATAAAACGTTTTCGACAGTGATGCTATTAACTGAGACAACTTGGCATTTTGAATTAATTTTATAAAGGAGTAGCTACCCGGTGTTTAATTAGTCGGGGTGTCACAACAAAAAACACAAATTCGAAATAAATATACACTCACATTCACTTAACAATATCAAACCAAATGTGCTTGAACATTCAATGCATTTCTAATAATATATATATATACACATACATACGAATAGGTGCTTTATTTATTTACCATAAACCACTCATTTTAATAAAACCCACTTTAAAGATTGAAATCTTTACACATTAAAAGACCAAGCATAATTACAACTTCAATACAAATCAAAGCCTTAAGAACACATCTATTCACGAACACGCATTATAAATACTGAATGATATGAAAAAACCTTCAAAAATTAATACATAGTAGTATATAATGACATTTATATATAACAACAGTGTATAATAACATATATATAATCTTTGAAAAAGAGAGTTCAAGAGAGAGAATACTGATGACAGAGAGAGAGATTGCGAGAGAAAACGATGGTGGTAGAAAACGATGGGGGTGGCTGAGGTTGAAATCAATTTGAGAGAGAGAGGACGGATGTACTTTCCGAATGGAAATGGAGAACTCTAGTGGGAGTGAGGGAGAATGCTAGTGGGAGAGAAGGAGATAGCCGACGGCTGATGGTATCTGAGGAGGGGGGGGGGGAGAGAGAGATAAAGATAGAGGATAAAGGCAATTCGTGTAGAGTTGTTTATGTGGACGAATGAGAAAAAGGTACGAGGGTTTAATTAGTCTCAGTTTTGTTGTCACACGAAGGTGTTGTCACGGTCTTTGACACTGACACGACCGTGACAACACCTCCGTGTTTTGCTTCAAGGTTTTACATTGTGATAAGTCCTTGCAGGTGAAATGTTACAAAACCTAAAAGGTGAAAGAGGTGAGAAGAGGTTTTTTCAAAAGTAATTACAAAAAGAATTGTATATGTATTAGACATACTAGATTGCTACGTCTTCTCTCAAACACTGACTTTGAGTTATGTAGATCAAGTCATTAAAGGAGATAATAATTTCTTATTTCTCACTCTTTTTATTAGAAAACAATAATTTTATTAATAAATAGGAAATAATGTACAACTATAAGAGGATAAAAACTCCTATAAGTCAACTAAGTACATAAATAAACATATGCCAAGAAGAATAGCAGTTGAATCCCTCTTAATACAATAGAGCACTCATGTGGAAAGAATCAAAGAGGACCAGCCAATTTACAAATATATAGTCAAGTTTCTTAGTAGATAAAAAGGCAGATAATGGTACTCTTCCTCTACATCTATGTTTTCTTCAAAATACTTTCATAACATCTACAAGTAAAGGTGATGGTCTATGCCACTTCAGGAGAAGTTACAATTACAGACTCAATAATAAACCACTTACCTATTGACCAGGAACCATGTTTTCTTTTTCATCGAATCATGGTAAGAATGTAAAATCCCCTACTTCAAAAATATTTACTCCCTTAAACTATCAAAAAGTTCTTTCAGTGTGATTTTTCGTAAGTGAGTTGACTATATATACATTTACAAATTTATGTCGCTAACATACTTAAAATATGTATTCTCATGTTCTAATTTGAAATATCTATTAGCATTCAAGCATATGATTTGTTATGAAATGTATCAAACCAATTTTTAGATAAAGTAGATTTGAAACTTAAAAATTACACATATAACCTTTATTGTATTTTGTTATGTTCCTCTCTTAATTTTCTATATATACACATAAGGCTCATTACCCAAACAAAACACACACACACACACATATAATTATATATATATATATATATATATATATATATATATATATATATATATATATATATATATACAGTCCTGCTCTTGTGCGTACCAGTCCGTATTTTAAGAATGCGGACCGGACATGTGTCACCTGGCGATGAGCCCAGAAAAGAGAGAGAGTATGCCTATAATTTAGGCGATAATTTCTAGGCGCACCTTTAGGCGACACATGTCCGGTCCGCATTCTTAAAATGCATACTAGTCCGCAAAGGAGCATTATATATATATATATATATATGAATATCCATGCATGCACTCGTGTAAGTTACAATTATATGCACATTCATATGTACAGCCTTTTATCTATGTGCATACAAGAGGACTGCCAATATACTTGTCGCTTACAATATTTATATATAGATATTTAGAAAGGTAATTAACAATATTGATCCTATTATCCAAGGGTAGACCAAAAGTTGGCATACCATTTCAAGAAGGCCCTCATTACCACCCAATAATTATTATTTTATATGTATGTCTTTTTATATGCACCTTAATATAACACATATGCATGAATAAGTACATGTCAGTATATACATACTACATGCATTATTTATACATACGAAACACACATTTTATCATTGTGGATTATTTAAAATCTTCATGTAAAGACAAAAAAAGTCACAAACGTACTCTTGTTCACGTAATATATTTAGATCGAGGATGTTTTCAAGTAGAAAAATGGGATTTTACTTTTTTTAGGTCAATCATACCACTTAATAATTTCTCTCTCTTTCTATCACTCTCTCTCTAGCCGCTAAACCCTAATTAGGGTTGCATGGAAAATCCTCAACCATAATCATCCCAACCCATCAATCCAAAAACTCTTGATCCCTCTAACCCTTGGAAAAAATCATTCGCAAGCCTGCTAAAAGACCATCCTTGCCTCATGGATCAAACCTCAATCCTCTTTCAAAGTACAAAGGAGCAATTGCCATCATGTTTTCTAATGAATAAGTAGATCAAATTTCTCATCCTTACAAATATGCGATAGTTGGAAAATTCTCCTTGCCTCATGCATCAAACCTCAATCCTCTTTCAAAGTACAAAGGAGAACTTGCCATCATGGTTTTTAATGAATAAGTATATCAACTTTCTCATCCTTACAAATATGCGATAGTTGGAAAATTCTCAGATGGGAGACCTATGATGGAATTCATTAGGAAATTTTTTGAAACCTTTGGTCTTAAGGCCGCATATAAGATCGTATTGTTGGATTATAAACATATCGTCATTCGTGTTAACTGTCAAGAAGATTTTATGCGATTGTGGATGAAGGAACAATGGTACATTGGTAAAAGTCCAATGAGAACATTCAGATGGACTCCTCAATTACGTACTGATTAAGAGAGCTCAATAGTTCCCGTGTGGATAAATTTTCCGGTTTACCTATTCATTTCTTTGCTAAAGATGCTTTATTCTCAATTGCACATGCTGTAGGTGATCCTCTTAAGCTTGATAACTCAACTTCTACAATCAATAGGCCTAGTGTGACACGCGTATGTGTACAAATTGACGTCTTAAAGCCTAGAGCTTAAAGAATTTGGATAGGGTGTGGTGATGAAGGGTTTTGGAAAAGTATTGAATTTGAAAATCTACTAGGTTAATGCTCCTCCTGCAAAAAATTAGGACACCTTGAAGATAATTGCTTACAATATAAAGTTGACCCTTATAAAAAAGAAACTAACAAAGGTACAAAAATAGTGGTGCAAGAAGAGATCCCAATCAAGAATCAAACAGCAAGAAAAGAACCCATGCAAGTATATAGAATCAAGCGGAAGCACATGGAACATCACCATGATTAGGTTAAGCAAGGAGGCAAGGGAGAGGCATCAATCAGTTCTATGAGGTAAACAATCCAGCCCAAAGTAGGTACAATTGCTATAGAGGAAAATATTCGAGAAGATATCAGTCAATCTGGTATCCAGGAGGAAATCGAATCTATTAAGAAAGGGGAATGGAAAGCAACACATGAGGAGGAAATAAATATTGAAGATCTACTTAACAATAAGTAGAAACTGATTGAAGAAGTTGATAAAGAATATGGCTCACACTTCAAAGAAATTAGCATTGGTAGTAAGAGCAAGCCTATTAAAAAAGGATATTTCTCAGATAATGATAAAAAGGAGAAGACTGAAATATCAATTTGGGATGATCTTATTCAATTTTCAAATCTTCTTTCACCAAAGATTGTCGCCTACTAAAGGAATAACAAACAAGAATTGGAAACCTCAGAACCTTAAGGGAATCATGCCTAGTCAGGAAGTAAAACAGTCAAAGAAAACCAAGAAGGGGAAGAAAAGAATTACTAGAAAAGTGAGGATTACTAGATCACCACTGAAAATCAACAAACAAGTCTATCCTATTACATCTAAATGATTAATGGTATTATTTTGAATTCTAGAGGTGTCGGGATTAAAACTACAAAAAGGAGATTGAAGAAATTATGCAAGTATCCTTGTGTCTCTTTCTTGGCAATTCTTGAACCAATGATTGATAGCTCAAATATTGACTACATTAGGAGAATTATTAATTTTGAAGGATTTTATTTTAATCATGTAAATAAGATATGGTGTTTTTGGAGGCTTGGGATATCAAGCAAAGTTCTGTATAATGGAAATCAAAATCTTCTTCTGGAAATAGATCATCCTCAATTAAATTTTAAGATTGGTATTAATGTAATTTATGCCAAATTCTCTAGACAAGAAAGATTAAGTCTTTGGGCGGATATTGCTGATAGTTCTATAAGGTGCAACCAGGTACCTTTGTTAGTAGTGGGGGATTTCAATATTCTCTGCAATGGAGCTGAAAGATTTGGAGGTAGACCAATTAACTTGGGCAGTGCATCTGATTTCAATACATGTATAGCAAGTAGTTCCCTACAAGATATGGGGGTTTTAGGGGCTAAATTTACTTGGATTAAAGAAGTCAATTGGTCAATAATGTTTAAAATATTGGATAGAGGTCTAATTAATTCCAACTGGATTAATTGTTTCCCTAATTCAATTTTAAAACACCCGAACAGAGATTGCTTTGATCATAACCCCTTTTTAATTTCTATCCCCAGTCCCATTGGTAAAAGTCCTAAACCTTTTAGATTTTTGAACTTTTGGAGTGATCATGTAGAGTTCTTGTTAACTGTCAAAGGTTCCTGGGAAGAATTTTCAACAGGTAGTCCAATGGACATCTGTGCATAGAAATTAAAAAGACTAAAAGGTAGACTCAAAGAATGGAGTAAAGTTCAGTTCAAAGATATATTTGAAGAAATAAAGAGACAAGAAGATCATCTTGAAGAAGAAGAATGGATTCTGGAGCAGATGCCTAGTTTGGAGCAAAGGGAGAAATGTTCAAAAGTTAGAGCTATGTTAAAGAAGAAAAATTTTGGTTTAAAAAATATAGAGGAGATTGGATAGATAATGGAGATAGAAATACTAAATTCTATCATTCCCAAGTTCAGCAACAAAGAAGAAGAATGTGGATTCACTCAATAAAAGATGAGCAAGGAATAAGTCAAGAGAATCAAGAAGAAATTGCTAAAATTTTTACATCTTATTTTTCTTCTTTATTTTCTCTAAGGAAGCTAGAAGACAAAGGATTGATGGTCAATATACCAAAGCTCATTTCTGCAGAAACTAATCTCAACTTAACAGCAATTCCAGAAGAAGATCAAATTTTAAAGGCTATTAAGGAAATGAACCTCAACAGTGCTGCTGGATCAGATAATTATAATGGTACTTGTTATGTCAAATGCTGGAAGATTATTAAGGAGGACTTCACAAAGGCAATACAATCATTATTTCTGGGGGATGTTATTTCTAAATATTGGAGTTGAACTCAAGTCTGCCTTATTCCTAAAGCTATTAGACCATCCTTTTGCAAGGATTTCAGACCAATTAGTCTTTGTAACTTTATATATAAGGTAATTAGAAAGATTATTAACTCAAGATTAAGTCCTATTCTTCCTAATTTGATATGACATAATCAATCAGGTTTTATGAAGGGGTGATGCATTCAACATAATATCTTATTGGATTAGGTGATGATTCATTTACTGGATAAAAAAGTGCAAGGAAGTAATTTTGTTGTAAAGCTAGACATGGCCAAGGCATATAATAGAGCTTCTTAGATCTTCATTACTAAATCTTTAAGAGTTTTTGGATTCTCAGAAACTTTTATATATTTAATTTGGAGATGCATCTCATCCACTTGGTTCTCTATTTTAATCAATCGCCAATCTATGGGTTTCTTTCAACCTTCAAGAGGTATCAGGCAAGGGGATCCAATATCCCCAAGCTTATTTATTATTATGGCTGAAGTTTTCAGTAGAGGGTTGGATTCTAGAATGTTTAATGGTACAATTAACCACTTTTCTCATCCAAGAAATTTCCCCTTGATAAGTCATATAGGCTATACAAATGATCTGATTATTTTCACTAATGGAAAAAAGGAGTTTGAAGCAGTTGATGAGGTTTTTTAGTTACTATGAGAAAGAATCAGGCCAGTTAATCAGTCAAGACAAAAGTTGCTTTAAAATCAGTTCCAAAGCATCAACATCCTCAAAGAGTGGAGTAGCATCAGTTACTGGTTATAAAAGTGTAAATGGCCATCTCACCTACTTGGGTAGCCCTCTATTTACAGGTAGAAGTAAGTCTATATACTTTGAATCTATTGTCCAATCTATAACGGTTAAAATTCAGAGTTGGAAAATCAAGTTTTTAACTTTGGGTGGTAGAATTACTTTGATACAATTTGTTCTCTCTTCTATCCCGTTGTATACCCTCTTGGTTTTAAACCCTCCAAAACTTAATTTAAAATCTATTAATTAGTTGATCAGCTCTTTCTTTTGGGGGGAGAACAAAGATTATGGGAAGAAATTTCACTGGTTAAGCTGGGATGCTATATGCTTTTCGAAAGAACAAGGAGGGCTTGGTTTTAGAAATTTGAAATACAGTTTATTACTGCTTCAAATATCAAACTTGCTTGGAATTTTAAAGAGGGATCAAGTATATGGGGTCTTTTTTTGAAAGCTAAATACTCTAATATGGTAGTGTCTAATGGATCAAAATGCTTCAAAAGAATTCAATCATCTAGGACTTTAGTGGAGGAAAACTCAACAAAGATTGGTAATGACCTGATATGGAAGCCATCTTTCAATGGTAACTTTTCTTTCCAATCTTCTTATGAGATATCTAGAGCTTCTAAGATAACTTCTTTGGCCTTTAATTCTATTTGGCATCCAAAAATACCTCCAAATTTCTCAGCTTTTGGTTGGAAAGTGCTTTCTAAGTGTGTTCAAATAGAAGAAAAGGTGCAATCTGTGGGGATAAGGCTAGATTCAAGATGTCATTATTTCCATTCCCATTCAAAATCCTTAAACCATCTGTTTAGATCTGGTCCAATGGATTTGAAGGTGTGTAATTACTTCAATGGAGTTGTGGGGGTCAATCAATTATCAACGATAATCCATGGAACTATAATAAAATGGTGGTTACAGGCAGGTTCTTGTGAGTTCTCTAAATGGTTTTATATATTTGTCCCTCTTAGTATTATTTGGGAAATTTGGTTAAGAAGAAACAAGGCTCTTTTTGAATCAAAACCTATGAAACACTTCATAATTATTGAGAAGGTTATTCATAGAATTTCAGATTGTGGTCAAAGAGCTAACTTTAAAGGAGGTCATAGAAAATTTGATCAGTATACTTTGAGTATTTTTAATATTACTCTAAAGTGGCATTCTGATAGGAATAAAGATTTCAATAGATGGGTCCTTCCTTCTTTAGGTAGTATTAAAATCAATTGTGCTCGATCAGAGGAGATATGTAACAGATATAGAGCATGTGCTTTAATAAGAAATGATCAAGGAAGAACATTAAAGGCTACATCCATGTATGGTCAACAAGGTTCTCTTATAGAAGTTCAAGTTTAGGAAATCAAGGAAAATCTAAAGTTTTGTTCAGACTCTAATATCCATAAAAAAACTGACTCCATTATTCTTCATATAACAGATGTACTCCCTAGCAACATAAACAATCTTTCAAAGAAATTAAAGACCAGTCTCATCATCTTCAAATGTCAATCAAGTGGTGTCCTAGAGACTTGAATAAATCAGTTGTGGCTTTATCTTCTTTTGCTATCATTCATAAAGGTTTTTATACCTTTCACCATCCTGAAGACACTCCTAGATTCATCAAGAAGGCTATTAGTCTAGATGTTCCAAGTTTTCCTTTTCCTAAGTAGGCCTAGTGTCCCTTTGTAATGCCACTTGAGAGGGATATTCTCTCTTCATTTAATAAATTTTATTTTTCTTATAAAAAAAGTAGAAAAAAATTATATATTGGAAGTAAAGGAGCCTAAAATCATTTTCTATAGATAAAACAAATGAAATCATGTAGACGGTGAATAATGAAATGACTGAAAACTTATATCCCCTTAAGATCTAACGTCGATACATTATTAATAGCGGACAAAACAGCCACACAGTTAATAACATGCCAACAATGATCCGATGTTCTAAATACATTATGACAATAAATATATAAGGATAGATAATACATCTCTGAGTTCATAAATGATATCACCCCGCGCACTCTTCTTGAAAGAAGTAAATTTTCCACATCAATGACAATCAGTGCCAATTAATATGTCTAGACGCTAAGAATACTACTAAAGTAGAATGTTTGGATACACAAACTGCATCTAGAGAATATCAAATTCCTAAACTGACATATTAAATTAGGAGATGGTCTAAGATATCAAATAAAATCCAAAGAATATAGTACAGATTCTTCATAATTGTTTTATCATATACAACTCATAGAGAAATAAGTTGTACATATCATTAATAAACATATAATAAGCGTAATGGTGAAAAATAATGGTATGTAGAAGAAGCTAAGAGCAAATCGATTTTGTTAGAGAAATTTTTATAATTTTTTGTAATTTTGCTTATCCCTTTACACCCCACTGCACCTTCACGATCGTTCTTAAGTCTTCGAACAAAAGAAACATTGATCAAATTCCTAAAGTGTTTGCGTTTAAAAGTTTTCAAAGTGTTTTTAAATGATTTTTTAAAATTTTTTCTAGTTTGTTCGAACAACTTGAAATGTCGTTCAAATAACATCTAGAACAACGAATTTTGAGTACGCTCTAAAATGTCATTCGAAGTTTGGTTAGAAACCGTTCGAACGAGAATGGGTACTTTGTTCGAATAAGATGTTAGTTTATTTGAATGAGTATGCGTGTTTTTTATTTTTCATTAAATCTTTTCCAAATCTCTAATGCTTATCTCTTGGCAACAACTTTACCTATAAATAGAGATGCATGGTTGGATTTTTTGAGAAGCCTTTTTAGAGTTATTTTTGTGATCAAAATTTATTCTTTTTGCATCCAAATCCCATGGATCTCTGAAGATCACTTCCCCAAATCAAGAAGAACACAATCAAAGTTCTAAAACCCTTGTAGAGATTTTATCTACTGCTGATTTGTGAAGTCGAGGGTCTACTACTAAAGAAGATAGGTATTGTGTATTCTTAAGGATAATCGGTGGATATCGAGGCAAGAGCTGCTTGTTGTGGGGAGTGCTCGACTGCATCATTTTTTGTTGAAGGTTTTAAGACACTACTGAGTTGAATTTAATGGAGCTCGAAGTTGTTCGTAAGTCTGTTGTAGTTTGTTGAGTCATAAATAGTGTTGAATTAAAAGTTTTACCAAAATGGGATTTTTCTTCTATTTCTTATTCTTTTTTATTTGTTTAGGAATTTGGCTTCATAATTTTATTGCATGTTCACTTTAATTTAAATCAAGATAAAATCTTGTAAAAAGTGAATTTTATATGTTTGGTCTAAGGTACAAGTAATCCTGTATAACCCCTATTTTCTTAGATTTAGTGACTAGAATTCCTAATTAACAACCAAGCCAATTGATACCCAAAGGAGAAATAGAGAGTTTCCTATAAAGAAAAATATATTCACTTTCGTAAAATATGAGTTGAATCCAGAGTCCATTGTCCACTTACAACATTTATATCGCCAAGGTGAAATAAAAAGAGATCCATTTTAATAAATAATTTTTTTAGGGAATGATATGTAAATAAAAAGCGCCAGAAATATCATCTGGTGGAAAATTTTGTGTATTACCCTCCCACCCGAAATTAAGAGTCCAATATTCCTTTTTGAGTTTCCCCAAATTAGGGGTCCACTTTCCTTTTTAAGCATAACATCGAACCAAGTTCCATGATGGTGAACTAGAGTTAATATGGGTTGTTGATTTAGTTCGTCCTTAATCTATGCCAACATTAAGACATGTACTCTTAATTTGGGACGGAGGGAGTAATACCCAATCTAGGCTTCCATCCCCCATGAAAAACATATTCTCACCAATCACTATTAGGTCTTTAATAATTTTGCAAATAATGTCACATGGACATAAATTAAAGTGAATGGCGTGTGGATGTTCTAAATAATAGGAATAATCAAATTCCCACATCCAGAGGCATAGGGACATGGAAAAATATTCATTATGTTTAATATTTTCCATTTATTTATGGGTTAAATTGTGTTCCAAGTAACATAGATTGTTCAATAATGGAAACCTATAAGACAAAAGGAATATATTTTGTTTTAGAAACGAAATAATTTCATTAAAAAAACAATGATTACTTTGGTATAGTGAACAAGAAGTCCATAAATGTACAATGAAGAAGTCAAAATATAAAGCGTACAATGAAAAAACAAAAATTTAAGACAACATTCAACTATCATGATTTCCTATTTATCTTGCATCACGAAACTCTACTAAACATCTCAAACAGGTTCCCATATTAGACCAATAAATAACACATGTTAAATGGTCATAGGTTAAGATATATATTTTCTAATCAAGGGAGATACAAAAAAATCATTAATATAAAAGAAAATGAAACTCTATCCTTAAAATTTCTAACACCAAAAGATCTATTTTATAAATTTAAAAATACCCAAATTTCAAAACACATGTGCGGGTGTGTGTAAACAACACATATGATCCAAGAATTAGACAATTGATATCAACAATCAAGATCCAGTTGAATAAGAAGAATAAAACCTAGATGTACAAAATAAAAATATAAATGGGGCCTTACATATAAGGATGAAGATCAAGATGTTGGAATTTACTTTGAGGAGATCGTTGATGGAGGTGTAAACAAAGGTAATAGAAGAGTAAATGGTAGTGATGACCATCTGGGTGAGGGTAGTGGAGAGAATTTTTAGAGAGATATAGTTTTTTTTATTGAATTTTAAGAGATATATAGTTTTTTTACTAAATTTTAAAAGAGAGAAAGAATTCCAAAGTTGAGCGCTGGTCGATAAGTTCAACGCGCTTTTTTTAATTGTGTAATATAAATTTGCCCACTTTTTCTAAAAGAGTGTACTAAAATAAAACAATCCATGATATAAAATATTTGGGTATTTTAAGGATAAAAAAATCTTACTTATTTTAATTGCGATTTTTAAATTCAACTGCGATAAAAACATCACTATCTTATAAAATATGATATAAAATACATGGGTATGATATTGATGTCATCTCTGTTCTTCTTTCATATATTGTATGTTGGAAGTGATGGAATAAAATTAGACTATGTGAATATGTTTTATTATGGTTTTGTCTTCTTTATGTGTCTTTAAATTATTATGAAGAATGAATGCCAATTTTAATCATGCATCGGTAAGTATAGTTTTTTTTTGCATATTATACCATGAAGGATTAATCTGAGTACTCCTAATTAATTAGAGAAAATGAAATTTGTTCATGCGTTAGGGGATAGGCGTTCAAAATTTCGGATAAGTACAATAGAAAATCCAATCATCAAGAATCTTGGATTTATCAACTCCAATTAGAGACGACAACAATTAATAACTCTCAGTGTTCTGTAAGACACAATCATTGGGTGTCCTCTATAAATATAATCCACACCCTTGGTAAACATTGGAATGTAAAATCTTATTAAGAATCGATTAATAAGAGAAGATAGAAACCCTTATGGACATAATTATTTGAGATCATTCAATGTGGGATAATTGCCCAAATTTGACGCCATCAGTGGGAAACTAAGTTTTCTTTTCCTAAATCGGTTAGAACCAACGCACAACCATGTCTCACCCACACAATGCTTCCCTTCCATTTTATGGAAACCACCATAATAGGCTTCCAGTTCCAAAAGAAAGATTAGAAATCTACCCTAGCAGGTGTCACGACGCTCCTCATGCATGTAATCGCCCATATGAGACACTATGAGAAACCTAGATATACTCAGATCTCAAGCCTAGTGGATGCATATGAACATCAACTCCACCAGTAGGAGGCGACTATATGCCTCCAAGAAAAGGTAACCACACATCTGGAGTGACTTCTGGAAATTATGGATAGAGAGATCCATGGACATAATCATAAACATCGTGGACAAACCCCTAACCCTCAAGCGAGTAAAACTTGCAGTTAACAAAGGAGTTCACGTTGTAATTAGGAGGACTCCGAGTATAATAGTTTTCCAAAGAGATGGGATCAGGAAGGACATCGCATACACGATATTTGCGATCTCATCAAAAAATAGATGGATCAAAACTCGGTTAATCCTTGGGCTAGATCCACAAGGGCCCGTATCACCCAAATGAAGTCCCCTTTTTCAAGGTCAATTGGAGAGATAGATACTCCCAAAAAGTTTGCAACTCCTAGGTTCAAAATCTATGATGGAAAAATCGACCCCATTAATCACTTGCGATAATTAAGGAAAGCTATGACATTGTGGACCAACAACAATACTCTCATGTCCTGCATATTTCCTTCTAACCTGGGGGATATCACACAAAAATGGTTTGAAAAATTGCCACATAGGTCTATCAATAATTTTAAACAGCTCGCAGATTCCTTCACTGCTCGATTAATCGATAGTAGTGCCCATCACAGGAGAATGGCTTTTCTCCTCACTATGAGGAAAAGCCCTTGGAAAACTTGCTGGAATATAATATGAAGTACTGGGTAACTTATGATGAAGTTGAAAATTACTTCGAATAAGTCGTTATGGGCTCGTTCAATATTTGATTGAGGTGTAAACCGAGCGTCCGCGTAATACGCTAGTCATTGTTATCAGCTTCCAACCTCAATACAAAAAAACCTAAACTTGTAACTACACTTCTTAAGGAGTATAGTGGTGAGTCTGGGTATCGACAGGGAATTAGGATGTGTGAACGTGACGACAAAGGTAAGGTAGTTTAATCCTAAAGTTGATGTTAAAATAAAAGAAAAGAAAAAGATGATTGATGGGTTTAAATTTCCAATTGGGGATGAAATAAAATGTGCACAAAAACACGAAGAATTGTAAACAAATTAGATTTGAAAATGAGAGAAATTAGGGTGGCATACAATCCCTCAAACCTTAGTAAATTACCGTATAGGATACTAGAATTGTAAATTGAAATTTTTGACTAAATCCAATCTTTATAGATCCTAAGAATTACATATATGAAGGATCTTGACCGAATTATATGAAATCAAAGGTAAATACAAAGCGGTGAATGGACAAATACACTTGCATAGCGTTCTTAAACATCCCAAGTTCCTAGGGCAAGAGAGATTAAAAGATAGGCTATGTTCGTATAATTTCCATACACGATTCATTCAATATTTAATTTACCCTATATTTTCTACATGGGTAATTCACATCGGAATGAGTTCATGTACCCCAACCCTTGAAAATTTAGCTAGACATGGTTTTACTAGAAAACAAATTCATACATGGAATTATGGATCTAACAAACATTGTTAAAAATTTGCAAAACATTTGAGAATTGAATTGAAAATAAAATAGAGAATAAATAAGAGAATGAAAAAGTGATACTTGTATTCCGCAATAGGGAAAAGAGATGAACTTGAATCAAGAAAAAATCATCTTCTTCAAACTTACAAACTAGGGTTTTCTCTAAGAAGATGAAATTATCTACTTTAAAGAAAAACTAAAAATACTCTCCCAAATTTGACTCCCCCCCCTTAGAATGATGGAGGGATTGTTCTTTCATAGCACCAACTAGCACGAATTTGACAGCTAGAATCATTGGCTGCGCAAGATTCTGCCAGATATGCAGTTGTTCAGCTCTAAATTAAATTTTAAAATTTTAACAGACGGATCGGTTCTATCCGGATCGGTTTGGTAATCAGATTGGTTCTTTTTATTTTTAGCCGGACCGATTCGGTTCCATCCGAATCGGTTTGGTTCCATTCGGATCGGTCCTGTTTTTCTGGTCAATTTCCCTTCATTATCTCGCAACTTCAAAACCTCGTAACTTCTTCACCGTAGCTCGGATTGAGGTGCCATTTTTTTCCAGTGTTCTTGTAATTGTAATCTCTTCAACTTTTTAATTGGACCCACCTTTGGACTAAGGCTACAAAATTACGAAAATTCCCTTCAACTTCACATTTCGTGCTTTCTTTCACTGTTTTGAGTTCTCCTTCGCACTAACTTGCATGAAATACCTATAAAGCACATGAGAAATACACAAAACACAAAATAATTGCCAAAATAGGTTAGTAGCATAAATACGAGACAAATCCAAGCTATTTACACTGCATGGTATCATAAAAATACCGAACTTAAGGGGATAAATGTGAAGAATATGTGCCTAATCACACCCCCTAACTTAGAACTTTGCGCGTCCCGAGCAATGTAAAAGAAATTAGTTTAAAGTTCAACTCTTGAAATTCTTTTATTGGGATAGAATACATTTTTTGTGGGCAAGAGATTGCATTTAGTGTATGCAACAAGCCTTTAAACCCCTAGGTTACCCTAATAGGACGAGTTTTGTCTCGTGAGGTTTTGCAGTGAATACACCCACAAAATTTTTTATTGACTAAAATAAATATCAAAATTCTTAAAAATTATACAATTTAAACTTTTCAAAAAATAATCGCCATAAATTCATATTCAAATGTCTCAAACCATAGTGTGTGTGTGTGTGCAAAGCCAAAAATTCAACCTCAAATTTCCACCGATTTAGCATTACGTTACTTTTCAAAAATTCGTTTTGATTCAAATTCTTACGGATGCACTCACAAACTAATGACTCGGATTGCGGCTATTTTCTCTCGGTATGCATGATATAAAGATTAAATATACTGGACACAAATTCATGCATACAAAATTGAAAAGATGGAAATATATGGTGAAAAGATCTCATCATCGGAATACAGTTATTAGGAAACGGGAAACATCATCTCTTAATCACACCATTTTAATCTCTCATATTATCTTTTCATGTCTTAGCTCTCCATGCAGTGGTTAATTTCGCCATTCAGACTCAGTTAGAACTTTTCGGGTTAAAAAGTGTAAAGGGTAAAATTGGGAATAAACGGATTGTTCGGAATTGGAAAGTATACTGATGACGTCCATTTGTGCTTTTTTCGGCATTTGCACATTTTTCTCTTTCTCTTTCTTTTTCTCTTTTCATTTTTTTTCACTATTTTTTTGTTGAGCATTTTTTTTTCTGTTTTTCTCTTGCCCCTTTTTATTGCACAATTTGGACTTACTTCATGAATTTTCTCAATTTTCACAATTCCTAACTATTTGGGTTTTTCTGGTTATCAAATGAAAAGGAAAAAATTTATTAGGCTCAATTTGGGTTGCAAGGGGATAATTTTTCCCAACATTATTATGGCTAATATTTTTGGCTTAAACAAAAGAGGGCCTACTTCATTGTCCAAATTGCTAATCACATTACCATATGCATCTCGAGATTAATTAAGTTTAGAGATATATTTTGAACGAATATCAAGACAACATTTCACACATTTCCCATAACCGATCAAAACAAATGATTGAGCTCATCAACGACTTATTAAAATGCTGAAAAGAACTTTGAGTTAATCATAAACTCAGATTGATTTTAAAACTCATAAAAAATTGAAAGGTTCGAAATCTTACCGGGATTGATCAATCTCCACACTTATTCGTTAAGTCGTCAATTTTCGTTAAATTTCCATCTTCGGTCAATTTTGGCTTAGTGCATTTTGATTGTTAACAATTTGAGACTTTAAATAGAATAAAGGTGATATTTTTGAAAATGTTAAATTCCAATTTTTATTTATTGTGAAGAAAAATATTTTTGGCTTTTTTCAAAAATTTTCAATTTTTTTGAAATTTTCTAAAAAAACACACTTGGAAAGAACATGTGATTTTGAAATTTTCTAAAAAAGCACACTTGGAAAGAACATGTGATTTTGAAATTTTCTAAAAAAACACACATGGAAAGAACATGTGATCGAATCAATGAATCTAAACAATAAACGGGAAGAATATCCTACACCTCCTAACTTAAATGTTGCATTGTCCTCAATGCGAATCAAGAACAAAACATAAAGAGAGGAAAAGAAAGATATTACCCAAATGGAGCGATCTCCGATGAGTGCGAGTCCATTGAATCTACAAAACATGTTATAACCAAGCATAACAAAAATAATAACAAAAAATTTAACTAATTACTCTAAACTATAAAAAAAGAAAAGGAAAAAGAAAAAGTTAATTATGTACAACCTACGATTTGAAATTCTAATAAGTTATACACTAGAAGTCGAAAAATTTGAGGTTCCACCCAAAATACAATTTGAATTTGAGGGATTAATGGTGTACCCTCACTAGAAAGCATGCCGTCCAAAAAATAAGAATTCTGTCGGAAAAACGGAAGGCATGTGCAACGCGGAAGAAATGAATCACCGCCTATTAAAAACTTTAGGGGGATAATGAAGGATTTGGGTGCATAGGGGGACAAGTACGATTGGTATCCAAGAAAATAGAATCACGTTCCAAAGATTTTTCAAGTAGTATGGCAAGTGGATCACACAAACAGAAAGAGTCCATCTTGGAGAATAATTTAAGCATTGAGTCCTTGTCCTCAAAATCTTCTCCCTCAAAATTTTCAGTTGGGTCTGGTGAAGTGACACGTCTAAGTGTATGGCCCGTAAGCTGAAGTATCTCAAAAAAATATTCCCATACAAGAATCGGATCAACATCCTCAAGACATTCATCCAGTTCTTGTGATGGATTTAATGGTTCGATAACAATGAATGAGAATGGTGAGAACATAAATTCAAGCTCAAGTGATTCTTCATTGCATTCCTCATTTGGTTGAAAACATTCTTTACTCTCAAAAATATCGAAAGAAAAATCGTCATTGGATTCGAATAATGCATCCAACTCTTGCTCCCAAAAATGATTTTTTTCCTTATATTCTTTTTCACTCCTTTCTTCTTCAAGCCTTTCATTTTCATAAATTTGGATGGCCTTAGCACTGGGCTTGTATTTATGAGACTCATATTTAGTGATATTGATCCATTGTTCATAAATCTTGAGTTTATTCTCCTCCTCACTATTAGCATAACAATTAAAGCCACCAAATGAGTTAAAGTAAGACATTTCAAATTGGGCAATTCAAGATCGTGACACCCATATTTTTGAATTTCTTTTTTTTGAATTTTTTTTATAAAGGTCAAATTCGGAATTAACCAACCTAACCTAAAGTCTACCTAATTCCCCAGAAACGGCGCCATTTTGATCCAGGTGTAAACCGAGCGTCCGTGTAATACGCTAGTCGTTGTTATCGGCTTCCAACCTTAATACAAAAAAACTAAACTTGTAACTACACTTCTTGAGGAGTATAGTGGCGAGTCTGGGTATCGAATCCACAGGGAATTAGGACGTGTGAACGTGACGACAAAGGTAAGGTAGTTTAATCCTAAAGTTGATGTTAAAATAAAAGAAAAGAAAAATATGATTGATGGGTTTAAATTTCCAATTGGGGATGAAATAAAATGTGCAAAAAAACACTAAGAATAGTAAACAAATTAGATTTGAAAATGAGAGAAAATAGGGTGGGGTACAATCCCTCAAACGTTAGTAAATTACCGTATAGGATACTAGAATTGTAAATTGAAATTTCTGACTAAATCCAATCTTTGTAGATCCTAAGCATTACATATATGAAGGATCTTACCCGCATCATATGAAATCAAAGGTAAATACAAAGCGGTGAATGGACAAATACACTTACATAGAGTTCTTAGACATCCTAAGTACCTAGGGCAAGAGAGATTAAAAGATCGGCTTGTTCGTATAATTTCCACACACGATTCAGTCAATATTTAATTTACCCTATATTTTCTACATGGGTAATTCACATCGGAATGAGTTCATGTACCCCAGCCCTTGAAAATTTAGCTAGATATGGTTATACTACAAAACAAATTCATACATGGAATTATGGATCTAACAAACATTGTTAACAATTTGCAAAACAATTGAGAATTGAATTGAAAATAAAATAGAGAATAAATAAGAGAATGAAAAATTGATACTTGTATTCAACAATAGGGAAAAGATATGAACTTGTATCCAGAAAAATTCTTCTTCTTCAAACTTACAAACTAGGGTTTTCTCTAAGAAGATGAAATTATCTACTTTAAAGAAAAACAAAAAATTCTCTCCCAAATTCGACTCCTCCCCTTGAAATGATGGAGGGCTTGGTCTTTTATAGCACCAACTAGCACGAATTTGACAGCTAGAATCGTTGGCTGCGCAAGATTCTGCCAGATATGCACCTGTTCATCTCTAAATTAAATTTCAGAATTTTAACAGATGGATCGGTTCTATCCGGATGAGTTTGGTAATCGGATTGGTTCTTTTTATTTTTAGCCGGACCGGTTTTGTTCCATCCGGATCGATTTGGTTCCATCCGGATCGGTCTTGTTGTTCTAGTCAATTTCTCTTCATTATCTCGCAACTTCAAAACCTCGTAACTTCTTCACCGTAGCTCGAATTGAGGTACCGTTTTTTCCAGTGTTCTTGTAATTGGAGTCTCTTCAAATTTTTAATTGGACCCACCTCTGGACTAAGGCTGAAAAATTACAAAAATGCCCTTCAACTTCACATTTCGTGCTTTCTTTCACAATTTTGAGTTCTCCTTCGCACTAACTTGCATGAAATACCTATAAAGCACATGAGAAATACACAAAACACGAAATAATTTCCAAAATAGGTTAGTAGAATAAATACGAGACAAATCCAAGCTATTTACACTGCATGGGATCATAAAAATACCGAATTTAAGGGGATAAATGTGAAGAATATGTGCCTTATCAATCAGGTTGCCCAACAACTCTTTATTGCAACAGTATCTCCCTAAGAAGGAGGAAGACACCATCTACCACCTCATGTCACATATAGATAAATACACAAAGGTGGAATATGTGTCCACTAGAATCCATAATGATAATGGTCGCTTGAAGACTACCAAAAATGACGATAAGGAGAATAACCCCACGAGGGGGGATGGGGAGAATAGTAACGGAGGGAACAAAGAAGGGGAACAAGGAAGATCCTATCAAGGTTTTATAGAATATAAATAGAATATTAAAGGAACTAATTTATAATATCTTGAGTAAAATCAAAGATCAACAGTTCGTCAAATGTCCAAAGAAGACAGAGGGAGACATAAGAAAGAGGAATAACGCACTTAGGTTCACTTACCATAAAAAACATGGGCAAAAAGTGAGGAACTTCAAGGACCTCATGTCACATATGGAAAAATTATCCCAGGTAGGCCACTTAGTAATTACCTGGAGAAAAGGTTGCTAGAACCATCATTGATGTCGACCAGAAGCCCAATAATGTCCTAGAAGATAATAAGATATGATAAGAGTTTATGGTTGTCCAATGCACTTCAAGCCTAGACATCGACCAAATGCCTAATAATGATCAAACGATGATGTGATAGGACATAATTTTACGGTCATCCACGACGCCTCAAGCCCAAAGAGGATTCAAGGCAACATTGTCGAATGGAACTAAAAAAAATCACTGTAGTAACGGAAGCATTCTAAATTGACCCTGCCAAGTGTCCAGTAGGAAAACGTCAACATCCAGAAGAAATAAATTACAACAAGCATATAATCTTCACGGAGGATGATCTAATCAGAATTAGGACTCCGCATCATTATTCTCTAGTAATCACGCTCAGAATTATAAACTGGGATGTGTATAAGTTACTAGTTGACCCGAGAAGATCCTTAGAGGTTATATACCTAGAGTTATTCAACCATATTAATATCAAGATAGAGGATTTAAAATAATCAACCATCCCCTTTATCGAATTTGTTGGGAAGATGATTATCCACTAGGAATGGTGATCCTACCTATCCTAACTATAAATATCTTGAAGTTGATTTAACTCCTTGTTATGGACATTAATTCTCCTTACAACACTTTCCTTAGAAGCGGATTAATACATGTTATGCAAGATGTCCCATCCACTTATCATCAGAAGCTCAAATGAATCATCTACCGAGGGATAATGTAGATTAGGAGAAACCAGGACTTTGCCCAACAATACTTTATCATCTATATCAGGCCCATATAGGATAAAAAATGGAGAAATAGATTGCCTCCGAGTTAACCACGGATCGAGACAAACTATCCAAATAGAAGTGTGGAAAATTGGGGGTATAAGAGACAGGGGTGGCCCTCGTGGACTGGGTCATGGAACCAGTGAAAGATGTAATGTTCGATAATTCACACCCAGAGAAGAAATTCTTGTTTGGTACTCACTCACGGACCAAGGAAGAAAATAATTGATTTCTTTACTAAAGGAAAATGAAGATGTATTTGCATGGAAGCCTTACGATATGCATAGGAACAATCCAAAATTCACGTGACATCGACTTCATGTGGACCCAACATACCCTCCGATCATGCAGAAGGCTCGTCGAATAGCCCAAAAAAGGGAAAAGGCCATAGAAGAGGAAGTGGAGAAACTTTTGAAGGCAACGGCCATTAAGGAGGATTAGTTACCTAAGTTGCTATCAAACCCAATAATACTAATGAAAAGTAATGAAAAATGGAGACTGTCCATTGACTTCACTGACCTCATCAAATCTTAACCCAAAGATAACTTTCCTTTGTCTAAATTTGATAATTAATCGATATCACAGCTAGCTACGAACGAATGAGTTTTTTGGATGCATACTTAGGGTAGCATTAAATTCCTCTATTCAACCCCAATCAAGATAAGACCTCGTTCATCACCACTCTCAGTATGTACTATTACAGAGTCATGTTATTTGTTCTTAAGAATGCAAGAACTACATATGAGCGATTGGTCACCAAAATGTTTAATGTAAAGCTAGGTGACACCATGGAAGTCCACATAGATGACATGCTTGTCAAAATAAAGTATAAAGTTGACCACCTACAAGGCTTGGTAAAGAGTTTTGATATTTTCAAACACTATAGAATGAAGCTCAACGTAACCATGTGCTCTTTCAAAGTCCAATACGATGACAAGTGAATCAAATTGTGTCAATCAATAATGTTCAGCCACTAAAAACACTTCGCAATATTCAAAAAATGTTGGCAACTCTCAAGTGTTTCATCTACAAATCTTTCAACACGTGTCGACCATTATTTCAGCTACTGAAGAAAGAAAAAGGCTTAACCTGGAATGAGTAACGCTCAAAGGCACTCGATGAAATCAAAACCTACCTGAGCCAACCATGTAACACCTAGTATTATTAAATTAATAAAGAATAAAAATTTTTGAAAAATTTGCATTACATAAAGTTTTCACATTGCAAGGTTCGATTAAAATAAACCCAAAACTATATAAATAATTCTTGGTGCGGACCTAACACTAAGAAAATGAATTTTAGATCGATTTGAGATGATTTCGGATCGATTTGGATGACTTGACAACATTAGTTTATTTTACGTTTTTAGCTATCAAGGTGTTTAATTTTATGTTATTAAAGGTAATAATTTTCTATCAAATGGAACCACTTTTCTCTATTATTTTGATTACCCTAGGAATGGGATGGACTACCCTATAGGGTTGGGAAAATTTAAAATGGGTTATAGGGTATTTAAGAGCGTGTAAAGAGGGCCACCAACCCTGCATTAGGGTGAATTCCTCCAATTATACATAGAGAAATTCTGCACTAAGGAAATATTCGGAATTGGTATTCACCCTATTTGGTTTGCTTAACTAAAAGTTCATTATCGTCTTAATATTCACACAAACTAGAATGCATTACCATATTCCATTTCTAAGTGTTTAAGAGTGTTATCTAAGAGGTTTATTCGATGTAAAAAATGGTTTTTGGAAGAACATAAATTTCAAATGCTTGGAATTTATTGGGAGTTTATTCATTACCTTTTTCAAAGTTATTTATCTTGTTAAGAGATAAGGGTTCTACACTAAACTGTCAAGTTAAAAGATAAAGCATGCTAGATATTTGTATATACGTATGATTTAAATGATTATTTATGCTTATTATCACTACGTATGAATATATGTTGAAGAATATATGATAAAAATATTTAAATCTAAAGACTGAAAGAAAGTTAAATTTCAGAATGCTTAGGTTAAATATTTCTTGAAACAATCATGTAAAACTTGTTGAAGAAATAATAGGATGCGTATATGGGGTTTATGGGTATACAACCTTACATTCACAAAATAAACTCATGTAAATGGGATAAATGGGTTAAATGTGTTGAAAGTACATAAATGAGAAATGCTAAAATTTTAGATTACTAATCACATAAGATGATATGATTTATGAGAACAAAGTTTGAGAAAATTGAGGGAAACAAAGTAAATGGGTGCTACGTATAAAAGAAGTACATCTACGGGTGTTCAAATGTCCAATATTAAAAAGTTAATGCTAAAGTAAAATAGGGAACAATGATAACAATGTAAAGCTATCAATTTGTAAGATAGTTCTTGAAATGTCAAAAGTTTGGCTTTTGGGCTAAATGCGTGTCTTTATGAAAAGTTTGGAATAAATAGTAATAGTTGCAAAAATGAGTATTGTTTTGGAAAATTGGTTTTAGGGGTAGAATATGAAATGATAAATGCAAAGTTATTGTTTTGAAAGGTAAATCTTATGAGAAGAGTGCGTGTCCGTTCAAAAAAGGAAGTTATTTAATTAAACCCAGTTTTTGTCAATTAAATCCTAAACATGCAACTATATGTGATTGAATAAGATGATAACATATGCAAGAACATTCAAACACATACATGTGAGGAAAAATCCCCTAAAGGGGCAAAACCATTTATTTTCACTATAATATTGTAACATACAATTTCGGATTACAATGAAAATACAGTGACACAGAGTTACCCGCAGGTGTCGGATCTGTAGTCAGGGGACGGAAGTTTCCCTTTCCAGGAGGGAAACAATGAAGAAGAAGAACGACCTTTTCCATAAGAGTACGAACTGACACACGGACGTGTTCTTGGGTTGCAAATTGAATCACAAAGGATTGGCATAATTGTGTGAATCAAAACATGAGTCTTGAGACTAAAAAAGGTGAAGACTTGAGGTATTTGGACTCTCAAATTCGTCTTTCACATTCTTATGAAACAGCTCCCCCGAAGTTGGTATTTATAGGGAAATACATGAAGAGATCCGCGATTTTAAAACTCTGAAATTCTATCCAGCGTACAAGGACCCCGAACCGGTTCGGGTACCCTACGAACTGGTTCGCCCCCCCGAATCGGTTCGGGCTGGGTTCGGGGACATCCGCTGGTCAAAAGTGGCTTTCAGCGCTTAGAAAAAATTCCAAGGAGATTCTTGGAAATATCTCCATTTTGAACAGGCCATAACTTGTTCACCGTAGCTCGGATTGAGGTGCCGTTTCTTCCAGTATATTTGTTGCGGCAAGATCTTCAACTTTCCAGTTGACCGCTCCTCCAGGAGGTGGCTGTAAAATTACCAACTTGCCCTTGAACTTCCCTATCAAGCCTTGTTGCACTGTTTTGACTTCTCTTGCGTACCACTTGCTTTACATGCCTAAAATCATAGATAGTGAAGTCTTTGAGGCAGTTGAGGGACACATGATGGAGATAATAAATGCTTGATTCCCAGAATTCGGATTGAGGACGTCGTATGCGATTGTGTAGAGACGTGCCAAATGTAACGGCGTACGACATAAATACATGAAACATTTCGGACATGATAAAAATGTCCTTACAAATCTCCCCCTATGTCTATGCCGGTACATACATAAAAAATCTGAATTATCGAATAACAAAATTGCCTATACAAATCTACCCTTCCATGAACCCAAAACTGGAAAGATAAAAATGAATAAGTCTTCATCGTTTGATCCTCAAATCTTCAATACATTCAAAGCTTTTCTCATCAGGGAGTGCAATTCAGAGATCATCAATGTAGTACCTACCCATATGAGAACAAGAAAATACCATGAGACATATCGAGTTTGAAATGAGCTAAACATATATACCAATTTAACATAGATCATTAAACTCCAAAAACTCAAATTCCAAAAACTCCCCCATAATATGATAATTCTTTCTCCCCCTTTTTATGATGTCCCCAAATAGACAGATATGGGAAGCAGAAATAGATGTACATGGAGAATGCCACAAGGTAATAAACTGCTATTTTTGAATTTTTCAAAATTTTTCAAACAAAGAATATATTCAAGGAAACACACCATGAATGATCACAAAAACAACCAAGTCGATGATAGCATAAATGAAGTGGAGTGATCAAATTCGATAGGAAAATCAATGCATACAAACATGACATATGTGCACGATGAATATTAGATACTCCTAACGAATGAACTAAAAATCTTCCTTTGGTGTAAAAAAATGGAAATATGAGACATTGAATCAATCAAATCAACAAATCAAAGCTAAAACTGATTTCCACACCAATAACGTCCAAAACGTTTTCATGCTTTTTCAGGACTTTCAAGGAAGTGCTAACCCGTTTGAATTCTCCAACCAAACTCCATTAGATTTATATTTTTAATAGAGGTAATCTAAATTCTCAAACTTTGGAGAATTGATGGTGAAACCTAGATGGCCCATATTTGGCATGAATTTCTTTTTATTCCCTTTCAATTTTTTCGGGCTCTTTAAACCTCTTTGGACCCCGGATAATAAAATTCCTCCATTTTAGGTCATTTTGAACGGTGGATTTTGCGCAAAGAAGAGATAATTACCTTTCGCGGCCCCTCCCCATTCGTAAACAAACACTCAGACTCATAAAAAATGGTTTTTACATGCATTCCAATCTTGTCAAGTTTAATTGCATATTGTACGTTGTATAGACAGAATTGAGATGAAAACACTTAAGCCAATATGTGATAGACAAGTGCAATAATTAAATATAGCCGTGCATGTGTGCAATAAAGGAGATAGGAGTCAAACATGTAGAAAGATATCACTAATCACATCTCAAAGACTCCAATCAATGCAAAGCACATGGATGAAATAATGTAGCGTCTCAAATCTCTATCAAACGGTCACATGGATAAATGAAATGAATTTGTGACTTGGCTATCTTAAATGTTCATCCATAAAAAGGTGCAAAAGAAATACAAAAATCTTTTTGGGCTTTTCTCAAAATTTTTATATACACGAACAAAAATCTTTTTTTGATTTTTTCAAAAGAATAAATAAATAGCTGTACAACAAAACAATGATACATATAAAACAAACTAGCAATAGGAAGAATATGATATGAACATGAAAAAGCATCCTATTCTAGACAAGGACCAACCCCTCAGTCAACGGTGCAAATCCCCAAAGACTTCCTAAGACTCTCAAATCTAAGGGCATCTAAAGGTTTCGTGAAAATGTCGCCTAACTAACGGTCGGTAGGAACAAAACTTAGCGATACGACTTTCTCCTCAACGACCTGACGTATAAGGTGCTCGTGTATCCTGATGTGCTTTATGCGCGAATGCTGGACTGGATTGCGGTATATGTGAATCGCATTCGTGTTATCACAGGAAATGGTCATGGTGTCCTGTGAAATCCCATAATCCTCCAACATTTTCTTCACCCACAGAGTTGCTTGCAATAACTCCCGATGACTATGTATTTAGCCTCCATAGTAGATCAATAGATGGAATTTTGCTTCTTTCTCAGCCAGGAGACAAGAGCAGAACCAAATAGAAACACCCACCAGAAGTGCTCCTACAACCATCTATATTTACGGCCCAATCGGCATCTGAATAGGCAGACAAACGGTCATCAGTATCAAAGGAATACCAAATACCGTATGAGAGAGTCCCACTCACGTATTTAATAATACGTTTTAGAGAAAATAAATGTGACTCTTTCGGGGATGCCTGATATCATGCACAGACTCCAACACTAAAGGCTATATCAGAACGACTTGCAGTCAAGTAGAGAAGACTACCTATCATACTCCGATACAAGATTTTCTCTACGTCCTTGCCTGAAGTGTCCTTACTAAGATTGGTAGTGGTACTCATAGGTGTACGTGCATGCTTAGCGGAGTCTAAACCAAATTTCTTCACTAGGTCTCTAACATACTTGGATTGGGAGATGAACATCCCATCCTCTAGCTGACGAACCTGGAGACCTAGGAAGAAAGTAAGCTCACCAACCATGCTCATCTCAAACTCACTTTTCATCTCCTCTTTAAAGTGATGAGCATGTTGAGGGCACGTGGATCCAAAGACTATGTCGTCCACATAGACCTGGGCAACCAAAATTGCACCGTCATCTCTCCTGACGAACAACGTCATATCAACTCCCCCTCTCTTGAAGCCATGGTCTAAGAGATAGGAAGTAAGCCTCTCGTACCAAGCACAGGGTGCTTGCTTAAAACCATAAAAGGCATTCCTGAGATAGTAGACGTGCTCCGGGTGCTGATGGTCTTCAAACCCTTTTGGTTGTTCCACGTAAACCTCCTCCTGTAGAATGCCATTCAGGAAGGCACTCTTGACATCCATCTGATATAACTTAAAGCGCAGATGACATGCGATGGCGAGTAATAAGCGGACAGACTCAAGCCTCATAACAGGAGAAAATCTCTCCCCAAAGTCTACACCCTCTATCTATATGTAGCCTTGAGCGACCAACCTAGCCTTATTTCTTATTATGGTACCATTTTCATCCATTTTATTCTTATAAATCCACCGGGTACCTATCACATAAGTCTCACTAGGTCGGGGGACTAGTTCCCAGACCTTATTCTTTTTAAACTGAAGCAACTCATCCTGCATAGCATATATCCAGGGTTCATCCTTGAGTACTTCTTTATGATTATTGGGCTCGACTTTGGACGTGTTGCAAAGATGGATAACAACGTTTTCTAACTGAGCACGAGTCTAGACCCCTAGAGTAGGATCACCAATAATGGCAGAAGGGTCATGACTCTTGCGAACACAAGAGGGTGTGTCCCCTAACACCGGAATAGGGTCCACAGGGTGTGTGAGAGGAACAGGTAAATCACTGTTAGAACAATCCTCATCCTCACACTGAAGGTTAGGATCAATAGATGTCGGAGGTTCGTCATCTTGCACGGTGACGTTTATTGACTCCATAACCTTAGACCTCTTCAGGTTAAAACCCCGGTACGCCCTACTATTCGATGAATAGCCTAACAATATTCCCTTGTCGCTTCGGGAGTCAAACTTTCCTAATTGCTCTCTATCCCATTGGGTGTAGCATTTACTCCCAAAAACACAGAAATATGCCAGGTTGGGCTTGTTGCCAGTCCGTAGCTCATAAGGTGTCTGAAGTGTGTGTGGTCGCAGATATACCCTATTCACCGTATGGCATGCAGTAGACACTTCTTGTTCCCAAAATCTCCTAAAAACTTTACGACCTAGAAGCATAGATCGAGCCATCTCCTGGATCGTTCTATTCTTTCTCTCAACAATCCCATTTTGCTGAGGAGTCTTCACAGCAGAAAACTCATGTTTGATCCCAAGGCTATCATAATAAAGATTTACTTTTTCTTACTTAAATTCAGTGCCGTTGTCACTACGTATCTTGTTAATAGTGACTCCGTGTTGATTTTGCAGGACACGGAACTTGGTCGTTAAAAACTCTACAGCATCGAATTTCTCTTTCAGAAAACCTACAATGGAGTATCTGGAGAAATCATTCACCATCACGAGGATATACCTCTTACCACCCAGACTCTCGGTACGAGTGAGACCCATAAGATCCATGTGTATAAGCTCAAGAACACGAGAGGTGGTAGTGGAATGCAACTTCCTATGAGGACTACGAATTTTTTTTCCCAACTGAGAGGGTCCACAAACCATCAAAGTTGGCCTTCCAAGAGATGGTAAACCACGTACTAGGTCCTTTTTAGCTAAGTGAGTGAGATCTCTAATATTTACGTGACCTAGATGTTGGTGCCACATATCCATAGGAGTGATCGTGGCGTTATTGCAGACAAGTGAGGAAGTAGGCTCAGTCCCATAACAATTATCCTCGGTCCTCACCCCTTGCATAAAAAGTTTATCGGCTTAATTGTAGACATTACACGCGTCCTGGTCAAACTTTAATGCAAAGTCAGTGTCGCACAACTGGCTAATGCTGAGAAGGTTTACTTTTAATCCTTTGACGTACAACACATTCTCTAACTTAGGAAATCCAGGTAACTCTACAGCACCTCATCCTACAATATTAGACTTGCTCCCATCTCCAAAGGTGACTCTGCCATCCTGATAATCCTCAAGAGATGTAAAAAATGAGGCATCACCTGTCATATGTTTGGAGCAACCACTGTCAAAATACCACTGTGATGTATTATGTGCTTTGAGAGAAACATGAACAAAAAAATCCTTTTTATCTTTCTTAGGTACCCAAGAAGTGGTGAACTTTTGTTTTCCTTTGTTGTTGTTGGTTTTTGCTGGAATGTGAGAAGCATTCACTAACGGCAAAGACATCTGTTGGAATTTTTCCATCAAACTCTGAGATGTGGCAGCTAAGAACTCAACTCGCTCTCTCAGACTAGAAAACTCATCAGTATGACGTGGTGGAGCAGTAGTACGTCGTGTCCGACCCATGCTATAGCAAAAATCCCTGAGGTGGCCTTTTCTTTTGCAATAAGTACAAAAGAACGCAGTCAAAGGCGGACCTTAGTTTTCTTTTCTTGATCGAACTATCCTTAGAGGATTTTGACGATGGCCATAAGGATTCGTAGTAAACTCAGGAACTGGTCCAGATGAAATTTGGGAGGTGGAGGCACCATCATAACCAATTCCCTGTCGATCACCAAAACCTAAAGTGGGGTCGAGGAGCATCTTTCCCATTTTCCCTGATCTATCCTCCATTTGTACCTTGACTTCTCGTGCTTTCTCAAGATCATGAGTCAGCTGGGCAACAAGGGCTTCAAGTTTCTTCCGAGTCTCCACGGAGGAATGGAGCTCACTCGTAAGACTATCCACTTGTTTAGTCAAGTCCCCTCTCTCTTTCTCAAAATTACCCTCTCTCTCTCTCTAAACAAACTCTCTTTCTCAACACAGGCAGATTCTCTCTCTCGCAGGGCGGTTCAGGTGGAGGACTCTCTCTCTCTCTCATTTTTCTTAAATCTTCTTCTAAGCCAGTGATCTTAAGAACTAACACTTTGTTACGCTTTTTAGTTTTAAATGACTCAAAATACAACTCAGCATAGGCGCGTTGAATATCACTCTCGCGTTCACTTGTGTCATCCTCCCCCTCACTTACATCGATCTCATTGCCGAGGTGTCCCTGTGAAGCATCATCCTCATCGTTGTGAGGAGAACTAGTAGTGCTCACATGACTAGCCATGAATGCGGTGAAGTTACAATCATGCGGTGACTCATATTCAGAATCCACCGACTTGACCTCACTATCGTCGCTAAGGGTAGCATTAAGGACAACTTTCCCTTTCTCTCTGTTAAGACGTGTGGCACACTCAAAGGCTCTATGACCCCTACCGTCTCACTCAAAGCATCTCTCACTTTATTTCTTAAGAGGATCTTTAAAAACTTTTTCATTTTTCTTTTCAAACTTATTTTTCTCAAATTTCCTTTTATCTTTAAAATTGCCATTTTTCTTAAATTTGAGAATCCTTTTGAAATTTTTTGCAAAAAGAGACAAATCATCTAAGTCAAAATCACAATCAGAATCTGACATGTCAGTCTCTTTCTTTCTAGATGACTCTACTCTCTTTCTAGCCGACCCCTCACTCTTTCTCTCTTGGGGATTAAGTGCAATTCCCTTATCTTTAGACTTAGCAGTTTTAGGAAACATATCAATTTCATATGTTTGCAAATCTCCTACAAGTTCTTACAATTTTAGCGTATTTAAATTACCCATAGAATTTTGCATAGTGACTTTAGGGACAAAACGCTTTGGCAAAGAACGAAGAATTTTTTTAACAACTCTAGCATTAAGAGTATGTTCGCCAAGATTAAAGCTAGTATTAACAATGTCAGAAAGCCTAGCATAGAAATCATCAAAACATTCAGTCTCATGTATGGTGATTGTTTCAAATTGAGTTGTCAAATTTTGCAATTTAGACTCTTTCACAGCATTAGCTCCTTCATGGGTGAGTTGTAACACATCCCATACCTCTTTTGACATGGTGCACGTCATTATGCATTTGAACTCATCAGGTGTGACAGACCCAGAAATAGCGCTCAGACCCTTAGAATTAAATGAAGACCATCTAAATTCGTCTTCAGTCCAAGAAGTGACAGGTTTTAAATTGATCACATTATCAACAGTGACGGAGGGAGGTGTCCACCCTCTTTCAACCAAAATCCAGACACGTTCATCAATGGCTTTTAATGCAGATCTCATACGGGCTTTCCAATATGCATAGTTTGTCCCTTAAAAAATAGGCATTTTATTATATAACTTCTCCATAATGAATGCACTCGTTTTCAAAAATCAATTTTTCATAAAATTGATATCTTAGAAAAATTTTGCAAAAAATTACACGGTAAAATTGTGTAACTGGCTCTGATACCAATTTGAGAAGAGTGCGCGTGCATTCAAATAAGGAAGTTATTTAATTAAACTCAGTTTTTGTCAATTAAATCCTAAACATGCAACTATATGTGATTGAATAAGATGATAACATATGCAAGAACATTCAAACACATACATGTGAGGAAAAATCCCCCAAAGGGGAAAAACCATTTATTTTCACTATAATATTGTAACATACAATTTCGGATTACAATGAAAATACAGTGACACAGAGTTACCCGCAAGTGTCGGATCTGTAGTCGGCGGATGGAAGTTTCCCTTTCCAGGAGGGAAGCAATGAAGAAGAAGAACGGTCTTCTCCACAAGAGTACGAACAGACACACGGATGTGTTCTTGGGTTACAAACTGATTAACAAAGGATTGACAGAATTGTGTGAATCAAATCATGAGTCTTGGGACTCAAAAAGGTGAAGACTTGAGGTATTTGGACTCTCAAATTCGTCTTTCAAAGTCTTATGAAACAGCTCACCCGAAGTTGGTATTTATAGGGAAATACATGAAGAGATCCACGATTTTAAAACTCTGAAATTCTATCCAGCGTACAGGGACCCCGAACCAGTTCGGGCTGGGTTCGGGGACATTCGCTGGTCAAAAGTGGCTTTTAGCACTTAGAAAAAAATTCCAAGGGGATTCTTGGAAATATCTCCATTTTCAATGGGCCATAACTTGTTCACTGTAGCTCGGATTGAGGTGCTGTTTCTTCCAATATCTTTGTTGGGGCAAGATCTTCAACTTTACAATTGACCGGTTCTTCGACCGGTGGCTGTAAAATTACCAACATTCCCTTGAACTTCCCTATCAAGCCTTGTTACACTGTTTTGACTTCTCTTGCATACCACTTGCTTTACGTGCCTAAAATCATGGAACATGAAGTCGTTGAGGCAGATGAGGGACACATGATGGAGATTATAAATGCTTAATTCTCGGAATTCGTATTGAGGCCGTCGTATGCGATCGTGTAGAGACGTGCCAAATGTAACGGCGTACGACATAAATACATGAAACATTTCGGACATGATAAAAATGTCCTTACATCTTATAATGACAAAATGAAATGTTTTAGTACAAAAGTGCCATTTCTAGTGAGATAAAGACTCAAGAATGAATTCACTAAACTAAAGGACTATAGTTAAAGAGCTAGATTTTATGTGAAAATGCAAGATTATAAGTGTGCATGAATAGTGAAAAGTACATTAAGGTGTATACAATGGGTGTTTAAACTCAAAGATTAAGTTTCACAAGAATTGGTAATTAATGTTGTTTTCAAAAGTTGAAATAATGAGTCTAACGTAAAATGAAAACGGACTTCTGATAAAGTACGAATCTTGAAAATAAAGTGTGTTGGGACTCATCTCGTCCCAGGTATTTGGCCTCATCTGCCAATAAAAGGAAATAAAGTAAAAATGGTTAAGAAAGAAAGAAATGAAGGGTTACAATGACGAAACAAGTAAATGACACTCGAAGGTAATCGAGAATTTTAAAGAGGGTCTGCAGCCCTAGGGTGCAACTTATTGCTTATATCGTGGAAGTCGGTGAAAGGTCCTATAACACTCGTGTATTGGTACCCGAATTAAGAAAGTGAAAATATGATTTTGAGCACGATGCTAATTATTTTAAAGGCAAGTTTGTGAAATAACTCGAAAAATGTGAAAGAAAATTAATGCTTAAATTAACAGAATATGGATAGTAAAGTAATAAAATTAAGTGTGAGTGCGGTTATCACCTGGGTTACATGATCATAATGCCAATTGCATGGTTGAGATACAACTTGCATGAGAACACTTAACCAAATGAAAGACGGTTTCATAATTTCGAAAATATATTGTATATGTATTTAGATATTCGTTTCTAAAATATACTATGTTAGTATTTCCCCTACTGGGAGTATTCCCATACCCCGCCATTTGCTCCCCCCCTACTTGTACTTCAGGCGAAGGAAATGGCAATGATAATGGTAAAGGAAATGAGATTTTTCAATGCAATTACGGATCTATGACATTTCATTTTAATTATGTAACTTATTTTTTAACAATGTTTTTTATCATTTGACTGTAACACAAGGACTTTAACTTTGGTCATAATAATACCGGTCCAATGCATATTTTAATGGCTATTTATTTCATGAAACTATTAAACTCTTTTATTTCAAGTGTTTCTATGAATTTCATAAGATGGACATTATCTCGTTAATTAAACTAAATATATTTTATGACAAAAATCCATAAAGCAAGTGTTTATTTCAAAAGGGGATTTTTTAAATAAAATAAAAGTATAAAAAGGGTTTTCGCTTTGATACTCGAAAATAGGACGTCACAACATGGTATCAGAGTATAGGTTATCTTAGTGTCGGAGTGTGCACTTGTCTTTAATTTTCATATAAAGGAAAACTTGTATATTTTATCTATGCTAAGGTATTAGGTCATTTTGGCTACATTGAGGGTAAGAGTAATAGTTGGTTAGTAGAACATGATTTAATCCTTTGATGTTTGGGTTCGAGTTTGAAAGATAATAGGTGAAATGAAAATGGGATATTAGAATAATTTATGTACATGAGTGAGGCATTAAGATGATGGGTTTCTCATGTTAAGTAATAACAAGTTAAGGTTATTGAAGAACATTCCATCAGTATTCGTGCATGAGATTAATAATGGTATTGAGTTTTGTTAGCGTTAAGGACATGTTTCACAATAGGATGATTCAGGTGGATCCTTGGAGATAAAGGATCTATATAGGGATATAACACGATAAGTGTGTTAGTCTAAAGATAAGTTTTAATAGTTAAAAAAGTATATGATAGTGTACAAATTTTAAATATTTAGAATGAGGTTAGGTATATGGCATAAGAATAAGAATGTAAGTTGTCTCTAGTCATTATAATCCGCAAGTGCTAAGGCTCTCCTTTTAATTGTAATATGTATCAAAAAACTATTGGTTTTGTTTCTTAGGTGGAATGATTGAGTTTCATCAGAGACATGATAAGTCACTTAATGGTGTTTAATGGTAAGGGAATTTAATTAAAGTCTAAAGTGGATTTTGAGATTTTGTCCTTTTCAAGATGAGAAGTTCATTCTTAATGAAAGTTCAATGAGGAGTTTAATTTGGTATAAATTATACCCTATTGTAGAGATTTTAGTATACAAAGGCAAGGTACGCATTACCCTAAGGGATTTTTTTTTGTCAAGACTTATTGAAAGGATTTCGAGCAATTTTAGTCATTAAAGGATAATTTTTAAAATTCTTGGTAGTGGAGTTCCAAATTTTAATAAACTTGAGGTACGGATGATCTCAACTTTTGTAAAAATCTTGGAGTAAAGACTTGTGTTTGGCAAAAATAATAAGGTTTTAACTTTTGAGTTTCCCTTATGTTAATGGGTAGAGTTTTGAACACCACACAATGGTTTGACATTTCCATTAGTGCCTTAGATTAGTGGGAAATAAATTAACAAGATCTATTACACACACATAAAATCTACTACTAATAGGCTAGTTGTAGTTATGGTAATATAACATCACAAGTTAAGACCTAAGAACGTGGTCAACGTACAAATTAAGTAAGTAGGGACTCATGTGTAGATTCACTTCTTTATATAGACTTTGAGATAGGTTGGGATGATTAATCTATGGATTGATTGATCGTAGTAGAAATTTTTGGAGAAAATTGTGTTACAATGATATTTGCGTGTATTGATTCCCAATGTAGTAAAGGTTGGTTAGTGTAAGATGGCACGCAACCTTGACAAAGGAAAAATGACAATAATCTTATGAAAGTAGTATCCTAAGTAGTTTAAGTGAATTCCAATATAGTACGAGTCAAATGTGATGCTCCTGAACAAGTATTAGTACCATCTTAGGATAATAATTCTAAGTTTAAGTATGAACTCTTGGGATTAGAAAGTTAAGACATGAAATAATCATGGGAGTTAGTGGAAAATTGTTAATATTTGTTTTGTTTTTTAGCGTGCCATGATCATTAAAGATAAATGAGTAGGTATGACCTCAGAGGAGGGAAGCATCATAGTGATTGGTGATAACATCCCCTTTCTTATAAAGCTTTTCATGTCATCGTTCAACTTAGGATGATGGCCTCAGTTAAAGATCTTGGTTCGATTAGGAAAATATCTCGTTCGTAGGTAAAGGAATTTAGTAATAATGATATACTTACATGGTCTCAGAGTGGATAAGACTAGGGTGAATAGTCTATACATTACATGTTTAAATAGTTCACAACATTGTCTTATGATAATAAAGAATTAGTACTATTTTATTGTCTACAAAAGATACCGTTGGCCCAATGTTAATTATTGAGTAGTACGTGAATAGTTGTGCATTAATGACTTGTTGATAGTCCGGGATGATAAGTTGTGGAATTATTAGAGTGTTTTATGATTTGAGTGGTATAGTAAGTTCTCATTACACATGGTTTATTAGTTAGGATTTTTTTTCCATTACAAAGAATTACTACCATTTTATTGTCTATAATGGTAAAGACAATGTTGGCCCACTGTTATTTATTGAATGGTACATTAATAGTTGTGCATTAAAGACTTGTTGATAGTCCTGGATGATACGTTGTGGAATTATTAGAGTGCTTTAAGATTTGTCAGGTATATTAAGTTCTCATTACACCTAGTTTATTAGTTGACTTGGGATTAATGACTTGCAACGTCTAGGTTGACGAGGCTATAATTAGTTGCTTTTAAGTCTTAGAGTGCTTTATTGTTGATGAATTCGTATTCGCACTAAATTATAAGTTTTCATCTTAGTGGGGTAAACAAATGATCATGAGTTCTAAATTAGGATATATAGTAATCATGATGGTCCATATTTTGAGTTTAATAGACAATTAAAAGCCCTTGAAGATTAATTTATTCATGACACGAGAAATTGTCAAGGATGTTATAGGTGTGTCGTAATTACATGGTCGTATGCCATAATGATGTAGGGAATTATTAACGTATGTTTAAATTCAGGGAAGGTCGAGGACTTAATAGATTTAACTATATAACACTTTGGAAGAATCTATGATATTTATCAGTGTAAATACATTAATTGAAGGGATTTTGAGAAATTTAAAACAAGTGCGATGTTATGGATAAATGTATGGGCATACCATTCATAAAGACGAAGTTAGATTATACTTTTTTAACAACATAATTAAATGATAAGCATTTAACTAAGAAAATATCCTATGGTCATACTATTTGATTATATTTTTGGGCATTGGATTCAAAAGGGTTTGTCATCATAACCTGAAAGGATAAACATTATAACATGCAAGAATTCACAAAATACTTATGAAGTGACCATTTGATTATAATACCTAGGAAGGGAGAAGTTCCATGGTTTGAAGAAAATAAAGGTACAGTTGTACATACAGGGAACCTCATGATGTTTAAGCCCGAGTCAAGCAAATTAAATTGCATAACTTAGTGTAAAAAAATATCTAATGAGGTTTAAAGATTCAATTGAGGATTCTGATGATTGTGTGCTCATTTCAGCTAAGTCTAGGCCTATAATATCTAATTTAGAAAGAAGAATAAGCCTAGGCTCTATAGGGTGTTATTTACTGACTGGTAAGTTGGGGTCTATGAAGGAAGTCATGGAATCCAGTCTATGATTCGAAAGTTTCCTTGATGAATAAATGGTAAAAAGGGATATTGTGCACCATCGCATGTAATGTAACTCAATTATAAGGTAAAAGGGAAATCATGAGTAGAGTTCAAGAAGTAAATTGACGGATTTTAAAAATAAATTGAGGTTGTTTGAATAAACTGACGAGCCTAGGCAAAGCATTATATAAGATAACGAGGTATGTATATCAAGGGTAACATGTCAACGAAGCTCGAGGAATAAAAATTTAATGTATGAATAGCTTCATGAGCTTCAGTATGGACTTCAAGGTAAGATGATGATGACTAAATATTCATATGTAAAGGAAATAGTAAATTCTAGCGTTAAAATTTCTTAAGGAGGGAAGGTTGTAACACCCAGTTTTGTTAAATCAATAAAGAGTCACCAGTTTTAAAAAATTCGCATTACGTAAAGTTTCACTTTGTAAACTTAGGATAAGATAAAATAAAAACTGTAAAAATAGTTATATGTGTGAACCGAAAACTAAAAAAACAAATTTCAGATTGATTCGAACTGATTTCAAATCGAACCGAACGACACAATAATTTATTTTATGTTTTTAGTTGTCAAGGCGTGTAAGTTTAAGATGTTAAATTTAACGATTTTCCATCAATTGGGACCACTTTTCTCTTAGAGTTTGACTACCCTAGGAATTGGGGTGGGGTGGGGGGGCTACCCTAAATTTTTATGATAATTTATTATGGGTTATAGGATCTGTAAGAGGATATAAATAGTGCCACCAATCCCATCTCCTCCATTTATACAGAGAGGAATTTACCATTAGGGCAAAATCTGAAATTTGTATTCTCTCTATATTTTTTATCCGCCAAAAGCTTCATTATCCTTGCTATAAGCACATAAACTAGAATGCATTCTCATATTTCATTTCTAAACATTGAAGAGTGTTGCGGAAGAGGGTTATTTAGTGTAGAAGAGAGTTTTTAGACGAACACAAATTTCAGAAATCTTGGAAATTGTTATGAGTTTATTCATTATCTTCTTCGAAGTTATTTACTTCTTAAGAGGTAGGGGATATACACTCTATTTTAAGTTTAAAAGTAAAGCATGCGAAATATATGCATATATGTATGATTAAATTAATTATTTATTCTTATTATCACTATATATGAATATATGTTGAAGAATATGTGATAAAAATGAATGAAAGCTAAAGATGGAAAGAAGGTCAAATTTCATATTGTTTAGGTTAATTATTTATTAATCAAAGCATATAAAACTTGTTGATTTCATGATAAATCTTATATTGAACTTGCTGTAGATATGCTAGGATGCATATATGGGTTTTATGGGTATAAAACCTTACATTCACAACAAAAACTCATGTTATTTAAATTAATGGATGAAATATGTTTAAATTATTAGAAACTAAGCCTTTGAACATGAAATGAGAAATGCTAATATTTCAAAATACTAATAACATAAAATGATACAATTTATGTGAACAATGTTTGAGAAACTTAAAGGAAACAAATAAATGGGTGTTAAGTGTAAAAGTATGGGTCAAATGTGCAATATTGAAAGGTTAGTGCCCAAAGTAAAACAAGAGAATAATGATAACAATGCAAAGTTATAAATTTATAAGGCAATTCTTGAAATGTCAAAAGTATGGTTTTTTGGGCCAAATGTACGATTTTATGAAAAGTTTTGACTACGTAGTAACATTTGCAAAAGTGAGTATTTTTATGGAAAATTTATTTTAAAGGAAGAATTTAAAATGATAAATGCAAAGTTAATGTTTTGAAAGGCAAAGTATTGAAATGAAAATGAAATGTTTTAGCACAAAAGTGTCATTTTTCGTGAAATATGGACTCGAGAATGATTTTGCCAAACTAAAGGACTCTAATTAAAAATCTAGATTTTATGCAGTGAAAAGTCATGTTTTGAAAATTAAAGATGAAAATGATTAATTTTGGCAAAGTGTATTAAAATTCAAGAATATAAGTGTGCATGAATAGTGAAAAGCATATTAATGTGTATAAAACGGGTATTTGAATTCAAAGATTCATTTTCACAGGAAATGGTAATTAAAGTTATTTTCAAAAAGATGAAATAACGAGTCTAAAGGAATGAAAACGTACTTTTGATAAACTATAAAAACTTGTAAATAAAGTGTTTTAGGACCTGCCTCGTCTCGGGTATTGGGCCTCATTGTCCAGTAAAAAGAAATAAAGGAAAAATGCTTATAAGCGGATAAGAAAGAACGAAATGAAAAAGGGTTACAGTGACGAAAAAAGTAAAAGACATTCGGAGGTAACCGAGAATTTTATGGAGGACCTAGAGCCCTAGGGTGCAGTTCAATGCTTAGACACAAGACCACTTACTAGGAGCATATTGAGTCACGGTGGAAGTCGATAAATGATTGTATAGCACTTGTGGATTGGTACCCCGATTAATAAAGTGAAAAGATGATTTTGATCATGACGTTTATTAATATAAAGGAAAGTTTGTGAAACATATTGGAAAATGTGAATGAACGTTAATGGTTAAATTAATGGGACAAGGGTCATAAACTAATAAATATTAAGTGTGAGTGGGCTCTTTCTCGGGGTTGCATGTTCATAATTTCAATTGCATGGCTATGATACAACTTTCATGAGAACACTTAATCAAATGAAACACGATTTAAAAATAGCTAACATAAATTTTATATGTTTGTAGATATTCATTTCTATATTATAACCTCTTAGTATTTTGCTTACTGGACGTACACTCATACCCCACCATTTGTCAAACACTTTAGGTATAGGAAACACCAACACAATTTATTTTTATAATCTGAGTAATTGCCAACACAATTAGCGCTCAAACACTATTTATTTTTATTATGTAATCAATTTTCGAACAATGGTTTTTATAATTTGACTGTAACACAAGGACTTTAAATTTGGTAATAATACTGGGAAATGTAGATTTTACTTTAATGGCTATTTATTTCATGAAACAGTAAAAATATTTTATTTCAAGTCTTCCTTTGGATTTTATAAGTCGAACATCATTTCATTAATCAAATTAAAGATATTTTACGATAAAACAGAATAAAGCAAGTGTTTAATTAAAAAAGGGACATTATTAAATGACATCAAAGATAAAAAGGTTTTCCACATTGGCACCCGAAAATGGGGCGTCACATACCACCTCCGCTCTTAATCCCAAATCTGAGGGATCCAGTTTACCTGTATGTTACGACATTCAATCATGTAGTGAGCTCGACCTTTATGTATAAGAATGAGGGGCATCAAGCTCCTATTTAATATGTAAAAAATATGCTCCTCGATGATGAGAAACTATACCTCCCACTTGGGATGTTAGCATGTTTCATGGTTATTGCTTCGCAAAAATTAACGCATTAGTTTGAAGCTCACTTAGTCATAGTCATCACCTATTTGCTGCTCAACGTAGTCCTCTGAAAAGCTGACCTATTTGTATGGATCTCTATATGTTTGGTGGATGTTGGAAGTTTAGATATCCACTATTAACTAATAACTGCAATAAAGGGCCAAGTAATGGAAGGCTACGTTGCCGAGTTCACAAGGGAAGAAAGGGCGAGTGACAAGGACTTCACCAACTAGCCAATCAACCAAGAGTTAGATCGATTAAAAAATTGGACTCTATATATAGACGAAGCCTATAATTTAAGATAGGGGGAGTGAGATTTATTATAATTTCTCCCTAAAATACTATGATCGAATATAGTATCAGATTTGTCTTCGAAGCGTCGAATAATGAAGCCGAATATAAAACCCTCATCGTCTCGTTACTTAAAGCCCCATATTTAGGCGCAAGTAATCTTGACATCCACTATGACTCAAGGTTGGTATACAATTAAGTATCAAGAGACTACAACACCAAAGTTGAGTGAATTTTATCATATCAGCATGTCGCCTGATAACTAATTGGCAGATTCGAGAAGGTCCACATTTAATAGTTTCCTCGTGGGAATAACAGTCATGTAGATGCCTTATCCCATTTGGGGTCAATAGTAGACTCTGATCTTAAAAGAACCATTGAGGTAGAGTTCTTTACCCAGACCAATATTATAAAACTAAAGGTCATCGAACAAGTCCTCACCGCTTAGAAAGATCCTAGCTGGATGGATTCGATCACAACTTATTTGCAGGAGGATATCTTATCACCCAATAAGAAACCAGCCCATCAGGTTAGGACAAAAGATACTCGATTCTACTTGTTACCTGATGCAAACTCTATAAGAGATCTTTCAAAGTTCCCTAAATAACCAAATGATACCGACCAAGTCCTATACGAGCATCATGACGGTATTTGTGGGAGCCACGTAAGGGGAAGATCTTTGTCTTTTGGGGAAATTAAAGAAGGATACTAGTGATCATACATGTAGAAGAATAAAGTCTCCTATGTCAGAAGATACAAGAAGTGTAAACACTTATCACTCATGCCTCACTAGTCATCTAGAGATTTAAAGACTTTAACTATACCTTGGATATTTTCTCAGTGATGTTTGTACATTCTGTGCCCACTACCTATGACACCAAAAAATAACAAGTATCTCCTGATCGACACATACCCATATATGATCAAATTAATCTGAAGGAACATCGTGACTCGTTTTGACGTTCCAAGAATGATCATTAACAATAATGGGATGCAATTGAAAGCAGCCCATTTTAAAGCTTCTGCGACAACACAAGCATCAAGAACTACTTTAACTCGATGGCCTATCCCCAAAGAAATGGCTAGGTTGAGTATTCCAACAAGACAATTCTCGATGGCATGAAAAAGAGGTTAACAAGATAAATGGTGCTTGGGTGGATGAGCTTCCACATGTACTATGCCCAAGAGGTCAACTGGGAAAACACCCTTTGCTTTAGCCTATGGGGTGGAAGCCATAATCCCTCTAAAATTGGCTTGTCAACTATGTAGATGACCTTTGCCAAGTAAGACTTGAGTGGAGAAATCATAAGGATCGAGATGGACCTATCCGAAGAATGAAGGTAACAATCCTTAATCAAATTAGCTTCCTACCAACAACATTTGGTGAAGCAATACAACATAGGCATCAATACAAGAAAGTTCCAAGTTGAAGGCTACGCCCTCATGAAACTACTCTGCAGCGCGAGGAGGTCATCAGATCGCAAATTAGGTCGTAATATGGAAGGAACGATCAAGATTATTAGAGATGGCCTCTATGGATTTTACCATTTGGAAACAATAATGGACAGGGAGATGCATAAGGCCTAGAATGCGATAAATCTTAGGAAGTTTTATTTCTAGAAAGTTTATTTCTCGAAATTTTATTTTATAGATTTATTTCAAGTTTTGAAGTTTCGTATCCCGGAATACTTTAAGTTCAACTAAAGCAAATTAGCTTCATAATTATTTCTAATGGCATATCAATTCCTTTTAAAAGTTATTAAAACATTCAACTAATTATGATCATCCACATGAGTGCCTTATTATTACACTTAAATCAAAATTTAAAGGTTACATGGTTTTGTTATGAAAATAAGAAATCATAAAAAAAAATCCCAGTCAAGCAAATGACCTAAGGGGGATCCCTAGGAATAAGCTCCCCGACTTTGGTCTAGTAAAAATCTTGAACGAGCTGGATGGCCCTACAACCAGGTGAATTTTTTCCAGAGTTTGGTCAAAACCTAAGGTTGTGTTAAGACACCATCTAACAGGTAAGACAAACAATAAAAACATGCTCGGCATAAAAGATGGGAATATAAAAACTGTGGAATTAATTGACAATTTTGTCGAGCATTCATTTTACAAAAGGTCTATAATAGCAAAGTTAAAAAAATGAGTATATACAGTATCAATGTAAATCATTCATCTCTAACGAGTTATCAACTCAAAAATTGTAACTCATCATCTATCATTAGGTTTAAGCCCAAACTAATCGTCACTATCGTATGCCAACAAGTAATCCTTCGCCAAGTGAAAGGGAACACAGTCAAGAGGAATACAAATTTCTCCACTTTAAAATGGAGGGTGAATATAAGTAAGTAACTCCGATTAGTACCAGTACCAAAGCTCGTAGTCTTTTAGAACCTTGATAATATCTAGGGCGTTCATCCAACTATGCTTATATGCCACCCACCTACCCTCATATAACTTAATGTAGGAATCAACCCATCCTTCATCATAACCAGAAGCCGAGACTACATGATCAACCCTCTTAGAGATATAGTTTAATTTCATTATGTTATGTACCATACTTTTCTTGATCATGCGAAAGCTCTCCTCGTCCTTGTCAAGCTTCTCCTTTAGTGAGTGTTTTTCATTTTTCAATAGTTCTGCAGTGTCACTAACATTCATAACCTCGATCATCAAACCAAAAACCAAACGTGCCTCCTCTTCAATGTCACTTGTCATCTTTTTTTGATCTTGCGAATAGAAACAAATGCACCTCTAGCTCAAGTGTTTTTATCCTGACCAAGTACTAGGCCAATATCATTAGTTTCCGAAAGAAATGCTTCTTTTACCAACCTGTCTTTAATCTATAAAAGCCAAAGGAAGATTCTCAGACATAAAATGAATGATGATTTTTATAAAAATGACATTATGTCATGAGAGGAATTCAAACTGTTAAATTAAAAACATATAGTATGGGGCATGCCCCTAAAACTAAGAAAAATCAAAGGTAGAATGCAAAGAGACCCAAGCTAAAACCTAACTAGATTGATTCTCTTTCATTTTAGCCTTTTTCTTGTCATTAACAAACTTTTCCTTGTCAGAATCCTCTTTGTCTTTGTTAGAATCCTACTTATTCTTATTTGCCAACTGTAGTTTCACCCTGTTCAGCAAATGTCTTACTTGAAATTACGATTATTTCCCCTTCCTATTGGACAGTCCATGATAATGCACGTTATATAGATAGAACTTAAGAGGGACGCACGTCCTTGTTAGTGTTGATTCTTAAACTTTATTAAAACTTGGCTTACAAATATAAGACAACTATTTTTTTTCCTGCTCGTCGGCATCCCTAAATCCCTGATCATAGGACTTCGCGTTGGATTTATTTAGTTGCTTGACCTCAGAGTTCATCTCGGCCATCTTGGTTTGGTTGGATAATTTTTCCTTATAACAGTTAGCCATGGATTCCTTAAAGGCCTCCTTAAACTTTCTAATATCCTGATTAATGTCATGAAAGGCCTTCACCTACTCATTCCTTATGTAAAAAATATCCATAAAGTTGACCATGAGCTTTATAAAAGAAAAGACAAGTTAGTGGATTATAAAAAATATTTGATAATTGACCGATAAATGTTTCAAACTTATGCAAGACAGTGCTTGAGCGGCATGAGAATACAGCTGGTCAAAAATTAACATTCAAACTTTCTCTTGATCAGCCTCGAGGATGTCCCCCTCACCAAAGGCGGATCCAAATCATCATGCAACAAAATAAATTTCCCATTCAGAGAGAATTCCACAATTCTAGTGGATGAAGTGGAAATATGAGTGTTTGACGGCTCAACCATTGCCTTCTTATGATCTCGGGTCTTATCTGGGGAATTCGATAAAGTGGCAAGGTCATAAGGTCCCTCGTCCTCTTTCTCTTTCCATATTAAGCTCTTGGGGAGAGAGGGAAGTGAAATCATCAACAAGTGAAGTAAGTTTCCTCTTTTGAGTAGTCCCTTTAATTATGAATTTGAAAGTAATGGTGTTTATGTCCACATGCTGAAATGAGATCGAGATGGATGCAATTGAGGATCCTTCACTGGAGGAAGGGACATAAATCTTAGGAACAAAGTTGACTGACATAGTTTTAAAGTTGGCCGCAGTGTTCTTATATTCAAGCAAAAATGATGTTGATCTCGGAGGTTCGACATCTGGGGTCAAAGTCCTCCTAATCTTCTAAACATTAATGAGCTCTTCCCAATTGAAATGAGAAATAACAAGCTAATTTTTTTGTAATCTGGATGCCCAAAACAAATAAAAGAGTTAGCAACAAATCTCACAAACTCTCATTATAGTTCATCACCCTCATTAATGGGTGGATGTTGTTAATTCCTAGAAATAAATCCATGATCCTAATATCCTTTGTCAAATTCGAGAAGATTAACAACTAAAATCCTATTCACCTTCCTTGTCTTCAGGTTAAAGATGTTGTCATTGGTTTTTTACCACGAATAAAAAATCTAATTTTTGGTATCCATATTTGAGTACCATACAATTCATTTATAATTTGAACCCCCATTCATGATCCTCCATGTGTTTGGAGGCCATATAATTCATTGATAATGTGAACCCCATTAATGATCCATCATGTGTTTGGAAAACACGAAGAAGGAACCACTTTGAAAAACTCATAAAACTACATGAAGAGTTTATTGGGGGGAAAGGTTATATCCCCCAAACCACTGAGATAGTATGGATCCAGTGACTACCCTCAACATCGTAAAAATTAACAAGAATCGTGGAACACTTTATTCTCACCAAGTCTGGAATTAAATACCTCTTACTAAACTCCCCAACAGTTCTATCATTCACGACATTGACAATTTTTCTTAAGTCAGTAAGAAAAAGTGATGGAAATATTAGGAAAATCATATGATCATTGCAGAACAAAAATAAGAGAAAAGAAGACTTATAAATAAAGAAACGAATGAAGAAGACTCTAATGCCTTGAATAGATGAAGAAATGGAACAAAATGGTGGTTGAATTTTTTTTGAGATAACTCGGTTTTAATTCCAAGGAAACCCATCATTTCAAATGCAGCCCAAAAACTAGTTGTTAGGGATACCCCACCTTTTAGTCTTTTCACGAGCTTCTTACTAGCATACCCTCACTAAATCTGAGGAATTATAAGAACACCCTTCTAAGCACCAATGGGAAGAACGAAGCAAATTTTTATTTCCTAATTCTTCATAAGTGTGAGTGTACTTACACATCCCAGTATTGTGATTAACATATCTTAGCCGACCATGGTCATTTCTATCAGCGAGTAGACCCCTCCACCCCATTCAAAATACACATCTTTAGGGGCAATTGTGAGGGAATAATTTGAGCGTTCCTAATTAATATAAGCAAATGACATTTGTCCGTGCGTCAACGGATAGTCATTCATAATTTAGGATACTCAGAAGGAAAAATCTAATAAGCTAGAATCTCAGAGTTGATCAGTGTAGGGACATAATCTTGTAATTATTCACTGGAATTTAGGAAGTGTAAGAGTTGTCCTAGATAACATATGATATGTCGTACAACACTACATTGGCATGTCTACACACGATCATCCATGACGGTCACTATCTAAATCATTAGCATTGTACTCTTCATCATGCACCCATCATCTTCAAACGTACGACATTCTACTTCAACCAATCTCCACCACTCCACTATGTTAATGGTATAATTTAATTCTTAATTAGAGTTCTTAATGTCCTCAATAATTGTTGATACCAAAATTAATATGCTGATGTGGACGAATAATACGAAGACACGTGCCAATCTACGTGGCGCAATAGCAGCGAGGAAGATCATTTCCCGACCAACCATGCTCTTTTCCAAGCAACGAAAATACACCGAGGAACTCTATCACACCGAGTAACTCTAGAACACCGAGTAACTCTAGCACACCGAGGAACTCTAACTCACCGAGGTACTCTAATGTTCCGAGGAACTCCTGATCAGCGAACAGCTATGGCGGTCCGAGCTGCATCTCGGTCGTATCATTAATTGCCAGATAATCAACAGCTCAGATATTCATTGAATGCTTATATTCTTGGCACACACTCTGCATTAAATGTATTACCCTTTCACATATATGTCATTTAATGTATCGAACCTTTCATGTACAGCCTCAAGGCTATAAATACCATGTATCATCCTCATTCAAGGGGACCGGAATTTCTTGAGAGAACTTGTAATCAAGAATTCCAAAAACACTCAGCAATAACATAACAGTGGACGTAGGCTTTATTCCTAGCCGAACCACTTTAAAAATCTTTGTCTTATTTATTTATCTGTGATTGAAAAATTAGAGCGATCTAATTTTTTACATCAACAGATTGGCGCCATCTGTGGGAAACGACTGTTATTATCGTTTTTCATAAAAATCATTTATCACCAATGGCAGATAATCCAGAATCCAGTAATCAAAATGTTGGAAATACTGGAAATCTTCCAAATCCATCTGCATCCCCAGATCTGGCTGGAATTATGACGAATCTGGCTCAAGGACAAACCGCCATGCAAGAATCTATGAGGCAACTCATTCAAACTCTTCAGGGCGATGCACCTACCTATTCAGGGCAAAGGAGTGATCAAAGGCAATCGCAATCTAGACGTACTGGGTCATATCGCAATGAGGAGTCTAATGATTCTTCTTATCAACCTGGGCGAACTTCATCGATACGGGCTACGGATACAGATCAACGTATCACTCTTTCTCCGGAGAGAACTAGCGCTTTGGAAAGATTAAGCAGGGTGTCTCCTTTTAGTCGGTTAGGACCAAGGAGGAACATGAGTCCACCTAGGGCTCCATCAAGAAGTTTTCGACCACCACCAGGTTTGAGAGAAGGATCTGCACAATCGCGACCAACTACTCGTCGAGATAAATCTCAGGAAGCTACGTCAGAGCAATCAGTTGCTCGGACTAAGCGGCCCGAGGAAGGGAATGAAGCATGGAAAGGTTCCATTCAACGGTTGGAGGATAGACTGGGAGAAACCCCTTACAGAGAACTTTTGTTCAAGGAACACCTTTTGTGCAAGCCATTGTGGATTTCCCTACACCGTCGAAATTCAAAGCACCCGTAGTGACCCCCAAGTACGATGGAAAGACGGATCCCGTACTTCATATAGAACAATACCAAGCTGCTGCAGATATCTACGCTGTCCCCGACGAGATGAGGTGTAGAGCATTCTCGGGAACTCTTACCGGATCTGCACATATATGGTACAATAATCTTCCTCGGGGTAAGATTTCAACTTTTGTTCAGTTAGCCGAGTTGTTTATTGGCAATTTTTGTTTTGGAGCAAAGCCGGTAAAGCGAGTAGCACACTTGCTAAGTGTTAGACAAAAATCAGGTGAAAGTACTAGAGATTACATAACTCGTTTCAATAACGAGAAGTTGGAAGTCATAGATTATGAAGAAAAGACAGCAATCACTGCTCTGATGAGTGGTTTGCTGCCTAACAAGCTGTACTACACTTTGGCCAAAGATCCACCTAAAAATATGTCGGAGTTGATGGCAAAGGCGGCCAAAATCATGAATGCCGAGGAGGCTATGGCTGCGAAGAAGAATATGGATAAAGAAGTTAAAGTGGAGGTCGACAATTCTAAGAAGAAAGATCAGAAAGGTAATGGTGGTGACAAACATTCCAGGAATAACAGGATGAAGTTGGAAGTCCTAAATAAGTATGATAATTATACTCCATTGAAAATGGGTATTAATCATGTTTTGGAAGAAATCAAGAATAACGAGGAAATCAAGTGGCCAGAGAAACTGAAGACAAATCCCGACCTGAGGAATAAGGACAAATATTACGAGTTTCACAAAGATCATGGCCATATGACAAAAAATTATATAACCCTTCAGAACGAGATTGAAACACTCATCCGAAGAGGAAAATTATCAAAGTATGTAGATCGCAGAGGTGAAAGGAAGAATGGTGATAGAACTAGAGAGAGATCTAGATCTCCTCGTCGTGCAGAGGAGAAAAAGAGGAGGGACCATGAAGAGGATCCAGATGATGACCCCGATCTTCCCAAGAAACCAAGGAAACCTGAACGAGAGGTATTTTCCATACGTTTTGGGTCATTTGATTGTAATGTTATTACAGGAGGAGATGCAGGAGGAGGAGACCTTACTGCAGAAAGAAAAGCTTACCTCGGAGAGGCTCAAGCTTGTTCATACATTCAGCGAATAAACCTGGCCGAGGATGATCGTCCGAGGAAGGTAAACAAAGAGAAGCTAGTGATTGGTTTTTCAAAAAACGACCTGGCAGGTGTTCTTTACCCTCATGATGATCCTTTGGTGATCAAAATGAGGATGAAGGATGTGGTCATTTCAAGGGTGTTAGTAGACAATGGTAGTTTGGCAGACATCATGTACTATTCATGCTTTGATAGCCTGAATTTAAAATTATCTCAATTGGAACCTTATCACAGACCCCTTCTGGGTTTTGCTGGCGAGAAAGTTTTTCCACTTGGGACGATCAAGTTGGATATACTCATCGGAACTTGGCCTGCTTGTCGAACAGAAAGAATACATTTCTTTGTGATGGATAAGAATGTGCAGTCAGCCTATAACATCATCATGGGAAGAGTTGGATTGAAGAAATTCGAAGCAGTTCCATCTACAGTACATCAGTGTTTGAAATTCCCAACGAATTTTGGAGTAGGAATTATGAAAGGTGATCAAAAAGTAGCTCGGGAATGCTATTACTCGTCTGCCGAGTAAGAAGAACTTGAAGAATCAAGGAAAAAGACTACTACTTATCAAGTAGAGGAGGGCACAGAAATTGAAACTCTTGACCCTAGGGATGAATCTCAACTCGTAAAAGGGCAGGTTGTGGAATCCACAGAAATTGTTATCCTGGACGACGAACATCCTGAACGAGTAACTCAGATAGGATCATCGTTGGATGTTTCAATAAAACAGGAATTGATAACTTTCTTGAGAAACAGGAAGAATACTTTTGCTTGGAGTCATGAAGACATGCCAGGTATAGATCCAAATTTTTTATGTCACGAACTCAATGTGAATAAGGAGATCAAGCCTGTGAAGCAAAGAAGAAGAGTGTTTAGTCCCGAGAAGAACCAGGCCATACAAGAGGAGGTCGAGAAACTCCAGAAAGCCCAATTCATTGAAGATGTGAAATATCCAGATTGGTTGGCGAATGTGGTGATGGTAAAGAAAAAGAACAACAAATGGAGAATGTGTGTTGATTTTACTGATCTCAACAAGGCATGTCCAAAAGATCATTTTCCATTGCCCAGAATTGATCAACTAGTGGATGCTACCTCGGGACACGAGCTACTCAGCTTCATGGATGCTTATTCTGGCTACAACCAGATCAAAATGAAACCTGAAGACAGGGAAAGTACTTCTTTTATTACCCCAAGGGGAACTTATTGTTATAATGTTATGCCTTTTGGTTTAAAAAATGCAGGTGCAACATATCAGCTGTTGATGAACAAGGTTTTTACCGAACAAATCAGCCGCAATATGGAGGTCTATGTCGACGACATGCTCACCAAAAGCAAGAGAGCTGCAGATCATTTGATTGACTTGAGTCAAACTTTTGATCAACTGGATAAATACCAGATGAAGCTTAACCCGACGAAGTGTACCTTTGGAGTACGAGAAGGAATGTTCCTCGGATACATCGTCAACCAACGAGGTATTGAGGCAAATCCAGAAAAGATCAAGGCTCTTTTAGGGCTGCGATCTCCGACGACGAAGAAAGAAGTGCAGAGTCTTACCGGACGGGTTGCAGCACTCAACAGATTTGTATCCCGAGCAACTGATAAATGCCTCCCATTCTTCAAAACACTGCGAAAAAGTTTTGAGTGGACTGATGAATGTGAGAAAGCCTTTCAAGATTTGAAGAAGTATTTGGGAGCCCCACCATTGTTGTCTAGGCCAATAACTGGAGAGAAGCTGTACTTATATTTGGCAGTATCAGAAAATGCAGTTAGCTCGGCGTTGATCAGATTGGAGAATGGTGTCCAGAAGCCAATTTATTACACAAGCAAGGCCTTCCGAGGTGCGGAAATCAGATACCCAAAGCTGGAAAAATTGGCACTGGCATTAATTGAAGCAAGTAGAAGAATGAGGCCATACTTCCAGGCCCATACCATCATTGTGTATACCGACATGCCGTTAAGATAAGCCCTTCACAAGCCAGAAAAATCAGGAAGATTGATGTACTGGGCAATAGAGCTCGGTGAATATGATATTGTGTATGAACCCAGATCATCGTTGAAGGGGCAAGCCATGGCAGATTTTATAGCAGAGTTCACATACCCTGATACCCCCGAGGAGCAAAAGGTGCTTGCTGACCTACCTGTGGACGATACAGGATCAACAGACACAGATCCAGACCAACCAAGGTTGGTAAAAGGACTTGTGGATGTAGAAAAATCATCATATTCAAACCCCGAACAACTCCGGTTGGTAGAAGGGCGCGAACAAATGACCGACGAGGAACGAAGGATACCCGGGGATGATGAAAGAAAACAGATGATATTTCACCGAGGAACTCTAACAGATAAGAAATTTGAAGACGAGTTACATACATGGAGATTATATGTAGATGGATCATCTTGCACGGCTGGTTGTGGAGCAGGGATTGTTTTAAACTCTCCAGATGATATTGACGTGGAGTATGCCTTGAGATTCCAATTCAAAGCTTCCAATAATGAGGCTGAATATGAGGCTATGATAGCAGGTTTTCATTTGGCGAAAGTTATGGAGGCACGTCAAGTAATTGTTTTCAGTGATTCTCAATTGATTGTGAATCAAATGATGGGAATATATGCAGTGAAGGGAGAGTTAATGGTGAAGTACCATGCAAAAGTGATGGAGTTATTGACAGAATTTGATGCTATTCAATTGGTGAGGATACCGAGAATGGAGAATGCTAGAGCAGACGCATTGGCCCGACTAGCGTCAGCTACGCGCACCGAGCTGCGAAGAACAATACCAATTGAAGTATTAGAAATTCGGAGCATAGAAGAAGATCTGACAGTGAAGATTATTACCCTTGATTTAGGACCATCTTGGATGGATCCTATCAGAGCATACATTGAAGAAGGAGAATTGCCGGAGGACAAACTAACTGCCAAGAAATTGAAGTATAAAGTTGCTCGGTATGTGTTAACTAATGGTGTTTTGTATAGACGAGGAATTATGGCAGGTTTGCAGAGATGTGTGCATCCATCAGAAGTCAAAGAATTGATTGAAGAAATTCATGAAGGATCTTGTGGTGCTCATGTAGCAGGTCGGACACTTTTGCAAAGGGTAATGACACAGGGATACTACTGGCCGACGATGAGGGCTGATTGTATAGCCTATGCTAAGTAGTGTGACAAGTGCCAACGTTTTTCCTCCATCCGAAGAACTCCACAGGCATTGTTGACACCCATAACATCACCTTGGCCATTTGCCATGTGGGGAATTGATCTGGTTGGACCACTGCCGACGACCCGAGGAAGGTTCAAGTATCTCGTCGTGGCAGTAGACTATTTTACTAAGTGGGTGGAAGCTGAACCACTAATTGATATGACGTACGAGAAGGTGTATCAGTTCATATGGAGGAATATCATTTGTCGATATGGTCTCCCCCACGCTTTCATCACAGACCATGGAACGCAATTTGATAATGAAGAATTTGCTGCTTATTGTCATCAGTCGAACGTCTTGAAGTTTCATTCAGCACCAGGCCATCCCCAAAGCAATGGACAGACTGAGGTGACGAACAGAACATTACTAAATGGGTTAAAGAAGAGGTTAAGTGAGGCTAAAGCAAATTGGATTAATGAGCTACAGTCAGTTTTGTGGGCTTACCGAACAACTCCCCGAGCAGCAACAGGAGAATCACCATATATGCTGGCATTTGGAAGTGAGGCTGTGATACCTGCCGAGTTGGGCCTACCAACACACAGGGTGTTAAATTTCAATTCTCCGATCAGTGATTTGATGAGAAGACTGGATTTGGATATGCTCGAAGAAGTCAGAGAAGAGGCAGCCATTAGGAATGCTGCTTATCAACAACGAACAGCTCTGTTTTACAACAAAAGGGTAAAGAAATGTGATCTAAAAGAGGGGGATTATGTGCTAAAGAAGGTCATTCAGAAGCAGAATAAACTGGAAGCAAACTGGCATGGACCTTACCGAGTTACAGAGGTTGTTCGACCAGGAACTTACAGAATAGCAACTCTAGAAGGAGAGGAATTTAAGAACGCATGGAATGCTGAACACCTGCGCAAGTATTATCAGTGATGTCAAATGTAAAGCATTTCTTTCGTTATGAATAAAACGAGGATGTTTCGCCATTTTCTTTCTGGTTGAAAGTTTTTCGGGGAATACTAGTGTAATACACTACACAACAAAAGTGCTCTAAGGAGCCAACCTCCTTTGGTTAGGAGGACAGCTCTACGGAGCAAAAGTGCTATAAGTAGCCAACCTCCTTTGGTTAGGAGGACAGCTCTACGGAGCAAAAGTGCTATAAGTAGCCAACCTCCTTTGGTTAGGAGGACAGCTCTACGGAGCAAAAGTGCTATAAGTAGCCAACCTCCTTTGGTTAGGAGGACAGCTCTACGGAGCAAAAGTGCTATAAGTAGCCAACCTCCTTTGGTTAGGAGGACAGCTCTACGGAGCAAAAGTGCTATAAGTAGCCAACCTCCTTTGGTTAGGAGGACAGCTCTAAGGAGCCAAAAATATCCCTTTGGTTAAAAGGTGTACACCAGCTACACCAGCGTGATCAATTACGGTTGGTAAGATATAAATATACTCTCATATTACAACTTATGTTGGTCGGGAGATAATATTATTACAAAGAGTTCTTTGAAGAACAAAATATTCAAAAAATACACCAAGTATAGTTGGTCGGGGATAAAAACCCAATAACTGTAGTTGGTCGGCGAGGTCAAATTATTGATCTTTGTTGGTCGGACGCATTTTTATAATTGAACCAAGTATAGCTGGTCGGGGATAAAAAACCCATCAACTGTAATTGGTCGACAAACATTATTCAACCACCTTGGTTGGTTGGAAACAATTTGAACAATTTACATTCATTACTTTATTGATCAACCTTGATACTTGTAAATTTTTAAGTTGGTTGATAAATAGCACGATATTGCCATCCTTTTAAATACATAGATACATATGTACAAATATAAAGGTGTTTGATAAACACAAGACAATAGCAAAATTGGCAAATAGAAAATGAAATTCTTTCATTAAATTTAAGATTACAGGATACAAGAATGTACTAAATTGTTACATGGATATTACTATTCTATTGGTTTCTTGCCCTGGGCTTTAGAAACAGGTTCCTCGCCGGCAGGAGGGTCTTCTAGGCAAAGGGGAGAATTGATGAAATTAACATCTTTGAGCATTTTGACGTTCATAACAGAAGGTGTATCCAAAAGATGCTCAGGATGAGATAATTCAACTTGGGAATGAAGGCTATAATCACCAAGGTATTTTGAAATTAGGCTGCGAGGAATGGAACGAGCTGGGATCCATGCCATATCCAATTTGAAAGGTGGTACAGGCAGGTCTAATAATGATGGAGCATGATAGTCCCATACAAAATTCCCTTGCTCCAACTTTAACACACCCAGTGCATTTAACCATCCTTGCTTGTAACCTTCATTGTTGGCATGTTCAATACGAGCATCCAGGTGAACAAGGGCTTCATTGTATCCTGCCATCCAGAATTCCCTTGGCTGTTTATGGAATTGGAAGGTTAATCTATCCAATTGTTCATGAAGGCTTTTGGCAAAAAGATCCTTATTATGCAAGGCAGATTTCGTCGATGCAAGCTGATCTTCCAGAGACAGATTTTTATTGGACATTTCAGTCAGAGTACGGTCTTTTACTTTCAACTGGAATGCTTGAGTTTCCAGAGTAGACTGAGTGCGAGCCTCTTCAACATTTTGGCTGAGGATTCTTCCTCGCCCCCGAGAACCTCTTCCTCGTCCCCGAGCAGTTCCAGAAATGGAAGATCTTCTTAAGTCCTCCAGCTCTTGTCTTAGTTTGGCGTTTTCGACCTCTAAGAACGAGAAGCCTTCATCCGCAGTAGAAGATGAAGCAGCAGATTCATATTGAGCCAAGTTTTTCTGCAGATTATTATTTTCTTGTTCCAGGATCTCGGCAATCTGCCTACAAGCTTCAACTTCACCTTTTAGGGTTCTCTCCCTAACGTCGTACCCAGCAATGATCTTCTTATGGCCTGTTTCTGAAGAGAGCTGTTGGTATCTATTTTCATAATCCTTATGCAACGAAGCCATTGATTCGTTGTGTTGATTTTGAAGATCCTCTATGGAACCATGAAGCTCTTCAATCAACTCATAGTAAGCGACATTGTTGGCCACTGCTCGGTCAAGTAAAGCTTTCAAGTACTGATAAGCTTCAATTGCCTGCTCTGAGGCACCATGGCCAAGAATATCAGCAATTTCTGATGTACTAAGGATTGTATGACCAGCCTTATAGTATTGGTGACATTGTTGCATCAGCTCGGTATCATGTGAAGAGATCAATTCCATTCTAGCAACAAACTAAAGACGAGAAAAAGACAACAATCAACAAATATAAATCATCAACAACAGAGATGAGCAAAGATATATTTTATTAGATCATCAAAAAGTTACATTGTTCGATTACAAGGAAATATAGAAATGATACCGAATAACTTCACACCTTTTCCTTGTCCCCCAAGACTTTCTCGGGAGGCTGGGACGAGGAGCTCGGTTGCTCGGTGGGAACAACAGCTTGATCGGTAGGAATCTTCTCGGGAGGAGGAGGCATGGAAGAAACGTCCTCGGTGGCAGAGGGTTGAGAAGCAGAAATTTGATCACCCATAGCCATAGAAGACTCATCTGAGGCAGGCTCATCTTCTTCTTCTTCCACAATTGGTGGAGGAGGACCAGGGAGATGCTGTTGGAATAGCTCAGAATCGTCTTGGACCTTTAGCTCTTGCAGAGCAGCTACCCAGCCATCATGGAAGTATTTCAACTCCCCATATTGAACTTGGGATGTCATGGCAGCTATCCCTCTCTCCCATCCTTTCTCCCAACCAACACTGAAATGTTTCTTGATTGCAACTTTTCTCCTCGACTTCTCCGAGGAGAGCTTCACCTCCAATTCCTCTTTCTTAACCTTGATATCTCGCAGAGTAGATAATTCTTCCTCTGCCTTTTTCAACTTATCATCAGAATCCTGATGTTTAACCTCCAAAACTTTAACTTTCTCCTCCAAATTCTTGGAGGTTTCAGCCATCTTCATCTTATCAGCCTCAGCCACAGCCAACTTTTTCTCCCAAATAGTTTTCTCCTCGATGTACTGTTGGCGAGATTCCTTCACAGATTGGGCTAAACCCAACAAAGCATCGTTAACATCGGACGAGGAACTGGAAGCTTTAATAACTTGATCTTTCTTCACGATGGTATTGAAGCAGTTCACCAGCTGAAAGATAAGAAAAACAATAAAGTCAACACAAATACAAGAATTCAAAAAAAAGAAAGAAAGACCAAAGGTACGAGAAATTTACTGAAGAAAGATGACGAGCAGCTAGGGATGTCAGTGTATCCCTAGGAATTTTTTCATCAACCCCGAGAACCTCGGGTATAGCTGAGCTCATTGAAGAACTCGGAAGAATGATGTTTGTAACACTACTACCACCAGCGGGTAGAGAAGATGCAGTTCCAGCAAGATTAACTGAGGATAATTTCCTCAATCTCTTCAAAGGAGGGTCGCAGCATCAACCAAGGAAGAAGTCTTGGTCGGAGAGATTGTAATTACTTCCATGGGAGCTTTCTTCTTGCTCGGAGCCACTGGGGGCTTCTCGACAGCTTTTGAAGGCTCAATATCCACCTTCTTAGTCCCTTCTGGGACATCATTTCTTCTTTTCTTAGCCTTAGCAGCAGAGGAAGAATCATCAAATAGAGCAGGAGGAGCTCTCTTCTTGCCCATTTTATGACTTAAGGGGACGTGAGAATCTGATGAGGAGTCCTCTGGAGTTGATGCAGGCTCAACAGGACGAGCAGTATAAGAGGTCGTGTAGCTCTTATACTGCAGCAAATATGATGCAGACCTAATATGCTCGTCTGCAATTGTCTTATGCAAATTCCAGATAAGTTTTAAATGCTTGATATTCACTTCTGACTCTTTTGGAGTTTTTCTTTTGCTATCAACTGCAAATAAATACATGTTGAGATATCAGTCATACATTTTGTCAAACATGATGAAAGCATAATTTGATAAGTAAAATAAAATGAAAAATAAACCTATCCCATTGCCGTATGGGGGGCATCTGGGACCGTTGTATACTTCATTCCCAGATAAAGGCGCATGTTGCCAATTTTTTATGACCAACCCATGCTCAAAATAATCCCTATTTGAGTCGGGGAGATTAACTACAAGAGCCCTATTCAAATACCTAGTTTTTAAATAATAAATATTATCTAGAGTGGCCCATTTATAACAAAACATAATTTCAGGGATCCCAATACGAGTCCCATGAGTTAGGTTTAATTTGTGCACCCCATTAATTATTCTCCATGAATTGGGGGCTATTTTTGCAGGAACAAGATCAAAATATTGACAAAACTCAAGACATAATGGGTTTGGTGGAAAGGAAAAACCGCATTCAGCAACAAAAAGACTAGGGAACCAATGTCCCTCAGCCAATCGAAAGTAATCTAAAGGCTCAGAAAGAACCTCTAGGGTTACCCACGAAGGAATGGAAAAATCAGAACGGAATTTCTCAACAGATTCAATAACATAAACCATAATGAACAAAGGAAGAAGGAAGAAAATCTTACAGAAAGGAAGAAGGTCTGCTGACAACTAACGAAGGAAAAGACGAACGCACAAGAGGGAAGGAGAGAATAGAAAGCTTGCATGCAGAAGATTGGAAAACGTAGAGGACGGTATGGTTACCAAAGAAGTTTAAATACTTTGCATTGGGAAGCGGCGAAAGAAATGATTACCAAAAAGAAACTACTGAACTTCCGGCGGCTAAAAGGACAAAAATTGCACGAAGATCGAAGCGCTTATAAAAAAGGCGGAAAGCAGCGAAATAAGAAGGAAATTTGAATACAATGTTCCTGAAACCCAGGAAGATCATTTAATATTGCCATATACCGAGAAAGAATGTTACATACTCCTCAAAATTCGAAATATGAAACATTGGGGGCTTCTGTTGATACCAAAATTAATATGCTGATGTGGACGAATAATACGAAGACACGTGCCAATCTACGTGGCGCAATAGCAGCGAGGAAGATCATTTCCCGACCAACCATGCTCTTTTCCAAGCAACGAAAATACACCGAGGAACTCTATCACACCGAGGAACTCTATCACACCGAGGAACTCTAGCACACCGAGGAACTCTAACTCACCGAGGTACTCTAATGTTCCGAGGAACTCCTGATCAGCGAACAGCTATGGCGGTCCGAGCTGCATCTCGGTCGTATCATTAATTGCCAGATAATCAACAGCTCAGATATTCATTGAATGCTTATATTCTTGGCACGCACTCTGCATTAAATGTATTACCCTTTCACATGTATGTCATTTAATGTATCGAACCTTTCATGTACAGCCTCAAGGCTATAAATACCATGTATTATCCTCATTCAAGGGGACCGGAATTTCTTGAGAGAACTTGTAATCAAGAATTCCAAAAACACTCAGCAATAACATAACAGTGGACGTAGGCTTTATTCCTAGCCGAACCACTTTAAAAATCTTTGTCTTATTTATTTATCTGTGATTGAAAAATTAGAGCGATCAAATTTTTTACATCAACAATAATATTTAGGAGTTTTTTAATCGATTTTATAACTAATTGCATTTTATAAAAAAAATGGCTGGCATTTAAAAATACTGATTTTTGCTTAAGGTCATTCAAACAACTTGGATATGTCATTCTAATGACATGAAAATGTCATTTGAAAGGGTCGCTTGATCCCCTAATCTAATATGGATCAAACGACCTCACATTACTTTTATTTTTCGTATGTCATTTCTCAGGTCATTCGAAGGAGGATCTAACGACATCTCTATGTCGTCCTAATGACATGCACATGTCATTCGAATGACATGCCACCGCCTTGATTTACCTGCTCTCATTAGGTACTTTCGAAGACTTTTTAACTCCGCCTTTTGCATACCTACTTTAATTTAAGTCTTCATATTTTAAGACCAAAATCCCTTTTGATTCACTAAAACGCACCTATATATGTTTTTGAATCTTTGAGAAACCCTTATTTTGATATTACCCATTCTCGGAGTGATACTTGTGGAGAAGATAAGTTATCTCCATTACTAATTCTTGGAGTTCTTGCTGGAGCTCTTACTAAAGACGACAAACCGCAGCCTGTGGGTATTCGTCTGTCAAAAACGTTGTATTTCTCTATGTATATGTAAGTTAGGTTTACATACGATAGTGAAATAAAAAGGTTTTTCCCATTTCGGGGATTTTATCTAAAATTTCTTTTGTGATTATTGAATGGCATGCTAGATAGATTTATTTCATTTAATAATTTAGATTCATGTTTAGGGTTTAACTAAAATTGGTGATCAAACTGGAATTTAATTTAATAAGTTAAGACATTTAACCAAAGAGCACTCTCAAATTGGTATCATAGACATTTACAAAATTCTATCGTGTAATGTTTCCTCAAAAAATTTCCTCGATATCAATTTTCGGAAGAAAATGATTTTTGAACAAGCTAAGTTCAATAGACAACTTATATAATCGAATGCCAATTTTTTATGGTACAAACTATGCCTATTCAAAAACTTGCATGAAATAAACTTTAAAGGCTACTAATGAACATGTCTGGTTAGTTTATGAAAGAGGGTGGACTCCTCCCATTATCACCGTAGATATTGTGACCAATCTTACAGTTGTGTCTAACTGGACTGAGGATAAATTTAAATGAAGAACTTATAATTCATGTCGCCATAGTGCAATTTTCGGACTCATCTCACCTGACAAGTTCCAACGTATCATAAAGTGTACCACATCAAGAGTGGCATGGGATATATTGCAGCTTAAACGTAAGGGCATAAATGTTATTAAGGCATTTGAACTGGAAAATTTAACAACTCAGTTTGAAATTATAACCATGATAGAATTTGAATGTTTTAATGAGTTTTATGCAGATGTGTCAGATTTTGTTAATACTAGGCTTAATCTTGGTGCAAACATTCTTGACACAAGATTAGTTAAAAATATAATAAGATCATTGCCTGCCTGTTTTATCATGAAAGTCATTGTGCTTAATTATTTAAGAATTTTAAGAGCATTTAGGAGACCTTCAAACTTACGACATCGACATGTTTCCTAAAGCGGTTAAATCCAAAGAAAAAGGGATCGCACTTAAGGCCCAGTGTATAAAGAGTGAGGAGTTACCTAGGAAAAGAGAGGAGTCATAAAAAAAGAGAGAAACCTTCATTCGATTCTGAGGACGACTTTCATGTTAATGATTTATCCCTTTTTGCTAAGAAATTCAAGAAATTTCGCAAACTAAAAAGTAATAGCAATTTTAAAGATAAAAAGAGTTTTGAGAAAAATAAAAATGGGAAGAAATTTAAAAGGAATAAAAGAAAACCCCAAAGATAGAGGAAGAGAGGTTTTATGAGTGTGATTTGATATGTCACAAATCATATAAGTGCCCAATTAGGTCAAAATGTCGAGGCAAGGGAAAAGCCAACGTAAATGCCAACTTTAGTGACGAGATGAGGTCGAGTCGATGGATTCATGAGAAGAATCACGCATGAATGTAACTTCTCCACATGAATATATAGGCATGTGATTACTTCTAGTTCACCTCATGACGATGAGGAAGCTACTTCAGAACGACACCTCGACAGTGAAAATGATGTGAATGAGGATAAAGATACTGCAAGTGAGAGCAAGTGTGACCTAGAACGTGCCTACAATGAGTTATATGTCGAGTCATTTAAAATGAAAAGAACAAAGGTTAGAAACTAGGATCATTGTTCCATAGAAGGATTTAGGAGAGACGAGAGAGAGAGAGAGAGAGAGAGAGAGTCCTTCATTAGCTTGTGTTTGAGAGAGAGAGAGAATTTTTAGAGAGAGAGAGAGAGCTATTTTGAGAAAGTGAAACGAAACTTGGCAAAACAAGTGGCTAGTCTTATGAGTGAGCTCCTTGCATCCGTAGAGACTTGGAAGAAACTTGAAGCCCTTGTAGACCATCGTACTCATTATCTTGAGAGATATCGGGAGGTTAAGGTAATGATTGAGGATGGATCTGCAAAGATGGTAAAGATGATCCTCAACCGCATTTTAGGGTTTTGTGAGAGGCATGGAATAGGTTTCGACGATGCTCCCACATCATATGTCGCACTGGAACCGATCCCTGAATTCATTATGAATCCTTATGCCCCTCAACCAAAAGCCCAACGGAAAGTTCGTCTAAGAAAAACAAATCAAGGTTGGACTAAGACTGTTTATTTTTTCACTTATTGCAAGAGAAAAGGTCACCTTAGGGAGTTTTGCTATAGTTTAGGTCGGACTCGATGTATACATACTCCATCGCACCACTTTAGCGATTTTGCTAGCCTTAAAGAGTGGATTGAGTGTATTATCGCCACTTCTCACGGTTCAATGGAAGTGTTCCAACGGATGTGTTTGTCGTCAGTGGATACTTTTAATATTTTGAATAGACCCAACAACGATAAGGTTAAACAAAAAGTCACCACTACTTGGGTGCCTAAGCATGAAGAGTAAGGCCTTGTTGTCCATATAGCTATTAATGCTTACAATACTTCCCAGTCGTATTTTGACAATGGTTGCTCCATAAATATGACTGGTGACGTCTCATTAGTTTACTAACCTTGAGAATCGCAAGAATGATAAAATCACCTTCAGAGATGGGATTAAAAATATCATTACAGTACGTGGTACATTAGACATACCCAGTTTTCCTAAGCTATATAATACTTTATACGTCAAAGGTTTTAAATCAAACCTTCTAAGCATTATCTAGTTGTGCGACACAAACTTTGCTATGAAGTGTGAATGGAATGAGTGTAACGTTTATGATCAAGCCGATAAACTTCTATTGTAAGGGGTGAGGACAAAAGATAATTATTATGAGATTGTGCCCAAGTCCTCATTTGTGTGCAATAGTGCCATGATGTATTTTATGGATCTGTAGCATCAACATCTAGGTCATATTATTTTTAGATATTCAGAGCATTTGACGAAGAAAGACCGTGTATGTGGTTTTCTGTCACTTGGGAAGCCAACTTCCACGTTTATGTTCCTTGCCAGTAAGGAAAACAAGTTCGTAGTCCCCATCAAAAGTTGAATTCCAGTACCACTTCACGCGTGGTTGAGTTGATTCACATAGATCTTATGGGTCCTACTCACATTGAGAGTTTGAGTGGTATGAGGTATATTCTCGTAATGGTAGATTATTTCTGTCAATATTCAATAGTTGGTTTTTAGAGAGAGAAATTCGATGTTGTAGAGTTTCTTATGAACAAATGTCATGTCCTATAAGATCAACATGGTGTCACTATCAACAAAATGTGTAGTGACAACGACACATAATTTAAAGAAGCAAAGGTGGATCTCTAATGTGATAGCCTTAGAATTAAACATGCATCTTTTATCGTGAAAACTCCTCAATGAAATAGGATTATTGATTGGAAGAATAGGAAAATTTAGGAGATGGATAGATCTATGCTTCAAGGTCGTAGAGTTTTAGGAGGTCTTGGGCAGAGGAGTTGTCTACCACTTGCTACCTAGTATATAGGGAATAAGCCCAACCTTTCGTATTTTCGTGTCTTCGGGAGTAAATCCTACAGACTTAGTGATAAAGAGAAATTAGGAAAGTTCAACTCCGAGTGTGATAATGGAATTATGTTAGGATATTCATTGACAGGTTGAGCATATCAGATTTTTACCATAAGCAACTCTAAGGTTATGGAATCAATAAATGAAACTATTAAAGATGACGAGACATCGACATTTGTTAATTCTGACCATCTGTGTGAGGATGATGAATGCTCAAGTGATGATTCCATTATTCCTCACACAGCTAGGGTGGACCCTACTCCTGACTTAGGGGACACACCTGCTTGGGTTCACAAGAGTCATGATCCTTATGCTATTCTAGGAGATACCACTTTAGGGGTGAAGACTCAAGATCAACTAAAGAATATTATTAGATTTATGTTCTACACGTTCAAAGTTGGGCCCAAGAACATAAAAAAATCACTCAAAGATGAACACTCGGATATCCACTATGGAGGAAAAGTTTCTTCAATTTAGAAAGAATAATTTCTGGGAACTTGTCCTATGACCCAGTGGTAAGAATGTAATTATTACTAAGTGGATCTTCAAGAATAATATGGATGATAATAGTACCATTATACGTAATAATTCTAGGTTGGTCACTCAGGGATACACATACATTAAGGGTGTAGACTTTAAGGAGACATTTTCTCTTGTTGCAAGGATTGAGTTCGTCCACCTACTCCTCGCCATCACATGTCATCTATACTTCAAGTTATATCATATGGATGTCAAGAGTTTCTTTCTGAATGGAATTCTACAGGAGGAGGTTTACATGGAACAACCGAAAGGGTTTGAAGACCCTAAGCACCCTGTACACGTCTATTATTTGAGGAAATCCATGTATAGTTTGAAGCACGCATCCCGTTCTAGGTACGAGAGGATTAGTTCCTATCTCTTAGCTCGTGGCTTCAAGATAGGGGAGAAGATAATACATAACTTGTTATGAGAGGAGAATGTGTTATTTTGGTTGCCCAGGTCCATGTGGATGGCATAGTCTTTGGATTGACATATAAACAACTTTGAGTAGGAATTGAAGAGTGAGTTTGAAATAAGCATGGTTGGTGATCTCACATTCTTCCTTGGTCTCTAGTTTCCTCAACTAGAGGATGGGATGTTCATCTCCCAATGCAAGTATGCAAAAGATCTCGTGAAGAAGTTTGGTTGAGACTCCACTAAGGATTCTCGCACCCCCATGATTACCTCAATAAAGCTCAATAAGGACACTTCAAGTAAGGATATAAAGCAAATCTTATATCAAAGTATGATAGGTAGTCTCCTCTACTTGATTTCCAATCGTCCTGACATAACCTCTAATGTTTGAGTCTGTGAACGATATCAGACGTTCCCAAAAGATTCACACTTACAAGCCCGTAAACCTATTATAAAAAACGTTAATGGGACTCTATCATATGACATTTGGTATTAATTTGATACCGATGATCGTTTATCCCATATTTGGATATCGATTGGGCCGGGGATGCGATGAATGTAGGAGCACTTCGGGTGGGTGTTTCTATTTTGGTACTGCTCTTGTCTCAGGGATGAGCAAGAAGCATAAATCCATTTTTTTGTCCACTATGAAGGCCGAGGACATCGTTGCTAGGATTTATTGCACACAACTCTTGTGGATGAAGCATATGCTAGAGGATAATGTGATATCACATCACACCATGACTATTTCATGTGATAACACGAGCACGATACACATATCCCAAAAATCTACTCTAGCACTCGCCCACCAGTCACATTAGGATACACGAGAACTTTATTCGAGACCTAGTAGAGGAGAGGATCATATCCTTGAGCTTTGTGACCACCGATCGCCAGTTAGCCAATATATTCATGAAACTTTTAGATGTGCCTAGATTCGAGAGTCTTAGGAAGTCTTTAGGCATCTGCACAGTTGAGTAAGGTTTGGTTTCTGTGTCTAGTATATGATGGTATTTCACGTGCATATGCTTGGTTCCTATTGCTATACACTACCACTTGTATTATTTTTCCCTTTTTCATATTTTATAAAAATCCACAAAGATTTTATATTATTTTTAAAATAAGAAAAATACAAAAAGATTTTTGGTTTTTAAGAAAAGAGAAAAATACTAAAATATTTTTGGTTTTTATGAAAAATGAAAAAGACAAAAAGATTTTGTTTTTATAAATTTTTTGGAAAGACACAAAAATATTTTTATATTTTGTTTACACCTTTTGTGTATGGACATTTAGGATGGCCAATTCACCACATGATCCACATGATTATTTGGTAGTGTTTTGAGACACAACTTCATTTCTTCCATGTGGTTTGTAATGTTTGGAGTCCTTGAGATGTAATTAATGATTACTTTCTATTTGTTTAACTTAGTGTCTCATTTGATTAACACATGCACGGATTTAATTGATTTTTCTACTTGTCTATAACATAATGGTCAAAATATTTTCATCTCAATCCTTCCTTAAAATGAACCAAATGCGATAAAAATGAGTCAATGAAAGTAGTGCACGTAAGAACCATTTCCTATGAGAATTTAGTTAATATTGAAAAGATAATGAGCGAACACGGGAAAGGGCTACAAGAGGCAAGTGAACTCATCATGAAAGTCACCATTTGAAAAGAGCCCCATAAAAATTTAAGGCAATAAAAAGAAAAAAATGCCAAAATGAGGCCAATAAGAAATATCTTAAAAAGAGAATTTAGAACTTCAATAAAAATGCATTATTATTTGTGAGGGATTTTGGTTGGAAATTAACGGGTTTTCACGTCCTCACAAAGTCTCAAAAAAGCTTTAGATAATTTTAGAAGTTATTGGTGTCGAAATCATTTTAGACTTTCATTTGTCGATTAGATTGAGTTAATTTCATATAAATTCAACTTTTTACACCTAAGGACGATTTTAAGTTCATTTCTTAGGACTATGCAAAATTCATCTTGCATATATGATTATTAATGTTCAAGTTAATTTTCCTATCAAATTTGTTCACATCCCTAAATTTATGCTTTCATCGACTTGGTTCTCTTATTGTAAATTCATGGTGTGATTTTTGTTGTTTACTTTTTTGTGAGAAATTTATTGAAAAATTCAGAAAGACAAGGTGATTTATTTGTGACACATTCCATATTTATTTTTGTAAGGACCAAATTTTGAATTGAGTCTTAATGTAGTTTTGACTTATTATCGAGACAAAACATGTTTGAGTTATAGATAGTTTGTTACTGTCTAATCCCTCGAGTCTATGACATGTCAAAGATTAATTGAAGACATTGCGTCAAAGCTACAAGGAATTAATCATGTCGAAGTTTAGTTGGTGTGAATTTCCCGTCTTCGAGGTTTAAGTGCATTCCGAGATCACACAGGTACGAATGCATAATGTTAATGTAACTTGGAATTTTATTTTACAAAAATAAGGATGTTATTTTTCAAAGGAAAATATTTTAAAAAGTCGTTTAAATGTTGCACTTCGTTTTAATCAGACGAGGACGAATTAGGGTTGGATAAGAGTTGGTGTTTAGTAAAACTCTATTTTTCAAAATTGGATTCAAATCAGACTCTGATCATGACATTGTTCAAATGACAAAGGTTGTCGTTCAAACGATGCAGTATTTCGCTTGAACGAGACTCTACCACCGCCTTAAATTATGATAAATAGGCATGTTATGTTTCCTCGAGGTGTGTGCATCATGAAAAATAGTTTACGATCCAAAAACCTGTTTGCACATGTTTTCTAAATTTTTAAGGGCTTAAACACATCCTTAGAGTTTACAAATATCCGAGCTTTTCATTACGTTATCTTTATGTGATCTTTGCTGAATCAAGTGGAACTTGTTCAACCATGTTTGAACAACTTGTGATTTTTGGTTTTGCGGTGGAGAAGCGATGGACATCGTGTTCAATATCGTAGACGTATCAAGACGTATTGGTGGACACCGAGACATTCGTGGAGTCGAGTGTTGTGGACGAGTATCGCGGAAGTTTGAATTTCTACGTGGGCACTATTGAAGAATGATGGAAGATCAGAAGGAGTGTTAACACCCGTGGGGGTCGAGTCTGTGTGTAAGGCTAATCTTTCTTTATAAAATCATTATTCATAGTGATTGTCTGGCTTGGGCCGTCCGAGGTTTTTTCTCGATTTGGGTTTTTCCTCGTACATCCAGCATTGTGAGTATCTTTACTTAACTTTACTTGCTTTAATCACTAGATTCATGCTTAGGATTACTCAAGATAAAATTTGGTTAAGTTAATTTATGTCACAACTTGGTTTGAGAAAATTGATTTGTATTCATAATTAACTTGATTCCGCACAAGAAAAGATTTTTATTCAAAATGGGCCTACAAATTGGTATTAGAGCTATAAATACATTTTTATTATGTTTGATCCCTTTTGCTTATAAGGATGAATTTTTGGAAATTATGATAGTTTTCACACTCCTGTTTTTTATGGTACTAACTATGATTATTGAAAAATGTGTATGAAAATGATTTAAAATCCGTTGATGAGCATGTATGGTTAGCTGTTGAAAAAGGTTGGTCACCACATGTCACATGAAAGAGTGAGGTCACTAGTTTGAAACCCGTTAAGTCATGGATTGAGACTGAACATAGGCTTGCACGGTATAACTCTAGAGGTCTGCACGTTATTTTCTCACATGTCACACCTAAAGAGTATAATCGTATCATGACTTGTGAAGCTTGGGATACACTGGCATTCACTGACGAGGGTACGAACATAGTTAGGGCGTCTAAGTTGCAAATCCTCATTACACAGTTTGAGACGATTAAAATGTTAGAGAGTGAGACATTTGATGAGTTTTACTTTAGGTTATCCACTATTGTTAATACGTCGTTTAACCTAGGTGAGAAGATTCCGGATAACCGAGTGATTAAGAAAATTTTAAGATCGTTGCCGAGGAGGTTTGATGCTAAAGTGACTGTTATGAATTCCCTTGGTATATCTAACTCATCAAAACTAGAAGAGGTCGTAGGTGACTTACAAACCTTTGAACTCGATATGTTTACCTCCAATCAAGTGCCAAAGAAAGAAAAGGGCATTGCTTTGAAAGCCCTGAAGTAGGAAACTAAAGTTTCGAATGACGACACCGATTTCGACGTTAAAGATGTTGTATTGTTGGAAAGAAAGTTCATGAAGTTTCTTCAAATTCATAAGCAATCGAAAGATGCCAAAAAGTTTGAAAAATTAAAGAACAAGGGAGACTCCACTCCTAAGGATAGTAGTGAGAAACCTAAGAAAGATGAGTCTGATAGGTGTTTCGGGTGTGAGGGGTATGGTCACAAAGTCAAGGAGTGCCCCAGTGGACTTAAGAAAGAGGGCAAGCAACCAAATGCTTATAATGCCACCTTAAGTGATAGTGAACTAGAAGAGGTATAGGATTCCCCCATTAAGCGTAACTTTGTTGCGTTTATGGCATGTCATGTCAGTGATGAAGATATATCTTTCCAGGAGGATACTCATGTGCATGACACTTCTGAGGCTGTTGCGAGTGCTTTTCGAGAGGGTGAGGGTGATAAGAGCGAGGGTGAGGAGATCGATGTAGGAGAGTTGCAAGTTGAATTTCGATAGTTGTTTGAGGAGACAGTGAAGGTTAAAAAGGCAAACTCGAAATTGCAAGCTAAGTTCGAAGAGCGTACCGTAGAAAATAATTGTGTTTTGATTGAGGATCTTAGGGAATGGGATAAGAAGCTTAGAGAGAAGCTAGAGTACGTCGAGAAAGAGAGAGACACCTTTAGAGGTTTAATGGAGGCTTTGAAAAAGGAGGTTATAGAGTTTGAGGACTATAGGCGTCTACTCGAGTCTAGGATCACGGAGTTACATGAGAGTTTGAAAGACTCATCTAGAGTTAAGTTTGACTTGGAGGGTAGAAGTAATAAGTTGGATAGGAGGATAGGCACTGTCCAAATTAATAGAGATAGGGAAGGTATTTTCTTTGATGATCATATTATTCCCATCCCCCCCGCACGTGTGAGAGAGCCATGTAGGTCACTTTCTATACCATCTCTACACTTGCACATTTTGTGGTTGGAAAGGTCACCTTAGAAAGTTGTTCTATGACATTAGGAATGCTCCTCGAAAGTTTAGGAGGTTTCGAAAAGGTCCACATGAAGGTCACTTTCTATACCATGTCGTTTGAATGACATGGTAATGTCGTTCAAATGACATGCCACCTCTATATCCGTGTTTAGTTAAAATAAGACTTCTTGTTTCAACGACATTTATAACTTGATTTTATGTTCAAAACAATCCCTCGAAATTTGTAAAAATATTTTAACTCAAAAATAATAAAAATACGTTTTCACAAATTATATTTTAAATTCCCATTTTAAAAACATTCGAAAACCATTTTAAATCATCCATCATTTAAACAAGATTCTAAATCTCATAAATCACAAAGCATCCATACCCGAGTGACATAGATCTATCTGAATGTTAAAAATAAAATGTGGCATGATATTATCTTTAAAGCTTTAACCGCACATTCTTCAACTTGGAACGTCATGGGATTTGTGGGATCACAACTCAATAGCTAGCCTAGACTCAAACTGTTTTGTCTAAAATATTACAATCAAATTGACTCCATTGAAAATTTGTCTTTAAAAATATACCCCTTTGGATATTCCGGTACAACACCCAAAAAAAATGCCTAAGCCGGGCTGTCAAGCAGAAAAACCTATATCCTACCCATAAAACTAAAAATGAAAAAATACAGGACACATACAATAATCTGTAGGACCGACAAACATGAATATATCTGAATGTGATGCAGTTGAAATCTGTCGCTGATAATATCTACACACATGAGACAAATAAACATATACTCAAGTGAAGTATGAAGGAACAAATAAAATATATCGATAAAGCATAAAAAATACCCCCTACATCACATATCTCTTTCCGTTTTTGCTTGGAATAGACAAATTGTGCGACAAACCATCACATGAGTAACAAATCTAGCAGTAATGGAATATGATAAGAATGGCTAGATAGACAGTCTAAAATCAGCAGTAAACCAATATGGAGCATATAAGTGTCAAATGAATATCCAATCTCATAACAGAATAAATATGACTGCATAAATATAATATTCAAGCCCAACAATGAAAAGTACTAATAAACATATCCAAATGAGAAAAATACAAAGTGTATAAAAAATAAGTACATCATAAATGTGACTAAATAAATACATCAGTATATACAAAAGTCATCACAAACACAATGGAGTTATAAAAAAGTCTAAAAAATATCTAGACAGTAGTAGTATCAACATCATCATCATCAACAGCAACAGTAGCATCATCAGCATAATCAGGTCTCACCCCAGAGGATCCAGCACCACGGCTCTACTCACATTGGCACATCTCCTCAAAGTATGCCATCATCTAAGAATTTCTAAAAGCACGATCCTGGGAATTCACCTCAAAATGAGCTAAGAGAGTATCAATCAATTTAGCTTAAGCAAAAATTTATGCCTATATAGCAGACATATCATCCTCCCATGTCTATGCAGTAGTGTGTGTACTATCATGGGTGTCGAATGACAGAGGCTCAGTGTGGCAAGAGGGCTAAAAATTTCACCGAGCACCAGAAGAAGAGCCACCATTATGTGGAAATCTAGCCCTAGCCTCTTATTGTAAGTGTCTCTCTGAGCGTGTAATATTGAAAGCACCAATGAAAAAAATATAATTGATTAAAGGACCATCCTCAAGAATGGGGACACCAACTACCATAGTGAAGAGCTGTCCTACTAGTGGTGCGATCGGTGATGGGAATAGTGGACATCACCAAAAGCAGTAAGGCGGGAAGGTCAATGTACCACCCATGGGATACTGCGTACATAAAGTAAGACGATTTCAAATTCAATATGTGTATGGTTAATCCAAGGATAAACCATTGATGAAGTAAACCAATTAACGATGCGAAAAGCTAAATGAAGCTTGTAGTTATATAAAATGGTGCCTGCCTGAAGGACCTCCCAGAAATAGTGTCGGAGGACCTCCTCAGAAGAGGGACCATCAAGAAGAATAACTGGGAAGACAACATCAGGGACGCATGGAATCAAAAGCATAAACTTAATAAGGTCGGCAGTAATGATGACATAAACACCATAGATAAAGGCGTGAAGTCCTACCGACGTGCGAAGGGAACGAAATAAAAACTCACGGACAATGTCTAGGTAGACAATGTCATAGGCATTAAACATAAGCTCCCTGCCTCTCTCGACGACCCATCTAGGAACATCCTAAAGACAAAAGTCAGAGACCCAAAAAAATCTCTCTCTATAAAAACAACTCAAATATGCAGTCCAATAAGGCAGTAATGCTCTAACTATAAACGTAAATTGACTCTATTGGAAATTTGTCTCAAATTAAGGCAATTATAAGTAAATTAATTCTATTGAAAATTTTTCCATACACAAACTCTGGGTACCTCATCCATTTTTGTAGGATGAAAGAAGTAGCTGGACTAAGCCCTATTTACAATAGGAAGAGTTCGACCGAAAGTCCAGAGCCTCAAACACAGTTAGTTAGCAATAACCCCTGTTGTTCCTAAAATCTCTCATGAGATATTCTAGGGATAGTGGGCTAGCGTGGGAGTGCCCAGCACCCCCATTCTCCGAACTTTCACTGTATATACTATATCCCTGGCCCGGGGCAAAGGGTATGTAATTAGAAACTCTCCCCTAGAGAAAAGAGAAATACAAATAGAGAGCACCACCGTGGACGTAGGCAATTTACCGAATCACGTATATCTTGTGTTGTGTGTGATTTTGATTCTTCTAATTCGTGTTCTTTATTTTTTTAGTGATTGCATTTGCTTATAACTTTTGTTGAGGTTCATTATCACCGTAATTAGCATCGTCTGTGGTAAGGAACTGTTCTTCCTTTAAGAAAGCCTTCACCAATAAGAACTTAGATTGCATGATCACAACAGTAATGCCCCTCAAGCGGGGGATATCGAGGAGAAACTTAAACCTCGCAGGATTAGATTTGAAGTTTGACACTCAAACCCAAGGATTCGTCCAGAATGACAAGCCTCGAAAGAGATTCGGGGACCAGCTAGGTCTACATAAGTTTCTAGGATAATCGACGCTTATGAGGATAGTCTCTAAGAGCAGAAGGAGGATACTCATAAGCAGGAAGCCAAAACTACTCACCTCAAAAGGATACTAGAGAAAATGGAGAGAGAACTCCATCGCAACACGAGGCAACATCATTATCGAACTCCTAGCCCTCAGGCGAGCAGGTCTCGCAGTCGAGGAGGGAACGCAAGTCATGGATCTCAAAGGATTGAGGGACACATGTTAGATAACGACTTGTCCGAGCAATAAAAATCAGCTCGCCATTACAGAAGCCCAGGCCGAAGAAACGATGACATATAAAACTTGGTCCGGAGAGAGATGGATCAACACCCAGTATATCGGGGTCTCAGGTCGACTAGAGAGCTAGCCAGGCGAGCTCTCAATATGCAGATGATATCCCTTTTTACATGGGAAACATAGGAAGAGGAATCCCTTAAGAAGTTTGTAATGCCCAAGTTTAAGATCTAAAATGGGAAGACTGGTCATATCGACCATATCAGATAGTACAGATAGGCCATGACCCTTTGTAACCACAAGGACGCACTGATGTGCTAAATTTTCCCATCGATCTTGTGTGATATGGCCCAAAAATGGTTCAAAAAACTCCCCCACGGGTCCATTAGGAACTTTGAGTCCCTGGCAGAGCTCTTCATAGCTCTCTTCATTACCAGAAACTCCTATCCGAAGAGGATGGATTATTTATTGACGATGGAGAAAAAGCCCGAGGATAACCTCAAACACTACGCAAATAGGTATTGGGAGCTGTTCAATAAGGTCGAGGACGGCTCGGAGTAGGTTGCCATTGCATCTTTTAAGCTTGGCCTACCCAGCTTTGCCTTTTACACCAATCCCTCACTAAAAAGGACGCCACAACCTTTGACAATTTGATGGCTTATATTAAAAAATATGCCACAGTAGAAAATGTGACCCATCTCAGCGCAGGGGAAAATGATCATGCCAAGCTTGCTGACAAGGGAAGCGATAAGAATAAGTGTCAAGAGAAAGGGAGTAAAACTGAGGTCAAGAATGGATCTAAGAATGGAAGCAAGGGTGATGTTTCGAAGGCATTTCAACCAGTAAAAATAGTTTTCAGAGAACCGATCTATAAAATTCTAGAAAAAATCAAGGACGAACAGTTCATTAAGTGGCCCAAGAAAATGGCTAGCCTTCCAAGTGGAACTACGCACTGAGATGTGCTTTCCATAAAGAGGGCGGGCACAAAATCGAGCACTGCCAGGACCTCAAGTCTCACCTTAAAGAGTTATCTCAAGCTTGACACTTAAGCAAATTCATGGAGAAAAAGGAAGAGAAAGTTTCTTCCAATGGAGATCAATGGTCCGATAACGTGCTCGAGGAAGTCATCGACCATTAGTTTTTCATCATTCATGGGGTGTCCGACCTCAAACGGATTCAAGGAAATATGGCTTGGATGGAAGTGAAAAGTCTCACAGTAGTAATCCAAGCTTTTCAGATCGATCCAGCCAAGACGCAACCTGGGAAGCGTCGGCAAGCAAAAAATGTCGACTACAGTAAGAAAATTGTGTTCACAAATGAGGAACTGATGGGAGTAAAAACCCCACATCATGACGCACTGATCATCACACTCATGATAACTAATTACGACATCGACATGTTACTCATCGACTAAGGTAGCTCATCCAAAGTAATGTATCTCGACCTATTCAGGATGTTGAAACTAAGTGTCGCCGACCTAAAGGAAGCCACCGTTCCTCTAATTGGCTTCACTGGAAAAGTAACCATCCTCTTGGGAAAGATCGTCTTGACAGTAAGGTCAGGAAACTTCTCGAAAATGATCAAATTTCTCGTGGTCGATATTGATTCTCTCTACCAAGCGATCCTCGACAGAGGATGGCTGCAAGCGATGAAGGTCATCTCTTCTACCTACCATCAAAAGCTTAAATGTGTGACTGAACAAGGAGTGGTGGAGATCCATGGAGATCAGGCGATGGTGAGGAAGTTCTTTATATCCGCCATTCGTCCTAAACCAGAGAAGAAGGTTGAAGAAGTTAGAAGCAAGAACGAAAAGAAGGAGAGGCTAATGCCCTCCAAATAGTAACTATGATATGGGAGACCACGAGTGGAGGAGACCAGGCTCCTCCCCTCTAAAAGAGTCTTCAAGGACCTATAGGAAGTCACACCAAATAGCAGTTTGAATGAAAGAAAGTTCTTGATAAGAAACTGACTTATCGACCTTGAGAAGAGGGAGTTAGTCACCCTACTCCGGAGTAATTTCGATGACTTTGCATGGGAACCTTACGAGTTTCCAGGGATTGATCCTAACATCACATGTCATTGACCGAACGTTAACCCATATTTTAAACCACTAGCATAGAAAGATCGACGAACTGCTACGAAGAAAGCTAAGGGATTGGATAAGGTAGTAGAAAAACTATTGGACGTAGGATCCATACGGGAAGTCCAATTCCCCTAGCGGCTATCCAACCCACTGGTTGTCCCGAAGAGCAATGGAAAGGGGAGAGTCTGCATCGACTTCACCGATCTCAATAAAGCATGACCTAAAGACAGTTTCCCCCTCCCAAAGATCGATCAACTGGTAGATGCCACAATAGCACACGAAACGATGAGCTTTCTGGATACAAACTCTGGGTATCACCAGATCCTGTTACACAAGCCGGATCAAGACAAAACATCATTTATAACCACAGTTGGCTTATATTGCTATAAGGTTATTCCCTTTGAGCTGAAAAATGCAGATGCAACTTACCAGCGATTGGTCAAAAAAATGTTCAAAGACCAAATGGGAAACACTCTAGAGGTATACATCGATGACAAACACGTCAAGAGAAAGATCAAGGATGACCACCTCTCTGACCTATTAAGGACCTTTGAAATCCTCAGGAAGTAACGAATGAAGCTCAATGCGAGTAAGTGTTCCTTTGGTGTCCAGCCATGAAAATTCCTTGGGTACTTGGACAGTAAGAGAGGCATTGAATCCAACCCAAACCAAATTGATGCTATCAACAGGGTACACCCCCCCCCCCCCCAGAATGATAAAAGATGTGAAGAAGCTCATGGGAATGCTCTCTACTCTTAATTGGTTCATCTCAAAGTCTTCTGAAAGGTGTTGACTGTTCTTACAGTTGTTAAAGAAAATCAAGTTTGTGAACTGGAATGAAGATTGCTCGAGGGCATTGGAAGGGATCAAAGCTTACCTTAGCAAACCACCTTTGCTCCTAATCCCTCAAGAGAATGATTATCTATACCTTTACCTTGCAGTATCTAATCATGCTGTAATTTCTACACTAGTATGCGAAAAAATGGGGATCCAACACCGAGTCTATTACGTGAGCAAGACTCTCTTGGGCGCTAAACAACGATACCTACCACTAGAAAAGCTCGCATTTACGCTAGTGGTAGCTTCGAGAAAATTAAAACACTTTTTTGAAGCCCACTCCATCATTGTACTAAACCAGTTCTTAGGAAAGCAGACCTTTTAAGTAGACTATCCAAATTGTCGGTCGAGCTCGAATGATTTAACATTCAGTTCCAGCCAAGGACTACTATCAAAGGGAAGGTCCTCACTGATTTCATCGCTGAGTTTATAGGAGAGCAGCCTTATGACCAACCCCAGACTAGTGATTAGAATGAAGTTCCCCTAACATCAGGAGTTTGGAAACTATTCGTTGATGGAGCCTCCAATTCCAAAGGGGCATGAGTGGGCATCATGCTAGTTACCCACGAAGATGCCATTCTCGAACAAGGAATAAGGCTTGAATTTGAAGCCTCCAATAGCGAAGCAGAGTATGAGGCACTGATCGTGGGCCTACAAAAGGTGAAAATGCTCGGAGCAAAGTGACTCCAAGTTTTCGGCGACTCACAGTTGGTCCCCAACCAGATAAATAGCGATTTTAACGCAAGAGATGAGAGGATGGCTGCCTATCTCGCCATTGTGAAAGAATTGATGGCCAACTTTGAGCACATTAGTGTACATCAGTTTCTTAGAGGATGGAACAACCATGCTGATGCCCTAGTAGCCTTAATCTCAGCAATCAACTTTGACTTGAAGAGGACAATTGAAATTGATTTCCTTACCCAGCCATGTATCAACTAGATCAAAGAAATGCCAAGCGTAGAGCATGTTCTCTAGATCAAGACAAGCCCCAGTTGGATGGATCTCATAATAGATTATTTGAAGGATGGCATACTGCCAACAGACAAGAAGATCGCTCATCAGATAAGAGTCAAAGATGCTCGCTTTCACTTATCTCCTAAGGGATAGTTGTACAAGAAATCTTTCACTACCCTTATCTCTAGTGCTTTCATCCAAAGGACATTGAGAAAGTCCCACATGAACTCCATGAGGGAATCTATGGGAGTCATATTGGGGGTAGGCTGCTAGCTTTACAAGGAATGAAAGAAGGGTATTAGTGTCTGTACATGCAGAAAGACGTTGGAGTCTATGCTCAAAAGTGTAAAAAATGCCAATTTCACACACATATGATTCACCAGCCAGCCATCGACCTGAAGTCATTATTAGACCTTGGCCCTTCGCCCAATAGAGTATGGACATCGTGAGCCCTCTACCAACTACAGTAGGTAATCGCAAGTATTTGTTGGTCGCAACAGATTACTTCACCAAATGGATAGAGGCAGAACCACTGGAAAATATTAGAGACGCATACATGACAAGATTAATATAGAAGAATATCGTCACTCACTTTGGGATCCCTAGGACTATCATCACTGACAATGAAATGAAATTCGAGAGTGGCCACTTCCAGGGTTTTTACAGTAACTATGGGATCAGGCACTACTTTATCTCTTTGGTATACCCTCAGAGCAATGGAAAAGTTGGGGCTTCCAACAAAATAGTGATTGATGGATACAAAAGCATTTAGAGCGAGCCAAAGGAGCATGGGTAAACGAATACCCCACATCCTTTGGGCTTATCGAACCACCCCAAGGCGAGCAACTAGAGAGACACCATTCCCACTCACGTATGGGGTGGAGGCAATTATCCTTTTAGAAGCTGGCCTCCCTACCATGAGGTTCACTCTGATTGACCAAGGCCAGAATAATACATCATTACTCACTGAACTTGACTTAGATAAGGAACAAAGGGAGTTGGCTCTAGTGAAACTAGCAGTCTACCAGCAACAGCTAGAAAAGTCCCTTCGTTCCTCAACAGAGCATTCTAGGTTTAGCGGGTAATGCCTCATTATTATGGCCTTGGTCGATCAGGTATAATGCTAAGTTCAGGACGTAGGTCCAGGATTAGCCCTCAAGTACAATGCTACCAGCAACAGAGCATTCCAGGTTATGGACTATGTCCTGAGGAAAGTTCTTGGCAGCACTGTAAAACCATCGGATGAAAAGCTAGGACTGAACTGGGAGGGACCATTCAAGTTGATTAAAGAATACCTATAAGGAGCCGATCACTTAGAAATACTGTAGGGCAGGGAGATACCAAGAGCTTGAAATGCTGCCAGTTTAAAGAAATTCTACTTCTACTTCTAGTTTTCTTTTTTCTTTTTGAACTCAATAATGAATTTTCAATTCTTCCCTAATTAATAAGATTTGTTTGGCAGTGGCTTCTTATGAAGTGTTATTTTTTCTCAACTACATTATAATGTATTCACCCTTTCCAAGTTATAGTTTCTCCTCTCAACATACAAAACTAAAATCATGAAAAACTTATTATAGAAGAATTAGTAATGACTCTCCTCAGGCATTCATCAATTAACATGAATGACCTCCCATCTTGCCCCTGGAAATATATAAAGCCCTATAACGGACCCTTAGGCAACATGGCCAACCCAGGTTGGTCGCCAACATTGTCTGGCTCAAAAATCCTGCTCGGATAGAATGTCCGATACCAGGTGTATCCTCGCTATTGCCTCACTTAGGCCTAAGAAAGTGTAACGACACGCCCTAAAAGGTTAAGTAAGGAAGAATAGTACACTTAAATCATACTGGACTGGGGGATACTAACTCGACAACTAACTCTGCCTAAGTCTTATCTAGTCGGCTGGAACAACCCAAGATAACTGAACGAGTGGTTAACAGAGTAAGAAATAACACAAAACATGTTTAGTTGGCAAATCGCCCAAAACGTAAATATTTTATTACATTATTATATGTACAAAGAGTCACATATGCTATGTAATTCAAATCCTAATGAGGACTAGTTTGCTTGGCAAGGTAGTCAGCTACTCGCGCTCTTCGACCATCATCTCGGTGAGGGGTGAATTCCTCCTTGACTTTGTCTGAACTCGATTCCAAAAGTTTTCTTGGGATCGCATCTATAGGAACCCATCGATCATCCCTTATCAATGGGTTCGAAATCAAAGTTGAGGGAGAGATCTCATGCTTATCCCACTGAACATTGTTTTTGGGGACTTACAACTCCTTAAGGGCACTCAACCACCCTCTTATGAAGGATAACTCCTCAACCTCCTTCAACTTCATTGGAGCATCAGTCCAACCCTGGTCGTAGCCATCAACCCACACCTGCCGAGGACCTTTCTTGAACAAGTGCCTCAGTAGGGTAACATCTTTTTGATGCCCAATGGCTATCAGGTATGCCCTGCGAATATCGCCCCGTATTTTGGAAATATCCCTAGCTGAACCACTGTCATCAGGCCCAGCTCTTTGCCCAGTCGATGAAGAGGAACCACATAAAACTTGAGGGGCAATTCTTGGTACATTCTCTCTAAGGCGCGAGGCTTCCCTCCTTAAATAATCATTTTCCTGTTGAAGGATCTCTCCAACTTGATTTATCTCATAAGCATCCAGAATCTTAGCCTTCAGAGCATCTATTTCTTCTTAAAAAGAAGTGTCAACCTCCTACATCTCCTTAAGACTATCTTTCATCTTGGCAATAATATATGACTAGTCGTTATAGTCCTCGATCTAAGAGACTTGAAGATTTTTACAAAGGCACAATGAACTCGTTCGCTCACGTTGGTACCAAGAATTAGGCCTAGGCGAGAGGTAACATGAATATATTCCTCAAGATCGATAAGCTACAAATCATACAAAGCGTCGAGAATAAATAAACCAGTATATGAAAAAGAATAGAACTTTATTTCATTAAAACAAAAGTAGTTCAAGTACAACTGCATCAGTGAAAAAGAGAAACATAAAATATACAAGGGTCCCCTAAAAATACTAGTTGGCAACCTCAGCCTGCTTTGAGGATATTGCCTGTTTCCCCTTGTCCGTAGCAGTCCCACTTGCACCTCCCTCAGATGGGACATCCAACATTATCTAATCGATAGGAGCATCATCTACAGTAGTTGAAATGGCTGGACCACCTTTATTAGAAATAAGAGGAGGCACGCCATCTACAACAGGCTTCGGGCCAGGGTCTTTCTCATCGAAGAGAGGGGAGTCAACATCCACCTCAGTAGTGAGTAAAGACCTATCCTAACCTTTGTTGAAGTTGAAATAGCTAATGTAGCCGATTTGAGCCTCAATATTCTTGTATGTTATGAGCCAGACAGTATTGTAAGAGCTCTCCTTAATGGTGGAGGCCTCAGATTCCAACTTCTTCGTCTCCTCAATAAGCTCTTTATTCTCCTCGACCAGCACCAGCTTGCTCTTACAGACTAGGTCATAGGACTGCCTTAGCTCCTCCAGCTCCTTAGATGTTTCCTCTTTTGCTTTATTGGCTTTAACCAAGGGAAGATCAGAAGATTTTTTAGCAGCACTGGAAACCTTTAGGCTCCTCCAGCTTGTCACGGCTGTGATAAAGGACGGTGAAATCAGAAACAAACTATAAAAAAGTAAGAAAACGTTAGAAAATAAGGCATGGAAAGGGAAATTGTAAGAGTAGATAAGTACAAATAAACTTTCCTAGGCTAGCCCCTAACTCACCTTCAGGGCTAACTGGTCAGTCCCTATGTTTGATGACCTCTGACGGTCTACTGGCAAAACTATTCTCTCTAGCACTGTCGGAGCTAGCTGAGGAGAAAGAGAGACAGAATCCCCCTCATCCAAAGCATACACGGGCACCAAGGAGTGTCCCTTCTTCGTACTTGCTTATTCTCTCATCCTCGCTTCTTCTCTCTCCTTCTCCTTCTCCATCTCAACTCTACTCCTCTCTTCCTCGTTATCTCTCTCTCTCTCTCTCACCAATGCCTCCTCTTTCTTCTTCCTCTCCCTTTTGTGAGCCACGGTTTTGGAACCAGTGGAAGTATCCCCACTCCACGATTTATGTTTTTTCATCCTGTGAGCAAGGGTAACATTATCCTCATCATCATGCTAGATTAAATTCTTCCTGGGGGGAGCCATAGTCTCCTCTCTGGAACTATCTGAACACTTCGAACTCTCTGAATTCTCTTAACCCTCCTCCGAACTAGAAGATTCCTCACCACCCGAACTTTCCTCGCTAGAATCACCCTCAGCTCCACCTTTGTTAGCCCCTACACTGTCTTCACCAGAGCTACTCTCCCCCTCGTCTAATTAAATTTTCTCAGCGGGGACCTCTTCTAGGATATCGAGGTGAGGAATGCTATCAAAAGGTCGGGCGATGAAGCTAGTCCTGGTGTTCTTTTACTCTAAAAGTAACGCAACTGATCTCGAATGCTCACCGTCAGCCAAAGATTCCCTTATCTTCCAAGATTTTATTAGCTCAGCAGCTCGAATTTCGTAGAGTGCATGTTACAAGTTCTTCATCTTAACTAAAAAAGGAAAGGGGAGGATGTAAGAAATAAAGTACACTAATAGAGAATCAATGAGAAGAACAAGAAAAATATCTACCTATGTACTCTTCCCTATAAAAGGGAATCATAGGCCCTCGTACGTCGCCTCCCCGGTCTAGGGAGGGAACTGCCAGTTCCTGGCAATAAAGTTCTCATGCCAATAGTCCTTATGGGAATCAGGTAGATTATCTACCAATACCCTATTAGGACTCCTAGCTTTCAGATAGAGGAGACCAGAGCTAGTTCGAGAAAAGGTATAGCAATAATAGATTTCAGCAAGACCTAAATTGGTGCCATAAAGTTGATTGATTCGATGTACGCCGTTGACAATTTTCCAAACATTTTGAGAACTTTGGGCAGGGACTATGTAAGAATAACTAAAGTAGTGTAAAAATAAGCAATTGGGGGTAAATGTTAGACCCCCGTGAGACTACAGGAGAACATGAATCCAATGCCCGTCCTCAATGTCTCGAACATTGTGAGGAATAGGGGAACACTCAATGTCCACCCAGTTGGGGATGTTGTAAAACTCCCTAAACTCATCTATTTATCTATTACCAATTCTTGCCATAAATAAGCCCTAGCAGTGATAGAAAAGAAATTTCAAATTGAAAATAAAGGAGGAGAAGTTTGGAAGACTTACAAAATGAAAATCCGCTTAAGACAATGCGAGGCCACAAGCAACGAAGATGGAAAGACAAGGAAAATCTCGAAGACAAAGGGAGAGACTTGGAAGTGAAGAGACGCAGTAAGAAGCAAAAGATATCTTGAGAGTGCGAAACTTGTGAAGTGATGTCAGAAAATGGATCCTTCAAAACATTTTTAAACCCTCTCAATGATGGCGCAGGGAGAACGAAGTAGATGTTCCACCTAAATCTCTTAGAAAGAGATGTTTCGCTCCCCAAAGCATCACTCAATTCACAAAAATACCATTGGAGCTAGTATTTAAAATTATTGAGCCCAAAATTGTGACCCAAAATTTTTAGGGGCAATTGTGGGTACCTCGTCCATTTATGTAGGCCCAAAGAAGTAGCTGGACTAAGCCCTGTTTATAATAGGAAGAGTTCAGCCCAAACTCCGGAGCATCAAACACAGTTAGTTAGCAACAATACATCATGTTCCTAAATTCTCTCATGAGATATTCTAAGGATAGTGGGCTGACGTGGGATTTCCTAACACCCCCACTCTCCGAACTTTCACAATATATACTATATCGCTGGCATGGGGCAACGGGTATGTAATCAGAAACTCTCCCCTGGAGAAAAGAGAAATACAAACTGAGAGCACCATCGTGGACGTAGGCAATTTGCCGAACCATGTATATCTTTTGTCGTGTGTGATTGTGATTCTTCTAATTCGTGTTCTTTATTTTTCTGGTGATTGTATTTGCTTATAAATTGTGTTAAGATTTATTGTCACCACACAAACACACATAAAGAAAAATTTGATAAAGTCAGGGCATCAAACAAAATATATGTGAGAGAATGAAGGAGCCCGAGAGATAGTGGGGCGTCAGTGATCGAATTGTGTGGGGGGGGGGGGGGGGGAGAGCTTTTTTGGTTACCAAAGTGGGTTTTGTGGCCTCACTCTCTCGAATTTCTTTGGAAGAGATAAAACAGCGTGGTATGAAAAAATTGAACGCTTTTTTGGGAAGAGGCATAGTAAAATTTTAAGAAACCGATATGCTAAATATTTGGTCATTTTAAGGGGGAATTTATCAAGTATTTTAATCACTATTTTTAAAACTAAACATGATAAAAATATCGATATCGATATCTCATAAATCATAGTGTAAAATACATGAGTGTGATACTTATGTCATTGTAATCTAAAACAAGAAAAGTACTATTTTAAAACTGTGATAAATAGTCATTTTTCTTCTAGTGTTTCTAACATAACTTTTGAGCTTTAAACATGTGTTTGATTAGAAATCACACTAAATAATAGTCCCATTTTGTGTAATAGTTCTTGGAAGAATTGTCAACATCTCACCTATGAGGTGAAAATAATGAAAAGGTCTAATACCCTCCATCCCAAATTAATAATCGTTGTTGGAAAGTAAAATATTTTAAGAAAAGTTTTTACTTACCAAAAGGTCCCTTTTACCTTCTTAATAGACAATTGTTTTAGTATTCCCTTCATTTTGTACTCCAAGAAAGGAAAATTAACTTTTTATTAAAAATAAAAATAGTCCATATTTTATTTGTCCTCAATTAAAGGTTTTATTTAAAAAATGATTATTCACTATTTGGAATCGAGTAGTTCTCAATATTTTGGGTTTGGGTCAATTAATTTTTGTATTATTTGGTTGGGGCCCAAAACTGACGGAAATAATCAGTTGATCAGTTTGACCATTAGTTAACTGCTTTTTTTTCATAAAAAGGGCATTTTACCCCTGTCTTATGCACTATATATTTACATGTTCAATATATACAACTAATATTAAAAATACATTAATATAATAATTTATTTTAATACATTCAAATATATCCATATATATATATATACACACACACAAAAAAAAATCATTAATATTAAAACAAAAATTAATTAAAAATAATTTTCATAAATAAAAAATAATCTTTATACAGAAAAAGGTGTTTTAACATTTACAAAACAGTTTTTAATGTATTTTTATACAAAACAACCATTCAATGTTTTTTGTATAATATAATATTTCTTATTTAAAAACGTTATTGTAAATAAAAACATTAAAACACCGTTGTTTTATAAATAAAACATGTTTAATGATAAACTATTTTAAAAAACATTAGAAAATAGTTTTTGTATCTAAATGATTTTTTAAATTGTTTTTCATATCTAAAAGCAATTTTTTTTAAAAAGAACTACTTTTTTTTTTATAAAAACAATTTTTTTGTAAAAAATGTTTTGTTATAAAACTATTTTTTAAATAGAATGTATTTTATTGTATATATGTTTATGCATAATGTTTTTTTTATATAGAATGTTTTATTTATTAAAATTGTGTAAGTTAAAAAAAACTTTACTACATTGAAACTTTTTTGAAAAATATTGTTTTATACATATATAAGCCTACTTATAAAAAATCTTATTGTAGATAAAAATGTTAAAAAAAGTTTAAATTAGTTTGTTTTACAAAAATGTCATTAGTTTTAAAAATTGTTATTTTATACTTCTCTAGGGTTTGCCAGATTGTTTTTTTATAAATTATTTTAAAGGAGCTTAAATATATAAAGAAATAAAAATTATAAATGAATGCCCCCATCACCAAAGCGTACATACCAAGATCCAAAGAAGCAAAAAGAAACATAACGATAAAAAATAGAGTCTTATAACACGACTGTACTAAAATAAGCGAATAATCAAGATTGATTATTCCTTTTTGATTTTTGCACAAACTCTTGGGAGGTTAAATTTTCTCTCTTTTTTGGATTAATCCCATTCTTTCCTGGGATTAGTGTGTATTGATTCATTAATTTGTTTTATGTCGCTGATTTTTTAGGCAGTGTTGTAGGTACTGCCATTTAGGAAGAAGGTTTATCTTATTGATTTGATTTCACATCCCATATGTCATCATATGTGATACATACATGGCAAGCGATTTCAAAGAATTTTATGGGTTAAGAACATTTTTTTTAATTTTATTTTATAACTAATTTTTTTAAATAGAAACTGTTTTTTATAAGGTTAAAACATTATATATTAACTCTTATAAAAAAAATATAAACAAAAATGTTAAAAAATGTTTTTCATATGGGAAGAGATTTTTTCATAAAACAAACTGTTTTGTTATAAAACTTGTGAGTGCTGAAAAATTCACAATAACAAGATTCACGAAAGCAATCACAAAAAGAAGAAAGTAAATGAAATCACACACAACAATGATGTACGTGGTGTGGAAACTTGCCTACGTCCATGGAGAGGTTACTTGTTTTCTATTAAGTGTCTCAACGATTATAATATTTTCAGTCCCTTTGCCCCGATTCAGGGGCTACAATTTATACATATGTTTGTTACAGAGTTTGAGTTGTTTAAAAAACTCCATTATCTTACTTGGATTGGACATGAGGTGCTTGAGTATATCGATTGAGATTCTTGGCACCTGATATGACCATATCCGCGATTATCCTTCTCTAACTAAACTGCCCGTATAGGAGTTAAGCTATGATTTGGGCCAGACCAAATAACTCAAGTTATCTTGGTTGGCTACTTTCATTGGCTTGTAGAAAATGAGCTCCCACAATTTCCCCTGGAATCTTTGGGCTAATAACCATGGGAAAATAGATTTTAACTGGGTCGAAGGTCTATGTTCTCGTCATAGAGTCCATGATGGCATCAGTGTAAAAACAAGACTTTCAACAAGGGAACGTTTGTCTTAAGAAGGGAAATGGAGCGCCAAAATCTTCATAGGAAATCAAAACTCATCATTTGAGTGTTATGGTGATCTGTTGAGACTTACTCAAGTGTTTGTTCATTGCATGTGGTTTTTCGTGCACATAATCCATTCCTAAACTCTTCTCTTACATCAAAAGTCAAAGTTTCTCTCCTTCTGTTCTTTCTCAAAGCTTTGTTACCGCTTGTAAGTTATAGTCTCTGCCTCTTCTTTGGTTTTTCTTCTCTGTATTAGCTAGTTATTATAGTTAGGGTTAATTCTTTGCTTATTCAGTTGTGACGATGTTAGGTGGTAAATCTATTGAAGAATTTAGGTGTAAGTATAACAGTACTGAGTGGGTAAATATCGATTGTACCCCCTTCCCCATAATGTTCGTAGAATGGACGGGGCGCACTAAATTTAGACCTTGTTGATAATTGAAGGAGGTCTGGATTTTTACCCAAATGAGTTATTTCTTAGATTGTTTAGGTATTTCACCATTGTTCCTGCTTAATGTGCCCCCAATGTATGCAAGATAGTAAACGGTGTTCATAGGAAAATACTCTTTATGGATTAAGACTGGGGCTTGCCGAGATATGTTATTATTATGTATTCTCAAAAACCAAAGAGGGGTTATTGTATGTGAAAACCATAAAAGTTGAGCGAGTTCTGGTGGTAAATTTCTCGAATTACCACAAGGGCAACTGGGAAAATGGGTTTATTGCAAGGAACTGGTAGCATCCTCCACTGTTGGAAGGGGAAAGAACCATTTTCAGCTATGGTAAGGCCGAAATATGTCACTTCCTACTTTTTCTTTTCTGCTAACTTCTTGTAGATTCTTCCCATTTTTGTGGTTGATTTTTCTCTTCTTTATTATCACAGATTGTGCAAGGAACTAATAACATGATAGTACCGAGATCAGTACTGAAGAGCTCACGAAGGTTTGGAGTATAAATGAGAGATTGGCAGATGGTGAGCATTTTAGGTCAGCGACGTTTCTCTTAGAATACAAGAACACAAACACCATCTTTATTGCTCGTTGAGAGAGAGGAAGATAGAAGAGGAGTAGAAGTTGGAGGAGAAGTAAAAATAGTGGATGAAGAATAAAAATACATGGATCCTCTAGTCAAGAAGAGGAGGTTGAGGCTTCCCGATGACGATGATGACCATGCAGTCCTATCCAATAAGATCCCTGCTTTTAAGATTTTTTTGGAAAATTCTCCCAAGAGCAGTGGTACTGGTCCATCCGATTAGGGGATAGGGAAACAAGAGGAGAAAAAAAGAAGAGAGAAAAAGAAGATAGAGTGAGAGAGAGTGAGAGAGAGAGAGAGAGAGAGAGAGAGAGAGAGAGGGAGAAAGAAAGAAAGAAGAATAAAGAGAGAGAGAAAGTAGAGGCTAAGAGGTTATCCTTGTAGTATGCTGATGGTCTCACCGTCCCTAGTCTTGAGGGGGCTAGTGTGGGCGACACATCTTTTTTGGCTTCAAACCTTCTAGAGAGGGCAGTGATCACCGCTGATCTCGAGAGGTCTTCGAGGCTGGGGCCACCTTAACTCGCCCTCAAGACCACACAGAGGATGGCTCTGGTAAGTCTCTCTTACTTATTTCTTTTCTTTTCTATATCTCATTTTTCTTTTGATTCCTAATTATTCTATTTTCTCTACAGATGCTGTCTGATTTCACTACCCTTCTTGGCAATCATTCTAACAGCTTCAGAAGGTAGGAAGAGCTAAAGAATGCCTATAAGACAATAAGGCATCCTTTGCCAATGCTCACCAATCATAGTACCATGAAAAGAGTGACATGTCTAAGGCCTATGATGCTTTGGGGGATGCTTAGAAGGTGATTGTTGCTGAGAAGTTTGAGTTAGCGAGGGCTAACAAAGATCTGACTGGCAAGGTGGCCACTTTAGAGGGTGAACTCTCTCAAGCCAAGGATCACAGCTATCGTGAAGGTTTTTATAAAGTTTACAAGGATGCTGAATGCTAAATGGATTATGCTTATAAGGTTTCCTTTAAGAGGACATGGGGCTAGGATTTGAAGGCTACTGGAACTCTTGTAGGTTCTGAACTCTTTGGCCTTCATTCTAAAGGTCCTAACCCTTATATTGAAGAAGAATATGGAGAGGGCGACGAGCAAGATATTGGCAGCACCAAAATCATTCCTACTACGGTTAGCGGGAGTGTTGATGTTGTCTGAGAACAGCAGGTGGTCAATAAGGCTAAGACCAAATTTAAGGAAGACCAGGTGAAAGACAAGGGATCTTGTAGACTAGGAGTTCTTATTTTCCTTATACAATTTTAGTTTTTGTTGTCTCTAACCTTAATTTGTAAACTTTATGTACTGTCCAGTGGCCTTATTTTACTTTTATGTGATAATGAAATTTACCCCTAGGTTCATGTGTTCCTTTATTTGCATTTATGATAATGCTTGCTTCTGATTTGATATTTATTATTTATAGTAAACTGATTTAGATCTCTATATTTCTCCCAATTCTCATCTGGGGAAAATTCTTGGACATGATAGTAGCTTACAAGATCGCAAAGACTTAGTGAAAATTTATAATTCATTAAGATCTAGTAATGAACAATAAAAAAACCAAACTGAAGTGATCGCAAAGCTAAAGGATGACCTCCAGGAGATGGAGGATATAGGGGCCTCCGTTCAAGAGGAAATTGATTTCTTGAAGGCCTAGCTTCTGGCTAGGACTGAGGTCGATCAAGTGGAAGAGGTCCTACAGTTTGAAAATGATTCTCTGTGAAAGGACGTGGCGTGTTTGAAATCTTTTATAGGAGTATTAAAAGATAGTGTTAAGAAGCTGAGATACTCCTTTAAGGTAGGACCTAGGGAGGTATGGTGGAAGGTTATAATACTGGTCATGAAGATGCCTTGTAAAATTTATGGAGGCTGAAAGCATTACTTTTTCTTGAGGATGGCTGAGAGCTCTTAAAGAGGTGAGAATCCCAAAGGAATTTAAGCTTTGGTACAAGTACCAGGTCGAATTACTTGCCTATAGCCATAATCCTTTTTCGAAAGATAGTGAACGGATTCCGAACAATGTTATTCCTCCCCAACTCTTGGATAAGGATCTCGATGAAGACGTTGAAGAATTTTCTCTGAAGTTGGACGATGGTCAGAGGGTAGCTGTAGTAGAATATATTTCTCAACACCCTAGCTCCTCTTAGGCTTTTATTGATCTATTTTTGTTTTTGTCATTGTAACCTTGCATTCTTAATAAAGAATTTTATTATGTTTTGAACATTTGCTGACTAAACATATTTTTATTTTACATGTTTATAGGTTACTTAGCACTTTTATCGACCAAAATGATATTGACTGACCAATCGTAGGCATTAAGTAGGCTCATACTTAGTTTGAATTATTTTGGGATTTGGCAGCCAACTAAATGATGTTTAAGTGTTGGCATTCTTCCTTTTATATATTTGAATATTCTCACAGTCCAATGTGCCTAAGCAGTATCATTCCATTCACTTTACCTTTTAGGTCATTTCGTCACACTTCTTTAGGCCTAAGCAAGATGATGACGAGAATGTACCTAGTTATTAAGACATCCACTAGAGTAGGTTTTTTGTGACCAATAGATGTTTTCGACCAATTAAAGTTGGATTTAGTGCCTAAGGATCCCCAGTAGGGCTTTTATTATTGTCAGGGTAACATATGAGGCCTCTTGTGTTAACAACAAGGGTCTGAGGGTAATTCGAAGTGTTAGTATTTCACTTGCTAACCGTATTCGTTAAACATTCAAAGTATGCACAAATGAGATATCGTTGGAAGAGGTGAAAATTAATGAGATGAGATGGGTTAAGAAACCAATGTAAACTTTAAGAATAGATGGGCCAATACGACCTTTATTCAGTTCAAATTGTCTTATCTTATAACAAAAGCTGTAAAAAACTAAAAAATCTACTAATTAAAAATATAATGAAGAAGATATAAAATTAGAACTTCTTGAGATTGGTTGTGTTCCATGCTCTTGGTATCTCCCTTCCCTCCAGTGTTTCCAGATGATATGCTCCTTGGAAATCATCTCTGATCACTCTGAATTGTCCTTTCCAGTTTGGTCCCAGTTTTCCATCTAATGGTTTTACAACACTTTCGAGGACTTTTCGCAGGACATAGTCTCACTGCACCAAAATGCTAATTTTGTGACTGCCTTTTTGTGACTGCCAATAGGGGTGACAATTTGTCACTCCCGGGAGCAGTCACAAAATTATTTGTAACTCCAATTAGGGGTGCTAAAATCAATGGGAATAAAAAATTTGAGTCAATTAGTTTGTCACCACTAATGGGAGTCACAAATGTTACAATATAATTAATTTGTGACTCCTATAAGCTGTCACAAATTTATAACTATCATAAGAAGTCACAAATTTATCAGTAGGGCTACGATATGACTCTTACGAGCAATCATAAAATTATAACTGCTAAGAGGAGTCACAAACTTTGGTCTAATACTAAATGTGTGACTGTTAGAGGCATTTATAAATTTGGGCCCACTTTTAGCAGTCATAAATTTTGGCTTAATATGTGGTTTGTAACCGCTATTGGCAGTCACAAAATTTTTGACCCAACATTTATTTCCCTCTTCTCTCTCCTCTCTCTCTCTCTTTTCACACTCCCGCCCATCTCTCCTTCATCTATGTTGCGGTGTATTATGCTATTGGCTTAATACACATTGTTTTGTTGCGATGAAGTTTTGTTGTAGTGAAGTTTTTTGCTCGGTGAGTATATCTACACATTATTTTGTGTTCTGAACGTTTCTTCGTTAATAATTTCATATGCTTCATATGCTTCATTAAGTCAAAATCTGATTTGTTACAATGAATTTTATTTGTTTTAACCATTTCTAAATCTGATTTAGAAATCATTGATTTATGAGCCTTGCATTGTTTATTTGTTTTGTTGTGAGTATATCTACACATCACTTAACCGCTTTCATTTTTTTAATATTATCTTGCTTGGGAATATGTTAGAGTTTTTTCAATAATCATTTTATATTATTCATATTTATTTTATCTAAAAATTAATTAAATAATCATTGTTTTGTGTTCGGTGAAGTTTTGAAGTTTTGTGCTATGTCGGGTTTTCCTGTGAGTTTTAATGCAGTGATGGTGTTAATGCAATGATAGGCCAGAGATTATGTTCTAAATATCATCTCAAAATATTTTTTTTACTATTTTCAAAAAAATTGGTCCTTAATAGCTAAAAGTGGCCTCAAGCAGTTTCTCCATACAAGGAGAGGCTATATCCTAGTTCATCGCAATCATTTTAAAAATATTCACAATCATTTTTAAACTACCATCACAATCATTTTGTAAAAATATATACAATTAATGTCAACAAAGATATAATTAATTCATCGTCATCTCAAATCATAATAAAACTGACAATGTGTCATCATAAGTCATAACAAAATAAATTATTTCATTCACCATCAATACAACTAACATAAACTTCATTTAGTTTTATAATTTACTGAGTTTCTATTTGTTTCTATTGTAGAATTAATGGGGTTTCCACAATGTAAAGAGTGGATGGGTGAAAGTTGTAGAGTTGGGCAAGTATACATTAATGGGGTTAAAGACTTTGTGAATTATGGAACGAATAATCTTGAAACTGATATTATACCATGTCCGTGCAATTGTTACAAAAATGGTAAACGTTTGAAAGGGGTAGATGTAAAAGTACATTTATTTCATTGGGGTATGCAAGCTGACTACACATTTTGGCATTTCCATGGGGAGAGGGAATTTAAGTATATTCCACAAGAAATACTTGTCAATGAAACCGGTCACACAAATGGTGACCCATTAGTACATGCTAGGTTAAACAATCTCATAAATGATACGTATGAAGTGCGCGCAACACAAAAAAAGAAAGATAATAGATGGAATTATTTAGGCTGTGAGGATCATGTTCGCAAAGATACGTACCAAGTTAAGTATTATATATGGTTAAAAGTAGCAGCCGCAACACCATTATACCATAACTCCAACCCCGACCACACAATGTTATATTCCATGGTTGGGTTGCACAACTTAAAGAGCAAATTTGGCTTGTCGGGAAAAAGTGTGACGGTAATACTCCTCTGGGAAAAATATTTGCTCCCCAAAGAAAATACACTACCAGTTAATTATCCAATCATAAAGGGTGATTTAATAGGTTTGGGTATGAAATACAAATCAATTCATTGCTGCAAGTGTGTGTGCATTTTATACTATAAGGAGCACAAGGACAAACGGGCTTGTCCTATATGTAAGGAACCTAGATATGAAAAAAAGATGATGGTACATAATAAACATTTGTTGAAAGTAGATGCGCAAATACCTAAGAAGGTGTTAAAGTATTTCCCTTTAGGTCCTCGATTGAAGAGACTTTACACTATACCTTGGACAGTAGAGGCAATGACTTGGCATGGTCGAGCGAAGGTGGGTGAGAATCTCATGCGACATTGGAAGGATTCATCTATGTGGAAATATGAAAATCAGCGATACCCGGACTTTGCAAAATAAATAAGTAACGTTCTCCTCAGAATATCATCTGTTGGGTTTAACTCGTCTGGAAAATTGAGCACGGATAAGCGTATATGGCCAGTGTTTGCGGCACCTTTAAATTTTCCCCCATTGTTCTGCATGAGAAAGGAGTTTTAAATTTTGTCGTTGTTGATATCTGGTCCAAAAGCACCGGGTAGTGACGTTGATGTTTTCTTAGCGCCACTAATAGATGCATTGAATGAGTTATGGGTTGAAGGTGTGAGAGTGTTCGACTAGTAAAAAAAGAAGGAATTCATTTTGAGAGCTATGTTGTTATGAGAAATTCATGATTTTCCTGCTTATGGGACCTTATCTCGGTGCAATGTACATAGTTAACTAGGTTGTCCTATATGTGGAGAGGAGACTGAAGCCAGCTGGATTAAGAAAAGTGGTAAACTCTTTTATCATAGTCATCGGAGATTTCTGCCCCAAAGTCACAAATTCAGGTCAATACGAAGCAATTTTCTCCTAGCAGGCACCGAGATGCGCCAACCTCCACCAACACTTTCTGGTTTGGAAATTTAAGAAAGGTCATGAAAGACTGATCAAAAGTTGAGGGGGAAACACCCCATAATTTTGGCCCAAAAGCTTAAAAGAAAGGATGCTGATGTGAAAAAGACATGATCGAGGAGATCAATAATGTTTGATCTTCCATACTGGAAGGAACATCTTGTGCAACATGTGATAGACATAATGCACGCTGAGAAAAATATTATTGAACATCTCGTAAGCACATGCATTGGTGGTTCTCATTCCAAGGATGGAGAAAAAGCCCGTGAAGATCTTCATGATTTGAAGATTAAAAGATCATTATGGGTGAAATAATATCCAAACGCTGGAAAAAAGCATATGCCAGTTGCATCTTATACTTTGAGCATTGAAGGAAGAAATACGTTCTTAGAAACATTAAAAGGCTTGAAGGTCCCTTCCAATTTCTCATCCAACTTACGCAGGATTGTCTATGACGGAACAAAAGATTTGAAAAAGTGCAAGTCTCACGATTGGAATATGATAATGCAACTTGTCCAATAACAACACTATGCACGAACATAGTTACCCAAATATTAACATGAGACCGATAAAGCATTCACTTCAAATTCAAATGGAAAAAGAAAATGAAAAAATAAAGCATGAGTATACACAACACTAGAATTTTAGTAGTTATCTTGTTAACATAATAAAAGAAGCTAAAAGGCCTTATTACATTCATCAAAGGACAATTAAATATAAAACCTGTATGCGCTTCAACTGGTTCAAGGCATAGATAACAAATACCCACCACAAATGTCAATGTTCGACTGCAGAGTGTCACAAGGTCAGAGAAAAGCCTAACATCATAGTTTGCAATTTCCTATTCTTCAAAAGAAAAACCTTTTGGTCTACTGATTTCCTTATCTCGAGGAATATAATGTAACAACCCGTGTAATTTTGGGGTATTTTCAAAATATAGAGGAAAAGAAAGTTTTCTCAAACTTTTCAATCAGAAGACCTCTCCAAAATCACTCCCTTTCATATACAAACCATAGCCCCAAACTTATTCAAGATTTAAACCTTAAATTAGAAGGCTTATTTTGTGTTTTCTCGAGTTTGGGCTAGAACGAGATTTGATTATTTCGCGAGGAATGTGATGGCATGAATAGATTTTGAGGATAAAATTATGTGATGATTCATGTTGGTTCTTTTGGGTGGTTTAAGGTATGGGGTTTTACACAATATGCTCCTTAATCTCGCGAGTGTTATTCCCATTGTTTTCTTGTGATTATTGACTCATATTCAAATTGATAAATTCTTTAGGATCTGGAAATTTTTATTGGAATCTAATTTTGATTCATGTGGTATTATTATTTTGTTGAGCATGTTGTCATGAGATTTTAATATGGCACTGAGGTTGGACACCCGCCAAGACTCCTTTTCTGGATACTTGATAAAGTATGGCGCGGTATGGTGAGGCCTGGTGACTCTGATTAATGTGTTGTTGAGAAATTATATTGATAAAAATGCTTGTGAGATTTGCATTTGATTTGAATATTCGTATTCCTATTGTGACCTTTTATTCATCGTTAACTTTTTGTTGAGCATCTTACTGTCGTATTGTGTACTTCCCCATCTTTTCTTTTAGTGGAAGGTTAGCGCGAATTTTTGGGCGCTTTGGATTTGATTGGGATGATTTGTAGCGAGGATTATTTTGATTTGATTTGATTTGCATTTATTTTGATGTATAGAGCACTTGGAGATTTATTTGTTTTCGAAATAGTTAGATTGTTGTAATTATTTCGAGAGAATTGTTGTATTTAATTTGAAGATGAGATTAGTGGTTTCTTTTCGATTATGGGATTTAGATTCTCTATACCTTGTTATATTGTGGATTAGTTTTATCGACAGTAGCGCTCCGTTTGCTCTCCCCGGGCGGGCGGGGTGTTATATATAAAAGTAAACTACATTCCCTGCTTGAATGACAATATCAATCCAAATTCTCTCACTCACCTTCTCATCGAGATTACCTACTAATTGATATGAAATCCAAGTTAGAACAATACATCTTTTTTTGCAAATAGAACAACAAGGTTTTACCTGTAATCTTTTCCAATTAGAAACAAGAAATAGTATTGAGAATTTAAGACTTCTAAGAAAGGAAGAAAAAATGGATAAACAATCCACTAATATAAAAGCAAAGACAAAAATAAATGACTACAAATGTAGCACAATATGAAAAAAAATACATAACTGAAATCATCCTCAGACATAAATCAGAATCTCCCAGCACCATAAATTCCTAGCCTCAAACATCTAGCCCCCAAGCGGCACCCCATAGGACTCAGCAGCACCAAAGATTAGACATATATTATAATTTATATATGATAAGAATCACAAAAATATCGACTCTCAACGGTAAAAAAATGTACATGTGTGTGCAAGTGTATGTTGTTGAACCACATCTTGAGTAACCAGGTAGAAATAAACAAGTATACTAAAGATATATACTCTCTAATGTATACGACATAGGGGTTAAATTATGTATCGTATCGTGAATCGAAAACCTATGTATCGCGTATCTTTAGTGGGTTTACAAAGGAGTAATAATAATAATTTACATCAGTCTGTAGAGTATAGAGACGACAAAAAAAATTCTTGCGAATTTAAGGATGAAGTGAGACTTCTTAAACCTCCTCAAGATAAGTTTTTCTCTGATTTTCTCTCTTCATCTCTCTAACCTGATTTTAATACACCTTTGTTCCTTGAAAACCATCCACACAATTAGTACAGGGGTTGCATAGGTGACTATAATACAAATATGTAGAGTCCTGATAACCCTGACCCAAACCCCCTCCTTATGTGGAGGGCTTTGAACGTAGCAGTCCAATTAAAACAAGAGAATGAGGATCATGTTGCTATTCATGTTGTATCTAGAGAACCCATGTCTTAGTATACTTTTTTTTACCTCCAACTTAGTTTCACATTCATGTATATCATTTAAGGGGCAAAATTAGGCGTCCTCGAAAGATCTGGCCTTAGACATAAGACTGCAATTTGAGTAATTATGCTTACAGAGATGTGAGTTCATACTTCCATACAGATCAAAGCTATTGGTCTATGTACAAACCTCTGATATGAAGACCGATACATATATACAAATTTGGCTTGTCTTTAATGAAATAGATTTCCATTTGAGTTTCATCAATCTGATCTATATTCTACCTACTTCAGCTTTGGAATCTCATTATCTGGTATTTCTTTCGCGTAGGAGTCGTAATTTGATATGAAGTTTTGCCTTCCTCAAACAAATAATGAAATTCCAAAGATGATAGGCCTGGATATGGAAACCCCAAGAATATATTTGGATGATATTTAAAAGCTGAGTAAGGTGTCAATTAATTTAGAATTGCTGAATGATATGAGTTTATCCCCTAGGCCTAAAATTCATAATGTGGATCAGTCGATTAAATCACATTGGAAATAAGTGTGGGCATCATATAATGATTAATCAGGTTGTCTTTGAATAGAAATCACCTAGAGTGAGCAATGCCTAAAATGTGGTTGGTCTTCATTTCATGATGATCCTCTCTCTATCTTTGTTGTCTCTCTATATATGTATGCTCATATATAGCTTAAATGGCCCCTTGTACCTCTTTCTGCGCCCACAGTAATGCATAAAATTTGGGTATTATCTGCTTATTAATGGAAAATTTAGTATCTTCTGTTATCAAGAGAGGAACACATTTTATTTTTTCCTGGATTCTTTAATCTTTGTCATTGTTTGTACATGGTTGCTAATTTCATCTTATGTATGGTTAGATACACTACTCAGTAGAATCAATTAAATCCTTGATATTGTTTGTACATGGTTTCTAATTTATCATAAATCTGAATTTACATTATGGTGTAATGAATGAAAAGTGTGGGGCACAATTGCAAGCATTTTGACATTTATGTTGTGGCTGAATACTATATACATTAATCTGTATTATCAATTTTATTTTAACTAGAATTCATTTAACTAGAATGCCTAACTGGAATTTTTTGTTGCCTCAGAAAATATAGGTCCCAATTTTGATGTTGGTCAAATAGATGATCCTGAAGTGCTTACACTTTCTTTATATAGATAGACAATCTTATTCTGCAGAATGAGTTTGCTTTTGACACTTTCTTAATATTCTATTTTGATATTGTGCCCCACATTCTTTTTTGTAACTAACATAGTTACATTTTATTATTTTCAGGCATACACATGGACTACCTGACATACGTACTATTCAAAGGCCTAAATCCAGTTGTTTACACTTCGTGGAAAGCAACACAAGAACAAGCCAATTGATATCGAGGCATCGTATTCACAAAATTTGAGTCCATTGAACTTGTTCAACAAGCATACTTTGAGTACATGAGGGAGGATCTCACCTCATCAATACCCCCCACGGCTAATATACTTAGACTTCACGAAGTGTATCCACTGCGTGGTGACTCCTGGTCCAGATTTAGAATGATTTGTTACATGTTCATGACATTTCATGTCATCGAAGTGTTGTGTCGTTATTTTTTTAGTTTATTTTTTATTCTATGTTCATTTTGTACTTGGCATCCACGAAGGGGCTGTTTGATGTTAAATTAAGTTTAAACAAGTTTTATGTGTACTTGATATTTGAAATATGAGAAATATAAATGAATGTTGTCAAAATTTTTAGACTTGTTATCATGATATTAATTTTACTTTCATTATTCCATCATTTTGCGAAAATATAAAGATACTTGTAATAGCTCTTACAACATTTAACAAATTCAATTTTGTAACTGCTAATAGAAGTCACAAATTGGTCACTACTATCAATTTTGTAAGTGTTAACAGCAGTCACAAATATATGATTCGTAACTACTGTCAGCAGTCATAAATATAAGATTCGTAACTGTTGTTAGCAGTTACGAATCTAATATTCGTGACTGCTATCAGTAGTTACGAACTGCTGAGAGTAATTACAAATAGCAGTTACAAATTGTGGTCACCATTCATAATCCCGTAGGGGTTATATAAAATTGTGACTACTGTTAGGAGTTATAATTTTTCTTTTATCACCACCTAAATTATGATGGTAAATAGTAGTTATAAAGGTCAATTGTGACTGCTAACAGCACTCACAAATCTCCCATTTTGGTGTAGTGTCTCCTACTAAAAACTTCACCTGGTTAACCCTTTTATGATACAACTTGACTAGTTTCTGTTGGTAAGAGGCCAACTTATTCAAAGCTAGCGCCTGGCGCTCGTCTACTAGGTCGATCTCAGTGCGTAAGGCTTCATGATTAAGGCCTTGGTCGACCACTATGGTTGTCATAGTAGGGAGGTCTGCTTCCATAGGGATAATAACTTCCATGCAATAAGTGAGGGAAAATGGTGTTTTCCCAGTTGGTTTTCTAGGCATCGTGCGATAGGCCCTTGGAACGTCAGGGAGTTCACCCCCCTAAGCGCCCTTAGATTTTTCCAATAGTTTTTTCATTCCATCGATCATGGTTTTATTGGAGGCCTCTGCTTGACCATTATATTGGGGATACGCCACAGAACTGAAGTGGTTCTTGATGTCGTGATCGTCGTAAAAAGATGGGAAGAAACCATTTTTGAATTGTGTATCGTTATCGATAATCATGGTTCTTAGTATCCCAAAGAGAGTTATGATGTTTCTTCATATGAACCTGGTCATGTCAGAGTCTCGGATGATCGTCAATGCTTCGACCTCAACCCATTTAGTGAATTAATCAGTGGCGACTAATAGGTACTTGATATTTAGAAATAGTAGGTAGTGGTCCCACGATGTCTAATCACCATTGAGCGAAAGGCCACGGACTAGTAAGATATTTTAGGTCATTAGCTGGCTAGTGAACTATGGACGAGTGCTTTTGGCACTTTTCACATTTACAAACATATGTGCCAATGTCTTTCTATAAGTGAGGACACCAATATATTTCCTTAATCGCTCGAAATGCTAGTTATCTTCCACCTACGTGACTCCAACATATGACTTCATGAAATTCATTAAGTACTTGCTCTGCATCTTTTGGGTGGATGTACTAGAGGTAGGTTCCTATGAATGACTTCTTATGGTAGAAATGAGCATCCTTGATTTTGATTTGGTGTGATAACCTCTTATCATCTGGAAGTATGTTACTTCGTAGATAATTGATGACGGGATCCATCCAACTTGGGGTTTTATCTATGAGGAGGACTTACTTGACAATGACTATATGATTGATACTAAGTTGTGCGAGGAAGTCAATTTGTAATTTCCTTTTTATGTCAGAGTCAATTATTGAGCTTAGTGCTACTAAGGCATCAACGTGATTGTTTTGTCCTTGCAAGAACTATTGAATTTCCACATACTCAAAGTCTCTCAAAATTCCTCTGACTACGTCGAGGTATTCTGCCATTCGATCATTTTTGGTGTTAAAATCTCCATTTACCTATTTGGAGACAAGATTAAAATCACAAAATACGTTGAGTCATCGTGCCCCTTCTAGTTTGGCCTTTCGAAAATCGGCGATAAATACCTCATACTCTTCTTCATTGTTGGAGGCTTCTAATCTCAGCCTAATTCCTTGTTCAATTATTGTGTCTTCAGGGTTAACGAGATCAATACCCATCCTACCCTTTGGAATTTGAGGCTCCATCTACATACAGTGTCTAATTTTTGGACGTTGCATCACATGTGACCAGTTGCTCTTCGTTCAGCAGATTTATTGGCCAATCTCCCGTGAACTCAGTAATAAAATCTTCTAGTATCTGTCCCTTGATCTCTATTCTGGGATGGAAGTGGATGTCAAATCTTTTGAGATCGACCAACCCCTTTAAAATACGCCAAGAGAGGTCATCTTTTCATAAAACGAACTTCAGTGGGTGAGAGATGATTACTGTTATAGAATGAACTTCAAAGTAGTTTTTTAACTTTCGGGAAGTGATCACTAGGGCATATGAGAGATTTTTCAGAGGCAAGTACAACTTTTTAGCATCTAGTAGCATCTTGTTAGCATCGTAAATCGGATGTTGTTCTCCCTATTTTTCACAAACTCTGGTAGAGCTCACATCATAGTCTGATACTATCAGGTAAAGGTACTGTTGTTCTCCATTTTTTGGAATTACCAACAGTGGGGGCTTACTGAGGTAAGACTTGACCTCTTATAAATCTTGAGATAAATCTTCATTCCATACTAGGACTTTATCTTTCTTTACGAGATGGAAGAATGGTTGGCAGTGCTTCGAAGATTTGGAGATGAAGAGATTAAGTGCAACGAGAATTTTAGTAAGCTTCTGAACATATCTTACTGTGTGAGGAGGTTGAACCTTGGTGATAGCATCAATTTGGTCTGGGTTAGACTCAATTCCCCTTTTAATCAATAAGTAGACTAAGAATTTTCCTAACTGGACCCTGAATGAACACTTAGTTACATTAAGCTTCATTCGGTCATTTTTAAGGATTTCAAAGGTTACTGCTAGGTCTGAGAGGTGATCGGCCTTCTTTTTTCTTTTGACGATCATGTCGTCGAAGTCACTTCCATCGTCTATCCCATCTGTTTGCTAAATATCTTGGTTACGAATCTTTAGTAAGTTTCCCCTGAATTCTTGAGTACAAAAGGCATGACCTTATAGCAGTATAAAACAACCGAGGTTATAAAGACGTTCTTATCCTTATCGGGCCTGTATAATGGGATCTGATGATATCCGGAGTAAGTGTCAAGGAAGATCATCCATTCATGAGTCTCTATGGTGTCAACCAGTTAATCTATCTTGGGGAGAGGGAAGCCATGTTTAGGACATGCCCAATTAAGATTGGTAAAATCAATTCACACCCTCCAAGTTCCATTGATTTTAGGCACTACTATTAGGTTTGATAGCCATAGAGGGAAGTGAACTTCCCTCATGGATCCTTCATCCAGTAACTTCCCAACCTCTTTCTCCACTTCATTAGCTTTCTCGAGTGATGTTCGATGAGCTTTTTGAGTAGTGGGTTTGAAGGTAGGATGGATGTATAGACGGTGACATACCAAGTCGGGGTCAATCCCAGGAAACTCATAAGGCTCCCATGCAAAAACATATATGTTGCTTTTAAAAAGTGCAACCAGTTATCATCGGAGAAAGAATATCCAATTAAAAACTCTATCAAGTTATCATCGATTATAATTTCTTCTAGGTTTTCAGTGACCCTGTCTGTGGGGTTGACCCTGGTCTCTTCCACTCCTGGTCGATCATACCATAGTTTCTATTTAGAGAGAACGACCCCTTCTTGGTCTCTCTCCTGGGCATATTAGGGCTTCTTCTTTTTCTCTTTCTTTGGGAGGATGGATGCAATAAAGCACCTTTGGGCTGAATCCTAGTCACCGTTAATGTTAACCACTCCATGATCCATGATGTACTTCAGTTTTTAATGATAAGTGAATGGTACGGCCTTCATGGCGTGGATCCAACATCTGGCCAAACTAGTGTGGTATGGGGACTCGATGTCCACAACTAAGGACTCGATTAACTTCGAGATGTTCCCTTCCCCAACTGGTAAGTTGATCTTTCCTAATGGCATGGTAATCCTTTCTGCAAAGCCAACCAATGGAACAATGGCTTCTTTGAGGCTAGTGACATTTAATTTTAGCTTATGGAATTGGTCCAGATAAATCACTTCGGATGAACTCCCCTTTTCCACCAGTATCTTCTCGACGTACAAGTTAGTAATCCTGAACGTGGTTACTAACACGTCATGATATGGGGTCCTTACCTTGGCTAAATCCTCTTTGCTGAACATGATGTGATTCATATAATTAACATCTTCTAGTCACTGATGTTTTCCAACTTGATTCTTAGCTGGGTCGATCTGAAAAGCTTTAATCACGACAGTCACTTTCTTGAGTTCCATTCTAATGACATTACCCTAAATTTGTTTGAGGTCTGATGCCCCATGAATGATTATAAACTCTTGTCCCCGTGTTATCATCGAGGACATTATCTGGCTTCTAGTCTCCATTGCTTGCGACCTTCTCCGTTTTCTTATCAATGTACTCACTCGGGTGGGCTGCCTAAACTACCTCTTCGAGATGTGACTTCAGAGCTTTGTAATTTTCAGTTCGATGACCACCCTCATTGTGGAATATGCACCTTAGTGAATTATTTCTCTTGGTCGGATCTTTACCTATCTTATTGGGCCATTTGATGAAGGGATAGTCCTTTATCTTATCGAGAATCTCGTAAATAGATTCCTTAAAGACTGTGTCAATATCCTAGAATGCCTTGGAGGGGTCATTCTTACCTCCACCTTGGGAGACATTCTTGCTCCCATTATTTCTTCCCTTTTTATGAGTGTCACTCTTCCCTGTCCCCTTGTTAGCCTTTGTTCGACCATTGTCTTCCCCATTATGATGGACCACGCCCTTGACCTTGGCGTATTTCTCGATACAGGCCATAAGATCATCTATGTTTATGATTTCCATAAGATCATCTCCCAGTATCTATTGGCATAATCTCTGAGGTTTTCCTGAGGCTTTTTCTTGATAGTGAGGAGTGCATCCATCCACTTAGGATGTGAACTGCTCATTATGAATCATGCCGTGAATGCTCTGCCAATGCCACAAAGTTCTTGATCGACCAATACAGGAGCCTCTCAAACCACTTTTCTGCTACATTATGTAGTCTAGAAGGGAATATCTTGCACATCAGTGTGTTATTGCGGCTCCATATGGTCATTGTCTGCCGATATTACCTGACATGATCTATGGGATCTATTTTCTCATCATAGATCTTGAACCTGGGGATAGAGAATTTCTTGGGGGGAATGTCACGTTCGATTTAACTTAAGAAATGGCTCTTCGTTTGAGAATTTAGAGCTCTTCTAGTAAACTCTCTGGTCGATCTGTATCCTCGGTGTGATGGATATTGGTCCATCTCCCTAAAGACCAGAATTCTCAAATCTTCACTTGGTTAGTCATTGTTCCTTGGGAGCCTCTCCTGGTGGCCACACTTTGATCGTTCACACTCTGATCTTTCACTTTCAGTTCTCTCTTAATGTCTCCCTTGAGGACTAGGAGTCCTTTCATGATGACACCTTGTGTTTCTGGAGATATATCTATCTATTCTTTCCAGTTGTCTCTTGAGGCGAGAATTTTCTTCTTTTCGGTGGCGTGTTGCGTCTTCCTGTTATCGAAGTCTGGCTTCATAGGCATCAACTAGCCTGAAAATATGGGTGGACCTTGGAGGTCCATGACTCTCTTCTGAGGGTTATCTTTCCTGGAAAAACCTTGGGTTTGAATGTTGAAGAATTTTAGACCTGACCTTAGGAGGGGCAGACTCTTCCAGAACGTCACCATCGTGTGGAATGTTGCTTATGTGATGAGACATTAATGGATTTATGGTAATGGATGATTTTGTAGGAGCACAAGTCGATTCCCACAAATGCTCCAATCGTGAATGTAGAAAAATTCACAACAACAAGATTCACAAAAGTAATCACAAAAAAACATAAAGTAAATAAATCACACACAACAATGATATACGTGGTTCGGCAACTTTCCTACGTCCATGGAGAGTTTACTTGTTTTCTATTAAGTGTATCTCAACGATTATAATGTTTTTAAGTCCCTTTCCCTCGGGTCAGGGGGTACAATTTATACATATGTTTATTACAGAGTTTGAGTTTTTTAAGGAACTCCATCATCGTAAGTGGATTGGCCATGAGGTGCTTGAATATATCGATCAAGATTCTTGGCACCTGATTTGATCATATCCGCGAGTATCCTTTTCTAACTAAACTGCTCGTATAGGAGTTAAGTTATGATTTAGGTCGGACCAAATAACTCAAGTTATCTTGGTCGGCTACTTTCAGGGGATTGTAAAAAGTGGGCTCCCATAAAACTCATTATTTAATTTCACTTTTTTCCTAATATTAAGGTGTGTGTGTGTGTGTGTGTATATATATGTATATATATTGATCTATACTTGTGAATGTATCAAAATAATTTATATATTGATGTATTTAAAATGTTAGAGCTATATATTGAATATATTAATGTATAATGTACAAGTATAATAATTTATGTTAATGTACTCAGGGGTAAAATGGTCTTTTAATTAAAAAAGTGGATTAACTAACGGTTAACTGGTCAACTAACCATCTCCATCAGTTTTGAAAACTAACCAACTAATATGAAAACTAATGGATCTAACAAACATATTTCATAATGTAATACTTAAAAATTTAGTATACATCATAATTAAAAATTTAGTATGCATCATAATGATGGGAAAAAAATGACATTGAAAATTTAAGTTTGCACTTTGACGAATGAGTACCGATGGTCATACTCTAATTACCGTGTAAGGGCAAATAGTCTTAGCTTAGGCTTAGTATTTATTTTATTTGCAACTATGGGACATTTAGTGTATTAGATTACAAATTGAGACGTGTAGACACGAAGAACTGGATCCAAATCTCCAACATCTCCAAGCTTCAAGATTTCTTCACATTATGAAGGTATAAATCATTTTGGATTTTATATTTTTCAACATTTATATTTGGGAGTTGTTTTATAAAAGTTTTTATAAAATCAAGGCAAATTTTTTAGAGTTTTAAAGTTAAAGTTTATTTAACCTCGTTCAAATGAGAAGCATATCTCGTTTGAACAAAAAGGTATTATTGTTTGAAAGTTTGTTTGAATGTTTCTTCAAGCGAACATCCAATGAGAGTGTTCAGTTTGAACTCATTAGAAACTTGTTCTAACGAGATTGGAATCTCGTTTAAACGAATCTGGTTTTTGTTTGAACGAAATGACAATCTCGTTCAAACGACTTCTACTTTCATTCAAACAAATTTTACCACCTCGAAATTTATGTACGACATATGTATACTTGTTTTATTTAGAATTTAGAAGAGACTTTTGTTAAAATGAAAATTACATACATCTTCTGAAAGTCCTCAATACTTTTAGTTTAAAATACCTTTTTATTTACAAAACAACCTCCCTAACATACTTATGAATGTTTTTGAAACTCTAAATAGTTTCATTCCCGAGTTATACTTGTGGGGAGAGATTTCTACTATTGATTTTGTGACCCGAGGGATCAAAACTGAAGAAAAGACTGATCGGTGGATACCGAGGGTGGACCGCCACCTATGTACTACTCTAGATCTAAGTGATTTTCTTTAGAGTTTTTTGTAAGTAAGATGTCTTGTAAAACTATCTAAAGCGATGAAATAAAGTTTTTGTCTTACAAATGGATTTTTCCACGTATTTATTTGTATTTGCATGCATAGTTAATTTTCTATGTTTGGAAAAATCATCACATGCAAACCTAAATTAATCAAAGATTAAAATTTGATAATAATTTGGATTTATGTTTAGAGTCATTTAATTATATAAATCTCCCCATTAAGATCATGTGCACTCTCAAATTGGTATCAGAGCATTTCACCTCTTACAAATTAATATCAGAGACGGTTACACAAAAATACTGTGTGATTGTTTTTCACAAATTTTGTTTCTGTGATTAATTTTTTTGAAAAACTGTTGATCTTGTAAAAGGCATGGTTTAAATGGATAACTTTTATAATCGAATGCCCATTTTTTATGGTTCCAATTATGCTTACTGAAATTCTAGGATGAGGTCATCCTTAAAAGCAATTGATGAATGTGTTTAGTTAGTTTGTGAAAGAGGGTGGACTCCTACCACTATTACTATAGACATTTTCATTGGATCTAAACCTATATCTTAATGGGCAAGGGACGACTCTAAGTGGAGTAATTTTAACTCCCGCGTCTTAAGTGCTATTTCTAGAGGCGTCACTCCTGAAAAACTCTATCGCATTATGACATCCACCACATCTAAAAAACCTTGGGATACCCTCCAGATCAATCACAATGGTACTAATAATATAAAGGCATCCAAGCTAGAAAATTTGACCACCCAATTTGAGACAATTACCAAGCTATAGTCCGAGTCTTTTGATGAATTTTATGTGCATTTATCGAACATAGTTAATTCTAGTTTTTATTTGGGCAGGAAGATTTCTAAGACGAGAGTTGTTAAGAAAATTTTGAGGTCTCTCCCTACCCGTTTTATTCCTAAGGTCACCATACTTAATTCATTAAGGATCCTAAACACTCTTAGGTTAGAAGAACTTGTAGGAGATATTCAAACATATGATATTAATATGTTCCCTAAAACTATTAAACCTAAGGAAGTAGGGATTGCTTTAAAGACTTAAACTAAGAAAAAAGAAGAAAGATAAAGTTTGTGAGTCCGAACCTGAGGTTGATTTTGATATTGATGACTTGTCCCTTTATGCAAAACAGTTCCTCAAATTTTCCAAAGAAAATTATTCCGAAGAAAAGACTATTAAGAAAAATAAAAATAAGAATGAGGGCACAAGCGGGGGAGAGAAAGTGTAAGAGATTAGGCTTTATGAATGTGAGAACATGAGTGTCCCACTAGGCTTAAGAGAAAGGGAAATAAAGTTGATAATAGGGCCACTCTTCTCGATGGTGACACCGAGTTGGTTGATTCAGGGGGGAATTACCACACGAACCATGCATTGCGTGTATGGATAGTCTCATTAGCATTTCTAGTTTATCCCACGCCAATGAGGACATATCTAAACATGAGAGACTTGATGATGTTTTGATTCATTTGGGAGATCGTGAAAGTGAGGATGGTATTTTGAGTGAGGGAGAAGGTGATATCCAAAAGGCATTTAGTGATCCTTACACCGAGACTTTAAAATTTATAAATCTTAATAAAGATTTGTGTCCTAGGGTGTTAGATTTGGGGAGAGAGGTGAAAGTTTTGAGAGAGTGTGAGGCATCGGTGAGTCAACTCGATAAGGTGAAGATTTCTTTATGTGAGTAGTTGATCATTTTAGGGAGAGAAAAGGCCGATTTGACCAACACTATGGCTAGTCTTACGAGAGATCTTCAATCTTTGTGGAGACTCATCAGAAACTTGAAAGCCCGTGTACCCCAACTCGAAAGAAATCTCGAACATGCTCGGGAGGTCAAGGTCACTTTAGATGACACATCTAAGAAAGTAGGAAATATGCTCATACGTTCCGTTTTAGGTAACGTTGAGAGTCAAGGAATATGTTATGAAGGTGCATCCACTTCCTATGCCACACCCAAAATGGTTCCCGAGTTTATTTTGGATCCTTATGGCTGCTGATCTAACCAACGTAGGAGAGGTCGTCCTATACGTTGTGAGAAAGGTAGACCCAAACCTATTTATGTTTGCTCCCATTGAAAATAAAGAGGTCACCATAGAGAGTATTGCTTTAAGGTAGGGAGAGTATCTTATAGGTACGCTCCTCGATATGCTCGAACACGAGTTCTCGCACGCACTCCCGCATATGTTCCTTCGCATGCTCTCGCACATCACTTAAGAGAATTTGAGAGTTTTCAAGAGCAAGTAGAGTATTTAGTCAAGACTTTACAAAATTTAATGAAGATATTTCATAGGATGTCATCTCCCTCCTCCGGGCCTACTAATTGAGGTTGAGACTTGTTTTCTAGCATAGAGTGATTTGCATGTTCATATCTTATATCCCTAATGCTAGTGTGTATTACCATTGTATTTATATTTTTTATTTTGACATATTTTTCAAAAAATCCAAAAAGAGTTTTTTTTTCCTTGAAAAGTTTTGAAAAATACAATAAGATTTGTTTTTTTTTTTAAAAGTGAAAAGTAAAAAAAAAGATTTTATTTTGATAAAATATTGGAAAAAGACAGAGTTTTTTAATTTCTTTTTACACCTTATATGGATAAACATTAAAGACGGTCGAGTCACCCATTCATTCTATATCCACGCGATAAGTTTTTAAGTGTTTTGAGACGTGATATCATTTTATGTATGTGCTTAATAATGTGTGGAGTCCTTAAGATGCGATATGATGATAACTTGCTACATGTTTGACTCCTTGTCACCTTTTTTGCACACGAGCACGATCTTATATGAGTATTGCACTTACCTGTCACATATCAATCATAGTGTTTTCATCTCAATTTTTCTTTAAGACGAACAAAATTTGAAAAGCGAGATAATAAAAGTTGTGCATGTAAGAATCATTGCCCGAATTTAAAATCTTTTTTTCAGTAAAATTGTTATATATTAAGCAATGGAAATGGGTTGCGAAAGATAAAGTCTTTGCGTGAAAAGCCACCATTTGCAATGAAAAGAGCCTAAAAAGATTATAGGCACATAAGAATATAAGTTCCAGGCCATTTGCTTGAACATTAATGCTTCGCTGCAAATAAGCATTAATTTCTTCAAAAATAATTGGGAGTATAATTGTTATATGTGAGATTTTGATAACGCCCGTAATAAGCCATGGGTATTATTGAAAAATAAAATAAAATAAAAAGGTGACAAATTTTGATAATGCTCGCAATGAGCAATGAGTATTATTAAAAAATAAATAAAATAATTTATTTACACCAATTATTTTAGATAATGCTCGCAATGAGCAATATGTATTATTGAAAACAAATAAAAAGGTGGATAAGTATTATTGAAAAGTTCTTTTGTTGATTTGATCCTGTTGGAGTTGGAGCTCTTTTGATATTTTTATTTCTACTCTGGACAGTTTATAAATATTAGTATCATATTGAATTTCATGCTCAAGGTGTTAATCTCTTAAACGAACCGAATCGTTTTTAATGTTGGAAGTTGTTGGGTTAAATCTGCCCAGTTCCTTAGGGATTTAACAAACTAATGGATTTTAGAGATTTGGGTTTAAATATCAGCCACCATGATGCCCTCTGTGTTGTCAATAAAAGGGACGAGCTGTAGATTTTTCCCAGTAAAGTTTAAAACCTAATCACTCTGAGGATTTGAATTAGGAGATTGATGAGTGGCCGAGAACTGATGAATGTTAGGATGCATTTGTTTGTCATGAAAGGAAAGGAAAAGTTAAGGGAAATAACTTTTCTGCACTTTTCGTTGTGTTTGGTTAGCAAGAAAGTTGTGGAAAAATGATCATAGAATTTTCTTATAGGAAAAACTTTCCTACAAAACACATCCTACCAAAGACCTAGGATTTTGTAGGAAAGGTCGAGGAAAGCTGGTATATTACCATGTAGATTATTATTATTATTATTATTATTATTATTATTATTATTATTATTATTATTATTGTTGTTGTTGTTGTTGTTGTTGTTGTTGTTGTTGTTGTTGTTGTTACAACTAGTACTAAAATATTTACCAATAAATATTGACAATAATACCCAATATATGGATATTTTTACAAATTTAAAATATAGTTTTTTTATTCATATTTACTAATGTTTGAGTTAAATGGATGTTTATTATATAAATCATATTTTGAGGCAATTGAAATAATAAACATATAATACTGATATTTATTATAAAATTAAAACTATATGTGTGTGTTTCTCTCTCTCTCTCTCTCTCTCTCTCTATATATATATATATATATATATATATATATATATATATATATATATATATATATATATAATTTTATTTTATTTATAATTTTCTTGCAGTTTTCCTAAACACACATAAGAAAATAATTTTCCTTTTCCTTTACTTCACTTCACTTTTCTCGGGAATCATTTTCCCGCTTAAGTTTCTTGACAAACAAACGGAGCCTTAATGTTTGTCCAAGAGCTACTGATATTGGGTAGGTTCAAAGGGAGTGGGAAATGAATTTAGCTCCTGATTTTGAGGAGTTTGCTGAATCAAACGAGTGGGAGTGTTGGCACCTTGTACGCAAATCCCATTATCCTGGAAGTCAATAGTCGTAACAACTGCATTGTCTCCTAAAAAATTTGACGAGTAGTTGTTCTTGTGGAGTTTTATTGGTGTTGGAGTCCTTTACATGGGTGGTAATAGAATTAGTATTTAATTACTTAATAATTATAAAATTTGGTCAAATTTTATCATTATAAATTAAATATATTAATTATTTCTCTTAATTAGTGTGGTCCGAATAAGGGAACGAATTTGATTAAATTAATGAATTAATCTTAGAAGATTATTATTACAAACGTCGCCTGACTTTTGGTACATTTGTGAGTCCTTAGAAATACCCCGCGATTTTGACAATGAGAAATTAATTTATTTGGGAGAAATAAAATTTATTTAAATTGGAGAATTTTAAAATTTTGGCAATTGAGGACGTTATAAAGTATTCTGGATGACGATTCAGAGTGCACGGTTGATTTCGGATGGGTCGAGATAGTCAAAATGGTTGTTCTTGGGATTTATTTCGATTTCGGAATAATTTAAGTTAGTTTGACTCGAATTGGAGTAAACGAGTCATTTAAAGTGTGTATTATCATTTAAGATTGGGATTTAGGATTTAAAGGTTTAGGAGGCTTACGAAATAAGCCAATCTCATTTGTGAGAAAGAGAGAGAGAGAGAAGAAGGAAAGAAGAAGGGAGAAGAAAGAGGGGAAATCTTGGAGATTTTCGGAAAATACGCGATCTCGAGGATGATTCAATCTCTACAATTTTGAGGCAAGTGTTTAATCTTGCTAAATAATTCATACGTGTAATTGATTTCATGAATTGTGGGGAAAAACATGGATTTTTGGGTATTTATATCAAAACCTAGATTTTGGGTGTTAAACTTTGCATTTGATGTCTATACATGGGTTTAAGGGTGTATAACTTGAAATGATTTGAGATAGGATGAGTTTTGATGTTGGAAACATGTTGGGGGTTAATGATTAATGGTTGGAAGTGGATAAATTTGGGTTTGGGGAAAATTAGGTTTTGGAGAAAAATCCCCATTTTGTGGCTTGCTGAACAAGCCGAATCGATTTGCCCCCCTTCCCGAATTGATTCGAAAAGTTACAGGTTTATAGGTCTGAGTGAACGAATCGATTCGGACCCCAAGCCGAATCGATTCGGCCTAAGCCAGACTCCCAGGTCCTTTGGACCGAATCGATTCGCATAATAGGTTGAATCTATTCGTTGGGCCGAATTAATTCGGGTGAGGGCCGAATCAATTTGGAAATAGGTAAGTTTTGAGTAATTTTCCTAGAATGAGTTTTACTCCATTTCGGTTGGGTTTCTCAATTTGGAACTTTTATATATGATGCGAGAGCTACGTTTTGGGGATTTATTGTGGGTTTCTCACATTATATGATCGTGGGGACGTATCAAAATAGTTTGGGAGCACATATATGTGTTGGATTTTGTCGTATCAATATAGTGGAAAATTTCATTGGGGATGGGAGTCCCATTTGGAGTTTAAAAAGTGAGTTAACATAGGATGTAAGGGTAAGGACTTTTCGACGAATTTGTGAACGTATGGCTAGAGATTGTTATGCTGACTTTTGTGTCGAATCCTTTAAGCGATAGGGTTTTATTTAGATATTACAGGTAGACCAATGAGAGAGAGGTCAAATATCCTTAGTGATGATGAACTTGGGGGATTAAATCGAAAATGAGGTATCGTTAAGGGTTCACTTGTGTAAACGAACCGAGATCTTTGTTCGAATGGATTAAATAGACTACCGACTATTAGTTCAATGTATCTATAGACGAGATAATTATTATATATTGGTGGGCATCCGGAGGGGTATGGCGTGTTTATAGGGATGGATACATACGTTTGATTATGAGATAGTGTCCTTAATGTTGGATATTATGGGAGACTATTTATATCATAGGTCATTTGGATGTATATATTTCAAGTGAGGGGCCGTGTAAGGAAAATGCATTGCTTAGATATGCGATTTAACGATGGTGAGTATTATGAGATTTGTATACATATCGCCAGATTCTTTTCCTTTATATATAAGGATTGGAGATAAGGTGTGTATATATATATAAATAAATGCGTGGTTATATGATGCGAATGTATATTTCTTGTGTGATAATTTATACATATGTATATATATATATATATATATATGTGTGTGTGTGTGTGTGTGTGTGGTGTGAATGATATATGTATATACTTATTGTGTGAGCATACCCGGCACATGCCATCGTGGGAGGTTGCGCGATGTGGGTGAGACCCCTGGCTTGAGAAGCAAGGTGCGTATAGTCCCAGGTCATAGTCGTTCATTATTGTTTGTGTGATTTCATTTAGGGGTGAGAAGTCTTAGGTATGATTCGTTCTCACTTTTCGGTTAGGAACTATGACCGCTTACCATATGTTGTACTTTATTTTATTACCATGGCAGTGTGATAATAATCCGGTGTATGGTAACCCGGGATAAAGTGAGTAATTCTTGGAAGATGATAGCATTATGCAGTATATTTGTATCCTATAACTATGTGTGTTTTGAGTATTACAAAGTGTGCATTATGTGTGGTATGTATACATGGTTATAGGATTAAATGATTGTATTATATATTTAGGGTAAATATATATCTCCTATAGGTGAAGGTGATATAAGTTTTCTAAGATGTACATCTTGTGTGATTTTGGTGTACTAGCTTATTAGGGTCGAACGATCGCACTTAGAGACAATTGCTGATATATCGACCCCAAAGGATTTAAATAGAGGTCTTACTTGGGTACAAGAGATGGTACTCAAAATAAGTATCTGAGGTTTTAGGATGTGTATGGAGGGCATAATGGATCTAGACGATCAACATTGTCAAGGTGTAGTGTATCGGGGGGTTCCTTATTTGGATTTCGCTTTGCGAGACGTCCCACGCACGAAACGTAGATCAATGTTGGGAATGGGATAAAGTTTAGTCCTTAGTACTCGGGTTTATGTTGTTTATGTGACACCCCGTCTAATAAAATACCGGGTGATCAATCATATACCAAATTCAAATAGGAATCACAATTGGTTCATCCTTAGCATCACTGTCGAAAACCTTTTTAAAACTTTCTAACCACCTAGTATTCCAAAATGTTGGTGCCAAATTTTATCTTGTTAATTAAACCAAACAGTACATTCGGAAATAAATATAATCCATTCACACAACTGATATGAATCAACTAAATAAATAATGACTACATGCCGAATAAACCGTCGGTCACCAAGGTAAATAATCCAACACAAATATTCAATACCGAAATAAAATAAATCTGAAAACTGAACTGAAAGTCTGGGTGACATGCCCTAAATAAATTTGGAACTGATAAATGATTCGAACTCTAGGAATGAAAGAATGATGCGTCTAATCTAAGCTCCTGCTAGAATCCACATATGTCGCAGCTCCGTGTTCCTGGAATAGAATATCAATCCTGACGTCCCTGTGGCTGGACACCTAAAAGGTTTTGAAAATAGTTTTATAGCAAGGGTTAGAACCCACAGACTTTTGAAAATATTTAGCAAGTGAATTAACTGCAGTAATTTAAAATGCATGAATGCGCTTCATATATAAGTTAGTATCGCACTCTCTTGAGGACATTCTTACCCCTCCACTATTGTGCACACCTAACGGTTACCTTAAACCCCACCTAGTTGTACTACCCTATCCAACTAGTCCTGGTATAATCTCCCCTTGCCATACTACTCTAACCCGAGTATAAAAATTCTTTTATTTATAATTTATCTCATCGATTAACTTAATTAATTTTCTTTAAATACTAATCATATAACTGTGTCACAAGTTATATAAAACAATTACATCACACATTGTATTATTACCCGCATATAATATTTACTACCATTATATATGTACCTTTACCACAACATCCACACACACACACACACATATATATATATATATATATATACACACACACACACATCCATCCCTCCGAGTATACCCTCACCGGATGATTCCCTCTAAAGTGCTATCTTACTAGGTGTGCTCACATAACCTAGTTACCCGAGTTGGAATCGCTCTCCAACTTGGCCCAAAATATAAACGTAGTGGAGGCGGTCATATTCCTTCCCTGCAAGTGAGATAAATCCCTCACCCATATATCGAATGCTATGATCTGGGGATATACTCACCCTACTCCTAAAGCTAGGGGATTCACCTACATCGCGCAACCTCCCTTAATAGCACTAGAGTATATAAATTAAATAAATATCTAGTCACTGATATTTAATAGCACACACAATACACACACACACACACACGCACACACGCACACACACACACACACACACACACACACACACACACACACACATATATATAAATACTATCACTACACCGTATATATATATTATAAATCCCGTCTTTACCGTGTACTCAAAACTCGTAACACTAGCTTGTAATTTCCCGAGTGTGGCCCGACTCAACTTAATTAATTTTTTCACTTATTAATTTATAATGTCCCCGAGTCTATGGTCCGAATCTAATTTATTTTATTCACACGTCAATTAATATCATATTTCCTCGAGTTTATGGTCCGACTCTTATATAAATACTTCGCACATTAATTTATATAATATTTACCCAAGTCTATGATTTGACTCTAATTTAATTAATTTACACATTAATTAATTAATACCAAGCCGAGTTTGTGGTCTGACCTTAATTTAATTAATTAGCACATCAATTAATTTATTACCTTCCCGAGTCTACATCCTGACTTTAATCTAATTAATTAACCCATCAATTAATTTAATACTTGGTGTCGCCCAACCATTATATCCGGACTCACTCACTTGGTCCATAACTTAATATTTTTTCGAGCCTATATTCCGACTCCAAATTAATTTAATAATTAATTTAATACTTTGGTGTCACTTAACCAACCTACCCGGACTCTTTCTTCGTCTCGTAAAATTTTCCAAGTCTTTAGGCCCGACTATTACTTTATTTGGTTACTTTACCCATTAAATAAATTAACCTATCTTCAATTTCTATGCCCCCGGACTCATCCACTCTGTCCATAAATAAATTGAATATGTTTCTCCCAAAATTATCACTTTAAGTCTCAACTCTTAACTCAAATTGTCAATTCCTAATAGCCATCTTTTGAGCCCCTAGCTATTAAATTCTCTATAATTTTTCACCAATTAAAATTATACCCAAAAATCCAAAAAGAAAAACAAGGGAATAAATAACAAACAACCCGACCTGCCAAAATTTTCCCACCGTCAATCGATCGATGGCCCTCGATCGATCGATCGATCATTCCGATGCAGCTCTTCTTCCCTACAGAATTTCCACCATTAACGAGCTTTCAAGCTCTGTTTTTCCCAATCCTTCCTTTTATTAAAATGACAGACTCCTTGAACCCTATATTAGACTGATTTACGACATGAATACAACCATAACTACCCTTTATCTCCACCAAAAATCATTGACTCACTAATTAGGTCTTTCCATAAATTTCAATTAACATTGTTCTACAATTCCAATTCCAGAATCAAATTCCACCATTTTATATTTCGGGTTTCTCATTCAAATCAGATATCTATACTCAGAGATATATAATATACCTTAAATTCTTACTTTGAATCGCATTCAAGTGTTCCATTAACAAAACCCGATTTTTATCCATTTATACCCAAAAATGAATTTTAATTTACAAATCACTAAAACATGAATTGGATATCATAATCTAAGCATTACAGCAAGTTAACACTTGCCTGGAATTGTTCGTAGGGTCTGATCCGTTGGTGTAGAGAATGGTTGATGAAGAACACCCCCAATTAGTCCCTTAATTTGGCTTCAAAAGACCCCCAATTGGATTCTTGATTAGCTTCCTCTAATCCTCTCTCAAACCACAGGTTTAGAATTTTCTATCTGTCGTTCCTAGTCCCTCAATTAGGTTTAAAACCCTTAATCCCGTTTTTTGCCACATGGGCCTAATTAAAATACCCCGAATCTCCCCATGTGGGTCCGACTATGCCTAAAAATTCCCCGAGACCCAATTGCTACCCCCGAGTACTCTTTTTAGACTATCTCAACCCATCCGGACTCAATCGCACGCTCAGATTTTTCATTTGAAATACTTTATAACATTCTCCAATTTTGACCTCAAAATGCAACACCCCTTAATTCGAACAATTTAACTTAAAGTCGCCGATTAAAAATAATTCTTCCCGCTCAATTAAATTATCCAAATCATAAATTTAAGTTTCTCCAATTTAAATATTTTTATTTTCTACCAAAAAATAATTAAATACTAAATCTTCAAAATTACGGGGTGTTACAGTTTAGTGATAAAATGTTTTATAAGAATAAGAATTTAATGTGTGCCTATTCTGTCGTTAAGGACTTGTTTAAGTTATAATTAGAATCGGATGGACTCTAGTAAGGTACATGTGTGTGCTTGTATGATTATATATATAAGTTTGGGTGTAAACTTAGGGTATGATATGATGAGAGGATTTTTGGGTTATCGTTAGAAGTTATCGGGTAGATAAACTTAGGTTCATGTGCATACGTTTAGGTGCGCGCTTTAGTTGAGGGGTGAGTTTGGGGGTTCCACGAGAGTCAGACTCCACTTTATTTATGAAATTGAGCATTTATTAATTATTATGCATATTATACACTTGCTATAAACGTTTTTACACCTCGGGCTCTGACCTGTTTATTTTTCCCTCTTGATGTATATATATATATATATATATATATATATATATATATATATATATATATATATATATATATATATATATATATATATATATATATATTGTGTACAAAAGGTGTCCCACCACAAGGATACCGATGATGCTATTCCATCCAGTATCTTGGGAGCCGTAGCAGACGCGGACTATTGCGAGATTTTGTAGTAGTCGCCTCCTACCGTTTGTAAATATAGATAGGATTCATTTTGGTGTATCGTGTTTATACCCAAGAGTTAATTTTAGCATTTTTATACTTCTCTCCTCTGGATTATTGTATTATCTGTTACCCGACAGCATATTCAGGTATATTTTCTTTTATTGTACTTGTTAATTTTTTTATGAGTACGTCCTTTTATAGTTTTATGTGAGTGCATTTTTATCTTGCTTAGTAGTTATTTTATTGTTGGCATGATGTTCATTATATGCTTTTAAATTTTTTTCGCTTCCGCTTATTATGGTTTTCGGTAGTTAACAACTTTTATTTTAGTATCGACAGTTGATGCTAAAAATAATCCACTTGAGATTCCTGTTTTAATTTAGTATAGGGTTGGCCACCCGTTATTATTTTAACGGGGTGTCACAGATGGTATCAGAGCATCAAGTTCTAGTGTCTTTAGGATCTGTACGGGTTTTCTGCCTTCTTTCATTAGCGTTCTTAATGTAGAACCCTATCATTAGGATTGTTGTATTCACTATGCCTATATTTTCTTCTATAATGTGTAATCCCTTGAATGACATTCTGATACAGTTTCTTTCATCTCAGTCGTCGTCAAGAGGAAGTCATCCAGGCAGGGAAACTCGAGGGGATGAGAACATGTAACCCCATATGCCTCAAGGGGACTGTGACTACAGTTGAGGTTACCGATATGGTGGCACAAGCCGTTGATGCTGCCATTGCTGTGATGTCACTTCATTTCATCTGGCAGTTTTGATAGCTCAGGACCACTCTGGGCCACCTACGTGGGAAAGAGTACGAGAAGCCTTTTTAGAAAGGACATCATCTAGAAAATTCGAGGGAAGGGAGCTGATGCAATTATTGCATGTCAGTGGAATAAGTACATACAAGGCACCTTAGGATGGTGGAATGCAGTGAGGTGCCGAAATGAGTTATTGCCATCTTTAAGCTCTTGGGTACAACTCCCCAATAGTCGGAGCCAGTCACCACGTCGGAGAAGATAGAGATGTAATGCTTATATCCGATTTATTTTTGGTACACTTGGACTAGAGGTCTTTTCCTTTTGCAGTTCAAACGGAAATAAGAAAGATATTACTAGAGGTGAATCAAGTTGATCGAACAGTGGTTGAGTACAAAGAAGAATTTACTCGCCTATCAAATTTTGTGCCCGGTGAGGTATATATATATATATATATGGAGGAGGAGAGAATACTGAAGTCCTGTGGAGGATGAGACTGGTAAGTTCGGTAGCATTTATGAGGGAAACCGACATTTCTGTCTTTTATCAATGTGATGAATGTGGCATAGTTAAACTGTCAGGAGTGTCGTCTTCATTTAAAGATAGAAAGAAATTTGGGGACTCGGGTTCATCAAGTAGGAGTGGAGAAGATGATGCCAGCCGAGAAAGATCATCACCTCGACAGGGTTTTAGGCAGGTTTATCAAGGGTCATAATATCATTTTGTCCCCCAGGATGGTCAGGAAGGAATTTTTGGGAGATGAAAATTAGACCATAAGAAGAGGGATTATCGTAGAAGAAGTAGATGCCAACTTTTGAGGAGGTCTTGGATGTGAAATTCCTATAACAGTTCCTAGGCCCGTTTGGGCAAGAAAACTTTGAATGGGACCCATTGATGAAGTGAGGTAATTGGACTATGGAGGTATAAGATAAATTATTCTCCCTTGTGCTTAGGTTGTGTTTTAAGAGAAATTAGGAGCGTCGCGTGTAATATTTAGTGAGTGGTTTGTTGTTATAACCATATTGTGCATAAGATTTCCTTAGAGGGAGGAGTGAGTAAATGTGACACGGGGATGGTATCTTGCGCGAGAATAGGTTGTTTCGATATGTGCTAGTGGAGATTTATGAATTCTCTATCTTTGGGAGTGCGAACTATTAAAACGTGTTTGGAGGTAATTGATAAAGTTATCATTTTTATAGTTAGGCTAGATCCGCGCGAGTGCATTATTCCAGTTATGGGAGGTGATGTCTTGTGGTGATGCTTGGACGTGATGTAAAGGATTTTTATCTCTGAGAAAATTCAGGGCTGAGTAGGATTCTTATTTGAAAGAGGAATTTAGCTCATGGTAGTGTTAGTAAGAGTATCGTAGTTGTGGATACCTTGTGTTTTCAACATAAGGTGTATGATCTGGTGTGTCGAAAGACATAAAACTATTTTATATTATATTGCTTTATAGGCCTTTGGGCAATATCTATGGTTTGAAAATCTTTATAAAACCCCAGTCCAGATATAACTGATCTCGATTCCCGACCGAGCTACACAGTAGTGTATTGGGAGGGTTCATTATTTGGATTTCTCTTGCGAGACCTCCTCCATATGAAAGTAGCGAATGTGAGGAATTAAAAAGAGTTCAATCATTGGAAATTTCAAATTTTTACAAAATTAGTACGCTATTACAGATTAAGAGTTATATTATGGGTTAAGGCAAGTGGAGCCGAGTATGTTTATGTAATTGGGCTCGGGTACAGAGTGTATGGGCGCCCTAGTTAACTAATTCGATTTCTAAATGAAGTAATTCACCGAGAGAAGTGGGAGAAAGATATATTGAAATTTTGAGGGTAGGTGATGTGAGAACTAGTTGAGATTGGGAGTCTTAGGTTTAACTTAATTTTGAGGATGAAATTCTTATAAGGGGGAAAGTCTATAATACCCCGTGATATTGGTAATGAGAATTTAATTTATTTGGGAGAAATACAATTTATTTAAATTGCAGAATTTTAAAAATTTGGCAATTGAGGTAAAAAATTGAGGATGTTATAAAGTATTTCGGATGACGATCCTGAGTGTGCGGTTGATTCCAGATGGGTCAAGATAGTCAACATGTCTGTCCTTGGGATTTATTTCGATTCCAGAATATTTTAAAGTTAGTTTGACTCGAATGGGAGTAAACGAGTCATTTGAAGTGAGTATTATCATTTAATATTGGGATTTAGGATTTAAAGGTTTAGGAGGCTTACAAAATAAGCCAATCTCATTTGTCATAGAGAGAGAGAGAGAGAGAGAGAGAGAGAGAAGAAGGAAATAAGAAGTGAGAAGAGAGAGGAGAAAGCTTGGGGAATTCCGAAAAATACGCGATCTCGAGGATGATTCAACCTTTACAATTTCGAGGCAAGTGTTTAATCTTGCTAAATAATTCATATATGTAATTGATTTCATGCATTGTGCGGAAAAACATGGATTTTTGGGTATTTATATCAAAACCTAGATTTTGGGTATTAAACCTTGCATTTGATGTCTATATATGGGTTTAAGGGTATATAACTTGATATGATTTGAGATAGGATGAGTTCTAATGTTGGAAACATGTTGGGGGTTAATGATTAATGGATGGAAGTGGATAAATTTGAGTTTTGGGAAAAATAGGTTTTGGAGAAAAATGCCCATTTCATGGCTTCCTGAACAGGCCGAATCGATTCGGCCCCCTTCCTGAATCGATTCGAAAAGTTGCAGGTTTATAGGTCTTAGTGACCGAATCGATTCAAACCCCAAGCCGAATCGATTCGCTGGGTCGAATCAATTCGGGTTGGGGACGAATCAATTCGAAAACAGGGAAGTTTTGAGTAATTTTCCTAGAATTAGTTTTACTCCATTTCGGTTGGGTTTCTCGATTTGGAACTTTTATATATGATGCGAGAGCTACGTTTTAGAGATTTATTGAGGGTTTCTCACATGATATGATCATGGGGATGTATTGAAATAGTTTGGGAACACATAAATGTTTTGGAGTTTGTTGTATCGATATAGTGGGAAATTTCATTGGGGATGGGAGTCCCATTTAGATTTTAAAAAGTCAGTTAACATAGGATATAAGGGTAAGCACTTTTCGAGGAAGTTATGATGGTATGGCTAGAGATTGTTATGCCGACTTTTGTGTAAAATCCTTCAAGTGATAGGGTTTTATATAGATATTACGGGTAGACAAATGAGAGAGAGGTCGAATATCCTTAGTGACGATGAGTTCGGGGGATTAAATCCAAAACGAGGTATCGTTAAGGGTTCACTTGAGTAAACGAACCGAGATGTTAGTTCAAAAGTATTAAATAGACTATCGACTATTAGTTAGGTGTATCTATAGACGGGATAATTATTATATATTGGTGGGCATCCGGAGGGGGATGGCGTGTGTATAGGGATGGATACATGCGTTTGATTCTAAGATAGTGTCCTTAATGTTGGATATTATGGGAGACTATTTATATCACAGGTGATTTGGATGTATATGTTTCAAGTGAGCGACTGTGTAAGGAAAATTCATTGCTTAGATATACAATATAACGATGGTGAGTATTATGAGAGTTTTATAAATATTGCAAGATTCTTTTCCTTTATATATATGGATTGGAGATAGGGTATATATATATATATATATATATATATATATATATATATATATTTGTGGTTATATGACGCGAATGTATATTTCTTGTGTGATGATTTATACATATGATGTGATTGCATGTTGATATATATATATGTGGTGTGAATGATATATGTATATACTTATTGTGTGAGCATACCCGACACATGCTATCATGGGAGGTTGCGCGATGTGGGTGAGTCGCCTGATTTGAGGAGAAGGGTGAGTATACTTACTAGGTCATAGTCGTCCATTATTGTTTGTGTGATTTTATTTGGGGGTCAAAAGTCTTGGGTATGATTCATTCTCTCTTTCCGATTAGGAACTGTGACCACTTCCAATACATTGTGTTATGTTTTATTACCATGGCGGTGTTATAATAGTCCGGTGTATGGTAACTCGGGATAAAGTGAGTAATTCTTGGAAGATGATATCATCGTTCAGTATATTTGTATCTTATAACCGCATATGTTATGAGTATTGCAAAGTGTGCATTATGTGTGGTATGTATACGTGGTTATAGGATTGAATGTTTGTATTATATATTTAGGGTAAAAATATATATCATATATGGTAAGGTGATGTAAGTTTTTTAAAATTTACATCTTATGGGATTTTAGTGTACTAGCTTATTAGGGTCGAACGATCGCACTTAGAGACAATTGCTGATATATCGACCCCCAAGGATTTAAAAAGAGGTCTTACTTGGGTACTAGAGATGGTACTCAAAATAAGTAGCTGAGGTTTTAAGATGTGTATGGGGGGCATAATGGATCCCGATGATCAACATTGTCAAGGAGTAGTGTATTGGGTCCTTGTTTGGATTTCGCTTTGTGAGACGTCCCACGCACGAAACGTAGATCAATGTTGGGAGTGGGGAAAAGTTTAGTCCTTAGTTCTCGGGAGTATGTTATTTTGTGATAGAATGTTTTATAAGAATAGGAATTTAATGTGTGCCTATTCTGTCGTTAAGGACTTGTTTAAGTTACAATTAGAATCGGATGGACTCTAGTAAGGTACATGTGTTTGCTTATATGATTATATATATATATATATATATATGTTTGGGTGTAAACTTAGGGTATGATAGGATGAGAGAATTTTTGGGTTATCCTTAGAAGTTTTCGGGTAGATAAACTTAGGTTCATGTGCATACGTTTAGGTGCGCACTTTAGTTGAGGGGCGAGTTTGGGGGTTCCACGAGAGTGCGACTCCACTTTATTTATGAAATTGAGCCTTTATTAATTATTATGCATATTATACACTTGCTATAAACATTTTTATACCTTGTGCTCTGACCCGTTTATTTTTCCCTCTTGATATATATATATATATATATATATATATATATATATATATATATATATATATTGTGTACAACAAGCGTCCCACCACAAGGATACCGATGATGCTATTCTATCCAGTATCTTGGGAGCCGTAGCAGACGCGAACTGTTGCGGGATTTTGTTGTAGTCACCTCCTACCATTTGTACATATAGATAGGATTCATTTTGGTGTATCGGGTTTATACCCAAGAGTTAATTTTATCATTTTTATACTTATCTCCTTTGGATTGTTGTATTATCTATTATCCGACAGCATATTCGGGTATATTTTCTTTTCTTATACTTGTTACTTGTTACTTTTTTTACGAGTACATCCCTTTATAGTTGTACGTGAGTGCATTTTTATCTTGTTTAGTAGTTATTTTATTATTGGCATGATGTTCATTGTATGCTTTTAAATTTTTTGGCATCCGCTTATTATGGTTTTGGGTAGTTAGTAGCTTTTATTTTAGTATCTACAGTTGATGCTATGAATGATCCACTTGAGATTCTTGTTTTAATTTAGTATAGGTCTGACCACCCATTATTATTTTAAGTGGGGTATCACATCCTTTTAGCTACTTTGGTGGATGGTGAATGAAGAGTTTTAAGGAGAATTTCGGGTCCCCTTCCACGCTATATATAGTGAACCAATCTCTACTAATTGGAACACAATAACCACACAAAATATATTTGGGCTAGGAAGGGAAAATCCTCATTTTCCAAATTTTCCATATTTTGGATTTCTGGTTGTTTTGAAGAGTGATTCTTGATCATTTAGGAGGATAAGATAAGATCTTGATGAAGGAACATCAAGGAGCTTTTAAGAATAACAAATCAAAGCTTCATGGAAAAAGGTATTTTTCCATATAATTTGTACTTAAAAATTATATTGTGATTGCATGATAATATTGAAGATCTTGTAAGAATTAGTTTCATATTATAAGTAGTTCATATTAATATGTCATGTGGTATTAGAGCCTATTTTAAATATTGTCTTTCTCTCCCTTTACGAAATTCAAATGATCATACTATATATATTGATAAACCCAGGTTTTCTTGATTAATTCTACACTGTTTGTTTACTGATTTGTTTATCGTGATTAGTAGTATTTTCGTGAAAACTTTAACACTGATTTGGTTATCATAATTAGTAGTGTTACGTGTTCATTTTTAAACATTGAATGAGATTTATCATGATAATATGTACATATGTATTAGATGTTAAATTATATAAGAAAATTTTCTTATGGAACATAATTAATTATGTAAAATTGTTAAGTGTTTGTTTGATTTTAATAAATCTTTTTAAGAACAATTTTAAATCTGATTAAAAAACAATTCTAGTTGTTTGATTTTAATATATTTGACTAAGAACTGTTTTATTATTTGATTTTCAATCTGTCAAGAATTCTTGTCTGATTTTTACCAAATCTAATTTAAAATACTCCTGTTTGTTTTGATTTGTTTAAAATAGTTTTTGCTTGTTGATCAATTTATTGAACATAATTCTATTTGTTTAATATATTCGTTGAAAATCTGTTTAACAAATATGTTGAAAACAGTTTACTTGTTTAACAAATTGTTGGAATTTGTTTTTGTAAACTAGTTGAAAATTCATTTGATGCACTGAAACCATTTTTATGTCGTTTTGATGTAATTTTAATGGTTACCTAATTCATTTCAATCAACTCTGCAAATTTCAAGCAATTCGGGAATAAAAAAAATTCAAAAAGCGCTTGTTGTGAATAGTATTTTGACCCCCGAACTTGCTCCGAATGCGATAAACCTTTGTAGTCTGATTAGAAATGGGCGAGAGACCGATTTTCACCACCTTTGGTCGTCACGTAATTTTTTTTTCGGCGATCCGAGATTGTTTAGGGCTTTAAAACTCGAAATTTTGCATTTACAAAACTAATCTCGGGGGCCATATCTCACTCCAAAAAATTTATTTTTGAATTCTGTCGAAAGTTTTGAGATTCTGGAGTAATTTTCTATAGATTTATGTCGCTGACTCAATTTTTTCATTTTTGACAAAATTTCATGTTTTTTATATTGTACAAGTGTTGCATCTAGAACTGTTTTATAAATCTTGTTCTAATGATCATGTTGTAGTTGAATATTTGTGCCCAACACTAGCCAACATATTTCAAAAATTCAAAAATTAGACTTGTGTTAATTTAATATTCATATTTTATGAGCCTCGTGCTAAACACAAGCCAATGATTATAAACAGTGAATATTAAATATATTAGAATTTTTAATATTGATTTTTATGAGTCTCGTGCCAAACACAGGTCAATGATTCATAACATCGAATGTTAAAAATATTATAATTTTTAAATTTAATATTCACTTTTTTATAAGTCCCGTGCTAAACACAGGCCAGTGATTTATAACATTGAATATTAAATATTACTTTTTTTATATTTTGATTAAAGCGTCTCATACTAAACACATGCCAATGACTCATTGCGAAAAATATCAAATTTATGTTTATTCTAAAGTTTATTATTATAAAGATATAATCAGCTTTAGAATTATTAATTGAATATTGAATTGTTCAATAATGTATTTGTTAAATCATAATTTTCTATATTAAAATTCCATTAAAAGCTAGTTTGCTTTTATGGTTTTGTGATTTAATAAATATTAAAGGTCAATTTATGACACAATTGTTATAAATTTGCCATCAAAATTTGACAATTTTATATATTCATTTCCTTGCAATTTTAGTTATGTGTGTTATTTTTAATTAGAATGAGTATTTTGCAGAAAATATTAACCTGTTTTCTCAACACTCAACCTTTTCGAAATTTGACGAAACTAATCTGTCGGAATGGTGCGAGCAAATCGAATTTAGCCTTGGTGTTATGTACATTGATATAACACTTCTTACTGATGAACCCACTGCTATTACTGAACAAAGCAGTGAAGATGATGTGCTAATTTACAATACATGGTCCAAATCAAATAGGTTATGTATGATGTTTATTAGAATGTGCATTGCAACAAATGTGAAGTCCTCCCTACCTGAAACCACCATCGCAAAATAATATCTGGCAAATGTTAAGGATATGTTTCACACTGCGAACAAATCCCTTACTGGGAAACTTATGTCCGACTTGACCACTATGTGGTTCGATGGCCCTAAGACCATGAACGCACACATTATTGAAATAACCAACATTGCTGCCAAACTAAGAACTTTAGTTTGTTCAGTGGGCGATTCTTTCTTAGTCCAATTTGTCCTAAACTCCTTGCCTTCTGATTATGGGTCTTTCCAAATTCATTACACTACCATAAAAGATAAATGGAATGTTAATGAATTGTAAAGCATCTTGGTTTAGGAGGAAGGTCGTCTTTGGTAGTAAAATGGTAAGGTGCCCAAATTGCAAGTGGCAAATCTGATGGACAATAAAGGAGCTGGTAAGAAAAAGAAAGTAAAGGTCATAAAGCGCGATCATGTTCCTTCCAACAATGAACCTGGTCCTTTCATCCAAAAGAAGAAAAAAATATCATTCATATGTCATTTTTGTCACAGGAAGGGGCACATTCAGAAAGGCTGCATTACGCGAAAAGATTGGTTTGAAAAGAAATGTACACTTGTGCTTATGTCTGTTTCGAATCAAACTTAATTGATGTTCCTTATAATAAATGGTGGATTGATTCTGGTACTACATGTCATGTTTCAAATACTACGCAGGGCTTCCTTTCAATCCGGGAAATAAAGCAAAATGAAGATTTTCTTTAAATGGGGATCCAGGCCAAAGCAAAAGTTGAATCTATTGGAGTTTTTCGTTTAAAATTGCAATCTGGCTTTTATTCAGATCTTGAAGACACAATTTTTATACCCACTGTTTAGAGAAATTTAATTTTATTGTCTAAACTATCAATAAGAGGCTTTTCTTTTAACTTTTAGAATAATGGTTTTACATTATATAGGAATGATTCAATTTTTAGCTCGGATTTTTTGTCGAATGGTTTGTTTCAAATAAATCTTGATGATTATTTTTCGGAATCTTTATTGGCTTTGCATACTAATATTGGAACTAAATGTCCCTCATTTAATGAGAATTCTGCTTACTTGTGGCATAAATGATTAGGACACATATCCAGAGAGAGAATAAAAAGGTGTATTAAATAGGGAATAATCCTTACTCTTGATTGGTCCGATTTGGATGTATGAGTGGATTGTATTAAGGGTAAACAGACCAAACATACAAAGAAAGGATCCACAAGAGTCACCCACATTCTTGAAATTATATATATAGATATTTTTAGTCCTTTTGATGTTCCTTTTATTGGAGGAGAAAAATACTTTATCACTTTTATAGATGGTTTTTCTCGATATTTGCACATTGCATTTATTGCATGATAAAGCTCAATACGTTAATGTGATTGAGGTTTATATTACAGAAGTAGAACGAAATTTGGGTAAAAAGGTAAAAATCATTCGATCTAATAGAGGTGGTGAGTTTTATGGAAAATATGATGAATCGAGACAACGTCCCGGTCCTTTTGCTAAACTCCTTGAACGTTTGGGTATTTGTGCACAATACACAATGAGAGCTTCACCATTGCAAAATGGTTTAGATAAACGATGCAGTCGTACTCTTATTGAATTGTCTAGAAGTATGATAAGTAAAATCGATTTACCTATGTTTTGTGGCTGCATTCTCTTATGACTGCTACACATATCTTAAATAGGGTTCTTAGTAAGGCAGTCTCAAAGACCCCTTTAAAACTATAGAAAGATTTGAAACCCTCTTAAGACAGTTTTGTGTTTGGGGATGTACAACATAAGTACACATTTATAATCCACATGAAAAGAAGTTGGACCCTAGAACATTAACTTATTATTTTATTGGGTATCCATCAAAATCCAAAGGGTATAAATTCTACTGTCCTAACCATACAACAAGAATTATTGAAATTTAAAATGCTAAATTCATTGAACATGGTGAAGTTAGTGGGAGTAATGAAGTTTGCAATGTGATTATTCAAGAGATAAAGGAAAATCTTCCTTTTCCAAGAACTCTAGATAATCAGAATGAGGTTCCTTTTGTTCCTATTGTTCATAATGATGTTATTGAACCGATTATTGCTCCAAACAATAATGAAGAAAAAATGGATGAACCACATACTAAACAACCACCAAATGCGCCTATTATTGAAACACCACAAGTCATATCTTTAAGGAAATCTTAGAGAAATCAGAGATCATCTATTTTCGATGACTATATGGTGAATCTTCAAGAAAATGAATTTAACATTGGGGATATTGATGATCCGGTCTCTTATGAAAAAGATGTTTCTACTATAGATTCTGATAAATGGATTGATGCCATGAATGATGAAATAAAATCTATGGGTTTTAATGAAGTCTGGGAGTTAATCGATTTTCCTAAAAGATATAAAGTAGTCGAGTCTAAGTGGATATATAAGACCAAACGTGGCTCTAATAGAAATATCGAATGACATAAAGCTAGACTTGTTGCCAAAGGTTTTAGTTAAAAGGAAAGCATTGATTATAGTGAAACCTTCTCTCCTATTTCAAAGATGGATTCACTTAGAATCGTATTAGAACTCGTCGCTCATTATGACTTAGAGCTACATCAAATGGATGTTAAAATGAATTTTCTTAATGGGAGTTTAGGGGAAGAAGCATATATGGAACAACTAAAAGGCTTCATTCAAAAAGACAGGAACACAAAGTCTGTTTGTTAAAGAAATCCATATATGGACTTAAACAAGCTTGTAAAAGTGCGCTACAGAGAAATAAATGCGACTTCTCAAATAAATCAATTTTAATTGTGTGTTAATCAATCCAATTTTAAATGAACCCAAGTTTTAATTAAGTCCTAACACATGCATCTAAGTGATATGAAATCATAAAGCAATAGGTATGCAAAGGAAACCAAATTTCAAGAAAAATCCCCCATAGGTGCAAAACCTTTTATTTCACTATAATTAGTAAATTACAACTTACAACGGTTATAATGAAATAGATTTTTGACACACGAATATCCTCAGGTGTCGGTCGGTGTCGTCAGCAATGGATCCGTATGCATCAAACCCACAATAACAGCAGTCATATCGTCAACCTAGGAATAACGCATCACTATGAACCGTAATCCAAATCAGTAAAGAACCCTCACGCACTAAGATCCTCAATGACATGCAGCCATAAACTTCGTAGCGACTCACTCAAAAATAGCATGCAGCTCTCGATTATAGAGATCTCCCCACAAAGAATGAACAAAAGAAAAGTAATGTTCTTAGGTTCCACAAAACAACTCACACAAAAGTACTTAGGATTTTGTGAATTTTAAAACAATATATTGAACTCTTAAAATGTTGGATAATAAACCAAAACACTCAAAATTGTATTATGTTTAAAACCAATGTTTCTCCTCACGAAATCTAGTAGCATGACACCCTTTAAATAGTAAAATTCAAGGCGGTGATGTGTCAAGGCAAAACACCTATCGCTCGAACGACGGACGATGTAGTTCGAGCAACACTCTATCTTGTTCGAACGAGATGTGACGTCGTTTCAACGATAGTCACTGATCCTCACAAAAAAACTTTTAAATATTAAATAACTTAGAATCCTTAAAACCAAAACTGATTACGGGATCAGGAGCATTTATCCAAAACTTTTATGATTAAAATTGATATGCCCCAAGTGTAACCTCGGCCTAGAGACACCAACCTCGGCCGAGATCATGGCCGACGTTGGATGAGTCTTAGGCACACGATATCAGACCTCGGCCATAGCAAGGTCGGCCAGGGCCGACACTACCATGAGCCTCTACAAGGGACGTCGCAAGGATCGGCAGAATTCTCGTATACCTTGGAATGTAAACCTCGGCCAGATGTAGGCCGAGCTCGTAGGAGGCCACCAGCTACCTCATCAAGCCACGAGCTATCTCATCATGCCACCAGTTCAACCTCATCTCAGGATGACCTTGCCCATTATTTCGGCCACAATTAGGCAAAGACCTCCATGGAATCCTTGGACTGAACAGGTATCAAGACTCACCAACCTCGGCCTCACCAAGGCCGAGGTTATACCCCAGACGTGATAGCCGAGCACCTGCTGACATTTAGATAAGGACACGTGGATAGAAGTCAGTTATAACAATATTATTCCACACACGTGGGGAGAATACTGCATCATCATTCTCTACATGTGACAGTTACAGATGGCACTCCCATATTGGTGAGGTAACCACACACATGCTCATTGCATGCATGGGGGGTAAATTACACCCCCTATTACTATATATAGAGGTCCTCCTCTACCTTGAAAAAGGATCCCCATATATTCAACACTAGCTGAAACTCTGTCTAGATACACAGTAGAGAGAGAAAGCTTGAGAGATTGTATCCATGGCCATTAGATCCTTATTGCAGTGAGATTATTCACACACATACAGTGGACGTAGGCCAATCTAGGCTGAACCACTTATATCCTGGTGTACTCTCCCCTTCTCCTCATCTCATTCTCTTGCCATTTACATAACTATGCTGCCATTGTTGTTCTTAGATTGAGCTTAAAAACACCTTACCTGGTGGTGCTGATTCCGGCATCATCATTTTGGCGCCGTCTGTGGGAAGAGAGAAGCTATCTCTTCCTCTTTTTTTGCTTAACCTCACCGGAGATTCTGGTGGTGAACCAGGCCTCCCCCTAGCGCGGAGCTGTTTCACCATTGAAAGAGGTCCTGTGAGGTACTAAGCTCATCTGCTACTTAAGCTCTATAGTGTTAACATATAGCACAAGACTTACCACCGCCTCTTCCGCCGCCCGAGGATGGAGGGCCTAGTTCCAGTCAGGCGTCCCTCCAGTCCGAAATGGCAGAGGTAGCTGCATCCTTGAGGTCTTTAGCTGCAACCCAACAAGCTATGAAGGAGCAATTTGCACAGCTCAGCCAAACTATGATGAGCCCACCTGGAGTCTCACCGGATATGATCACTCCGGAGGCTATTTAGCCTCATCCTGATGCCAAGGGACCACCCCAGGCACCAATGAAGGACCAGCCTGCACCCCAGTGGAGAAGGGATGTTGCTGACCTTAGGCGCTTGCGCCTGGGGAGGCAAGGAAACCCTTGCCGAGAGGACAGGTATGACGATCTAGAGGTGGAGAAGCCCCGGAAGACTTCTGGGAGCCCTATGAGGTGTCAGATTACACTGTACGGCCTCTTAGGCAGAGTCAAGGTTGTGTCGGCCGAAGTGGTGAAGAGGCCCGATAAAGAGGGTCGGCCTTTGATAGGTTGAGCAAAGGGTCAGCCTTCGAGAGACTGGGCCCGATGAATGACCAAAGACGGAGACTGTCGAGATCAAGGAGCGCAGCAGGCTCTCAGAGAGGGAACAGGCAGGGTCGGCCAGACCAAGGCCGACACTGTGAAAGAAGAGGCAAGGAATAGGAAGAGGTCAACAACCAACGTATCTTGGCAGGGGAACCCTTGGTCCATCCTAGAGAGATGGCAGGGGATAACCTCGGCCAAGTCGATGGCCGAAGACCATGGAATGATTCTATCCAACGCCTTGAGGAGAAGATAGGAGACCTCATTAAAAGCAGGGACCCATTTCAAAGGAGTTACTCAGAGGGCTCCCCATTTGTGGCTAGGATAGTGGGCTTCCCAACCCCAGCTAAGTTCAAGCGTCCTACGGTGTCTCCCAAGTATGATGGCAGCACTAACCCTGTACATCATATCGAGATGTACCAGTAGGCAGCAGACATCTACTCGATACCCAATTAGATGAAGTGTAGAGCCTTCTCTGGGACGTTAACAAGGGCTGCACACAGTTGGTTCACCTCCATTCCGAAGAACTCAATTGAGAACTTCAAAGGCTTGGCTGAGCGATTCATCCACAACTTATGGTTTGGGGTGAGGCCTCAAAAGAAGACTACCCACCTGCTGTATGTCAAGCAGGCTAAGGGTGAGATCCTAAGAGACTACATAGCAAGATTCAAAAAAGAAAAGTTGGAGGTCGAAGATTATGAAGAGAGCATAGCCATGATCGCCCTTATAGGAGGTCTCCAGAAGGGGAAGCTATTGTGGAAACTGGCGAAAGAGCCCCCTAGGTCTATGTCGGAGCTGCTATCAACCGTAGGCAAAGTAATGAATGTGGAAGAGGCAATGGCCGCCAAGTAAGAGGATGAGAACCGCGGTGGCAGTGGAAAGTCCCAAAGCAAGAAAGATGGGAAGAAGAGATCGGGTGATGACATGTTCGCTCACTATACTCCTCTTACTGTGAGCTGTGAGCACATCCTCAACGAGATCAAGAATGACAGGGCTTTGAGATGGCCAGAGAAGCTGAAAGCCCCACCACATAAGAGGAACAAAGACCTATGGTGTGAGTTCCACCAAGATCATGGTCATGTCACAGATAGATGCTTCGCTTTGAAGGATGAGATTGAGAAGATGTCAAAATCTGGGAAATTGAGAAAATATGTAGACGGTAAGGTGTAATACCCCCTATTTTTATAGCTTTTAAATTTTGGGATTTATTTAATTTAATGGAGATAAATTAATTTAATTTTAATCCGGAATGTTGCCTTAAATATTTACTAGTGTGACGAGAGTTAGTAATTATTGGAAATTTGTTATCTGTTGAATATTACTGGATGAGTATAGTAATATATGAGATTTATTGTTATAATATTGTCACGTGTGAATAAAATGACAATTATGGAAATTTAAGTCGGAACGTGCTCGTGTCACGTCGGGACTAATTTTGTTAAATAAAAAGTGAATATTTTATAAGTTGCCCGTATGGTCGTTTTGAGTGCGCCAACGTATCCGGTAGGGGCAAGATAGTAAAAAAAGTGTACCCGGGGGTTTAGTTTGGGTCTCGGGGCATTTTTAGGCCTAATTGGTACCCCAGGAGGGCAATTTAGTCATTTCACCTTTTTGGGTAATTAAACCCATGAAATTTAGCAACCTATATCAGCCATCTAGGTTAGTCCTTTAGGGTTAGAATAACCAGAAATGAAGTGACGGCCATTGGAGAAGAGAGGAGAGAGCTCCAAGGCAATTCAAGGCCAAAAAGTCACCGGTTTGCACCGCAGCCACCACCGCGTAGATCGCGGGACGAGGAACGCAGCCATACCAAAATCAGCCGCGAATCAGAATACCAAAAATCCCAGGAAAGTGTTTAACTTGCTTATTTTCGTTAATGCAATCTTCATATTGGTTTAGGATTGATTAGAGATGATAAATATGGAAGAACACCCAATTTGTGTTAGGAAAATGCATGTAGAAATGATTTATATGAAATTCTGGAATCCTTGCCATGTAGAGGAATATAACCCACGAAATTTTGATGATATATTAGAAAGAAATTTTGGTAAAAACAGATTAGAACCTTGATTATGAAAAACTCTAGGGTTCTTGATGATTAGATGGAATTTTGGGTTAATTATCCATGTTTAATGTTAGATATACACGTGCTTTAGGTTGAAAACGTCTGGTTTAATGTTATAATGATAGTAGTATGATTTTTGGGATGTTTAGAATGGAAAAACATGATTTTGGATGAAGAAATTTGGTAGAACCCGTAACTGCATTTTTGCAGAATTTTTCCCAGACCTGCTTGATCGATCGATCGAAGGTTCGATCGATCGAGCCCCAGACCTCGATCTATCGACCCCTCCTGGCAGACTCTTATTTCCCTTGTTTACTTAGCCGAATTGAATTTATCATGATATAATTCTTGGGTATCCTAAATGAAATGTTTTGGGAGATAGGAAAGACCAGTAGGACATTTGAATTAGTGTTGAGAACTTTATTATAAGATGAGAATCTTATTTTTGGGATAATTATATATTGAACTATGAAACTACGTATATCAAGTGAGAGAATGCGGCGAATAGCTACGATAGTGAATAGAGGTATACCTACTGAATTTTCATACTTGGAAGGATAGAGTCAATGAATGTCACGTATTAAGTGAGAAAAACCTTCGAGTTAAGGTTAGAGATGAAACCTTATACGTAATACTAATAATGTGAAATGTAGAATAAATGGTATAATTATGGGTGACGAGAAGAACCTATATTAATATGATAAAGTGGTATATTTATATAATTGTGTGTACATATATTATATACTTGTGAAAATCATGCCCACGCTACTTGCTATCCCTGAGGTTACCGCGCTGGGACAAGTCTTATCTCGATGGGACCTTTATGGGGGATATTGACTTGTACCCTAGAAGATAGATATCCTTGGTACAGGCTATCGATGTGATAGTTCAGACAGTCCCAAGAGACGCAGGCATGTGCCATCCTCTTAGAGACTTGGAATTTATGCTTCGCCTCAATATTTTTTGTGTATTTATGTTAATACAATTCGAGAGTGATTCCGATTGTATTCCCCTTAATATGAGTGATATGGGGTTCTGGCTAGTAGAGTATGCACGCACCATAGTTTTATGAGGGGTGCTGTTATTTTATATATATTATACGAGTAGTTAATATATATATATGAGAGTTTGAAATTTGAAACTGCCTACTGTGATTTGATAAGTAGGACTTGGTTGATGACTCAGATAGTGAATACTTGTTTCAAGAAAGTCTAATATGTTACTAAGAAACTTTATAAGTTAATAAAAGCTAAAACGAGAATTGTGCTACTAATCCGGTAGTAACCCTTTTTAAACAAAATATTGTTCGGTTTCGAAATCTTATGAGTAGATTAAGATACGCTAAATTATTGGAAAAGGTTAGTATGATAAAATTGTTAAGAAACTGTTGGTAAGGTTAGTGCGATAGGTGTGCACATTAGAAGAGAGGTGAGTATTTCTCAAGAGAGTGACGCACTAATATGTTGTTGCATTGGCCTGTATCAATTTAAATACTTGCTAAACGTATTTTAAAAATCGAACACAGTTTCGGGCTCTGACCCGTTTCTTTTTCTCTCTCTCTCTTGTATATATATGTATATATTTCAGGTGCCCAGCCACAGGGCGTCTTGCTTAGGATCCCTTGAGAGGAACGTGCTGCAGCTTAGGTGGGAGTTGCAGGTCACTTGCGTAGACGGCTTCTTTTATTGACTCCACTTCTAGTATTTTCATTTATTGGGCATGTATCGCCCTTTGCATTATTTCATTGTTGTTGGGACATTTATATTTCAGTTGTTTCCAGTATTGTTCTATGGGATTTATTCAGTTTGGATTTGTGACTTTAGTTTTCATATGTTGACATTCGATTGTCGAATGCATTATATTATTTGGTTTACTGTGGTGTGATTCTTAATTTGTAGAAATGTTTTTTTAAATAAATAAATCTTTTTCTTTAATTAAAATTTGGAAAGTATGTATGAAAATGGTTTTGACACTTAGCTTAATTATTTAGGGTGTTAAATTGGAAAATTTATTTTTATCGACAGTGATGCTGAGAATGAACCAACTGTTTACCTTGATTTAATATAATAAAGGAGTGATCGCCCGGTATTTAATTAGGCGGGGTGTCACAGGTGGTATCAGAGCATCAGGTTCTAGTGTCCTTAGGATCTGTACGGCTTATTATGCTTTCAGCGTTGCTTTGTTTGTTATAGAGACCTATGTTTAGGATTGTTGATTCCCTTGATGAGATTTCATTCTCCTGCTATAATGTGTATACACTAGTGAATTCTAATTTCGTTCGGGTGTGTGCGTGTGCCGAGCGATGACGGATGTCAGAAGAGGACCGTTAAGCGTACATCAGGAGGCAGGGCTCAGTTGAGATTATGAAATATATCCGAGGATGATGACCGTAGTCGAGGTCACCTCCATTATGGCACGAGAAGCCGCGACTAGAAAGGCGACTAAGGTGCAGCAATGATTTTCAAATGCTGTTATTGTCAAATGAGGTGCGAGGGTAAACTTACCCAACGTATTACAAAAATGTGTAGAGACTGTCAGTGGAAATTTTAGAAACGCGAAAATTATATGTGTTTACCAAAGGAGGTAAAGTATCCAAAGGCTTAAATATAGGACGGAGTGTGGCAAACTAAAAGTAAAAATTTAGAGAAAATTTTCTTGGCTTTCGGGACGAAATTATAATGGTTGGAGTCAACCACAAATTTTAGAAATGGAATGCTATGCCTATAGGAGAACCTTAGGTACAGTGTTGGCTGTATGTTCCTTCCTCAACTGTTCAGGATGAGAAGCAAACGTGGTTCTGAATTCATCGCAGGAGGGCATGACAGAAGTCCAATTGTGGATATGAATCCTAATCGTTAGCAAATTTCGTATCGAAAGAGGTAGATACTAGTGGAGAAAACGACTCCAAGTGGGAGACCAACTTGTAATAATAGCTGATAATACTCGAGGAGGAAATTCTGATGGACGACCGATTCAGAGGTTGACAATGTCATATTTTGTCAATATAGATGATAACGCTTCTTTGTGGGGGAAGTTAAAGGAATCGAAGAATTTAGTCGAGAATAAGACTGAATACAACGGTGGTGGTATAGCACCACAAAAGGATGTGGGTATACATCAGGAAAACCATTTAAATGCTTCATATAGTTAAATTCTTACCAAGTGATGGTAAATTCAGTAAGTACTATTATAGATAGTAACATGATCTTTATGGCCTGAAAAATTAAGAGAACAATCGGGATGGTTAATAGGAATCGAGTTTATTAAAGTCCGAGAGGAGGACAAATCCTAACCTGGTTTGTAGGATAGGTGGTAAGTGGATTATGTACTGAGGTATTTCGTCCGGAGTGAGATCGCTCGCGATAATATGTTCCAAAGTGAGAAAAAGGGACAACAATACGGTGCCTAGTAAAAGGCAACGATTAAAAGAATTTTGTTATGGTTTGGCTAGACGTGTTACGTCCGAAAACCATTTGTGCAGTCAAGATGATTGCCAGGATGGAAGTATAAGTTGTATCCTTAGAGGATGCGGTGTGTTTATGTGACACGAGCGAGTCACCATATTTTGTTCATTGCTAGATTAGAATGTGAGACGAGTTTAATGCATATCATTATAAATGTTACCATTATGTGAATATTTTTCCTTAGTATAGCGTGATTTTTTTTTGGCGCTATCCGCGGGGGATGAATGATTATATTAACAGTGTTTTATACTTTATTGAGGCTACTCGTTGTAATGATGCGATACACATGTATGATATCATCTTTGTTAAAATGTTATAGAAATGGGTAGTATGATAGTGGGCATTTATTGCAAGGCTATCGGAGTAGTTATATTAGTGCAACACGTTTTGTTTTGGCGAGGCTTTACCTGTAAGAAGGTTGGACTCGCACTTATATTATCTATCCTAGAGACTTGGGAGGAGATAGTGGGCTCGAGATATTCGATACCAATGTATGTATAGACTTTATCAGTATGATTCAGTATGTACCGGGATTTATCGTTGAGCGAAAAGATTTGACCCAATATTATGTTGAGCACTCCGGACTTAGTGATAGGAAGAGTACAGTGTTATATTTACCCTTTAGAGAGGTGGGAGATAAGATTTATACCTCTATTATTAGGGAAAGAAATTTCGAGAATTCCGAGTGTATGCATTCGAGGTTTGTGAAATGCTATTACCACCAACCTATACTGAACAATTGTGCAATTTGGTGAAACGTTCATTGTTAAGCATAATTACGGGAGAAATTGTAACTTTTCTGTCAAGGGACGGAATAAAGGGGTATACACTATGGACGGAGGACATAACGGATTTCGATAACCGACAATGCTAGGTAGTAGTGTATCGGAGGGGTTCCTTGTTTGGATTTCGCTTTGCGAGACATCCCACGCATGAATCTTAGCGTAAGGTTGGAAATAGAGAGACGTTTGGTCACTATTTCATGAATTCGGTACCCTGGTCGAAATGGGATCAAGTAATTATGTATGTAAGTTGGAAGTTGAATTTTGTTTTAAGGTCATTGGAGCCGGATTTTTGTGGTAGGAAAGCATTAAAAGTTATCCCCACGAGTTGAGGGGTGGAACGATGATAAGGAGAATTTAAGAATTTTGATTTCTAGGGTGATTGAGAGTACCCAAATGTCATAACCGCGTACAGAACACAAGGTGAATAAGGAGTTGGAATCATTGTTAGCATGGATTATCTGGAAAGAACTTTATATTATACAAAAGATATGACCTGTAATTATTTTGATGAATAAAGCGTTAGTGATTTATTTTGGTTGTTGTACCTATTTGGGAAAATTGTTGTACTTATCTGAGGAAGGTTGAGAATTATTATTCCTCTTTTATTGTCATGGAATTTGAATGCCCTATCCATTCTATTCCGTTGAATTTAGTTAGTCCAACAGATGAGTAGCACGCCGTTCACTCTCCCAGGGCGGTCGGAGTATTGTAAGAATGTGGGCATCTTGGTTAACTACAGTTAAAATAGTCCGAGTCAAAGGGACGTGGTAATAGACGTGTGAAATATATGTTTGTGGGACTAGTACAATGAAGTGGAAGTGATAGAGTGGATTAAACGTCACATGAGGGGCGATAATCCATACATAAGTGTGCAATTAGAATAGCACGCCCTAACTTGATTGGAAGGCTGTGGGAAGCCATTCAAGAATTGGTATTCCTTGAATATAGTAGAATTTAATTGTTATGAAGCACGCCCGGAGCGGAGTTGTTATTAGTCAAGTGTGAGAGAGACTCACACATATAAAGATTAATGATGTTAGTATAGTATAAGAGATCCAGAAGTGCGCTTCGTGGAGAGAAGAGTACGGGTGGAACTTTCGGCATACTACAAGGAACGAAGGGGAGTATTACGTGTCACTTAATGTGAGACATTTCAAGGGAAGAATCGATGTTTAGAGAGACGTAGTGAGTAGTCTCTACATGCACTGCCCATAGGTAAGGTTTGGTTGAAAGAGGAGAATCAACCAAATAATTTTGTGTTTATCGAAAATTCCTGAAATTGGAAGAGGTTGGTAAAGTTCTTGGATGGGTTGCCATCCTCAAAACAAGATCAAAGGTTTATCCCGAACATGTGAATTAAGTCGCCGAGAAGGAAGTGATTGATATTCCTTTGGGATGGCTTACAATATTGACAAGTATGCCCCAGACTTCCTTTGAAAGGAAGGATCTCGCCAGTGCATGGTTCGGCGCAGTATAAATTTCTGAATCAGGATGAGATTGGTGAATCCCACCTTTGATATGGGATTTCAGGAACCAACGGAGATAAGATTTCGTTTCAATTAGGATGTATCACCCTTAGCCAGGGAATAAGCGCATGGTGATTAAAGATTAGTGGAGCCACGTGAAGGAGATTTTGAAATCTTGGTATGATGATTTCAAGAATGCTCTGTAGAAGCACTCGTACCTGTTTGTCGCGTATGAGGTACTTATTAAGGTTTTGTTATGGAAGAACCTCGACTATTCTCCTTCCGTATGTTTAGAGGAGAGTAGATAATCAGAATTTTTGGATCGGTCGAGAAAATATCCGATAACTATGGTAGAATTCCACGACTGTTTTAGACGAGCAAGAGTGATCAAATGTTTGTAATATTTTCTCAGAATGGGAGTTTTGTATAAAAAAAATCCGAGTATTTGTCATGTAGTGAGGTGCGGCCTCCTAATGATAGTGAGATAATGAAATGTATAACGTACAGGCGTGACCTATGCGAATGTTGTCGATTGGGAGCACAATGTGAAGTGTCTCCAAAGAGAATGCAAAATGATGTTACTGTGAAGAAAAGGCTATAGTGATTGAGCGCCGTAATGTGTAGTTAGTTTGTGTACGAAAAAGGATATCCAGAATTGTGCTACCTGATAGGCCTTATTTTCCGAATTTCGTGATGAAATTCAGTTATTAGGGGGGAAGTATGTAATACCCCGTATTTTTATAGCTTTTAAATTTTGGGATTTATTTAATTTAATTGAGATAAATTAATTTAATTTTAATCCGGAATGTTGCTTTAAATATTTACTAGCGTGACGAGAGTTAGTAACTATTGGAAATTTGTTATCTGTTGAATATTACTGGATGAGTATAGTAATATATGAGATTTATTGTTATAATATTGTCACGTGTGAATAAAATGACAATTATGGAAATTTAAGTCGGAACGTGCTCGTGTCACGTCGGGACTAATTTTGTTAAATAAAAAGTGAATATTTTATAATTTGCCCGTATGGTCGTTTTGAGTGCGCCAACGCGTCCGGTAGGGCCGAGATAGTAAAAAAAGTGTACCCGGGGGTTTAGTTTGGGTCTCGGGGCATTTTTAGGCCTAATTGGTACCCCGGGAAGGCAATTTAGTCATTTCACCTTTTTGGGTAATTAAACCCACGAAATTTAGCAACTTATATCAGCCATCTAGGTTAGTCCTTTAGGGTTAGAATATCCAGAAATCAAGTGACGGCCATTGGAGAAGAGAGGAGAGAGCTCCACGGCAATTCAAGGCCAAAAAGTCACCGGTTTGCACCGCAGCCACCACCACCGCGTAGATCGTGAGACGAGGAACGCAGCCATACCAAAATCAACCGTGAATCAGAATACCAAAAATCTCAGGCAAGTGTTTAACTTGCGTATTTTCGTTAAAGCAATCTTAATATTGGTTTAGGATTGATTAGAGATGATAAATATGGAAGAACACCCAATTTGTGTTAGGAAAATGCATGTAGAAATGATTTATATGAAATTCTGGAATCCTTGCCATGTAGAGGAATATAACCCATGAAATTTTGATGATATATTAGAAGGAAATTTTGGTAAAAACATATTAGAACCTTGATTAAGAAAAACTCTAGGGTTCTTGATGATTAGATGGAATTTTGGGTTAATTATCCATGTTTAATGTTAGATATACACAAGCTTTACGTTGAAAACATCTGGTATAACGTTATAATGATAGTAGTAAGATTTTTGGGACGTTTAGAATGGAAAAAAATGATTTTGGATGAAGAAATTTGGTAGAACCCGTAACTGCATTTCTGCAGAATTTTTCGCAGACCTGCTTGATCGATCGATCGAGCCTAGAGCTTCGATCGATCGAAGGTTTGATCGATCGAGACCCAGACCTCGATCGATCGACCCCTCCTGGCAGACTCTTATTTCCCTTGTTTACTTAGTCGAATTGAATTTATCGTGAAATAATTCTTGGGTATCCTTAATGAAATGTTTTAGGAGATAGGAAATACCAGTAGGACATTTGAATAAGTGTTGAGAACTTTATTATAAGATGAGAATCTTATTTTTGGGATAATTAGGCCGAGAACTCCATGGAATCCTCGGACTGAACAGGTATCAAGACTCACCAACCTCGGCCTCACCAAGGCCGAGGTCATACCCTAGACGCGATAGTCGAGCACCTGCTGACATTTAGATAAGGACACGTGGACAGAAGTCAGTTATAACAAGATTATTCCCCACACGTGGGGATAATACTACATCATCATTCTCTACATGTGGCAGTGATAGATGGCACTCCCATAATGGTGAGGTAACCACACACATGCTCATTGCATGCATGGGGGGTACATTACACCCCCTAGGTACTATATATAGAGGTCATCCTCTACCTTACAAAAGGATCCCCATATATTCAACCCTAGCTGAAACTCTGTCTAGATACACAGTAGAGAGAGAAATCTTGAGAGATTGTATCCATGGCCATTAGAGCCTTATTGCAGTGAGATTATTCACACACACAGTGGACGTAGGCCAATCTAGGCTGAACCACTTATATCCTGGTGTACTCTCCCCTTCTCCTCATCTCATTCTCTTGCCATTTACATAACTATGCTGCCATTGTTGTTCTTAGATTGAGCTTAAAAACACCTTACATGGTGGTGCTGATTCCGGCATCATCAAAAATCATTTCAAAACTCATTTAAACTTTTTTAAAAATATACCAACACTTTTAATGTAAAATGTAAATTGAACTTAAACACGTTTTACCAAATTCATCCTTGTTGGGCTTGAATGTTGAATAAGCTTGATAATCGGATCCGTCTCGATGCTTGTATTATCTTGAATGTTCTTCGACGGGGTATCGGTATACGACATACTAAATTGATAACAGACATTTATAATATAATGTCCTTACAAAGCTTCTCGTCAATGGTATTTTAAGTTCCATCATACCATTACATGTTTTGGGTTTAAAGAAAACACTACTGATCGGTGTATATACCTAAAGACTAGTGGGAGTAAATTTGTATTTTTGGTCCTATATGTTGATGATTTGCTTATCACCAGTAGTGATATTGGTTTACTAAAGGACACTAAGAAGTACATTTCGTAAAACTTTGAAATGAAAGATTTGAGCGAGGTATCCTTCGTGATCGATCACGTGGATTGATAGGATTGTCTCAGAAGGCATACATTAATAAAGTTTTACAAAGGTTTGGCATGAAAAATTGTAATCCTATTAATGTTCCAATTCTAAAAGGGGAGAAATTTAGTTTAAGTCAATGTCCCCAAACTAAATTGGAAAGGGATCTCATGAAATGTGTGATGTATGCTTCTATTGTAGGGAGTTTATTATATGCTTAGGGTTGTACTCAATGGGATATTAGTTTTGCCATTGGGATTTTGGGCAGATATCAAAGTAATTCGGGTGACTTCCATTAGTTGGTTGCAAAGAAGGTGTTAAGATACTTGCAAGGAACCAAAGACTACATGGTCACTTATATGAGATCCTATCACCTTGAGGTAATTGGTTATTGAGATTCAGATTTTTGAGGATGCATTAATAGCAGGAAAAGCATTTCGGGTTATGTTTACCTTCTGGAAGGAGGGGCCGTTTTGTGGAAAAGTGCTAAACAGAGTGTCATCGCTTGTTAAACTATGGAGGCTGAGTTTATTGCTTGTTTTGAAGCTACAAATCATGGGTTATGACTGCGAAATTTTATTTCAGGACTTAGTATTATGGATTCAGGATCTAAGTCGGTGAAGATTTTTTGTTATAATATCGCAGCAGTCTTCTTTTCAAAGAATGACAGATATTCAAAAGTAGCTGTGACACCCTGCCTAATTAAATACCGTGTGATCAGTCCTTTATTAAATTATAACCAAGGTGAACGGTTGGTTCATTCTTAGCATCACCGTCATAAAAATAACTTTTCCAATTAAACAACCTAAATAATTAAGCTAAGTGACTAAACCATTTTTAGACATTAATTTCCTAGTTTCATTTAAAAACAAACATTTAAAACTTCACATGATCCATAGTTTAAGAATTACACAACAACTATACTGGAACATATAATCCAAACAATTAAGAATCCAACTAGTTAATTCAAACTTTAAAACTTCAAGGAAAACATCCTGACAGTAAAAAAAAAAATTCCAAAGTATAAATGCTTGAAATAAACGAATCACAATCTCTGATAAAAACATTTGAATAAACGAAAAGGGCGACACATGCCCAACTGGATAAAATAGATCTAGGAGTAGAATCAATAATGAGGTCGTCTAAGCAAAAGGCCTGCAACTCCCACCTAAGCTGCAGCGCGTTCTTTCCAAAGGATCCTATGCAAGATGCCCCTATGGCTAGGCACCTTTAATATATACATATATATACAAGAGATAAGAGAAAATAGGAAACGGGTCAGAGCCTGATTGTAAAATAGTTTAAAATTAGTTTAACAAGTATTTCAAATGCTTACCGGGTAATGAAACAATCATATTAGTGCAGCACTCCCTTGAGAAATTCTCACCTCTCTATTAATGTGCACACCTATCGCACTAATACTCCCAACCGTTTATCTTATCTTATCTTAAGTTACTCATAGGATTCCATGCCGAAAATTTCAAATGTTAAGGAAGTTAATTTTATTTAACAGAAAAATTCTCACATAAGCCTCATTTGATTATAAAGTTACTCAGTAACGCATCATACTTTTCAAACACTTATACCCAGGTTGAATTAATTATTCATACTTGCCTACCATTAATCACAGTAGGTAGTTCCCAAATTTTTAGTTTAAATATAAATATATATATATATATATATATATATATATATATATATATATATATATATATATATATATATATATATATATATATATATATATATACTAACGGCACCCCACATAAACTTTATGGTGCTGGCATACTCTGCTATCTAGTCCCCGTATCACCCGTACTAAGGGAAATACTACTTTGGAATCACTCTCGAATTGTATTAACACAAAACACATACAAATTGAGGCGAAGCATAGTTCCAAGTCACTAAGAGGTCATCACATACCCTCACGTCTCTTAGGACCGTCTGACTATCGATCTGATAGCCTATACCAAGGATTCCTATATTCTAGGGTATGGGTCAATATCCCCCCATAAAGGTCCCATCGAGATAAGACTGTCCCATCACGATAACCTCAGGGATAGCAGGTAGCGTGGGCATGATTTCCACACGTATATAGTATATGCATAAACATAGTCATATATGTATACTATCATTACCATATCAAATTTAGGTACCCTCTCATGGACCATACTGATGATATTTATCCTTATTACACATTACTAGGTTATCAAGTATAACGGTTTGTCTCTTATTCTTATTTATGGAATTATTCCAACTTAATATGTAACACTTGTGCATTCATATCTTCCCAAGTGTAATTTCAGTAGGTACTCATACTTTACAGCGTAACTTCCTCACGAGTCTCACCCTTTAACACATGTTCCCATTGTCCCTTATGTGTAAAACACCCCCATGAAATGTTAATCTCGTCTTACATTAAAGGTTCCATAATTTTATAAAGTCCAACTGCCTTCTTTACATCCCAAAATGTTTTAATAGAAATGTCCAAAGATTACTACTCACTTAAATTGAAATTAATCATTTAAAAAGAAAAATATAAGTCTGCCAGGAGGGGTCAATCGATCTATGGCAGGGGTTCGATCGATCCATGCATCGATCGATCGATGCTCTTGGGTCGATCGATCGATCAAGCAGGTATGAAAAATCTACAGATTTTACAGTTACGGGTTTCTTCTTCCAAAATCATCCAAATCAATATTTTTGATTCCCAAACTAACAATAATTCATACTAAAAGTTTTATATCCTCAAACAAGTGATATTCTATGTCAGGCATGCGGATTTTGATCATGAATAACGAATTAAATGGGTCATAATCCATAAAAATATCAAGAACCCTAATATTTTCAATGTTTATTTTCTTCCCATTCCTTTTCTAGATTTCATACTCCTAATTTACTGTAATTTCGTGGTGAAATCTCTACATGTGAGTTTGACTTCCGGAATACATCTATTGCCCATATATCATGCAATTCAAGTCTCCAAAATAGGTTTTTCTTTCACAAAAACTAGTCATAATCATTCCTAGGTTAATATAATTGAAGCATTAACTGAAAGAGAGCAAGATAGATACTTGCCTGGGAATTCTTGGTTCAGATTAGTGGACAAGATTGGTGTGGTTGCGATCCTCGTTGCGCGATCTAAAGTTTGGCGGCGACGGCGATGCAAACGGTGGAGTTCTTGGGCTTGAACTCCTTGGAGAGATTCTCCTCTTCCCTTCCAATGGACATCTTTGGTTTTTGGTTGTTCTAACCCTAGAAGACAACTCCTATTATCTGATATACTCTAAGGAATTTCGTGGGTTTTCATGCCCAAAAATGTAAAATGTCCAAAACGCCCTCCCGGGATGTTAATTTGGCTTGGAAACGCCTCGAGACCCAAACTAAACCCCCGGGTACATTATTTTGACTCTCTCGACCCTTCCGAATACATTGACTCACTCAAAATGACCATACGAGTGACTTATAATTTATTTACTTTTAATAGTTTGAATTTAATCCCGACACGACACAAGCGCATCCCGATAAATTTCCAAAATTACCAAATTAGATTCTCGTGATAATTTTACTAAATTTAAATACACCTCTTACTTTACCCATAAAGTAATTTACAACAAAATTCCAATAATTACTAACTCTCATCACGCTAGTGAGTATTTAAATTATTTTCCAAATTAATTTTAAATTAATATCTCTAATTAAATTTAATAAATCCCCAAAAATTAAAAGTTATAAAAATACGGGGTATTACATACTTCCCCCTAATAACGGAATTTTGTCCCGAAATTCGAAAAATAAGGTATACCTGGCAAGAATTACTCTGGGTACTTCTCACGCATGTCCGCCTCATGCTCGAAAGTGGATTCCTCCAGATTTTGATGCTCCCACTGGACCCGGACAAGTAGGACTACCTTCAACCTCAATCTCCTTTCTCTATGGTCTAGGATAGCCACTGCCATCTCCTCGTAAGAGTTATCAGGCTGTAAATAAATCTCCTCAATCGCGATGTGGGTGTGGGCCATGTCATCCCGAAGGTATCGCCTCAATGACGAGATGTGGAATACATCGTGAATGCAGTGTAAATGATCTAGCAGTCCCAATATGTATGCTACCGGCACAATCCTCTCGATAATGGTAAATGGTCCCACGTACCTCGGGGCCAATTTCCCTTTCTTCCCAAACCTCATCACTCCTTTTATAGGAGATACACGTAGTAATACTTGGTCCCCCACATTAAATTCACGGAAGAATCATTTTGCATCGGCGTAGCTTTTCTTCCTGTCCTGGGCTACCCGAATGCGACTCCTGATAATCTTAATTCTGGCAAAGGTTTCCTGAATCACCTCTGGTTCGAGCAACTTGTTATCCCCTACCTCTAGCCAATAAGTTGGGGAACGACAAGGCCTTCCATACAATGCCTCAAATGGAGCCATGCCAATCGTGAACTGATAAGAGTTATTATAAGCAAACTCTACCAGTGGAAGATGTGACTCCCAACCTCCCCCAAAATCAAGGACATAGATTCGTAGCATATCCTCCAACATTTTATTGGTACGCTCTATCTATCCATGTGTTTGTGGGTGATAAGTTGAACTCAACCTCAACTCTGTACCCATGGCCTCCTGAAAGCTCTCCCAGAAATACGACACGAAAATCTTGTCTCTATCTGACACAATATTCAGGGGCACCCCATGTAATCCAACAATCTCAGCAATGAATAATCGAGCATACTGGCCTGTGGTATAGTATGTCTGTACTGGCAAAAAATGAGCTACCTTTGTCAAACGGTCCACAATTACCCAGATGGAGTCGTGGCCCCGCTGTGATGTAGGCAACCTAGTAATAAAATCCATTGAAATACTCTTCCACGTCCACGCGGGTATTTCCAACGGCTGAAGCAGCCCCAACGATTTTTGGTGGTCCAACTTTACTAGTTGGCAAGTAGAACATTTGGACACGAACTCAGCAATGTCCTTTTTCATCCCAGTCCACCAATATTTTCGCCTCATATCCTGGTACATCTTATCTCCCCCAGGATGCACTGCAAATCGGGACCCGTGGGACTGAGTCATCACGGCATGACGTAAGTTCACTCCTTCTAGGACCACCAATCTCCCATTAAACCTCAAATCCCCATCGAAACTAACAGAATAGGATTTAACATCCTCAGCTAAAAGTCGCACAATCTGCTCTTGAAAAAATGGGTCTGTTGTTTGTGTCTGTATTACCTGCGTAACAATCTCGGGTGTCACTGTCATGGCAGATATGAAGGAACGGGCTATCGCATCTTGGTAACCCAACTCTTTCCACTTTGCTTTCTAGATGTCCGCTACATCTTCAACCGACCTACGGACCAATGCATCAGAAACTACGTTAGCCTTCCCCGAATGGTACTATATGTCGAACTGATAGTCTTTCAAAAACTCTAGCCACCTGCGCTGACGCATATTCAGCTCTTGCTGAGTGAACAGGTACTCCAGTGACTTATGGTATGTGAACAAGCGGAATTTCTCCCCCAATAAATAGTGTCTCCATATCCTCAAAGCAAAGACGACTGCTACTAACTCTAATCGTGTGTGGGGTAATTCCTCTCGTGTGGCTTAAGCATGCGAGAGGTAAAAGCTATAGCCTTCTCCTCTTGATGAAGTTCTCCTCCGATTCCCCGTAAGGTGGCGTCGGTGTAAACCAGATACTTCACGCCTGGCTTAGGTAAAGCAAGGACTGGTGCTAAAGTAATCTTGTCTTTCAGCTCATCGAAAGACAATTGATAAGTATCATCCTAAACATATGGTACCCCCTTGCGAGTCAGGTTCGTCAATGGACCCGCTATCTTGGAGAACCCTCGAATGAATCTCCTGTAGTACCCGGCTAGCCCCAAAAAACTACACACTTCCATCGGTGTCTGGGCTATCCCTACTCCCTCACCGCTAACACCTTACTCGGATCAACCGCTATCCCCTTTTCAGAAACAACATTCCCCAAGAACTGTACTTCCCGTAACCAAAATCCGCACTTCTCGTACATAGCATACAGTTGATGCTCTTATAGATTCTGAAGAACCTGCCTTAAGTGCTCAGCACGCTCTTCCTCAGTGTGTGAATATATCAGGATGTCATCTATGAAGACGATGAAAAACTGATCCAAGAACTCTCTGAACACTCGATTCATTAAGTCCATGAATACGGCTGGAGCATTTGCGAGTCCAAATGGCATCACTCCGAACTCATAGGACCCATATCTTGTCAAGAAAGAAGTCTTCGAAACACCCTGATATACTCTTAGACAACTCCTATTATCTGATATACTCTTAGGAATTTCGTGGGTTTTCATAGCCAAAAATGTAAAATGTCCAAAACGCCCTCCCGGGATGTTAATTAGGCCTAGAAACGCCCCGAGACCCAAACTAAACCCCCGGGTACATTATTTTGACTATCTTGACCCTTCCAGAAACATTGACGCACTCAAAACGACCATACAGGTGACTTATAATTTATTCACTTTTAATAGTCCCAATTTAATCCCGACACGACGCAAGCGCGTCCCCATAAATTTCCAAAATTACCAAATTAGATTCTCGTGATAATTTTACTAAATTTAAATACACCTCTTACTTTACCCATAAAGTAATTTACAACACAATTCCAATAATTACTAACTCTTATCACGCTAGTAAGTATTTAAATGATTTTTCGGATTAATATTAAATTAATATCTCTAATTAAATTTATTAAATCCGCAAAAATTAAAAGTCATAAAAATACGGGGTATTACAGTAGCTAAGCATATTGAGATGAAATATCTATCACTCAAAGAAGAAGTTCATAAACAAACTATATAAATTGAACACATTAGTACTAATGTTAACATAGATCATCCTTTAACGAAAGGACTATCTCCGAAGATATTTTGCAACATACTAAAGATATGGGTCTCGAGTAGTTAATTGTGTAATTGCTATTTGCTTAGTTATTTGACACAACTTTTGATATTAATAAATTGTTTTTGAATTATAAATTTATGTCTTAATTATATACATTCATGTGAATGACTGAATGTGACGGAAATAGTCTTTTAAAAAAGACATTGTGATACTATTATGATAACTCACATAGTTATCCTTATTAAATATGACATTGGTGGCGTAGTATATGGAAGGAACCATGATCTTGAATTAGTGTGGAACCTACATGACTCACGCTAATGAAGTATTTAGTTAAGGTGCTTAATGATGTTCTAAGATACTCGCACAACTTATGTTAATCGATTCGTTATGTATAACCTTATTAGGACCAAGTGGGAGACTGCTAGAATTAATCTTTAATTATTTAATAATTACAAAATTTGGGCAAAATTTGTAATTATAAATTAAATTAATTAATTATTTCTCCTAATTAGCGTGGTCCAAATAAGTGGACGAATTTGATTAAATTAATGAATTAATCATAGAAAATTAATATTCCAAAGGTCACATGACTTTTGGGTATATTTGTGAGTTCCTTTAGCTACTTTGGTAGATGGTAAATGAAGAGTTTTAAAGTGAATTTAGGGTCCCCTTCCACCCTATATATAGTGAACCAATCTCCAATAATTGGAACACAATAAACACACAAAATATATTTGGGCTAGGAAGGAAAAATCCTGATTTTCCAAATTTTCCATATTTTGGATTTCTGGTTGCTTTCAAGAGTTATTCTGGATCATTTGGGAGGAAGAGATAAGGGCTTAAAGAAGGAATGACAATGAGGTTTTAGGAACAACAAATCAAGCTTCACGGAAAAAGATACTTTTCCATAAAATTTGTAGTTAAAAATGAAATTGTTATTGCATGATAATATTGAAGATTTTGTAAGAATTAGTTTCATGTTATAAGTAATTCTTATTCATATTACAGTAGTATTATCTCCTAAAATAGTGAGATTTACATGGGGTTCCATTTGAGAGTTGTTGGCTGGATTGGAGTCTTTTTGTCGGTAATTCTGGATAGCAAAATATGACTTGGGTTCACCTTCAACCCGACCCAGTATAGGGTGCATCTTTTTTTAAATTTCAGCATTGTTGTCTATGATTTTGGCTAGGTATCTCATATATTTATGGATTAATTTGAAGTTGGCAATAGAATGTCCCTAACAGTTGCAATAATCACAAAATGAACATAATAAGAAAAATCAGTATTTATAAGAACCCTTGCAAATAAATCAGATTTTTTTAAATCAAGATTTGATTGATTAATACGCGCATAGGAGTTCCAACCCCTTTAGGGATTTCCAACAAAAAGCTAGGATGCCAACACTTATCAGAAAGATCAATGACCCTAACCCAAACGTGAGCATTTGAGGAGACAAAATTAGTGGGAATGAAATTTGGGGTCCAAACAATTGTTTTGAAAGAGCCTCGAGAAGATTGAATGGAACCCAAAACCCAAGCTTTTTGCATGTCTTCTAGAGCTTAAAATTGAAGGCTAGCAGATCCCTTACATGTGAGATTCCATAAATGAGTTATATTCCAAAAATTTCATAGATTCTCTTTCGATTTGATAATAATGATACGTTTTTTACCATTATTCAAAATCAAATGACCAAGAGGTTTTCTTATTAATATATATTTTTTCATATTATAAAATACAGGTTTTTTAATAATATGAACAAGAGTTTTTTGAAAAATATAATTTTTTTTAATAATAGGAGCTAGATATTTATAAATGATTTTTTATGTTTAAAAAACTACAGTTTTAAAAAATAATTTATTTTTATAAAAAATATAGTTTTTATAAAAAAAAATATAAAGTTTTTTAAAATTTAAATATGATTCAAAAGAAAAATTTTAATATGTTTTCATAAACTGATTTAAAAAAAATATGTTTCTTTTATTAAAATATGGTTTAAAAACAGTTTATTTTATTTTGTTTTGAATTTTTTATGTTTTTTCTTTATTTTTGTGAAGAATTTTTTTGGATTATTTAATAGGTTAAAAATACGTTTTTTTATAAAAATAATAAATATTTTTAAGTTTTTATGCTTTTTATTATATATTTTCTATAAATACATTTTTTTATAAAAAAAATACTTTTTTATTTACAAAAATACGTTTGAAAACATTGTTTTTATGTTTTTCAGTTGTTTGCTTTTTTTTTATTTTTTATTTTTTTCTATATTTCTTTTGAAGAGTTTCTATTTTTTCAATTATTTAATAGATTAAAACGCATGTCAAGGTAGACTTAGTTATTAATAAGTCAAAGGGTTGACCTTGAGTGCCATGTACGATTTCTGTAACGGTTGTCCAAATTTATTTAAAATTGAAGCATGAGAATTAGCATTGCAAAAGTTGAAAGAAGTGGTCTAAAGTTCAAAATCGCCTAAAAAAATCTGGGATAAATTTGCAATTAACCCATGAAAATATTAGTTATTTATAAACTTTGCGTCAACAAATGGTTCAAAACTTCTCTTTTTATATTTTTACACTAGCTTGTAGATTCGCGCGATTCGCACGTAGTTGCATTATGTTGTAAAAGAGGATATTGTTTCAGTTTAGAACGTAATGAGTTAATGTAAGATTCATGTAATAAATTCCAAAAGTCATTGTTATTGAATAAAGGGATAAGGTAACAACACAAAGGATTAATTTTCATCTTTACGATTTTTTCTTTAGATATTCCAAAAATAATAACTAGTAACAAAAAAATAAACTTACCAATTTGTAGATCGTGCATCATATTGATATTTAAACAGAGAGAGTACAAGAGTGAGCCAAGATAGACATTGTAACAGTCCTAAGTAAATTTCATGTGCGTGAGTTGTGGACGTAGAAAAATATTTCTGAACCACATAAATCTTTGCCTAGTGTGTTTTTGTGTATTTTATTGTATCATTATTATCGTGTTAAGTTTGACAATGTTATTAATTCTGAATTCACACCCAAAATAGTGGTGTTTCAAAATGAGTGGTATTTTATTAATCTCTTAACCCATTCAATCCCAAGGTCTTAGTAAAATTATTAGCGGAATTAGTAGCGTTTAATTTCTTAAAAATTGGTATAAGAGCTCTTGTTTTTATTTTTTAGAACATTGAGGACACATAACTTGTTTGAAGAAATTACTTTGCAAAGTTAATTTTCATATTTAATATATTTTTTCGAGTGGAAGAAATGATGGAAGAGAAGAATTGATCCAATGTCAAAATATTTGGCGGTACAAATTTGGAATTTTGAAAATGTAAATAGAGGATTATCCTTTCTAGAAACATTAGTATTTACCACTTGGTGAAAAGATCAAAGAAATGAAGGATTTCAAACGGAAGTTGTTCGACCAGAAAGTTCTTAGCACCATGAGGCTATCAGTCTCAAAGCCGGTGGAATTCAATATAAAAAATGAGAAGATGAGAACATCTCTCATTCATGCCCTCTATGAAAAATAAATTCCATTTTATTAAAAAATATTCAATCTTAAAATTACGAAAAATGGATAGTTTAGATAATATCTAAATGCATTCAGGGAAGTGATTGGTCAATTATAATCTGTTGAAATCGATTTTAATGGTGAGATTCGAGCGACATTAATTCTAGGGAGTTGCCATATAGTTGGAGTGGAATAATTAATGCACTAAATATTTCTGCAGGAAAATCCAAACTGATGCTCAATGATGCCGTGAATATGATTACGACAAAAGAGATTCAAAAATAGTCAAATAAATCTTTCACTTAGGCATCATCGTTGAACATGGAGCCTAAAGACATAGATTTAAATATGAGGCATGAGCGTGGAAGATTCTTGTCAAGGAATGACATGTCATGATCTCAAAATCCTAGGAATTCCAACAACCATAGAGATATTGAATGATGGGATTATGGCATGAATGAACATTTAAGGAGCTAATATGGATCCTCGAAGAAAGAAACATAAGAGGAAACTAAATAAAATGTTGTTTCAGACAAAGGAGACGATGCGTTAATATTCTCTTTGGAAAGCAAGGAGGAGTATTGAGTGATAATATTTGGGCATCATTCATGCTACCTCAAATAGAGGACTATTTGATAGCTATGTACTAGATAACCTTGGTAAGGTTTATCTTGGTGACAATAACCCTGCAACATGATTGGAAAAGGCGAAGTGAAGATCAAGATAAATGGGTCCGTGTTGAAATTATAGGATGTGAGACACATCCCAAACTTGAGGAAGAACTATATTTCTATGGTCCAATTAGCAAATGAAAGTTATTTCACAACTTTCATTGGTGGCACCTGGAAAATTTCCTGAGGTGCAATGACAATCACATATGGAAGGAAGAGTAATACACTATACATGATAAAAAATGCTTGCGGGTTAATTTCAATTACATACATCCAAGAAAATTAAAACTTATGGTACCAGACACTTAGTCATATGAGTGAGAAGGGTCTCAAGGTTATGCACTTCCAAGGAAAACAACTAGCAGTAATGTCTGAAAATCATTCACTAGGTCTTTAACTAAAAGTTAATTATTAAGAAAACTTTGAAGTAAACTCATTTAACGAAACTCCTTTTTAAATCACTATACATGATGTGTAAAAACTGATTGGCCTCCGATGTTAAATTTGGTAGATAGATGATTTAATTAGAAACCACACCATATAAGTAGTAAGAACAATCAAAGCAAGTTTGAAACGATATTTTTTAACATGGTAAAATCCTGAATTAGGTTAAACATCCACGGTGACCCCTACGCCACACACCAAAAATCAACTATAATCAAACAAAATTTACAAGATTACAAGAACATAAGATCCTAAGATAAGAATATAAATATACCTACTGATCTTTCTCCTCCACGATAATTATGTTCTGACTTTGATTTCCCTAGTTGTTTCTTTGTGTTAATCATTGCTCTTTGATTTAATGGACTCAGCCAACACAAAATCTCTCAAATGAACCACACTTTTACTAGGTGTTGTGTGAGAATGTAGTATTTGTGAAGTGAAACACATGCAAAAATGCTACTCATGTCTCTTAATAGATTTATACAAAAAAATCCTAATGAATTACAAAGATCTATATGAAATGAAGATATCCATATTTCTTTAAAAATCAGATTTATTTTCAAAAGAAATATGAAAATATGAAAATAATCTTTCTAAAAATTAGACCAAATTTTTCAACACACTTATTTATATACTAACTAATTTCACAAACTGTGAAATTGAGTTTTTCGAAACACAAATTTCAGATCTAAAATATATACTGTATTTGAAGTCTCTTTTTCAAGAAACTTGAAAACGAGAGTGGATCTAAAATAATATACAACAACAAAACCAGATTCAACAAGAAAAGGTAAAAAAACATATGTTTTAAAATTCTTTTTAAAAACCTCCTCAAAAAATTTAAACACATGCACTCACACTCACACTCAAATATGCATGATTTGGTTCCTATATTGTGTTCAATGCAATATTTTACTTCCCTTTTTGGTAGATAGGATGTCCTAAACAGGATCATTATCAATGAAGCTTTATAAACCATGGAGAGTAGAGGCATACATTTTAACATGAGGCATGAGCGTAGAAGATTCTAGTCAAATAATGACAGGTCATGGTCCCAAAATCCTAGGAATTCCAACAACCAGAGAGATAGTGAATACTGGAATTATGGCATGACTGAAAATTTAAAGAACTAATGTTGATCCCCGAAGAAAGAAATGAAAGAGGAAACTAAATAAAATGTTGTTCCAGATGAAGTAGACGATGCGTTAATACTCTCTTTGGAAATCAAGGAGGAGTATTGAGTGATAAATCTTTGGGCATCATTCATGCTACCTCAAATAGATAACTATTTGATAGCTATGTCCCGAATAAACTTGGTAAGGATTATCTTGGTGACATTAACCCTGCAACATGGTTGGAAAAGGTGAAGTGAAGATCAAGATAAATGGGTCTGTGTTGAAATTGAAGGATGCTAGACACATTTCATACTTGAGGACGAACTTTATTTCTATGGGCCAATTAGTAAATGAAAGTTATTTCACAACTTTCAATGGTAGCACCTGGAAGATTTCTAGAGGTGCAATGACCATCGCACATGGCAGGAAGAGTAGTACACTATGCATGGTAATAAATGCTTGCGGGTTAATTACAATTACATACATTAAAGAAAATTAAAACTTGTGGTACCAGACACTTGGTCATATGAGTAATTAGGGTCTCCAGGTTATGCACTTCCAAGGAAAACTACTAGCAGTAAAATCTGAAAATCATTCACTAGGTCTTTAACTAAAAGTTAAATATTAATTAAACTTCTAAATAAACTCGTTTAATGAAACTCCTTCTTAAATCACTATACAAGATGTGTAAAAATAGATTGGCCTTTAATGGTAGATTTGGTAGATATATTACCTTAAGGTTTTAAAATCAAAACTTATACCAATCCTTTGATTAGAAATCACACCATAAAAGTAGTAAGAACAATTATAGCAAGTTTGAAACGATATTTTTTAACATGGTAAAATCCCAAAATAGGGAAAACATCCACGGTGACCTCTATGCCACACACAAAAAATTCAGTATAATGAAACCAGATTTACAATATTACAAGCACATAAGATCCTAAACTAAGAATAGAAATATACTTACTGATCTTTCTCCTCCATGACAATTATGTTCTAACTTTAATCTCCCTAGTTGTTTCTTTGCGTTAATACTTGATCCTTGCTTTAGTGGACTCAGCCAACACAAAATCTCCCAAATTAACCACACTTTAACTTGGTGTTGTATGAGAATGTAGTGACTGTGAAGTGAAACACATATAAAAATTCTACTCACGTCTCTCAATAGATTTATACAAACAAATCCTAATGAATTACAAAGATCCATATGAAGTGCGGATATCCAGATTTCTTTAAAAATCAAACTTCTTTTCAAAAGAAATATTTCAGATATAATCTTTCTAAAAATTAGACCAAACGTTTCAACACATTTATGTATATACCAACTAATTTCACAAACTGTGAAATTGAGTTTTTCGAAACACAAATTTCAGATATAAAATATAGACTGTATTTGAAGTCTCTTTTTTAAGAAATTTGAAAACTATAGCGGATCTAAAAGAATATAAAACAATAAAACCAGATCCAACAAGAAAAGGTAAAAACCCTAAACCTAGCGTGAAATGTATCTTTGAGTAACTCTCACAATTTCTATGAAGAAAAGTGAGATTTACAACGAGACAGGAACCCAAAGAGATATTAAGTATGAAGAGTTTCATCAGACTTGCAAAACACCCAAACTTTTAAGAAAAACCTAGAGATCTAACTATTAATCGAAGCTTTTCTGGTTTAGATATAATAGGGACAGTTTTTGTATTTTTGTTTTGGGAAGAAAACATATAATTTGGATACCTTAGGCTCTGGTTTCCTATGTTTCTCTCTAACCTTTCTCTCTACACTCCCTTCTCTCTTTTTTTCTCACAAGAATGACGAACTCTCGAAAAGTTCTCAAATGGTAACCCTAAGGCATTTATTTAAAATCTCAAGGGATGTTTTGGACGGTTATATAGTTTCAACGATTGAGATTAAATTAACTCTTTGACGTCTAATATAGCGGCTAATAGAGGACCGCACAACCTCTTGCTCTTATTCGTTAGATCTTGCGTCACAAGGATCAACAAATATTATATACATAACGTAGACAATGTTTGATCTAACGGCTATAAATGATATGCTTAACTATGAGAGAGAAGAAACACAAAAGGGACTAATAGGACTGCAACACGTGCTACAATATATATGGTTAATAAATGCGTGTTTGGATGTTTAAAAAATACAAGTTTCATCCCCAAATGTCTCTGATGGTTTGAGATTATACGTTGAGATGTTTTTAAGGAATTAAACTATTTCAGTTTTAGCTCAAAACATTTTAAAGTCATAATTTCAAGTGGTTTAAAAATCATTTTAAATGTTTAAAATGTTTTTTAACAATTCCTAAAAAATAATTAAACATATACACACTCTCATTTAAATATGCATAATTCGTGTCCTATAGTGAATTCAATGCAATATTTTACTTCCCTTTTTAGTAGATATGATCTCTTGGACATGATCATTGTTGATGAAGCTTTATAAACCATAAAGAAGATTGCTCAAAAGAAATCTAGCCTATTTTGTCCCCATATCCAAACTAGTTGGAACTCCTATATAGTACAGACACAAGTAAGACAACCATATAGTGTGTTCTCCATCTACCCCTTTGGATATTGGAGACAAAATTTCCTTGAATAACCTGTACTCGTGGGTAAAAAATAAAAAATCTAAATTAACTATACAAAAGAGATATTTACCCTTTCCTATCCTAGAACCAAAAATAAGAGAAAAAAGTACACAACTCAACTGTTATATAGACCATTACCCTAAGTATGCAATGCTGTGCAATTTGATCTGAATTGCCTGAAATAAATAAACTCAATGGGCATATTAGATGAGTTAAGAAATGTAAAGATAAAGTCGGTTACTCAAGTAATCCTCCCTAATTGTTCTCAAATATATATTAGGGTAAAAGAGATATATAGAATAGGGATATATAAAGAATTTATTCTACACAAAGTAACTCATATACAATGGCAGATTCAAGGGTCTCCTACATTAAATAGATTAAGGAGGCGTCTTTAGTCATTTGAGAAACATTCGTGCCCTAAATCCTTAGAAACCAGTTATTAGCGTGAAAATACCGAGCTTATGACAATTATGCAGAGTTGATTAAGTGAGAACTATCATCCCTATGGCTTTTATAAGGGATTCAAACCTAATATTGTCCAAAGTTTTTGTGAATAGTTCAGATAATTTCTTTTTAGTGTTCAAATACTCAATAATAAGTTCTTTGGATTCCACAACCTCACAAATAAAATTATGCCTAATCTTAATGTGCTTAGTTCATAAGTGTTATACCAGATTTTTAGATATATTTATCGCACTGTGGTTATCACAATACATAGTGAATTTATCTTCAATGATACCAAAATCACTAAGCATATGTTTGATCAATAAAATTAGGGCACAACAACTATCCTCAGCTATGTATTCAGCTTCAGCTGTTAAAAGGGATATGCAATTCTATTTTTACTACTCCAGCCTACTAGGTTGTTTCCTACATAATAACACGTTCCAAACCTTATTTTATTATTGTCCGAACATCTTGCCCAATCAGCATGAGTGTAGCCAACTATGGAACTAGTGGTATCCTTTGTGTACAAAATACCAAAATTTAGGTGTGCATTGGTATCATGCACAGATAAACACAACAAAGGCTATATCCGGTCTAGAGGCAGTAAGGTAAACGCACTCCCTATCATACTTCTATATAAAGTCGAGTTGACGCTTTTTCCATTTTCTTCCTTAGATAATTTCGTAGACGTTCTCATGGGTGCACATGTTGTTTTTGAATGTTCAAGTTCAAATTTTTTAACAAGATCATTTCAATATTTTGATTATGTGATAAATAGGCCATCACTAAACTATTTGACTTACAGTCCTAAGAAGTACTATAATTCCCCCATTAAAGACATCTGGAATTCAACTTGCATAATATCTAAAAAGTCCTTGACTTGATTAATGGAAGTCGAACTGAAAATAATATAGTTAACATAAATTTGCGCAATTAAGACAACATGTTCTATCTTCTTAATAAACAGTGTCTGGTCATTGCCACCTCGCTCAAACTCGTTATTGACTAAAAAGGTACAGAGGCACTCATACCAAGCTCTAGAATCTTTATTTAATCCATATAAAGCCTTCTTAAGTCTTAAGACATGGTTAGGGAATGAGGGATCTACAAAGACATTAGGTTGTTCTACGTATACTTCCTTAGTCAAACTAGCGTTAAAAAATGCAGACTTGATGTCCATTTGAAAAAAGCTTGAATTACAAATCACAACATATGGCAAGGAGGAGACGAATAGACTCGAGTTTAGTAATAGGGGAAAAAATCTCGTCAAAGTATGCTCCTAATATTAAAAACTCTCCTTGTGCTATTAACCTAGCTTTATTTCTAATTTCCTCCCCATATTCGTCAGTTTTATTTTTAAAAATCTAGCGGGCGCCTATAACCTTTCTGTCTTGAGGTCGTGGGAAGAAATACCAAATGTCATGACTTTAAAACTGGACAAGATCTTGTTGCATAACATTGATCCAGAATGAGTTAGATATGCCATCATTTATAGTTTTGGTTTCTACTAGAGAAACAAAACATGCAAAATTAGCCACATGTTGAAATTGGGATCTCGTTCTCACTGGTTCAAACGGGTTACCGATAACATTTTCGAGAGGGTAGTCTTTAGAAACCCAGGTCGGTACTGCAGGAATCTCAGGTGGTAGTGAACCAACTATCTCACGAGAGTCAACTGTAAAAACATATTTATACTCATCCAGCACCAGTGCTTGATTGTCACTACTCTCTGCGCTAGTGTCATTTACAATTATATTAATAGACTCCATAATGACCTTGGTACGAAGATTTTAAAAACAATAAGCCTGACTTGTTTGGGAATAACCTCGAAAATAGTTTTATCTCCCCGCGTATCGAATTTTGAAATATGTTCCCTGTCTTTGTAGACATAACAATAACTCCCAAAGGTTCAAAAATATTTTAAGGTAGGCTTTAGATTGTACCATAGTTCATATGACGTCTCTTTAGTAATTTTTTTTAGATATACACGATTAATAGCATGACACGCAGTCTATACATTCTCAACCCAAAAGTGTTTTGGCAAACTTTTTATGTGCAACATCACCCTAGCCATCTCTTGTATGGTCATATTTTAATGTTCAGCAATGCCATTCTGCTGAGGTGTATGAAACTCGTGTTTGTAACCAATACCTACACAATATTCTCTAACACCTGAGTATTTTAACTATCTTTCTATGTCATGTCTAATATGACATACCTTGGTATCCTTCTCATTCCCAATTTTTAAAAGCATTTTTAAAATTCACGGAAGGTGTCACACTTATTTTTCATAGAAGTAACCAAGATAAATCATGTGTAGTCATCCAACATAACTAAATTATAACTGTTACCACATAGGCTAATAGTTCTAGAGGGACCCATGTAACACCCCGTATTTTTGTGCATCAAATATTTAATTAATTCGGGAATTCAAAATTACTTGTGTGTCGTAATTTTAATTGAATTAATTATGGTAATTTATGTTTAAATATTAATCGGGGAGTGAATGGTTAATATTTAGGGAAACTTATTTACTAAGTGAATAGTAATAATGTATTTACGTCATTTCGGGTATTAATGACGGGATATGAACTTATTTCAGCCGGTACTCGGTATAGACTAATTTGGGTGAGAAATAATTATTTTTATAAATTAATTCATATGCCAATTTTGAGTGTATGGTTGAGTCTGTATGGGCCGAGATAGTCCTAAAAATGTACCCGGGGGTAGTAAACGGGTCATGGGGCGTTTTGAGGCATTGCCGGGCCCATACGGGGGCATTTAGGTCACTTGGGCTTGGCCCGTTAGACAAAAAACGGGATTAAGGTTAATTAAACAAATAAAAGAAATAAGGGAACGACTAAATTAATTGGAGAAAATACTTATAAGGTTAGGAAACCCTAACAGCAGCCAAAGTCAAATTTGGGGATCACAGGAGAGCCATAAAGGAGTCGTCTTCAACCTTGAGCACTCACGGTTTCAAATTCAGACTCTACGAACCCTAAGGCAAGTGGTTAACTTGCTGTAGCATGTAAAGTGTATTTTAATTCATATTCATGTGATGTGTGTAATCAAAGAAAATTCGTTTTGGGATTTAAAGGGGGTATGAACATGGGGTTTTGTAAAACATGAATCTGATTGCTAAATTGATTAGAAAAGCGTATATAATCTTAGTTGTATATTCGTATCTGATAAGATGTGTAAACCCAGATAAATTGGAGATGAATTTGTTGTCAAAAAATTGATGTTTAAATGGGTTAAAGATTAAATGGAATTTTACCCCAATTTGTAAAAATAGTAGAAAAAGTGAATTTACTGATGTTGTTGGACTTTATAGAGGTTCCCCATAAGGTTTTTGATGTATATTCTTGATGGGAAAACTTCGTTTTCAGTGTAGAAGAAACTAGGGCTTGTAGGTGGGCATCCATGGCTGAAACAGCCAACTGGGGGAAGACGAGGACCTGATCGATCGATCGATCGAAACTGGGCCATCGATCGATCGATGGTCCGAAAACTTTGACAGTTCGCCCAGTTATAATATGTATGGAAATTTAATAAAAATTCTTTCATGCCTCAATTTGGAATAATTAACACATGGGTTTAAATCTAATTAATAGTGAATAAAATTAATTAGGATTTGAGGGCGGCTTGGTGTGACATCATAATTAAAAATTAATTGGATTTGGAGGAAATTAGGTGTGACACACTAAGGTTAAATTCTGGAAAGTTTGTTTCGAAATGATTAAATGTGAATGTAGTAAACAACTCCGGGAATAACAGTTGAGCGATACCGAGATGTAAATTTTATTTAGGTGAAGGCTAAATAATTTAGAGTCGGGGATTTAGACTCGGGTGATGTTATTTCGGACCACGAGAGTAAGTCTGAATATATTGGTTAGGGCGATACCAAAAGAAATTAATGTGCAAATTAATTAATAATTAGAGTTGGGCCATAAACTCCAAATATAATGGAATGGGCTTGTGTCACGGACTTAGTGTATGGTGTAGCCGGGATATTTTATATTTATATATATACGGTGTGTGATAGTATACATATGGTGTGTGCATTAATATCAGTGGATAGATATTATTATTATATACTCCAGTTCTATAGAGGGAGGTTGCGCGCAGTGGATGAATCCCCTAGCTTGAGGAGTAGGGCTAGTATAATCCCAGGTCATAGCGTCCGTTATATGGGTGAGGGGCATCTCACTTTAAGGGAAGGAATATGACCGCCTCCAACATTTATGTATTAACCAGGTTAGTGAGCGATTTTGACTTGGGGGTAACTAGGTTAGGTGAACCTACCTAGTGGGATAGCACTTTAGAGGACTTATACCCGGTGAGACTTTACTCGGGGGAAATACTATCATTAAATGTTATATCAGTAGGTTGTGAATACTGGAATATGATTGAGTATATAATTAGGTAAATAACTATATACGGGATAATTAATACAAAGCATGAGTTGTTTTATATGTATAATAGATGTGGAAGTTATATGAAATTAAAAAGGGAAATGATTTAACTAAGTTGATGATGATAATAACTTAAAAATCATAATTTAGGCATACTCGGTTATAGTAGGGTTTTTTGCAAGGGGTTTTATAATTTATCTAGTTATAAGATGAAGAACTAGGTGAATTTATTTAGGGCGTTAGTAGTGCGCATTAGAGGAGGGATGATGATGTCCTCAAGGGAGTGCGACACTAACGAAAATATGGAGAGCATGCATATTTACTTATTACTGCAAGTTAATCATTTGCTAAATGTTTTTCAAATGTTTTTGTGTACTAACCCTTGCTATAAATTTTTTTAAAAACCTTTTAGGTGTCCTACCACAGGGACGCCCGACTTGACTCAATTTCAGGGATTCGTTGCTGCAGCATATGTGGATGTTGCGGGAGATTGATAGACGCCTCAATCTTTCATTCTAGTATAGAGATTTCTATTAGTTATTTCGAGCATGTCGCTCACAGTCCATTTAGTTTTGTCAGACTTGTTGAGATTGATTACTTGTCTTTATTTTATATTTGTTGGATTTTAGGCCGATGGTTTATTCGGTTAGGCATTTAATTGTGTATGGTTGTTTCAGTTAATTAATATTATTATGTTGCTTTATTTTCGTATCAGTTTGATTTAAGTTAATGAAAGATAAAACTTAACACCAGACTAATTTTTTCACTTAGGTGGTTAGTAATTAAAAAGGCGGCAGTGATGCTAAGAATGATCCAACTGAGAAACCTGTTCTAACTTAATTTAGGACTGATCACCCGGGGTTAATTAGGCGGGGTGTCGTAGATGGTATCAGAGCATCAGGTTCTAGTGTCCTTTGGATCTGTGTGGCTTTCTACATTTCAGCGTAGCACTTGGTTGTTATAGAGCCCTATTATTAGGACTATTGATTCATTTTCCGCTTGTGAGATATCGTATTTCTGCTGTGAATATTTTTGTGTAAATTGTGTACTTATACGATTCAATATCTTTCAGATGCCACCGAGGAGACTGAGAGCGGAGAGGGCTAAGGATAGGGATGAGGTGAGGGAGGCTCATCAGGATCCACAGGTACCCCCACCCCCACCCCCACCCGAGTCGATTTCCACTACTCAGGTGACAGTGATAGTGGCCCAGGCGGTCTAGACAACAATACGAGCTATGGAAGCTCACTTTCCACAGCCCCAGGCACCGCCTCCAGTGGCACCAGCAGTTTAGGTACCAGTGGGGCTACCATCTTGGCAGAGAGTTAGAGATACCTTTCATAAGGGTCAACCACCTGAGTTTCGCGGTAGCATAGATGTAGTAGAGGCTTGTGACTAGAAGAAGAACATTCAGTGCCATCTGCGCATGCTGGAGTGTACCGAGGTGAAGAAACAGATGCTTGCTACCTTTCATCTGTCGGGGGCAGCCTTATAGTGGTGGGAGTCATTTACCACCGTCGAGGAGCAAGATTTGATGACGATAGAAGATTTCTGGGTGCGGTTCGACCACAAATACTTTCCACCAGAAGTAGAGACTGAGATGAGAAAGAAATTCAGTGATTTAGTACAAGGGGACCGATCAATGGCAGACTATGAAAAAGAGTTCACCCGTTTGGTAAACTTTGTGCCAAATGAGGTGAGCGATGAGGAGTGAAAGAAATCGAGATTTATGGATGGTTTAGCCTGGCGCATCGGGCAACATTTGATTGGGAATCCAGCGTTGGTGACTTATACAAATGTCATTAATGTCGCACCTATACATTGCCAGGATCATCGCTTCCATGCGAAGTGGAGCAAGAGAACAGGGGAGCCGAGCCAACTGTGCAAGGCAGTTACTAGTGGTGATACGAGTGGTACTTAGCAGTAGACAGGAAGTCAGCAGGAGAATCAGGCTAAGAAGTTTAAGCCTGGTGGGCTCCGGCCGGGAGGACAGGGGTTGAGGCAGGGGAAGCCGGGCCTGAATCACCAGCAGTAGGTCCCTCAGGGCCGTCAGGGACAATGGAACAATGGGGGAGGCCAAAAGGGTCAGCCATGTCAGGGCCAACAGGGCCAATGATAGGGGGATGGTCAGAAACATTGTTTTGTCTGTGGCCAGCCAGGACACTTCAAGAAGGAGTGCCCACAAAGGGGCAGAGGTCAACAGCAGGAGGCCCAACAGGGGCAGATACCACCAGCAGCACCAGCCCACCCGCCCCACCGTAGCAGGGGCAGATGCACTATGGGCGTGTGTATAATGTACGAGATGTTCCCAATCCTCCAGCGCAGCAAGCACCGCCAGCAGTTGAGGATATGTTTCTCATTTATGGTTATGAGGGTAGTATTCTGTTTTATACTGGAGCATCACATTCATTCATTAAATATAATTTTTCTAAACGGGTTGGGTTACTAGAGACCGCGGGTAGTCTTCGGATGTGTGTTGAGTCACCAGTAGGGAGCGGGGCTTCGATTTGCTCGATTTGTCGGGGGGTGGACATTTTGATTGGGAGGCTTAGTTTAGCAGCGGACCTCTTGGGGTAAGATATGGAGGGGTACGATGTTATCTTGCATATGGATTGGTTAGTAGGTTATCGGGCGACGGTGGATTACTACGATAGGACGATCATGTTCTCCATTCCAAGACATGAGATGTTTTTTTATAGCGATGTCGTTAACTGAGGGAGGGTCACGCACGCACCTATATTACATCGAGGAGGAGACCTCACAGGAAGTGGCAATTCTGTTGGACTCAATCCCGGTAGTGAGGGACTTTGAGGATGTGTTCCAGGAGATACCAGGGTTGCCACCTAGCAGGGAAATCGAATTTATGATCGATTTAGCACTGGGATGAGGCCGATTGCTCGGGCCCCATACCATATGGCCCCATCATAGATGCGTGAGTTGAGAAAGAAGATTCAGTAGCTTCTGGGTCAAGGTTTCATTCGGCGGAGTACATCGCCGTGGGGTGTACCGGTATTGTTTGTAAAGAAGCAGGATGGCTCACTACGGTTATGTGCGGACTATAGAGAGCTGAATAAGGTGACGATATGAAATAAGTATCCGTTGCCTAAGATTAATGATATATTTGAACAGTTGAGAGGGGCGTCTTACTTCTCTAAGTTCGACTTGAGGTCAGGGTATCATCAAATACGTATTCGAGAGGAGGATGTTCCTAAGACCGCTTTCCTGTCGCGGTATAGATCTTATGAGTTCAAGGTAATGTCATTCGGGCTCACCAATGCACCGTTAGTGTTCATAGACCTCATGAATAGGGTTTTCGGGGAATTTCTCGATCAGTTTTATCGTCATGTTCATTGATGACATACTGATCTACTCGCGTACCGAGGAGGAGCACGCAGAGCATCTGTGTATAGTTTTACAAACATTGCGGGATCACCATCTCTATGCCAAATTCGAGAAATATGGATTTTGGCAATGAGAGGTTCAGTTTCTTGGCCACGCGGTGTTATACCGGGGTATTACGGTGGATCCAAGTAAGTTATCGGCGGTAAGGGAGTGGGGGCAGCCCACGACACTGATCGAGGTGCGCAGTTTTCTGGGATTGGTCGTTATTACAGGCGGTTCATCAAAGGATTCTCAAAGATTACGGGCCCCTTGACGTATCTGACCCGAAAAGGGGTACTTTTCACTTGAAGTGATCATTGTCAATTAGCTTTCGACGAGCTAAAGGACAAGTTGACATCTTCACCCGTACTTGCATTGTCGAAGGGAAGATTAGAGTGTCGGGTTTACACTGACGCATCCTTATAGGGACTAGGGGTGTGCTTCAGCAGGAGGAAAGGGCTATAGCTTATGTGTCTAGAAAGATAAAGCCCTACGATAAGAATTACCCCACTCACAAACTGTAGCTAGCAGGGGTCCTTTTTTCTTTGAGGATATGGAGACATTATCTTCTGGGAGAGCAGTTCATGTTATTCACAGATCACAAATCGCTTCAGTATCTCTTCACACAGAAGGACCTGAATATGATGCAGAGGCGATGACTAGAATTCGTGAAGGACTACCAGTTTGATATTCAGTATCATCCTGGTAAGGCTAATGTTGTAGCAGATGCATTGAGCCTAAGACCGAATGGGGAAATATCAGAAGTCTGGAAAGCGAAGTGGAGAGAGCTTTAATATGAGGATGATGTAGCCAGGTCTTGCATGTCAGCATTATCCATCACACCTGATATCATTATGCGGATTGTGAGGGCTCAGGCAGAGGATCAGATCTATCGGGATAGGGTGAGCCAGTTGCTAGCTAAGGGAGCAGAGGGTTACTCGGTCAGCTCGGAAGGAGGCTTACGCCTCAACGGGAGGTTAATTATGCCAGAGGATGAGGAGTTGAGGCACGTTATTATGACAGAGTCCCATGGATCGAGATTCGTGATACATCCCGGTGGTAATAAGATGTAGCAGGATATGAGGAGGCAGTATTGGTGGGCAGGAATGAAACGAGACATAGCAGAGTTTGTTTCGAAATGTGCCACGTGTCATCTTGTGAAAGTTGACCATCAGAGACCATCAGGGATGCTATAGCCGCAAGATGTTTCTCATGTGGAAGTGGGAGAGCATCGCCATGGACTTTATTACAAGGTTACCTACATCGCAGAGGGGCCACGATTCCATATGGGTCATTATGGATCGGTTGACCAAAGTAGCCCATTTCCTGTCGGTTTGCACAGACTTTGAGATGATGTGTTATGCACAGCTAGTCATAGCGGAGATTGTTAAGCTGCATGGGGTACCGATAAATATTGTGTCCGACAGAGACAAAATATTTGTGGCCCACTTTTGGCAGAGATTTCAAGAGGCCATGGGCACGGATCTACGTTTGAGTACAACCTATCACCCATAAACTGATGGGCAGACTGAGAGAGTCAATCAGATGTTGGAAGATATGCTCAGAATGTGCATATTGGACATTGGGGGAGGTTGGGAGAAATATCTTCCTTTGGTAGAGTTCGCATATAACAACTCTTACCAATTAACGATCGGTATGGCACCATTCGAGGCACTATACGGGAGACCTTGTCTCTCACCCGCTCGTTGGTTAGAGGTAGGGGATAACAAACTATTGGGGCCAGAGATTATTCAAGAGATGTCTGCTAAGATAGAGTTGATCCGAGGGAGAATTCAGATAGCTCAGGATAGGCAGAAGAGTTACGCTGATGCTTCACGGAGACATGTGGAGTTAGAGGTTGGAGATCAGGTTTAGTCTGGGAGTCCCCTATGAAAGGGGTGATGAGGTTCGGTAGGAAGGGTAAGCTAGCACCGAGGTACGTGGGACCTTTCCCTATTATCGAGAGGGTGGGGCCAGTAGCTTACAGATTGGTATTTCTCGAGCACCTTTAGCAGATACACGACGTGTTCCATGTGGCGTCGCTGAAGAAATATCGCAGGAGCAAGAGGTATTTCAGGCACATTCCACTAGGGGAAATTTATTTACAGCCAAACAACTCATATGAGGAGAGACCGGTGGCTATTCTGGACCTTAGTGAGCGGAAGTTACGATCCAACGTTGTTCCACTAGTTAGAGTACAGTGGGGTCATCACAACGTTGATGAGTCTACCTGGGAGTGGGAGGATGATATGCGGTAATAATATCCAGGTCTTTTCACCACAGGTACGACCTAATTTTGGGGACGAAATTTCCTTGTAAGGGGGGAGTATGTAATACCCCGTATTTTTGTGCATTAAATATTTAATTAATTTGGTAATTCAAAATTACTTGTGTGTCATAGATTTAATTGAATTATTTATGGTAATTTATGTTTAAATATTAATCGTGGAGTGAATGGTTAATATTTAGGGAAACTTATTTACTAAGTGAATAGTAATAATGTATTTAGGTCATTTCGGTTATTAATGACAGGATATGTACTTATTTCAGTTGGGAGTCGGTATAAACTAATTTGGGTGAGAAATAAGTATTTTTATAAAATAATTCGGATGCCAATTATGAGTGTACGATTGAGTCCGGATGGGCCGAGATAGTCGAAAAAGTGTACCGGGGGTAGTAAACGGGTCACGGGAGGTTTTTAGGCATAGCCGAGCCCACACGGGGGCATTTGGGTCACTTGGGCTTGGCCCGTTAGACAAAAAACGGGATTAAGATTAATTAAACAAATAAAAGAAACAAGGTAACGACTGAATTAATTGGAGAAAAGACTTATAGGGTTAGGAAACCCTAACAGCAGCCAAAGTCAAATTTGGGGTTCACATGAGAGCCATAAAGGAGTCATCTTCAACCTTGAGCATTCACGGTTCCAAATTCAGACTCTACGAACCCTAAGGCAAGTGGTTAACTTGTTGTAGCATGTAAAGTGTATTTCAATTCATATTCATGTGATGTGTGTAATCAAAGAAAATTCATTTTGGGATTTAAAGGGGGTATGAACATGGGGTTTTGTAAACCATGAATCTGATTGCTAAATTGATTAGAAAATCGTATATTATCTGAGTTGTATATTCATATCTGATAAGATGTGTAAATCCGGATAAATTGGAGATGAATTTGTTATCAAGGAATTAATGTTTAAATGGGTTAAAGATTAAATGGAATTTTACCCCAATTTGTAAAGACAGTAAAAAAAATGAATTTACTGATGTTGTTGGACTTTATAGAGGTTCCCCATAAGGTTTTTTATGTCTATTCTCGATGGGAAAACTTGGTTTTCAGTGTAGAAGAAACTAGGGTTTGGAGGTGGGCGTCCATGGCTGAAACAACCAACTCGGGGAAGACAAGGAACTGATCGATCGATCGATCGAAGCTGGACCATCGATCGATCGATGGTCCGGAAACTTTGGCAGTTCACCCAGTTGTAATATATAAGAAAATTTAATAAAAAATATGTCATGCTTTAATTTGGAATAATTAGCACATGGGTTTAAATCTAATTAATAGTGAATAAAATTAATTACGATTTGAGGGAGGATTGGTGTGACATCATAATTAAAAATTAATTGGGATTTGGAGGAAACTAGGTGTGACACAGTAAGGTTAAATTTTGGAAAGTTTTTTTTTTAAATGATTAAATGTGGATGTAGTAAACAAGTCCGGGAATAACGTTTGAGTGATACCGAGATGTAAATTTTATTTAGGTGAAGGCTAAATAATTTTGAGTCGGGGATTTAGACTCGGGTGATGTTATTTCGGTCCACGAGAGTAAGTCCGAAAATATTGGTTGGGGCGATACCAAAAGAAATTAATGTGCCAATTAATTAATAATTAGAGTTGGTCCATAAACTCAAAATATAATGGAATGGGCTTGTGTCACGGACTTAGTATACGGTGTAGCCGGGATATTTTATATTTATACATATACGGTGTGTGATAGCATATATATGGTGTGTGCATTAATATCAGTGGATATATATTATTATTATATACTCTATTTCTATAGGGGGAGGTTGCGCGTAGTGGATGAATACCCTAGATTGAAGAGTAGGGAGAGTATAATCCCAGGTCATAGAGTCCGTTATATGGGTGAGGGGCATCTCACTTTCAGGGAAGGAATATGACCGCCCCCAACATTTATGTATTAACCAAGTTAGTGAGCGATTCTGACTTGGGGGTAACTAGGTTAGGTGAACCTACCTAGTGGGATAGTACTTTAGAGGACTTATACCCGGTGAGACTTTACTCAGGGGAAATACTATCATTAAATGTTATATTAGTAGGTTGTGAATACTGGAATATGATTGAGTATATAATTAGGTAAATAATTATATATGGGATAATTAATACAAAGCATGAGTTGTTTTATATGTATAACAGGTGTGGAAGTTATATGAAATTAAAAAGCGGAATGATTTAACTAATTTGATGATGATAATAACTTAAAAATCATAATTTAGGCATACTCGGTTAGAGTAGGGTGTTTTGCAAGGGTTTTTTTTAATTTATCTTGTTATAAGATGAAGAACTAGGTGAATTTATTTAAGGCGTTAGTAGTGCACATTAGAGGAGAGGTGAGGATGTCCTCAAAGGAGTGCGACACTAACAAAAATATAGAGAGCATGCATATTTACTTATTACTGCAAGTTAATCATTTGCTAAATGTTTTTCAAATGTTTTTGGGTACTAACCCTTGCTATAAAAAAATTTAAAAACCTTTTAGGTGTCCATCCATAGGGACGCCCAGCTTGACTCAATTTCAGGGATCCGTTGCTGCAGAATATGTGGATGTTGCGGGAGATTGATATACGCCTCAGTCTTTCATTTTAGTATAGAGACTTCTATTAGTTATTTCGAGCATGTCGCTCACAGTCCATTTAGTTTTGTCAGACTTATTGAGATTGATTACTTGTATTTATTTTATATTTGTTGGATTTTGGGCCGTTGGTTTATTCGGTTATTCATTTAATTGTGTATGGTTGTTTCAGTTAATTAATATTATTATGTTGCTTTATTTCCATACGAGTTTGATTTATGTTAATGAAAGATAAAACTTGGCACCAGACTAATTTTCTCACTTAGGTGGTTAGTAATTAAAAAGGATGCAGTGATGCTAAGAATGATCCAACTGAGAAACATGTTCTAACTTAATTTAGGACTAATCACCCGGGGTTAATTGGGCGGGGTGTCACAATCCATATGGTCCATGTCGAGAAGTTCTATTGGCATAGAGGTTAAAATGTCTTTAGCTTTCTTATGAGAAGATTTACTTATATTCCCCAGTTGGCATGGACCACAAAAAGAATTAGAATTATTTTTTATTTTGGGTAATCGTCAAACTATTTCTTGAGAGCTTAACCTATGAAGTCTATTAATACTTTTATGTCCCAATCTATTATGCCATAAATCATAATCCTCTTATCTGGCAATCATACAAGATTCGGTTTTTGGAATCATTATGTAATAGTTATTAGCAGTCTTGTTTCTTGATAGAATAAAGTTACCTTCTTTATTCAAAATTTTACAGTTGGTTTTTGAGAAGGTAACGGTTTGATTGGAATAAAAAAATTGAGATATACATAATAGATTAGCGTTGATACCTTTAACTAGTAAGACTTCATATAAATCAAGGAGCCCTTCTTCACACAGTGTTCCCTTACCTATGATTTGAGAAGAAAAGCCATCTCCAAATTGGACATTATCTCCATGAAAGTCTGTCTTGTTCTTCAATTTAGGTTTTGTCTTCGGTCATATGTTTGGAACACCCAAAATCCAAGTACCAACCAACTTTAGTGCGTTGGGCCTTAAAAGTTGTTATCACCACATTGCACTTGAGCTGGGGAAATAAGTCATCATTTCTCATTCAAATGAGCCTGGTTTTAAATTTTTTATTTCCCTTGGATTTAGAAAATGACTGAGGGGTCTTTCTAAATTCTTCCTTCTTAGTCTTTGGTCCCCCTTTCTTCTTTTTATAGATAGAGTTATGTGTGGTCTGCTTTGTGAGAACATATGTATTCCTACTCTTTCTCGAATAGTTTGAGTTTTGATAAGTAGGTGTATATAGTCTCTTCTGAAAACACTCGACAATGGTGTTCCCGTGGACATCGTAATAAGAGTAATGCTGATGCAATATAGGCTTGACTTTATCACTAAGGTCCTTAAAAATATTTTTGTTCTTGTAAGAAATAGTAGTCCAATTAGCACAACTCTTAGTGTTTTGTTTGAGGTCTCTTCAGGAGGACATACATACTTAGCTTTTCCATTTGGCTTTGATTGTTGATTACAATAATTTTTTACAGCATTAGAGATATTGACATTGTAAATTCCTTTCTGAGATTTTTGAAAATTCTGGCCTTCTTTTACAAAAATGACAATTTCAGGAGATACAATTGTTTTATTAAAACCTAGTTCAAATTTATCTTCAGAATCCATCTTGATTCTTATAACATATTTTCATAGGTTTTAGATTGAGTTTCAAATTGTCGGCATTTTTTAAAATCATTTGAAACCTTATGTTTGGATTCTTCAAATTCAACTAAGGCATCCTTATATCTTTCCTCTAAAATAATGTTTTTTACTCAGATATGTCTTTCAATTTTAATGAAAACTCTTTTGTCTCTGTCTCATGAGCAACGTACTATGCAATGTAATATTTTGCATTCTTCCTAATAGTTTTACTAAATTTTGCAACACATTCAGTCAATTGCTGAACCATTTTATCAAGTTTGGCATTCTTTTAAAGCGTTTTGGTGTAAAACTCTTGAATATCAAAAAGGCCATCATCGAGCTCGCTAAGTGCATTGTGTGTAGTGTCCCCTATCGATTCATTTTGTTCAGTAGGTCTCATACACACGTTTATTTCATCAATAATATTTGTGATTTGACTCACTCGTAAGATTGGATTATCTACTTCATTCCTAATAATAGTATGTATAATAATATCACGAGTAGGTATGATATCAATATCAACAGGCATAACACATTCATCAATAGCTAGGCGTGCATTATCATCCGAATATATAATCTCGGCATAAAATGACATGCACGACTCATCAAACTGGGTTGAATTAGTGTCATCTTTATCATGATCACTTGAGTTGTCCTAAGTGTTACATATATTAGCCCTAGCATTTTTATTGTTAAGTTTGACTCTGTACTTTCGGGCATAATGGCCCATTTTACCACAACGATGACATTTGACATTTTTAATGTCAGTCTTGGGTCTATTATCGTCATAGGTCTATTTGTCATCATTTGTTTCATGAGGTCTGTGATTTTGATGACTTTAATAACCAGGTCTGCTTTGTTTAAAAGCCACGGAGTTTCTAAACCTAATTATTTTCTTAACATGTTTGCTCATAATAGCTATTTGGTTATCCAAGTTATCCTACTCACATTACTCACTCAGGCCAAGGTTAAAGTCCAGGGGATTCATTTTAGGGATAGTCACTTGGGAGTACATTAGATCCAAAAGATCTTCTATTTTGTGTGGTTATTTGTTTTTTATATTCCAACTCCATTTCTGCAGTTCTTAATTTACTACTAAGTAATTCAAGAGTCAACTCTTGGTAATTTTTATGAGTTTTTGGTAATTTTTGTGAGTCTTTCATAAATACTTAGGTTTTTTTAATTGAGGGCTTTGTGTACATATTTTAAGATTTAATTGTTTTTTGGTTTTTATTTTTTTGTTGTTTCTTTTTTCTTTTTCAGATCAAGACCTATTTACGTGGGTTTTTATATTTATATCAGGTATACAGTTTCTCTATACTTCTAGATTTTTGTTATGTGCTTATGGCTTCTATATACTATTATTTGTCAACCATTAGCTGACTTCACTTTGTATTCTAAATTTGCAGAGACTTGCAATCAACCATTTGATAGTTTACTAGAATATATTTGCTCGGGATCAAGGTTGTTGTGATGGTAATATTTTGACTGATTATGCCCCTTTATTTTGGCACTCATTTATTAAATTTAGTGTAAATTATAGAGGTCATTTTTTGTTTAGGTTTAATGTATTCATTTACTTATAAAAGCAACCTCATGCTCCCCTCTGAACAATTTCCTCTTATTATGCAACATTTGGATTTATTTAATATAATGGTCTTATAAACTGATCAGATGGAATTGCATAGGGTATGGGTATGTGGATATGCCAAGCGAAGATACACTTTTGGGATATTTCGATGTGCTCACCTTCGAGGAACACTAAGGACACTAGAACTTGATGCTTTGATACCATCTGTGACACCCCGCCTAATAAAATACCCATCAACACCTAATGAATTATAAATCATTCCCAACATCCTAGGATCATTAATTCATCATTAAACATCATAATTATTTAAAATCCCAAAATTAATTCATATGAACCCTATTTTCCGAATTTTCATTTAAAGAACCTAATCAACCCAGATTCGTTCATCAATATATAATCCAATTCCGTGATTAATTCTCTACATTCTAGAGTCATAAACACAATAAATCTCACCCTTAATCCCATTAAGGTATATTAATTTCCAAAAATCCAAATTTAATTTTTGGTTACACACCCAAAACGAATTTTCATATACACACACTATGATATGAATTGATTATCATCAATTTAGGAATCACAACAGTTAACCACTTTCCTGGAATCGTTCGTAGGGTCTGATCCGTTGGTGTAGTCCTATAATTTGGCTCCAATAATCCCCAATTGGCTTTTGATTTGCTTTCCCCCAATTTTCCTCTCAAGCCATAGGCTTAGAATTTTTGTTTACTGCCGTTTAACACTTCTCCATTTAGGTTAAAAACTCCTAATCCCGTTTTTGGCCACATGGGCCAAATTAAAATAGCTCAAATCACCCCGTGTGGGACCAGTTATGCCCAAAAATACCCCGAGACCCAATTACTACCTTGGGCACTCTTTTCTTACTATCTCGACCCATCCGGACTCAACCGCACACTCGAAATTGTAATCCGAAATACTTTTTGTCATTTCCAAATTTCGACCTCAAAATGCGACACACATTAATTCGGACAATTAAACTTAAAGTCGCCAATTATAAATAATTATTCCCACTCAATTAAATTCTCCAAATCATAAATTTAGGTTTCTCCAATTTAAATATTTTTATAACTCCCAAAAATAATTAAATATTAAAATTTCAAAATTACGGGGTGTTACATACTCCCCTCCTTGAAAAGGAATTTTCTCCTCGAAATTAAGATGAGCGTAATGTTCGAAGCTTCCCATATCACTCTCTAGTCATGTGCCTCTAAGCACTCTATATCTATCTCTCCCGCTTCTAACCATAAGTTACACGAGTATGCATTTAAATTAACCAGGGCGCCCATTCACCCTATACCCGTGCTTAACCGCACGAAATTTTCCTTAATTAACCCGGGTGCCCATACACCTTATCCCCGTGCTTTACCGCATGAAAGTTACCCGACTATGCTAGTCGTAACCCGTTATATAACTTCGAACCCATAGTCATATCACATATATATATCTACTGCCCGGGGTACCCAACCCATATACTAACGACCAAACATCTCCCCACTTTTCAACGTAGCTAAGTTTCATGCGTGGGATGTCTCGCAAAGCGAAATCCAAACAATGAACCCCCTGATACACTACTACCTAACATTGTTGGTCATTGACATCCGTTAGACCCTCGATCCATAACACGTGCCCCTAAATACTTGTCTTTTAACACAAAGTATATACGCCTACCCTCATGCTACCAAAGACAACATAAAATATCGTGCCCTTACTATCACTAGTCCTTGCGCCAAATAAACCCCGAGCTATCTCTCTTTGCTCGAACATAAATCTAACCACCCTGATTCACTTTAGTAAAAACCCCTACTTACCGAGATAAAATGTGAGAACACAAGACCTCACTATGTGCTATCGCACCACGTAATACAACATATATACACACATATACATAGGATACACACCCTCTCAGGTGATGCCTAGTACCAATCATATCCTGGTGTCGTGAACACCCAAAACTTACACCCTCTATTCAGAATAGTTCAAATCCATCGCTATCCAGCCGATAAAAATAATCATCTACCCTACTTCCATAATTCTCGAAAGTAGTAACCCCTAGAATAATTCAAACCTTCTCTTAGTGTACACCTCCACTCTCCCGTGGGTAACACCAAAGAACTCCACTACCCCACGAAAATTTTATCCATATACTATGGCTGCTACAGTCAACGCACCCACTAAATTCAACTCACCTGCGAACTCTAGTGAAAAAATAAGTCTAATATTGTGACATCCTCTTTGTCACTCAAAAATATACCCCATGCCCATAGGGTAAAAATAATTACCACCATACTCCAGCTACAATGGCTGATCCTCGGGTTCCGGAGCATCTTCTCCCTACCCGTATAAACCCATGACTTGCTTTAGTGGTTGTACATCCAGGGCCTCATCCTCTAGTTGACCCCTGCCTCGATTAAGACAATCTCTCTTCATGTGTATCGCTTCCCCACAAACAAAATACCTTTTAATACATTCACCCTGCCAGTGATCCCTTCCATGCTGACCTTATTGGAATTCCTGGCCATCTTGCCGATAGCCTCCAGTTCTAAATCGTTTGGCATGATTTCCCTACCGGAAATCCTACCCCTGATCTCCCCCTGTCTGCTGCTGGGATACCCCACTGGTACTATTCCCTCCTGCTTTATCTGACTGGCTAGTTTCCACTCCCTTCCAGGTTCCTTTCACGTGGAAGCGATATTCCTGGAAGTGCAGGAGTGTTGCGTTAATGACATCAATATAAGCTACTAATGCGGGATTACCAATAAAATGTTGTTTGATTATCCAGACTAACCCATCCATAAACTTTGCTTCCTTTATCTCTTCATTGCTAACCTCATCCGGTACAAAATTTTCCAACCGAGTAAATTCTTCCTCGTAATCGGCCACTGAATGATCTTCCTGAGTTTCCTCTCTAAATTTTCTCCTCATTTCGATCTCAACCACTAGAGGAGAATACTTGTGGTCGAACCGCACCCAAAACTCTGCAATAGCTAGTGTATCCCTTTCCTCAATTATGATGATCAACTCCCACCACTGTAGCGCTGCTCCCACAGAACTAAAAGTGGCTAGCATTTGCTTTCGCACCTCATCACAATCTCTCATGTGTAGGTGACGCTGTATATCTCTCTTCCACTGACATGCCATTACTACATATGAACCCCCTCGAAACTCTGGTGGATGGCCCTTTTGAAAGACCTCTCGTACTTGCTCTCACCCTACAGGCCCGGGTGGGCCCGAACATCTGGTGCCATTTACGCTTGTGGTCGATCCCATGGAAAGTACCCTGACATTGCGACCACCGTCGCTTCAAATTCCTGCGCCACTAGTTCAGTTACCCCTGCTACCAAAATCATCTCTGGCAGTTGCTGCGATAACTCTTGCTTCTGATGAGCCTCCCTAGTCTCATCTCTCCCTGCTGCCCTCTCTGCTCCCTCTCTTGGGCGGCATGTGGAATGAGAATCGAATCGTATGAGTTCACTCTCAAATATAAATTTGACAAAAGAACATAAATGCATATACGTATGAGAATACAACAATCCTATAATAACGCTCTATATCAAAGATTGCTAAGCCAAAATGTGAAAAGCAACACAGATCCTAAGGACACTAGAACTTGATGCTCTGATACCATCTGTGACACCCTGCCTAATAAAATACCCATCAACACCTAATGGATTATAAATCATTCCCAACATCCTAGGATCATTAATTCGTCATTAAACATCATAATTATTTAAAATCCCCAAATTAATTCATATGAACCCTAGTTTCCAAATTTTCATTTAAAGAACCTAATCAACCCAGATTCGTTCATTAATATATAATCCAATTCCATGATTAATCCTCTACATTCTTGAGTCATAAACACAATAAATCTCACCCTTAATCCCATTAAGGTATATCAATTTCCAAAAACCCAAATTTAATTTTTGGTTACACACCCAAAACGAATTTTCATATACACACACTATGATATGAATTGATTATCATTAATTTAGGAATCACAACAGTTAACCACTTTCCTGGAATTGTTCGTAGGGTATAATCCGTTGGTGTAGACCCTTAATTTGGCTCCAATAATCCCCAATTAGCTCTTGATTTGCTTTCCCCCAATTTCCCTCTCAAGCCCTAGGCTTAGAATTTTTGTTTACTGCCGTTTAACACTTCTCCATTTAGGTTAAAAACCCCTAATCCCATTTTTGGCCACATGGGACTAATTAAAATAGCCCAAATCACCCCGTATGGGCCCGACTATGCCCAAAAATACCCCGAGACCCAATTACTACCCCCGGGCACTCTTTTCTGACTATCTCGACCCATCTGGACTCAACCGTACACTCAGAATCGTCATCCAAAATACTTTTTGTCATTTCCAAATTTTGACCTCAAAATGCAACACACATTAATTCGGACAATTAAACATAAAGTCGCCAATTATAAATTCTTCCCACTCAATTAAATTCTCCAAATCATAAATTTAGGTTTCTCCAATTTAAATATTTTTATAACTCCCAAAAATAATTAAATATTAAATCCTCAAAATTACAGGGTGTTACAATAGTGAGTTTTCCATTTTCTTGCAAGTTTCACAAAATATATGTTGATATGTTAATTAGACTTGATATGTAATGGTTGGAGGTTTCTTTATATGTTTCTCCTATGGTGAATGAGTTTATATGAAGATGGTGATGGTGATGGAAATTTTGTTTGTGTATTAAATTCTCTTAGTACTCTTTCATTATATTTTTTACTTTTTGTTTGTTCTGTGATATTCATGTGGTTAGTGCTTAAAACTAAACAACATTGTTTGTTAACTCCATATCTGTGGAAATTCATTAGATTTGGAGATTTAAGATATGATGTTTTGAAACTCTCTTACAAGACTTATTTGCTTGATTGAATTATATTTTTAAATATAATAGACATATATATAGTTGCAATCCTATGATGTTTGTCATAGTAATTATGTTACTCTTACTAAGTTGTATTTCTTCTATTTCATCGAAATCTTGAATATTTTCCTGGCTTCATATGCTTACTCGAAGGAAAACAAGATTAGGTCAGATTTGGTCTAATCTTATTACAAGTTTTGGTAAGATTTGGCCCGTTCTCACTAAAAGATTTGGTCAGGTACCAATACTGATGTATTGGCAAACTAGTATAAGCTCAATAAAACATTAAGGTCCAATCTATTTTGGTAACATCTTAAAACTATATTGTCAATTCAAATATGACAAGGGGCCGTGGGTTATGTTTTAGTTGGTATTGGTTGGTGTGATACATGTGAATTGGTCCAATCTATTTTTAATCCTAAAAAATAGATTGGACACAAGTTATACATGTGAGATGAATCATTTGACCAACAAGACATATATGTCAAGCTCATTTGTACGAGTAGGTAGTTAAGTCATTTATATGAGTAGGTTTCTATTTCAAGTTGATTTTTTTGATTTAAGTATGAGTAGGTTGATATTTCAATATCATTAGTCAATTTTGACTTTACATTATTTATTTTAATATATTTATGTTTTCTTTGATTGCTAACTTTTGTTAATATATTATTGTTTTATTTATTTCATAGAAAATAAGGTATATTATTTTCAGTCCGTGGTTTTTCCAAGGTCCACACCCGAGTTTTGTCCAGAGATAACTCGATACTAATGATACATATGATTTATGACGCATGGAAAATAAGTCGATGGCATGAACAATGCTCCGCACTAATGTAGAAAAGTTTGAGTTTCAGGAAGAGGTTCTCCGCCTTATGGACATCATCATCTACTCCCTTTAGAGAAATAAATATATTTTCTTAAGGGAGTTCATTTCCAATGCGACTGATGTAAGTTTCCCTTGTTTCTTAATATTTTTTTTTAAAAATAAGTAGTCGAGAAAGTGTTTTAACATGCTTTATTTCATTTTGATTGCCCGTGATTACTTAGTCTTTATAAATTCTATGGATGATTAATTTTGATGTTCGAGATCAAAATTTTATTTTCTTGATGATGTATTAATCCTAACGTTCTTTTTTTTTTTCAATTTAAAGTTTGCAACATATTTGGATGGCATTCATTTAGTTAGTTTTCTTTCTAGGACTAGAAACTTGACATATCATTGTTTTACATGATGTAACTGCTATCCTAGTGCTGCTACTATCCTACATTCTCTAGACATATGAATGACATGCTTCATAGAGTTATTTGCGTTCTTTAACTTGTACTCGATACAGGAAAAAAAATGTCATTCTCCTTTGCACCTGCTGTATATTTTTCACATATATAAATAATCTGTAGAAAATAAGAATTTTGATATTTGATTGCCTAGCGGTCACTACTCTTCAAGGTTTGATACTTTTTGTTTGGCTATAGGGGTTATTTGTAATTATAATTCATATGGCTACAAGTGTTGTGGTGCTGAAATGTCTGGTGAATGTGGCTGCAAATGCTAATTTTGGATGGCTGTTGTAGTGAATGTGGGTGAAAATGCCACTTTTCTATAGCTGTTGCAGTGAAGGTGGCTGAAATAATACCATTTTTCTCGCGAAGATTGAACAAGGCTTCTTGGCAGCCGCCACCAATCCGACATACCTGTGAGAGGCGTCTTTTGTAATTTTGTATGCAATAGTGTCTTTATTACTGTAACTGAATATATTCTTACTCTATAGGGTATTGCTCCCAATCATTTTTCTTATTTTTCTTTTTTAATTATAATTCCTCTATGCAATGTTCTTCATTAATCAACATCAGAGGTTTGTCTTACACCTATTTTATATTCAAATTGGAGTTGAAAAAGTTGAAATGATTTATTTTTTTAAAGGACTGGCTTCAAATATACAGGATTTGTACTTACAAATCAGTCACAGGCAAAGAATCTTGGAAATTTAAGGAGCGAATCGATTTATTGTTCTACAAATGACTACAAGAAATGCAGATACCGGGAGATGTTCCAATGAACTAAACAAGAAAGTCAGTAATAACTGGCCCTATACATATACACTCAGTGTAAAAAGATCCGACACGAAATTGAAGGATTTCCACTAAAATTTAAGGCATAGATCACTGTATTGATAAGGTAATATAAGTTTAAAATTAAAATTTTAATTATTTTTTATTTGAACTTTGTTCCCTTATATTTGAACTAGCGGAATGGCCGTAGTGTTTTTAAACGCGTGAGTTTGATTATTACAATGGGTAGTCATTAGTAATGGTGGAAAGTAAAGTTTTAGCCTCACGACACAATGCATAACATGAATAACATAACTCATAGATGAGACACAATGTATGCCATAATTAACACAATTCATAGCTAACACAATGCACAACACATACAAGTATATAGTGTTTTTCTCTTGGATTGAACCACTGATGAAACAATTTCTTTCTACTTGATCATTTAATATATTTAACACTAATTGCACACGTACACGCGAATACACAAACTAATCTTAGTTTCGAGTTGCTCCGTTATACACATTTTCAATTCTCTCCAGTAGAGGTTTCATTTGTAAAAGTATTATATGTTATTGGCTATTTCAATGTTTATACGTGTATAGTTTACTATTGAATTTCATCTTGTGTTTTTAGATCTCAGTATTTCATTTGGTGCTTAGGTACAACGTGCCTTAGTTTGATTTATTTTTGAAGTAGTATTAGTTTCTTATGTATTGAAATGTTTTTGGCTATTTTCATTAGGGTGGTTAATGTTAATTTTCTAATGGATTTAAATGTTTATATGTGTACCTGTATCTAATGAATTTCAAGTTGAGTTTTTAGATCTCCCTCTTTCAGTTGGTTCTTAATAGTTTATGAAGTTTATTTTACCTACTTTAACAGTTTACGAAGTTTCTTTTTAGGCAAGTAAAAGTGTCATTCTAGCTATCCAAGTTGATCTTATGGATTGAATTGAAGATATATGTGTCATGTGTAGTGATAGGGGTGAGCTGATATGCTCTGATAATTGTCCATATACATTCAGTTAGCTACATCTTTTGCATGAGGTAATATGATGCTACCCACTATTAATTTTAACTTTCCAAACTTTGGAAGTCACGCTACATCTTCGGCATAGTTTATTTTTGGCTAAGTTGTAGTTTTGTATGTATTAATTGGTTGGAAACTTTTTACATGAATTTCTATGTTTTGTACACTATACACGATACATGAGTATATTTCCACACTGTACACAATAATCTCCTCTACATTCCATAATTATGTTATTTGTATTATTCCATTATGCTATTTGTATAATGACAACATTAAGTACCCTCAAAATAAATGAATATATGAATATACATGTTCATGATTCTATGAAAACATTACATACTTTGGAATTTTTTGTCGTTTTGCGATTACGTACTATGAAATTTTTTGTCGTTTTGCGATTACGTATTTTGGAAAATTTTTGTTGTTCTTTCAGGAACGATCATATACTAGTATATATATATATATATATATATATATATATATATATAACAACCATAGTATTTCTTTGTACTAGGTAAGGAGAAGCTACTGTGCAAGTTAAAGAAGAGCTTACATGGCCTTAAGCAAGACCTAATGTAGTGTTACACAAAATTTGATTGATTTATGTAGAGTAATGGCTAATATAAGTGTAAGGTCAAGCATTGCTACTACTTAAAAATATTTGAGCCCAGCTACATCATTTTTCTACTATATATTGATGACATGGTAGTGGGGAGCTTAGACATGGACAAAATCAGGAACTTAAAGAAGCAATTGTCGAGTGATTTTTCATATGAAGGACTTGGGTACAGCGTACTAGATTCTTGGGATGAGGATTAAAATGGAAAAAAAGGAATTTAATAGTTGTATCAATTGTAGTACTTTGATTTTGTTCTAAAAATGTTCAACATGAGTTATTCTAAGGAAGTTAGTACACTATTGGCTAGTCACTTTTATCTATTCCTAGACTAATCACCTAAGATGAAAGTGAACAGGTTTATGATGAATCCTGGATTGCAACACTAGGAAACAGTGAAGTGGATAGTTAGGTATTTGCAAGGTACTAGAAATTTATGTTTATTCTTTTGACAAGGCGATACAAGACTACATGGATATGTAGACACTGATTTATTTGGTGAGGTAGATCACGGGAGGAGAACTACCTGTTACGTTCTTACAGTAGGTATTACTCTAGTCAGTTAGGTTTCACAGCTATAGATGATTGTTGCATTATCTACTACAGAAGTAGAGCATGTGAAAATAATGGAGGCAAACAAGGAGATGGTCTGGTTATAAGTATTGTTAGTAGAGTTAGGATTCAAATAGGAGGAAAATATCTTGCATTGTAATAGTAAGAGTGTTATGCATCTAATAAAGAATTTTGCATTTAATTCAATGACCAAGCACATTGGACTACGTTATCACTTCGTCTGATCACTTTTGGATAAGGGGGTGTTAACACTTGTGAATATCGAGGGAAGAAAGAATCATGTTAACATATTAACTATGGCAGTTTTTATAAATAAACTGGAGTTGTGCGCAATTTCAATGGGTCTTTAAGCTTAGAAGACATATAGTCTCATACCATGTTAACAGATAATAACATGTTAAGGAGGCAGAAATATTTTACAAGATTTGGATTTTTTTTGCATTACTTTTCAAGTAAGAGATTGGTAATGTATGAACAACAATGAAGAAAAATGGGTATCAACCAAATTTTGTGAGCTATAACCTATTTATAAGCCACTCATTCCATGCCTCTTTTTTCAACATGCATTAAATGTTGATTGAAAATGCAGACAACTGGGTTGATATGGAAGAGATTTTCATAATCTAGTTTATGAAATAAGTGAGGGCTTTAGTAGAAATATAGAAACCACTGTATCCTTTTTTATGCCTATAGAAGGGGGAGGAAATAATCAGAGTAAAACACACCAAACACCGACTATTCAGTTGTGTAAACAACTAGCAAGAGTTAAATTGTAGTGTATATATACTGATAGATAAACAGGAAAAGTGAAAAAGTGAGCCAATATAGAGTGTGTAATAGTACTAATTAAATTTTATAGTGAAAGTTTGTTTGCGCTGTGGATGTAGGCAAAATTTTCCAAGCCACATAAATTGTTTCCTTATGCATTTGTTCGTATTTTATTGCATTATTATTCTCATGTTATTTTTGTCAATAGTACTAATTTTAGGTTCACACCCAAAATAATGGTGTTTACAAATAAGTGGTATTTTGTATTCTCATGACCCATTGAATCCCAAGGTTTGGGCAAAACTATCGGCGAAGTAAGTAGCATTTAATTTCCTGACACATAGTTGTAACAACTATTATCTTCTACTATCTAACCTGAACTCTAAAATGATAGTATTTATCAATCATGAAAGTCATTTAAAGCCTTACAAAATAAACATTGTATTTTTTTAATAACTCTCTTCAAAGATGTATAACCTTAAAGATAGAAAATATATTGAAAATAATTTTCTTAAACTACTACATAGTGCAAAAGATTACTTATAAAAATGTAATAGCATCTGCAATATTTTCTTGTAGAGATATAAATATTGGGGAGAAAACTAACAACCAACATAAAAGTAAGGAGAATGCCACTACCTCACTTATATATGAGATATATTTCTGAAAGATCACAACGCAGTTCTTAGTGAGTAGTGTTTTTTAGGAGATATAAACATTATGATACAATAAATACAGTGCCAAAATGTCGAAGGAAATGGATCAAACTGATGAATTTGTCTTTAACTTTCACAAAATGTTAGTCTTAAATATAACTTCCTTTGACTAAAAATTCAAACCCCAACCTACATGCGCATAAATACAACACCAAATAGTCCATCAACACACCCTCATTTTTCCTTGATTAATTCTACACAAACTCTTAAATTGTACCCACAAAATAGACTTGACTGAGTCGTTAGGAATACATTGGTTAGCGTGTGGGGTACATATGTGGTCCATTTAAAAAAACTACCAACGTATATCTAACAACTCATCCAAGTCTATTTTGTGGGTCTAATTTGAGGGTTTGTATATAATTACTCTTTTTTGTTTCGGTGTTTTAAATCGCGATTGTTTAAGGTGTTGCATTTTGACCTCGGGTGCACGTCGCGTAAATTGCGTCGCGCATCGCATAGACAATTCGAGCATTTCAATTTTATAATTAATAATACAAATAAATAACTTCAAGAAAGCATTGCAAATTAAATACACATCACTTGAAATAGAGTCATAGGTTCATAAAGTACTACATAATTTTAGACGACACCATCACATTGTCTCAAATAAAGTAAAGAAATCCATATAACTAGCATATGAAATCCTAAAAATAAATCCATACAATCCTAAAAGTAAAGCTATACAACCCATTTTTCTATAGCAAACATAACTTCAAGTGGTGTTTTTTATTTATAGAGGCCTTAGAGTGTAAGATATGCTTTAGTAAATCAGCTTATGGTCGGACTAAGAAGATATGTTCGATTTTCATGTTGCCACATTAATGAAAGAAGATTTGTATGGACATAAATGAATTTAACAACTCATTTTTCTTGTTCAGTTGTGTCATTAAAACTTTTTAATTTCCCAATCTCCTCTAACATCAAATCTATACAATGTGTGACGCAAGGAGTCCACCACAAATTTGTCAACTTGAGCTTTTTCCCGATATTTTCACAAATTGAAGAATTATCCGTGATGATTTGAATCACATTTGCCACGCCAACCTCACAAATAATTTCATCAAGATAATTGAAAATGAATTCCACATTTTTTGTAATATCCCGCCTGAAAAATTAATTAAATTTATGTATAGATTATATATACATGGTGAATCAATCATAATTAAAGAAAATTATGGTGTTATATAGAGAAATGATTAAATTTATGGACGTTATATAGAATTTGGGTACCACATTGGATTATGTAAGAGGAATATTAAATTATGCATATTTAATGAATTGCATACGAAGGAAACTTTTATTTAAAAATACTGGGTTAGCGTTTGTAAAACTTCCAACCATTTGTTTAAAGTAAGTAATATCCCTGTGATGTAAGGAAATACATACTGAGTTATTATATATATCATGAGAAGGAATTGTAAGGAGTTGGATTGAGAATCTAGCATCACATCTTAGGGGCTTGAATTAGATTTCACAATTTGATGAGGGGAAAACGGGAAATAGACGACTGGTCGCTCTAACGGCAATACACGTCGTTAGACTGACATGATAAAGGCCCTCCTCTCTCTCTTAGTTTTCGACTGCTCAATTGTCAACTCTAATTTTAAGACAGACTTGGCCTAATGATCTGATTGGGGTTAGAAAAATGTGGAGAAATCCATTGGCATTGGATTATACATTAGTAAGGAAATTTGGGAACTGCAAATCATGTGACAGACCACCAATATTGCTGACAACATTATGGCCCTTGATCTTATACCCGTGTTAGCTCGTAGAGGTCGATCAATTCAAAAATGGCTGATGACCCCTTTTATATAGAGTTAAATACTTTGTTCAGTGTAAGAAAAAGGCTTTGGGTGTGGTAAATCGTCACAGTAAGCATCACTTTCTCATCTCTCTCAAATACTCTCACCATTTCTCTCAGTTGCTACACACCAAAAATATCAATTGTCCCCACTGATTGAGGCATAAACTATGGAATATTTAGATTGTTGCTGGAGTATTTGTCAGTGTGTTTTTGGAAACATATAAGAAGATGATGAGTGGGTTATTGGCGGCAATTGAAGAGGGATTTAATGAAGTTTCTTGGAGCTAATTTTGGTATAGCATTTGTGACTCCCTTTAGTGCCACCTTTGCAGGTGGGGGAGTCACCCATCTTCATCACCACCGCCACTTTAGAGAACATTTAGGTGAAATAAACTAGTATTATTATGTTAAGACTTTATCTGATAAATATGATAGTCTTGTTGTTATTGTTGATTAAGAGTAGGATGATTGTGATATTATGACGTGTTCTTAGTAATCCGAAAATAACCATTTCCGTGGAATAAAAAAGCAAGAAAATAATATGGTTGTGTATTTGCTATTAAATATGAAAATAACCATTTTTATGGAATAAAAATGCTTGAAAATAATATTGTTGTGTTTTTTCTGTTAAATCTAAAAATAGCCATTTTTATGGAGTAAAAATGCTAGAAAATATTATTGTGGTGTGTTTTCTTAATAAATCTAAAAACATACATTTGTATGTAATAAAATATGTGATTATATTATATTATATTGATGTATTTCTAGTGGAAAAGAAAAAATAAACATATTTATGGAATAAAAATGTAAGAAATGTATTTGTGTATATTCCTAGTAAAAAGGAAGAGATGGACATTTTTGTAATATAAAAAGTGTATGGAAATATTGTTTGGGGTATTTGTAGTCGAGTAATGATGGACATTTTTAGGAAATAAAAATGTGGACTAATGTTGATATTGTCAAAATATTTTTTTAAAAAAATATTTTATTCTCCTTGCAAATGCAGACTTTATGAATAAACGGGCATTTGACAAATTAAATGAAATTGTTGAAATGTTATTATTATTTGCAATACATGCTTAAATCCACTTGGTATGATTTAATGTTCAAAGTCCATCTTCCATGCATATAAACTAGTATTAACTTGATAATACATTTGTGAGCAAATTTAAAGAAATTTTTGTGGGGTTTAAGCCTGAAATAAGACAAACGAAAATTTGGAACTTAGAAAGCAAGGGTGTTATTTTATGTGTTAAAAACTGTTAAAGTGACAGGTGTGAAAGTTGGGCAAAAGTGTGATAATAAACAAGTGTTAAAATTGTTAAAATGTCTTAAATGTTAAGATGAAAATTTAATAATCATTTTGGGAAATGACACTTGTTAGAGGATTAAGCTGCAACTTTGGTAAACAACAGGGTAAATTGGTAATTTACTTAAACTGGAACATTTTGATAGAATAAGAATGTTAAAGAATGTCCTGATACTAATATTTGTGAAAATGAATTAAGTCCTAAGCGTGAACGAATTTAGTATATGTCACGTGTGTGTGGATAAGGGGCTTAAAGAAGAAAACAAACAATTTTCCTAGTGTAAATGGAAAAACAGACGACTAAGTCAAGGTTTTGGCTTCGGTCGGGTAAAAGTGAGGAAATGCAATAATGTGGACATGGGTAAATGCTAAACACATTAATAAGGACTCGATTGCAACTGGGAACAAGCAAGAAGGGCCCGGAGCCCTCGGGTGAAAAGCCCTAAATCACTGGCTAGAGCATATGGTGCGCATAGACATTTTTGTGGAGCCTGTGTAAGTTTGCTATAAATGGTAAAATTTCAAGAAAGGATAAAAGGAATGAGGAACATGTCAGGAAAATAGGTTGTGTGGTCAAATATGTTAATACAGCCTAATTGAATGACTATAATAATTGTTCCATGTGGATGGAATGGGCAAGTAAATGTGCAAATTGATTAATGGCCATAAGTGAAAGTAAAAAGGTTAAAGTAGAGTGGGAAAATGGGTGGTTAAGTAGTCCAAAGTTGTTAAACCCATGATTTTATAAGTATGAAATGAAAATAATTTTTGAATGATAAACAAGTATTTTCTAAGACGGTGAACGCATGTGTTGAAGTGGTACATTAAAATAAAAACACTAAAGTACATTCTAAATGAATATAAGGGGTGATTCCGAAAAAGGAACGGTTTGGAATAAATCAAGTGTAATGGCTTTATATGTTGAATCACGTGTGTTAAACAAAGTGATAAATGCTAAGTATGAACGAAGGAAGTCTTTTCAAGATTAAGGTAAATTAATCTAGATGAGTAATATTTTGTAACTAATTGGTTATTGCATCGAATAAGTATTTTCAAATGTATAGTCATATATGTGGATACATATATATTTTTGCATGCATGTGACTATTACGTGTGAGTATTCTTTGTTCCCATTCGTTTCTATACTGCTTGTATATTTCCATTGGGCATTGGCACACCCCCCCCCCCCCCCCCGCTTTGTTAGGACAGGCTGGGTCCAGTTTCATATTTTGAGAGCGTTATTGAGGTAAGTGTACTTTATTTGTTTTACATTAGTATCTCTGTTTACTTGGACTCGAGGTGCTCATCATGGGTCCTACACGTAGTTAATCTTGAAATTGGACTCAGATTCTAAACAATTGAAATGTTAATTTAAAATAAAATTAGAGTCATAACATTATCTAGGTTGTTTCAATGCACTCCACACCTAACGTCCGATTCGAATCGGGTTGACTCACGGGTAATCCAAAAATTTGGGTCGGGTCGTTACAAATGGTATCAGAGCTCTAGGTTTAAGGTTCCTTTCAGGAGTGACATGGGTAGGTCGGTTGTGGATCTTTTGACGTCAATGTTGGTTTGGACCAGTCACGCCAGTTGGTGACAGTTTAGTTCATACTAACCTATTTGAACATACCACCGAGGACATGAAACAAACTAGTAATTTAGTGCCAATTGGAATAAGATCAAGGTAATTGTTATAAATCGCTTCCACAAATTCTGATTAAGTATGTAATAATTTACGGGTGTCCATGTAGGCCAGTAGGTGGGGACACCGTGGATTATAGTGTGAGGTGTTTTTTTCATCCTTTGATGATGTAACGTCTTTGGAGATATTAATAGAATAGATGACGCCCATGGGGATGATAGAAAAATTATATGTAACTAATGGCAGGGATTGATAGTTAAGTGTCATTGATGGGAGAACGTGATTTTAAATGATATGCAGTCTTAGGTGCGACGTATGTGAGGAGTTCATATCCACGTTATGATTAGGTAAATTTGATACTTTTGGTAACACCGTGATTGAAGGGTGATCGATAAGATGTTGTCCTTGTCGAAGAATGCCTTAGTGATTGTTAGCGTAGAGTATATCATATAAGCCTTGAGTGAAGTGACAGAGTGACCAAAAGGGGTAATGTGTTTACAAGTGTTAGTTTAGTGGAAGGAACATGTTAGGTCCTTTGGTTGTGGGTTTGGATTTAGTATACCCTAATTCATGTGCCTTGACCATAATGTGAGTTTAGATAATCTTGAAGATTCATGTAACCTACGAGTAAAACTAAATAACCGTGGTGACTTAGTATTAGATAAATGAGTTGTGATGTCTTAGAATAGTAACTTTTGGGAGTCATCAGGGTGGGCCTCCTCTTGGGCAATACCCGATGTCCTGAGTCCTACCAGAACCTAGATATTGTTAATTTATAGTTTGGGTGATTTCAGTGTGGCATTGAGAAATATTATCCCTCATGGAGTTTGTGGGAGTGAGCCTTAGTGTTTATAGTAAATAACCGATGTCTGGTATCCTACCAATATATATATAACTACGAATACTTATAAGGAGCAATCATCTCTAATCACATAAATAAGATAATGCTCCGAACCTTTACGGTCTATAACATTACTCTAGATACAAAACACAAACATTCAACCCCAACAAGTAAGTACACATAACACACTTAGTGTACAAATAAATATCCAATATACCATCACTTATGGATATAAAATACATCACAATGCTATCATCTTCCAGGAATTAGTCGCTTTATCTTGGGTTACCATATATCGGACTATTATCACACCGCCATGGTAAATAAAACAAATCACAACATATAAAAGGGGCCATAGTTCCGAACCTGAAAGTGAGAATGAATCATACCTAAGACATCTAACCCAGAATAAAATCACACAAAAATAAAGGACGACTATGACATGGGGACTATACGCATCCTGATCCTCAAGCCAGGGGCCTCACCCACATCTCGCAACTTCCCATGATAGCACTAGAGTGTATGCTCACACAATAAGTATATATATATCATTCACACTAAATATATATACAGTCACATCATATAAATGCAAACCATCACACAAGGTATTTGCATCACGCCATATAGATATACATACTCTTATAAGCCCCCGTATGTATGAAATAAGTGAATTTATTTATAAGTATATAACTCTCGTTATACTAACCATTGATAACTCGCATACCTTCCCATTTTTTCATACTACGACCCCTCACTTGAAACTTATTCATCCACACTTGTATTAGTATCAATAGTCTCCAAATTCAATCGACATTAAGGATACCATCTATATCCGAATGCACACCAATCAACCAGAATTATCCCTAAATAGGAATCTCGATGCTAAGAGAATTCCCTACTAAATAGATACGATAGCTCAAACCCATACTCTCTTGAAATAACTCAATACGGCCCTAACATATCATCTAATTATCTACTAATTCTTATCTCATTTCCTTAATGAGAGATGCACTACAAACTCAATTCCACTTTGAAATAGACCCCAAACATCTCTTTACAAACCTAAGGTCATCAATCCCTTGATATAATCACCTAACCCTCTATGATACAATAACTAAGAAGGTGTAAAGTTGAAATCCCAACTTGGACCAAAAATAGAGGACCGGTCGACCGACCCCTCACCCCTGTTCGACCGCGGTTTCAAATTTGGCCTTAAGAAGAAGGAAATAGGCTTTTCACTTGAGGCGTGGTCGACCGACCCCCTGGCTGCAGTTGATCGGCCCCCTGGCCGCGATCGACCGACCGTAGCACGTATCTCAGCTATTCCTTATTTTGGAAGAACTTCAACATTCCAAAAACCTCAAAATACCAACTTTAAACCCCAAATATTCAATCCAATCATGTTCCCAACATTAAAACTCATCAAATATATAAACTCAACTAATTTACAACCTCAAATCCATATATAAACATCAAATGTAATATTTAACCCAAAAATATAGGTTTTGACATATTAACCCAAAATCCATAATTTTATCCACAAATCATGAAATAAATGGAACACATAGATTATTTAGCAAGTTTAATCACTTGTCTCAAAGTTGTAGATTCGAAATCCTCCTCGAAATCGCGTAATAGCCGGAATTCCCAAGCTTTTCTTTTCTTTCCCTTCTTCCTTTCCTCTCCTCTCTCTCTCTAGGGCTTTCTCTTTCTCACAAAATGAGATTGGCTTCTCACGTATGCTTTTAAGCCTTAAATCCAAGATACCCAACTTTAAATGATAATACACACCTTAAATGACTCGGTTACATCAATTCGAGCCAAACTAACTTAAAATATTCCGAAGCCCAAATAAGATCCAAGTAGAGTCATTTCGACTATCTCGACCCATCCGGAATCAATCGCACACTCATAATCATCATTCGAAATACTTTCTAACATCCTCAAATTTTGATCTCAATTGCTGTAAGAGGGTACTTTAGATTATAGATGGAGGTGTAACCCCTATTTAAGTATGTTAATGATAAGATAATTGGCCAAAGATTTGGATTAATGATAGGGCATGCAAACACAAACTTAATGAAGATAAGAGTCAGTTTAAGCTCACAAAGCTCTCGTGTATAACTCAGGAAATAGTAATGAACTTTATAAGTAACTTAGCTAGAGGGAGAGAGAAGTAATCACCCTAGATACACCTTGGTAGGCAGGTAAAACCACACCAAAAACTCACAAGAATCTCTGTCAAGTACTAAAACCTTCGTAATAAATAACAATGGTGAGTGAGTAAACCCTCTGGTTCGCAATAACTCTCTCTGATGTGTAGTCTCTCTAGAAATAACTCCTGAACTCTTAACAGATCATCCTCTCCTCAAAGGTGGTTGGGATCCTTATATAGCCCCCACACCATCCCCGAGGAAACTCAGTCATTAAAGACTATGAAAGACGCCCCTCATACTTTGTGTCACAACATTAAATTCCTGATTCACTAGTTGTCTCCACATCATAAATATTAAATGCCAAGACATTCCTTTTGCCTAACCACTGTGTGTCAGGGGGCTGTTATCGCAGAGGTGGTTCACCAACTGCATGGCAGCCCCAAATACCATGGTGGTTTACTCAAGTGCATGTGTGACATTGTTTGGCTGGCTAGTGACATCGCCTACAGTAGATGTGATATTAAGTAGAGGGTTGTTTGATTCTCAACTCAACGCCCTGTGGAACTTCAAGCTATTCCGCCCGAGGTTCCACGGTCAGGGTCCTTCGGTGTTTTACCAAGTGTATCTAAGATGGCCAGGACAAGCCCCAATGGTGCCTCACTTATCAATCCTCCAAACCAAGTCCCTCTAAAGTTTCCATGGCGAGGTCATTCGATAGAGAATGAAAGCTCTCCCAGGCCCTAGCAAGCCTGGTCTCTCACGTGTACCGTTTGACCTCACACTAAAACTCATTATTATTCTCGTTACAATATTACAACCGTTATAGCTTACAGTCAACATAAAAAAAATACAATATGACTAATACAACAGGCTAATGTATGAGTTGCCATGCTGAGTTACCGCGCTTGAGTTGCCACGCTTGAGCTGCCTCGGTTGCTTAATCTCAAACACTATTGCCAATTAGGGAATTATCCCTAATCTCAGGATTACCTTCAAAGCCCCTTCTACATTTTCCCCTTCGTGGAGAGATTTGTTGGAATAAGAAATGTCTGCAGGAAATTTCTCAATCCGATGAACCCTCTCTGTGTGAAAAATTCTGGCCTCATCTATTCGTTAGAACCGCAACGCTATAATCTCCTGGAAAAAGTAAAATTCTCCCCGATGTACCTGAGCTGAAGCGCCATAACTTATTGGGGCTTGGGCGAAGGGACATTGCCACTTTTTCCTCATGCTGAGCCTTAACCATTCTAGCTTTATTATTTGAAATTCTCCCGAAAGTCCTACTAATCTTCTCAAATATTCGTTTGGACTCTTGGTAAGTGAAATTATCCCTTGTAATGCTTCGCTATGTTCGAAAAAGCAAAAATTCTCCCCGATGTAACTGAGTCACAAATTAATTAACATTTGGACTTGTGGTGAGGGAACAGCGTAGCTTTTTTGAATCGTTGGGGCACTGCCTTCATTGGGAGTCACTGGATATGTCTGTCAAAAATTCTGGCACTAAAACTCAAACTTGTTGAAGAAGGCAACCCTTTCTATTACGCATGCGTTACTTCGTAAATGACGTGGCGCTGTCTTTTCAGCTGTCAAAACACTTCGTAATAATAAAAACACTTGTTAAGGTTTTTCATAAACTCCACCTATATCGGTGAATTAACAACGAAAACACTTGTTAAGGTTTTTTTTTTCATAAACCCCACTTATATGGGTGACTTAACAACGATAACATTTGTTAAGATTTTCATAAACTCCACCTATATCGGTCACTTAACAATGAAAACACTTGTTAAGATTTTCATAAACTCCCCCTATATCGGTGACTTAACAACGAAAAAACTTATTAAGATTTTCTTTATGAACTCCACCTATATCGGCGACTTAACAACGAAAACACTTGTTAAGATTTTCATAAACTCCACCTATATTGTGACTTAACAACGAAAACACTTGTTAAGGACTTTTTCATAAACTCCACCTATATCAGGGACTTAACAATGATAACACTTGTTAAGATTTTTCATAAACTCCACCTATCTCAGTGACTTAACAACAAAAACCCTTGTTAAGATTTTTTCACAAACTCCACCTATATCGGTGACTTAACAACGAAAACACTTGTTAATATTTTCATAAACTCCACCTATATCAGTGACTTAACAAGGAAAACACTTATTAAGGTTTTTCATAAACTCCACCTATATCGGTGACTTAAAACCGAAAACACTTTTTAAGATTTTTTTCAGAAACTCCACCTATATCGGTGACTTAACAACAAAAGCACTTGTTAAGATTTTCATAAAATCCACCTATATCAGTGACTTAACAACGAAAACACTCGTTAAGATTTTTCATAAATTCATTATTTCCTCTAACTGTACTTCTTCGGCGCCTTGACCCCATCTGCTCCCTCGGTGTACCCTACCCGTGGGGCCTGACACCTTCCTCCCACAGGTTGTATCGAAGCCTAAACATAATGGTCACCACCATCTGATTTGGTCGCACCACCAAGGAATATTTCTTGTTGCTTTTAAGAACGCCAAAAAAGTCCCCTCACGCATTTCATTGATGAGATGGCAAATGTACTCAGGTAACATCCCTTCAGCACAGATCTGTAATAACATGGACTCTTTGGCTTCCTCCCTCACAACGAGAGATATTTCCCTGAACCTTCGAACATTGGCCACCACTTCTTCCCTAGGTCGTTGCTTCTCCCTACCCAGTTGGGTCAAAGTAAACTCATATTCTGCTCGAAAGAACTTCTAAACAAATAATACGTGCATCTCCTCCCATGTAGAAACACTCGTGGGAGCCAAATGGGAATACTAAGTACATGCTTTATCAATTAATGATTTGGAAAAATCCCTCAACCTAAGATTCTTATTCTTACAATGTGCCCCCAAATGTTCAACAAAGCGCTTAATGTGCTTCTTCGGGTTCCCACCTTTTCCTCTATATTTTTCAAAAATATGAGGAATATAGTCCTTTGGATAGGGATCCTCATTATAAGATAGTACTTTAGATTATAGATGGAGGCATAACCCCTATTTGAGTATGGTAATGATAAGATAATTGGACAAAGCTTTGGATTAATGATAGGGCATGCAAACACAAACCTAATGAAGATAAGACTCAGTTTAAGCTCACAAAGCTCTCATGTATAGCTCAGGAAATAATAATGAACATTAGAAGTAACTTAGCTAGAGGGAGAGAGAAGTAATCACCCTAGATACACATTGGTAGGCAGGCAGAAACACACCAAAAAACCTCAAGAATCTCTGTCAAGTATTAAAAGCTTCGTAATAAATAACAATGGTGAGTGAGTAAACCCTCTGGTTCGCAATAACTCTCTCTGATGTGTATTCTCTCTAGCAATAACTCCTGAACTCTCAAGAGATCATCCTCTCCTCAAAAGGTGGTTGGGGTCCTTAAATAGCCACCCACACCATCCCCGAGGCAACTCAGTCATTAAAAACTATGAAACACATCCCTCATACTTTGTGTCACAATATTAAATGCATGATGCATTAGTTGCCTCCACGCCATAAACATTAAATGCCAAGACATGCATTTTTCCTAACCACTGTGTGTCAGGGGGAATGTTATCGCAGAGGTGGCTCACCAACTGCCTGACAACCCCAAATACCACGGTGCTTTACTCAAGTGCATGTCTGACATTGTTTGGATGGCTATTGACATCACCTACAGTAGATGTGATAATAAGTAGAGGGTTGCTTGGTTCTCAACTCAATGCCCGGTGGAACTTCAAGATATTCCGTCCGAGGTTCCATGGTTAGGGTCCTTCGGTGTTTTACCAGGTGTTTCTAAGATGGTTAGGATAAGCCCCAACGGTGCCTCACTTCTCAATCCTCCAAACCAAGTCCCTCTAAAGTTCCCACGACGAGGTCATTCGATAGAGCATGAAAGCTCTCCCAGACCCTGACAAGCTTGGTCTCTCGCGAGTACCGTTTGACCTCACACTAAAAATTATTATTATGCTCGTTACATCATTACAACCGTTATAGTTTACAGTCAACATAAACAGAAATACAATATGACTAATACAACAAGCTAAAGTATGAGTTGCCACGCCAAGCTACCGCGCTGAGTTGCCACGCTTGAGCTGCCTCGGTTGCTTAATCTCAAACATTATTGCCAATTAGGGAATTATCCCTAATCTCAGGATTACATTCAAAGCCCCCTCTACATTTTCCCCTTCGTGGAGAGATTTGTTGGAACAAGAAATGTCTGCATGAAACTTCTCAATCCAATGAACCCTCTCTATGTGAAAAGTTATGGCCCCATCTATTCGTTAGAACCGTAACGCTATAATCTCCTGGAAAAAGTAAAATTCTCCCCGATGTACCTGAGCCGAAGCGCCATAAGTTATTGGAACTTGGGCGAAGGGACATCGCCACATTTTCCTCATGTTAAGCCTCAACTGTTCTAGCTTTATTATTTGAAATTATCCCGAAAGGCCTACTAACCTTCTCAAATACTCGTTTGGACTCTTGGTACGTGAAATTCTCATTTGTAATGCTTCGCTATGTTTGAAAAAGCAGAAATTCTCCCCGATGTAACCGAGTTGCAAATTAAACAATGTTTGGACTTATGGGGAGGGAACATCATAGCTTTTTTGAATCGTTGGGGAACTGCCTTCGTTGGGAGTCATTGGATATGTCTGTCAAAAATTCTGGCACCAAAACTCAAACTTGATGAAGAAGGCAACCCTTTCTATTTCGCATGCGTTACTTCATAAATGACGTGGTGCTGTCTTTTTAGCTGTCAAAACACTTCGTATCAATAAAAACACTTGTTAAGTTTTTCCATAAACTCCACCTATGTTGGTGACTTAACAACGAAAACACTTGTTAAGGTTTTTTTCATAAACTCCACTTATATCGGTGACTTAACCACGAAAAAATTTGTTAAGATTTTCATAAACTCCACCAATATCGGTGACTTAACAACGAAAATACTTGTTAAGATTTTGATAAACTCCACCTATATCGGTGACTTAACAATGAAAGCACTTGTTAAGGTCTTTTTCATAAACGCCACCTTTATCGGTGACTTAACAACGAAAAAACTTATTAAGATTTTTTCATAAACTCCACCTATATCGGCGACTTAACAACGAAAACACTTGTTAAGATCTTCATAAACTCCACCTATATCGGTGACTTAACAACGTAAACACTTGTTAAGATTTTCATAAACTCCCCTTATATCGGTGACTTATGAACGAAAAAACTTATTAAGACTTTTTTCACAAACTCCACCTATATTGGTGACTTAACAACGAAAACACTTGTTAAGATTTTCATAAACTCCACCTATGTCGGTGACTTAACGACGAAAACACTTGTTAAGGTCTTTTTCATAAACTCCACCTATATCGGTGACTTAACAACGAGAACACTTGTTAAGATTTTTCATAAACTCCACCTATATTCGTGACTTAACAACGAAAACACTAAACTCCACCTATATCGGCGACTTAACAACGAAAACACTTGTTAAGATTTTCATAAACTCCACCTATATCGGTGACTTAACAATGAAAACACTCGTTAAGATTTTTCATAAATTCATTATTTCCTCTAACTGTCCTTTTTCGACGCCTTGACCCTATCTGCTCCCTCGGTGTACCCTACCTGTGGGGGCTGAGACCTTCCTTCCATAGGTTGTATCGACTGCCTAAACATCATGGGAACCACCATCGAATTTGGTCGCACCACCAAGGAGATATTTCTTACTGCTTTTAAGAATGCCAAAAAAGTCCCCTCGCGCGTTTCATTGATGAGATGGCAAATGTACTCAGGTAACAGCCCTTCAGCACAAATCTGTAATAACTTGGATTCTTTTGCTTCCTCCCTTATGTTGAGAGATCTGTCCCTGAACCTTTAAACATTGGCCACCACTTCTTCCCCAGGTCGTTGCTTCTCCCTACCCAGTTGGGTCAAAGTAAACTCATGTTTTGCTAGAAAGAACTTCTAGACAAACAATACGTGCATCTCCTCCCACGTAGAAACACTCATGGGAGCCAAATGGGAATACTAGGTATATGCTTTATCGGTTAAGGATTTGAAAAACTCCCTCAACCTAAGATTCTTATTATTACAATGTTCCCCCAAATGTTCAACGAAGCTCTTAATGTGCTCCTTCGGGTTCCCTCGTTTTCCTTTGTATTTTTCTAAAATAGGAGGAATATAGTCCTTTGGATAGGGCTCATCATTGTATTCCTAAGGATACGGTGTTCAAAAGTCATCATAAATCAAAGCTACCTCGCCAGAAAATTGCGAGGAAGCATGCATGAACTTCAGCATGTCCTTTTGCATATGCTTTCTCATTTCCTCCATGGGTGACGCTATTGGGGCGACAACCAACGAAACCACGGACTGAGTGCCCGTGGAAACTAGAATGATCGTCACATCTGGGGCCATTGATATTCCTGATGTTCCCATTGTTGGATTCACATCAGAGGGTATGCTTGCTGAGACTGTTCCCGTTACACCCGCACTTGGTGGGGCCGTTGGGGCTACCCTTGCTGTTACGAAGGAATTGGCCTCAAATCCTACCAATATCGTTGAAGCTACCGGAGTTTGCAAAAACTCATAAAACTTACTCATGAGGAGTGCCAGCTGAGTGGGTCCCAACCCTGCACTCGTGGAAGTTTGTGTCACTCCTGGAACGTCTGTCGTCGCCTGAATCGGAGGTACCTCAATTCGAGGAGCACCATCCCTTAGAGCCTCTAGTTCTCCCACAGCTTGTTCTTCATTGTGTTGGATGTCATCAAAGTTGAACCTTCGGTTAACGTTATCTTTCTCCATACTCCTTGCTTAGAAGAATGCCTCCATAATAGAGTGGCCAAATGTAAGAGGGTACTTTAGATTATAGATGGAGGCGTAACCCATATTTGAGTATGCTAATGATAAGCTAATTGTCCAAACATTTGGATTAATGATAGGGCATGCAAACACAAACATAATGAAGATAAGACTCAATTTAAGCTCACAAAGCTCTCGTGTATAACTCAGGAAATAGTAATGAACATTAGAAGTAACTTAGCTAGAGGTAGAGAGAAGTAAGCACCCTAAATACACATTGGTAGGCAGGTAGAAACACACCAAAAACCCTCAAGAATCTCTGTCAAGTATTAAAAGCTTCGTAATAAATAACAATGGTGAGTGAGTAAACCCTCTGGTTCGCAATAACTCTCTCTGATGTGTATTCTCTCTAGCAATAACTCCTGAACTCTCGAAAGATCATCCTCTCCTCAAAGGTCGTTGGGGTCCTTAGATACCACCCACACCATCCCCGAGGTAACTCAGTCATTAAAGACTATGAAAGACGTCCCTCATACTTTGTGTCACAACATTAAATGCTTGATGCACTAGTTGTCTTCATGTCATAAACATTAAATGCCAAGACATGCATTTTTCCTAACCAGTGTGTGTCAAGGGGCTATTATCACAGAGGTGGCACACCAACTGCCTGACAGCCCCAAATACCACGGTGGTTTACTCAAATGCATGTCTGACATTGTTTGGCTGGCTAGTGACATCACCTACAGTAGATGTGACATTAAGTAGAGGGTTGTTTGGTTCTCAACTCAACGCCCTTTGGAACTTGAAGCTATTTCATCTGAGGTTCCACGATTAGGGTCCTTCGGTGTTTTACCAGGTGTATCTAAGATGGTCAGGACAAGCCCCAACGGTGCCTCACTTATCAATCCTCCAAACCAAGTCCCTCTAAAGTTCCCACGGCGAGGTCATTCGATAGAGCATGAAAGCTCTCCCAGGCCCAACCAAGCCTGGTCTCTCACGAGTACCGTTTGACCTCACACTAAAACTCATTATTATTCTCGTTACATCATTACAACCGTTATAGCTTACAGTCAACATAAACAGAAATACAATATGACTAATACAACACGCTAAAGTACGAGTTTCCACGCCAAGCTACCGCGCTGAGTGGCCGTGCTTGAGCTGCCTCGGTTACTTAATCTCAAACACTGTTGCTAATTAGGGAATTATCCTTAATCTCAGGATTAACTTCAAAGCCACCTCTACAATTGCCAAATTTAAAATGCTCCAATTTAAATAAATATTTATTTCTCTAAAAATAATTAAATTATTAGTCCAAAAACCATGGGGTATTATATGTGATTACAATACTTGTAAAATATACCATTTTCCCCCGCTTTTTCAAAACCATTTTTTCTGCAGAAATCTTTTTCCGACATTGTTAATTGTAAAAAATGCAAGAAAGAAAACAACTTTTAAAATAGTTGGTTTAAAAAGGATGGTTTACAATATTTAATTTGGAAAATAAAGCAAAGATCTTTTTTTGGCATGGTTTACAAGTGTTGGTTTAAAAAAAAAAGAAAAAGAAACAAACTTTTAAAAAGCAAAACAAAAAAGAAGGACTGAAGAACTAAAGCTAAAGTTTTAAAAAACGAGTAGAAGAACAATCGGGTTCTAAAAAGGAAAAATAAGATAAAGTAAAAAATATACCTATGCAATTGAAAGAAGAAAGATCCGATTGGAAGAGCAGAAAGACGATTGGATCTAGGGTTTTTTCGATTCGAAATGTTTTTTTTCCAGTCGGGGTGGATTTTACTTTGAGTTGGGGTTGGCTTTTTCTAAAGAGCTGAGGTAGGGTTTGTCATTTTCTATTTTAAGTGAAAAGGGTTTGTGTGTTGATGACTTGGCTTCTAAAGTTCTAATAGTTTAAAAAAGTGAAGAAAATATCAAAGCTATGTAGTTTTAAGATTTTTAGGTCATGTAATCTTGGAACAAAAATAACATTAAAATCGCTTCCAACAGTGCAAATAACGCCCAAATAGCGTGTCATATCATCAATAAAATTCGCTATATGTACATCACACAAATCTGGAAGATCAACGTCGCATTTTCGCCCAAGAATGAGCAATCACATTTTATAACATTATTGTGTATGAAAAGGATGATGTCACCTTAGCGGCTTACATATCATCCCATAGTCATGGCCACAATAACTCGTTTGGTTATGTATTCAGAATACTCGATTTAAACAGTGTGTTTAAATAAAATTTCAAAATTCATTTTTTCGTGTTTATAAATATTGGTGCGTGTTTGGTAATCTTGTTTTTGAAAACAATTTACGGAAAATTTGAAAAAATTGGTGAACATGTATATTTATATTATACTAATGTGTGTGTGTGCGTCTCTCTCTCTCTCTCTCTCTCTCTATATATATATATATATATATATATATATATATATATATGTGTGTGTGTGTGTGTGTGTGTGTGTGTGTGTGTGCATGTGCGTGTGTGTGTGTTATAAAATGTTTAGTAAGTGGATGTTTACTTGTGTTCTAGACCTCTGGTATTCCCTAATTATTATGGTGTCTATTGAATTACCTTATTTTGTACTGTAAATATGGGTTATGCCTCTTTGGTATTTGCAGATCAATGAAATAAAAGACTCATTCCCTCTAAATTTTCTCTATGTCCCATTTATTTTACAACATGTTATCAACATGAGTGCTCCCAACTTTATTGTTTAATTAAAATATAAAGGACAAGAAACACTTGATTTTTTATTTGACACGATGACATAAATGTTCATATGGAAGATTTGGTGAGAACTTACTATGAATCAGAAGGAGCATGACGTCGTTATATATGGCCAGGAATTAGTAAGTTTCACAAATCAAAATGTGACTACAGGTGCTCATACTTTTAATTATTTTTATATTGATCCCATAATTTTAGTTATTTATAAATATTTTATATATATACATTTTTTGAATTTTCATTGTGAAAAATTACTATGTCACGCCTAATTTATTGTATATGAAAAAAATAAAGATTGGGACTTGATGTTTTCCATAATAATTGAAAGATGATTTTTTAATGTTACCTCTAAATTTGGGACGTGAAGTTCCCTAACTATTTAAATTATAGAAACAATTTTTTTCTATTTTTTTATTAGGACCCAAAGTTCCTAATTATCATTTAAATTTGAGACCTGAAGTTCCCAATACTATTTAAAATTTGGACTCTCAAATTCCCAATTCCAATTGCTAGGGACTTGAAGTTTCTAATAGCTATATACATTTTTGGACATGAAGTTCACAAATAGTTATTTTAGTTTGGGACCTGAAGTTCCCATATAAATGTTTTCATTTGGGAGCAGAAGATTCCATGTAAGGTTTTTCATTTGGGATCAGAAGTTCTCAAATTATTTTTAAAATTGGGACCTGAAGTTCTTAATTATTTTTCAAAGTTATGAACTTGACAATGAAATATGACCCAAAATCAAACCTATAGTTTTATGATTTCTATAATAGGTCTAGGGATACTAAAAGTCTCATAACAATTATTTATAATTTGGACTCGAAGCTTCAATAATTTTGTAATCAAATATAGAGTTTTGATTATTTATATAATAAGGGTAAGGATATTAAATGTTCCATAATGATTATTTATAGTTTGAACCTAAAGTTCCAAACACTTCTACCCCTTATTAAACTTGAAGTTTTGTTATAATTGGGGCGTGCATCTAATGTTCCTAAATATTTAATGTTGTGATGTAATTTTGTTTTTATTATATATATTTTTGGACCTGAAGTTCCTTAATAATTATTCAAATATAGAAATTGAATTTCCTCCGTTAAAATTTTGGGACATGGAGTACATAAATTATTTGGAGCATACGTGTCAAAAGAAAATATATCACAATCAAACTTGAAGTTTGATTGTCTAATTCAAAGGGTATAGACCGCATGTCCCCCAATTATTTTTGTGATATGAAGATCCATATTCATTATTGTGATCAGAAGTTCACAAAATATTACATGTCATTGAGATATAAAATATATGGACTTGTGTAACAACCCAGATTTTTTAGCGACTATTTTATATTATTTTGCCCGATGGGCTAATTTTATAAAATAGGGAATATTGGAGTAAATATTGTTTATCGTGATATTAAGGGATAATATTTACTATGTTTTATCTATTTACCGTATGAGAAGGTAAATTGCATTATATTGTGTTTTATTGCGTCGTTATATGTAAAGTGACGGTTATGACTTATATATAAATTAGAGTATAATTAATGAAATAAAATGAAATTTAGAACACAAAAATAGTTCACTTTATTCCGAATGCCAAAATAAGGGGTGCGATTATTTTTAGAATAGTCGAGTTAGTCGAAATAAGTGTCATGTTGTATTTTTGGGTTTTGGGCACTTTTGACACGTTATGACTCAATTATGTGGATACGAGTCATTTTAATGGTGTATTAGCAATTAAAAGAGGGCACATATGTTTTAAGACCCGTTTAAGTTCCCCCCACCCCTTTTTCTTTCTTCATTTGTGAGAAAAGCCAAAGGAGAGAGAGAGAGAAGATAGAGTTAGGAGAAAATGGGAGAAAGAGATAAAAATGGAGATTTGGAGCCGGAATTCATTACTACCGGAAGATAATCCGAGACTACAACCTCGAGGCAAGTTTATTACTTGCTAGATGTTGATTTAATGTGATAAATTTCATGTATAGTTAGGTTTTGGAGGTTTAAACCCTTTTATGGGTATTTGTTGATTTTGATGATTAAACCCTTAATCTTGTGTTTTAATTGGATTTGAGGAGAAATAATTAGTTACATGTTGTGTAGAAATGATTTGGTGTAGATTGTTGTTGTTGATGTTGGGAGAAATCAAAGATTTGGGATTTTTGGGATTTAAGGGTTCAAACAACCCGTAGCCCAAACTTGGGATTTTTGCAGGACCGAATCGATTTGGCCGTAGGGGCGAATCTATTCGGATAAGGGGAAGCTTACAGGTCTGGGCAAACCGAATCGATTAGGGTTGGGATCTAATTGATTTGGAAATTTCAGGAAGTCAAGTTTTAACCACCGAATCGATTCGTCTTTTTAAGCGAATTGATTCGCAAGGGCGAATCGATTCGGCCGAAGGGGCGAAACGATTCGATTACCCTATTTTTGGGGGGATTTTTCCTACTTTGATTTTTATCCCTTTTTATTTTAGGTCCAAGGTTTAGGGACCTTCCTTTGGGAAGTAATGGGGAGTCCTAGAGGGTGGTTTTGGGTAGACTAATGTCCTAGGATAATATGGGATGTTTGGGCTTACCCCGAGGGCTAGTTTGCGTAGGTTAATGTCCCAATGATTTACGAGATTAAACGAAAGATAAATTGGAGATAAAACATTAATGTTGAGACATTTGGGAGATACTCCTTGAGGGAGACTCACTTTGAGGGTTTACGAAAATGTACGAACTCTTGGAGACTAGTTTGAGGTTTATGGTACTTCGGCCCTTAGGTCATTAATAAAATATGACTTAATAAGAATGGAATGAATATTATAAAATGCGATACTGATAATTAAGTACAAATGATTTTGAGAATGTAAAATTTGATATTTTCAAATGGAAAAAGAAATGATTTTCATAAATGTTAATTTATGGTTACACACCCTCTCTAAATTACATCATAAGGGAAGTTCGCGCGTTGTGGTGAAGACCCCTGGCTAGTGAATGCAGGGTGGATATATCCCTAGGCCATATGAGCGTTTATTGTATGTTTTCTGCGATGGGTAGGTAATTTCGGGTGTGGTTATGACTACCCCACAGGCATATGGCCGCTTCCCGACATCTTGCGTTGTAGGTGCCCAAGTGTCGTAATTGATACGCACTGGAAGATGATGGTCATTTAGGGGCGCGCACAGTGGGGAAACCCGGGCGAGCGGTCTTAGAACGCGTTATATTATATATATAACTATGTTCAATAATATGGAAGATTATTGGTATTAAAGCATTTTATGATAATGAAATGGCTTTAATTACATTTTTCGGATGGAAGAAGGAAAATGGATGATATGATACGAAAAGGTTAAAGCATTTTTATGATAATAAAACTTTCTTTAAATTATATTTATTTTTCCTAGATGGAAGAAAGGAAATAAAATTGGTAAATAAAGTTTTGAAATCAAATTGATTGGTAAACATTTGATAAATTGTCTTACGATTTATATATATTCCTATAGAAAGAAATAGGAAATATTCTTTTAGATGGTGAATGGATTTGTTTATGTTTCTTTGAGTAGTTGTAGATGAGTTTCCACATATGTATATATTAGTATTGTACTTAGGGTCTAATGGATCTCGACGATCAACCTTCCCTAGTAGTAGTGTATCGGAGGGGTTCCTTGTTTTGGATTTCACTTTGCGAGACACCCCACGCACGAACTTAGCATAGTGTTGAGATTGGGGAGATGTCTATCCCTTACTACTACGTTAAGGGAAATTAAACATAGATGACAAATATATTAAACATAGATCGACTTTGCCTAGTAGTAGTTTATTGGGGGGGGGGGTTTCCTTGTTTAGATTTCACTTTGCAAGACACCCCACGCACGAATAGGGCATAGTGTTGAGACTGGGGAGAAGTTAGCTCTTAGTACTTAGTTTAACTAGAGCATCATCATTGATATTGCGCTATGTTGCTTTTAGATTGAGAGGTGAGAAATGATATTGTTAACTGAGAGAGAATTCCGCACTTAGTTGTCATGCATTTTAGTCACATGGGAATCATATCAAACTGGGCCCTGACCCGTCTATATTGCTTTGTTTTTGCATATACTTCTTGCCGTACAGGTGCTCTACCGCATTGACACCCGTATTTACATTTCCATTTCAATTGTCATGGAGCTATGATATATTGCGGATGTTATAGGTTATTTGTTTAGACGCTTCTTTCCTTAGGAATCTGTGCAGACGTATTTCGCTTTCAGCGTTACTTTTGATTTGACATAGAGCCTTAAGATTAAGATCGTTGATTTCTGTTGTGAGATTTCGTTCTCCTGATATGATATGAGAACCCCAAAAATCTTTTATGTGTTCGTGTGAGACTCGTAAATTGTCGGAGGAAGGGAGTCATGGAAGGCTGTTGTGAAGGCGTAGTGAGAGGGGATTACTAGGAGCTGTAAGTTGTAGTCGGGGATGAGGGCTACTTTAGAGGTCTCTCCCTTTGTATCATTATTTTATATTTCTACCGTGACTACTAAGTACAGTAGATATAGTTTTTCAAGTGTCGCTGCCAGTAGAGAGTGGTACTAAGCTTGGGACTCCAGGCGACATTGATTTGAAGATGAGAGGTCCTTGACGAGGACCACATATTGAAGTTCGGCCGGATTGGAGGAGGTGTAATCTCATTTGATGAGAATATAAGGACCGAGAGTTTTGGCCTAGAGAGGGGTATAGAAGTGCCCAGGTGCGAAGATTTGAGGAAAATCTTTCGCCCATAGGAGTAAGGATGAAGTGGAGGAAATTGGTAGTCGCCATAGTAGGGTGGTGCAGGAAGTTTTGCCCAAAGAGAGATCCCTTAAATAGAATGATAGGCTCACAAGTAAGTGTTGATAACACTTCAGGATAAGTAATGTTCATGAGACCCCATCGGTGGACATCCACCTGGGGAAGACTCATTGAACTAAGGCCGAGAAGTCTAGTAGAATGTTCCCTTTATTAAAGAGATTAAGGGAACTACGCGAGTAATCGCCAGAGTATCTAGAGATGGAAGTAGTTTGGTTCGGTTGAGACTAGAATGATGTGTCTGAGAACCATATGGTAGTAGCCAGACAGTGGCAAATATGTTGGTGGGAATTTCCACCGTAGTTGAGGGTGGGGTATTCCTTATGATGAGATGGAGTGGTATTGTATTAACCCTAGATTCGGGTGTGTATATCGAGCTTGTAGTAGTATCGATATTTTTATAGTAAGTATACTTATATGACTTCTGTGGAAGGGAGGTTCTATATTTTGCCTTCACTCGTTATGAGGCGGGTGGTGATATTTTAAGTATATGTGTGGTATGTGCTACTTGTATTATATGTAATATACGAGTAGAGATGTTCTTAGCTTGATGGGTGTGATAGCAAGCAAATAAATTGTGAGGCTATCATATTTCTAGTTCTAGAAAGGGGCTAGTTTGTCTATAATATCTCACCTAGGTATAGGATTGAGACTTTATAGAGATGGTTTATAGTGTGTAGGTATTTTTCATTTTTTTTACTTATTTTATTTTCTTTGTTTGATTGTTTGATAGCCTTGCTTGTGTGTGATGTTGCCTTATCTCCACGACTAACACGTTAAGGGGATTTTGTTGGAGGGGTTCCTTTTCTGGATTTCGCTTTGGCGAGACTCTCCATGAATGAACCTTAACGACGTTGGGAGTGGAGAGATGTTGCATATTCTTTTATTTTTCTTTATTTTCTTTCTTTCTATTGGTTGAGTGTTGGGTTGGAAGGTTTAGCCAAGAATCACGTAAATGAGTGATTAAGGGCTAAGTTGATGTGTGATATATGAGCACTATGATAGTTTTTCCTCTGATTGATGTGGGGAAGACTAAGATATGAAAGTAGAATAGAGACTTGTGATTATGCATTAATGAGAAGGCCATCTATAAAAGATGTATGTGTGTATATTGGGATAAAGTATTGGTAGAGTCTTACAGAAAGTAAGCGCTCTATTAATTAAATCTTCATTTTTGTTATAGTGGTAAGACTTAGAATTAGGATTTTAGCGATCCCGATCATGTGTCTTCGACTGTTACTTCTCGACGACCGAAGATGCGAGGTAGTAGTGTAACGGGAGGGTTCCTTATCTGGATTTCGCTTCGGCGAGATGTCCCACGAATGAAATCGAGCGAATGTCGGGAGTTAAGAAAGGTCTTGGACACTAGGAATATAATTAGGATAATACTTATACGACTAGATTAGGTTAGATAGATTGACTTTAGGATTATTAGGATGTAAGGCCCATAAGGCCTGTAGCACGGTTTTAGGAATACGGTAGGGAGTTGACCACAATAGAGTCGTGGGTTAACTCTAAGTAGGATTAAGTCCCTAGAATGAAGAAGTATGGGATCTCGAGTAATTCATAATGTTAGGCAGTAGAAGGTGGGGCTTTCTTAGATAGAGTATTACGTTGGTGACCTATCTTTCGAGGAATTGAAGCATACGTTGACTTTTAATCCTGCACTCGTGTTGTTAAGATCGGGAGTGTATTTCACGAACGAGTCTTTGCCAGGAACGAGAAGTATTAATATTGAAGCATGAACCCATTGTTTATGCGTCTCACAGACTCAAATTCGGTGAGAAGTATTATCCCCCGCTCGATTTAGAATTTGTAGTGATAGTATTTGCCTTAAAGAAATAGAGGCACTACTTCCTGGGCAGGAATTTGGTCTTTTCATGACCAAGAAGTTTAAGTTCATGAGGGACTATCAATTGGATATTATCTTTTCGCTAAGGAAATGCAAATGGGGTAACGTACCGGTAGCGCCGAGTAGAAAACCGTCGAAGAGATTAGTAAGGCATGGAATGCCAAGTGGAACGAGATTAACCAAGAGGACACTCTAGATGGAGCATTTATGTGCGTGGTTGACCAATTCACCTACTAGTGTGAAGAGATCAGTGGTGGAACGGGGAAGGATGGGAGTAGTAACTTTTATGGATCGAATTTTCGTACGATAGTTCGAATTATTCTCTAAGTATGGTGCTGTGTGTATGGCCTAGTGTAGTCGGCTGAATAATTCGCATGTTCTATGGAATGGAACCAGTGGACAATATATTCTTTGGGCTTGGAGTGGTCCGAGAATGTTTCTTTAAGGATTGGGCTCATTGCTCCGCATACTTTTAAGGGCTATGCTAATGCGAATAGAAGTAAGTAGTGTTGGGGTGAACGATTGTAAGTTAGTATTGTTATTCCCTAGTAAGGGTTCAATGTGATTTGATAAGTAAGGCAATTTGTGCTGAGATGTGTAGGTATCTCCTTCCGTAGTAGAAATGTAGGATCGATAGTTCATGAGGAACAATTTGGTGCTAGGTTAGAGCACGAAGAAGGAGACTAAAATCGAATTGTGACGACCTTAGTCCGAGTCCAATAGGGACGCCACACTGCTAAGGGGTTTGTTAAAAATGATAGAATGATAGTTCAGTACAGTATACCCTTTATATGATTAAGGTTATAAAGTATGCCTGAATTTTGAGGGGAAAATTCCCTTCTAAGGGCGGGAGTATGTAACAACCCAGGTTTTCGAGCGACTATTTTATATTATTTTGCCCGATGGGCTAATTTTATAAAATAGGGAATATTGGAGTAAATATTGTTTCCCGTGATATTAAGCGATAATATTTACTATGTTTTGTCTATTTACTGTATGAGAAGGTAAATAGCATTATATTGTGTTTTATTGCGTCGTTATATGTAAAGCGACGGTTATGACTTATATATAAATTGGAGTATAATTAATGAAATAAAATCAAATTTAGGGCACAAAAATATTTCACTTTTTTTCGAATGCCAAAATAGGGGGTGCGATTGTTTTTACAATAGTCGAGTTAGTCGAAATAAGTGCCATGCTGTATTTTTGGGTTTCGGGCACTTTTGACGCGTTATGACTCAATTATGTGGATACAAGTCATTTTAATGGTGTATTAGCAACTAAAAGAGGGCACATATGTTTTAAGACCCATTTAAGTTCCCCCACCCATTTTTCTTTCTTCATTTGTGAGAAAAGCCAAAGGAGAGAGAGAGAGAGAGAAGAGAGAGTTGAGAGAAAATGGGAGAAAGAGAGAAAAATGAAGATTTGGAGCCGGAATTCGTTGCTACCGGAAGAGAATCCGAGACTATAACCTCGAGGAAAGTTTCTTACTTGCTAGATGTTGATTTAATGTGATAAATTGCATGTATAGTTAGGTTTTGGAGGTTTAAACCCGTTAATGGGTATTTGTTGATTTTAATGATTAAACCCTTAATCTTGTGTTTTAATTGGATTTGAGAGAAATAATTAGTTACATGTTGTGTAGAAATGATTTGGTGTAGATTGTTGCAATTGATGTTGGGAGAAATCAAAGATTTGGGATTTTTGGGATTTTAGGGTTCATACAACCAGTAGCCCAAACTTGGGATTTTTGCAGGACCGAATCGATTCGGCCCTAGAGGCGAATCGATTCGGATAAGCGGAAGCTTACAGGTCTGGGTAAACCGAATCTATTTGGGTTGGGACCGAATCGATTCGACAATTGCAAGAAGTCATGTTTTACCCACCGAATCGATTCGGCTTTTTAAGCGAATCGATTCGCAAGGGCGAATCGATTTGGCCCAAGGGGCGAATCGATTTGGTTACCCTGTTTTTGGTGGGATATTTCCTAGTTTGATTTCTAGCCTTTTTTATTTTAGGTCCAAGGTTTTGGGACCTTCCTTTATGAAGTAATGGGGAGTCCTAGAGAGTGGTTTTGCGTAGACTAATGTCCTAGGATAATATGGGATGTTTGGGCTTACCCCGAGGCCTAGTTTGCGTAGGTTAATGTTCGAATGATTTAGGAGATTAACCGAAAGATAAATTGGAGATAAAACATTAATGTTGAGACTTTTGGGAGATACTCCTTGAGGGAGACTCACTTTGAGGGTTTACGAAAATGTACGAACTCTTGGAGACTAGTTTGAGGTTTATGGTACTTCGGCCCTTAGGTCATTAATAAAATATGACTTAATAAGAATGGAATGAATATTACAAAATGCGATACTGATAATTAAGTACAAATGATTTTGAGAATGTAAAATTTGATATTTTCAAATGGAAAAAGAAATGATTTTCATAAATGTTAATTTATGGTTACACACCCTCTCTAAATTACATCATAAGGGAAGTTCGCGCGTTGTGGTGAAGACCCCTGGCTAGTTAATGCAGGGTGGATATATCCCTAGGCCATATGAGCGTTTATTGTATGTTTTCTGTGATGGGTAGGTAATTTCGGGTGTGGTTATGACTACCCCACAGGCATATGGACGCTTCCCGACATCTTGCGTTGTAGGTGCCCAGGTGTCGTAATTGATACGCACTGGAAGATGGTGGTCATTTAGGGGCGCGCACAGTGGGGAAACCCGGGCGGGCGGTCTTAGAACGCGTTATATTATATATATAACTATGTTCAATAATATGGGAGATTATTGGTATTAAAGCATTTTATGATAATGAAATGGCTTTAATTACATTTTCCGGATGGAAGAAGGAAAATGGATGATATGATATGAAAAGGTTAAATCATTTTTATGATAATAAAACTTGCTTTAAATTATGTTTATTTTTCCTGGATGGAGGAAAGGAAATAATATTGGTAAAGAAAGGTTTGAAATGAAATTGATTGGTAAACATTTGATAAAGTGTCTTACCATTTATATATATTCCTATAGAAAGAAATAGGAAATATGCTTTTAGATGGTGAGTGGATTTATTTATGTTTCTTTGAGTAGTTGTAGATGAGTTTCCACATATGTATATATTAGTATTGTACTAAGGGTCTAATGGATCTCGACGATCAACCTTGCCTAGTAGTAGTGTATCGGAGGGGTTCCTTGTTTGGATTTCGCTTTGAGAGACACCCCACACACGAACTTGGCATAGTGTTGAGACTGGGGAGAAGTCTATCCCTTAGTAATACGTTAAGGGAAATTTAACATAGATGACAAATATATTAATATTGTACTTAGGGTCTAATGGATCTCGACGATCGACCTTGCCTAGTAGTAGTTTATCGGGGGGGGTTCCTTGTTTAGATTTCACTTTGCGAGACACCCCACGCACGAATAGGGCATAGTGTTGAGACTGGGGAGAAGTTAGCTCTTAGTACTTAGTTTAACTAGAGCATCATCATTGATATTGCGCTATGTGGCTTTTATATTGAGAGGTGAGAAATGATATTGTTAACTGAGAGAGAATTACGCACTTAGTTGTCATGCATTTTAGTCACATGGGAATCATATCAAACTGGGCCCTGACCCGTCTATATTTCTTTGTTTCTGCATATACTTCTTGTGGTACAGGTGCTCTACCGCATGGACACCCATATTTACATTTCCATTTCAGTTGTCATGGAGCTACGGCAGATTACAGATGTTGTAGGTTATTTGTTTAGACGCTTCTTTCCCTTGTACTCTAGTTACGTTCAGTTATTTATTCGGGCTTGTTTTCCCGCACTTTGCATTCATTTATTATATTGTAATAATTGAATTGTAATACTCGGTGTAACTAATTGTATTAGTCTATTCACCGATAGCTTATTCGGTGATTATTTATTATATTGATATTCTTTATCTATCGATTTTTGATATCAACTGTTTTTGCAAATGGGATTATCTAAGTGTTTTTTTTTCTTTTATTCACAATTTTCTTTTTATTGACAGTCCGTTTTCTAAAATGATTGGTGGTTATCTCGTACTATTATTTTAATAGACAGTGATTCTAAGAATGAACCATCTATGATTCCTGTTATTATTAGAGTATTGGGTTGGCCACCTATTATTTTAGTAGGTGGGTTGTCACAACCTGAAGCTCCAACAAAATATATTATAAATTAAAACTTGAACTTTTCATTATTCACATGTATGAATTTTAAAATTTCTCAAAATAATTATTTATAATTTGGACCTGAACGGCCAAATTTTTTTTTTTATTGGGATTAGTTTTTAAATATATTAGATATTAAAACAAATCTTCTCCACTTCTTGACTTTTTATTTTCATTAAAAAACAAAATATTTTTGTAAATACTCTTATAATGATTAAAGGTCCCTTAACTATCCCATTAATGGTTTCACCGTTAATTTTTTTTTCTCTTGATCATTTGCTTTATTTTAGTATTAAATTACTTTTAATGTTATTTAATTTTAACTCCTTTTCAAATTTTAATTATTTAATATACATTGGAGCCTTGGGAATGTGTAGAGAATGTGAAAAATTAATCCCCACATTATTTTAATAAAGAGGTTTGAGTTGATAAAAATTATTTGGCATTTGTTTGAAAGTTTCTCTAACATTTTTATCCCCCTGAAAGTTTGATACAAAAGGGTAGAAAATTTAATTTCCTTTGACATTAGTAATATTGAACCTAAAGTTCAAATATTTTTATAGAACCAGAAGTTCTCACATATCCGTATCGGTATCCGTGTCAGGATGACTATCCGTATCCTCCTGGATGGTAAGAACAACTATCCATATCCATATTCTCTCGGGTTCCCCGGATTCGGATAATATCCATATCCATTTTTATCCATTTTAATTCACTAGCCTCTTTTAATATGTAATATCAATACTACTATCAAACAAATATCAAGTCCTAACTGTATTGAATAAAAAGTTTAGAATCAATAAATTGATCTACCATTTCATAATCAATAACTTAGAAATTAAAATCAACAATTTTACCCTGGCAATTAACGTGTGCGTCTGTGTGCATGTGTGTTGTTGAGTGCATTTGTATGTGTTTGTTGTTGTGTATGTGTGTGTGTGTGTGTGTATGTGTGTGTGTGTGTGTTGTGTTGTGTTGTGTTGACATGTGCCTGTGTGTGAGTGTGTGTGCGGGGGGGGGGGGGGGGGGGGGGGAGGACCTTACCAAGTTACCAATAGAGAGAAGGTTGCGGAGAATAATGTATGCTCCGAAAATGAGGGAGAATGGGGAAATGAGTAAAATGAAAGAGAAAGGTTTTAGGTAAAATGTTTTTTTCGAGTTTATTTTGTCTGCTTTTTATTCTTTTCTATTGTTTTTTTTTTTCTTTTTAAGCCATTATAAAAAATCACACTATTATAAAAAATCAAAAGTTTCTTTTGACTTAGTGTGTAATATAGTGAAGGTTTCAACCATAGTTGAAACTAAATCTCCAGAAGAGCCTCTGTGATGTTATTTATCACCCGCCCATACATATCCGATAAGTTATATGAAAGAAATTCCTAGAGCAATTTGGTTTGTTTTATGGGCATCAATATACATGCATACCATATCAAAATAAATAGTGAAAAGTAATTTTACGTCACTTCTAGTGTTAGAAGCCAAAATCTTACACTACACTGCACTAAAACTAGTGAATTACCATGATAAATAACCTTGACAAAACTTGTCACGATCAAAACCATGACAAGGTTTGGGGTGCACTTTTTTGTCACGGACATGTCAAGGTCAAAGTTCGTGACATGATTTTTACTTGTCACGGAATTTGACTGTGATAGCGAAAAACTTGTCACGGACTTTAACCATGACAAGTCCATGACAATTATTAGCTTGTCAGGGTCAAAGTCTGTGACAATACTAGGCAAATTTAAAAAAAAACTATTGGGCAGTATGGCCACTACCACTATCCAGCAGTATGTTTTAACCTGTTACAACATCTATTATAGGAAATATTAGGTATATATCTCAATCAACATTCATCCATTCATAAAATCTAAATCCATACACATTAATTCAATCATTATCAGACAATAATCAAAAAAATATTATTCAATATTCAATATTCATAACCAAAAAATACAAATAAAATCATTACAAATAATTATCACGGGGTTGGGTTTTCAACAAGTCGAAGGAGTAAGGTAGGCCAAACTACAAAAGAATTGAGACAACTGTCAATAGTATGAATGCTGCACTGTTTTTCCAACCACAAAGGTTTATTCTCTTTTTCGAGCACAGTATGCATGACACGGACCCTTACCTCAATTGGTTGCAATGGATGATGTTGCACTAAAATACTAGGGTGTGTGTTCGGGTCCCTCAACCCCTAGATATGGGCATGACACCCCAAGTTATATTATATACACACTTGGACAACCAATTATTGACATAGGCCGTTCAATGGGGGTAAAGGTGGCGAATGGATCATATGGAGATGAGTTGGTGGGTATCGGTGAGGTGGCGCATATTGGTGGTGAAGATGAGAAAGATGGAGTGGTGGCCCCCTCATCTACCACTTTCCCCTTACCCTTACATGAGCTGGGCCCCTAACTGACTCTTCATATAGTCGAACATATTATAGATCATTTGCTCCAACAATTTGAACTTCTCGCTGTGTGTTTCCACCTCATGAGCCAACCCAATATTGATCATCTCAATCCCGATGAGCCTTGAATTCCCCACCTAAGAGCTCACCCTCTTGTTTGCCCCTTGTGATCCGTCCCGAGCACTTCGATTAGTTAGTTCATAGCCAAAGATGCCTTGTCAGAATCAATCTAGGAATTGTGCACTTTCTTAAGCTTTGCCTAAATGACAAAAAAGTACACGATTAGATAACTTAATAAAAATATTGTGTGATTATAAATTTTTATTTTTATAACGTAATAAAAATTATAGCTTACGATTGTGGATTCCACTCTCGAGAACACCTCCTTATCCTTTACCTTCTTTGTTTGAATTACCACATAGGTATCGAGCCTATGTGGCCTACCCCCAGGGAAATCCCCATCTCCTGAAATAAAATAACAAAAAATTAGTAAGTAATAAAAAATAATGCTAAAATGAAAGAAAATCAAAAGCTTACTATCTCATGCTCCACTTCGGCATAAGACATATGTACGGAGTAGTGCACGTTGACCTTTTTGGCCCGATTAGCCATCCATGATTAACGAGAGGATAATTGTGTATCCGAGATATCATTGTCGACAAAATGCTTCCACCTTGCCAATGAGATTCGCTCCTTCTGTGGTATCATGTCACTAAGCCTCAAGATGGACTCCCGGTCCTAGCCAAAGTATCGGGCGTGCATGCTTTTTTTTCACGTTATGTATTAATCTCTTAATTATTCTAACATGGTGTCGCGTATATGTGAGGATAAGGCGAATTATTCCTGTCAAACAAGTAAAAAACAAAAAGAAGGTGAGTTAGTTGCATTTAAATTATAAAATATAAATATAAATACAAAACAAAAAATAAAGTGAGTAACTACCTGTAATGCCCGCCGGAGGGTCATGTTGAGCTTGTAGGGCACCTTTCTCCAATCCGTGTACTCGGGACCGAAAATTTTCTTGAGCAACTCTAAGGCCTTAGCCTATACGACGGTATTGTTTTCTATGATGGACCCCAATTTGCCCCATATAGGGGGCCTAATGCCGACGAGCGTTCCTCGCCTCTGCTACCTCGTCGCCCTGATGAAGACATTTCCAGCAAAAATTATTGTTATTAGTAGAAACATTTATATGAGAAAATGATCAAAATTAAATGAATAAAAATATTAAACTTTCATTCGAAAGTAAAAATAAAAAACACAAGAAGAATACAAGGTAATGGCATTATAAGAATACAAATCCATATCATAAACCAAACTAAGCACTGTTTCAAATAATTGGAATACTTATTAAAATATAAATATTGTTTCAAATTCGGGTCATGCCACGGACATTGAATTAATGCTTAAATTGATTAAAATCCAAATTAACATATTCACTAACCAAAAAACTAATTTTAATTCAAATCCATATAAACTAATCAAGTGCAAATGAATTAAGAGCATTAAACTGTCCTTCGATAGTAATAAAGCATTTAAAGAATACATGCTACTGGTTATTACATATATAATTTTTTTAATAATTTAAATATTTGTTACACATATAAATATGATTTCAAATTGGGTTTATCATATAAAATGGAATGATATTTGAGGGAGAAACCAAGTCATTCACACTACTAGTTAGATGCTTTGATGCGTGTAGGACAATTGACCACGGCTCATTTTTAATATACTCAGAGTAAAATAATTTCTTGACCTTTTGAAAAGTACAAATAAACGGCTCATTACTCACGTGCTTGTTGCTTTTCAACTTGGGCAAGTCAACCATGATCAAATTGGTACAAGGATCAACTTTACAAGTATTTTTATCCTCAACTCTTACCCAATCATAGTAAAACACAACCTCTTTGAGACTTATATAGTTCGATTCAAATATATTCCGAATGACACCATAGTAAGTAATTTTAGCATCAACGAGGTTTTTAACTTTTGCGTTCGCTCGAAAATAAGTAAGAGCCTTGTATGAAATGCCCAAGTTCTGTGCATTTTTATTTTTCTCGTACACCTTTGTACAGAATACAAAATAATTCAATGGATACTTTTTGTACTCGTGTGCCATGAACAAGGGTCCAGTGGCCAGACGAGCAATCCTTTATGTCGCATCACCTGTCTTTAAGAGCTGAGATTATGGGTAAATTAATTAGGTTAGTTTTAAAGCTTTCTTGTAATATTATATTTAATAAGAGACATTCTCATTATAATTACCATGTGTGACACCCACAACCTAAATTCATTGTCGGATTGTGCCATTGTTCTTCATTTTTTATTGTTTCCACACACATCATATTTCCTGCATTGATCGTAACGAATGTATTACAAAATTGATCATGTATAAAAATTAAAATAATATAAAAGTTAAAATAATATAAACTTACTTTTTCCATTCTTCAGCATCTTCATATGTGTCAAATAGATAAAAAGATACTTGTTCATGTTGTAAACTTGTTAATTTCACTCGCTTACCCAATACCTGACCACCCTCTTCGACGAACTCATCACTGTTATCCACACTACTTGGGCCAGGCATATATTCTTGAGTGTAGATTGATAGCTCCACAATGATATATTCCTCTGCAATTGATCCTTAAAGATATCATGTATTCTTGTTGTTATCTTTCAAAAAATTTATCAATCTTTCAAACGGACACATCCATCGATATCTAACTAGGTCGTAAAGAAGTGCCTTGTTGTATAGGTGTACCAACAAAGTGAACACTTATGTCAAAAAGTGATGGGGGAAAGTACTTCTCCATCATACAAATCCCTTCAGTTATAGATACTTTTGTGGACACTATGTGCTCTCTATTGACTACCTTATCAAAAAAAATTGTGAAAAAGATACTAACATAATCTCCCTTTGCAAATCCTTGTATTTGGAGAAACAATGCGTAAACAATAGAGAAACCAATTTCATGATCGAATGTCAATCGTGAGACTTACACTTATGTAAATCGTGGGTAATATAATTCATAATTCTTTATAAGTTGGATGAAACGTTAGATGGAACCTTCAAATTATATATTGTGTCTAAAAGAACCTTGCTTTCCTCACTCGTTAAAGTAAACGCACCAGGGGGAATTAAGTCCTTACCCTACTGTCTTCTTTCAACCATAGTTGGGGCTCAACTCTAAATGATTTAAGGTCTTTTCATGCATTTTTTGAATCCTTCAAATGACTCCCGCCAAGACATGTGACCATAATATGTTCAATGATGTTCTTTTTTGCATACATCACATCAAATGCATGGTGCACCGAGCTACTCTTCTAATAAGGCATGTGAAATAAAATTAACCTCCTAGACCGTTCCTTTCTTTTCTCAGTTTAATTTCCAGTTGGGGTCTTTTTATGCTTGACATTATTCAGTTAAGGATTGTATCGAGAATATCAGGGACACAATTAAAAGATTTAATCTCACTTCTGAACCTGAAAGTTTTATCGAAGGTAGCCTAACCCTTTCCAGTTCAAATTGGAACCTTTCTCAGTTATAAAACTATGAGCGAGTGGTAAAAACCTCATATGGCAATGGTATAAATTTTTTCTGATAGTAATGAGATGCAGAGATTCAGTCTCCTCATCACAAATAGGATACCCTAAATAATCATATACTACACAACCAGATAATGTCCCATAAGCTGGAAAATCATGAATTGCCCACATTAACATAGATTTTAGCATAAACTCTTCCTTTTTAAAAGACTCAAATGCTTGAACACCCTCTCAACACAACTTATTTAATTATTTTACTAAAGGAGCCAAGTATACATTGATGTCCTCACTTGGTGCCTTTAGCCCAGGTATTAATGAAGACAACATAAAAAATTCAGGTCTCATACACTATGAAGTAGGGAGGTTAAGTGGTTCTAGGATCACTGGACACTCTGATTGGTTCTTATATTTTCAAATATATTGAAACCATCTATTGATATTGCCAAAATATCCTCTAAAGGATGAGTGGTCTTATCCTATTCAAGACCTCGTATTTCTGTAATATACTTTACATCTTATCCACATTGTTCCAATTTGAGGAAAATTCGACAGCATATCTTTATAGTTCTCCAAGTACACGACATAGAATCGTAAGTGTAAGTGTAATTTAAATTTATCAATTAAAATAATACTTAACACCACATTATCTTGTATATACCAACATGATGAGATGAAAACAGAACTTCCCCCAAAACTAACAAGTTTAAGCCACTAAGAATATTATTATACATAAACTATGCTATCCCAAACTGTCCAAATAGGACAATTCGAGAGATCTCAATACAGGGGTAATGACTCTCCAAAGGATCTAAGGGCTATTTAATGTGTACGCATAAGAACTAAAAGGATAGTATATATGCACACTATTTTATTATATTTCCACGGAAAGTATGTTTCATTTCTATTCGGTAGTATCACAACACTATAGAGTTTATTTGGTAATTGGCAGGAACGTCAAAATATGTAATGGTTGATGATTAAAATTTATAATGAATTACATCTTACATGAGTGATACAATAATACGGCGGGAAACAATCTTACATTAAAAAAGTTTATACTTTTTAAATGAATAATGTTAAACACACAAGAGTTCGAATCGTATATACTTTTTGAGTGTAAGACTGCTTCCCACCGTATTATTATATCACGTGGGTAAAATCTAATTTATTGCAAATTTGAATTATCAAACAATTCATGTTTTTTATATTGCCTCCATTACCAAATTAAGTCTATAGTGATGACTTATACATAGTTATGTTTCATTTCTTTTTAATTGTTTAATAGCAAGCTTTTAAAATTTATAGTATGTTTCATTCCTATCTTGTTTATATTTCCATGGTGAATATGTATCATTCATCTTATTTATATTTGGTAGAATCACAACCCTAAATGTCAGAAATTCCTAGGGCCAACCAACTCAATGGACATCTAAATGTTCAAATTCACCAGTTAACAACAATTCAAATAATAATGTGAAATCTTAGAAATGCATAGGACCAACCCAGATCAAATGTCACTATTCAATAGTACCACAACCATAAATATCAGAAATGACTAGGGCCAACCAAGTCAATGTCCATCTAAATGTTTAAATCCACTAGTCAATAATAATTCAAGAATCCCAAACAACGATTCAAGTAATAATGCAAAATATTCAACAAATGAGAAACATCTTAGCGCAATATAGTGACATCATTTTTAAATTAGAACAATAAATAAGAAATTGGCACAAAAAATAAATAATAAATTAACACAATAAATAATAATGTCAGAAATTACAAAAATTATATAATTGCATGTGTTTATGTGTGTGCTTAAAATAATTTTTAACGGATTTTATTTGAAATTAATCGATTTGCCGAAATCTTTCTAGGATTTTTAAGGGTTTTCATTTGAAATTAATATATGTGTGTGGTGTGGTGTGTGTGTGTGTGTGTGTGTTCAGTCTGGTGTGTGTGTTTCTTTATGTGGTGTATGTGTGTGGTGTCGTGTGCGTGTGTTTTTGTGGTGTGTGGGGTGTATAGGAGATAAAGAGATGTACCTAAAAGTTAGGGGAGATATAGTGATGATTGGAGAGTCATCGTTCTTAAAGGAAATGAGATAGAGGGTTTCGGAAAAGGAAAAATGATGTTCAGCAGAGGGTTAAGTTAAAAGAGGTGTCACAATTGTGTTTAGGACTTTGATTGTGACAACTTCTAATTTTGTCAAGGTCAAAGTCCTTCCCAAAATCATGTTAACTTTGTTGTCATAGTCAATGACCATGACATGGTTGTGAAAAGGTTTTATCACGATCGTGTCATAGTCATTAACCATGACAATAAACGCGTTTTTTGTTGTCACTATTTTTTACCGTGACAACCCTGGCCAGGTATAGAGTGACAAAAACCCAATTTTGGTGTAATGCTAGAAAACAAGAATTATATTATTCAAGGGTTATACTATACAGTATTTAACATCGTAAAATTGCACTTTGTCATGAGCCTGCTGCTCCATGGTCCAATTATTTATTATTAAACTATGACTATCTTGAACATCTTAATTGTTTTTCATAAGACATTGTGAATGCAAATGATATCTATCACATGGGTATATATGGTTCCTATGATTCACCTTGTATTTAACCATTAATAAATAAAATATTTATGGTATATGTGCAATTTTATTTTTATGAGACCCTATTCTCGCCTTTAGCGGATAAAACATACCAGAAGGAAAATAACACTTAAAGAACGGTCTCTGTACCTGAAGAACAATGAGAATTATCATGAAATACTTCCACTTTATCTCATATAAAACCCGTATCACTTAATTAAAAAATGAAGTGAAAAATTATATTGTTGCAACAAATGTTTCATATAGTATTTACAAATTTGCTTGCCAAAATCATTTGTTCCATAAGGACAAAATAAATTCGGTAGTAAATAAATTTATTCCTCTCTAAAAGCATGGAAAACTTATAGGTCCTAACTACTTGACTCCCTAAGAAGTGTAGGTTAAATAAAATCATGCCCAATTAATGCTCCTGAAGAGGTTATACATAATGCTCTCGAAGAGGTTATGAATAAAAGATTCTCTTTCTCTAAAACCCTAGAAGAGATTATAATCTATGAAAAGACACAAGTCCCTAAACTGACTATAAATCCCCTGAAGTTGACAAATGTACCTAATAATAAATGAGATCTCTATATTTTATACATATACACGAGAAAAGTCCGATCAACAGAAATGATCATAAATGAATTAATTATATATGTTGTAGCACACAAAAACCAAAAGGAAATGATACTACAAATCCATGTACCATGAATGAATGTCGATAAAGAATACATTTGCCAAAATGAAAAAAAAATGACATGATGGCATAATTAGAGTCTCTTAATATACGTGATGTTTTTGGACCTATAGTAAACCCCAAAAGATGTTAACCGTGAAGGTTATGAATGGGTGTTTATAAGAATGTCAAGTGTTAAAACTCACTAAAAAGTGCATGACTTATGGCACAAGGTAACCTGAAGAAACCAAAATTGATTGTATAATAACATACCATCCCGTTTTGACCATAAATACTTTTCAGATATCTCATCAGCTTAGCAATTTTTTGAAAAATATTTTATGATACTCATGAATAATATAACTTCTATTTAGATGGAACTTAGACAAGAATACATATGAAAATACCAGAAGGATGTTCTTTGTTGGAAGCAAAAATAATGGGTACGTACTCAAATGCACTAAGGCGTTCATTGTAAATCAGTCAATCCAAATGGATATAGGTACAACCATCTTAGTAAATATTAGTCTAAGGAAGGGTATTGTTGATGTAAAAAATTAGATCACTCTAATTATTCAATCACAGATAAATAAATGAGACAAAAGATTTTTAAAGTTGTTCAGCCTTATGTGAATGGCCTACGTCCACTATTATTTTATTGCTGGGTGTTTGGATATTCTCGATTACAAGAATTTGCCTTCTGGATTCCAAGGTTTGGATTCAGAATCCTCCCACAATGAGGATTGTACACCGTATTTATAGCCTTGAGGCTGTTATATGAAAAGATGATACATTAAATGATATACATATGAAAGTCTAATACATTTAATGCCCTTTAAGCGTGTGCGTCTAAATAATAAGCATTTAATGAACCAGTTGAACTGTTGGTTATTCATCAATTAATGCTTTGTTTGAGATGCAGCTCGGACCGCCTAAGCTTTCTGGTATTCAAGAGTTCCTCGGAGAGGTCTATTCCTCGGGGCGTATGAGTTCCTCGGAGAGGTATGTTCCTCCGAGTGTATGAGTTCCTCTGAGTAATATGATTCCTCGGAACGTGTGATTATCTCGGAAGTGCTTGTTATTGCCATTTAGATAGCCATATGTCTTCATATGATTGATTCAAGTCAGCAGATTAAATTTGGTATCAATAGAAGCCCCCAATGTTTCATAGTTCGAAATTTGAGGAGTGTGGAACATTCTTTCTCGGAATACGGTAGTTTTAAATAGTTCTTCTTAATTTTTAGGATCATCTCCCTTGTATTTATTTCTCTATCCCAATTCGTAGAATCATGCTTTTTTGTACTTTTCTGCTCGTTTCGATTTCTGCGTCACTTTTCGTCTTTTTAGCCGCTGTTGTTCGCTTTGATTCCCGCGCCAATATTTAATGCCTTTTTAGCCGTCGATAATGTAATCGTCCTTTTTGTAATCATTACTTCTCCAGTTCCCAAGGCAAAGTATTTCAACTTCACAGAGACTCCCATAGTCTTCTATCTTTTCAGATTTTCATCTTTAAGTTTTTCATTATCTTCTACTTTCTTGTGCGTTCATCTCTTCTGTCGTTCATTGTCAACAGCTTCAGTCTTTTTTCTGTAAGATCCTCTTTATTCTTCTTCATTTCTTTTAATTCATCATCATAGTTTACCCAGTTGAGTCTCTTGACAAATTTCGATCTGATTTTTCCATTCCTTCTTGGGTTGTATTGGGAGAGCTCTCTGAGCCTTCTAATTATTTCAATTTGGCTGAGGGACATTGGTTCCCCAGTCTTTTTTTTGCTGAGTGTGGATTTTCTTTTCCACCAAATCCTCTGTGTCTGGAATTTTGTCAATACTTTGATGTTGTTCCTGCACGAATAGCCCCCAACACATGGAGAATAGCTAATGGGGTGTATAAATTAAATCAAGTGCATGGAAATCGTATAGGAATTCCAGAAATCATGTACTGCTATAGATGGGAAGTTAATGATAATATTTATTATTTGAAAACTAGGTTTATAAATAGATCCTTAGTAGTCAATCTCCCTGATGCCAACAGGGATTATTTTGAACATGGAGTTGTTGTAAAAAATTAGCAACATCCTCCTCTAACCGTAGATGAGGTTTACCAGGGTCCTAGATGCCCTTCTTATGGCAATGGGATAGGTTGTTTTTATTTATTTATTCATCTTGAAATCATGTTTGTTTTGTGTTTGATAAATGTGTTACTGATAACAATGTATGTTTATTTGCAGTTGATAGCAAGAGAAAGTGACCAAGAGAAACAAATGTCAATATAAGGCATTTGGGACTTATCTGGGGTCTACATCAAAGAATTGCTGACGAGCACATTCGATCAGCCTCTTATCTGCTCCAATACAAGACCTATACAACTTCTTTCACTGCTCGTCCAGTGATCAGTGAACCAGAGCCAGTACCACCCTCTGCAAGTTCTTCACCAGAATCTCACATTCCGTTGAGCGAAAAGATGAAGAAGATAAGAACTCCTCCTCTGTTTGAGAAAACTGCCTCCGATTCCGGGGAAGTAAAAAGGGTCAGGATTGATGTCCCAAAGGAGGGGACAAAGAAGACTGGTGTAGTTCCTTCAACTGCTCCTGCTAAAGTCTCCGAGAAGGTTGTTGACAAGCCCGTAGTGGCTCTGAGCAGCTCTGCTGCTCCTGGAAAGGTGATTGTGATATCACCGACCAAGGATTCTTCCTTGGTTGTACCTGTTACCCCGAGGAGACTGAAAAAGCGCTCCTCGATTAATTTGGTTGACGCCACCATTTAGCCCCCTGCTACTGGGACTAAGGTTCCCACATCTGCTCCCCCGAGCTCTAACATGAGCTCGGTAAAGTCCTTAACCATTCCCGAGGTGCAAGGTAATGAAGATAACCTTACTCGGGATATGGTTACTTCTTTGGCTGCTCGTCATCTTGCTTCAGTAAATACCTTTACTTTGAACTTTTCATATTTTGCTTTGTTATTTCTCATATCTATTTCTGACTTTGCTTTCTTTTTCTGTTTACAGTTGACGAGCTGCTTCAACATAATCCTCAAGAAGGATGAACCAATCAAGGCTTCTTACTCCTCGTCCAGTATGGAGGGAGCTCTGGAAGAAGCTACCAAGTCCTTGGAGGAATCTCGCCAGAAGTACACTACCGATAAGGCAGTTTGGGAGAACAAACTTGCTTCCTCCGAGCAGGAGAAAACTCAGATTGCTGAGGCCTCCAGGGAGTTGGAGAAGAAAGTGAATGCCTTGGAGAAGGCTGATAAAGAGCTTGATGTGAAGCTCAAGGCTGCTGAGGAGTTTGAAAATAAACTCAAGGATGCTGAGGAGAGGTTGGTCCAACTCTAGGAAGTAACTCGGAAGGAGGAAGCTGAACAAAAATTGAAAGTTGCTGAGGTTTTGCTGTCCGAGAAGCTCGCCTTGGAGAAGGCCAAAAGGAAAGCTGCCGTGAAGAAGTCCTTCAGCTCTGGCTGGGACAAAGGTTAGGATAAGGGATGTGTTGCCATGGCCTCTCAAGTGGATTATGGCAGTGTAAAGTATTTCAGGGATGGATGGGTTGCTGCCCTTCAGGAATTGAAGGTCGACGAGTCATTCGAGCTCTTCCAGAGACATATCCCTGGTCCCCCTCCTACTCCAGAAGAATTAGAAGAGGACGAAGCTACCTCTGAAGAATCTTCAATGGTAATGGGAGAGAATGCCCTAACCAGTCAGCATGTTGTTAACCAAGGAGTTTCTTCTTCCGAGCAACAGTTGGTGCTCACCGAGAAAGTCACAATTCCCTCCGAGCAACCTGCCTCCTCTTCCCATCCTCCTGATAAGGTTTTGGGAGATAAGGAAAAGGTGTAGTGTTGTGTTGTTTTCTCTTTCTATTTTTCTTCTTTATCAAGTGTAACCAAGATCTTTGTAACTCTGCACTATGATATAATAAAATTTGAGTTTTCCCCTCTATACGATTGTATCTTTTCTATTTGTACTCTGTCTTAATCTTCTTTTTGATGATTGTCTTTTCTTTCTCTGCTAGTTTCTGGCCAGTATGGATATGCTATCTACCAATGATACAAAGCTGATGCAGCAATGTAATGAATATTATAAGGCTGGTCATACAGAACTGAGTGCATCAGAAGTTGTCGACATCCTTGGACATGATGCTTCAGAGCAGGCAGTCCAAGATTATCAGTACCTGAAGTGTTTACTTGACCGAGCTATGGACAATAATGTGGCTTACTATGAAATGATCTGGGATCTTCAATGTACCCTAGAAGAGCTTCATAATCAGTACAAGGAATTAACTGCCTTGTTGCATGAGGGGTATGAGAATAGGTATCAGCAGCTTTCTGCCGAGAAGGGCTACAAGAAGCTCCTTGCTGGGTACGATGTCAGGGAGAGAACCCTAAAGGGTGAAGTTGAAGCATGTAGACAGATTACCGAGCTGCTGGAGTAAGAGAATAACAATTTACAGAAAGAGCTAGCACAATTGAAGTCTGCAACCTCTTCTTCAACAACTATAATCCCAGTGACTGACTAGGGATTTTTATTTTTAGAGGTTGAGAATGCCAAATTGAGGCAAGAGTTGGACACATTGAGGAGGTCGGGCACTTCCACATCTCCTCGAGGACGAGCAAGAGCTCCTCGGGGATGAGGAAGAGCAGCTCGGGTTCTTATGGAGGAACAGAGGACAGCATCTACCTTAGAGAACCAAGCCTTCCAATTAATGGCTAAGAACCAAGCTTTGTCTGACATGTCAAAGAAAATTAGAGAACTGGAAAAACAGCTCTCTGCAAAGAAATCAGTGTTGGAGACTAATGATCTTTTCATCCAGAGTCTTCACGAGAAGCTTGAAAGGTTAACATTTCAATTTCACAAACAGCCCAGGGAGTTCTGGATGGTTGGATACAACGAAGCACTATTCCATTTGGATGATCGTATCCCGAATGCCAATAATGAGGGCTACAAACAAGGCTAGTTGAATGCCTTGGGTGTGCTGAAGCTCGAACAAAGACACTATCTGTGGGACTATTATGATCCTGGGGTACTTGACTTGCCTGTGCCACCGTATAATTTGGACATGGAATGGATCCCAGCTCGTGCCATTCCTTGGAGCTTATTGCAAAATACCTCGGTGACTATAATCTTCATTCTCAGATCGAGGTATCTCGTCCCGAGCATCTTCTAGATCGACCTTATGTGATGAACGTCAGGATGCTGAAGGATTTGAACTTCATCAATTCTCCTCAGTCTTTCAATGATCCGCCTGCTGGCGAGGAACCTGTATCGAAAGCTGAGGGGAAAAAACCAATAGAATAGGAATTTTTGATGTAACAGTTAGTATACATATCCATGTAATTATCAATGTAACTTGTAATTTATTTTGAATTTTATGAAAGACTTTCATTTTTGTTTGCAAATCTGTATTGCTATTGTTTTGTACTTGTCAAACACTTTATATTTGTGTTTGCATAACAATATTGTGTGGTTCTTCGACCAACTTAGTAAAAAAAATTACAAGTATTAGTAATGTTCCCCGACCAGCTATACTTGGTACTGTTTGGAATATTTTCTCCTCGTCGACCAACTATAGTTAGTGGATTTTTATCCCCGACCAACCATACTTGGTTCAGTTTGGAATATTTTGTTCTTCGAGGAACTTTGTATTTTCTGTAATAATCTTACCTCCCGACCAACACAAGCTGGAATTTGAGAGCATATCTTGTTTCCTAACCAACCGAGATTGGCATTTTTAGGAGTATTTTGCTTCCTAGCCATTTTTAGGAGTATTTCGCTTCCTAGCCAAACACGCTGGTATTTTTAGGAATGTCGTGTTCTCGCCCTTTTACTAACCGGAATTGGTCTGAGTTTGAACTATCATGTCCACTCGCCCTTTTACCAATCGGAGTTGGTCTGAGCTAGTGTACGCCTCCTAACCAAAGGAGTATGGTTTGTTCTCGCCCTTTTACCAACCGGAGTTGGTCTGAGCTTGAACTATCGTGTTGTTTTTACTGCCGAGCAGCGTAGTGTTACACACTAGTATTCCCCGAAAAACTTTCAATAAAAAGATAGAAGATGGCGAAATATCATCGTTTTATTCATATTGATGGAACTGCTTTACATTTTACATCACTGATAATACTTGCGTAGGTGTTCAGCATTCCATGCATTCTTAAATTCCTCTCCTTCTAGAGTCGCTATTTTGTAAGTTCCTGGTCGAACAACTTCTGTAACTCGGTAAGGTCCATGCCAGTTTGCTTCCAACTTATTGTGCTTCTGAATGATCTTCTTTAGCACGTAATCTCCTTCTTTTAAGTCGCATTTTTTCACCCTCTTGTTGTAGAACATGGTTGTTCGTTGTTGGTAAGAAGCATTCCTAATGGATGCCTCTTCTCTAACCTCCTCGAGCATGTCCAAATCTAATCTCCTCATTAAGTCTCTGACTGGGGAATTGAAATTCAGCACTCTGTGTGTTGGAAGACCCAACTCGGCAGGTATTACGGCCTCACTTCCAAACGCCAGCATATATGGTGATTCCCTAGTTGCTGCTCGGGGAGTTGTTCGGTAAGCCCACAATACTGACTGTAGCTCATTAATCCAATTAGCTTTAGCCTCACTTAGCCTCTTCTTCAAACCATTTAGTAATGTTCTATTCGTCACTTCTGTCTGTCCATTGCTTTGAGGATGGCCTGGTGCTGAATGAACCTTCAAAATGTTTGACTGATGACAATAGGTGGCAAACTCCTCGTTATCAAATTGTGTTCCATGGTCTGTGATGAAGGTATGAGGGATACCATATCGGCAGATGATGTTCTTCCAAACGAATTACTACACCTTCTCGTATGTCATATCAATCATAGGCTCAGCTTCTACCCACTTAGTAAAATAATCCACTGCGACAATGAGGTACTTGAATCTTCCTCGGGTCGTTGGCAGTGGTCCAACCAAATCAATTCCCCACGTGTCAAATGGCCAAGGGGAAGTTATGGGTGTCAACAATGCTTATGGAGTTTGTCTGATGGAGGAAAAACATTGACATTTATCACATTTCTTAGCATAGTCTATACAATCATCCCTCATCGTTGGCCAGTAGTATCCCTGCGTCATCACCCTTTGCAAAAGAGTCCGACCTGCTACATGGGCTCCACAGTACCCTTCATAGATCTCTTCAATCAATTCTTTCACCTCGGAGGGATGTACATATCTTTGCAAACCTGCAATAATTACTCGTCTATACAAAACACCATTAGTTAGTACATACCGAGCAGCTTTAAACTTCAATTTCTTGGCAGCGAGCTTATCCTCCGGTAATTCTCCCTCCTCAATATATGCCCTGATAGGATCCATCCAAGATGGTCCGAAATCAAGGGTAATAATATTCATCGTCAGGTCTTCATCTATGCTCCGACTTTCTAATACTTCAATTGGTATCATTCTTTGTAGCTCGGTACGAGTAGCTGATGCTAGTCGGGCCAGTGCGTCTGCTCGTTCATTCTCTATTCTTGGTATTCTGATCAACTGAATGGCATCAAATTCTGCCAACAACTCCATCACCTTTGCATGATACTTGACCATTAATTCTCCTTTAACTGCATATGTTCCCATCATCTGATTCACAATTAATTGAGAATCACTGAATACCATCACTTGTTGCGCTTCCATAATCTTTGCTAAATTAAGACCTGCTATCATGGTCTCATACTCAGCCTCATTATTGGAGGCTTTGAATTGGAATCGCAGGGCATATTCCATGTCAATCTCATCTGGGGTGTTCAAAACAATCCCTGCTCCACAACCTGTTGTGCAAGATGACCCATCTACATATAATCTCCATGTAGGTAACTCGTCTTCAAATTTCTTACCTGACAGAGTTCCTCGGTGAAATATTTGTTGTTTCCTTTCAACCTCCCCTGATATTTCTCTCTCTTCGTCAACCATCTCTTCTCGCCCTTTTACCAACCGGAGTTGGTCTGAGTTCGAATTTGATGATCCTTCTACTTCCATAAGCCCTTTTACCAACCGGAGTTGGTCTGAGCTTATGTCTGTTGATTCTTTAACATCCACTCGCCCTTTTACCAACCGGAGTTGGTCTGAGCTTGTGTTTGTTAATCCTGTAACATCCACAGGTCGATCAGCGAACAACTTTAATTCCTCGGGGGTATCAGGATATGTAAACTCTACTATAAAGTCTGCTACAGCCTGCCCTTTTAGTGATGATCTGGGTTCATACACAATATCATATTCACCGAGCTCTATTGCCCAGTACATCAGTCTCTTTGATTTTTCTGGCTTATGAAGGGCTTGTCTCAATGGCATGTCGGTATACACGACGATGGTATGGGCCTAGAAATATGGCCTCATTCTTCTACTTGCCTCAATTAATGCCAATGCCAATTTTTCTAGCTTTGGGTACCGGATCTCTGCACCTCGGAAAGCCTTACTTGTGTAATAAATTGGCTTCTGGACTCCATTCTCTATTCTAATCAATGCCGAGCTGACTGCATTCTCTGATACTGCCAGGTACAAGTACAACTTTTCTCCCATTACTGGCCTGGACAACAGTGGAGGTGCTCCCAAATATTTCTTTAAGTCTTGAAAGGCTTTTTCACATTCATCATTCCACTAGAAAGTTTTTTGAAGTGTTTTGAAGAATGGGTGGCATCTATCAGTTGCTCGGGACACAAATCTGTTGAGCGTTGCAACTCGTCCTGTAAGACTCTGCACTTCTTTCTTCGTCGTTGGAGATCGCAACCCTAAAAGAGCTTTGATATTTTCTAGATTCGCCTCAATGCCTCGCTGGTTGACGATGTATCCAAGGAACCTTCTCGTACTCCAAATGTGCACTTCGTCGGGTTGAGCTTCATTTGGTATTTATCCAGTTGATCAAAGGTCTGACCTAAGTCAACTAGATGATCAACATCTTTCTTGCTCTTTGTCAGCATATCATCGACATAGACTTCCATATTGCAACTGATTTGTTCGGCAAAAACCTTGTTCATCAGCCGCTGGTATGTCGCACCTGCATTTTTCAAACCAAAAGGCATAACATTATAACAATAAGTTCCCCTAGGGGTAATAAAAGAAGTACTTTCCCTGTCTTCAGGTTTCATTTTGATCTGGTTGTATCCAGAGTAAGCGTCCATGAAGCTGAGCATCTCGTGCCCCGAGGTAGCATCCACTAGCTGGTCAATTCTGGGCAATGGAAAGTGATCCTTTGGGCATGCCTTGTTGAGATCAGTGAAATCAACACACATTCTCCATTTATTGTTTTTCTTCTTTACCATCACCACATTTGCTAACCAGTCTGGATATTTCACATCTTCAATGAATCGAGCTTTCTGGAGCTTCTCGACCTCCTCTTGTATAGCTTGATTCTTTTCGGGACTAAATACTCTTCTTCTCTGCTTTACGGGTTTGATCTCCTTATTCGCATTGAGCTCATGACATAAGAAGTTTGGATCTATTCCTGGCATGTCTTCATGACTCCATGCAAAATTTTTCTTTGTGTTTCTCAAGAAAGTTATCAACTCCTATTTTATTGAGGCATCCAACGTCGAACCTATCTGGGTTATTCGTTCAGGGTGCTCGTCGTCCAGAATAACATTTTCTGTAGATTCCACCACCTGTCCTTGTACAAGTTGGAATTCATCTCTAGGATCCAGTGTTTCAATTTCTGTACCTTCATCCACCTGGTAGGTAGTAGTCTTTTTCCTTGACTCTTCAATCTCCTCTTGCTCGGCAGATGAATACTAGCATTCCCGAGCTACTTTTTGATCACCTTTCACAACTCCTACTCTGAAATTTATTGGGAATTTTAAACACTGATGTACTGTAGATGGAACTGCTTCGAACTTCTTCAAACCAACTCTTCCCATGATGATGTTGTAAGTTGATTGCACATTCTTATCCATCACAAAGAAGCGTATTCTTTCTATTCGACAAGAAGGACAAGTTCCAATGAATATATCCAACTTGATCGTCCCAAGTGGAAAAACTTTCTCACCAGCAAAACCCAGGAGAGGTCTGTGATAAGGTTACAATTGAGATAATTTTAAATTTAAACTGTCAAAGCATGAGTAAAACATGATGTCTGCCGAACTACCATTATCTACCAGAACCCTTGAAATCACTACTTCTTTCATCCTCATTTTGATCACCAAAGGGTCGCCGTGAGGGTAAAGAAGACCTGCAAGGTCGTTTTTTGAAAAACCAATGACCAGCTTCTCTTTGTTTATCTTCCTCGGGCGATCCTCTTCAGCCAAATTTATCCGTTGAATATATGAGCAAGCCTGAGCCTCACCGAGGTAAGTTTTTCTTTCTGCAGTAAGATCTCCTCCTCCTGCATCTCCGCCTATAATAACATTACAATCAAATGTTCCAAAACATATTGAAAATACCTCGCGTTCTGGTTGCCTTGGCCTTTTGGGAAGATCGGGGTCATCCTCTGTATCATCTTCATGATCCCTTTTCCTGTTTTCTTTTGCCTGACGAGGAGATCTAGACCTCTCTCTTGCTCGGTTTTCATTTCCTCTTTCATTTCTACGATCAACATACTTTGACAACTTTCCTCGTCTAATGAGCGTTTCAATCTCATTCTGGAGGGCTATGCAATTTTTAGTCATATGACCATGATCCTTATGAAACTCGCAATATTTATCTCTATTTCTTTTGTCAGGGTCCGACCTCAGTTTCTTTGGCCACCTTACTTCCTCGTTATTCTTGATTTCTTCCAAAACATAATTAATACCCATTTTCAAAGGAGTATAATTATCGAATTTCTTTAGGACTTCCCATGACGACTTATTATCCTTGTAATGCTTGTCACCGCCATTGCCCTTATGCTCTTTCTTCTTAGATTTGTCGATTTCCACCTTCGTTTCTTTATCCATATTCTTCTTCGCAGCCATAGCCTCCTCGGCATTCATGATTTTGGCCTCTTTTGCCATCAACTCTATTATAGTTATAGATGGATCTTTGGCCAAAGTGTAATACAACTTGTTAGGCAACAACCCACTCATCAAGGTGGTGATTGCTGTCTTTTCTTCATAATCTATGACTTCCAGCTTCTCGTTATTGAAACGAGTTATGTAATCTCTAGTACTCTCACCAGATTTTTGTCTAACACTTAACAAGTGTGCTACTCGTTTTACTGGCTTTGCTCCAAAACAAAAATTGCCAATGAACAACTCGGCCAACTGATAGAAAGTTGAAATCTTACCCCGAGGAAGATTGTTGTACCATATCTGGGCAGATCCAGTAAGAGTTCCTGAGAATGCTCTGCATCTCATCTCGTCGGGGACAGCATAGATGTCGGCAGCAGCTTGATATTGCTCTATGTGAAGAACATGATCTGTCTTTCCATCATATTTGGGGGTCATCACAGGTGCTTTAAATTTCGACGGTGTAGGAAAATCCACAATGGCCTGTACAAAAGGTGTCCCTTGAACAAAAGTTCATTGTAGGGGGTTCTTCGCCTTAGCCATTTCTCCCAATCTATCCTCTAACCGCTGAATGGAACCTTTCCATGAATCATTTCCTTCCTCGGGCCTATTAGTTCGAACAATTGATTGATCTGACGTGGCCTCCTGAGATCTATCTTGACGAGCAACTGGTCGTGATTGTGCTGATCCTTCTCTTAGATCTGATGGTTGTTGAAAACTCCTCGACATGGTTTTAGGTGGACTCCTATTCCTCCTAGGGCCTAATCGACTGAAAGAAGACACCCTGCTCAGTCTTTCGAAGGCACTGGTCCTCTCTGGATAGAGAGTAATACATTGCTCAGTATCTGTGGCCCGTATTGATGAAGTTCACCCAGGTTGATAAGAAAAATCATCAGATTCTTCATTACGATACGCATCTGTACGCCTGGATCGTGAAGAAAGTAAATCGGTTTGCCTCTGACCACTTCGATGTCCCGAATGTGCAGGTGCACTGCCATGAAGGGTTTGTATAATTTGCCGCATTATTTCTTGCATAGCGGTTTGTCCTTGAGCCAGATTCGTCATAATTCCTGCCAGATCTGGAGGTGCAGATGGATTTGGAAGATTTCTAGCATTTCCAGCGTTTCGATTGCTGGATTCCGGATTATCTGCCATTGATGATGAATGATTTTTGGTGAAAAACGATAACAACAGTCGTTTCCCACAGACGGCGTCAATCTGTTGATGTAAAAAATTAGATCACTCTAATTATTCAATCACAGATAAATAAATGAGACAAAAGATTTTTAAAGTGGTTAAGCCTTATGTGAATGGCCTACTTCCACTATTATTTTATTGCTGGGTGTTTGGATATTCTTGATTACAAGAATTTGCCTTCTGGATCCCAAGGTTTGGATTCAGAATCCTCCCACAATGAGGATTGTACAACGTATTTATAGCCTTGAGGCTGTCATATGAAAAGATGATACATTAAATGATATACATATGAAAGGGTAATACATTTAATTCCCTTTGAGCGTGTGCGTCTAAATAATAAGAATTTAATGAACCAGTTGAACTGTTGGTTATTCATCAATTAATGCTTTGTTCGAGATGCAGCTCGGACCGCCAGAGCAGTTCGGACCGCCTAAGCTTTTTGGTATTCAAGAGTTCCTCGGAGAGGTCTGTTCCTTGGGGTGTATGAGTTCCTCGGAGAGGTCTGTTCCTCCGAGTGTATGAGTTCCTCGGAGTAATATGATTCCTCGGAGCGTGTAATTATCTCGGAAGTGCTTGTTGTTGCCATGTAAATAGCCACGTGTCTTCATATGATTGATCCAAGTCAGCAGATTAAATTTGGTATCAATAGGTATGAAAACAATTATACATACAAATGTTGCATTATGAAATATCATTAATTGATTTTCTCTAAAAGAGATCAACTGAAATAAAAAAAATATCATTAAATGGATGTGCTCCTTAAGAGCTCAATTAAAATGCAAAATATCCAAATATGGAATTTAAAAATGAATGACCATTAGGTAACTAGTTCTTGTCATGGCTTGTAGATCGAGCACATTTTATGTTTATAGTCATACCCATTAGTCAAATGGATTGAAAAATCATGCAACGCTTTAGCATATATTAAGTATACAATTTTAGTATACTCATAATCTCCGGTCTTTGGATATTAAATTATACATATCATCCTAAATAGGATGACAAATATAAATTTGGTCCCTTAGTACCATATGTGCATGTTATTGTAATACTTGGTCCAAAGTACCATACTTGAATGTTATTACTATACTGATATATATAACACTATTCATGATTCTGGATATTATAATTGTAGTTAATATCTTGGCAAGAAACAATTACCAATGACTTGTATAACATGGGACTAATATCAATCATATTATATGATATTTATTATCTAACCATCTATATCCAGTTAGCTATATAAATGCAAGTTATTTGTGGGAACCTCACAAGGGACAATCAAAGGACTTATAACTAGTCTCAAATAATATATGTTCCTACTACTGCTTATGAAGGAAATGGTTCTTGTATATCGCACATTTAAAAAAGGCTAAATCAAGGGAGATATGATTAACATATTTTAATTCTTCTACATCCATGAACTTAAGAAGAGATATGGAACGCATAAAATCTAGAAGAGTTATACTATTGAAGTAAAATAAATCTGATAAGGTGACATGCTCATTACTCTTCACCCAAATCTTATGGAAGTCGACCTTATAAAGAAAAATGAAATTGAAGTAACAACCAATCAAATTTATTCACCAGGTCAAAACAAAATTTTAGAAAGTTGTGTATGAGACAGATATGCATCGACTCAATCATCGAAGAAATATCATAATGAGTGGGAGTCTGTAATCAGGGGGAGCATTTGATCAAGGGGAGAATCTAAGAACATGATGTTTTGGACATATGCGCGTTGTACTATTTGTACCTTAACTAGGTTTTTTTCCAATGGATTTTCCCCTCAAAGGTTTTAACGAGGCAACATTAAGCTTGTCCAACACCGATTCAATGATCACAAAATTTGTACTCTCATTCCTTCACTTTGGTTTTTTTCGACTAGGTTTTTCCTTAGTTAGGTTTTAACGAGACAAAAATCATTAAATGGTTAATATGGTTTACATTTAAGGGGGGGTATAATAAAATGTATATCAAGTAGATGTCCACTTGTATTCTAGAGCTCTGGTGTTACCAAATTATTAAGGTGCCTATTTTTTTATAGAATACTCAAAAAGCCACAAATATATAAAAAATAAAATGAGTAAGTACAAGTAGACAAAAAATAAAATGAGTAAGTACAACTAAATTGGCTTTTACATGAAACTAAATTCATTTGATTTTTAGGGTGGGCCCAACTAGGTTAATGAAATCCAACAAAGACATATAGCGAAAAAATAAAGGGGGGTGTTTAAGATGCAAAAGTAATAAACATCAAATGTATCATAATTAAAGACTAAGAAAAGCATAGTCAAATTCAACATTAACTACCTCAAATTAATAAGACATTAGCAGCAGCATCTACTGACAAGCCAAAATCAGCTTGTCATGGTACTATGAGTAGAAGCACGAATCAAGTTCCATATGTAAAAGGCAGTCGAAATAGAAGATCAGTAGCAAGCCATAATGAAAACCCAAATCTTAGACATGTTTCAGTAGAAAATAGACCACCCATTATATCAGTACCAACCATGAGAGTTCTCTCTTTGACATCAGGCTTAAAATTAGCAAGCCCAAAATCGAAAAAAAAAGGCCAAGCCAAGGAGCAATAACAGTCCATAAGGTGGCTATAAGAATGTTCCTAGAAGTATCAACAGTCCTTATAATGACCAGAATCCAAGAAGAAACAGTAATGAAAATATGAAATAGATAAGCTATGTCTAAGATGTCTACATAAGGCAAGTGTCTAGACCAGATAAAGGGACTAAGTATCTTGAAATCAATTTGATCAATCATCCAAGAGGTAAAGTGGATCCTCGTGAGAGTCCAAAGCATATCAATCAACAAAATAGGCTTGGAATCCACGATGTGGTAGCTTTGTCTAAAGCAACAGTACAAAGGGCACTTCCCACAGGGAACATAGAGAATGTTCAACCTCAAATCCAAATCAAAGCAGTGAGTAATCCTAGATTTAAAAAGAGAAATGCTATTAATAATACCAAAGAATCCACCAATGACCTTGTTCCCGCATATGACGAAAAACACAACATAAGAAGAAAGAGCAGGCATCACTTGGATGCACTATGCACCAGCTATAATTTGCCAAAAGCCCTTCTCATTATTCCAAAATGAGAGTAGCATTACAATGGGAAATAACCTATACCGCTCAATCATGTGCTGGTGCATTATAAAACCCTTAAGGTGTTCCAAATCATACGCATAGGGGAAGGGAAGAGTTTAGCAACTGTTAGTGACAAACCTATACTTAAGGAAAGGTTTCTATTGAATTACCTTATTTTTTACTATAAATATGGGCCATGAACCTTAAGTATATGAAGATCAGTGAAATGAAAGACTCACGTCCTCTAAATTCTCTCTATGTTCCATTTATTTTATAATATATATATATATATATATATTGCATGTGTAATCCCCAATAAAATTATATACATACATGAATTGATAATATTATTTAATATAAATGTATTATATGTTTATTTTATATTATTTCATAGAATAATAATACATGTATAAAACTATATATAAGTATCATTGACGCGACCACAAATGTGTCTAGTGTGCGTGCTATTTAGCCTTAAGTGCAAGCCTGTTGCTCAAGTAACAATCAGATAAGTCAGGTATCGATCCTGAGGGAAATAGGATGAACGGGGTCGTAACGACGTTGGAAAGACTAAGGTAACCTAACTCTGACTCTAATAAGAAGGAAAAGGTGATTTGATTTGCGAAACAACTACAACTATATGAAATTTTGAAAATGATTAACTAATGAAATTATTAATTGATACAATGCAATTACTCTAAAGTAACTAAAAGACTCATGATGATGTAACTAAAACGTTGACTATAAGATGAGAAAGATGGGTCGGGTTACAATCCCCCACACCCTAGTAATTCACTTCGTTGGATACTCGATACAAGATTAAATCTTTAAATGAATCCAACTTTTTAATACTCTTAAGTATTACATATATGGGGACCGTAACCCACATAGTATGTAAGCAAAGGTTGAATTAAAATTCGGTCTTTATTTCTCCTAAGTATTACACACATGAGGGATCTTAGCCCGCACAATATGTAAGCAAAGGTTTAATTAAAGTAGTATCGTATGATCTATGATACAATTCATATAAGGTTTTAATTCCAACTTCTATTTCTACTATCATGAATTACATCGGGTGGGGTTCATGCACCCCAACCCTTAAGAACTTAGCCGGACATAGTGAAACTAGAAGAAAACATGTTGTGAAGGAAAGAAAACATTTTTACTAATGAATGAAGAAGAAGAAGAAGAAGAAGAAGAAGAAGAAGAAGAAGAAGAAGAAGAAGAAGAAGAAGAAGAAGAAGAAGAAGAAGAAGAAGAAGAAGAAGAAGAAGAAGAAGAAGAAGAAGAAGAAGAAGAAGAATGAAATTACTTACTAAGGAATTAACTACTACAATAATGAATGCAATTATTTGAATAAAATTACTTGAATTGCAAAACAGGATTCGAAACTAGGGTTTCTTGTTGTTCTTCTTCTCTAAACTGATTATAATGCTTCTCTAACAAATTAGAAACCTACCTAATTTCTGGGAGGTGTTTACAATTTATATCTACGATTTCTAAGAGGCTCAACCATGCAGGACTCTAATTTTAAAAGTGGATAAGTTCGAATTTTCGATACCCGAATTGATCCCCTTTAGGTGATTCGGTTCGATTCCATCTTTGAAATTTTTTTTTCGACGAACCGGTTTGATTCGTTATTCCTCTCTTCGGTTTGGTTCAATCTCTCGGGGCTTTACATGAAGTTCTTCAAGCATAGGATCGGTTCATTTTTCTTCCTCTTCGGTTTGGTTCCATCTCTTAGTGCTTCACAGGAAGTTCCCGGGATAGGATCGGTTCTTTTTCCAACCCATTCGGTTCGGTTCCATCTATTTAGGAAATTTTCCTCCTTATACTTTTTTGAAGATTTGTGACTTTTGGTCCAAAACTCGGATTAGGATGCCGATCCTTCCTTGTGCACTGAATACCTGCAAAATAGATAGGAAATACATAAAACTCGACGTACTAGTTAGGAAAGGTCATTAGCAATGATATGAGATAAATACACTCGAAATACACTTTGCAGAGTGATAAAAGCCTCTAAATTAAGGGGATAAACGAGAAGAATTTATGCCTAATCAAACCCCCCTAACTTAGAACTTTGATCGTCCCAAGCAATGTAAAATAATCAAGGTATGGTCCAACTCTAAAATGGGATAAACTATCTCTCTCGCGAGCAAGCGATTGCATTTAGCGTATGCAACAAGCCTTTAAACCCCTAGGTTACCCTAGTAGGACGAGTGGTGTCTCGTGAGGGTTTTCAGTGAATATACCCAAAAAATTCGACTCAAAGAAAACTTAAAATATGCAAAAATTTTATAATTCAAACTTTTCTAGAAAATAGCCATCATCATTCATGTTTAAGAGTTTCAAATCATAATGCGTGTGTGCGAAGCTACAAATTTAACCCCGAATTTCCACCGATTGACTATTACGTTACTTATCCGAAAATTCTTTTTTATTTCAAAATCTCACGAAATTCTCTCGCAAACGAATCTCTCGGAGGGGTGGTTATTTTCTCTTGGTATGCGTGATCTACACGAGTAAATGTATTAGAAAAAAGTTCATGCACACACATAGAAAGACGAAAATTTATGGTCACTGGATCTCATAATTGGATTGCGGTTATAAGAAAATGGGATCATTGCCTCTAATTCATATTTTTAATCTCTTTTATTATCTTTTCGTGTTTTAGCTCTCTAAGCGGTAACCAATTTATCAGTTTGGACTCTGTTAGGATATTCTCGGGTTGAAGGTGTCTTGGTTAAAATGGGAATGGTAAGGAAATCTGGAATTTGAAAATTTTCGTACAATTTCCATTAGTGCTTTTCCGGACTTTCGCTCAGTTTCTCTTCTTTTTCTATTTTTTTCACTTTTCTTTTCTTGCTATTTTTTTGTTGAGCATTCTTCTATTTTTTTTCTTGCCATTTTTTTTTGCATTTTTTGAACTTAAATTCTGACTTTTTCCATTTTTCACAATTTCGGGCTATTTAGGTTTTTCGGGTTGTCAAATGAAAGGAAAAATTATTCGGCTCAAATTTGGGTTACAAAAGGGATGATTTTTCACAACTTTTTATGGCCAATATTTTTGGGTAACAAACGAGGTCCTACTTCATTGTTCAAAATACTAATTGTGTTACCATATGCGTCTCGAGATGAATTAAGTTTAGAGATATATTTAACACGTTTTTCAAGACAATATCACACACATTTTCCATAACCGATCAAAGAAAAAGAATTAAGATCCTCGACGACTTATTAGAACGCTGAAAAGAACTTGAGTTAATAATTAACTCGGATTGATTTATAAATTCACAATAATGAAAGGTTCGAATCTCAATGGGTTTATTAATCTCCACATTTATACGTAAAGTCGTTAATTTTCGCTCAATTTCCATCTTTGGTCACTTTCGGCTTTGTGTGTTATGTTTTTACAATTTGCGACTTTAAACTAATTTTTAATGATATTTTTGAAAAATTTGAATTCCAATTTTTATTTATTTTGAAGAAAAATATTTTTGGATTTTTCAAAATTTTATGATTTTTTTGAAATTTCTGGGCATTTTTGAAAATTTGTGAAGTTTTAGAAAGACGCACTTGTGACCCTCCTAACTTAGACTTTTGCATTGTCCTCAAGAAAAAAGGACTAAAATCTAGCTCAAAGGGAATTAAAAGTACGAAAAAATAAAACAGATTGCAGATTTTTTTATAGAATCTTAACCCCTGTGTTACAAAGGAGAGGGTTGAACACACAACTAACATTTTAAAAACCACCAATAACACACAAACAACAAACAACAGACATGGGCTTCAGTGGGAGGTGGATTTGAGGGTCCAGGTGCACTAGGATCATACGGATCATAGAAGAAAGTTGGAGGGGGTCCACCAAAGTTGAGCTCATATAAATGGGTTTGGAGACGATGCATCATGCTCGTCTCCCTTCGGTAGGCCACTTGATCCCGGTGATAGGACGCTTGGTATCGATTGTATTGTGTGAGGAAATCATCAAAACGATCTTCCACCGCCGAAAGGCGCCTATCAAAATCTACACCCAGGGGCTCAAAATCTGAGTCGTCATCCTCGTCATACTTTTCTTCGTCGGCTCCACCCCCCACGACATCCAAAGCCTCATGCTCTTTAACATTGATTTCTTTGTTTTCATCTATATCGACCACCTCCTGGTCTGCTCGAATGGCTGCCCTTTGTTGGGCGCTCCTAGTGTGTGACACTCTCCCAATGGGCTCCGGGAGGCGCAAAAAGGCTCGAGGTGGATGGATACTAGCATCGACCAGAATGGTGGTGATGAGACATGCATATGGGAGTGGCATCGCACGTTTTTTCTCCAAGGCCGTATACAAAATGTCGGCGTATAACACGCAGGCAAGGTTAACCGTGAAGTTGGGATAAAAAAGGTGGTAGATGAGGGTAGCTTGGTGAGGGTGCATCGCCGATTCGTTTGAGGTTTGAAGCAAGTTAGTGCAAACAATATGAAATGTAATGCACGCCTTATCATTGAGGCGTCCCATGGGGAAAGTTCCCCTTTCCCAAATCTCGTTGGGTGCGAGACGATTGATGCATTACTGTTTTGGAATGATGGGGGCATTGACGGGGTAGTCATAGTTTTTCGGTTTTGGGACCCCCTTGGAAGCGAGTTTTTGGGATAGAATGGCTAAGGAAAACGGGATAGGGCGGCCGTCCACAAATGTTTGCCACTCAAACTCACCCGTGCGGACGAGAGAGCCATAGAAAGATCGGACCTCGTCGGCCCACACGGCATTGTGTGGTTTGACGAGGTATTGCGTCCACCCCCTCCGACTGAAAAGAGAGGTGACCGATAGGGGTATCTCATCCCATTTGACGACGCGCTCGATGTGAAGTAGGCGGGAGAGGCTGAAAACTTTTTCGCACCACATGCGCTCTATATGAGAGTGGTATTCCCAATTATCGTTCGGAAGGATCTCGGTAGACATGTATTTCGAGGGAAGATCGAGATTTTCCATGGAAATATTTGGGAATACTTGAAATGGTAGAGAGAGGTTTAAAGATGTGAGATGTGATGGATGTGTGGAGGGAATGATAGGGGAGAGGTGTAATTTATAGGTGGTGGAGAGGTTGAATTAAAATTCGGTTTTTATTTCTCCTAAGTATTACACATATAAGGGATCTTAGCCCGAACAGTTTGTAAGAAAAGGTTGAATTAGAGTAGTATCATATGATCTACGATAAAATTCATCTAAGGTTTTAATTTCAACTTCTATTTCTACTATCATAAATTGCATCGAGTGGGGTTCATGCACCCTAACCCTTGAAAACTTAGCCGGACATAGTGAAACTAGAAGAAAACATGTTGTGAAGGAAAGAAAACATTTTTACTAATGAATGAAGAAGAAGAAAAATTAAATTACTTACTAAGGAATTAACTACTGCAATAATGAATGCAAGAATTGGAATAAAATTACTTGAATTACAAAACAGGAATCGAAACTAGGGTTTCTTATTGTTCTTCTTCTCTAAACTGATTACAATGCTTCTCTAACGAATTAGAAGCCTCCCTAATGTCTGGCAGGTGTTTACAATTTATAATCTATGATTTCTAAGAGTTTTAACCATGCAGGACTCCAATTTTATAGGTGGATAAGCTCGAATTTTCGATACCCGAATCGATCCCCTTAAGGTGATTTGGTTCGGTTCCATCTTTAACAGAAGTTTTTCCACGAACCGGTTTGGTTGGTTTTTATCCTCTTCGGTTCGGTTACATCTCTCAGGGCTTTACATGAAGTTCTTCAGGCATATAATCGGTTCATTTTTCTTCCTCTTCGGTTCGGTTCCATCTCTTAGTGCTTCATAGGAAGTTTCTGAGGATAAGATCAGTTCTTTTTCCAAACCATTCTCTTTGGTTTCATCTGTTCAGGAACTTTTCCTCCTTGTATTTTTTTGAAGATTTGTGACTTTTGGTCAGGAACTCGGATTAGGATGTCGATCCTCCCTTGTGCACTGAATACCTGCAAAATAGATTGGAAATACACAAAACTCAACGTACTAGTTAGGAAATGTCATTAGCAATGATATGAGATAAATCCACTCGAAATACACTTTGCAAAGCGATAAAAGCCTCTAAATTAAGGGGATAAATGGGCAGAATTTTTGCCTAATCAATCATCTATGTATTGATAATATTATTTAATATATGGATCTTAGTATATCATATAATATAATAAAATATACATATATGAAGTTTTATATATTGTAAGGATAAATTTCCAAGTAGTGTCAATTCGTATGTATTGGCATTATTCCGGACAAAAACCAATTTGAGTCATAAATAGATTTTTACTTGTCACGATACCCACATAGTCTATGACGTGTTATTTGAAAACCTAGCAGCCAAGATTCAAAGATATATCATGCCATGTTTATTGGTGCACGTTTCACATCTTTATATCATATTGCATTCTGAAATACTCTTAAATATTAACGCATAATGTTTATGGGACTTGGAAGATGTTTTAAGGATGCTATTTTGTTTAAAAATTATTTTAATACGTTAAAATTATTTTTAAAATGTTTTATATTTGTTTATTCTAAGAAAAATTCATTTTAGAGTCATGTAGATTTTTCCCTTATGTTTAGAAGTATCAAACGACTTTAATAGTAATTCAAACGACATGTGACTGTCGTTCAATAACAAGGACATCTCATTCTAACGAGATGGCTATATCGTTCGAACGACATACAAATCTCATTCTAAAGACTTGCCAACTTAAGTATTTTTATTTAAAGCAATTTCTTCTCAGAATTTGGAGAGTGCAGAACCAAAATTATAGAACAGAACTGTTACGTTTTACTGCACTTGTTTACAAAGGTTTTCAAAGATAAAAACATCCTTAGAGTTTCAAGATCATATCTTTCATATACATATGCAATAGAGATCTTGTGTTTAGAACCATCTAGAGTTTTTTCATACTTTGAACATTTGTTTCATCGTGTTTTACGGTGAAGAAGTAGTGGACTCCGTGTTCCGAATCGTAGACGATTTCCAAAACTGCGTAGATGGATACCAAGACAAAAGTAGACTCATGTGTTGTGGATTTGGTATGAAAGGCTTTCTGCGTTACACTATGGAGGAGCGACTCGAGAAAAGAAGAACGTGAAGGCTTATGGGGTATTGAGTCGTTGAGTAAGTCTAATATTTGTACTTTGTAAAATCGTATCATATTGATTATCTGGCTTGGGCTGTCTGAGGTTTTTTTCCTTAGTGTTTTCCTCGTACATCGACATTATGGACTTTACTTTTTTTTACTTGCTTGATCACCTAAATGCATGTTTAGTATTAAGAAGATAAAATTGGGTTATGTAAATTTGGTTCACAAAATAGGTGTAAAATAAAATTGGAAAAAGCTTATTTTTGAAAAAATTGTTTTCACCTAAAGCACAAATAAAAAAGGGGTCTACAAATTGGTGTCAGAGCTAGAAACATTTTTTTTTGTATGTGATCCCATGCGCTTGTAGGTATGAATTTCAAAAATTTTAATGCTTTTCGAACTCTTGTTTTTTATAGCACTAATTATGCTTATTGGAAAATGTGAATGAAAAGTGCACTTAAAGTTATTGATGAGCGTGTTTGATTAGCGGTAGAAAAATGGTGGTCACCGCTAGTCATGAGAGATGGAGAGGCCACTAGTTTTAAACATGTTGAGTCATGGACCGAAGCCGAACATAGACTTGCACTTTATAACTCTAAAGGTTTTAATGTTATTTCCTTGTCTGTCACCCTAGATGATTATAATAATATTATAGTGTGTGAGATGTCGAAAGAGGCTTGGGATGGTATTATACTCACTCATGAGGGAACTAGCAGGGTGAGGGCGTCTAAACTTCAATATCTTACCACCCAATTTGAGAGAATTAAAATGTCAAAGAGTGAGATGTTTGATAAGTTTTACACTAGATTTTGCCATATTGTCAACTCGTCATTTAATTTAGGAGATAAAATACTCGATAATTGAGTCATAAAGAAAATCTTAAGGTCATTGCCTAGTAGATTTGATAAAAAGACGTTGACGGTTTTAAACTCCTTGGGTATGCTAGAGTCAACAAAACTAGAAGAAATTATAGGTGACATACAAACCTATGAACTTGATATGTTTATCTCCAAGTAAGTTCCAAAGAAATAAAAGGGAATTGCTTTTAAACCCGAAGGAGGAGACTAAAGTTTCGAATGATTATTTCGACACCGATTTTGAAGATGTAATTTTTACTGTCAAAGAAGTTTAAAAAGTTTCTTAAGTTCCAAAAGAATCGAAAGATTCCAAAAGACTTGAAAAATTAGAGAACAACAAGGCAGATCACATACCTAAGAATCGAAGTAAGAATGATAAGAGGGGTGAGTTTGATAGTTGTTTTGGCTATAAGGATTGTGGCCATAAGATAGGGGAGTGTCCCACTAGACTTAAGAAGGGGGAAAGAAATCGATATCATATAATTCCACCTTAAGTGATAGTGAATCATAAAAGGGAGAGATGTCCCCCATTGATCTCAACTTCATAGCATTTATGGCATGTAATGTGAGAGATGACGATAAATCTTCTCATGAAGATACTCATTTGAATGATACTTTCGAGTCCGTTTTGTGAGAATCCAAAGTGAGTGAGTGTGAAACTAGTGAACAGGAGGAGATAGATCTGAGAGAGTTATAAGTTGCCATTAATTATTTGTATGAGGAAGCGGTAAAGTTAAAAAAACTCAAACTTGAAGTTGCAATCTAAGTTGAAAGAGCGTGCCGGAGAAAATAGTGATGCTTTGATTAAGGATCTTAGGGCACGAGAGAAGACTCTTCGGGAGAAACTAGAATACATTAAAGGTGAGAGACATAGCCTTCATAGTTTTATGGAGGATTTGAAGTAAGAGTCTCTAAAGTTTTGGGAGTCTAGGCATTTTCTTGAGTCTATGATTAGTGAGCTTGAGGAGAGATCGAGAGACTTGAGTAAGGTGAAGTTTGATTTAGAGGCAAGGTCTAAAAACTTGGATATGATTTTAGGCACTACCCAAATCAAGGATGATAAGTGTTGTATAGTCTTAAATGATTGTATTGCAACCATTCCCAACGCCAATACAAATCGTCTGAGAGAGAAAACTAGGAACTTCATGTTCCCACTCCTCATCGTGTTTTCACTTGCACTCCTTGCAGTAGGAAGGTGTAATACCCCATATTTTTATGGATATTTAAATTACATAAGTGGGTCTAATTTAATACTTTGAGAATTTAAAGTAAATGAGATGGACTAATTATATTTCATGTCGCGGGTGAACAAAAGCGACAAGTGATGTTATTTTATTCGGAAAACATGTGTGGAGATGGGTTGGGTTAAAAACATGATTTTTTTTATAAATGACTCGGATGGGCATTTCGAGTGCACAGTTGGTCTCGGAAGGGACAAGATAGTCAGAATAGAGTACCCGGGGTAGTGTTTGGGTTCAAGGGACTTTTTATATCAGTAAGGACTCACATTTGTGTATACGAGTTAGTTTTGGGTTTAATAAGAGGATAAACCCTCGGTTCTATCTTAAAAGTGCACGAGAGAAATAGTAATTTTGGGTTAAATCTTAACTAACTTGAGGAATCCCAAGAATAAATTAGTGTGTAGATGATTATATTGATGGTTGATGAGGTTGAAGACTGTAATTTTGGGTTGGATGAGTGTTGAAATGATTTTCGGAGGTGTAGAAGAAGATGAACTGGTAGAAGATGAAAAATGTTCACATAGAACCATTCTGGATACAATTTGATTTGTTTATTTGAAATAGAAACGATTATTTTTTGGTATTATCAGTTCGCTTAGTTTGTTTGGAACCGAATCAGTTTGTTTTGGGGGCCAGTGGTTCAGTTCGATTTTGGAACAAAAAAATTTGAGAGGTTTTTCCTAGCCTAAAGGTATTGAAGATGAATTCCTTTTAAAGATAAATAATAGGGGATCCTATATTGAGTGTGAGAACCTCTAAATGATGAAAAGAGTGATATGTAAATCTCGGGTTAGTGTGAATAAGATCCAGAGTACGAATTTAAAAAGTGTTTGGGTGAGTTACACTCGATAAATCAATTCGGCAGATATATATATATATATATATATATATATATATATATATATATTGTATGTGAGTAAATCTGAATGTACGAGTAGGATTAAATTAGAATACTAGTTAGACGTGATAAGCTAATATTTGAAAGAAATAAAGGTGATGTTCTATCATAAGTGAGGGAATACTTATGGGATTAATATAAGTTGTATGTACACTTATAAATTATTGTGAATTGGTATATTCGGGATGATAAGCTAATGACAAGAAAGATAGGCATAATAGTCGGATTTGAGGTGATATATATATATATGATATGATGATGAATGTATATGTGTGTGAATGATATATTTATGTGAAGCATAACCCTTTAGGAGGACATAGGAATCAATGTGTGGAATATATACCTGTGGGCCAGTCATAAACAAGATATAATTGCATGATGGATTGAACAACGTGTGAGAAGGACGATAATCCAAGTATATATGTGAAATGAGAGTTGGCACACCTAAGATGGTTTGAAAGGCTGTGAGAAGCCATTTAAAAGGATATCTCGTGAGGAGAGGTAGGTCCAACTATTGTGTGTAAGTAGAGCAGAGTCCTACTCAATTGAACGTTGAGAGTGGCTTGCGCATAAATACAATGTTCATCTCTATAATATAAACGGGCCCAAAATTATGCGTTGTGGAAAAATTGCACGGGCCGAGACATTTGGTACACCCCATAGGTAGAAGGGGAGTATGAAGTACCACTTAATATGAGATGTTATAGGTGGGAATTGGTGTTGGGTGAGACATATTGAGATTGTATCTGGGTGCACCACTCATAGATGGAAATAGGTTGGTTCGAGATGACCAATAAGAAATTTTGTATCAGGTCAACCATTCTAGTGACGGAATGGGAAGATAGACTGGTAAATAAGGATTTCACCAGTGCGAGGTGCCTCCCAATATTGTTGTAAATTAGGATGAAAATCTTTGGACCCTACCTCTGATAGGGATTTTTGGGAAGCAGTGGGGATGATGTTTTTTTTTTGGACAAGTCGTGTCACCTATGGTCCGATGAGTAGACGAAAGGTGATTGATGACTAGTAAAATTGTATGAACGCGATTTTGGAGTCGCTGAGGATAATTTACTTCCACAAATGACCTAAATTTTAATTGATGTAAAGCATGGTACAATAATTTGGAGGAGAAATTATCGATTGGTAGAGTTGTGTGGAGCCACTTGTACCTATTTGTTGTGGACAAGGTGTCTATTAAGTTTTTGTATCGGAAAGCCTGGTTGTTCTTCCTCTAGTTGTTTAAAGGTGAGAGAATAAATAGACTTTTGGATCTGACGCGATTTAGAGTCTGTTGTTGAGAGGGGAATTAACCACAAATTATTTTTAGAGTGACTTTGTGTGACACCCGGCCTAATAAACTACCAGGCGATCACTCCTGTACCATATTAAAACAGGGGTCGCATATGGATCATTCTTAGCATCGCTGTCGAAAAACCAAATTAATTACTAATAACCTATTAGGCTGGCATCAAAATTTTATTTAACTAATCTTTTCAAACAAACTATACAATTAAAACATTCAGACAGTTTATATAAATCAAACAGGAAAGAGATAAAATAACCGAACACTCAGTTCAAATATAATACAACCAAATCGAATGTCGCACTAAAAGGCGGTGAAAGAATAAATAAATAAAATTGGGCTTTCGGCCCGAAAGTTACTACAATGCTTCCTATCTAGATCAAAAGAATAGAAGCATCTAAAATAAACATGCATGCATCCACAGCTGCTGCAGCATACGTCTGACTAAAAAGGATCATCATCCAGGCGTCCCTGTATTTGGACACCTATATATATAATATATATAGCAAGAGAGGAAAAATATAGAAACGGTTCAGAGCCCGAGTTGTTAAAATATTTAGCAAGTGCATAAATGATTTATTTTTAAAAATAAGTTTTATGTCATATTTAAATTGGTATCGCACTCCCATGAGATACCCCTCACCTATATTCTAATTGTGCACCCCTAGCGCATTCCTCTAAACATCCTAGTCAAGCTACGCTGCCTAACTAATCCGTCACCCCCAAACTCTAGAAATCCAAAGTAAACCAAGTACTAAGGGCTTAACTTCTCCCCAATCTCAACACTATGCCATGTTCGTGCGTGGGGTGTCTCGCGAAGTGAAATCCAAAAAAAGAACTCCCCCGATACACTACTACTTGGCAAGGTCGATCGTCGAGATCCATTAGACCCTCAACACATAACACACACACACACACATATATATATATATAATCGTATAAGAAAACCCAAAACTAGAGCACTAAGGGTTAAACTTCTCCCCAATCTCAACACTAGGCCATGTTCGTGCGTGGGGTATCTCGTGAAGCGAAATCCAAACAAGGAACCCCCAGGATACACTACTAGTTAGAAAGGTCGATCATCGAGATCCATTAGACCCTCAGCACATAATATATATATATATATATATATATATATACTCATATAAGAAAACCCAAAACTAGAGCACTAAGGGTTTAACTTCTCCCCAGTCTCAATACTAGCCATGTTAGTGCGTGGGGTGTCTCGCGAAGCAAAATCCAAACGAGGAACCCCCCCTGATACACTACTCCTTGGCAAGGTCCATTAAACCCTCATTATTTAACTTATATATATATACTCTTATAAATAAATATACATAACTTCCTCATCTTTATTTTTCATGCTCACTTTTATATACATATCACATTTTAAGTCCGGTAAAATCTCATGAAATGAGAATTCATTTCAAATTAAATTTATCTCTATACTCTAGTAGAGATATAATATATTTTTCTCATACACAAGTAATGTACTATACACACAAGTACAATAACCATCCCAATGAGCTATAACTCGAGGATGCGGTCTCTCAATGCTATCATCTTCTAGGACATCACCCACATACCATCTTGGGGACCATCGGTTGGACTCAATATCACCGACATCGTGGTCAACATTCACAACGTCTGGGAAGCGGTCATAGTTCCTCCTCTAAAGTGAGACGAAACATACCCACATGTCTCACCCCTAATAAGAATCACATAATATAAAACTTGACGCTGTGACCTGGGGACTATACGCTCCGTGCTCCTCAAGCTAGGGGCTTCACCCACATCGCGCAACTTCCCATGATAGCATTAGAGGTGGTATGATTCATATATATATATATATATATATATATATATATATATATATATATATATATATATATATGTGTGTGTGTGTGTGTGTGTGTGTGTGCGTGGGTACCCGAAATTTAGTGCCACAGGCCTAGACGAGTAGCCCAGCCTTAGCGGCCCAAAGTCTAGGCCCCTCATCTTTTGTATTGATCCAATTTCCCCACGATACCATAAAGGGAAGTTCTAGGGAAGCACGATCCCATGAAGGGAAGTTATAGGGGGGATGGCTAATATGGAGGAACCCATCATCTCCATTAACTAACCTACACATATATAAATTAAACCCTAGGTCCGGGGCAAAGGACAAGTTGTATTCTCTGTACTCATTCCCCAGAATATTGAGAAATAATACTGACTGCACCACCGTGGATGTAGGCACCTCTTTGCTGAACCACGTACATCCGTTGTTGTGTGATTGGCATTTTATTTATTCTTTCTTGGTCATTACTTCTCCCATATTTATTTGTGTGGCATAATCATTGTCGCCACAATTGGCGCCGTCTGTGGGAAACGTTCATCTTTCCCTAAGAAGAGCCCACGCCAAGAAAAGAATCTAAGATGTCTGGTCACAGCAGCAACGCTCCTCAAGCAGGAGATATTCAAGAGCCACCTGCTCCTCGCAGGATTAGGTCTGAAGTCCGACGTTCAGATCGTGGGGCTCGCTTGGAAAGGACAGCCTCAGAAGAAAGTCAAGGACCAACAAGATCAACGCAGATATCCAGATTGATTGACACATACGAGGTAAGGCCCCACGAACACGGGGAGTCTTCTCACAGATACGAGGCTGAGAATGCTCACTTGAAAAGAAGACTGGAAAGACTGGAGAAGGAACTACATCCTGATACCAGGAGACACCCCTATCGCACTCCTAGCCCTCATGCGAGCAAATCTCGCAGTCGAGGAAGGAGCCCTAGGCGGGAATATCAAAGGGTCAAAGGTGGCAACTCAGACGACGACCTCCGCGAACAACTAAGAAGAGCTCGCCGCTACCATAGCCCTTCTCGCAGTGACGAAAACATACGGAACCTGGTCCGCAGAGAAATGGACCAACATCCAGCTCACCGCGGCACCAGGTCAACCAGAGAACTCGCCAGGAAAGCCCTCAAGACCCAGATGAAGTCACCCTTCACGAGGGAAATTGAAGAGGAAGAGGCTCCCAAGAAATTTGTCATTCCAAGGTTCAAGATTTACGACGGGAAGACTGATCCCATTGATCATGTCAGGCAGTACCGGTAGGCCATGACCCTCTGGAATCACCGGGATGCACTGATGTGCCGTATTTTCCCCTCGAGCCTCCACGACGTGGCCCAAAAATGGTTTGAAAAACTCCCTCACCGATCCATCAGAAATTTCAAATCCCTGGCCGAGCTCTTTACGGCCCGGTTCATCACCAGCAGCTCCCATACCAAAAGGATGGACGCTCTATTGGCCATAAAGAAAACGCCTCAAGAAACACTCCGAGACTATGCGAAGAGATACTGGGAGTTATTCAACGAGATCGAGGACTACGCGAAAGAAGTGGCAGTGGCTTCCTTCAAAATTGGGTTACCTAGCTCTTCCCTCCTTTACCAGTCCTTGACGAAGAAGGAAGCTATGACCATTGACGACCTGATGGCCCGGATTGAGAAATACGCAAAGGTGGAAGATGTCACCCACCTTAATGTAGGAGAAAACGGTCGAGTCAAGCTCACTACCAAGGGAAGTGAGAAAGTTGAAAACCAGAAGAAAGGAGGAAAGAGTGGGGGCAAGAATGGCTCCCGAAACGGAGGGAACCCTGACGTAACAAAATCGTTCCAAGCGGTCAACACCGTCTTCAAAGAGACAATTTACAAAATTCTCGCGAAGATCAAGGATGAGCCGTTCATCAAATGGCCCCGAAAAATGGGAGGAGACCCCTCGAAAAGAAATAATGCATTAAGATGCGCTTTCCACAAAGAGGGAGGGCATAAAACCGAGCACTGCAAGGCTCTTAAGTCCCACCTCGAGGAGTTGGCCCAGTTTGGACATTTGAATGACTTTGTGGAAAAGAAGGTAGAGAAAGTGGTTGCCCACAGAGAGGCGAAACCCGACAACGTGCTGGAGGATGATGCCGAACACGAATTCGAAGTAATCCACGGAGTATCTGACGTCAAGCAAATACAAGGGAACTCAGCTCGAATGGAAGTAAAGAAATTGACAGCAGTAATGCAAGCTTTTCAGATTGATCCAGCAAAATCACAGTCAGGAAAACGTCGGTGAGCAGAGGACATCAACTATAACCAGCATATTGTTTTCACGGATGAAAACCTTGTGGGAGTAAGGACCCCACATCATTATGCCTTGGTCATTACACTCAGGATAGCCAACTTTGACATCGACAGGCTGCTCGTCGATCAAGGAAGCTCATCTGAAGTAATGTACATCGACCTGTTCAGGAAATTGAAGTTGAGCATCACCGACCTAAAAGGAGCTACTGTCCCTCTGGTCGGCTTCGCTGGAAAAATGACCATGCCCCTGGGCAAAATAGTACTTCCAGTGCGCGCTGGAAATGTTTCCAAGATGATCGAGTTTTTGGTGGTCGACATTGATTCACCGTATCAGGCTATCCTCGGTAGGGGATGGCTTCATGCGACGAAGGCAGTCTCCTCGACCTACCATCAGAAGCTTAAATATGTTACCGAGCGAGGAGTAATGGAGCTACACGGCGACCAGGTGATGGCAAGGAAGTGCTTCATAGCGGCCATCCGACCAAAGCCAGAGAAAAAAGCCGATCAACCCAGCGAAAAAGTGGAGGAAGGTGCAATTCCTTCCAAATAGCAATTAAAATATGGAAGGCCTGGAGTGGAAGAGACCAGGCTCCTCCCCTCCGAGCGTGTCTTCGAGGACCTGGAAGAAGTGGCGGCTAGGGAAGGCGACAACAGCAGAGTCTTCCTGATCGGAGCGTCACTCACTGACCAAGAGCAAAGGGAGTTGTCAACCTTACTCCGAAGCAACATAGATGTTTTCGCTTGGGAACCTTATGAGCTGCCAGGAATCGATCCCAATATGGTCTGCCACCAGTTGCACGTCGATCCCACATTCAAGCCGATAACGCAGAAGGCACGGTGAACTGCTCCCGAGAAGGCCAGAGTAATAGAAAAAGAAGTCGAAAAACTGCTGGATGCAGGATCCATACGAGAAGTGCAATTCCCCAAATGGTTATCCAACCCAGTGGTAGTTCCGAAAAGCAATGGAAAGTGGAGAGTTTTCATAGACTTCACTGACCTCAACAAAGCCTGCCCCAAGGATAGCTTCCCTCTTCCAAAAACATACCAACTAGTAGACGCCACCGCAGCTCACGAACGAATGAGTTTCCTGGACGTGTACTCAGGATATCACCAAATTCCCTTGTATGCCCCAGATCAGGACAAAACGGAATTTATCACGACGGTTGGTTTATATTGTTACAAGGTCATGTCTTTTGGGTTCAAAAATGCAGGGGAAACCTATCAGCGGCTAGTTACTAAAATGTTCAAGAATCAAATGGGAGACACAATGGAGGTCTACATCGCCGACATGCTCATCAAGAGCAAGGAGAAGGAAAATCACCTCTCGGACCTGTCAAGCACCTTCGAAATCCTCAGGAAGTACCGAATGAAACTTAATGCGAGCAAGTGTTCCTTCGGTGTCCAGTCAGGGAAGTTTCTCGGGTATTTGGTCAGCAAGCGAGGCATAGAGGCTAATCCGGACCAGATTGATGCAATCAACAGAGTGCAACCTCATCGCACAATCCGGGATGTACAGAAGCTCACTGTGATGCTCGCTGCTCTAAATCGTTTCATTTCTAAATCCTCCGAGAGATGCAAGCCTTTCTTCCAACTCTTAAAGGGCAGAAAAGTAGTAGAGTGGAGCCCAGATTGCTCGCGAGAATTGGACGAGCTCAAGTCCTACCTAAGCACTCCACCACTGCTTGTCATACCACAACAAATGGACTCTTTGTACCTCTACCTCTCTGTATCCAGTCATACTGTCAGCTCGACATTAATATGCAAAGTTATAGGAATCCAACACCCCGTCTATTACGCGAGCAAAACCTTATTAGATGCCGAGCAACGCTACCTACCATTGGAAAAGCTCGTATTTGCCCTAGTAATAGCCTCGAGAAAGCTGAAGCATTACTTCGAAGCTCATATGATCATCGTCCTTACATCACACCCCCTCAAGGCTGTCCTAAGGAAGGCGGATTTGTCAGGCAGACTTTCTAAATGGTCAGTCGAGCTTGATCGGTTTGACATCCAATTTCAACCAAGGACAGCTATCAAGGGTCAAATCCTCGCTGATTTCATAGCTAAATTCACAGGCGAAGAATCCTCCGACCAGCCTAAGCCAACAGTGCAAAACAACCAAGATACAGTGAAAAGCTGGAAACTATTCGTTGATGGAGCCTCCAACTCAAAGGGGGCAGGGGTAGGAATTGTTCTCATCACTCCAGAAAACACAGTCCTTGAGCAAGGAATCAGGCTGGGATTTGCAGCCTCCAACAATGAAGCAGAATACGAAGCCCTAATAGCAGGTCTCCAAAAAGCGCAAACTCTGGGGGAAAAGCATTTGCAGGTATTCGGCGATTCGTAACTAGTTTCCAACCAGATAAGTGGAGACTATAACGCAAAGGATGAAAGAATGGCAGCATACCTCCCCTTGGTGAAAAACTTGATGACGAGCTTTGAAGAGATCAACATCCAGCAGTTTCCCAGGGGGCAAAATAACCACGTCGATGCGCTAGCAGCCCTGAGTTCGGCAGTTGATTCTAGCCTTAAAATGGTTATCCCTATCGATTTCCTCAGTGGCCCAAGCATTTACCCCAACTGCGAGCTACCAAACACGGAACCAATACTCCAATTGGAATCAGCCCCCAGCTAGATAGATCCCTTGAAAGCCTATTTAAAGAACGGAACGCTTCCAGAGGATAAGAGAACTGCCCACCAGATAAGAGTCAAAGTTGCTCGCTTTCACTTATCCACAAGAGGCGACTTGTATAAAAGATCTTTCTACAGTCCCTACCTTAGATGCATCCACCCAGGCGATGTCAAGGCAGTGCTTCACGAGCTTCACGAAAGAATATGTGGAAGTCATGTCGGAGGAAGGTCTCTAGCCTTCCGAGCAATGAAGGAAGGCTATTGGTGGTCATACATGCAAAAGGACTCCACAGTATATGTCTGCAAATACCTGAAATGCCAACTTCAAGTTGCTATGGTCCACCAGCCCACCAGCGAATTAAAATCCATGACCAGCCCCTGGCCCTTCGCCCAATGGGGAATGGACATCGTGGGACCACTGCCCACCGCTGCCGCCAATCGCAAATACGTGTTGGTTGCAACTGACTACTTTACCAAGTGGATCGAGGCAGAACCACTGGCGAACATCCGAGATGCTGACATGATAAGGTTCGTATGGAGGAATATAATCACTCGATTCGGAATCCCCAGAACCATCATCACTGATAATGGAACACAGTTCGAGAGTGGACCTTTCCAAGACTTCTGCAACGAACACGGGATCAGGCACCACTTCAGCTCGGTGGCCTACCCTCAAAGCAACGGACAAGCTGAAGCTTCTAACAAAACAGTGATCGCTGGATTGAAGAAGCGGTTAGAGCGAGCCAAAGGTGCATGGGCAACCGAGCTACCGCATATCCTATGGGCATACAGAACGACTCCTAGGCGAGCAACAGGAGAAACGCCATTCTCACTAACATATGGTATGGAGGCAATCATCCCACTAGAGGCGGGATTGCAGACAATGAGATCCGACCTTGTCGAACAAGGCCAGAACGATGAGGCTTTGCTCGCTGAACTCGACCTAGCCGACGAGCGCAGGGAACTTGCCCTAGTGAAACTAACAAGCTATCAGCAACAGCTCGCGAAGCACTACAGCAAAAGGGTCAACCCGAGGAGATTCAAAGTTGGGGACTATGTTCTAAGAAATGTCCTGGGCAACACAGTGAAGCCATCAGACGGTAAGTTGGGCCTAAATTGGGAAGGACCTTATAAGATAATTAGAGACGACCTGCAGGGTGCCTATCTTTTGGAAACGATGGAGGGCAGGGAGATACCACGAGCATGGAACGCAGATAATCTCAAGAAATTCTATTTTTATGAATTCTATTATTAAATCTTTTATTGTATTCGTTAGGTGAAAGGACAGTTCATTTCCGATCTCACTAATGAAAATCTATCAGTTGATCACTCTCTAATTAGTAACAGTTATATTTTATTACACATCCCTTCCAAATCACAGGCATAATGGTCGACATAGTAGGGGAACACCCCTCCTCAGGTCATCGTCATGAAGCACGACAGACCTCTTAGCATTGTCCCTGGAAATATATGAAGCCCTATAGAGTATTCTTAGGCATCAAACCTACTTTGGTTAAACAAAATCCTGATCGGATGAAGACATCCAATATCAGGTGTGTCCTCGCCAATTGCCCTATTTAGGCCTAAGGGAGTGTGACGACACAACCTAAAAGGTAAAGTGAGGGCACAATGGTATTCTTGCATTATACTGGACTGGGAGGACACTCGCATGACAAAATAAAAAAGATTATGAAGCAGCGAAAATATCAAAAGATTGGATGAACACGTTTAGTCGTCAAAATTGCCCAAAACGCGAACTTTTCATTAATCCTTTATATTTACAAACAATGATAATACATGTTTAGTCGGCGAAGCTCGCCCAAAGCATTTACATTATCAAAAAGAAAAAAAATAACAAAATCTCAAGGAGGTTGAAGCCTCCGAACAAGATAATCAGCAACTTTATCTCTTCTTCCATCATCAGGAGTGGGGGCTAGCTCTTCCACGACCTCATTTGCGTTCAACTCCAATAGTTACCGGGGAATAGCATCAATGGGGATCCATCGATCATCCCCTCTGAATGGATTGGGCATCAGAGTGGAGGAGGACATCTCGTGTCGATACCATAACACCGAGTTCCTTCGGACCTGCATCTCTTTCAGGGCACTCAACCACCCTCTGATAAAGGAAAGTTCCTCGAACTATGATAGTCTTGTTGGAGCATCCAGCCAGCCTCGATCGTAGCCATCAGACCACACTTGTCGAGGACCCTTCTTGAACAAATGCCGTAGTCGGGTGACGTCCCTCTGGAGCCCAGCAGCAGTTACATAAGCTCGCTGAACATCGTTGCGCAGCTCCTCCATCTCCCTCTCACGATGTTCCTCGGCTTCCCTATTCCTACCCCTGACACTCCTACTAGCACGCGGGAGGGGAGGCCGATCAGCTCGCGACGAAGAAGAGCCTTGCAGGACTGCCGAAACGATGCTCGGCGAATGCTCCTTAAGCTTTAGGACCTCCCTCCTCAAGTCTTCATTCTCCTGCTGCAGGAACTCCCCAACCTGGTTAATCTCGGTGGCCTCCAGCAACCTTGCTCTCAGTGCAGTGACTTCTTCTTGTACTGAGGCACCGATTTCTTCCATCTCCTGGAGCCTATCCTTCAGCTTGGCCACCAACTCAGACTGATCCTTATATTTTTGGTTCCTTGACTTAGCAAACCTGCAAAGTCTAGCAAAGGCCTGGCGAACAGCAGGGCTTGCATTAGGACCAAGAGTCCTACCCAGTTGGGAGGTAACAGGAATATAGTCATCAACATCAACCAACTACAAGTAAAAGAAGGAGAAGAGAAAGAGATCAACATAAACAAAAATGAAGTCTTTTCATTAATAAGGAACGAGGTTACATCAGATTGAAAAAGAAAAAATTACAAAGCAAGCCCTATCAATTAGCAACCTCGGATGGCCCCTTGTCCCTATCAGCATCAGCAGGGGCATTACCCTCTGTAGGGGTGTCCTCTGTCCTCTCAACCAAAGGGGCGTCAGCAGGAGTCACCTGAGAAATAGGATCAGTGCCTTCAGCAGTTGGGGCAGGGTCCTCATCTACGACTGGCCTCGGCCCTGGATCGTGCTCGTCAAAAAGTGGAGATGCAACGTCTACCCCAGCGGCCACGAGAGCCTTATTCCATCCTTTCTTGAAGTTTAGACAACTAATATAGCCTATCTGAACTTCAGCATCCTCATACGCAGTAGCCCAGCCGGAATTATAAGAATCTTCCTTGGCAGTAACAGCCTCGGACTCCTTCTTCTCCAGCTCTTCAGAGAGAACCCTTTTCTCCTCCAGCACAGCTAGTTTGCTCGAGCAAACTAGGTCGTAGGCCTGCCTCATCTCATTTAGTTCCGAGATCACCGCACTTCTCTCGTTATTCACAGTGGCAAGGGCCAAATCAGATGAGATCCGAGCAGCATCAACAGCCTTAAAACTGGCCTCGAGCTCCTTACCCTTCAGCTTCAGAGAACAGTTTTCTTGCTCCAGTTCACCATTCTTCTTCACCAGCTCATCGCGTGAGCGATACAGCACAGGGAAGTCAGTAACGAACTATGAAAAAGAAAAAGATATAAGAAGAGGAAAGTAAGAAAAGTCAGCAAAACATGAGAGGAAAAGAAACCTTACCAGAGCAAGCCTCTGACTAGCCTGAAGGGCCAGATGCTCCGAACCTATTTCCTGTTGGCGATCAGTCGGGAGGACATCTCTCTCAATCAGAGCCGGATCTAGCTGAGGGGAGATTTCCATGGAAGCTCCCTCTGGAAGAGCGGACACTGGAACTAAGGCCTGCCCGGCCTTCGTCCTTCCACCTTCTTCTTCTCCTCCTCCTTCTTTCTCTCCCTCTCTTTCACCTGCTCTTCTTCTCTCCTCTTCCTCTCTTGCTCCTGAGAGGAAGGCCGAGAACCTGTAGCCACAAACCCAGATGAAGACTTCTGTTTCTTTGACCTTTGAGCGAGGAGCACATGGTCATCATCATCATCATCATCTCTGATTAGGTTCTTCCTTGGAGGCATATCTTCACTAGAACTGCTGGAAGTACTTGATAATCCTCGAGCCTTAGAAGCCTCCTCATAATCAGAAGATCTGCTACTATCAGAGCTCCCTTCACCGAGATTACCTGTAGGCTCACTTTCAGAGTTGCTCTCTTCTTCATCCAACGGTATCGGCTCAGCAGTAGTCTCTCCCAAAGAATCAAACTCTGGTACACTGTCCACAGGCCGTGCTATGAAGCTAGAGCCTACGTTCTTATACTCTAACAAGAAAGCGGGAGATCTGGGATGCTCGCCATCACCCAAAGGCTCTCTGATGTTCTAAGCTTTAACCAACTCAGAAATTCGAACCTCGGTGAGGGCAGGCTCCAAGTTCTTCGACCTCGCTATAGAAGAAAAAACAAAGAGGAGTTAGAAAAGTCATAAATCAGCAGAGATTGAAACAATATTATGATATCTACCTATATATTCTTCCCCATAAAAGGGAACAGTGAACCTCACAGACCTCGACCCTTCAGATTGGGGAGAGAACTGCCAATTCCTAACAAGAAAACCTTCCTGCCAGTAGTCCTTATGGGAATGAGGTAGATTTACTACCAATACCCTATCAGGGCTCCTAGCTTTAAGGTACATGACACCTGAACTAGTTCGAGAGAAGGAGTAACAAAAGCAGACCTCGACGAGCCCTAACCTTGTGCCATACAGTTGATTTATCCTATGCACACCATTCACTATTTTCCATACATTGGGTGAACATTGTGCAGGTACAATACAAAAATAGCTAAAGAAATACAGGAACAGATCATTAGGGGGAAAAGTAAGTCCCCCCTGGGAGAGCAAAAAAACATGAATCCAGTGGGCATCCTCTATATCCCTAACGTTCCTAGGAGGCGAGGCACAACACTCAATCTCTACCCACTCAGGAATGTTGTAGAATTTTTTAAATTCCGAGATTTACCTATTTCCAATCTTCGCCATTGGGAAATACAAGAAAAGCTACAAACCAAAGAGAAAATGCAAAGGGCACGAGAAACTTACAAGACAGAAGATCATGTCAAATGACGAAGAAGCAACGAGAATGGAGATCGAAAGCAGAAGGTACGAAGCGCAAGAGTTCTCAGAAGATAGAAGATTGCTGGAAAAGTTGAAACGACGAAAAGAAATGAGCCTTACTCCAACAAGCCTTTAAAATCTAATCATATCGCACAGTAACCGAAGCGGCTACTGCCAGAAATCGACTCTACAGCTCCCGAGAAATTGCGACACGGCCATTATGGCTAATCATTTAAATCTGTTGGGCCCACATGCATGGCACAACAAATTTAGGGGCAATTGTGGAGGATAAAATTCGACGACCCTGAGTCGAATCCCGCGGAGTTTGGCCTGGAAATCCTTTTTCTCTCCTCTTTTCTCCTCTTCCTTTCTTCTCTTATTCTTTTCTCTCTTTTCTTTCCTTTCTCCCACTCTCCCGTGTCTTATATAAGGAGAAATTAGGGTTTATCCCTTTTAAACCCAAAAATGACTCGTTTACTCAATTGCGAGACCCTATTAATCCAAAAATTCCCGAAAATCAATTATAACCCTCAAATACCCTATTCTGACTATCTCGGCCATTCCGAGACCAATCGCACACTCGAAATCTCCATCCGAGGTACTTGACCACAAATCACTAATTTAACCCACTTCATCTCATTGCGAGTTTTCCCATTAAAATATTATCCTCTGTCGCTTTACCCAGCTGAGATATATAATTAAAATACTCCGACTTATTTACTTAACCCCAAAAGTAAATATAACACACATCGAAAATCATCTAATCCTTAAAAACTGCAAAATTTACTATTCACGATAATTTCTTAAATTCTCAAATTACACTTAATTATTGAATTTAATTTCCCATAAAAGTGTGGGGTATTACATACTTCCACCCTTACAACGAAATTCCATCCTCAAAATTCTGATATAACCGATACTACCAACACTAACCTAGGATCGTGAATCACTCCACATCCTAATGCCTCAAAGTGGAATGGTACTACCCAATAGCTCTTAATCGTATACTCATTCAGCACTGAAAGAGTTGGCGCTTGCGTTCAATTAAGAAATAATATAATAAACTCCTTTTAACCCAAACAAACCCTAAACATGCAACTAGGTGTGATTGAAACAGTATGAAATCATGCAAGAGTTATTCAAACACACATAATTGAGGAAAAATCCCCCACAGGGGCAAAACCATTTGTATATCACTATAATTTGTAAGAGAAATGGCTTACAATCGGATTACACTGAAATACAAGTTTTTGACTAAGAATTACCCTCAGGTATCGGATTCTGTAGTCACGGCTGGAATTATCCCTTTCCAGTAGGGCTGCAATGAAGAGGAAGAAGCGGTCCACTTCACAGGGGTTGAACAACAGCAATGGTGTTCTTGGGTTACCAAACTTGATTCACATAGATATGGAAGATGTGTGAATCTAAAAACCTAGAATCATAGGACTCAATAGGTGAAGACTTTAGGGCTGATATGCTCTGAAAAACGTGGGAAAGTCTTATCGAAACCAACTACTGATCGTGGTTTAAATAAGGAGTCAAAACCCTAAAAAATCTGCTACACGATCTGGCAGAGTTTATCCAGGGCGGATCGGTTCCTTTAATTTGAAGCCGATTCGGTTCGCAATCGGTTTGGTGCTCTCTGGACTCATTTTGTAAGGCGGTCCGGTCCGGTCCTGGGCGGATCGGTCCGCAGTCGGATCGGTTCCTTTTTTATTTCAGCGGATCGGTCCGAGGCTAGCAGTTTCCAGATTCCTTCTTCTTTTGATCATTGGATTTCGTTGATGACGATGTGATCTTTTCAACCATCAATCTTGTAACGGCGTATGACATAACATATACATAAAGATGGAAAAATTGTCCTTACAAATCTCCCCCTATGTCTATGCCCGAACAAACATAAAAAATCCGAATTATCAAGTATGAACAATGCCTATACAAATCTACCCTTCCATGAACCCAAAACTGAAAGAGGTACATATGACTAAGGCTGCATCGTTTGTTCTTCAATTCTTCAGGAATCTTCACGCTTTTCTCATCAGGGTGTGTATCATGGGATTATCAAGGATGTACCTACACACATGAGATAAAGCAAATACCAAGTGACGTATCGAGTTTGAAATGAGATAATAAACATATGCATATATACATATATACCAGATTTATGATGAACCTCAAATTTCAAAACTCCCCCCATAATCAGATAAATCATTCTAATCAGATAATTCATTGTCCCCCTTTTTATGATGTCCCCAAATAGACAAAATGAGAGAAATGAAATAAACAAGCAAAACCGGGGTGACACAAGGTATAAATCACACCATTAATGAACATAAAACAACCAAGTCGGTGAAAGCGTAAATGAAGTGGTGTGATCAAATTCGATAGGAAAATCAATGCATACACACATGACATATGTGCACGATGAATATTGGATATTCCTAGCGAATGAAATCAAATGCTTCCTTTGGTGTAAAAGAGTAGAAATATAAGATATTGACTATATCAAATCTACAAATCAAAGCTCAAAGTGATTTCTACACCAATAACGTCCAAAATGTTTTTCAGCTTTTTCAGGACTTTCAAGGAAGTACAAACCCGTTTTTATTCTCCAACCAAACTCCCTCAGATATAATTTTGAATAGAGGCATTCTAAATTCTCAACCTTTGGAGAATTGATGGTGAAACTTAAGTGGCCCATATTTGGCATGAATTGCTTTTTATTGCCTTATCAATTTTTTAACCTCTTAGGACCTCGGATATTAAAATTCCTCCATTTTTTAGGTCCATTTTAATGGTGGCTTTTGCGTAAAGGATAGGAATCAACTTTCGCAGCCCCTCCCCGTTATGAAAATATACACACAGTCGCACCAAAACGGTTTTTACATGCAATCCAATCTTGTCAAGTTTTATCGCATATTGTACATTGTATAGACAGAATTGAGATAGAAACACTCAAGCCAATATGTGATAGACAAGTGCAATAATCAAATATAGCCGTGCATGTGTGCAATAAAGGATATAGGAGTCAAACATGTAGGAAGATATCACTAATTACATCTCAAAGACTCCAATCAATGTAAAGCACATGGATGAAATGATGTAGCCTCTCAAATCTCTATCAAACAGTCACATGGATAAATGGAATGAAGTTGTGACTTGTCTATCTTACATGCTCATCCATAAAAGAAGCAAACTACAAAAATCTTTTTGGATTTTTCAAAAATTTTGTCAAAATAAAATCTTTTTGTGCTTTTCTTAAAAGAAAATCTTTTTATATTTTTTTTAAAAGAAATATAAAAAGCAAAAAGAATAAAACAAGGTTGTACATCAAAGTAATGGTACATATAAAACAGACTAGCAATAGGAAGCATACGATATGAACATGAAGAAGCATCCTATTCTAGACATAGACCAACCCCTCAGTCAACTGTGCAAATCCCTAAAGATTTCCTAAGACTCTCAAATCTAAGGGCATCTAAAGGTTTCGTGAAAATATCGGCTAACTGACGGTCGGTAGGAACAAAACTCAGGGATACAACTTTCTCTTCAACTAACTGAAGTATAAAGTGCTCACGTATCCTGATGTGTTTTGTGCGCGAATGTTGGATAGGATTGCGGGATATGTGTATCGCACTCGTGTTATCACAGGAAATGGTCATGGTGTCCTGTGAAATCCCATAATCCTCCAACATTTGCTTCATCCACATGAGTTGCGTGCAACAACTCCCGGCGGCGATGTACTCAGCCTCCGCAGTGGACAAAGAGATGGAGTTTTGCTTCTTGCTCAACCAAGTGACAAGAGCAGAACCAAAGTAGAAACATCCACCAGAAGTGCTCCTACAACCACCTGCATCTCCGGCCCAATCAGCATCCGAATAGGCGGACAAACGGTCAGTGGTATCAAAGGAATACCAAATGCCATATGAGAGAGTTCCACTCACGTATTTGATAATACGTTTTAGAGCGAGTAAGTGAGACTCTTTCGGAGATGCCTGAAATCGCCCACAGACTCCAACACTATAGGCTATGTCGGGATGACTAGTAGTCAAGTAGAGAAGACTGCCTATTATACTCCGATACAAGGTTTTCTCAATGTCCTTGCCTGAAGTGTCCTTACTAAGCTTGGTAGAAGTACTCATAGGTGTACGTGCATGCTTAGCGGAGTCTAAACCAAATTTCTTCACAAGGTCTCTAGCATACCTGGATTGGGAGATGAACATCCCATCCTCTAGCTGACGAACCTGGAGACCAAGGAAGAAAGTAAGCTCACCTACCATGCTCATCTCAAACTCACTTTTCATCTCCTCCTCAAAGTGTTGAGCATGCTGGGAGCATGTGGATCCAAAGACTCTGTCGTCCACATAGACTTGTGCAACCAAAATAGCACCGTCATCTCTCCTGACGAACAACGTCATATCAACTCCCCCTCTCTTGAAGCCACGGGCTAAGAGATAGTAAGTAAGCCTCTCGTACCAAGCACGGGGTGCTTGCTTCAAACCATACAAGGCTTTCCTCAGATAATAGACGTGATCCAGGTGCTTAGGGTCTTCAAACCCTTTTGGTTGTTCCACATAAACCTCCTCCTATAGAATGCCATTCAGAAAGGCACTCTTGACATCCATCTGATATAACTTGAAGTGCATATGACATGCGATGGCGAGTAGTAAACGGACGGACTCAAGCCTCGCAACAGGAGAAAATGTCTCCCCAAAGTCTACACCCTCTATCTGTGTGTAGCCTTGAGCGACCAACCTAGCTTTGTTTCTAGTAATAGTACCATTTTCATCTATTTTATTCTTGAAAATCCACCGGGTACCTATCACATTAGTATCACTAGGTCGGGGGACAAGTTCCCAGACATTGTTCTTCTTAAACTGAAGTAACTCATCCTGCATAGCGGATATCCAGTGTTCATCCTTGAGTGCTTCCTTGTGATTCTTGGGCTCGACTTTGGACGTGTAGCAATGATGACTAACCACGTTCTCTCGTTGAGCACGAGTCTTGACCCCTAGAGTGGGATCGCCAACAATGGCAGAAGTATCATGACTCTTGCGAACCCAAGAAGGTGTGTCTCCTAACACAGGAGTAGGGTCCACAGGATGTGGGAGAGGAACAGGGAAATCACTGTCAGAACAGTCCTTATCCTCACATTGAAGGTTAGAATCAATAGACGTTGGAGGTTCGTCATCTTGCACAGTGACGTTTATTGATTCCATAACCTTAGAGCTCTTCAGGTTAAAAACCCGGTATGCTCTACTGTTCGATGAATATCCTAGCAATATTCCCTCGTCGCTCCGAGAGTCGAACTTTCCTAATTGCTCTCTATCCCGTAGGATGTAGAATTTACTCCCAAAAACACAGAAATATGCCAGGTTGGGTTTCTTGCCAGTTCACAATTCATAAGGCGTTTTGAGTGTGTGTGGACGCAGATATACCCTATTCACCGTGTGGCATGCAGTAGACACTACCTCTGCCCAAAATCTCCTAGAGACCTTGCGACCTTGAAGCATTGATCTAGCCATTTCTTGGATCATTCTATTCTTTCTCTCAACAATCCCATTTTGCTGAGGAGTTCTCATAGCAGAAAACTCATGTTTGATCCCAATGCTATCACAGTAAAGATCTACTTTTGCTTCAGTAAATTCAGTGCCGTTGTCACTACGCATCCTGTTAATATTGACTCCATGTTGATTTTGCAGGACACGGCACTTGGTCGTTAGGAACTCTACAGCATCTGATTTCTCTCTTAGAAAACCTACAATGGAGTATCTAGAGAAATCATCCACCATCACGAGAACATATCTCTTACCACCTATACTCTCCGTACGAGTAGGACCCATAAGATCCATATGTATCAACTCAAGAACACGGGAGGTGGTAATGGAATTCAACTTCCTATGTGGACTACGAATTTGCTTTCCCAACTGACAGGGTCCACAAATCGTGGAAGTTGGCTTTCCGAGAGATGGTAAGCCACGTACTAGGTCTTTCTTAACAAGACGAGTCAAATCTCTCACGTTCACATGACCTAGACGTTGGTGCCACAGATCCATAGGAGTGATCGTGGCGCTGTTGCAGACAAGTTAGGATTTGGGCTCAGTTCCATAACAGTTATCCTCTGTCCTCACCCCTTTCACTAATAGTTTACCGGCTTGATTATAGACCTTACAAGCTTCCCGGTCAAACTTTACTGCAAAGTCATCGTCGCACAGCTGGCTGATGCTGAGAAGGTTTACTTTTAAACCATTGACGTACAAGACATTTTCTAGCTTAGGAAGTCCTGATAACTCTTCAGTACCTCATCCTACAATGCTAGATTTACTCCCATCTCCAAAAGTAACTCTTCCATCATCATACTCCTCAATCTGAGTAAAAAGGGAGACATCACCTGTCATGTGTCTGGAGCATCCATTGTCAAAATACCACTGAGAGGTATTATGTGCTTTGAGAGCAACATGAACAACAAGGGCCTTTTTCTCTTTCTTAGGAACCCAAGAATAGGTAACCTTTTGTTTACCGTTGTTGTTGTTGGTTTTAGCCGGAATGTGGGAAGCATTCATTGACGGTGAGGACATTCGTCGGAATTCCTCCATCAAACTCTGTGATGTGGCGGCTAGAAACTCAACTTGCTCTCTCAGACTAGCAAACTCATCAGTATGATGTGGAGGAGCAAAAGTACGTCGTGTCCGACCAAATCTATAGCAAAACTCCCTAAGGTGTCCATTTCTTTTGCAATGGGAGCAAAAGGGCACAGTATTAGGAGGACCTTGGTTTGCTTTTCTTGGTCGAACTCTCCTTCTTGGTTTTCGATGACGGCCATAAGGAGTCATAGTAAACTCAGGAATTGGTCCCGGTGCAATTTGAGACGTGGAGGCACCATCAAAACCAATTCCTTGCCTGTCACCAAAACCTAAAGCGGGACCGAGGAGCATCTTTCCCATCTTCCCAGATCTGTCCTCGATTTGTACCTTGACTTTCCTAGCTCTCTCAAGGTCATGAGTAAGCTGAGCAACAAGGGCTTCAAGTTTCTTTCGAGTCTCCATGGAGGAATGGAGCTCACTAGTAAGACTAGCCACTTATTTAGTCAAGTCCGCTTTCTCTTTCTCAAAACTGCTCTCTCTCTCTCTAAGAAAATTCTCTTTACTAACCCAGGCAGACTCTCTCTCTCTCATGGCGGTGCAGGTGGAGGACTCTCTCTCTCTCTCGTCTCTTCTAACTCTTCTTCTAACGCGGTGATCCTAAGAACTAACGCCTTGTTACGTTTTTTAGTTTTGAAAGACTCACTATATAACTTGGCGTAGGCGCGTTGAAGGTTACTCTCATCCTCACTACCTTCCTCCTCCCCCTCACTTTCTTCGCTCTCATTGTCGAGGTGTCCCTGTGAAGCATCATCCTCATCGTCGTGAGGAGAACTAGGATTATTCACATGACTAGCCATGAACGCGGTGAAGTTACGCTCATGCGGTGACTCATCTCCCGAGTCCACCAACTCGACCTCACTGTCGTCACTAAGGGTAGCATTTAGGACAGCTTTACCCTTTTCCCTATTCAGAAGAGTGGCACACTCAAACGCTCTGCGTCCCTTACCGTCGCACTCAAAACATCTCTCACTTTCTTTCAGAGGAGGATTTTTGGAATCTTTTTCATTTTTCTTTTCAAACTTATTTTTCTCAAATTTCTTTTTATCTTTAAAATTTCCATTTTTCTTAAATTTGAGAATTCTCTTGAAATTTTTTGCGAAAAGAGCCAAATCATCCAAGTCAAAATCGCACTCAGAATCTGACGTGTCAGTCTCTCTCTTTCAAGATGACTCTACTCTCTTTCTAGCTGACCCCTCACTCCTTTTCTCTTGGGCTTTAAGTGCAATTCCCTTATCTTTAGATTTAGCATTTTTGGGAACATATCAATTTCATAAGTTTGCAAATCTCCTACAAGTTCTTCCAATTTTAGCGTATTTAAATTACCCATAGAATTTAGCACAGTGACTTTAGGGATAAAACGCTTAGGCAAAGAACGAAGAATCTTTTTAACAACTCTAGCATTTGGAATTTGTTCACCAAGATTAAAACTAGTATTCACAATGTCAGAAAGTCTAGCATAAAATTCATCAAAGCATTCAGAATCATGCATGGTGATTGTTTCAAATTGAGTTGTCAAGTTTTGCAACTTAGACTCTTTCACAGCATTAGTTCCTTCATGGGTGAGTTGTAAAACATCCCATGCCTCTTTTGACGTGGTACACGTCATTATGCGTTTGAACTCATCAGGTGTGACAGACCCAGAAATAGCACTTAGACCCTTAGAATTAAAAGATAACCATTTAATTTCTTCATCAGACCAAGAAATGTCAGATTTCAAGTTGGTCACATTATCAACAGTCACGGTGGGAGGAGTCCACCCTCATTCAACCAAAATCCAGACACGTTCATCAATGGCTTTTAAAGCCGACCTCATACGGGCTTTCCAATAAGCATAATTTGTCCCGTCAAAAACAGGCATTTTATAATATGACTTCTCCATTTGAACACGCACTTTTTCAAAAATCAATTTTTTCAGAAAATTGATATCTTAGAAAAATTTTGCGGAAAAAGGAATACGCGATAAATTAGCGTAACCTGCTCTGATACCAATTTGAAAGAGTTGGCGCTTGCGTTCAATTAAGAAATAATATAATAAACTCCTTTTAACCCAAACAAACCCTAAACATGCAACTAGGTGTGATTGAAACAATATGAAATCATGCAAGAGTTATTGAAACACACATAATTGAGGAAAAATCCCCCACAGGGGCAAAACCATTTGTATATCACTATAATTTGTAAGAGAAACGGCTTACAATAGGATTACACTGAAATACAAGTTTTTGACTAAGAATTACCCTCAGGTATCGGATTCTGTAGTCGCGACTGGAATTATCCCTTTTCAATAGGGCTGCAATGAAGAGGAAGAAATGGTCCACTTCACAGGGGTTGAACAACAGCAATGGTGTTCTTGGGTTACCAAACTTGATTCACATAGATATGAAAGATGTGTGAATCTAAAAACCTAGAATCATAGGACTCAATAGGTGAAGACTTTAGGGTTGATATGCTCTGAAAAACGTGGGAAAGTCTTATCGAAACCAACTACTGATCGTGGTTTAAATAAGGAGTCAAAACCCTAAAAAATCTGCTACACGATCTGGCAGAGTTTATCCAGGGCGGATCGGTCCGGGCCTCAGGCGGATTGGTCCGATGGCGGATCGATTCTTTTAATTTGAAGCCGATTCGGTTCGCAATCGGTTCGGTGCTCTCTGGACTCATTTTGCAAGGCGGTCCGGTCCGGTCCGGTCCTGGGCGGATCGGTCCGCAGTCGGATCGGTTCCTTTTTTATTTCAGCGGATCGGTCTGAGGCTAGCTGTTTCCAGATTCCTTCTTCTTTTGATCTTCGGATTTCGTTGATGACGATGTGATCTTTTCAACCATCAATCTTGTAACGGTGTATGACATAACATATACATAAAGATGGACAAATTGTCCTTACAAGCACCCACTTCTATCAAGGTTTATACCATACTATATTGCCATCTGGGCATAATCTTTAACTCTATATACTACACCCCTTCTATTTCAGGCGGTATATAAAACCAACTTACTAAGGTGCCCATACACCTTTTCTAACCCGTCCTTCTCTGCACAACAATCACAAACGTCCAACACGTACATAATCTTTAAATAATAGGCCTTATTTCCTCGGCGTAATACTCATACATGGGTCTTCCCAACCCTCAAAATCCCATTCTTCTCAAGGTTAACCAACCAATATTTCTATATGGGAGCCACTAACTCCACTGACTTCACTACTCAAAAATTCTAAGATCGAAGCGTTCCTACCTACGGGAAATAGTACTATCCTAAATTGTGTCCCTGGTGCCCAAGACCTTTCTCAACTCCCGAAATTTGCTCAATTTCATTCATGGGACGTCTCGCAAAGTGAAATCCAAACAAGGAACCCTCCCGTTACACTACTTCCTCGCATCGTCGGTCATCGAGATATAACAGCCTAAGGCACACTAGTGGGACATCCTAAGTGCTCCCTCTCTAACCTACTAACGCTTTTCTACTATTCTATCCGTATACATAAGCGAAAAGGAAAGTCTAACTAATCGAGGCGCCAACTCTCTGCAAAAGCGTTACAAACATCATACCCAAAACATACTTCCTCGAAAATTTGCCTTTTTATTAAGGCCTGTCTATAATCCTCAAATCAATTTCTCTAACTCCTGCTTTACCCACCTAATTACTGTGAGAGAACCATTTTAGTGCTTCCCCATAGCACTTATATTTCCATAAGCATACCATCATCATGCGGCTCACAGTCTATAATGTTTCCTCCACACTATATGACTTATCCACAAAACCAACATCCTTGCATCCTATAATATCTCTCCACTACCGACATCGTTAAGGTTCATACGTGGAGCATCTCGCAAGAGAAATCCAAATAAGGAACCCCTACAATACTTTGTCGGTCGTGGAGGTCCGTTAACTTTAAATATGAAATCGGGATAACCTTATCCCCTCTTTCAACAAAATGTGGTATGAACTCCTATCGTTATCGAAGAGCCACACCACTAAGCGCTCGCACTACACTCAGTACTTGCGCTACCAATAATGTGCTTAAACTCACAGATCAACAATTAACCCTACATACCGTAAATCACACCTATAAGGTCGCCACGCACTCGAATCATGATAATGAAACATCTACTCACTGAAGTTCCATCTATGCACATAATAAAGGCGAACTCAGCCTGTATTCAGGTGAGATATCGCAGCAATAACCTGTTCCACCCTAGAACCGCGAACACAATAGTCTTGCCATCATTAGCTTGCTATCGCTCTGAACAACGAATATCATGTTCTACTCAAAATAATACCATACTCATATAACACACACAAAATGAGTAATATCAATCTGATATAAACTCAAAATACTAACACGCGGTCTTCACAGCGAATGAAAGAAAATAAATTCCCGCTATCGCGGAAAAACACATAAACATATACTACATAACGTTATCGATACTATTTGTAAACTCGTATCACACACGAATCTAGGGCTAATAAAACACTGTGACTCAATCTTTTTACACAGAACATACCTCCTTTAACTGAGATGAAAGTCATAACAAAAACTTCACTTTTCTCCCTAGCTACTCCAAAAGGTTACCGGACTTAATACACTTGTCGTAGCTGAACCAAAAATTATGTTAATCAACCCCCCATCTGGGCACCCTACTCTTTCCCCTTAACTCCCACTGGGCAATGACTAACCGTATGGTTCTACAATCCACATTTCAACATTCCCCATCTCGGGTCACCCTAACCCTTTCAAGGTTATCAGTATCCTAGACTCCATAGCCGCAGTCGTGACAATCACTTTACTAGTTTACCCTTAACTTCTTGATAAAAGGAAACTCCACCACCAGCCTCAACAACCCTGTTTCAACTAATTCCCCGGGTGGATGTCCACCAATGGGGTCCTCGAATGCACGCATTCTCCATAAGTGTTAGCAACACTTCTCTAGTGAGTCTATCATTCCTCGAAAGAACTCTCTCGTCATTTTACTTGCCTTGATTTTGTACAAAGTTCACTTATCCATAAATTTCTTTATTCCCAGTCATCCTCTGACTAATCCTTATGTGAATAATTTAAAACTGTATTCTTTTCATTCCTGCTAAATCATGGGGACTCACAGTTAAAAACTATCCGTAAGATCCCTTTAGGGGCAAAACATCCTGCTCCCCCGAATATGGTTATCACCATTCCCACCATTTCAATATAGCTCCTACGAGTGAAAATTTTTCCTTAAATTTTCAGATCTAGGTATTTCCATACCCTTCTCCAAGTTAAAACTTCTGATCCTTCTACTTCCAGTGAGTAATGCTACACTGCCTTCACATAAATTAACTTCAAATATGGTCCTTATCAAAGACCCCTTTCGAATCCTTAGCTTCACTGGGTAATTCAACTTTAGTACCACTCTCTACTATAGCGGTACTGGGGTACTCACAACTACTATTCTTTAGTAGTCTTTGCAATAATTCTTAGCAAATGCCACAAGGAGAATGACCTCTACTACGTTCCTAGTCTTCGACTTCCACTAACAACTCCAACTAAGCCCCACCTCCTGCTGCCCTCATCACGCCCTTCCTTGGTCGTCCTTCATCGATTAGCACGCGAATATCTAATGAGCATGCAAAAGTTTACTATAATCTTATAATATGACAGGAGAACGAAATCTCACAAGAGAAAATCAATAATCCTAATCATAAGGCTTTACATCAAATCAAGAGCAACACTGAAAGCGTAGTATCTCCGCAACGATTCCTAAGGACACTAGAACCTGATGCTCTGATACCATCTGTGAAACCGTGCCTAATAAAATACCGAGCGATCACTCCTGTACCAAATTAAAACAGGAGTCGCATATGGATCATTCTTATCATCACTCCCGAAAAACCAAATTAATTACTAATAACCTATTAGACTGGTGTCAAAATTTTATTTGACTAATCTTTTTAAACAAACTATACAATTAAAACATTCACACGGTTTATATAAATGAAAATGGAAAGAGATAAAACAACCGAACACTCGGTTCAAATATAATAAAACCAACTTGAATGCCGCACTAAAAGGCGGTGAAAGAATAAATAAATACAATTGGGCTTTCGGATCGAAAGTTACTACAATGCTTCCTATCCAGATCACAAGAATAGAAGCGTCTAAAATAAACATGCATGCATCCACAACTACTGCACTAGACGTCTGACTCGAAATGATCATCATCCAGGCGTCCCTATGTCTGGACACCTATACATATATATATAATATATAGCAAGAGAGGAAAAATATAGAAATGGGTCAGAGTCTGAGTTGTGAAAATATTTAGCAAGTGCATAAATGCTTTTTTTTTTTAAATACGTTTTATCTCATATTTAAATTGGTATCGCACTCCCATGAGATACCCCTCACCTCTCTTCTAATAGTGCACACTTAGCGCATCCCCCTAAACATCCTAGTCAAGATACGCTGCCTAACTAATCCGTTACCCCCAAACTCTAGAAATCCAAAGTAAACCAAGTACTAAGGGCTAAACTTTTCCCAGTCTCAACACTATGCCATGTTCGTGCGTGGGGTGTCCCGCGAAGCGAAATCCAAACAAGGAACCCCCCGATACACTATTACTTGGCAAGGTCGATCGTCGAGATCCATTAGACCCTCAGCACATAACATATATATATATACTCATATAAGAAAACCCAAAACTAGAGCACTAAAGGTTAAACTTCTCCCCAGTCTCAACACTAGGCCATGTTCGTGTGTGGGGTGTCTCGCCATGCGAAATCCAAACAAGGACCCCCTCGATACCATTAGACCCTCAGTACTCAACTTATATATATATACTCAAATAAATAAATATACATAACCTTCTCATCTTTATTTTTCATGCTCACTTTTATATACATATAACATTTTAAGTCTGGTAAAATCTCCCGGAATGAGAATTCATTTCATATTCAATTTATCTATTTACTCTAGTAGAGATATATTATCTTATTCTCATACACAAGTAATGTACTATACACACAAGTAAAATAACCATCCCAATGAGCTATAACTCGAGGATTCGGTCTCTCAATGCTATCATCTTTCAGGGCATCACTCACATACCATCCTGGGGACCAGCGATCGGACTCAATATCACCGACATCGCGGTCAACAATCATAACGTCTGGTAAGTGGTCATAGTTCCTCTCCGAAAGTGAGACGAACTATACCCACCACGTCTCACCCATAATAAGAATCGCACAATATAAAAATGGACGCTATGACATGGGGACTATACGCTCCCTGCTCCTCAAGCCAGTGGCCTCGCCCACATCGCGTAACTTCCCATGATAGCATTAGAGAGGGCATGCTTCATATATATATATATATATATATATATATATATATACCATCCACACATAGATACATATACATATCCGTATCATATAATATATATACTTTAATCACATAGTATATATATATATATATATATATATATATATATATATATATATATATATATATATATTACACATTGTTCCTCAAACAAATATAAATGGCCATAATTGCCAATCACGCATAATGAAGGACAATAATCCCAAAGATTCTCATAAATAATAATATTCGAGTATTCGCACACTCACGAAACTAAACTCAAAAGTATTCCCTCACTTGATAAATAACTTGTACCTTATTCACACTTAAGGATTTATATAATTTCTCCAACTATACCAATTCAAACTAAGTAAATACGATTTTTTTCCAAAATCATCCTAATCATCTCACAGGATATACTCGACCACAATCGATATAATTATGTTTTCTACGCGCGTAATTATATAAGCCTAAATGCCCAGTGAAATTATCCCAAGAAATATTCGTCACCAAGCACCCTTAATTTAAATAGGTCGTGGATTCCATTTCCACGAACCCAAGGACTACATTTTGTCCAATTAATAATTTAGAGGTCCCCACTCTATTTTTGGAAAACCCCAACTCTCTAATTTCTTGCTTTATCTATTTTCCTCAAAAATATAATTTTAGTGTCACACACTTAAAACACTCTCTTAGCCCCCATAAATTTCCTAAATTGAATGAATATATCACCCTTAGTTATGTCTATTTATTTCCTCAATTAAATAGGCTAGAAATCCTTAATTTGGGAATTTATCCCATATAAATTAAACCAACACAAATTGCCAAAATATCTATCGGATCGATCAATCGATCCCAGGGGTTCGATTGATCAATCAAACAGGGCAGCCAAAACTGCCCCTTCTTCCACGAATCCATTTCAGCCATTAACAACCCCCAATCTTTGTTTTCTTTTATCCCACCAACATATAACCACACCCAGCTATATATAATCCAAAGAAATAGTTTCAAATCATCCTAGAACCCAAAATGAAACATTAATTTCTATGAATTTCTAAGTTTCTCCAATTTGACATGTATCGGTTTTCAACCGTTAAACGTCCGAAAATCCCGTTTGATTCACGAAACCCAAATTCCAAAACCATATAATTTTTTATTACCAACTATGATATGAGATTGATGCTCAAAATTAAATAAAGCAAGTAAACACTTGACTGGAGGATAAAATCCGATGACCCCGAGTCGAATCCCGCGGAGTTTGGCCCGAAAATCCTTTTTCTCTCCTCTTTTCTCCTCTTCCTTTCTTCTTTTCTCTCTTTTCTTTCCTTTCTCCCACTGTCCCGTGTCTTATATAAGGAGAATAATGCTTTATCCCTTTTAAATAAAAAATTGACTCGTTTACTCAATTGCGAGTCCCTATTAATCCACAAATTCTTGAAACTCAATTATGAATCCCGAATACCCTATTATTCGGGCATATTGCCCAACTGTAAGAACCGTTTACCCTGAGAATTGATAATACTTATATTGGAAAAATGATGAGTGTTCACAGGAAAGGGCTACTAGAGAATAATAATATCTTTATAAAGACCACCGTTTAAAAGAGACCAAGAAAAAATTAAGGCAATAAAAAGAAACATATGCCAAAAATGGGGCCAATAGGATTTCTCTAAGGTGAGAAAAAATAGAAACCTCAAAAGAGCTTAAAAAGGAAAATATGAATATATGAGGGTGTTTGCATGGAAAATAATAACGAGTTTGCACCATGACTCCTAATGTTGACAAATCGTGTCATAACGCCATTCGTTGTTGATTCGTCAAAATTCTAGATTTATGTGCATGTTGTTTATTTAGTTCATTAAGCTTAATACATTAATTGTTACATATGGCTAAAGCTTAGTTTGATGAAAATTTTCTATTAATTAGAGATTCTTGATCATTTCGATGTGTTCAAGTTGTGACTCATTTTTTGTAGTTCACGCCCATTCATTCCATATCTATGTTTGAGCACATTGATACTATGTTAGCATGAAACTCAATCTTGTTTTATTTTTTTTGTTTTGTGTCTGTTTTGTTATTATTTCGTATTTCCAGTTACTTTTTTCAAAAAAAAAATCATTAGGAAAATCTTGCATATTTTTAGAGCTGGAATATAATTTTTTTAAAGTTGTTCAAACAACTGATGGATTTCGTTCAAATGACATATCCATGTCCTTCGATGACTGGATCGCCCGACACTAGAAACGATATTTTAAAAGTGTCAGGTATGGTCGTTTCTTAGATCAATTTAAGATGCTTCGCGCGACCACACACTGTTTTGGATCGTTTCTTGCATAGATCGAACGAGATCTTATCTCGCTCAAACAACAGGGCATGGTCATTCGAATGACATGTGTTGACCAAAGTTGACCTTTTGAGTTTTTGTTCTATTTTCGTACCTGCTTCGTATATGTGATGATGTTTCACTGCTTTGGTACATCTATGTTATTTTTATGCAGTTGATAATATTCATTCATGCTTGATTCATAAACTCCATTGTTCGTTTAGTCACATCATTTATGATTTATTAATGATTCGTTTTCTTGATTGTTTGCTAGCTACGATTTGGTACATTGTGATCATTATTAGCTGCCTATCCATGTTTATTTAGATATGCTTCATCTGATTTTTTTATGCTAGATTTTCAGTTGTTTATCTTTTTCTCTGGTTGTCTATTCGAGACAAAAAAAAGGGGATAGATGATATGTGATATAGGGGGAGTTTTGTTCGATAAGCACATTTGTTTATCATATTTTTCTGGTAATATTTTACAAATTGATGTCATATGATTTGCTCACATGTTTAACAAATGATGTGTTTTACAAATTGGTATTATAATATTTTATATCATTTTTACCTCCATACTTCACATTGTATTTGTTGTTTCGTGTGTGTGGTGATTATTCTGAGATTAGAGATTTTGCGACTACATGTTATGGAGACAAGTTTATGTTGTCGATCCGATATTTGTTTACTAGATTGTGTCCTGTATTTATTTTTGGGCTTATGAGATGGAATTTAGGTCATTCGGCTTGACGGGTCGACTTAGGCATTTCACTATTTTGGTTTTGTCAGGGAATAGCTAAAGGGGGATATTTGTAAGGACACATTTTCAAGTAGTGTCAATTTGTATATATTGGCATTATTCCGGAAAAATACGAATTTGAATCATAGATAGATTTTTATTTGTACACTTGTGGTATATCACCCACATAATCTATGACAAGTTATTTGAAGACATAGCGGATAAGCTTCAAAGATACATTATGCCATGTTTATTGGTGCACGTTTCACGTCTTCATATCATATTACATTCCGAGATACTCTCACGTATGAACGCATAAATTTTCTGGGAATCGAAAAATATTTTAAGGATGTTAGTTTGTTTAAAAATGATTTTAATATGTTAAAAATGTTTTTAAAAGGTTTTAACTTCATTTATTAAACTCGTTTTAGAGTCATATAGATCTTTCCATTATGTTTAGAAGGATCTAACGACATGTGACTGTCGTTTAAATGACATAGACATGTCGTTCTAATGAGATGGCTATATCATTCGAATGACATACACATCTCGTTATAACGACTTATCGATTTAAGTATTTTTATTTAAGGCAATTTCTTCTCTGAATTTTAAGAGTGCAAAATCAAAATTACACAACAAAACAGTTACGTTTTTCTACACTTGTTTATAAAGGTTTTTAAAGATAAAAACATCATATGTGTTTCAAGATCTGATCTTTCATATAAATATGCAATAGAGATCTTGTGTTTAGCACCATCTGGAGTTTATTCATACTTTGAACATTTTTTTCGTCGACTTTTGCGGTGAAGAAGCGATGGACTCCTTGTTTCGAATCATAGATGATTGCCAAAGCTGCATCGGTGGATACCAAGATATACGTGGACTCGTGTGTTATGGACCTGGCATGAAAGGATTTCTACATTGCACTATAAAGGAGTGGTTAAAGCATATAAGAGCACCAAGGCTTGTGGGGTATCGAGTCTTGTAGTAATTATACTCTATGTACTTTGTAAAACCGTATCATAGTGATTGTCTCACTTGGGCGGCCCAACGTTTTTCTCTTAGTGATTTCCTCGTACATCGGCATTGTGGACTTTATTTTATTTTACTTCCTTAATCACCTAGATGCATATTTAGGATTAACAAGATAAAATTTGGTTAAGTAAAATTGGTTCAAAAAATTGGTGCGAATTGAAATCGGAAAAAAAATTATTTTTGGAAAAAATAAGAAAAAAGGATCTACATATACTTGTACATGTATAGTTTTTATTTATTAGAATTAGACACATTTTAATGTATTTTATATATATATATATATATATATATATATTAGGAGTATAAGTGCATAAAAATGTTAAGAATGAATAACTTAATTTAAAAGTAAAAAAGCAGAATTTAGAAAACATCTTTTTACTGTTTTTTTAAAGGGAGAGGCTATCCCCACACTCTTTGGGTGACAAATGACATTTGTGTCCTTATGTTCACCCCTCCCATCATCCCCCACACTCTTTGGGTGACAAATGACATGTGTGCCCTTATGTTTATATAATTTAAATGTTCAATTTTTTCACCTCCAATTAAAATAATTATATTTTAAATAAAAAACTATTTTTATTAAAAAAAATTGATTATAAAATGTAAAATCTTATTTATTTTTTTATTATTAAAAACAGTTTATAAAACGTAAAATTTGTTTTATTAAAAAATTGTGTTCTTATAAAAGTATTTTTTTTATTTACAAATTTTATTTTTGGTTAACAACCGTTTTTTTTTTGTACAATTTTAAAAATAATCTTGACAATTTTAAAAAAATGTGGTCCGCGACAGTGTTATGTATAGGCGGTCAGACCACCTATACATATTGCTGGCGGGGACCATTTTTTTTAATATGTTGGTCCGTGCCAACAGTATATATAGGTGGTCAGACTGCCTATACATATAGCTGGCGGGGACCATTTTTTTTATAAATAATAAAAAGGTTATTTTTAAAATAATTTTTATATAAAAGACCATTTTAACAATTAAAACAGTTTATTTTTGTAATAAAATTGTCTTTTATATTACATAAACATTGTTTTAGTTTTTATAAACAATTTTTAAAAATAGTGAAATTTTTTTAAGACAAGGAAAATTATTTTTTGAATTTTTAAAACAGTTATAAAAAAGAGTTTTTTTATAAAAAAAATAATTTATACAATATCAAAAAAATAGTGTTCTTTAATAAACACTCTTTTTTAATTGTTTATTAAAGAAAAACGTTTTTTTTTTAAATTGTATAAATTACCTGTTTATCAAAACATTTTTTTTATAATCAAAATAGTTTTTAATAAAAAGCAACTTTAATTAAAAGAGTTTTTAATTGTCTATTTTAAAGATCATTTTTAAAAAAGTAAAAAAAAAATAGTTTTTAATCAATTTTTAAAAAAAAAATACTTTTTTAAGAAAACAAATTCTACGTTTTATAAACAGGTTTTTAATTAAAAAAAATCAAAAATATTTTACGTTTAACAATTTTTTTAAAAAAAAAATAGTTTTTTTATTGAAAATATAATTATTTGTTTTTATTAAATGTATTTGTTTTAATTGGAAGTGAAAAAATATAATATTTAAATTATATAAACATAAGAACAAAAATATTATTTGTCACTCAAAGGGTGTGAGGGTAGATGGGAGGGGTGTGGGGATAGCCCCTCCCTTTTTTAAAACCTTATTATAACACATAAATAGTAGAATTTAGTATTTAAAAACATGCACGCTAAATGCAAATTCTTATCAGAATTGTATTTAAACATAGAAAATATAATTATAATTATAATCAAACAAGCCCTAAATTTTTTGTTCCTTCCTAAAAGGGTATGACATGCTACTATTGTTATATATAAATATAAATGAATACATTTTGTTGCACCATCAGAATAACAAATTCTTATTAAGTATCAACCATAGTAGGAAAAAGAGGAATAATCAAAATACATTCTGCTGCAATGTCTTGATAACTAATACTTAGTAACTATGAACAATAGTGGAGAAAGAGCAATTGTCAAAATACGTTTTGTTGCAATAATATAATAATAATTTTTTAATAACTATCAATTATTGCGGAGAAAATAATAATTTTATAAATATGTGATGCTATAATATTAGAATAACAAATTCTTAGTAACCATCAACCATTGTAAAGAATGAGGAATTGTCAAAATTTATCAATATTGAGTGCTATATGAGAAAATATTGATAAATAGTTTATTCCATTAGTAATAAAAGTATAAATCAAACATTATATCAATGAGTGGAGGATATTGTCCAAACATATACCTACGCACCATCAAGGCTTGTTAAATAATAGAGAAAAGGGGAATCACTAAAAAATTATTCGAAATAGATACCGTTAAAAACAGAGCGATAAATTGCAAACAACAACCAGACATTTAAGGAGACAACTGGATATTAATTTTTAGTATATTTAAAACGTATAACTGAACACATAAAGTAAGATTATGTAAGATTAAGAGAGTACATGATGATGGAAAATCATATTCCTGATGTTTCCCCATTCTCTTCATATTGTTGTTATAAAAAAATGAAGATTTCTTGCAAAATTATATATAAAATTAGCAAAACAAATGTCACATTCCTATGGCAACGCTGGGCTTGCGTCACACCCCCAATAGATTCCAACATTCTATGTAACTCTAATAGTAAAAGATAGATGAAGACAATTGAGTTGGAACCCAATATATGCTATGAAATGGAATATACCTTGTTAATTGACACTAGTGCTAGAGACCAAATTAGAACATTGAACTAAGAAAATACATATTTTCATGCAAGGATATTCACTCTTTAAGATGAAGATACCTAAAGATTACTTTAGCTAGATTAAAATCAAATAATAATAATAATAATAATAATAACAAACTATAAGTACATCACCCCTAAAGAACCTATGTTATTAACGCAATACACAAACACCATATAGAATTTCAGGATATAAACTGTACTAGCACATAAAAAATCTATAAAAATATAGAGGCTTTGTTTGTGCACAGGGTTATGAATATCATAAAATCCTAACAAAACACTAATTTGGAAGAGATTTAAAATCAAGAGCCTCTAAAAATGCTAATTTTGAAACTCAAAAAATTTAAAAGCATGAAACCTTTAGAACCAAAATGATCAAAGCAGAGATAAATTTTATTGTCATTTGATCGGTAAAAGAATCATGAAAACTCAAGAGTACTAGGGAGCCGTCGATAAAATAAGTATGTGACAGAGAGAGGATATTGACCAAGGAAGTGAGTGTAGTAAATACAATGGATATATATATATATATATATATATATATATATATATATATATATATATATATATATATATATATATATAGAGAGAGAGAGAGAGAGAGAGAGAGAGAGAGAGAGAGAGAGAGAGAGAGAGAGAGAGATTTAAGGGTATATGAGGCAGATAAATATTTAAGAGTTAACATATAATGGAGGAAGGAGACAAAGAGGTTCATAAATAAAGATAAAGAGAGATAAAGGAATACAAAGAGGACAAGGGAATACAACCATAGCTTTTCCCCATGAGTAATACAAAATCCCCCAAAAAATCCCTAAAACATCCCAAAGTGCATTGACTGTTTGTACATTGGAGTGGCACATACATATGGTATAAGCACTTAAAGCACTTAGGGGAGATTTCGGGGGATTTTTATGGAATCATAAAATTATTTTGTCCCTCATTAAATGAAGAATACATGAATCATAAAGGGTAATAATCGATTGTAGATTAAAGAAATTGCAATTAACGAACAATAGTGAAAATCAATGAAGGTATAGTCTAATGAGGCACGCATTTCACTTTCTCCTCTGAGATATTAAGGAATCTCAAGTGGTAGGAGGTAAAATTGAGGAGATATAAAATATTTAATGGACAATTTATAATATGCAGGCGAAATATCGGAAGAAAAAATGCAATTTTATATATATACTAAACATTAGATTAGCAAGTAAGGTCGGGAGCCTAAAGCTCAATCATCGATTCTTAATATTTAGTGAGTTAAACGAAGTTTGAGAATCATAACATACCTATAGACAGCTTATCCTAAGCCATTTGTTTCATTCATTACACACACACACACACACACACACATATATATATATATATATACCCAATGAGTATATACATGATACTAAAAGAAAATAATTATTGAAACATAAATTTATGGTGGATTGAGGTATGAAGAATCACTTTTCTTAAGGTTTTATTTGCCCCCACTACAAGAGTTTGCTATCGGATTTTTACAAAAATTACCTCTAATGTATAACAATCCAAATGAAATCTCTAGTTAGCAATCCTAAAGGGTTACAAATAACACTCAGTGAAACTGATTGAATAAATTGAGAAATAAGAGAGAGAATAGATAATTTTCTCACCAAAAAGATTAATAAAAAATGGTGGGACCTCCTTCTTTTTATAGACTCGTTTGTGTCTTTTCATCAACAAACATTATATTAATGGTCACGTTGGTTCATGAATATACATATTTCAAGGGTTATGTCAATTTATGAATTAACACAATGTCTCATGAATTGGTTATGTCTATTTATGAATCGACACATGTATCATGAATTGATACATTTTCAAATATTATTTATTTTTTCTTTTATTTTCTTTATAATATTAGAGTCTCCTCCAACAATCCCCTGTTAGATTGTAATAATTCTTCAAATTCTTCATTTTATATACTCAATGAATATAAGACGGTATCTTTCTATTTATACCTTCAATTAGTGAGTGCATTTCATAGTGATAACACACCTATGTCTTAGTTAACATCGAAAATACATCACACAGGAGATATCTAAAGCTTCTATGAGATATTTTTATATATGTTAGACTATAATGGCTTTGTACTCTATCTTGGTCTCATGAATATTTACAAAATCAAACCCAAACTCTTGCTAGAAGCGGCACCACTTATTATATTTACACATGTGAAGTTTGTTTACATATCCTTTCTACTTTAGACATCTATTTCATATTTGAATTTCATTAATAGTTATACCTCATCCTCAGTTCGTAGCAATTTGCACTGAATATCCTGGAAGGGACAACATAATAATTTCAGTGCACAGATAATCTCTTATGAGTAACTTGTTTTTACCCATTAAACTTTAGAATAGTGGTAATTCTATTATAATGTTGGGTTACCAATACTGATGATTTTAGAAAAAGGTCTCAATCCCATTTCACTAGATGTATCAATTACTAAATCTCTCGAGATTCGTTTAGTCAAAATATATGTTAAGTTCTTGCTTCATTTAACATAAACAATATCAATAATTCTTTTTTTATTCTTAATTATTTGACATATTATGTCTTAAACACACACACACACACATACACACACACACACACACACACACACTATATATATATATATATATATTACAAAATTTATTTGATCTTGATAAAGTATCTCATAATCACAATATAAAGAAATACATAGAACCCGTCGTGGCCATAATATTATATCTCACGGCCATTATATTTTTCTTTACTTACACAACCAAGTAATATTTGTTCACATATCTCATTCATTTCTTTAATAATAACCATAGTCTTTATATAGACAAACCCATAACTCAAAGATTAATGAGATGGTCACTGACAAATAGCATAACCTCCACCATTATTACCATTTATGAGAATATACTTGATCTTTCTCATATTCATTCCAAATATTTTAATTGGTCTTGTTCTTCTCTCTCTCTCTCTCTCTCTCTATCTATATATATACTTCCCTTTACTGATATCCAACTAACATCTTGACATCCTGTTATTTTAAAATAATAGGGAATTTGTTATAACAATAATTCAACCGAATTGGATAAATACCTTATCTACATAAAAATAATATCACATCTAAAGATATATTTTATTGATATCCATTGCTCAATTCAATTTCATTCCATGGGCACGTCACGTCGTAAGTAAACCTTTCGTACATATACGTGGAGTGACTTCACATTGTCCTTCTAAAGCACAATGGTATTATTTAACCTCAATCTCGCAATCACAATGTCTTTAATAAATTTATGACTAAATTCTACCATCTTTAAAGTAATCATTAAACCACTTGGTATTACATTATCAAAAATTCAATGACTATGTTTATAACCCGTCCTCATTATTTTATCACCATAAGCAGATAAATTTAATAACTTGATTGTCCGTTTACAACTTTCGAGATTCATAATTTGATGTTTTTAAATTTTCCCCTAATTTATTGAAAGCATCACATGCCCATAATATCAACTATATATATATATATATATATATATATATATATATATATATATAGAGAGAGAGAGAGAGAGAGAGAGAGGATGGATCAGGTGCACACCAAATGGTGTGGACCTTGTGCGCACCATTAATCAAAATGGAAAAATGACACCCCATTCCCACGTTTGGGATATTTCGGCAAAACTTCCAACCACCATTTCCTTAAACCAAAACCCTCACTCGAATTTCCTCACCCGACTTTTCTGCAAAAACCCTTACCCAACTCAACTCACGTCAAAAACCCTCACCCGACCAGGAAAAAAACTCACAGGTGCTCCAATCGACAACACCCAACCTTCACTTCAACCCTCATTTCCAAATCGAATTCGTCTCACACGTGCTCCAATAAGATTTCAATCAGGTATTAACGTAATAAACCAAACAAAGATATAATTTTGTATACATATAACTGTTTTTTTATTTTTTTTCTAATAAATATGTATTTAATTTGCAGGATACGGAGACCCCTCAAAGTTCATCTAACTCCCATATTTTATGTCATTGCGGAGATCATGCCGAAATGCGTACATCAAAGATGGTGGGGAATCCGGGGCAAAGTTTTGTTGCGTTCCCTAATTATAAAATCAATTCTTGTGGGTTTTTTCGATGGATTGATACCGGGAAATCAGTGGATTCCCAAAAATCGGTCAACACCAAGAATGCAATAGAAATTGAATATGGCGATCTTAGCATGAAAATAATGGAGTTTGGCAAGAAAATTGACGAAATAGAGAAAAGGTTGGGAAAAAATATTGATGACATGGAGAAGAAGTTCAACAAATTAGAGAAGAACATTGTAAAAAAAGTTGAAGGATTGGAGACGAAGTTTGACAATTTCTATTTCCGTTTCAATGTATTTTGGTTTTAATTATAACAATTTTTATTTTTAAGATGTCGGTTTAGGATATTGAGTAACCTAGGTAATGTGAAAATTTTGGTTATGTAATGTGTCATTTTGAAATATCCAATTTGGGTTATATAATGAACATTCAATTTCCACCTATGCAAAAATAGGTTACTGGATTGAGTAGTTGTGTAAATTTTGTTATCTCAGTATGCAGTGTGCTGTATGGTGTGTGCTGATTGGAGTAATTGAGTGGAGAAAGAGGAATTGAGATAACTAATGCAGTGTGCTTTATGGTGTGTGCCGAATTGAGAGTTTGAGGGGGTGAATCCATTTATGTATCTGTTAACAGAAATTTGAATTACACGTTGGCCACTCATAATTTGAATTAAAACAACAATATTTGAATTACAATTACAATTACAACTCAGAATTTGAATTACAACACCAATGAATACAACAACAACACTGAATACAACATTGTACTGCATCAACTCATTGAATCACCACTCTCTTCGTATTCATCTCCACCTTCACCATTGTCGGCCCTACAAAATAGAGAAAAATGGTAAATTACATATGTTTACTATCTAATAAAATTAGTAAATACAATGGACATTTTTTTTGCTTACCTATTATTGATCAACGAACAATTTCTTTTATCATGCGACTGTCCAACCATGCCTCACCCATTGCAGCGGCGTATATTAGACTTCTTCACTCTACCCATTGCTTTTTATTTACCTCCTTTAATCCTTTTACCACATCCTCTTTCCCTAATGTTTTTTGGTTCCTTGTAAACATTACCGTAATTACAACTCATGTTCACCGAAATGCCTACAGTTGGTTTGTTAACGACTTTTGCATTCGAACCAATACATACAACTTTGTTGATTTTCTCAAGTATGTCGACCAAATCTTCATTGTAAATTTGAACTCCTTCCAGACTAGTAAGGGCCATATCAACTACATCCAACGACCTTTGTATTAGTTGACTGTGTTGAAGAAAATATGACTTATCATCGGTTATATCGATGCCACACGCCTCAATGACCGTTGTATTAATTGACTTTGCTGATTTTGTCTGTATTTTCAAAATGTATTGGCTCGGTAAGGCATCAATATCATGAAACTTTTTCAAGTAAGTGTAATACCCCGTATTTTAATGGATTTTAATTATGAGATTAATTAAATAAAATTACTTTTAATTATGGGATTAATTAAATTAATTTGAGATAATTAATTAGAAATTAACCTGGATCTAAATACTAGCGAGACGAGAGTTGGTATTTGATTATAATAAAAATGTTGAATATTACTGAGTGAACATGGTAATATATGATTATTGAATTTATTAATATTGTCGCAAGTTATAAATACAATAATTCGGAAATTAAGTTGGGACGTGCGTGTCGATCGCGTCAGGAATCAATTTAAATGAAATTGTAAGTAAAATATATTTGTATCATCCGTATGGTCATTTTGAGTGCGCCAACACATCTGTAAGGGTGAAAATATTCACAAAACACTAGTCGGGGGTTTAGTTTTGGTCCCGGGACATTTTTAAGCCTAACCGGCAACCCAGGGGGTATTTTAGCCATTTTAATTTTTAATGAATAGAAACCTACGAAAATTAGGTGATATTTATCAGCCAACCTTAGGACCACTAGGGCCATTATCTGTTAAAACCAAAGAGTGGGCAACGTGAATAAAGAGTAGAATTTCCAAGGGTTTCCAAGGCCATAACCACCACACACGTCCACTATCGCCGGAATTGTGAATGGAAAAAGAAAGAGAACCAACCTTTATCGTCTTCAAAGGATCAGAATCTTCATTCCTAGGCAAGTGATTTAACTTTTTGTGATTCAACAAATATATATTATCCATGTAGTTTAGAATTGGAGACTATACTTGGAAAATTGAGAATTTTATAAATTGGGTGAATTAAACATTGAATATGGGTAGGTTGTGCATGTAAATGAACTCATGGAATGTAGAGGAATGAAATCATAATCCATGTGTACAAATTCACGAATTAATGTTCATGGAGAAATTTTGAAAAACTAGGTTTAGGGGAATATTTATGACTTTCGGTCCAAGAAACTCTTAATTCATGATGGTTTAATAATTCTAAAATGTTAGGGGTTGTGGAAACATATTGGTGTAATGATTAGTATACTTGGTTGGGAGTTTGGGATGTTGTAATGGAAGATTTGGGGTGTAAATTTGAAGAACCCATAACTGTTTAAATAATTTCTCAGCAAACACCTTCTTAATCGATCAATCGACTCAAGAATGTCGATCGATCGACCCTTTGCCTTCGATCGATCGACCCTCCTGATTTTTTGAAGTTTTCCCCTTTAAAGTTTAATATGAATCCCAAACCTAAAATAATTCTTATGGTGATTAATATAGTATTGTGGGACTTAGTTAAGGTCAATAGGGTCTTAGTTAATGCCCGAAAAAATGGTTTACCTTATGGAATTGAATATCATTACTTACGAGGGTTTATCGAGTGAGGTACAGTTAGAAATCGTTCGAATTGAGACTATAATGGAAATGAATGATGATGTAAGTATAAGAACAGTAACAGAGGGACTTTAAGTTACTGAGATTACATTAGATTCTAATAGGAGACTTAGTAACCTTTTAGGGTAGGTTTAGGTACTCAAATTGATACGATGAGAGACGTATCAAGCTAAATATATATTACGTAGGATGTTCGGGATAAACTTACTATGTACTAGATTTATAAGATGGAATGTGTGAATACCTATATTGATATGTGATTAATTAGGTTGTGTGAATGCCTGGAGTGTGGATTTCTTATGTGTATGACATACCTATCATACTTGCTATCACGGGAGGTTGGCTTTCGAAAAAGGACCATCTGATCTTTGCGTGCCTACGGGGGGATTTAAATTGGTACCTTAAGGACATAGGACTGTGAATGACTTATTTGTGAGTTGATAAGTTAACTGACCATGGGAGAATAGATTTGTGTGTGACCTATGGGTATGTTAACTATGTTCACCTCTAATATGTGTGATCTGTATTAAGACGGTTCCAGAGTGATTCGAAATGTGTGGTCCTTACGTACGTGATGTACATGGATTTGATAGCAGAATATGCGTGCACCGCAGCTTAGCCTAGGGGTGCCATATTTGTATATATGTATTGAGAGTCATTTATATATATATATACTTGTGACTGGTTCACTGTTGCTTAACAGATGTGAATAACTACGATATTAGAATGGGCTACGAATGTGAGAATTTAATTAACACTTATGATAAGTAATTTAATGAATGTGAATGTGAGATATAAATATAACTTGTTTGTGTAATACGAGTAGACACCTCATATTAGAAGGTGAAAGAAAGGTGTTAGTACGGACAAGTTAGATAGGAGCATAACTAGGATGGGTTAGGCGTATACGTTAAGCGTGCACATTCGTTGAGAGGTGAGAAACTCATGTGAGACTACGCAACTAACATGTATATAATATTTACTGTTTAATGGTATTAAACACTTACTATATTTTTATACTATTTTCACCTCGGGCTGTGACCCGTTTGCTTCCAAATCTTTTTTTTTTGTAAAAATCTTTTTGGTGCCCAGCCACAGGGATGCCAAGCATAGAAGTTCCATTACATTGACGTGTTGTAGGTGTTGTGGAAGTTATAGGATATCGGTATTAGATGCCTCCACATTCTACACTTGATTCTATTCAGGGTTACTCATTTGTTAGGGCATGTCGCTCATTTCCATTTAGAGATAGCATTCTCAGACTTTTAATTTCATTTCAAATGTTGGTTTATTTATTCGGACTCTTGTATCGGGATTTTATTTTTCTCTGGTTCTATTATTAGAGTGTTTACTTTGGTCTCAATTTATTTCATTTCGTTGGTTATTCATATGAGATTGTTTATGCGATTGATGGTGGATGATTTAATTACTTGGTTATTGTTAATTTAATTAATAAAATTTGGCATCTCCCTTTTTAAATATTAAGTGGCTAGTAATCAATTAAATGTTTTCGAAAGCGATGCTAAGACTGAACCAACTTGATATTTTGTATTAATTTCATAAAGGAGTAGCTACCTGGTATTTAATTAGTCGGGGTGTCATAGGTGGTATCAGAGCATCAAGTTCTAGTGTCCTTTAGCATCTGTGCGGCTTATTATGCTTCCAACATTGCTTTCTTTGATATAGAGCCCTATGTTTAGGATTGTTGATTTCTTTGGTGAGGTTTCGTTCTCCTGCTATAATGTATATGATAGTGAATCTTATTTGAATTCGGGTGTGTTCATGTGCCGAAAAATGCAGTATGTCAGGCAAGGACAGTTGGGCTGACAACAGGAGGTAAAGCTCAGTTGAGGTTATTAGGTATGTTTAAGAATGATGACCATAGTTGAGGTCACCCCTATTATGGCACGGAAGGCCAGGATGGTCAAGACGGGTAAGGCACAACATATGACTTCCCGGTACCACTATAGTAGAAAGTGGGGTCAAATTAGACTCATCCAGCAAGGTTGGATTGGGAGAGAGTCAGACGAAACATTGAAGAGAACTAGTAGTGTAAATTCTAGAAATGCAAAAATGGCGTGTGTTAGCCAATGGAGGTAAAATATCCAAAGTCTTGGGCATATGTCGGAGTATGGGTAATCGGGAGTGAAAATTCAGGGTGAAATTTTTCTTGGCTCGTAAGAGCAGAATTACATTGGTGAGAGGCAACCATCACACTTAGAAGTGGAATATTTTATCAAGAGAAGACCCATAGGTATGGTTTGACCATAAGTTCCTTAATCAGATTTTCAGGATAAGATGCGTACATTGTTATGAACTCACACAAGACGGTCGAACATAGTCCACTTTGTGAAAAGAAATTTAATTAATTAGCGATCCTTGCACCGTATGAAGTAGGTGCAATGCAGAAGAGGACATTAAAGGGGAAAATTAACTTATTAGAAGAATTGCTCGCACTTCTGAGGAATTCTACTTAGACGGTCAATGTAGATGGTAATAATGTCGCATTTTGTTAATATGGAGGTAAATGCTTCCTTGTGTGGGAAGCTACAAGAATCGAAGAATTTAGTCAGAGAGTAAGACGGGGGGAAACGATGTTAGTGAAGCACCATAAGGGGGAGACCCATCAGGGGACCCATTTAAACGATTTGGATTGCTGAATTTTTACAAAGCAATGGTGAATTCAGTTAGGGCTATTGAAGCCAGTAGCATGTTACTTATGGCCATCAAAACTAAGTGAACAACGGAGGTAGCCATCAGAGTCAAGACTACCAAAGCCTAATGAAGGACAACCCTACCATGATAAGTATGACCAGAGATAAGTGGAGTATGTATAGAGGTATTTTGTGGGAGTGAAACCTCATACGTTAAATTTTCTCAAACTGAGTAAAGGGATAAGGGTATGACGTCTAACAAAGGCATAGTTATTGTAATTTTTGGTTTGGTTTGGACGGGTGTACTATATCCAAGGACCATTTAAGAAACCAGGGCGATTGGCAAGATAGAAGTATGAGTTTTACCCTCAAAAGATGAGGCGTATTGTATATGACATGAGAGAGTTACTACGTTTTTATTATTGCGAGATTCGCATGTGAGACGAATTTAGTGCGCATATCGACGACATTATTACTATGTGAATATTTTTCTCTGGTATAGAGGGGTTACCTTTAGTGTTATCCGCGGGGGATGAATGGGTGCATAGATAGTAGTATATACCTTGTTGAAATTACTCGTGTTAGTTATGTATTATACAAGTATAATATTATCCAAATTATGGTTTTATATTGATGCTTAGACCGATAATGGGCGAATAAACCAATTCTATCGAGGTTACTACTTTGGTGTAGAATGTTTTGTTCTGGCAAGACCCCATCTGCAAGAGGGTCGGGCGCACGTTTATATATTTATATATATGCATATATATATTATCTAGACTTCGAAAGGTATAATGGTCTGGGATATTTGATCTTGCTATGTGTAGGAACTTTATTGATATGATTCAGAGTGTATTTGGTTTACTGTTCAACAGAAAGATTTAGGTGGTTATTATAATTAATGCTCAGGATGTGGTACTAGGAAGGGTGCATTGTTATATCACCCTTTAGAGACGTGGAAGTTAATACTCATAGTTGTACGTCTGGGGATGGGATTTTGAGAGCCCCGATTATATTTGCATGATGTTTATGGAATGTGATTACCATTAATGTTAAGAGATAATGTCTTTCGAAATAAGTTCCTTGTTTATGTGTAATTGTGGAAGGAAATGTGACTTTGTTGTCAAGAGACGGGAATATAGGGGTACATGTTATGGACTGCGGGCCTAACATATTTCGATGATCAACAATGCTAGGTAGTAGTGTATTGGAGGATTCCTTGTTTTGATTTCTCTTTGCGATACATCCCACGCATGAAACTTAGTGTAAGGTTGGTAGTAGGGAGATGTTTGGCCATTCACCCATGATTTCGGTACCTCGATCGTAATGGAAGTATATAGTTATAACTGAAAGTTAAAAGGTAAGTTACGATATAAGGCCAGTGGAGCCAGTTGTGTGGTGAGGAAGTACTGACACTTTTGTTTTATTCTAGTAGGTTGAAGGATGGAATGATGTTTATGAGGATTTAGAATTTCAAATTCGGGGGTAATTGAGAACGCCCAAGTGGTATAGCCACATTGTAAATGCATGGGAAATAAAGATTTTGGAGTACGTATGAAGCATATATAATGTTTAAACCCGTATGCACGGTTTATAGGGGGTGTAGACACCCTAGTTTGCTGATGTAAGAATCGTTGAAAGAAGATACATAGAGATGGGTGAAATTTATGCTTGTGGGACTAATATGACAAAATGGAAGTGGTAGAGTGGATTAAGCGTCGTGAGAAGAATGGAAATCTATATATTCTTGTGCAATCATAGTAGCACGTCCGAACTTGGTTGAAAAGCACTGGGAAGCCATTTAAAAGGGGTTATCCCTTGAGAAGACAAGCAATTAACTATTATGGACAAATTGGAGCAGAGTTCTACCCAGTAGAATATTGAGAGTGACTTGCGCGTAAATAAAATGTTGATGTCAATAAGGTATAAAGAGTCCAGAAGTTCACATCGTGGTGAAACCATTTGGTATGCGCTGAGGGAAGAAGAGGGTTATTAAGTATCACTTAACGGGAAGAATTATAAGTGAAAGTCGGTGCTGAAAGGGGTATAGTAAGTAGTAGATCGGTTAGAGTAAGAGGATCAACTAGAAAATTTTGTATCAAACTGACGATTCCATTGAGGGAAGAGTCAAGTTTGTAAATTTCTTTGATGGGTTTCCAACTTATAGATAAGTAACGAGTTCCTTCGAATGTGTGGAACAAGTTGTCCAGAAGGAAAGTAATTGTTATATCCTTGGGTGACTTACACTATTAGGTAGTGATCGTGCCGGTACGTGGTCCTGCCCAGTATTATTTTGAACTAGGATGAGATCCTTGTAACCCACCTTCAATATGGGGTATTAGGAAGTAGTGGGGATAACAACTCGTTTTGAGAAGGGTGTCTCACTTATAGACTAAGGATTAGGCACAAGGTGATTGGCGACTGGTGGAGCTATACGAAAGAACTTTTGTACTCATTGCGATCATTTCATTTCGACAACGGGTATAGCTAGTAAGTTTAGTACAATATGTAATGGGGAGAGGATATTACCTAATAGTAGAGTTGTGTGAAAGAACCCATACCTATTTATAGTGGACACGGTGCTTACTGAGGCTTTATGTGGATAAACCTTACCAATCTTCCTCTGGATGTTTACAGGTGAGCGGATTATCAGAGTTTTGGATCAGTCAGAAGTTAGAGTCTGATGACTATAATGGGATAACCACCAACTATCTTAAGTGGCTTTTCCTTTGTAAAAGTCACACCGCCGAGAGCAGAAATTCGAAGAACGGACAAGATTAGTCAGATGTCCTATGGTTCCTCCCAGGTTGGAAGTTTTGCATTTAGATAAACGCGGGAGTTGATACGAAGTAAGGTGCGAACTCCATATAATATTGAGATAATACGGCCAATGATATATAGGGTATTCTTATTCGAATGTTGTTTAGTAAGAACACAAGGTGAGGTGCATTTATTGAGGTGTGACCCTATAACTGATATAGTATCAAGAGTATTCAACAAACTTGTTGTGAAGTGAGGGTTGTAATGATTGAGCCTTACTTTGAATTTTGTTTTGAGTATTGGAGGATACATAATTTTTCTAAGTGTGCCTAACTTTTCCGAATTTCGGGACGAAATTCCGTTATTAAGGGGGAAGTATGTAATACCCCGTATTTGTTTGGATTTTAATTATGAGATTAATTAAATAAAATTGTTTTAATTATGGGATTAATTAAATTAATTTGAGATAATTAATAGGAAATTAATCTGGATCTAAATACTAGCATGGCGAGAGTTGGTATTTGATTATGATAATAATGTTGAACTAGGTATAAACTCGCGCGATGCGTGAGCTAGACGATTTGTACACATGTTTAAAAATAAACATGTTTCTTTAAAAAATGTTGACCTTACAAATGCGAGGTAGCATATTATTAATTATGGCAATTTTGTTGTATACATATTTAATTTCAATGTGAGTTATTATTAAAAAAAATGTTAATGGACTTTCATCGAATGACCCAAAACGTTATGTCCGAGAAGTTAAATTATAAATTTCCCTAATCAATGTTAAAGACAAAATAAATCTAAATTAAAGGAAAATAAGGTCTCGAATTTTGGATTGACCGTCAAGATATCACCCATGAGTGGGCGGTTTTTAAAAATTTAAAAGCAAATAAATAAAGAGAAAAATGTTTCCAACACTTGTGCATAACATTTAGTGAAGTAGAGTGACTATTAAAAAATTCAGAAAAGAATGATAATAAGTCAAAAATTGATTTGCATGTAGTAATAAAAAAAATCAATTATAACCAACAAAAGATAAATCATTTGATTTGAGAATTCGTCTTATTGGGTTTTCTTGGATTTAGTTTAATAAGCATAGTTTCATATTTGTTAAAAATAAGTTTAACTATCAATAAACTACGTCAATAATTTTATATTTACGGGTAACCTCATTTTAAATATCCGACAACAAACCCCTTGAAATATTGACTCACCACAACTAACACAAAAATTCATCACCTTTAAAAAATATGATTAAACTATTAACTTAAAGGAATAAATATTAAACTACCCTCCACTGGACATGCTATTTTTATATTATTAAGAAAACAACAATTTCTAAAAAAAAAATACTAAATTATAAATGATTAAAAAGTCTACCACCCATAATCTTTACCCAACATCTAAGCTTTATAAAAATCCACCTCAATGTAAATCCACCGCTATGTAACATTGTATAGTACATCAATTAAAAAGACGACTGTAAACTAAAGAGGGGAGTTACCACCCAAATAAATGAAAACAAAACATTACACACCCTTAAGCCAAGCTTGTACGTGTATATACATACACAAACCCAAACACCCATATCACACCCATACATCCATAATCATCTATCCGTTCATAATTCTGCATACATCCAACAAAATTATTTAGAAAAAATGTTAAACATACAGAAAAGTTTGGAAGAAAACGTCAAAATTATAAACCTTATTACCGTGCCAAAACCTAATGAAACGTAATCAAAACTGATAAACGCATGAACAGTCAACATATTATATATATACGTTAGAGAGAATGTTAAACATGCAAAAAATTTGAAAAAATAAGAAAACCATAAATCTTATTACAGTGTCGGTAACTCGCTGAACCGAAATCAGAACTAAAAACGCCATAGAATTGCAAATTCAAAATCAGAATAATTGACATATGATACATAAATATGCAATTGAAACCAACCAAAAATTTGCATCACAACTAATCCATATACATCAAAACAGATATGTCAGTGAAATGATCATGAAGATGAAGATAGTTTGTGTATTGGGGATGGCCTCTCAAGTGTTGTGAAATATAAAAGAAAAACAATTTGACATAGTAATACCATCAGACCCAGAAGATTACAGGACATTTGTAACAAACATACCTGAATCAGATCATTTTTGGAGTATGCTTCCAAACCATTTTTTGTGTATATGAGCCAAATTTAAGACATTGTAAACCCATGAAAAAAATGCATAATTTGAACATAAAGAGAAAAAAAATCAAACAGAGTGAGATTCACAAAAAAAATCCACGCAACGGTTAGAATTAAAAATTCAAACACCTGGGTTTTTCAACATATACACGCAGCGATTAGAATTAAAAAAGACCAAATAGGACTGTTAAATGGTACTGATAAAACAGAGGTATTAGTACCACATGAATCAGAATAGGATCAATTTGGTTACATTGTAAAAAATGGGACTGCCGAACGGAGTTGAATGTTGTCGCACCTGATGTTTGCCCTATGTTTGGTGCAAATCAGTTCCCAGAGACGCTCATCATGTGCTGTCTATCCAAGCCGTCGACACTCATCCCATGTTTGGTGCACCTGATGTTTACCTCGTGTTTGGAGTCACTAAAATCGTTGTTTGAGGAAATAACATCTTGAATTTGTTGATGGATGATTTGGATCTTTATGTGTGGATATTTAGGTTACCTGTTGGACTATGCCGTAGCTTGCTAGTGCGGACAGTGAGCATGGTGATGTGGACGGTGAGCTTCTGTTGAAGTAGTGCCAAAAATTATTGGTAAAGGTGAAGATGATGCGTATCAATCAAATATGAACGATTTGGATACAAGAAATGAAAGGGAAAATGTTCGACCCTAATGGGTTACGATTGTGTACATAAAGAGAGAGAATGGGAAAGGTTGAAAGAAAGAGAGGTTTAAGGAAACAAAAGGGATAGAAAAAATGAACGGTGCATCTGACGTGGGCAAAAGGGGATTAATTTACAATCTTACATGGATACTCTACTTGATTAGGACTCTTGAATTATTGTAAAGCATTTTAGAGTAATATAGAGATATTACTGAGTGAATATGGTAATATATGATTATTGAATATATTAATATTGTCGCGAGTTATAAACATGATAATTCGGAAATTAAGTTGGGATGCGCGTGTCACTCACGTCAAGAATCAATTTAAATGAAATAGTAAGTAAATTATATTTGTATCATCCGTATGATCATTTTGAGTACGTCAACGCATCTGGAAGGGTTGAAGTAGTCATAAAACACTAGCCGAGGGTTTAGTTTGGGTCTTGGGGCATTTTTAGGCCTAACCGGTAACCCGGGAGGGTATTTTAGTCATTTTAATTTTTAATGAATAGTGACCTACGAAAATTAGGTGATATTTATCATCCAACCTTAGGGCCACTAGGTCCATTATCTGTCAAAAACAAAGAGTGGGTAACGTGAATTGAGAAGAGAATTTCCAAGGGTTTCTAAGGCCATAACCACCACACACCTCCATTATCGCTGGAATTATGATTGGAAAAAGAAAGAGAACCAACCTTTGTCGTCTTCAGAGGATCAGAATCTTCATTCCCAGGCAAGTTATTTAACGTGTTACGATTCAACAAATATATGTTATCCATGTAGTTTAGAATTGGAGACTAGACTTGGAATTTTATAAATTGGAAGAATTAAACATTGAATATGGGTAGGTTGTGCATGTAGATGAACTCCTGGCACATAGAGGCAATGAAATCATAATCCATGTGTACAAATTCACGAATTAATGTCGAGAAATTTGATGTTCTTGGAGAAATTTTGAAGAACTAGGTTAAGGGGAATATTTATGACTTTTGATCCAATAAACTCTTAATTTATGATGGTTTAATAATTCTAAAACGTTAGGGGTTGTGGAAACATATTGGTGTAATGAGTAGTATACTTGGTTGGGAGTTTGGGACGTTGTAATGGAACATTTGGGGTGTAAATTTAGAGAAGCCATAACTGTTTAAATAATTTCTCAGCAAACACCTGCTTGATCGATCGATCGACTATTTTGATCGAATGACCCTTTGCCTTCGATCGATCGACCCCTCCTGATTTTTGAAAGTTTTCCCCTTTAAAGTTTAATATGAATCCCAAACCTAAAATAATTCTTAGGGTGATAAATATAGTATTGTGGGACTTAGTTAAGGTCAATAGGGTCTTAGTTAATGCCTAGAAAAATGGTTTACCTTATGGAATTGAATATCATTACTTACGAGGGTCTATCGGGTGAGGTACAGTTAGAAATCGTTCTAATTGAGACTATAATGGAAATGAATGATGATGTAAGTATAGGAACAGTAACAGAGGGACTTTAAGTTACTGAGATTACATTAGAAACTAATAGGAGACTTAGTAACCTTTTAGGGTAGGTTTAGGTACTCAAATTGATACGATGAGAGACGTATCAAGCTAAATATATATTACGTAGGATGTTCGGGATAAACTTACTATGTACGAGATTTATAAGATGGAATGTGTGAATACCTATATTGATATGTGATTACTTAGGTTGTGTGAATGCCTGGCGTATGTATTTCATATGTGTATGACATACCTACCATACTAGCTATCACGGGAGGTTGGCTTTTGAAAAAGGACCATCTGATCTTTGTGTGCCTACATGGGGGGATTTAGATTGGCACCTTAAGGATACAGGACTGTGAATAACTTATTTGTGAGTTGATAAGTCAGTTGACCATGGAAGCGTAGGTATGTGTGTGACCTATGGGTATGTGAACTATGTTCGCCTCTAATATGTGTGATTTGTATTATGATGGTTCCTGAGTGATTCGAAATGCGTGGTTCTTACGTACGTGATGTACATGGATTTCATAGTTGAGTATGCGTGCACCGTAACTTAGCCTAGGGGTTCTATATATGTATATATGTATTGAGAGTGATTCATATATATACTTGTGACTGGTTCACTGTTGCTTAGTAGATGTGAATAACTAAGATATTTGAATGGGATACGAATATGAGAATTTAATTAACACTTGTGATAAGTAATTTAATGAATGTGAATGTGAGATATAAATATAATTTGTTTGTGTAATACGAGTAGACACCTCATATTAGAAGGTGAAAGCAAGGGGTTAGTACGAACTAGTTAGATAGGGGCATAACTAGGATTGGTTAAGGGTATACATTAAGCATGCACATACGTTGAGAGGTGAGAAACTCATGTGAGAGTACGCAACTAACATGTATATAATATTTACTGTTTAATGCAATTAAATACTTGTTATATTTTTAAATTGTTTTCACCTCGGGCTCTGACCCGTTTGCTTCCAAATCTATTTTTTTTGTAAAAACCTTTTAGGTGCCTAGCCACAGGGACGCCAAGCATAGGAGTTTCATTATATTGACGTGTTGTGGCTGTTGTGGAAGTTATAGGATATCGGTATTAGACTCCTCCACATTCTGCACTTGATTCTATTCAGGGTTACTCATCTATTAGGGCATGTCGCCCATTTCCATTTAGAGATAGCATTTTCAGACTTTTAGTTTTATTTCAGATGTTGGTTTATTTATTCGGACTCTTGTATCGGGATTTTATTTTTCTCTGGTTTTATTATTGGAGCGGAGAAAATATGATTCCCATAAGCAGGAACCCATTGAGAACGGATTTCAAACATAGAATGGATCCATTTATTGTCAGTTAAGACACTCTTGTCAACAAGATCATTCCATTTATAATCAAACTCTTCCCTCATTTCAGAATTCCATATGCGATCAGAAAAATCTTTGTAGTAGGCCTTAATTTTCAAAGAATCAATTTTTTCAGGAAATTTAATTAATATGTGCCAATTGCAATACCTCTGATAGGCGTGTGGCAAAGTTCTTCTGATATTACTTTTGTCATTGTCAAATCTTGATCGGTGATAATCGTCTTCGGTGCATCGCTCGGCATGGCTTCCAAAAAATGATTGAAAATCCAAATAAATAAATTTACGGTCTCATCACTCAGAAAAGCACAACCGAACAAGATAGTCTGCACAAAAATCACCGAATAGAATTGTACAAAAATCATACCATACCGATTAGTATTGTACGTGGTATCAAATATTACCATATCACCGAAACACTTGTAATCTTGTCTGCTAATTGCATCATCCCAAAAATAATGTTTAATTCATTGTTGTTCACTATCCGCTGCAATTTCGCAAGTGAAAGACGGATTATTTTCTTCTTTTAGTTTAAGAAACTCATGCAACATATCTCCGCCGTGCCCCTTCAATTCACTGTGCCTATCCCTCTCTTAGTTGTACAAATCTATTTGCGTAAACCCGATATTTTCGAAGCCACCCGCTTGCACTCCAAGAAAGTTGAATTGTTGGTGCGGTGGTATATTGATCATTGCAAGCTGTTGAGTTAAGCACTTCTGGGAACCTGATATGTTCCGATGAGATCTAAAAAAATGTGCTTTCCTTGGCGTCAATAACGGGTAACTATGACCCTCCACAAATAAAATAACCATATATGCCCCACTTGAATGCATCACAACAACAATTTTTTCTTTACAATCCTCTCTAATGGAACCCCGACGTCTAGAAGTACCTGGAATATCTACAACATAGTCCTTTCCTTGCTTGAAACAAACATGCTCCTTCCTTATAATTTTGTTACTCTCAATATCCTTCTTTTCACTCCAATTACGAACACTAAACCCGGATACGTTTTCATATGCATTGTAAAAACTCTTCACTTCATAAATGGTTTGGAACTCTTGACCTATTTTTGGCTTTAGGTCATCCCGCGCTTGATGGTTGAAATCTTTATCATTGTTATCCGAATTTAATGTAACACATTGTTACCCTCTATCACCCCTAATATCTAAATTGACATTTTTCTCAATCTCAAATTCAAAAGCCATATTTTCTCCAATCCACATTTCTTTATTGCTTGAACTATCCATTTTTTGGGAAAGAATTGAAAAACATTAACCCTAGCATAGGTTGAATTAAAAAAAAAAAATCAAATTGCACATAGAAACTAACTGTTAATTCTTGCAAAAAATAATTGGTTCAAATCATTTGGTTATTCAAAAAACCTAATTATTAAAAAATACAGATATATAGATATTCAAAATGACAATGTATATTCAGAAATTGAGTTCAAAATGACAATGTATATTCAGAAAAGTCGGCAAAAATGACAAGATGCATTCAGAAATTGACTTCATACCTGTGAGTTTTTTTCCTGATCGGATGAGGGTTTTTGCTATGAGGGATTTTGCTGTGAGTTGAGTTGGGTGAGGGTTTTTGCAGAAAAGTCGAGTGAGGAAAAGTCGGGTGAGGAATGTCGGGTGAGGGTTTTGGTTTAAGGAAATGGTGGTTGGAAGTTTTGCCAAATTATCCCAAACAGGGGAATGGGTGTCGTTTTGCCATTGTGCTTAATGGTGTGCACAAGGTCCGCACTATTTGGTGCGCACCTGATCCATCCATCCTCTCTCTCTCTCTCTCTCTCTCTCTCTATATATATATATATATATATATATATATATATATATATATATATATATATATATATATATATATATATATAGACACACACACACACAAAACTCATTGTTTAATGTAATATCAAAATATGCGCATGTCTTGTTACTAAATAAATAATCACTAATGCACATACTTACATTACTCTTCATATTAATTTATTTCTGCACGTAATACCCAAGTAAATATGACTAAATAATTATTTAATCGTACATGTCAATTGTACAACAATACAAAATTAGTTAAATATGTCACTAATGTTAAATCATTTATACAAATGGATGTTACCGCTCCTGCTATATATGACAAGAAAAATGCCACTACTCAACCAATAACCAGGACTAACATCAAAATAATCTATCAATTAATTTAAAATATATAGTTTTCCTTAATTGCCTTTTAAAAAAAAATTATTTCTAGTTGCATCAAAATCATTTTCTTTAGAAATATCAAGTTTTTCTATGGTTACCAATCATGACATTTTTAGAATTTGATTTTCTTGGTGGAAAGTTTTTATTGCCTAATAAAGGCGGCCAAATGTATACATCATCGTCAAGGTAATTCATTGCTAGATTATTTTGAATTTCTTGAATACATTTCTTTATACGTAGAAAATAACATGAATAAAATTATCATTAGTCATTTTCTTCCTTTTCATATGTACTTTCATTTCTCATTTTTCTTCCTCACTTAAATAAATGTTTTTATAACCAAATAATGAAAATGTGATACTATTAACCGTTTCTAAACCATTGCATCCTTTGGACAAAAGTTTTTATCTTGAAAGACAAGCCATACTCATTTGAATTATATACGGGAGAAGCATAAACATATTATATATATTATTTAATTTTGCAACCATAAAAGACAAACGACAGATTCTTCATTATACGATTATCCCCTTAACATAGCCATTTGATTGATGCATTAAAAGATAATAGATGATCTTTTTTTTTTAATTAAAAAGAATAATATATGATCCTCGATGAAATACTTCATTCTCACGTCAAAGTGGTATAAGGAACGATATTGGATCCTAATTCACTTCACCGTTGCGTCCCTTAGAAAACATTTTTAACATTATATGGAAGTTGACTTCCACATTGAAAGGATTACAACAGTTGACTCTTAACTCGGTATAAATTCCAACTATCAAAGGATTATGTGGAAACACTGAAACTACTAAATCTTAACACAATTATGAAGACGAATGTAGGAAATCGTGTACGAAAAATCATCTTTTGGATCTAAATTTAAATATTTCTGATCTATTAAGCTTATGAAATTGCCATTATAAAAACCATATTCAACAAATGAAATTTCCTATATTTGACCGTTTTTCTAAAAGCAAATCACTTCTTTCAATTAATCAATTAACATATTAGCCATAATATATAAAGATTGGAAGGAATGCGTACCTTTAAAGAGATATAAATCATAAACCATTTACCAGAATTCAACACTTGAAATTTTTTCACATTCTTCTCGCCCTTGAAAAATAAAACCTTAAGATTGGAAGGAGATAATTATTGAACCATAAATGTGTGGTGGATTGTGGCATGAATAATCACTTTCCTCAAAGTTTTTTTTGCCCCCACTATAAGAGTTTGCTATCAAATTTTTGGACAAATTACCTTCGAGATACAACAATTTAAATGAAATTTTTAGTTAGCAATCCTAAATGATTCCCACTAATACTCGGTGAAACTGATAGGATAAATTTAGAAATAAGAGAAAAAATAAAAAATGTTCTCACAAAAAAGAATAATAAAAAATGGTGGGATTTTATCATTTTTATAGACTCATTTCTATCTTTTTATGAACAGATATCATACCAATAATTATGTTGGTTCATAAATAAATATATTTTAAGAATTATGTCTATTTTTGAATTGAAACATTTCTCATAAATTGACACGGAATATTATTTATTTTCTGTGTCTTTGTTCTTCTTAGTATTACAATCTCATTATAAACATCACCTATTTGAATTCGGCACGAGATCTAGTTCAATGCAAGTCACGGCTAGCCAATACAATCCAGCGGGAATCATTAAGCATAAGGTCCGCATTATATTATTACAGCAGAACGATACACAAAGGAACAGCTCCCATAATATACGGATTGTTCGTTAAATGGGGTGCATGGACCGTATTTTGTCCATACACTGGATTCTCTCACTTTTAAGATGGTATATTTGCTAGTGGGGTCTTGACTTTATCGGTCAAAAGTTCTCCTAATCCCAAATGATTAACAGTCCCAATCAAAGTGTCTTCCCGCTTACAACCACAGATTAGTTATACATACACTTATGAAATGAAGAAGGGTATCTAAGATCATGAGGTATTAAATTGTCTTGCTGCTTACTCCCACATGCTAGTTATACTTGTTAAATGAGGAAGGGTGTCTAAGCTCATGAGGTATAATTAAGTACATTATCTTCATAACTCTTAATTGATCAAATGACCACACATGGTTCTACTCTTATCGTGTTTTATACCCTTTCTATTTCTTAATGTCAATTTACATGGATACTTTTGTATCAGCAAATTCATACAGATTTTGAAAATTTTAAAATAAATTATTTTTATCAGATTTTTTTGACATATGTTGACTGATATTAAAAAAATAAAAAATTCATAAATCTGAAATCGCATCAGCTATGCTAGTTTTTAAGCAGGTGTTATATTGCCATTGTTATTATTAGTTGAAACACCCATTATTTATAAATGAGCAAGATGGTTAAAAAAGTCTGACTGCATTTACTAGCTAAGTTCAGCAACTTATTTAAATGATCTCATTGTAATTGTTGTTAAAGAAACGCGTTCAATGTTGAGGCCACTGATTTATCCTTTGTCACTGTCTCATATCTTTAAAAGATTCTGTTTTGTGATTTGGAAAGAGATTATAAACATGTTCCTTAAGCAATGCCTTTCATGTGGATCATGTTAACAAACCTTTAACTCTAGCCATTGTGCAACGCTGAGCATTGTTTAATTTTCAGACACCGACAATAAAATATTCAGTCAAGCTTTTCAATGAAAGCGAGGAATGAGATAGTTAATCATTAGAGAGCAAGAGAACATCGTTCCCTATATTTTGGTACAGATTGATTATTGTTCTAATTATGTATGTATAAATTGTGGCGTGAAATATAGCAGTAATAAATTGTCTAAGATCGCTGAATGTAAAGAACCTTTGGGATGATATGTGTTCCAAAATGAGTATTGGTGATGACTGAAGAGATCCCGTAACCACTTTTGTTGCAGCTACTATATGTAAACACTTGGATACCAAATGGGGCACAACTCAACTCCTTGAACGGACTATATTAACATTTACTCATTTCTTTTTTTCATCTAATTAGGAGGAGGTAAAACATGTCAAAAGCTAAAAAATAGCTTTTGTATCCAAGATGTAGGCTCCTTTTTCAAATTATGCTTTAGGTGAAAATAATTTTTCTTTCAAATTTTTTTTTCCAAATTTTAATTACGCACCAAGTTTGTGAACCAATTTTATTTAAGCTCAATTTTATCTTGTTTAATCCTAAACATGCATCCAGGTGATTAAACCAAGTAAAAATAAAGTATAGTCCACAACGCCGGATATATGAGGAAACCACAAAGGGAAAAAATCTCGGACGGTACAAGCTAGACAATCACTATGATATGATAATTACAAAGGAAGAGAGACATACTTACACAACGACTCGATCCCCATAAGCCTTGACGTTCTTCTTCTCTTTAATCCCCCACAGTGCCCACACAGAATTCCTTCCATGATACTCGTCCACAGCACATGCGTCCACGAGTGCCTCGGTGTCCACCGATGCAGCTTTGGCAACCGTCTACGATTCGGAACACGGCCTTCACCGTTTCTTCACCGCAAAACTCCAATGAAATAACTTTGTTCAATATGGATGAACAAACCAATGGTGCAAACAAGATCTCTATAGCATACATATGAAAGCTCGGATCTTGAAAACTATAAGGATGGTTTTAGCTTTGAAATTCTTAGAAAACTGGTGCAGAAAAACGTAAATATTCTAAACTATATTTTGGTTCTACACACTTTGAATTTCTGAGAGGAAATCGCTTTAAATAAAAAAGTTAGTCGGCAGGTCGTTCGAGCGATATCTCAATGTCGTTCGAACGATATAGACATGTCGTTTAAACGACTTGTCCATAACGACAGTGAGATGTCATTTGAATGACTGTTCATGTCGTTTGAAGTCTTTAAACACAACGGGAGAATTCATGACTCTAAACAGTGTTTATCTTAGACTAAACGAAGTTAAAACAGTTTGAAAACATTTTTGACATTTAAAAAATATTTATAAGCAAAATATCATCCTTAAAATATTTTTCGAGTCCCATAAACATTAAGAGTTCATACTTGAGAGTATCTCGGAATGCAATGTGATATGAAAACGTGAAACGTGCACTAATAAACATGACATGATATATCTTTGAAGCTTTGCTGCTACGTCTTCAGTCAACACCTAATAGACATATGTGGGTATCGTGACAAGATAAAAATCTAGCTATGACTCAAATAATTTTTGTCCGGAAATAAGTCAATTACATACAAATTGACTCAATTGAAAATTTTATACTTACAAATATCCCCCTTTGACTATTCCGGGACAAAACCAAAACAGTGAATGCTAAGCCAGGCTGTCAAGCTGCATGACACCTAAATCTTATCCCATAAAACCCAAAATAAAAAAAATTTCAAGACAAGGACTAGTATATGAAGGTCCGACAAGCATGAGGTGTGTGAATGTCATGTAGTCTCAAAATCTCGCATCGCTAAAGAATACCTACACACATGAAACAGACAAATACCCAGTGAAGTATGGAGGAACAAGTGATATAAAATACCAATATGTAAAACAAACCATCTGTTAAGCGAGCAAAACATGGCACCAACTTGTGCAAGACAATATGATACCAATATATAAACATATGATCAAAATATGATACCAATTTGCAATGCAAAAATATCATATGTGTTCATCAAACAAACTCCCCCTACTTCACATACCATCTTTCCCTCCTTTTGTCTCTAATAGACAATAAGTGAAAAAGATACACAAATATCATCATATATAGAATGAAATAATCACGTGAAGAATATCTAAATAAAAATGAGTATATAGCCAACTAAAATAATCAGAATATACAACCATGTAGCTAGCAAACAGTCACAAAGAACGAATCATCAATCTAAGCAAAGATGTGACTAAATGAATCAATGCAGTAAATGAATTAAACATGAATAATCAAAGCCCACTCCATGTAAACAGTCCAAATGAACTAAGAAGTACCAAAACTAAATGAAATCGTCACATATACTAAAAAGGTACTGAAACAGAACAAGGTTAAAAAAACTAGACAGGGTCATTCGAATGACCATGCCATCTCGTTTAAATGACAAAGGCATATCATTTGAACGAGGTAAAAAATGACCTAAAACTGTAAGGTATCATTCGAAGCATCTATCTAACGACCGTAAAAATGATCCTTCTCGCGACCATACCTGACACAATTGCCGCCTTGAAATTCGTGTCATTTGAACTAGTCTTCGAATGACTTGGATGTGTCGTTCGAACGACGTGCATAACTCGTTTGAATGACTTCAAAAATCTCTGTATTCCAGCTCTAAAATTGCAAAGTTTTTCCCAGTGACAAACTTAGCTTAAAATATGTACTAGAGAAACGAAACAGTGGCAAAAATAACTCAAAACAGAAAAATAAAACAAGTATGAGTTTCATGCTAACATAGTACCGATGTGATCAAACATGGATATGGAATGAATGAGCATGAAGTACGACAAATAAATCACAATATGAACACATCAAAACGATCGAGCAGATCTAATTGATAGATAAATATGATCAAACTTAGTTTTATCCATATGTGACAATTAATATATTGAGCTTAATGAACTAAACGAACAACATGCACACAAATCTGAAATTTTGACGATTTAAAAATAATAGCGTCATGACACGTAACTTATGGACATGGATCGTAAATTTATAAAATTAGAATTGTCCAAAAAGTAGAGTGATGATAGAGTCCTATTTTTAGAGAAAGAATTAAAGGACTTTAAAAACTCTAGCATTAATGTTTATGCTAAAGAGGATAAAAATACTTTGATGAATGATTTTGTGGTACGTGAGAAGACTCTTAGGGAAAAATTTAGTTTTATTGAGGGTGAGCGTGATAGCCTTTTAGGAATTATAGAAAATTTGAAAAAGGAATTCCTAAAATTGGAAGAGTCAAATTCTTTGCTTCAGTCTAAAATTTTGAAGTTAAAAGTTGATTTAAAAGACTCGAGTACTTTGAGTAAATATGGTAATGGCTCGTCTTGTTCTAGTGCTTCCAATGTTAAAACCAAAAACATTTTTTTATTTTAGAGGGTCAAGTAAAATCAAGGATGTTAGAAATGGTCAACCCATAGGTAACATTCCTCCCATTTACACATGTTCACATTGTGGTAGGAAATGTCACCTTAGGCGTTTTTGTTTTGATCTTGAAAGAGGTCCTAAGAAGTTTAAGGATAGTGTCCCGTTTGTTCCCATAACCCTTCAAGTTAGGTATACACCTATTTGTGTTAAAAAATCTGTTTTGGAGATGCTAAATGCTATATTGGTTGATTCTCACATGCTTGCACATGATGCGTCACATGCTATTTCATATCATTGATTGCTTGCATGATTTTGTTTGTTATACGCTAGTTGTGCCTCATGATATATATTTTCTAGTGTTATGACATGTGTACTTTTTGTATTATATTTTTCTTTGATGGAGTCATATTAAAAAATATAAAAAGATTTTATTTTTGAAAAATATTTTAAAAAATTCAAAAAGATTTTCGGTTCTTTATGTATTTTATATTTTTCGCATTTGGTGTGGCATATTGGTGTGTTTGAATCGAATTCACTACGTAATTTCCATGTGGCTAGGACATTTGGTTATGACTTTAGATTCTTGAATTGATCTTAACCATGTTATGGAGTTGTTTCGAACTTGATTTGCTTTATGGATTCGACTTTGTTTATGCCTCCACACACACACGCACGAGCTTATTGGATTTTGACTTTATGATTCATATATGAGCTTGGTGAGATTTTCTCCTCTCAATTTTTTCTTTACATGTTTATTTGAGTATAGAGGATTTGTGCATGTAAGAACCGTTGCCCGTGAGGATTTATTTAATAATAAAAAAATGATGAGTGCACGAGAAAGGGCTACGAGATAATAATAATTTCGTCCTGAAAGACATTGTTTAAAACAGACTGAGAAAAAATTAAGACAACAAAAACAATAATATGACAAATAGGGGCAACATTTGTTTAGATTGATATATTCATTCAAAAGTAAATAAAATATATATTTTGAGGGAGTTTGGATGGAAATATCAACGGTTTTGTACAATGACAATGTACCCTAGTTAAGCTTATTTTGTCATGGCATTATTGATTTGTAGAATCATTAAAATTCTAGGATTATGTGCAATGTACTTGTTTTGTTCATTAAGTTGAACTTCATTTGTCACTTGAGGCTAAAACTTAATTTGATAAAGTTTTTGCTATCAATTAGAACTTCTTGAACATATTTGAGTTTTTGGATTATAATTCTTTTATTTCTAGTTCACACCCAGTCATTCCACTCCACACGCTTGGACACATCGATACTATATTAGTGTGTAAATCTTATGAGTTTTATGTTGCGTTTATTGGTTGTTTATACTTACATATGCGTGTTACATTTTCTTTGATATATTTTGCATATATTATATATGGAATGTTTGTTGTATTTGTGAAATTTGCATTTTTTTGAAAAAAATTGAAAATTTTCAAAAATAGTTGGTTGTGTTTGCCTTTAAAATGATCATTACACATGCTTGATTTACATCTTTTGTGATGATACCTTTCTCCGTCGTGATGCTTTTCACTTAATGTTTATTGTTTCCACTTCTTTGTATATTAGTCTCTTTCGATAAAAAACAAAGGAGGCGAGAAAATTAAAAGGGAGTTTTGATGAGTTTGAATTATAGGGGAGTATTTATTTATGAATTATATTTTGATTCAAACTCGATGCGCCACGAGGGTATATGTTTTTGTCTCTTGTGTGTAGTGTGACACCCCGCCAAATAAAATACCTAGCGATCACTCATGTACCAAATTAAACCAGGAGTCGCATATGGTCTATTCTTAGCATCACTGTTGAATACCAAATTAATTACTAATAACCTATTAGGCTGGCGTTAAAATTTTATTTAACTAATCTTTTAAACAAATTAATCAATTAAAACATTCACACAGTTTATGAATAAATGAAACTGAGATGAAATAAAAATAACCGAACACTCGGTTTAACAATATACAATCAAATCGAATATGTATAAAAGGCGGTAAAAGAATAAATAAATGTAGTTGGGTTATTAGACCAAATGTTTATACAGTACCACCTATCTAGATTACAAGGATAGAAGCGTCTACAGTAAACCTGCATGCATCCATAGCTGCTGCAGCAGACGTCTGACTCGAAGGAATCGTCATCCAGGCATCTATGTGTCTAGACACCTATATATATATATATATATATATATATATATATATATATATATATATATATATAGAGAGAGAGAGAGAGAGAGAGAGAGAGAGAGAGAGAGAGAGAAAGAGAGAAAAAATAGATACACGGGTCAGAGCCCGATTTGTGAAAATATTTAGCAAGTGCATAAATACTTTATTTATTAAAAAATATGTTTTATCTCATATTTAAATTGGTATCGCACTCCCAAGAGATACCCCTCACCTCTCTTCTAATAGTACACACCTAACGCATATCTCCTACATAACCTAGTTAAGCTACCTTGCCTAACTAATCCGTTTCACCAAAATTCCACAAATCCTATTTAACCCAAGTACTAAGGGCTAAACTTCTCCCCATTCTCAACATTGTGCCACGTTTGTGCGTGGGGTGTCTCACAAAGCGAAATCCAAACAAGGAACCCCCCTGATACACTACTACTTGGTAGTATAGATCGTCGAGATCCATTATGCCCTCAATACATAACGTGTGTGTGTGTGTGTGTGTGTATATATATATATACCCACATAATTATATACATTTTCATACTCACTTTTATATACATGTCACATTTTAAGTCCGAATAAAATCTCCCAGAATGAGAATTTCTTTCATATTCCATTTATCTCTTTACTCTAGTAGAGATATAATATATTGTTCTCATACACAAGCAATGTACTATACACACAAGTACAATAACCATCCCAATGAGCTATAACTCAAGGATGCGGTCTCTATGCTATCATCTACCAGGTAATCGCTCACGTATCATCCTAGATACCAACGATTGGAATCTCACACCGTCTTGGTAAAATCAAATAACAACGTATGGGAAGCGGTCATAGTTCCTCCCCGAAATTGAGACGAAACATACCCACCATATCTCACCCCTAATAAAAATCACACAATATAAAAATGGACACTATGATCCGGGGACTATACGCTCCCTGCTCCTCAATCCAGGGGCTTCACCCACATCGCATAACTTTCCATGATATCAAAGAAGGGGTATGCTTCACATAAATATATATTTATACAAACATATCATATCATTTTACATATATACTATAATCACATTGTATATATAACCTACATCATTCCTTAAATATATATTTATATATGTGGCCAGAATTTCCAATCTCACATAAAAATGGCCAATAACCCCTAATGTTCCCAAGCATTCATTAAATCCATACCCCAGATTGAACACTAAATTAATCCAAGGTTCCTTCTTTACCATCATCTAGGAGTTCTAATATCATATCTAGAATCCCCTATGATAATCTCCAAAACCATAGTTTAAATTTCCCCAAACTTAAAGGAGAAAACCTTAAAAATCTCCCAGAACCAAATCGATTCGGCCTGTCCGAATCGACTCCCTGGCCACCGAATCGATTAGTCCTGTCCGAATCAATTTGAAATGGATTTACTTTCTTACTGTCTCATACTGAATCGATTTGGCTGGTCCGAAATCTCCAAATCTGCTTAGGTTTTATATATATCCCCAAAACTCAAAACTCAATCCAACCTCCATTTAAATTATAACTCGGATTTATTTCTATCAACCCAAAGTTTTCATATCTCCTTAAGTCCTTTAAAGGTCCTAACACTCTATTTGGGAATCCATAATATTTATCTCCAAATAATTCTAGTGTTAATTTCTGACTAACGATTTCGATCTCGGATAGCCTTCCTAGAAAAAATCATTATAAATTAAAAAAAATATATATAGAAAATATGCGGTCGTCTCCCACACGACCGTATAAAAAAGATCTACAATTGCAATTTTTTGACCAAGAGCCAAATAGATATATTTCCTAACCGAATCGATTTGAAAGTGACGCTAGTCACTATTCACCTTCTTCTCCAAAAATTCAAACCTCCATTTTTGTTGTTTCTAATCTCATCCAACAACTCCATAAACTTCTAATATATGTTTTACAACTAACACATCAATTAATTTGGGGTATTAAATCATTTATCTTAGATTTAAACCCTAAAACCATAAAAAAAACTTATCATTTTAACCCATTTCAATCCATTTCTTCACTCCTTTTACATGGATTTAACACTAGAAATCATTAAGAGTTTACATTACATCAATATGTAAACTCATATTAAAATTTTTCCAAATTTATTTGAAGGGTTCTAACCCAAAATCATATAGTTTACCAACTATAATATGAGATTTATGCATAAAATGAAATAAAGCAAGTACACACTTACCTGGAGGATGAAATTCGACGACCTCAATTCGAATCCGGCGGAGTTTAGCTGGAATCCCCCATTTTCTCCTCTTTTCTCTTCTTTATTTCTTTCTCTCTTTCTTTCACTCTTTTTTTTCCTTTCTCCCACTCTCTCGTGACTTATAAGAGAGAAATAAGGGCTTGTCCCTTATAAACCCAAAAATGACTCATTTACTCAATTACGAGTCCATACTGGTCCAAAAATTCCAGAAACCCAAATACGACCCCCAGATACTCTATTCTGACTATCTCGGCCATTTTGAGATCAACCGCGCAATCATAATTTACATCCGAGTCACTTTATCGCAAGTCACTAATTTAACCCAACATAACTTAATGCGGGTTTTCCAATTAAAATATTACCCTTTGTTGCTTTACCCAACTACGACATATAATAAAATACTCCAACTCATTTACGTAATCCCAAAAGTAAATATAACATACGTCGAAAATTATTAAATCCTTAAAACCTACAAAATTACTGTTCATGATAATTTCTTAAATTCCCAAATTGCACTTAATTATTAAATTTAATTATCCATAAAAGTGCGGGGTATTACATTCCCCCCCATAACAAAATTTCGCCCTAGAAATTCGAATACCATCAATACTACTGTCACTAACCTAGGATCATGAATCACTTCACATCTTAGTGCCTCAATGTGGAATGGTACTAACCCTAATGGTACTCAACCATACACTCATTCAACACTCACCTCTAACCAGGTTTATACTATATTACTATCTTATCTATATCTGCATATTCTACACTAATACCTCGGTCGTATGGTTGACTCTAACTTCGTGTCGCACCTAGTGCTTATATAATCGCATCTAAAGGAAACGGGCCTATGCTTACTGCTTTACTCTAAAAGTTTATTTTCTCACCTAGGGATTTCGAATTTTCCTTCAAAAGGAAATTATACTAACATTCGACTATTCCCATTAGTCTCATTGGTTAGTTTTATGCGTGCTACCTCTAACTGCGCCTATGCATTTGGATTATTGCTTACCTCTTACGACATTCCATCCAGCACACTCCAAATCCATCATGACTGCGTCACGACATAGTCTTCAAGTTTATATAATACGCCCCTTCTATTTTTGGCGGTATATAAAACCAACTTACCAGGGTGCCCACACGCCTTATGACCCGCGCTTCTTTGCACAACTATTATAAACGTCCGTCACGTACACTTATTCTAAACATTGAGCCTTATTTCTTCGGTGTAATACTCACACATGGGTTTTCCTAACCCGTAAAATTTAATCTTTCCTATACTTGGAAATCCAATCCATCTCAAGGTTAACCAATTAATCTTCTTGCGGTTAACTTCCAATAATTTCCCGATATCGACGCCACTAGTCCTATTGGCCTTACTTCCCAAAAATTCTAAAGATCAAAGAGTTTCATACTTACGTAAAATAGTACTATCCTAAATGGTGCCCCTAGTACCTAAGACCTCTCTCAACTTCTGACATTTTCTCGGTTTCATGCGTGGGACGTCTCGCGAAGCGAAATTCAAATAAGGAACCCTCGAGTTACACTACTCCCTCGCATCATCGGTCATTGAGATATAAGAGCCTAATTCACACCAGCGGGATTTCCTAAGTCCTATCTCGGTAAACTACTAACGTATTTCTACCACTATGTCCCTTCCTCTTAATGATATGGAAAGTCTATCAAATTGGGGCGCCTACTCTCTGCAAAAGTGTTACAAACATCGTACTAAAAACATACTTCCCCCAAAATTTGCCTTCGCATTAAGGCCTAGATACAAGACTTAAATCAATATCCTTTACCTTGCCTCACCCACATACTTACGGTGAGAGAACCATTTCAGTGCTTCTTTATAACACTTATATTTTCATAAGCCTACCATCATCACATGATTCTGAGTCTATAGTGTTTTCTCCACACTATATGGATTATCATCAAAACCAACATCCTCGCATTCTATAACATATCTCCACTCCCGACGTCGTTAAGGTTCGTGCGTGGAGCATCTCGCAAGCGAAATCCAAACAAGGAAACCCTCCTATACACTACTACGTAACTTTGTCGGTAGTGGAGGTCCGTTATTTTCAAATATGCCACTCGGATAATCCCATTTGTCGTGTCGACAAAATGTGGTCAGAACTCTTATTTCTCTCAAGGAGCCGTACCACCCAGCGCTCGTACTAACACTAAGTCCTTAGAGCAAACAACAATGAGCTTAAACTCACAGCTCAACAATAATTCCTGCATACTTTAAATCATATCGATAAGGTCGCCTCGCACTCAAAGCATGATAGTGAAACATATGCTAACTGAAGTTCCATCTATCCATAATAACGAAGGCGAACTCAACATGTATATAGGTGAGATATCGCAACAACAACTTGTTCCATCCTAGAACTGTGGGTACGATAGTCTTGCCACCCTTAGCATGCTATCGCTCCGATAACGCAATAACATTTTCTTACAATAGTACTACACTTGTATAACACATATAAAATAAGTTGTACAAACCAAATATAAATTCAAAATAGAACCTCACTACCGTGGAAAAACATATAAACATACACTATATAATATTATCGATCCATAGAGCTCGAATTACACACAAGAATCTATGGTTAATGAAGTACCACAACTCTATCTAGTCACGCATAATTAGTGCTGAGCAAGGATTAATTATATGGTTCTACACTCCACATTGTAACTTTCCCCATTTTCGGCTACCCTGACCATGTTGAGGTTATCAGTATTTGAGACTCTATAGCATTGATCCTGATGATTGCCTTCATTGTCTCCTTAACTTCTTTATCAAAGGAAACTTTACTAGTGGCCTCAACAACTCTGTTTCAAATAATTCCCCAGGTGGATGTCCACTAATGGGGTTCTACGATCCCAAATTCTCCATAAATATTAGCAACACTTTCAAGTGATCCGATTCTTCTTCTGAAGGACTCTCTCTCCCTGTTTGTTGATCCTACCTTACTTCGGTACAAGGTTCACTTCTCCATATCACTCTTTATTCACTGTCGTCCTCTAAACGATCCTTATGTGAATAGTTCAAAACAACATTCTCTTTACTCCTGATAAACCAAAGGAACTAACAGTTATATCCATCCGTAAGATCCCTCAATTTAAGTATTGCTCCCACGAGTGAAAAATTTTCCTCAAATTTTCACATATGGGTATTTCCATACCCCACTTTAAGTTAAAGCTTTCGAGCCTTCTACTTCCACTGAGTAATGCTACATTTACTCCGCACAACTCACTTCGACGTATGTTCCTTATTAAAGACCTTATTCCTAATTTACTTCACTCAGTAATCCAACTTTATCACCACTCTCTACAACAGTGATACAGGAATGATTATAACTACTATACTTTAGTAGTCATTGTAACAATCCTAAATAATAACAAAAAAAAGGGGAGTGACCTCTACTGCGATCCTCATTCTCAAATTCAACTCATAACTCTAACTAAGCTCCGACTCTTGTTTCCCTCATCGCGGCCTTTCTATGGTCGTCCTTCATTGACCAACACCCGAGTCTCGAATGAGTGCGCAAAAGATTTACTATAATCTTACATAATGGCAGAAAAATGAAATCTCATAAGAGTAATCAATGATCCTAATCCTAAGCCTCTATATCAAATTGAGAGCAACGCTGAATGCGTAGTACATACGCATAGATTCCTAAGGACACTAGAACCTGATGCTCTGATACCATCTGTGACACCTCACCAAATAAAATAATGGGCGATAACTCATGTACCAAATTAAAACATCAGTCTCATATGGTTCATTCTTAGCATAACTGTCGAAAACCAAATTAATTACTAATAACCTATTAGGCTGGCATCAAAATTTTATTTAACTAATCTTTTAAACAAATTAATCAATTAAAACATTCACACAGTTTATGAATAAATGAAACTGAGATGAAATAAAAATAACCGAACACTCGGTTTAACAATATACAACCAAATCGAATCCGCGTAAAAGGTGGTAAAAGAATAAATAAATACAGTTGGGTTATTAGCCCGAATTTTTATACAGTACCTCCTATCTAGATTACAAGGATAGAAGCGTATACAATAAACCTACATGCATCCACAGCTACTACAGCAGACGTCTGACTCGAAGGAATCGTCATCCACGCGTCCCTGTGTCTGGACAGCTATATATATATATATATATAGAGAGAGAGAGAGAGAGAAAGAGAGGAAAAATAGATACACGGGTCAGAGCCCGATTTGTGAAAATATTTAGCAAGTGCATAAATACTTTATTTAAGAAAAATTATGTTTTATCTCATATTTAAATTGGTATCACACTCCCATGAGATACCCCTCACCTCTCTTCTAATAGTGCACACCTAACGCATATCTCCTACATAATCTAGTTAAGCTACCCTACCTAACTAATCTGTTTCACCAAAATTCTACAAATCCAATTTAACCCAAGTACTAAGGGCTAAACTTCTCCCCAGTCTCAACATTGTGCCACGTTCCTGCGTGGGGCGTCTCACAAAGTGAAATCCAAACAATGAACCCCCCTGATACACTACTACTTGGAAGTGTCGATCGTCGAGATCCATTAGGCCCTCAACATATAACGTACATATATACCCACATAATTATATACATTTTCATACTCACTTTTTTATACATATCACATTTTAAGTCCGGATAAATCTCCCGGAATGAGAATTTCTTTCATATTCCATTTATCTCTTTACTATAGTAGAGATATAATATCTTGTTCTCATACACAAGTAATGTACTATACACACAAGTACAATAACCATCCCAACGAGCTGTAACTCGAGGATGTGGTCTCTATGATACCATCTACTAGGGAATCGCTCACGTATCATCTTGGGTACCAACGGTCGAAATCTCACACCGCCTTGGTAAAATCAAATGACAACGTATGGGAAGCGGTCATAGTTCCTCCCCGACAGTGAGACGAAACATACCCACCACATCTCACCCCTAATAAAAATCACACAATATAAAAATGGATGATATGACCCGGGGACTATATCCTCCCTGCTCCTCAAGCCAGGGGCCTCACCCACATTACACAACTTCCCATGATAACAAAGAGGGGGTATGCTTCACATAAATATATATATACCACACACACACACACACACACACACACACACACACATATATATATATATATATATATATATACTATAATCACATCGTATATATAACCTACATCATTCCTCAAATATACATATATGTGGCCATAATTGCTAATCTCACATAACGTTGGCCAACAACACCTAATGTTCCCAAGCATTCATTAAATCCATACCCCAGATCGTACACTAAATTAATTTGAGGTTCCTTCTTTAATCCCAGGGTTTACTCACCCTCAATACCACCATCTAGGAGTCCTAATATCATATCTAGAATCCCCTACAATAATCTCCAAAACCATAGTTTAAATTTCCCTAAACTTAAAGGAGAAAACCTCAAAAATCTCCCAGAATCGAATCGATTCAGCCTGTCCGAATCGATTCGCTGGCCACCGAATTAATTCGTCCTATCCGAATCGATTCGAAATCGTTCTACTTTCTTACCGTGTCATATCAAATTGATTCGGCTGGTCCGAAATCCCCAAATCTTCTTAGGTTTTATATATATCCCCAAAACCCAAAACTCAATCCAATCTTCATTTAAATTATAACTCGGATTTATTTCTATGAACCTAAAGTTTTCATATCTCCTCAAGTCCTTTATAGTCCTAACACTCTATATGGGAATCCCTAATATTTATCTTCAAATAATTCTAGCCTTAATTTCTGACTAACAATTTGGATCTCAGACAACCTTGGGTAGAAAAATTATTATAAATCCAAAAATAATCGAAAAAATACCCGATCAGCGCCCACGCGACCGTATCGAAAATATCTACAATTTTCATTTTTTGACCAAGATATGAATCGATTCACTTCCTAGACGAATCGACTCGGAAGTGACGCTGGTCACTATTCACCTTCTTCTCCAAAAATCCAAACCTCAATTTTTGTTGTTTCTAATCTCATCCAACAACTCCATAAACATCTAATCTATGTTTTACAACTAACACATCCATTAATTTGGGGTATTAAACCATTTATCTTAGATTTAAACCCTAAAACTATAAAAAAAAACAACTTATCATTTTAACCCATTTCAATCCATTTCTTCACTCCATTTACATAGATTTAACACTAGAAATCATTAAGAGTTTACATTACATCAATATGTAAACTCATATTCAAATTTTTTCAAATTTATTTTAAGGGCTCTAACCCAAAATCATATAGTTTATCAACTATAATATGATATTTATGCATAAAATGAAATAAAACAAGTACACACTTGCCTGTAGGATGAAATCCGACGACCTCGAGTCGAATCTGAGGGAGTTTGGATGGAATCCCCCATTTTCTCCTATTTTCTCTTCTTCCTTTATTTCTCTCTTTATTTTCTGTCTTTTATTTACTTTCTCCCACTCTCCCGTGACTTATAAGGGATAAATAAGGGCTTGTCCCTTATAAACCCAAAAATGACTCGTTTAATCAATTACGAGTCCCTATTGGTCCAAAAATTCTCGAAACCCAAATACGACCCCCGGATACTCTATTCTGACTATCTCGACCATTCCGAGATCAACCGCTCAATCGTAATTTACATCCGAGTCACTTTAACGCAAGTCACTAATTTAATCCAACATAACTTAATGTGGATTTTCCAATTATAAACCAAAAAATGACTTGTTTACTCAATTACGAGTCCCTACTGGTCCGAAAATTTCGAAAACTCAAATACGACCCCCGAATACTCTATTCTGACTATCTCGGCCATTCCGAGATCAACCGCGCAATCGTAATTTACATCCGAGTCACTTTACCGCAAGTCACTAATTTAACCCAACATAACTTAATGCGGGTTTTCGAATTAAAATATTACCCTTTGTCGCTTTACCCAACTGCGACATATAATAAAATACTTTGAATCATTTACTTAATCCCAAAAGTAAATATAATATACGTCGAAAATTGTTAAATCCTTAAAAACCTTAAAAATTACTATTCATGATAATTTCTTTAATTCCCAAGTTGCACTTAATTCTTAAATTTCATTATCCATAAAAGTGCAGGATATTACATGTAGGTACTTAAAAGCGGAATTTAAAGACACACAGATGAAAACAAAGTTTGAAAGCGAAGAAGTTGAATTTTGAAGACAAAAAATCTTACGTTGTTCCGTTCTAGGGTTGGAAACGGTATTAATAGTGTCTTTGTAATAGGAGATTTTGATTTTAATTTGGTGTTCGGTCTATTTGTTGGTTTTTTTACTGGCATAGCCAAAGGGGGAGATTTGTAAGAATAATTTTTATTTTATTGTTCATAGCATAGCTTTAGTCTAGTTTGGTGTATCCCATTACAAATCGTCACGCACCGTCAAGACGAACCGATCTCAAGCATCTCCAAGTTTGAAGACTTTTTGTCATACCAAAAGATATAAAATGATTTAAAGTTTGAAGTAATCCATAAAATCATATTTGAGATGTTTAAGTTTTATCAAAAAGATGAACAAGACTTTTACTTTGCGAAAATATGGTTTTGAAAGACCTGTAGGCGAAGTTTTTAAAATCCCAAATTTTCATTTATGTCATTCAAATGACATTGAAAGTTGTTCATACGACATGCTCTTGTCATTTAAACGACATCCAGAAGTCATTCGAACGACCCTGCCAACTCAAGTTTTTTTTTATATAAACTTATTTCGTAAATTAGAGGGTTTAAGACTTTTGCCAATTACGTTTCTGCATATCCGCATAAAAAATTCTTCAAGTTTTGTATGTCAAAACACTATTTTAATTCACAACAATGCATCCTTTAATATTGTTCTTGTGAATTACTTTAGAACCCTATAAAGTTTTGTATCTATTGCATACACCTTGGTGGAGAGGCACTCTATTACTGACTTGTGATACCTGCAAGGATTCAATGCTGAAGACGAAGGTTGAGATGGAGGACTGAGATCATGTAATTCTTACGAGGATCATAGTTGTTAATTGGATATTTTCGAAGAATAGCGCATTATGCTTGTAAGGAAACTCAAGTAGTTTGGATGTCGACTCTCTTATAAATTTCTAAGTGAATAAAAGGTTTTACCCGAAAGAGGTTTTTTTCTTGAACCTTAGCCTACGTTATTTTCTTAGTTTGATTTATCTGTTTTATCACATAGTTTCATTTTTAGGATGAAAAGGTTTAAAATCTTCTTCCGCATTTAAAGTGGAATAAAAAGCACTAATCGGGTTTTTTGGGGATATACCCCTTCTCACAAGAGTATCATTGTTTGTTGAATTTTTATTAATCGATAATGCCACTCAACTCCCTCCAAAAAATTTCAAATGACAAAAGTTCACTTTCATTTTCTTTGACAATTAATCTTTGTTTCCTTAAAAAAATAGTATTTTTTTTATTTTTAACAAAGAGGGACAGTACCCCCACAAATTTCTATTAATTTTTAAAGAACAGAGAAAAAGCCTCTCCAAAGCTTAACAAACCCAGACTTGCCTAATTCTAGAGGTTGGGATCAATAATATAAAAGGAAAGCATGATAAAAATGGAGTTTTATTGTAATACCATTACAAAATATGAAACCTTTAATCAAACTTGCGATTTTATCTGAACCCCATTATAATTTTTTAATCCTATTTCTGATATGAGGAAAATGTAGACTGTCCATGTTGAGGGGTTCTTTGACCAACTGAGGAAGAGTTAAAATTCTAATAAATTGAATCGATTTTTCTTAGAGCTTCCTTGAAGAAAGTAGGCCTGCTGCTGAGTTCATTTCACTCCAAACATGTGTGAGTTGTATTTGATTTGTTATGTGTATGTTGCAATGATTGCTTGAGCTTTCCAAGGAGGGTTTGATTTCTTCAATACAACATCTATGAGGAGTTTACAATCATATTCCACTAAAACATTTTGAATGTTTAGGTGGGAAATCATATTAAGTCCTTCCATTAATCCCATAGCTTCTGCATAAAAAGAATTATGATTTCCTATGAACTTTTCAAATCCTGCAATGAAATGACCTGCTGAGTCTCTAATTATTCCTCCTGTTCCACTAGAACCCATGTTTCCTTTAGATGCAACATATATGTCGAGTTTGAATAAATCTAAAGGACATTTAGTTTAGGCACATCTTATGATCTGTAATGTTTTAGGAAAAAATTTATTGTTAAAACATTCTATTATTTCCTTCTCCTCTCCAACACTTTTGTCATAATTTTTGATATTGTTTAGAAATGATGTAATGAGCTGGATTACTTATTGTAGTATGTAAAAGTAAGAAGATTTTGTGTTATCAAAAAGTAATTTATGTTTGGCATTCCATAGTTCCCAAATAATAATCTTTAAGATAATTGAGAGAAGTATATTTTGACGATCTCTTTTATTTGGAACAATCCACCAAGGTAGAAGCATTGTCCTACAGGAAGAGAAGTTAGGATTTAATCCAAATAAAGTAGTAAAGTACTTCCAAACCTCTTTAGCTATATTGCATTATAGAAAATCATGTTGACCACTATCGTTTTCTGAGAAACATGCTCTACAAATAGAATATAATCTAATACTAGCTTGTTGAATATATATCTCAAAGGCACCTAATTATTAATCAATTTCTAAATAAAGTTAGGTGTTTTCATTCGATATTTTATTGACCAATTGATTTTACAACTCATAGACAAAGGCCTTGATTTTCTACAAATATTGAAAGAAGAATTCAAAGAGAAATCTCTAGTTATTGATGGAGTCCAAATCTACTTATCTGTATCTATATGGTTGTCAGCCAAGTTAGAATTTATTGCCATTCTTTTAACTATGCTTGAGCCATTTCTATTATTCAAACCTTTGTGATATTTTTGTCTCTTGAATATGGGCCATAAACCTTTGCCAAATAAGAATTTCCAGTATCGTTTGATGCTAGAAGCTGCAATAATATCTTCAAGGCTTCTAAAATGTAGACCCTTTTTCTTCAAAAGGGAATCAGGTTTCTTGCAATTTTGTCCATTGATATGGATTATCTTTGTTTGTTCCTCCCCAATAAAACTTAGAGAAGATATTATTTAATCTTTTCAAGATTATTTTAGGGGGATTGAGTACCGATATAGTACATATAGGTATTGATAGGAGAACATGTCTTATGAGAGTTGCTCTGCTAACTTGAGAAATTAATTTAATAGACCAGGTTTTAAGTTTTATTCTAACTTTAGAGATTAACTCTCCAAATTGAATGGTTTTGGTTCTTCCTTTGTTAATACCGCAACTTAAATATTTCATAGGTAATTTTTTGTGACTTAATCCAGAGTATGCTTCTATAACCTTTTTCCTATCTAAGCTAAGTTTTTCATCAACAAGGAAGGAACTTTTATAAATGTTTACTGACTGGCCTGATGTGTCTTTATAACTTTGTAAAAGATTAATGATAGCTCTAAGACTTTTACTCCCACCATTAGTGAAGATTATTATATCATTAGCATATCCCAAGTAAGAGATTAGTTGGCAATTTTTAGGATGAGAATAAGGGATGTCTTTATTAAATGAATGTTTTTATCAATGTTTGTACAAAGACTCTCAGCAACTAAAATAAATAAACTAGGAAACATGGGGTGTCCTTGTCTTCGACCTCCAGTGGAGTGAAAGAAACCTTTGATTTGACCATTAATGTTTATAGAAAACAAATTATTTGAGATGATTCTCCAACCCAAAACTATAAACATTTCATTAAGTCCAAATTTTCTTTGAACTTGATATAGGAAAGGCCAATACACTCTGTCATAGGATTTTTCCATATCTAGCTTAATGATAACATTGTTCCCATATGCATTTTCCCTATAGATTGCACCATTTCTTGGGCAAGAAGGATGTTATCTTGAATACTCCCACCCTTAACAAAACCACGATGATTAGGGGAAATTATTAAAGGGAGAATTAATGATAGTCTATCACTGAGAATTTTAGATATGATTTTGTTAAAAAAAACTTATTGGTTTGAAATGTGCACAAGTAATTGGATCGGAGACTTTGAGAATAAGGGTTATATTTGTTGCTTATCAGCTTCTGGGAATTTTAGCTCCTATAAAAAATCCATGTATAGTAGTCATAAGATCACTTTTAATAATTTTCCAAAATTCAATGTAGAATACCCCACCATAACTGTCACGACACCGTACCAAAATTAGTAGTAGGGAACGAGTGTCTTGACATGCCACCAAGGAAACATATATTCTGCCTTAAATTGTTTCCATAAATAAGTGTAACGGAAATATAATCACATGGTTATGAATCATAAAATACTGAAAGTAAAGGAATTACGTCATCAGAGCTTTCTAAAAGGAAACTGCATTTATTTTAAAAGTGACAACGAGTTACAACTTAAGATAAAATTTAAAACTTATTACAAGAGAGCCAAACATGCTCTAGATGATAAAATAAACATAATAACAAAAAGAGCTCTAAAAGCTTAATCTTCAACACAGTCCTTTTTCGTTTCTCCGCGAACCTACTTATTTATTGAAAAATGGTTATTTAAGCAACATCAGCTAAAATCCGAGTGAGAATTAATCTCCATACATTCTAGTTTTTTTTTCCAGAAAATTGATACCTATTCAATTTAAAACAGAAGGCATATACATATATGGACATGAATTTGCAGTAAAATATATAAGGTAAATTAACAGTATATATTTATAGAATAAACAGTTTTGGACAGAATAGATAAAACAATTGAGCAATATGTCAATTATTTAATTTTATTTTGATGGCCATGTACCCTGTAATACCCAGATAAACAGATATTTTACCAAGTGTTTCCACCCGGCAACAACACAGACAGAAAATCATGATATCTGAAATAACGCCTTATTTAGGGCACACCAACGATAAACTAGCTGGGAAGGTACCACCCAAATATTTCCACCCGATAGTCAAGGCCAACATAGTAAAAGAGTTTCCATAGGACGAATCAATAATTTCATAATTCAAACCAGATATATATATCGAGAGATATACACATATAACAAATGATGTAATCATCGATATCAGATTTATTTGGTAATAAAATCATTTCAGAAAATATATGTAGTTTGCATAATATCATATAATCAAAATAGGCAAGGAATGTCACAGAGTACTCACCTAAAATAAAAGTACAATGTTAGTGATATATCGGGTCTCGGATGACTAAGACGAAACTTCCTCTTAAACTTCGTTACACTTTCTCTCACTATTTTTTTTTAAATTTTGGAGTAATTTCGTATAAGAACTGATCCTAAGGCCTTATTTATAGTTTTCCAGAGTTATTAGGATGTTGACACGTGTCCCAATGACTAAAGGTTCATTTTGGCGAGTCAGTGTGTCGCGTAACGGGGCTATCTTGCAGTCTAAATTTCACCCGATGCAAACACGTGTTTCAGCCTTATTTAACTGAATGATGTTTGTTTATCCTTATTTATATGGATGACACGTGTAAGGTGTGGTGGCAAGAATACAACACGAGGTGTCAATCATGAGGTGTCAAGTGATTAAGGGTATAAGGGTCATTTTACACATAAAGGTTATTTTAGAAATTTGACACCATAAATTTTCAATATTTCTTAGAAGTCCTTCAAAATACTTTAATTACATAATGGTCCTTTATATATTTTCATTTTAGCCCCTGAAACTTTCATTATTTCATAATCAAGTCCCTAAAGTTTCTTAAAATTTCATTTTCTACCCCAAAACTTATCATTTAGCTTAGGATATGCTATAAGACTTTGATGTAATCCATTTTGATTAAAAAGGGAGTTATTTCAAAGTGTTTAAGTCGGCCAAACCAGCCTCCCCTTCAACCAATCAAAATATTACACATGGTGTGGTAATAGGATAAAATACATCTTAAAGGATGGACATATTTTCCCTTATTTTGTAATTTCGGCATAACTTCTTGCTCAGACCTCTATTTAATGCACCGTTTGTTGTGTTACAAACCTAATTTATATATCAACAACTTTGTTATTTTTTACCTCCAGTCAATTGTTATATTATAATAGTCAAAACAAGTTTCTAATATGAATATTCCTACCGAAACTTTACAATTTTATATTTGTAACTAATTTGATATTTCATGATTTATAAAGGGAGGATTAGACTAAAATAATTAATTAACATTATTCATATCACATATGAAGTATTACAACATTTTAAACTATATATGAACATATAAAAGTGGGGTCATTACATCCTACTCTTCTTATAAAAAGTTAAGTCCCCAAACTTGACTTACATTAATTCCCAAACAAGTATAGATATTTCTCCTTTATTTTATCTTCCCACTCCCATGTTTATTCTTCAATGGAATGATTACGCCATAACACTTTGACTAATGGAATTACCTTAGTTCTTAATATTTGATCTTTATGGTCTAAAATTTCTATTGGATGCTCAATGTATGACAAATTTTCTCAAACTTGAAGAGGTTCGTGACTTAGGATATGCGTTGGATCGGGTACGTGTTTCTTCATCATTGACACGTGGAACACATTATGAACACTAGAGAGTTCAGGGGGTAAGGCTATTCTATACGCAATAACTCCTATCCTTTCAAGGATTTCAAAAGGTCCTATGTATCTTGGACTCAATTTCCCTTTCTTCCCAAATCGGATTACTCCCTTTGCTGGTGATACTCGCAAGAACACATAATCTCCTCTTTGGAATTCCAACTCTCGTCAACGATTGTCAACATAACTCTTTTTACGGCTTTGAGCAATTCGAAGTTGGTCTTATATCAATTTCACTTTCTCTGTTGTGATATAGATCAATTATGGTCCTAATAATTTTCTTTCTCCATCTTATACCCAACATGTAGGGGAACGACACCTTCTTCCATAGAGTGACTCATATGGGACCATTTGAATACTTGCTTGATAACTATTGTTATATGAAAATTCTACTAACCGTAAATGATCATCCTAATTCCCCTTCAGATCAAGTACACATGCCCTAAGCATATCCCCTAAGGTTTGAATGGTTCTCTCACATTGTCCATTTGTTTGAGGATGAAAAGTGGTGCTAAAATTCAATTGTGTTCCCATGGCTTCTTGTAGGCTTTTCCAAAAGCGAGACACAAATCTAGGGTCATGATTAAAAAAAATTGAAATTGGGGTTCCATGAAGCCTAATAATTTCCCGTACGTAAAACTTGGCTAACTTTTTTAAGGAATGGGTAATCTTAATGGAAAGAAAATGATAAGATTTAGTTAACCTATCAATAATTACCCAAATAGAATCATTACCATTTGAACTCCTTGGTAAACCTGTCACAAAATCCATAGTAATATGTTCCCATTTCCACTCAGGGATAGGGAGGGGTTGCAGTAATCCTGATGGTTTCTAATGTTAGCTTTTACTTGTTGACAAATCAAATACCGAGACACAAATTCGGCTATCTCCCTTTTCATGTTATTCCACCAAAATACTTCTCGAAGATCCCTATACATCTTTGTACATCCGGGATGAAATGTGAATCGCGAGTAATGACTTTCTTCCAAAATTTGCCTCTTTAGTTGGACATCAGATGGAACACACACTCTATTTCCAAATCTCAATATATCATCTTGTATCACAAATTCAATCCTCTTCCCTTCAATAACTTCTTCTCTAATCTTCTTCAGTTGTGGGTCATTTACTTGTGCAATTTTGATCCTTTCTATCAACATGGGTTGTACTTGTAAATTTGCGATTGCTCCTCGTTTACTACATATACATACATCTATTTCCATACTTCTCAAATCCTTTAACAGTGCTTCCTGGCTTGTAATAAGACACGCTATATTTTGTGTAGACTTCCTACTTAAAACATCAGCTACTTTATTAGCTTTCCTCGGGTGATAATGAATATTCAAATCATAATCCTTCATTAATTCTAACCACCTCCTTTATCTCATGTTCAATTCTTTTTGGGTAAAAATATATTTCAAACTCTTATGATCGGTATAAATCTCACAAGTCTCACCATACAAATAATGTCTCTAAATCTTAAGAGAAAAATTACAGCTGCTAATTCTAGGTCATGGGTTGGATAATTTTTCTCATCTAGTTTTAACTGTCTCGAGGCATAAGCTACTACTTTTCCATTTTGCATTAGCACACATCCCAAACCATTTTTAGAAGCAGCACTATAAATCACAAATCCCCCTTACCCATAAGGAATAGATAAAATTAGGGAAGTTACTAATCGATTCTTAAGTTCTTGAAAACTATTCTCGACTTCCTCAGACCATTCATATTTCACCTTCTTTTGGGTTAACCTAGATAGAGGTTTGGCAATACTAGAAAATCCTTCAACAAATCTTCGATAATAACCTGCTAATCCGAGAAAACTACGAATCTTCATCCCATTAGTTGGTCTAGGCTAATCCAGTATATCTTTGATCTTTTGAAGGTCAACTGACACTCCCTCCTTGGAAATGACATGTCATAGAAAAGAGACGCTAGGCAACCAAAACTCACACTTCTTTAATTTCGCACATAGTTTCTCCTTCATAAGGATTTGTAACACCGTCTCTAAATTCGTTTCATGTTCTTCAATACTTTTGGAATAAATAAGGATGTCATCAATGAGAACAACCACACACTAATCCAAATACTTCCTAAACACCCTATTAATCATATCCATAAAAGCGGTTGGTGCGTTAGTCAGTCCAAATGGAATTATAAGAAATTCATAGTGACCATATCTAGTACGAAAAGATGATTTTTAAATATCATCTTCCTTAATCTTCAATTAGTGATAGCCTGACCTAAGGTCAATCTTTGAAAATACTTGCTCACCTTAAAGTTGGTCAAACAAATCATCTATACGAGGTAAGGGGTATTTATTCTTAATGGTCACCTTATTTAGTTCACGATAATCTATACATAACCTCATCGTCCCATCCTTCTTTTTAACAAATAACACCGGAGCACCCTAAGGGGATACACTTGGTCTAATAAAACCATTATCTAACAAATCTAGTAATTAAACTTTTAATTCCCTTAATTCTAAAAGTTACATACGATAAGGTGGTTTCTAGATTGGTATAATTCCGGGAATAAGGTCAATCGTAAACTCTATTTCTCTACTAGGAGGAAGACTGGGTAAATCATCTGGAAAATATTTAGTTATAGGAATATCTTCTAAAATAGGCTCTTTTATTTGCAAATCAATAACACTCGCAAGGAATCCTTAACATCCCTTCTTAAGAAAACTACAAGCGTGCATTGCAGAAATAATACGAATGGGATATAGGATGCATATTCCTTCAAAACTGAATTCTGGTTGGTTAGGAATTTAGAAAGTAACTCTCTTATCAAAACAATCTACCTTAGCATGATATGATGCTAACCAATCCATCCCCAAAATTACTTCAAAGTCTTTTATGTCTAAAACTATCAAATCAACAAATAGTTTATGACTACTAACATTTATAAGGAAAGACTTATATACTAAGGTTCCCATCAATAACTCACTCGAAGGAGTTGAAACGTGCATGCTATGACTCAAGGGTTTGAGCTTATTAGAAAAGAGATTAACAAAATGCACAGAGAAAAATGAATTAGTAGAACTAGGATCTATTAAAACTTGAAGAGGTTGTGCACATATAGAAAGTGTACCTGACACTAGTGCAGTAGAAGCTTGGGTATCAGAAAGTGCAAAAACTCTACCTTGTCTGCCTTGTTCCTTCATTTCACCTAAAGGTTGTATTAGAATCCTTGCTGGGGTTGGACAGTCTTTTATCTGGTGTCCCTTCAGTCCACATCTAAAATAAGCTCCCGTATCCTTGTAACAAGGTCATCCTTCATGCATCTTACCACATTACTAACATATCTTGTTATTATACCGTTTGTCATCCCTATCTCTCCCGACATTGGATGTATTCTTAAAATTGTTTCTATTATTTGTGTTCTTCCCTATTTATTCCCCAAACTTCCTCTTACCATCTCTAATTCTATTGTACTCCTCGCCATCCCTCTCATCTATCATAGCCCTTGCCAAAACGTCACTATATGATGTCAACTTCAAGATGGAAATTTGACTACGAATACTGAACCTTAACCCACTTTCAAACTTTTTGTCTTTTAAAACATCAGTTATCACAACATAAGGTGCAAAATGGGATAACTCGGTAAACTTGGCCTCGTATTAACTAACCGTCATATTCCCTTGCACTAGAGTCATGAACTCAACTGCCATTTCATCCTTCACCGTTTCAGGGAAATATTTCTCATAAAAGATCACTAAGAAGTCCTTCCAACCTATACAAGTATTCCTCTCCTCGTGTATTCTCTTAGTCATTCTCCACGAATGTCCGACTTCACCTTCTAACATAAACTTTGCAAATGAAACTCTTTGTTCATCGATACACTTAAGAACATCGAGCATCTTTTCCATCTGCATCACCTAACTTTCTGCTTCAGTGGGGTTAGGAGCACCTTTAAAAGAAAGCGGGTTCAACTTCTTGAAATGCTTAATAGTACAGCTAGTTGGTTCAAGATTCCTCGGTGCTCTATTATTCACTTAATGCTCCACAATCTTTGCTAGACTCTCAATCGCCTTGTATGCGCCTTCCAGTCCTTCCATACTTGAACCACTTGTTCTCACAGTTGATCTTAGCTTGGTCATTTTCTACAGTCATGGCCAAACATAAGACGTATTATACTAACTCAATATTGCAAATTAGAAGAACAATTATATATAAACAATTATATGTAGACTATAAGACATATGGAGGGTTATCACATATATTGGATATTTAATCCTATATCCTATGTATGGAGACTTAAAATCAATAATGTTCAAAACTTATGTTCAGTAGTCTATGGATTCATAATCTATGCTCTGATACCACCTCTGTCATGACCCCGTCCCAAAATTAGTAGTAGGGAACAAGTGTCTTGATATGCCACCAAGACAACATATATTTTGACTTAAATTGTTTCCTTAAATAAGTGCAACGAAAATATAATCACATGGTTAGGAATCAAAAAATACTGAAAGTAAAGGAATTATGTCATCAGAGCTTTCAAAAAGGAAACTTCATTTATTTTAAAAGTGACAATGAGTTACAACTTAAGATAAAATTTAAAACTTATTACAAGATAGCCAAACATGCTCTAGATGATAAAAGAAACAAAATAACAAAAGGAGCTCTAAAAGCTATATCTTCAACACAGTCATTTTTCGTTCCCTCCATGAACCTACTTATTTCCTAAAAAATGGTTATTTATACAACATCAGCTAAAATCCGAGTGAGAATTAATCTCCAGACATTCCAGGTCTTTTTTCTTTAGAAAATTGTTACCTATTCAATTTACAACATAAGACATATACATATATGGACAAGAATTTGCAGTAAAATATATAAGGTAAATTAACAATATATATTTACAGAAAAAATAGTTCAGAACATAATAGATAAAATAATTGAGCAATATGTCAATTATCCAATTTTATTTTGATGGCCATGTACTCTCTAATACCCAGATAAACAGATAGTGTTACCAAATATTTCCACCCGACAATAACATAGACAGAAAATAATGATATCTGAAATAACGCCTTATTTAGGGCACACCAGTGATAAACCGGCTGGGAAGGTACCACCCAAATATTTCCACTCAGTAGTCAAGGTCAACATAGTAAAAGAGTTTCCATAGGCCGAATCAATAATTTCATAATTCAAATCAGATGTATATATCGAGAGATATACACATATAACAAATGATGGAATCATCGGTATCAAATGTATTTGGGAATACAATCATTTCACAAAATATATGTAGTTTTCATAATATCATATAATCAAAATACGCAAGGAATGTCACAGAGTACTCACCTAAAATAGAAGTACGAAATTAGAGATATATCGGGTCTCGGATCACTAAGACGAAACTTCTTCTTAAACTTCCTTACACTTTCTCTCAGTATTTATTTTTGAACATTTGGATTAATTTCATATAAGAACTGATCCTAAGGTTTTATTTATAGTTTCCGAGATTTAATAGGGTGTTGACATGTGTCCTAATGACTAAGTGTTCATTTTGGCAAGTTAGTGTGTCGCGTAACGGGGCTATCTTGCAGTCTAAATTTCACCCGATGCCGACACATGTTTCAGCCTTATTTAACTGAATGACATGTGTTTTCTCTTTATTTGTATGGATGACACATGTAAGGTGTGGTGGCAAGAATACAACACGAGGTGTCAATCATGAGGTGTCAATTGATTAAGGGTATAAGGGTCATTTTACACATGAAGGGTATTTTAGAAATTTTACACCATACATTTTCAATATTTTTTAGAAGTCCTTGAAAATATTTAATTTACATAATGTTCCTTCATATATTTTCATTTTAGTCCCTAAAACTTTCATAATTTCAAAATCAAGTCCCTAAAGTTTCTTAAAATTTTATTTTCTACCCCCAAACTTATCATTTAGCTTAGGATATACTATAAGACTTTGATTTAATCCATTTTGATAAATAAGGAGGTTATTGCAAAGTGTTTAAGTCGGCTAAACCAGCCTCCCCTTCAACCAATCAAAATATTACACATGGTGTGGTAATATGACAAAATAAATCTTAAAGGATGGACAGATTTGCCCTTATTTCGTAATTTCGACATAACTTCTTGCTCGGACCTTTGTTTAATGCACCGTTTGTTGTGTTACAAATATAATTTATATATCTACAACTTTTTGTTTTTTTTACCTCAAGTCAATTGTTATATTATAATAGTCAAAACAAGTTTTCAATATGAATATTCATACCGAAACTTTACAATTTTATGCTTGTAACTAATTTGATATTTCATGATTTATAAATCTAGGATTAGACTAAACTAATAAATTAACATTATTCATATCACATATGAACTAATATAACATTTAAAACCATGTATGAACATATAAAAGTGGGGCCATTACAATAACCATCTAGACCTGGAGCACTAATTGAGTCCAAAGTATGGATTTCTGCTAGAATTTCTTCTCCGGTAGGATAAATAGTTAAGTTGAGGTTCATGTCATCTTTATGACTTTATCAATAACATCTATGAAATCGTTTTTATATTTTTTAAGTCTACTTTCCAAAAAAATTCAAAATGGGAGATAAAGAGATTTTCAATATCTTTAGGGGATTCTATACATTGATTATCACTATTTTTTAATTTATTAATAACTAGTTTTCTATAACTAGATTTAAATGAAGAATGAAAAAATTGGTGTTTAGTTCTCATAGTTTGAGACATTTTTTATGGCTCTTTTGATACCATAAACTCTCTTCTCTTTTCAATGATGAGGTTAGATAAGCTCTAGCTTCATGTAGTTCAAATCTAGTTGAAGCATTTGGGTATAATTCAAATGAATTTTCTTTGAGCTTAACCTTATCCTCTAGATCATTAACATTTTGAAAAGTATTTTTGAAGTGTTATTTGTTCTGAGTTTTAAGAGCCTTTAGCTTGATTGGAAAATTGAACCATTGGAGGAGCATAAATCGGTGTTAACCATGCCACTTCAATAATATCTTTGACATTGGATTCAATGCACCACATAGATACAAATTTAGAAGTTTTAGGGCTTTGATTTAGATTATTCTTAATAGAAAATAAAGGAGGAGTGTGATCAGAACAAGTTTTGTGTAAATGGGATATTGTGGAGTTTGGAAATTGATCCAACCATTGTATATTCACTAACCCTCTATCATGTCTGCAAAAAAAATATTCTATTTACTCTATTGTTAGTCCATGTAAATCTAGAACCTTAATATCCTAAACCTAGTAAATCACAGGAAGTAATAATACCATTAAAGTCTTCTATGCCATGAAAATTTATATGGTTACTTCCTATTTTTTCATTTCATTTGAGACCACATTAAAGTCTCCCAAGATAAGCCGTGGGAAAGTAGGATTTAAAGATGTAAGTTGTTTTAAATAAGATTATAAGGATCTTCTTTCAGTAGTAGTGAATTTGGCATATACTAACACAAGGAAAACTGACGAGTTTAAGTGGGAAATGTCTATTTTAAAACAAATCAATTGATGAGAGTTGAAAACAACTTGAGTTTGAAAATCATTTTTCCAAAAGAACCAAATCTTATTGGACTGAATTGACATACTATTGGGGAATTGCCACTTAACTTGATATTTTATTATTGTTTCTATAACAACTTTAGGTTCTAGAAGAGCTATAGTAGGAAGTTTATATGCTCTTATTGGTTTTTAAAGTTTTCTATTTGTTTCTCTATTAGTAACTCCTGTAACATTCCAACGGATGAAATTTAACATTTAGAGGATTTGGGAAAATTCAGAGATTTTGCCTTTCTTGAGGATCTAGTAAACCTTCTAAATAGAGGATCATAAGGAGGTTTAGGAGAACTAACTGATTGTTGATTCTTTGTAGAAACTAAAGAATACCCGATTCTTTAATATGTTTGTCTTTAGAAGCCTTTTATTCTTGCTGGTGTATCCATTTCACATCGAACCATGAAGAAAACATATGAGGCTCTTCCATCATAGGAGTTGGAGTTATTGTGTCTTCATTATCTGAATGGATTTCTTTGCCACTAACATGGTGTTTTTCTGAAGGAGGGATATTAGAACCTTTAGGAGATAAATTGTATTGATCAACTATAGTTGTTTCATCAGTTGAATACTCAACATGAGAAACCTTTCCAACTTGAGTGTGGTATGCCACCTTTGATAGAACCTTGACAATAATTGATGTACTTTCCAAATGTGGATTTTGATGATTATCATCCTCTAGATCTATAAGGCTATTATTCAAGATCTCAAATTGATTTTGTAATTTGGTTTGAGGGACTTCTTGATTAATATCTTCATTGAATTGGTTGAACAACCGGTTCTTGATGAGTATTGGGGTATTATTTTTGGATCTCAAAGTTGCCTTGATCTTAGGTGTTATTATTTGTTTTTTTTTTAAGATTTGGATGTTTAAACACACATTTAGAGTTTGTATGACCTTTTTTCTTATAAAACTCACAAAAAGATGGAATGTTTTCGTAAGATACTGACTGCCAGAACCCTCTATTCCCACACCCAATCCAAATCCTGTGGATTATATTATGAAGAATATTGATTTGCATGTAGATACGTGCTATGCCTGGCCTTGAAATTGAAGTTGTAAGCACATCCAATTTATGGGGTTTCCCAACTAATTGAGCTAATGAGTATAGTGAAGATTTTTCATAAAAGTGTTTTGGAAGATTTGGTAAGTTTATCCACAAAGGGACAACTGGACTGTCTTCATCTGGTTTAAAGTCCACAGACCATTTAAATGTTTGCATTGGGAATTTTTCAGTGTACCAAAGATCTCGCAGCCATAACTTGACATAATCTTCTTCGTAATTGAATCTAATTAGGATATGCTTTGAGTTAATAAGTCCAATGGAGTATGATGATTTCAAAGAAAATTTTGGGAATGTTTTCAAATGAAATCAATTGGGGGTCTGCCATGTGATAATTTTCCTATGACGAAGAGATTGAATGGTTCAATTAGAGATGAGATATCTTCTTTTGACAAGATGACTACTGGTTCTCCCTTAAAAGTGTTTGATTCATGAGAAAACTTGCGAATTATTTAGTCCAAACACTAGTTGGATCTGGAGGTTTAAGAGCGATATTAGTTTCAATGGGGGGATTTTCCAAGTTTTCCATACCAGGATGTAGAACAATGTTTTGCCTAAGGGAAAAGAAGAAGTCTCCCTAGTTTCTTAGAGAGTTCTTAGAGAAATATGGAGATAAGTTATTTTCTACTAAACCCTTAAATATAGTCTCAAAACACTCAAGCCTAGAATTAATCCCTAAAACCATCTTTATTTGGATAGTTACGGGTGGGCATTAGAGGGGAAAATTGGGGCTCAGGCCATATCCGTGCAGACTAAATTCAGGTTGGGGACAGGTTGGGTTAACCCATTTTTTTTCCTTTTTTTTCTCCACACAGCCTGTAAAGTATGTTTTTGTTTTGTGAAAAAAGTATCACACAAGTCATATAAAAAAATATCCAAAACAAATAGACCTTTAAAATAGTAGACAAATGAAATAAAAAATAAGGGTTTAAAAATTAAAAGGCTTTGTTGAAGAATCTATCTAGTAAATGGAATGTGCAAGAGTGTAGTTTAGATAAGATGGAGGCGTAACCCCTTTTGAGTACATTAATGATAAGTTAAATCACAACACTATTGATTAACCACAGGACATAAAAATACGACTCAATAAAGATAGACTCGGTTTGAACTCACAAATCTCTCGTGTATAACTGAGAAAGTAGTAATGAACTTAGAAGTAACTTAGTTAGAGGGAGAGATAAGTAAGCACCCAAGATAAACCTTGGCAGGCAGCCAACCACCCTCAAGAATCTCTGTGAAGTATTAAAAGCTTCGTAATAAATGACAATTATGGGTGAGTAAACTCTCTGGTTTGTAATAACTCTCTCTCTCTCTGATTTATATTATCTCTAATAATAAATTCTGAACTCTAAAAAATATCATCCTCTCCTCAGAGGTTGGGGTACTTAAATAGCCTCCCACACCACCCCCGAGGCAACTCCTCCATTAATGCCTGTGAAAGACATCCCTCATACTTTATGTCATAAACAGTAAATACCTGATTCACAAGTTATCTCCACGTCATAAACATTAAATGCCAAGACATGCCGTTTTTTGAACCACTGGGTGTTAGGGGGCACCAACTGTCTGACAACCCCAAATACCACGGTGGTTTACTCAAGTGCAGATCTGACATTATTTAGCTGGCTAGTGACATCACCTACAGTAGATATGACATTAAGTAGAGGGTTGTTTGGTTCATAACTCAATGCCCGATGGAACTCCAAGCTGCTCCGCCCGAGGTTCCACGGTCAGGGTCCTTAGGTGTTTTACCAGGTGTATCTAAGATGGTCCGGACAAGCCCCAACAGTGCCTCACTTTTCAATCCTCCAAACTAAGTCCCTCGAAAGTTCCCACGGCGAGGTCGATCGTTAGAGCATGAAAGCTCTCCCAGGTCCTGCCAAGCTTAGTCTCTCGCGATTACCGTTCGACCTCGTACATAATCATTATTCTCATTACATCATTACAATCGTTATAGCTCATAGGCAATATAATCAAAAGATAAAAAAAGACTAAATTAAATGACAGGACGAGCTCTCTCGGTCAGCTTCTTCACTGGAAGGTCCCTCTGGGCTGCCACACTGAGTTTCCATGCTTAACTTCCTTTATCCCAAACACTACTGTAAGTGGGGGGATTATCTATAATCTCAGGATTAACTTCAAGACCCCTCTACATTTTCCCCTTCGTGGAGAGATTTATTGTGGGAACAGGAAATGTCTGCACGAAAACTTCTCAATCCGATGAACGTTCTCTGTGTGAAAGTTTTTTGGCATCTTTCCCTTCATTACAACAACCGCGTTATCCCCTGTACGAAAAATTAAAATTCTCCCCGATGTACCTGAGTTGAAGCGCTGCGGCTTATTAGTGCTTGGGCGAGGGGACATTGCAACTTTTTCTTTTTACTGAGCATCAACCGTTCTGGCTTTGCTTTATTGGCTAATTTGGAATTCTCTCGAAACACCTGCTGACTTTCTCGGATACTCGTTTTGGCTCTAGGGCAGTGAAATTCTCCAATGTAATATTTCTCCATGTTCAAAAAGCAGAAATTTTCCCTGATGTAGCTGAGTCACAATTTAAGAAATGTTTGGACTTGTGGCGAGGGGACATCATAGCTTTTTTGAATCGTTGGGGCACTGCCTTCGTTGGGAGCTATTGGATATGTCTAATAAAAATTCTGGATCCAAAACTTAAACTTGCTTAAGAATGCACCTCCCTTCTATTTCCCAAGAGTCACTTCATTAATGACATGGCGCTGTCTTTTTAACTATCAAGACACCTCCCGAAGTGCCACGTGTACATTTAAAATGATTATAGGAGGCCTTGCACGTGTGGTGGTGGGAAACTCAATAGATGGGTTCCTTAAAAGGTTTCAAACGTCTCTTTTTTCAAAACCCTTCTCTTTCCTCTTTCCTCTGTCTTCTTCAATCTTCTGTCTTCTTTAGGGAGATAACTCTGTGCAAAAAAAAAAAAAAAAACTCCATTGTTGCCAAGCTCTTACCTAGCTTCTTCCTCATCTCATCTTTTTTTCCACCACCGTCGCTGTGCTCCTCCATTTTCGTTCCCAACCCTTCTTTACCAAGCTTTTTATTACCTCATTGTTGTCTTCAATGGCCTCATCAAGTCATCCTAACACACCTGGCACCGGTGCCCCACCTGCTACCCCTGTTGCCACCACCTCTTCTGCCACCGCTTTGACTGCACCCGCCAAGACCAACTACGTTTCTACCACCGGTCCCCTATTTTCAGTAAAGGTGACAATTTTACTGGGTTTTGCAAAACTTGCATTTTTAACGCTAAGTATGATGCCTTGACACTTGGTGATGAAGACGAAAGTGCTACTGATTGGGGCTTTCTCCCCTATAGGGGACTCTTCGATTTCGTCTTGAGCGAGGGGACCTCCCGTGGTCCCATATTGACTTCGAAGGGCCTAGGGGATCTCCTACTCATTTCTCTACCTAGAATTCCCACATGCAGAGTTCCCACGTAGATATCCTCAGTAAAATTGGGCTTCATTAAGCTAAATATTTTGGTGAGTTTACTCTGTCCAAGAACAATGTTGCCCTACCCATTTTGGTATGTCGCTGGAATGTTGTAACTCATACTTTCATTACTGCGTGGGGAGAGTTTACGATAACATTGGAAGATGTGTGCGAGCTTTTGGGAGTTGAGGCAATAGGCCACGAGCCTTATTCAGATGAGGTCTTAGATGCCCAGGAGGCTGCTGGCCATTTGGAGTTAGACCGTATATGCTAAAGGTGTATCGATTCTTCAAACAAGGTCACTTTAACTCCGCTTGTCAATTATTTTTTCAAGGATCCTTCTGAAGGTAGTTCCTCTGAGGCTTCCCCTGGTCAAGGTACATCACTAGAACTTCCTGCCTATATCCTTATCATTTTTTCTCGTTTCCTCCTAATGGAGAAACCCAACGACTAACCTTGAAGGGACTTCATCAATATATCCCTCCATTTGGCCTGGGCTATCAAGCTTCCTCTGGCTGCAATCGCCCTGGGATCCCTCTACACGTGGCTTAATAGAACCCTTTTCAACATGGAACGATCTCTTGGTCATTATAAACTGGCCAGTTTTGCCAACTGTGTCCTTTTAACAGGCTTCCTCTATGTGCGTTTCCCCGCCGTAGCAACCAAGACCAACCACCCTCCTTTAGGGGAAACAATTCTTCCCCCACGTTCCTTTGTTTATCATAAGAGACAAAGTCGAAAGGAGTTGACCTCTATTATTGATTAATTTGAGAATTTTGTGATGAGGCCTTACGAAGAGGATATCTTCCTCCACACTTGTGATTTTTTCCAACATGAGGCAATGGTGGTCCAGGAAACTACCTTAGAACTCATTACTGAAGACCCTTCACTAGCTGTGGTGCTTCTGTTTTCATCAGGGTACCTGCCTTCCTGCACCGAGTTGGGATACACCAGTGAGCACTATAATCCCAACCGATGCAGACGTCAGTTTGGTTTCGATCAGGGGGCTCCTTTCCCAGTTTTTCAACTATTAAACCCTAAAGTCTCTTTTAGCGAGGTGCGTTCCCTATTCTCATCAACTGCTGTGTGGGGAGTAAGTTCTACCATGGCTAGGTGAGTCACTATTTCAAGCATCACCAGGAAAGGGGGCGTGACCCCTCTATTTGCAACGAAGTACTGGCTGAGGCAACTGGCCCAAATTTCTGAATTCATCGAGGGGGATCCCATGTATCCTCTAGTTCTTTCATTTTATACTCTGGAGTTGGGGTTAAAAGGTAATTATGTTCTTGGGATCGAGTTCCATCTAAGTAAAACCCCCAAGGTACCTCCCACTGAACTTCCTCCACATTGCTCCATGATCCCCACTACCACACCCAAATCTAAAATAGTTGTAACCTCCAAACTGCCTGCCCCTACTACTGAAGTAGCTTCTGGCGAAAGGCCTTCCCAGCCACCAGCTAAAAAATCTAGGAAGGCCAAAAGTGGGACATCATAAAAATCCAAGTCCCAAATACCTTTGGCAGCTTCCCCATAGCCTTTCTCCCTCCTTCCATGCTTGCAGAAATGGACAAGGAGTTGAGAAGGCAAGTTCTGGCATACGTGGAACAAATAAATGCTGAGTTTCAATGATGTGCTCCCATCATTCCTCCCTTGTCTACCTTCCCCACAATCTTGGTTGATACAACTGAGCCGATGGCAAAGACGAGAAAGATTTCAAAGGTTCCTCAAGATGCTGGTGCTGTGGGTGAGAGGAAGAAGACTCTGGGTACCAAATCCCAGAGGATACAAACCCCTGAGGTACCTCTCTCCCCAGCTCCCTCTGTTGTTGCTTCCTCTCCTCCTTCGCCAATGGTTATATCCTCTCCTTCTGGATTTGAGGTATATGAGCGTGTTGCTATTCTTTGTTCAGATTTTCTTAAGGCAAGTTGCATCTGTTTAACTCTTAATAACTTTGGTGCATGGAGTTGAAGAAGAAAGACCCAACCCCCCGTGAGGCCTTTCGTGGGGGGATGTTTCGGTATCTATCAGGACGATATGACTCCTCCTCGTTACCCTATGATCGAAGTTACTTATTACTGCCGTTTGACCTCTATGTGCACGAAGGACGCTGTTGTGGGGGGAGGTTGCATTGAATTTGGGGCATCTTTTCTCAACTAGAGACAACTCCCCCAGCCTCTTCTAAATTATCATCCCAGCCCGAGGTTACTCTGCCCCTCTTTCCGGTTGGGGAAGGTCCTCCTAAGGTAACATATAATCTTTTACTTCTCAGGTCACACATCTTTTTTCTTTTGCCATCCCCTTGCTTATCATGTTGAATTTTAATATATCGGGATGCCTTAGGTTGAAATGGCGTCCTTGTTAGATGACCTTCTGCTTCCCACCATGCTGACGAGACCCATAATTGCGGTTTCCCTTTTTTGTTCCTTAACAGGGGTAAGTAATACTTAGATGTATTTCTCCCCTTTTCCTGTACTTGCTCCTCGTGTCTAACACTTGGTTTCATGTTTGCAGCTTTCGCAAAGCCTTACCCCACCCTTTGCTCTTAGTGGCCTTCCTCTTTCCAAGGCCAAGGTTTATTCTTCTACCCCGCGTGGTGGTTCTTCGGTGCCTACCCATGCTGGGCCATCATTTGGAGGTTCCTCATGTTCTTTCTGCGAAACTCCTACGTTGGACTTGGTGCCTTTTGTTGGCGAGGGAGCTTTATCGACTGTTAAGACTTCTTCAGTTAGGGGCGCCAGTGAGGCCTCCACGATGACTCCCATTCTCGCTCCTGCTACTGCTGAGGTACTTTGCTAATTTCTTTGTATTTCTCATCCTCTCAAACTTCACCTATGATGGTGGCTTAGCACTGAAAACACTTTTTAAGATTTTCCATAAATTCCACCTATATCTGTGTCTTAACAACGAAAATTCTTGTTCAGATTTTTATATAAACTCCACCTATATCGACGACTTAACAACAAAAATGCTTGTTAAGATTTTTACATAAACTCCACTTTTATCGATGACTTAATAACGAAAATTCTTATTAAGATGTTCTTTCATAAACTCCACATATATTGGTGACTTAACAATGAAAAAACTTGTTAAGATTTTTACATAAACTCCACCTATATCGGTGACTTAACAATGAAAACTCTTGTTAAGATTTTTACATAAACTCCACCTATATCGGTGAATTAACAATGAAAATGCTTGTTAAGAATTTTACATAAACTCATTATTTCTTCTACATGTTCTCAGGTTGCTCGGGAGGATTCTCCACCAGTTCTTTCGCCCATATCTTTACCCCCTCGGTAACCCATTATCTCAGAAGATTCTTGTCACAACAGTCAAGGTTCCAGGACTGGTGCTGCTACCGATAGTGAATCTGGTTGTGAGCTCCCTCTTCCCAACTTAGCTCCTCATGCCTTTTGACTCATGGTCGTTCAGCTTTCCCCTTAAATGTCTTCCATCCATTGCTTGGTAGTTGAGCAGCTTGCAAGACATCATCCTGAGACTTTTACCGTGGATTGCCTGCGTTCCAACATCCCTGTGATGAGCTACAGACTTCAGGGCATGTCTACCGTTGTTGTTAAAATTGCCAAGACTCCCACTTTAAACATTACTAGAGCCCTACTTTATCCATTTTTGGGTCATCTAAGGGAGTTGGGCCGCGATGGATTCCTCTTTTACTGGCTTATCTCGCACTTAAAAACCTTAAAGAGACAGTGACTTGACAACCAGAGGGAACTTCATCGAAAACATCAGGAGGATCAACGGGATGAGGAAGCTAAGTTGGTTGAGCTAGATCCTCTCCTTGAAGATGTCAATAAGGAGATAGAGGATGTCGAAGAAGCTCTGCAGCTGGTGAAGTTGAAATAAGAGAAACTCCTCATCGAGTGCACGTAGACGCAAACGACATTGGAGGTTTCTATAAATTCCCAACAGTCTTGCCTAGCAGCTTCTTTGGGCCTTCTTGGATATTTTTTCTATGCTCCTGATCTATAGTTCCTCTTAGGTCAATGAGTTGTTGTATACATTTTTCTTTTCTTCTTCTTATGTAATTCTTGGGCAATAGCTCCCAATTTTGTAATGCCCCAAAGTTTATGAGTGAGAAAAAATGTATGTTTTCCCATATCATTTCTTCATATTACAAGGGTTTGCATATATTATGAATTTCTATAATTCTTTCATCTCCACTCAAGTTATAATAAAAAGAACTTTTATATTCATAATCAACAACTAGATACATCGGTGGTCCAAACATAATTTCTTACCCATGATAGGCTTTCAACCATTTATTGTTAATCTTGAATGGTTTATCTTCTTCCATCTTAGAAATTAAGTAATAAACTCAGTCATGAGTTTCTTTTACAATGAAAGGTCCCTCCTAATTTGCTACAAACTTAGGTAGAGGAAGCCCTTTGATGTGATTCATTGCTGACTTCAAAATGAGGTCTCCTTCCACTGATTTCCTTGGTCTCACCAAGTTATCATATGCCCTGGAAAGATATTTCATATACATTTAAAAGCGTTCATCTCATTATCTCTATGTTCATCCAACGCTTCCAACTATACGTGCCTACTCTGAGGGAGCATGTTACTTCGCAAGGCATATCGAGCAGAGGGAACTTCTAATTCTACTAGAAGGATTTTCTCAGCCCCATAAACAATGGAGAATGGAGTATACCCTGTAGGTTTACTCTTGGTTGTCGATAGGCCCACAATACAGCTGGTATTTTGTTATCCATAATCATGGGAAATCCTCCATCGTTTTGGCCAAAATGTTAACCAAGGTTTTGTTAGTTGCCCCGGCTTGACCATTTCCCTTTGGATATGCCATCGTTGAAGTATGATGAACAATAGAGTACTTGTTTGTGAGCAGCATTACCTTTGAATTGACGAAAGGGGTTTCGTTATCTGGGAGAATAACCTTTGGAATCCCAAAATGGAAAATACTGTGTTCTCTAATGAAGTTGCTCACTACCCCCGTTGTTGCCCTTCTTAGTGGTATCACTTCAGCCCACTTTGTGAAGGACTCCATTTCTACTAGTATTCATATCTTCCCCCTTGAAGAAGGATGTATTGCCCCTACCAGGTGGAACGCCCAAGTGTAAAAAGGATAAGGCGTTTCCAGGGAGTGCAGATCTACTGATGGGGCACGAATCATATTCCCATGAAGTTGGTAAGCCTTGCACTTTCGAACGAACCCAGTAGAGTCTTTCTCTATGGTTGGCCAATAATACCCCAATGTCATCAACTGGTCACACAACTTGTCCCCTCCCATGTGAGTTGAATCGTGCACTTGTTTGAGGATCTCAGCTGCTTCTTCCTTCGTGATGCAACTCAACGACCTGTTGATGTAGCTCGTTTGATAAAGATGCCCATCCTGAACGTAGAACATCTTAAGTCCCATCACGTCAATATTATCTATTGGGACAACTCCATCTTTAATAAAGTCAATATAGGGCAGCCTCTAGTCAGGTTGAGCTTCCACGAAATGACATTCAGCTACTTCAAAGAATAACTGGCATTTGTCACACTTTCGTTGTAGCTCCGCCTCGTCCTGTTTCATTCTAGGATAAAAAAATCCCTTTCTTTGGATTCCTCGGCAGAGAGGTATCTCTGCTGTCTCGCTGTGATCTTCATGTGTTTTCTTCAATCTCCGCTCTGCCACTTTTGAGCTGATGCACCTTAACAACCATCCTCCCGCATTCCTGAAGTAAAGGTTTCCCTGATTTATGAAGTATTGGGCTAATTCCCTTATCTCCATTGCTCCTTCCCCGGATTCCAATTATCTTATAATCTCTCCCCTCCAGTCAGCGTCCTCCTCCATCGATCGAATTGCCTGAACTACCGAGGGATTTGTTCTTCATTGAATCATAAATATAGTTGTATCGCTACTCATAACCATCTTCTAAGCAATGGTGGCATAAGCGTCTGGGTGGCGGTTCATCATTCGGGGATGTCTCTTGATCCTAATCAGAACTAGCTAAGAAGCCTTTGAATAATTGTTGTTCATGGTGCCAGACTCAGGTGTTTCAATGCATATTCTCTATTCACTTGCTGAATCACCAAGTTTGAATCACCATTGATGCAAAGCAATCGAATCTCCCTTCGAAGGGCTTCCAGTAGCCCCAAAACTAATGTTTTGTACTCTTCTTCATTGTTGGAACAAGGGAAATCTAGCTTGTAGGAAAAATAAATCTCCTCCATTCCTTTTGAAAGGGTAATCCCCGCTCCTTCTTTCTTTTCCGTCGAAGATCCATCAAACTGCATTATCCACTGTTCATTACTTGCATCTAAGTAATTGGCCTGCAAGTCGTCTCCTGAAATACTTTCTTTAAGTGGCTCGAACGTTTCAGAGGGGAAGATTTCCAATAGGTCAGCATACGTCTGGATCTTAATCACGCGAGGAACCACACACTTCAAGTCATATTCTGAGAGGATGAGGAACCACCTAGCTACCCTACCAATCAATATAGTTCTCACCAACAAGTACTTAATATGATCACACCTTGTTACAATATGAATTGTAAATGACAACATATAATGTCTGGGTTTTTATTCTACAAAGACTAAGGCTAAAAAATGCCTTTCCAAGCTACTATACCTGACCTCTGTCTTACATATGATAATCTCTTGTGCCAACAAAGCTCCCACTCACCTCGTGGTAGATGTGAGGTATAACTGCAATGGTATTCTTGCCTATGGGGGAACCATAATTTATGGTGAAACGAGCAGTTTCTTCAGTCCAGCGAGCGAATCCTGGTGAACCTCCTCCCACTTAAATTTCGTGTTCTTTCGCAACAGCTGCATTAATGGGTGTGTCATTTCGGCTAATCTAGGCACAAATCTCCTAAGATAGGACACTTTACCAAGGAAACTCTTAAGCTGCTTTACTGTTCTTTGACGTGGAATTTCCAAGATCTCCCACTGCTTGTCCTGGTCCATCAGCACCCCTTGTCGATCAACCATGAAGCCTATAAATTTTCTACTTGTTACTCCGAAGACGCACTTAATTGGGTTCATCTTTAACTTATTTTTTCTGCATCAGACAAACACCCTCCTCAAATTGCTCAATTGTGATTCCCCCTTCTTTGATTTAATGACCAAATCAATCACATAGAATTCCACGAACTTGTGAAAGAAGTCGTGAAAAATGGCCATCATTATTCTCTCATAAGTAGCCCCATCGTTTTTGTGTCCAAACGACATTACTCTGTACATGAAATTCCCCAACGGGGTTTTAAATGCCATTTTCTCTACATCCGAGGGGTTCATCTTGATCTGGTTGTACCCTACATACCCTTCCATGAAGCTATACATCTCATGACTAGCCATTGCATCTATCAAGCTGTCAATGGAGGACAGAGGGAACTCATCCTTGGGGAAATATCTATTCAAATCTCTGAAGTCCACATAGATCCTTATTTGGTTTTTGTTTTTCTTTCCCACCCGGATAATGCTAGACAACTAAAGTGGGTGCTGTATCGGTTTGATGAACCCTGCTTCTAATAAGCGCTGAACCTCTTCCTTTATCTTTAAATCTAGCTCAGGCTTGTACGTTCTCATTGCTTATTTCACTAGAATAGCTGAAGGCATCACGTTTAACTTAAGGCAGCTGACTCCCTCATCCATCCCTTCCATCTCTATGTATTTCCATGCAAAAATGTCTATGAACTCCTAAATCAACTCAATCAAAGCCTCTCATTTGTCCTTACTGAGATCTTTCGAGATGAAAATATGCCTTGGATCCTCCCCTTCTTTTTCCAGATTCAGCTACTCCAACTCTTGTGCCTGTGGCTTCGGTTGATCTGCCATCTAATATAGTTCTTCGACAACATCTTCCACGAACTCTTGTATGTTGGAGTTATCTATCACCATACATTTCCCTTTTCGATCCACCAAAAAGCACTCATATATCGGGTCAACCTCATTATCAACTTCTTCAGTTGCCCGTTCACACCCTTATAATCGATATACCACTTTTCCTTCTTTGGTAATGACTTTCTTGTACTGCTTGTTGGTAGCTATAACTGCCTTTCTCTTCTTCTCTTTAGAAGCCTTAGCCACTCTTTTTCCTGAAAATCGGCTCAGTACGCTTTGTCATTGGACCTTATGTTCCATCGGATCCACTCCGGGCCTCATCCTATCTTTGAGTTGCTTCGAGATGTTTTGGGGCAGAGGGACCACCTGGTGAGCATCTTCGACCATCACTCTTGCGCTGCTTGCAACCTCTTTATTCTGCTCGTTCAAGGGCCCCATCCTTTCTCTGATCGAGGGAATCGTTGATCCCTCCATTCTTCTCGTTAGTACGCCGACATCCTCCTCTAATTATGTGTAAAACGCTGCATCTACCAAGTGAGCTTCCTCAATAGCGAAGGGCCTCTTCGTAGCCATATGGTCACCTCTGTCCCCTTGATATTTTCTTTGGCACATTGGTGATACGCCGAAGGAACTAGCCCTTTGTTGTGCATCCACACTCTTCCTATTAACAGATAGTAGGAAATTGCACTCTCTATTACGTGGAACATGATATGGAAACTCATATTTCCCATCATAATCCTAACATTCACGTACCTAATAGACTTGGAAGACTAGTTGTCATATCCCGAAATCACCAAGGGCATGGGGACCAACCATTCATTCAGAATATTGGTTGCATGGAAATAGTTTATTGGCATGATATTCATGGAAGCTCCCCCATCCATAAGAGTCCTTACAAAACTAACTTCGTTGACGCTGACAGTCACGTACAATGGCCTGTGATGAGGGAATCTTACAGCCCTATTCGGATCGCTGAAGGTTACTTCTGACAGAAACTTCTTCACTAACCCGGCCATGGTTCCCTTCCATCTCAGTGAGGGGACCGCATTCTTCTTTGCAATGTCAAGTATTTCTTGGGTTATTTCCACCCTACCTTCTTTTGATATCCCCACTTTGTCAAAGAAATAGGTGAACTTTGAGGATTTTGAAACTTCACAGTATTCTAAGACTAGGTCCACTTCCTCACCTTAAACACTGTATACGTCCTCCACGTCTTTAGTTCTTTCTTAATCGTAGGCTAATATTACGTTAGTCATCCCCTTAATATAGATTTCCAAAGCTTCTTCGAACTCCCCCTGCCTCGTCGTTGGTTCTCTTTTGGCCTCCTGATCATAAGCCACCACCAGATTGACCCCATGTGGTGGGAGTGGGTTGTTGTTAACATTCTGGGGAGGGATTTTCAACGTCCCTTCCTTCACATACTTGTTGATGATTCTTCTCAGCGTGAAACAGCTCTCCATTGGATGCTGGATCTTCAAATGAATCTAGCAATATTTTGGATCCGCCCTTATTGCCGCATCGGGTTCCCCAACGGGAATGCCCTTTGGTTCGTAAACCATTCCTCCTTGGACAATTTCATTATAACTGCTGACAACCTCCTCCACTGTATAAAGCAATGGTGGTGGGTCCTCCCTGTCCCCTCCAAACTTCCTCTTATTGTCCTTCTTCAACGCCTTTCCCCCATTAACTCCCTCGGTGTACCCTACCCGTGGGGTCTAAAACCTCCCCCCATAGTTTTTATCGGCTGCCTAAACATCATGAGTACCACTACTGGATTTGGCCGCACAAATAATGACATATTTCTTGTCTCTTTTAGGAACGCCGAAAAAGTCCCCTCGCTCGTCTCATTGATAAGATGGCAGATGTACTCGGAAAGCAACCCCTTTGCGCAGATATGCAATAACTTAGACTCTTTGGCCTCCTCCCTCACATTGAGGGACCTTTCTCGAAACCTTCAAATGTAAGCCACCACTTCATCCCCCGGGTCGTTGCTTATCCCTCCCCAATTGGGTCAAAGAAAACTCATCCTCCTCTAGAAAGAACTTCAGGACGAACAAAACATGCATCTCTTCCCATGTAGAAACGCTCTTGGGAGCTAAATGAGAATACCAAGTATATTCTTTATCGGTTAAGGATTTAGAAAATTCCCTCAACCTGAGTTTCTTATTATTGCAATGCGCCCTCAAGTGTCGAACGAAGCGTTTTACATGCTCCTTCAGGTTTCCACCCTTTCCTATGTATTTTTCAAAAATAGGAGAGATATAATCTTTTGGGCAGGGATCATTATTGTATTCCTGGGGGTAAGGTGTTCGAAAGTCGTCATAAACCAAAGCTACCTCCCTAGCAGATTGTGAGGAGGCTTGCATGAACTTCAACATCTCTTTTTGTATCTCCTTCCTCATCTCCTCCATGGGTGATGCCACTGGAGCAACAACCAACGGGACCATAGGCTGAGTGCCTATTGCAGTTAGAGCAATCATCATAGTTGGCGCCGTTGGTACTCCTGAGGTTCCCACTGCTAGATTCACGATATATGGTATACTTGCTGGAACTATTCACGTTGCACCTTCGTATGGTAGACCGTTGGGGCTGCCCATGGAACTCCAAGATTCTCCGCCCGAGGTTCCACGGCAGGGTCCTTCGTTGTTTTATCAGCTGTTTCTACGATGGTCAGGACAAGACCCAACGGTGCCTCACTTCTCAATCCGCCAAACCAAGTCCCTCGAAAGTTCCCATGTAGAGGTCGTTCGATAGAGCATGAAAGCTCTCCCAAGTCCTACCAAGCCTGGTCTCTCGCGAGTACCGTTCGACCTCGCACATAATCATTATTCTCGTTACATCATTACAATCATTATAGCTCATAGTCAATATAATCAAAAGATACAACAATACTAAATTAATCGACAGGACTAAGGACGATCTCTCTCGGTCAGCTTCTTCACTGGAAGGTCCCTCTGGGATGCCACGCTTAGTTGCCTTTATCCCAAATACTGTTGTAAGTGGGGGGATTATATTTGATCTCGGGATTACCTTCAAGCCCCCTCGAGAGAATGTAATACCCCTTATTTATGAGTAATTATTTTTATATTAATTTTCCGTGTGGGCTAATTATATAAAATAAAGGTAGTTGAAGTAAATATTACTTTAAGTGATTTAAAAGGTAATATTTACTGAGTTTTTCATATTTACCGTTAAGCGAATGTAAATAGTATAACAATATGTTTTGTTGCGTCGTTGGTCTTTAAGCGATGGTTATGACTTATATTCCAATCGGGTTATTATTAAAGAGTTAATATGACATTGGAATATGAAATAATGAACGATATCCCGAATATCAGTTTGGAGGGCACGATTAGCCCGGGAATGGTCAAGATAGTCAAAATAAGTGTCAGGTGTGTTTTCAGGTTCCAGGGTACTTCTGACTATTTATAACTTAAATATGATGTTACGATTCATTTTAAGTATGTAGTAACATTTAATGTTGGACTTAATTTATTTTGGATGCTTTGGGTATTTTAGTCTTGCAAGAGCATTTACAACTCATTTATGTTCTTTAACCTAGAAAGTTAGAGAGAGGGAGAGAGCTTGGGAGAAAGAAGAGAGAAGAGGAGATTTTCCATTTCAAGCCCGAAAATCATTTCAACAAGGAAGAATCCGAGACTACAATCTTAAGGCAAGTTTCTAACTTGCATAAGCATATGATTGTGTTGAATAAATTGCATTTAAGTGTTGTGTTCTTTAGTTTGAACCAAAAAATGGTTATAGATGATTTTGGTGTTTAAACCCTTAGGCATTTGATTTAGACATGATGGGAGTTGGATATATTGGTGGGTTATGGTGTAGGAATGATTTAGAGATATTAATGGTTGATGATGTTGGGTTAGATGGAAGAAAATAGGTTATGGGCATTTAGGGTTTATATTAACCCGTAGCCAAAACTGGGCTTCTCGACTAGGGAGAATCTATTCTCCCTCCTTAGCGAATCGATTCGTTAAAAATGGTGGCTACAGGTCTGAGAAACCGAATCAATTCAGGTTAAGGACGAATCGATTCGGACTGAGACATGAGGTTAGTTTTCTCAGCCGAATCGGTTCACATTTTTAGCGAATCGATTCACTTTCAGGGGCGAATCGATTTGACCCTAGGATAGTAAGGGGACATTCAGGCTTATTTCGGGGACTATTTAGTAGAACTTAATGTCTCATTTGATTCAGTAACGAGTCTAGGACTAGGGTAGAGTTGGGTAGTATCATTATGGACTTTTAGGGGCTAGGATAAGGGTAATTATACTTTGTATTTTATATCATTATGCACCTATGGTTTCGAAAATAAGAAACGTACATTTTAATTGTCATATCTTATGATTATGGCATGCATATACATACCACTCAAAATGCTATCATGAGGGAAGTTACGCGAATGAGGTAAATCCACTGGCTAATAATGCAGGGAGAATATAGTCCTCGGGCCATAGGACCGGTGGTTACATTATATGATTATTTTATTCGAAGTGAGGTAATTTCAGGTATGGTTATGACTCACTATCGAAAGTATATGGGATCTTACCATGCATCACGATTTCGGGTACCCAGGTGGTCTTGATTATAGGCCCTAGAAGATGATATCATTTAAGGGTGCATTTAGTGGGGTGACTCCCGGAAGGATGGTCTTAGAACCATTATACTATGATTGTAATTGCTCTCATAGTTATGGCATTTCATATGAACGAGTTAATGAATTTATAAATCAACTTTATGGTATATGATCCCCAAATGATAAATTGACTTGTGAAGATATGTTTTATGAATTGGGAAATTAAGGATGTTAAATAGGGTTAAGTAATTCCTCTAAATTCGATGGGTAGTTTAACTTAATGAAATGGTATGGAGCTAGGATGTGCACTAAGATGAGAGGTGAGGATGATTTTTATAATGAAGAGCGAACTTAACCTGTTTATGATATTAGTATTCATAATTGTTATGCATTTTATTCACATGTATATCATATCAAACCGGGCTCTGACCCGTTTATATTTCTCTTTCTTGTGTGGTTCTTAATTATGTTCAGGTGCTCCTCCGCAAGGGCGCCCGCTTTGATCTTTCCTTCCCAGTGTCAAGGAGCTACGACATTTTGTGGCTATTATAGGATTTTTTTAGTAGACGCATCAATCTTTTGGATAATCTAGTTATGATCCGTCTGTATATTCGGGCGTGTTGCCCTAGTTATTATTCATATTTACTGTAATACTTAGTGTGACCTTTTGAATTAGTCTGTTAACCGACAGCTTATTCGGTTATATTTTGTAGAATGATTATTAAACTATTACATGCCTTTAATTATATCCACCTTCTATTATAAATTGGATTGTCGAAGTTATTTTTATCAAACTTGCAAAATTACGACATTCGTTTTCCCAAAATATTTAGTGGTTGTCTTGTACTATTATTATGCGACAGTGATGCTAAGAATGGACAATTTATGATTCCTATTTTTATTGGAGTAACAGGCTCACCACCTCTTATTTTAATAAGCAGGGTGTCACAGATGGTATGAGAGCATCAGGTTCTAGAGTTCTTAGGATCTATGCGGACTTATCACGTTCAGCCGTAGAGTTCTCTTATATAAAGGCCAATTACTAGGACTGTTTTGTTTGTGCATGTTTGAAATCATCTTCAAGGATAAATTGTTTTAATTGTATATTGATTCAGTTGCTCTTAATCTCAGATGCATCCTAGACGAGGACGCCCGACAAGGGGGAATCGAGTTGCAGAGGACGTAGAGCCCCCACCACTGCAGGGAATGCGACGGAGTTAGTAATATTATTTCCCAGGCAATATACGCTGCAATGATTGCTATGGCAAAACAGCTTCCCCAAGACCAACAATCGGCCTCACCGGTGGTTCAATCCCATACGGGACCCTTCGTATGGGAAAGAGTTAGAGAATCCTTCCTGAAAGGTCACCCTCCGGAATTTCGGGGTGGCGCCGATGTGATTGTGGAAAATCAATGGAAGCAAGATATTCAACGCCATCTTCGAATGGTGGAATGTAGTGGGGAACATAAATAGATCCTCACCACTTTTAAACTTGTAGGAGTTTCCCTACAATGGTGGGAGTCGGTGACAACGCCGGAACAAAGGGATATCATGACTATCTCAGAATTCTAGGTTCTGTTTGATCAAAAGTATTTTCCTCTAGCAATCCAGAAGGAGATGAGGAGGAATCTTCAGGATGTTGTTCAAGGGGATCGATCAGTGGCAGAATATGAAGAGAAATTTACTCATTTAGCAAACTTTGTGCCGGACGAAGTGATTCCAGGACAAAGGAGGATTTCAAAATTTGTTGGGGGTTTGAATTGGAGGATAAGGCAGCACCTGTTGGGGAACCCAGCTTTGCAAACTTTTGGCGACGTGATGAATGAAACTTTACTCCATTGCCAAGATTCAAGCCTTCATTTGAAGGGGAGTAAGAAGAGTGGATATTCTAGTCAATCTAGTAAATAAGGAGGAAATGGTGCCGATGGAGAACTACCACCATCACAACAGTCTGGGAATAAGCAGAAAGAGTGGGACCTCCAGCTAGGGGACTCATTTAAGAAAAAATGCTTTGGGGGTTGAAAGTTTAGCAGAGGTTGTTTTATCTCGGTCAAGGTGCTCAGAAGCAGCAGTAGTTAGGACAACAAGGCCAAGAAAGAAAAAGGAATAATGGAGGTCGAGGCCATCAGGGCCAAGGTGAGGGGCAGTTTCGAAATAATAATCGGGGCCGACATTTGGAAAATTTTACGAGCCATTGTTTTCAGTGTGCTGAACAAGGTCACATGAGGAGAGCTTGTCCACAGTTGAACGGGGGACAATTGCCTAAAGTCCCTCAGAATTCGCAGGCACATCCACAAACTCCAGCACCTATTCCAGTCATCCCCTTACAATAGGGACAACTTGAGTATGGACGTGTGTATAATATTCAGGATGCTTTGTTTCCTCCAACACCGCCTGTAGCTATTGAGGGTAAGTTTCCCATTCATTGGCATATGGGTCGAGTGTTATTTGACACAGGTGAAACACACTCATTTATTTAAAGGCACTTTGCTCATTTGACAAGGTTGTTTAAGTCTACCGAAAGTACTTTTACTAGCATGGAGTCTTCTATGGGCGATGGTTCACTTATACTTTTTATTTGTAAAGGGGTAGGAATAAACCTTGGAAGATTGCGCTTTGAGGCCGATTTTCTCGTACGAGACATGGTCGGGTATGATGTTATTCCTGTCATGGATTGGTTAGTAAAATACCGAGCCATGGTAAATTGTTACGAGAGGAGTATAGTCTTCTCCATTTCGGGGCAAGAAATGTTTTTGGTAGCTATACCTCTTCTGGAGGGAGGTTTGAGCACGTACTTGTATTTTATTGAGGAGGAGACTTCACGAGAAATAATTGTATCCCTAGAATCAATTCTCTTGGTTAGAGAATTTGTAGATGTCTTTTAGAAAATCCTAGGCTTACCTCCAAGTTATGAGATTGAGTTCGTAATCGATTTAGCACCGGGAACTCGGTTGATCGCGAGATATCTATACCGTATGTATCCTTTGGAAATGAGGGAGTTAAGTGATCAAATTCAACAACTGCTGGGAAAAGGGTTCATTCATCGTAGCACGTCTCCATGTGGTGCTCATGTATTTTTTATAAGAAAGAGAGATGGTTCCCTCTGGCTGTTTATTGATTACCGTGAATTGAATAAGGTAATCATCAGGAATAAATACCTGTTACCTCAAATCGACGATTTATTTGATCAATTAATATGAGAGTCATACTTCTCTAAATATATTTGAGGACCGGGTACCATCAACTACGAATTCGAGAGCACGATGTGTCAAAAACTGCATTCTTGACCAGATATGGGTCCTATGAGTTTTTGGTCATGCTTTTGGGCTAACCAACGCTCCTATCGTATTTATGGACCTAATGAATCGAGTATTTTAGGACTTCTTAGACCGGTTTATCATAGTGTTTATTGACGACATTTTAGTCTATTCTCAAACTGAAGTTGTTCATGCCAAACACCTGCGATTAGTCCTACAGACACAATGGGAACATGAAATTTATGCCAAGTTCAATAAATGTGGTATCTATTTGAAGGAAGTGCAATTTTTGGGGCATATTGTGATTGAGGGTATTTCCGTAAACCCAAGCAAAGTTTTCACGGTGAGGGAATGGGGTCAACCCACGACGCCAACTAAGATCCATAGCTTTCTGGGTTTGGCGGGTTATTATCACCATTTCATTTAAGGTTTTTCTAAAATTGTTGGCCCTTTAACGAATTTGACCCGGAAGGGAGTACGATTTATTTGGGATGATTCCTGTTGACTAGCTTTTGATGAGCTGAAAGACAAGTTATCTTCTGCTCCTGTACTCGCATTGCCAAGATCGGGAGTGGACTATGTGGTCTTCACATATGCATCTCTACAAGGATTTAGTGGTGTGTTGTAACAGGAACATAGGTCATTGCATATGCGTCCCACAAGCTTAAGCCCCATGAGAAGAATTATCCCACGCATGACCTAGAGCTTGCCGCGCTAGTGTCCGCCTTAAATATATGGAGGCATTACCTCCTGGGTGAGAAATTTAGCCTTTTTACGGACCACAAGTCATTACAGTATTTGTTCTTGAAAAAATATCTAAATATGCAGAAATATTGGTGGCTAGAATTTGTAAAGGACTATCAATTCGATATTCACTACCACCCAGGCAAGACAAATGTAGTAGCTAACGCACTGAGTCGTAAACCCGTGGGGGAACTAGTGGCAGTGTGAAAAGCCAAATGGAAAGAACTTAGCCAGGATGATGCTATAGCAAGAGCATGCATGTCAGTGTTGACCGTTACGCCTACCATAGTGATGTGGATAGTAAAAGCGCAAGGAGCGGATAAAGATTTTCAATACCGGGTACGTCAATTGCTAACCAAAGGAGCGGAGTCCGACTCTATTAGTTCTAAGGGTGGGTTACATTTCCATAGAAGACTTATAGTCTCGGATAAGGGAGACTTGATATGTGTTTTCATGACGAAATTCCATGGTTTGAGATTTACAGTACACCCAGGTGGCGATCCATATTGGTGGGAGGGTATGAAAAGGGACATTTCTGAATTTGTTTCCCAATGCATCACTTCTCAATTGGTTAAGGTGGACCACCAACGACCGACTAGATTGTTTCAACCGTTAGAAATACCAGTATGGAAATGGGAGAGTATCTCAATGGATTTTATCACTGGGTTGCCGACGTCGCAAAGCGATCATGATTCCATTTGGGTTATCGTCGATCGTTTGACAAAATCGGCACACTTCCTACCTGTACGGACAGATTAAAATATGAGATGTTACACCCAACACTTTATTACAGAAATTGTGGAACTCCATGGGGTGCCTATCAATATAGTGTCGGACCGAGACAAAATTTTTGTATCCTCGTGAAGTTTCGAAGAGGCGATGGGGACTAAATTATAGTTGAGTACATCATACCATCCACAAACTGATGGGAAAACGGAGAGAGTCAACCAAATGTTGAAGGATATGCTTCGAATGTTCGTACTTGACTTTAAAGGAGGAGGGGAACAATACCTTCCATTGGTTGAATTTGCATACAATAATTCGTACCAATTTATGATAGGTATGATACCTTATGAGGCATTGTGTGGCCTCCCATGTCGATCACCTGCCTTTAGGTTGGAAGTAGGAGACAATAAACTCCTTGGACCTGAATTGATCTAAGATACCTCTTCGAAGATTGAGCTTAGTCGAAATCACATACGAATTGCGCAAGATCACCACAAGAGGTATGCCGATGAGAATCGAAGGCATGTCGAATTGGAAGTGGGGAATCAAGTTTTAGTAAGGGTATCCTCGATGAAGGGTATAATGCGATTCAGGAAGAAAGGAAAACTTGCGTCACGCTATGTAGGCCCTTTTTCCCTATTATTGAAAATGTAGGCTCTAAGGACATAAATTTCCAATTGAGTCTTAATGTAGTGTTGGCTCAATTTCGGACAAAAAAATTTGTGTCATAGGATAGTATGGAGTGAGTATCCTCCAAGCCTATGACATGCAAGAGTTGAAGACGTAGATACTAAGACTTATAAAGCTTCATCATTACCGAGTTTCAAGTCCCATGTTTCTACGTCATCAATAAAATATTTCATAGTCTCCAAAGGTATGAATGCATTTCTATATCTATATAGGGAGACTTGGAATAAGTTTATATTGGGTGTACTTTTATTTTAAACTAAGGTTTATTTTCAGAAGGGTTCTTTAATCTTTAAAATAAAGTTTTTGGGTTAAAAATGGATTTTTTAAGCTTTCTGGAAGTTCGTTCGAAATTGTCGTTTGAACGAGTTTTTCGTTCGAACGAGAATTTCGTTCGAATGAGGTTTGCCAACAAATTGCCACTGGAACTTCGTTAGATAGTTCGTTCGAACGAGATTTCGGCGAGAACAGTTTTTGGCAGTTTTTTTGACACTTTCCCACTACTCTGTCCCACTTCTCTTTCACAGAATTTAACGACTTCGGGACTAGAATTTTTCTAAGAACTTTTTCCAACTCCTATAGAGTGTTTGAGAGCTTAATTATTTCATAAAAAGTTCCCTTGGTGTTTGTTATCCAGATTGATATATTGAAATAACAAAACCATGTTTACACCCAATTGTTTGTGTTAATCCAAGCAAGTATCTATATAGATATATACATCTTGCTTGGTTGCTTTAAGAGTTTGTTTGACACCAGATTCATCTCTACCATAACAGAGAGTTTGGATTTGCTTCTACATCCCACAAAGAAGAATATTTTTTGTTCTGACATACCCACTTGGAGAAAGGCTCCTTGTTTGGGTGACGGTGACCAGCAAAAGTTGGATCGGTGGATTTCGAGACCACGGTGGAGTTTCGTTGTTATTCGCTAGGCAGAGGTAGTTACAAGAAGACGCGTCAGGGCTTGAAGGAGTTGAGTCAAGTGTTGTAAGTCATCTTGCTTGTAATTATAAATTCTGTACTAGTGGATTTGAGGCTAGGGTCATCCGAGATTTTTTCCCGTTGTGGGTTTTTCCTCGTACATCGCGGCGTAGTGGTTTGTTTATTTTATTATTTGCAAAATTCACCTAGAGGCATGCTTAGGTAAAAAGATAAAATTTTGTTTAAATCACTACTTGTTTAATTTGGTGCAAAATTAATTTAGGTATATTTTAATTTAATTCAAGTCATTAATTTTATTGAATAAAATTTGGTTTAGACTATTTTGGTAATAATGAAAATATGACTTAGGCAAATTTCTAGGACTTGAGTTCAATTAGTTTAAGTGAAAAATTCATTTGTTAATTAATTTAAATTCACTTTAAGTTGTGTTTAACTTTAATTTGAAAAGAAATTAAATCTAGTTAATTTGTTTAATTGAACCATCTTGCTTTCACATCTCAAAAAGGAGATTGAAATTACTTTTGTAATAAGATTTTAAAATTGGGGGCCTCGTGTTCCAACAAGTGGTATTAGAGCAGGAGCGCTAATTTATCGCGTCAAAGATCCGTTTTTCGTCTTTTAAATTTTTGTGCTCCTTGTATTTTTAGGTGGTTCATTTTTTTACTCACTCTCTTTTTTGTTTTGTATCTCTCGATGGGACATATTAATGATAATTTGTTCATTTTTAATGATAATGAAGGCTTTGCTGTTCGAGAGGAATTTAATGGGATTAATAAGTGTAATGAAAAATTAAGAGAATTAAATTTGAGATTTGCAAAACGAATTAAATTTCTTGAAAATGAAAATTCTTTTTTTAAAGATAAAATTGAGGTTTTGCAAATCTCCCTATCTCAAAAAGATATTTTTCGTGAAAAGCTCGTAGACATAAATTAGAATTTCAATATTTTAGAAATGTCTAAGAAAGAGAGTGATTGTCGAGAAAAGACACTTAGGGACATGTTTGCTCACATTGAGGGGGAGCGTGATAACATTCTAGGAGTTATAGAAAATTTAAAGAAGGAGTCCCGTAAAATTGAGGAGTCTAATTTATTACTTGAGTCCAAAATTTTAAAAATGAAAAATGATCTACAAGGCTCGAGTAGTAGTTGTAATGGTTCTAGCTCATCTTGTTCAAATACTTTCGTTACCAAAGCTAAGACCATTATTTGTTTTAGAGGGTCAACTTTATCCAATGACTTTAGAAAATGTCACACCTTAGGTAACATTCCTCGTGTTTACACATGCTTGCATTGTGGTAGGAAAGGTCACCTTAGGTCATTTTGTTTTAATCTTAAAAGAAGCCCCAGGAAGTCTATGTCTAACATTTTATTAGTTCCCAAATCCCATCATTTTAAATATACATCTATATGGGTTAGGAAATCATTTTTAGACGCGCTAGATATTAGATTTGTTGATTCTCATTTGCTTTCACATGAAACCTCCCTTGCTATATTTAAAGGTTGAATGTGTTAGTATTGTTTGCATACTCTAGCCTTTTGTGCTTCATATTATGTATCATTTCTAGGTGTATGCATGCTTACTCATTTTCTAGTCATTGCTTTATTTCATATCTGATGCTAGAAACAATAAGTTGTTTATCTTTTGTATTATATTTCTTTTGATTTGCATTAAATATAAAATACAAAAAGATTTTTGTTTATCATTTGTGTTTCACCTTTTAGTAACTTAGGCTTAATGAAAAATACAAATGATTTTTGTGTGTCTCTTGAGTAAATTTTATTTTTGGTTAAAAATTTTTAAGAACTCAAAAAGATTTTATTGTGTGTATTTTGGTTTTACACACATTTTGTGGAATATGTTTGTGTTTGAATCCTCATTTCGCTTCCATGTGACCAGAACTTTGGGTTAGAATTTTAATCCTTAAAATGTTCTTTATCATGCTTACATGGAGTAGCTTAAGTTTGACTTTCTTAATGGATTCACTTTTGTATGCCTTTACACACATGCATGAGCTTTTTTTAACCTTAACGTCAGATGTTATATTTGAGCTTCGTGAGGTGTTCTCCTACCAATATTATCATCTACATATTATGTACCTTAGGAGGACTAGTGTATGTCAAAATCCGTTGCACGTGAGATTTGTGAGATGTAAAAAATAATATGTATAAATGTGCACGGGGAAGGTCTCCGAAAGGAAAAATATTATCCTTTGTGAGTAAGCCATCGTTTTCTTGAACCTAAAAGAAATACGTGGTCCAAAGGCCTAAAAGATTAATGGAATTAAAATAAAAATAATTTGCCAAGGCCTAATTTGTTTAGTTGATTTATTCATTAAAAAGAATAATATATATGCTTATTGAGGGAGTTTGGATGATAAATCAACGGTTTGCACAATGTCCGTTTATCCTAGTTGCGCTTATAATGTCATGACTCAATTGGTTTGTAGAATCATCAACATGCTAGGAGTGTATGCATTGTGTTTGTTTATTCATTAGTTCACTTTATCCTGTCACATAAAGGCTAAATTCTAGTTGATAAAGTTTTGCAATCAAATGCGAACTAAGTGAACACATTTAAATGATTGGGTTTCAATTCATTGGTATCTTGTTCACACCCCTTCACTTCCGTTTCCATATGACACATTTATGCTATAAGAGTGTGAAAAACTTATGTTATTTAGTTTTGTGTCATTTTTGTGTGTATATCTATATGTGTGTACTTATGCTTAGTTTGAATCTATTGTGCATAAATATATATATATATGATATTTTGTTTGTTTCTGAGTCTTTGCCATGATTAGCTAGTTCATTTATTCTTTTAATCTATTTTTGGTATCTGTCTTGTTGCGAATTTTTTTTCGATATCACATGCTTAGATTACTACAATCAATTGGTATCTTATGTTATCGCATCATAGTTCATATTCATATATTTATGTGGATTAGTTGAATTTTAGTTGCCCATGTGCTTTAATGTTCTCATCACTTTATGCACAATTGCATGTTTAACTTGTTATCCCATTCTATTTATCCCTTTTTTAGTTTAAGGGGTGTATATTATTTAATTTGGGGAGATAAGTTAATTTTTATTTCTTTAGCCTTTGTCTATTCCTGAACAAAAAGGGGGAGAATGGTAGGGGGAGAAATGGTATCTAATCCTATTATTATCGCATCTAAGTTTAGGAGATTTAACTTTTGGGAGTCGTGACCTTCTTAGGTAGATCATTTGATAAAGGAGGAGAATTAATTAAGGGGGAGTCTTTATCTAAATTGCATTTATTTTTTAGTATTCCCTATGCGTTTAATGTGTTCCTTTTGTGTGCAGGTATTGTAAAGCGGCATCTATTTAAAGCAGCAAAGCGTTTAATTTTAAAGTGGTATTTGAGTCAAGCATTGTACTCTTTATTTTGGGTGGGATGTCTTTTAGTCTAGTGAGCTTGATGGACCTTTAGGATTTTTATTTGATTTTTGTCCCCGAATAGACAAAGGAGGAGATTTGCAAGGACACAAATTTCCAATTGAGTCTTAATGTAGTGTTGTCTCAATTCCGTACATAAATATTTGTGTCATAGGATAGTATTAAGTGAGTATCCTCCAAGTCTATGCCATGCAAGAGTTGAATACATAGCGGCCAAGACTTATAAATCTTCATCATTGGCACGTTTCAAGTGCCATATTTCTACGTCATCAATAAAATATTCCATAGTGTCAAAAGGTATGAATGCATTTCTATATCTATATAGGGAGACTTGGAATAAGTTTATATTGGGTGTACTTTTATTTTAAACTAAAGTTTATTTTCAGAAGGGTTCTTTAAAACATTAAAATAAAGTTTCTGGGTAGAAAATCGAATTTTTAAGATTTCTGGAAGTTCGTTCGAAATTGTCGTCCGAATGAGTTTTTCGTTCGAACGAGAATTTCGTTCGAATGAGGTTTGCCAACGACTTGCCACTAGAACTTCGTTAGATAGTTCATTCGAACGAAATGTCGTTCGAACAAAAATGTCGTTCGAACGAGATTTCGACGGTAACAGTTTTTGGCAATTTTTTGGCACATTCCCACTACTTTGTCCCACTTCTCTTTCACAGAATTTAACGACTTCGGGACTAGAATTTTTCTAAGAACTTTTTCCATCTCCTAGAGAGTGTTTGAGATCTTAATTCTTTCATAAAAATTTTCCTTGGTGTTTTTTATCCAAATTGATATATTCAAAGAACAAAACCAAGTTTACACCTAATTGTTTGTGTTAATCCAAGTTTCTATCTATATATATACATCTTACTTGATTTCTTGGAGAGTTTGTTTGGCACTGAATTCATCTCTGCATAAAAGAGAGTTTGGGTTTCTTCTACATCCCACAAAGAAGAAGCTTGTTTGCTGTGACATACCCACTTGGAGAAAGGCTCCTTGTTTGGGTGACGGTGACTAGAAAAAGATCGATCGGTTGATTCCGAGACCGCGGTGAATTTTTGTGGTTATTCACTAGGAAGAGGTAGTTACAAGAAGACGCATTGGGGATTGAAGGAGTAGAGTCGAGTGGTGTAAGTCATCTTGCTTGTAATTATAAATTATGTACTAGTGGATTTGAGGCTAGGTCCGTCCGAGATTTTTTCTCATTGTGTATTTTTTCTCGTACATCGCGGTGTAGTTGCTTATTTATTTTAACTTTTTTTTAAATTCACCTAGAACGCATGCTTAGGTGAAAAGAAAAAAATTGGCTTAAATCACTACTTGTTTAATTTGGTGCAAAATTAATTTGGGTATATTTTAATTTATTTCAAGTCATTAATTTTATTGGATAAAATTTGGTTTAGACTATTTTGGTAATAATGAAAATATGGCTTAGGAAAATTTCTAGGACTTGAGTTAAATTGGTTTAAGTGAAAATTTGATTTGTTAATTAATTTAAATTCACTTTAGGTCGTGTTTAACTTTAATTTGGAAAGAAATTAAATCTAGTTAATTTGTTTAATTGAACCATCTCACTTCCGCATCTCAAAAAAGGATATTGAAATTACTTTTGTAATAAGATTTTAAAATTGGGGGCCTCGTGTTCCAACAAGGGCCCCGTAGGATATCAACATGTTTTGTCAGAACGCCTACAACAAAACCATGATGTGTTTCATGTTTCATTTTTATAGAAGTATAAAAGATGCGAGGGAGCTCATTGGCATATTCCATTGGATGATATCGAGTTACAACCCGATATTACATATGAGGAATAATCGGTTGCCATTCTAGACCATGGAGAGCGTAGACTAAGATCGAAAGTTGTGCCCTTAGTCTGAGTCCAGTGGGGACACCACAATGCCGAGGAATCAACTTGGGAACGAGAGGACGATATTGGAGAGAAGTACCCACACCTCTTTTTACCTGGTACGCCTAAATTTTGAGGGAAAAATTCCCTTGTAAGGGGGGAGTATGTAATACCCCTTATTTATGAGTAATTACTTTTATATTAATTTGCCTTGTGGGTTAATTATATAAAATAAAGTAAGTTGAAATAAATATTACTTTAAGTTATTTAAGAGATAATATTTATTGAGTGTAGACACCCCATTCTAGCACCCTATAATCTCTCCTTAGGTCCCCAGCACCCCCCTGCATCACTACGAATCTAGGTGATACCCGAGTTATGACCTAGAGGCTATCGGGCACTCCCAAGCTTCGTTTGACCAAAAGTAAAACTCTTCAGCTCGACTGAAACTGAATGAATCTTGAAAGGTCACTGAAACCCCTTTCCAATGGTCTGCCTCGTGTGTGATTCCGACTTACAGTGCGGATGAACGACCTATTTTCCCCCTAAACTTGATCAAGAGACCATCGGATACTCCTGAGCTCCATTTGACCAAAGTCAACCCTTCAGATCGACTGAGATTGAATTAATCTTCAAAGGTCGCAGAAGCCTCTTTCCAATGGTCCACTCCGGGCCCAATTCTGACTTACGGTACAGACGAATGATCCATTTTACTCCGGAAGGTCATCGAATGCTTCCAGACCCCGGTTGACAAAATTCAACTCCCCAAACCGTGTCAAACTCTTTGGAATGTCGAAGTAAATCTCATAACCTTTCTAATGGTCTGCCCCGTGCGCAATTCTGACTTACCATGCGGATGAATGATCCGTTTGCGTCTGACGATTCTTGTCCAAATGACCGATGAGCATGAGCGTTTCCAAGCCACACTTTTCCCAAAGACAACTCACAGAACTGGGATCAGTCCAAAGGACTTTCAAAGGTATCTGAAGTACCTTTCCAGTGGTACGCTCTTGCACAATTCGGGTCAACAAATTGCGTTTTATGACCATTTTTCCGAAGGAACCTGAACGAGACTGCCAAACGGCATGTTCAAAATCCTTCCTAAAGGCACCTGCCAATTGGCAGGACCAGACCTATGCCGATCGAAATAACCTAGACCTATAAAAAGAAGGGCCTGACCTCATTCCAAAGGGACCTAAGATTTGAGATCCATCACTCTCAACAAACTCGAAAAACCTCCCTCGAAGTCAGTGTGATTTGTACATCCAAATTCCTTTCCAACACTCACTTTTCATCATCTTCTTCATCAAACTTGGTGAATTAACAACCCTTCATCATCACCCAAGTGGAAGGGCTGCTCTCCAACATTCAAGATCAAGCTCAAGACCTTCAAGAAGGTCCAACATTCTCAAATTCTCTTAAATTCTTATTAACTTGTTTTATCACTTAACACTTTTATTCTCTCCATCTAACATATCCTAATAATTTTTTTTTTATTATTGGACTTCTCTTATTTTTTCTGTCAATAAAACCCAAAAAACAAGAAAAATAGGGTTTGTTCATAAATTCCAACGGGAATTCTCATAATTTTCTCACAACTAAAACACCTTTTTACACGCACTCACACACAAGAGAAGTCCCCGGTTGGATTTATGGGATAAACCCCACCTCTCATTTTGCATGCGAACTACGTGGACTTTGATGCCTCTATAGGTTACGTAGGCGTCGCAGGGTAAAACTCGAGACTCGAGTCCTATTTTTTCCAATTTTCTATTTTTCTAATTCTTTGACTTAATTCTCTTAGATTCTATATATTTACATATACATATATTTGTTCTTAATGGCTTATTACTCCATGGCGTTATCGTTCCATTATAACGATCAACGTAAGGATAATCGCGTAAATCATATTCTCTAATATTACTTTTAGGAACATTCCTATGGATTAATAGCTTTATCTCTTGCATGATACAAGTCGATGATTCCTATCTCCACTACATATACACATGCACACATATCACGGGGAAATAGAGGAAAATAATAACAATCCATGAGAGACCGCAAGGGCGGAATGGGTGCCAGACACCTTCCCATTCCATAACTTAGCCTCTGAACCCTACTCAAATCATTTTTGATTTTGTACCGATTGCCCTCAAAAGCAAGACGTATATCGAGGAAGTCACGCCAAAGGGGGGAACCCTTTTAAATTCACCCAACCAACTGCATACCCACATATAGGTGTCAAGCCTAGGACACACATGTTAGATTGTCGGTTTAGACCCGAAACTCTGTCGGAATTCTGGGTCAGCTTGCCGCCCAAATTTTTACGCATTTTTAAAATGGAACCCTAACTATGTGCCTGGTTACAAGTCCAACCATAACTTTGCATGTGTTGCAAACCCAGATTTTCTAGGCTCGGGTCCCGTCCGACATTTGATTTTTCATTTAGAAGAATTTAATACCAGAGAGAACATAATAATTATAATAATCATGTCGATTATAATATTTTAATTCCTTCTTTTAATTCCTTCTTCAAAAATAAATTCCATTTTATGCCTTCTTAGGTCGATTGTACGCCCTTGTCCTGGCTCCTAATTGGCTTCGGTCTTCAGTCAAATCACCCCGAAATTCCGTTCGTTCCTCGGCTACTTATTTTGAGTCAGGAATCCACTCGATTTCCATGGAGAACACAGATCAAGTACCAGTTGTGCATCCAAATCTGATGGCAGTCTTAGCTCAGCTCGTATCCAAGATTGAAAACCTCCAGACTGAAGTCCGCGAGATGCAACGAATCCAGTTTCCTATTCCTGAAGACCTCAAGGCCCTATTCCACCCGAGCCTATCTGGGTTCCCGAAGAATTTTAGCACACTCCACGTTCCCCTCCTACTAATGGGCTGTCGCCCTCCCAGCTTCCTAAGTCAAACCTTGCCCAGCTTGGGTCTAACTTGCCTATGATCATGGATAAAAAAGAAGAAGAGTTTAATAAGGTCAAAAAAGATCTCAAGATGCTAACTAAGAAGTTTGAACATGTCAGAAACTTTGGTAATTACTTGGACTATGACCACACATCTCCTTATACTAAAGCAAGGTTACCCGAGAAATTCAAGAGGCCAAATATCGAGAAATTCGGAGGGAGTGGACCCCCGATTGTTCATCTTCATAGTTATCTTCGATATATGACTCTCCTAGACGCTTCTGAAGAACTGATGGCCCAATTATTTTAGCAAACTTTAAAGGATAGAGCCCTCGAGGAGTCCATAATCCGTAGCTGAGAGGATGTATCCCAAGAATTCATGTCCCAGTACAAATATAACAAAGATCTTGAGGTCACTCGTCATGATTTAGAGCTGCTCAAATAGAACTCTGGGGAATCAGTTAGTAACTTCATAGCCCGATGGAGGGAAAAAGCATCCACCATGACCAATCGGCCATCCAAGGAAGAACAAGTCAACATAGTGAAGAAAAAATTCTTACCCCACGTAGGAGCAACAATGGGAGGACAATACTATCCCCACTTCTGAGATCTCATAGAAGAAGGAGTAGAAATCGAGGAAGGCCTTGGTAAAATAGAAGTTGAACCGAAGAAAGTGTTCAGACATTTGACTCCTAGAAAATATGATAAGCATGTCAGTGCTCCAGTCTCAACCATCAATAACATCTCTCAACTAACCACCTCGTGGGCACCAGAATGTTGCCCTGTCCCGGTCCGAAAGGAATACACCGAGCTCCAAGATCCCCTCTCCAAATTTTATCAGGCCATATTTGAAGCACCTTATACCTTTGACTTGCTTAAGTCTATATTGTATAAGTGCTCAACTAATTTGGAAATAGTGACAAAATTGGTTGTCCAACCTAGAATCCAAAGAGCCTCAGAATTAATCTCTCTAATCCTCTTCAATAATCCAAGAAGGTATAAATTGAATCACACTACAGACATTAGAAGTGCATAACATGTGTATATTTTGCTTAAAATTGATTGTGTGTTAAATTCCCCTTAAAATGTTGTTTTAATAATTTTTGGGAAATTTTAAACATTTTTAAATAATGTTTTCATTAATAAAAGTGTGATTATAAAATTTGTGGGGTTAATTTGTTATTTTGAAAAATTCATTTTTCATTGGAATGTTTGATTGGGTAGAATGTAAATGCGCTAGTGACTCCAGGGTATAGCCTGTAATTAACTTTGACGCGCGTTTGTTATCCACTTATATGCCAACACCTGTCACCTTCCTGATGCATCAATTTGTGTTTGTTATGTGAGAGGGTTGCCTGGTGGTTTGCTGATCGTTGGATCAATCCTTATTGATGGCCTTCATGTGTTTTAAACTTATCCGTGTGCTATCCTGTGAACCAATCACATTCGACTTAACCACCGCCTTCTTATAACCCTTAGATCAAGTCAATTTTAGGAAGACTTAATCTCAGCCATTGATTCCCTTCGACTCTCCAGAATCTTCCTCCACTCCTATAAAATCCCTCTAATTCTCAACCTTTTAAGACTTTTGGCAGTTGTCATTTCCGAGAGAAAAAAATAGAGAGAAGTGAGAGAGAAGAGAGAAAAGAAAAGAGAGAAGAGAGAGAAAGGAAAAAAACTGTGTTAGCCAAACCCTAACCCTAACCCTAAACACTTCAAATCTAATTCAAACCTTCGTATGCACACAACCCCAAACACAACCTTGAGTGTTTATGAGAGAGTGGTGTTTCTTGGTTGTTCATATTGAAGCTGTAACGTCTTAATCAGTGATCTTATTACCAACTTAAACATTCGTGTGAAGATCTGTATTTCTTCTTCATAGAAATTGTAGATCTACACTCTGCATGTTACATTTCACTAGATCTGCATGTTTCTTTCTCGATTTAAGAAAATCCTTACTGATTTAGTTTTAAAAATGTTTTATAGTTTCTATTCTTATGAAACTTAACCTTGGCCTAGTTGGATTCACACTTGGAGATTTTCAATCTCAAAAATATTTTTAAAACAGAGATTGATTAAGATCTTGACCGATTTTGAAGCAAGATATCCGTGGAATTTGGGTTATATTTAAAGCTAAAAAAGGTTTCAAGTTCTGTAAGAAAGAAAGAAAAGAAAATCACAACATATAGTCTTTATATGTAATTTTATAGGACTGTCTGTAAAATTAAGTTCGTGTGGGTTCATGCATGTTGATAGGAATCACATCACAAACACTTAAAGACACTACTACACTGGAAGTGTTGTGAATAAGATCAAAGATTATTGAGTCGACGCAAGGAAGCTAAAGCAAAGGAAGTTATCAAACTGGAAGAACATCATCAACAATCAGATCTATGAGAAGTTAGAAGGACACCAAGTGGGGTATATTCCTAAACTTAGAATAGGTTGATTTGTGTGCATGTATATTGTATTGTTTGTAACTTCTATTTGTTGTTAGTGGATTTTTACTTTTGTGACTTAGAAGTCACCGTGGATGTTTCCTCTATTGGGAGAGGTTTTACCACGTTAAAAACTGTGTGTTCTGATTATCTTCATCTCCTCATCTCATTCTATAGTGTGTTGAATTTTTGAAACTGTCTTAGTTTTAAAAACTGATTACAAAGGCTTCATTACTCTCGTACATAAGTTTTTGTAAACACATCTTGTTGCTTATAATTTTTTTTTATTTTCAAAAGAAAAGGGTTTCTTCAACAAACATCTCGGAGTTGCTTATACAGTTTAATCTTGTATTAAACGGCATTAGCGACGTTTTTCAATTAAGCTGAAAGAGCCATGTAAACTTTTATTTCAAAAAGATCTTGTGTTTCTGAAATCGTTTTCTGAAAAACCTAACTATGGACGAGAAGAATGAAAGGTTTGGTAATCTGTCCAGACCTCCACTCTTTGATGGAAACAACTTTGCTTACTGGAAAGTAAGAATGGTTGCCTTTATCCAAGGGACTTTAGGAGATGATGTCTGGGACATTATTGAAAACGGATACACTTATCCTACTAAACCAACCACTGAAGGAAGTGATGAGAGGGTAAAGAAAATCTTAAGTGAGTTTACCCAAGAAGATAAAACTATTTCTCGAAATAATAATAAAGGCAAGAATGCCATTTTTATGTCTATTAATGAGTATGAGTTCAAGAGAATCTCATCTTGTGCCACTTCTAAGGAAGCTTGGGACACATTAATCACTGCCCATGAAGGAGACTCAACAGTTAAAGCTGCTAAAACTCAAATGCTTACTCAGCAGTACAACTCTTTAATTATGTCTGACTCTGAGTCTTTTGATGACTTTTACATGAACTTAACTGATATATTTACTAAGTTGCATGCTAATGGTATAACATATGATAGGAATGAAATTGTTTCTAAAATTCTAAGATCATTACCACAAAATTTTGACAGCAAGAGGTATGCTATTGAGGAAATGAGTGATCAAAACCTTACCCCTGAGTTACTCAGTAGCAAACTTAGGACTGTGGAAATGGAATTAGATTTTAAGAAACAATTAAATCATTCACAAAGAAAACAACCCAACTCTAACTTGAGTTTTGCCTCTAAGATATCTAAACTTGAGACTAATTTGATCAACTCTGACTCTGATGAGGAGTGTGATATAGACAAACTAGATAATCAGATTGCCTTAATGTCTAAACAATATAAGAAAATTGTTAAATTTAGAAACAAACAGGCAACTAAATAAGGCAAGCCTAATTATCCTACTCTGTCTAATCCCAAACCTCATGAGAGAGGTCTTGACAAACATCCTAAGGACAACAACTCCAGACCTAGCAGAGACCTTAAAAAGATTGAATGTTTTAGATGTGGGAAACTAGGTCACATTGCTCACGATTGCAGAGTTAATCTGAATAAAGCCAACACACACAATAGAGCCAATGTCTGTAAAACTTGGAATGATTCAAGTGACTCTGATGAAGAGGAACTTGAGTCATCAAATGTACTTGACCCTTGCATGTCCTTTTATGCTAAGATCATTTACAATGATGATATGCCTGTGTGTGATAATGATGCTCATACTCCTGCTTGTGTGAATACTTCTTTGACTGGCCTAGATGCTTTATTATCTGAAAATGTTTCTAGTTCTAGTTCCGTGTGTGTGAATCAAAGTGATCTCGATAATGATGATGTAAATGGGTGCGTGAGTACTAAAACTGAATCATTAGGGGTCACTACACACACTTCACTTAGCGACTCAGACACAGATGACCTCCCAGATATTCATACTTTGTATGCTAAAAGTCTAAAAAAAGGCACTAGACTGGAGAAGACTGTTCGAGACCTGACTAAGAAATTAGATGATCTAAATCTTATTGTGAAGCTGAATGCTGAAGAATACACTAACCAGTGTCTGTCTCATCAATCCGAAATTGAAACTTTTGATCAAAAATTAAAAGAGTTGACTAAAACTAATGAAACCCTGGAAATGAAATACAAGGGAACATTATTAGAACTGGAGGAAGCAAAAACAAAGACAGCTACTGTTTTCAAAAAAATTTCTAAGTTTGAAAACAATTCAAATTGTTTTACTGACTTTGTTGTTGACTCCAAGACCAATTCTGATGATAGAACCGGTATTGGATTTTGCCCTAAGAACAAACAACAAACTACAAATCTTGAACCTATTAAGTTTGTTTCTGGGAGCAAAAGACCAATTGAAACATGTCAAGATTTTCATTTTATTAAAAAGGAATTTGATCAAAAGCAACAACAGAAAGACATTGGAGAGTCTAGTAATTCTAAGGCTGACACTACACTTAAGACTAAATACGTTTGTCCTTTGATCAGAAAGGCTGAATCCACCTTTAAAACCATCCCTCCTAGGAATAGTACTTCTGAACAGAATGCTGTTAAACCCATCTTTAGAAGTTTTCCTAAGGAAGTTCATCCCTCAAGCAATCAATATTGCTCCTACTGTGACATTTATGGTCATTCCTTTGAAGGTTGTTATGCTAGGCGTCTAAACACCCCTGTGTACAACTCTTCTGTCTACAAGAACTTTAACTATTCTAGGCAAAATCGTAACCATTATGTCCGTCCAAGACAACCTGACAAGAACTCTATCTACAGGAATATAAAGACCAAAACTAAGAGTTCATTTAAGAGAAAGGCTCCCAGAAACTTTCCTAAACCAAAAGCTCAAATTTTCCACAATAATCAGTTTGTTGCTCCAAATGTTTTTCAACAAAAAGTTGTTTCTCGAAAATTTTATCAAATAAGGGCAAACTTGCGCAAAATTAAAACTAAAGCTATTTGGGTTAGAAAAGATGATCTTTTACCCCAAATGAAGTGTAACATTGTTATCACTGCTTTAAAAGCTGAACACACTTCATCTGGTTGGTACTTAGATTCAGGATGCTCCAAATATATGATAGGAGATGAAACCAAAATCTTAAACAAAACCAGATTTGCTGGAGGCAAAGTAGTCTTTGGTGACGGAGTTTCATCCCAGATCATAGGTAAAGGAACCCTAAAAGAAGAGGGAATGCCTACTCTCGAAAATGTACTTTTAGTTAAAGGACTTAAAGCCAACCTCCTGAGTATATCAAAATTTTGTGACTCTGACCATACAGTTACCTTTTCAAAGAACAATTGTAAAATTCTAAATGATAAAGGTAAATGCATTATTACCGGATTTAGAACACCTAATAATTCTTATACTGTCAAGACTAGTTCTGAAACCTGTAACATTGTCAGAATGGATGACAATGAAATCTGGCATAATCGTATGGGTCACCTAAGTTATGATATCCTTGGTAGATTGTCTAGTCAAGATATTGTTAGAGGAATTCCTAAAATTAAACCTATTTCCAGTGTTGTCTGTGGTCATTGCCAGGAAGGAAAAATAGTTAAGACTTCGCATAAAAAGGTTAAAGAAATTCTCACCTCTAGACCTCTAGATCTCATCCATATGGACCTTATTGGTCCCTATAGAACTGTTAGTCTTTGTGGAAACAGTTATATCCTTGTCATGGTTGATGATTTCACTCGATTCACTTGGGTTGCCTTCTTGGAAAAAAAATCTGACACGTTTCAGAATTTTTTGAAAATTTTACTAAGAATTGAAAATGAGAAGGACACACAAGTCAATCGTATTCGTAGTGATAGAGGGGGAGAGTTCATAGACACAGGAATAGTTGAATATTGTAACTATAACGGTTACAAACACGAACTCAGTTCCCCTAAGACTCCTCAACAGAATGGTATTGCTGAAAGGAAAAACCGAACTCTTCAAGAGATGGCACGTGTCATATTGCATGCCAAATCTCTACCTAAATACTTTTGGGTAGAATCTATTAGAACTGCATGTCATATCATTAATAGGGTTTACCTTAGGAAAAAGACTAAACAAACCCCTTATGAGTTGTGGTATGGTAAGAAGCCTAATCTGAAATATCTGAGAACTTTCGGAAGTCAATGTTATGCATGTAAAGACATAGAACATCTGTCTAAATTCGAAACGCGTGGTGATAAAGCCATCTTCTTAGGATACTCTCCAAATAGTCATGCTTATCGTATATACAATCTGCGTACTAAGGACCTTATGGAATCGATAAATGTAATTGTAAGCGACACTATTATCGAAAATAAGATTTCTGAATCACCTATTGTGGTTGAATCTGAAAATGATTTCAAAACTGATTCACCAGAAATAGATGACTCATTACCTATTGAGAGTCCAGAAGTACCTGGCTGGGTCTCTAAAGATCATCCCATTGACAACGTGGTCGGTAATCCTAATGAGCCAGTTCGTACTAGATCCCAGTTAAGAAATTATGCTAATTATGCATGTTTCGTCTCCCTTGTGGAACCGAAAAATGTTAATGAAGCATTGAATGACACACACTGGATTTCTGCTATGCAGGAAGAACTTTTACAATTTGTCATTCACGATGTCTGGTATCTTGTACCGCGGCCTCAAAACAAAAAAGTTATTGGCACACGTTGGATCTTTAAGAACAAATCTGATGAAAATGGGGTAATCCTCAGAAACAAAGCTAGACTAGTTGCTCAAGGTTACTCTCAAATAGAATGAATAGATTTTAGCGAGACATTTTCCCCTGTCACTCGTCTTGAATCTGTTCGACTCCTTTTCGCCATAGCCGGTCACTTAAAATTTACACTTTATCAAATGGATGTCAAGTCTGCTTTCCTCAATGGAATTCTGTTCGAAGAAACGTATGTAGAACAACCCAAAGGGTTCATTGACCCTAAATACCCTGACCATGTCTTTTGTCTAAAAAAGGCTTTGTATGGCTTAAAACAAGCTCCTCGAGCTTGGTATGAACGTCTTTCCAACTTTTTGTTGGATAAGGGTTTTAAGAGAGGAGGAAATGACCAGACCCTCTTTGTCAAACATTTTGACAAAAACATTATTATAGCCCAAGTCTATGTAGATGACATCATTTTTGGGTCCACTTTAACATCTGAAGTTAAATCTTTTTATGCTATTATGCATAAGGAGTTTCACATGTCCCTTATGGGGGAGCTACAACTTTTCTTAGGATTTCAAGTGAAACAGAATTCTGATGGACTATTTGTCTCTCAAACTAAGTATGACTTAGATCTTGTTAAGAAATTTGGTTTAAATAATGCTAAAGTTGCCAAAACGCCTATGAGTACTACTGTTAAATTATGTAAAGATGAAAATGGAAAGTCAGTTGATTCCACACTTTATCGTAGTATGATTGGTAGCCTACTCTATCTAACTGCCTCACGACCAGATATCATGTATGCTTTATGTCTGTGTGCTCGTTACCAGAATAACCCTAAAGAGAGCCATTTATCGTGTGGAAAACGTATAATAAAGTACATAAAAGGCACTCTTAATCTTGGACTTAGGTACACTAATGATACCTGCATTGCCATCATAGGGTATACTGATGCTGATTGGGCCAGATGTACTGATGATAGTAAAAGTACATCAGGTGCCTGCTATTATGTCGGCAATAATTTAGTTGGTTGGAGTAGCAAAAAACAAAATTGCACATTTTTATCTACGGCTGAGTCCGAATATATAGCAGCTGGAAGTTGCTGTGCTCAATTATTATGGATAAAACAAATGTTAAGCGACTATGGGATTAAAGAAGATCAGTTACAATTGTATTGTGACAATCAAAGCGCTATTAACATATCTAAAAACCCGGTTCAACACTCGCGAACTAAGCATATTAAAATAAGACATCATTTTATTCGCGAACTTGTTGAAACTAAGGAGTGAGAAATCCATTACCTGCCTACTGATCTCCAACTTGCAGACATGTTCACTAAACCTTTAGACTATAACATATTTCTGTATTTGCGTAATTCTATAGGTATGGTATGTGCTGATTAAACTCTAAAGACCTTAATTTTTACCCTTTGTCCATTTGAGACAAAATGGGGGAGAAATTTGAGTCTTACGGGTTCAATATTTTGTTCACATTTCATCTAAACTGCTTGATCTTAGTGTGCATATTTGCAGGAATCTCTTCTACTGATTGTCTACCATTTCTAGTATACAAATTTTGTAAATAGTTGAGTTATGTAATTTTTGACTTTCTAGGAAATGGGTAGATAGTATCTTTGTATAGGACTAGGTTTTATTGTTTTTGGTTCCCTAAGAGTTTAAGCTAACTCAAAGGAGATTTTGTCTCATATTTCCAAGAGGGAGATTGAAGCACCTTATACCTTTGACTTGCTTAAGTCTATATTGTATAAGTGCTCAACTAATTTGGAAATAGTGACAAAATTGGTTGTTCAACCTAGAATCCAAAGAGCATCAGAATTAATCTCTCTAATCCTCTTCAGTAATCCAAGAAGGTATAAATTGAATCACACTACACACATTAGAAGTGCATAACATGTGTATATTTTGCTTAAAATTGATTGTGTGTTAAATTCCCCTTAAAATGTTGTTTTAATAATTTTTGGGAATTTTTAAACATTTTTAAACATTTTTTAAATAATGTTTTCATTAATAAAAGTGTGATTATAAAATTTGTGGGGTTAATTTGCTATTTTGAAAAATTCATTTTTCATTGGAATGTTTGATTGGGTAGAATGTAAATGCGCTAGTGACTTCAGGGTGCAGCATGTAATTAACTTTGACGCACGTTTGTTAGCCACTTATATGCCAACACCTGTCACCTTCCTGATGCATCAATTTGTGTTTGTTATGTGAGAGGGTTGCCTGGTGGTTTGCTGATCGTTGGATCAATCCTTATCGATGGCCTGCTTGTGTTTTAAACTTATCTGTGTGCTATCCTGTGAACCAATCACATTCGACTTAACTACCGCCTTCTTATAACCCTTAGATCAAGTCAATTTTAGGAAGACTTAATCTCAGCCATTGATTCCCTTCGACTCTCCAGAATCTTCCTCCACTCCTATAAAATCCCTCTAATTCTCAACCTTTTAAGACTTTTGGCAGTCGTCATTTCTGAGAGAAAAAAATAGAGAGAATAGAGAAGTGAGAGAGAAGAGAGAAAAGAAAAGAGTGAAGAGAGAGAAAGGAAAAAACTATGTTAGCCAAACCCTAACCCTAACCCTAAACACTTCAAATATGATTCAAACCTTCGTATACACACAACCCCAAACACAACCTTGAGTGTTTATGAGAGAGTGGTGTTTCTTGGTTGTTCATATTGAAGCTGTAACCTCTTAATCAGTGATCTTATTACCAACTTAAACATTCGTATGAAGATCTGTATTTCTTCTTCATAGAAATTGTAGATCTACACTCTGCATGTTACATTTCACTAGATCTGCATGTTTCTTTCTTGATTTAAGAAAATCCTTACTGATTTAGTTTTAAAAATGTTTTATAGTTTCTATTCTTATGAAACTTAACCTTGACCTAGTTGGATTCACACTTGGAGATTTTCAATCTCAAAAATATTTTTAAAATAGAGATTGATTAAGATCTTGACCGATTTTGAAGAAAGATATCTGTGGAATCTGGGTTATATTTAAAGGTCAAAAAGGTTTCAAGTTCTGTAAGAAGGAAAGAAAAGAAAATCACAACATATAGTCTTTATATGTAATTTTATAGGACTGTCTGTAAAATTAAATGTGTGTGAGTTCATGCATGTTGATAGGAATCACATCACAAACACTTAAACACACTAGTAGATTTGATCCTAAGGTGGCTATTTTAAACTCTTGCGTACTCTTGAATACACAAAATTTGAAGATCTTGTTGGTGACCTATAAACTTATGAGCTCGACATGTTTACCTCCAAAGTAGTACCAAAAAAAGAAAATGGCATCGCGTTGAAAGCCCAAAAATGAGGAAATAAAAGTTTTGAAAAATGAATCTGACACTAATTTCAAAGATGTAGCCTTGTTGGCAAAGAAGTTCAAAAATTTTCTTAAGTTCCAAAAGCGATCGAAAGATGCCAAAAGACTTGAAAAATTAAAGAATAACAAGGTCGATCGTGTCTCTAAGAATTAAAGTGAGAATGATAAGAGGGATGAGTCGGGTCTGTGTTTTGGTTGTGAGGGTTATGGTTAGGGGTGGCAACGGGTCGTGTCAAGTCGTGTTTGTGTCGGGTTATAAACGAATCATGTCAAAAATGCATCCACCCAAACACGATTAGTTTATTAAACGGGTGGAAAAATAAAATTCATACATTATTCATTTACTTAACGAGTGACACGATACGACCAGTTTACACCCGTTAAATAAATGAATGTTTTTGACCCAGTTCACCCATTTAACCTGATTTACCCGTTTAACCCAGTTCATTCATTTAACTCAGTTCACCCGTTTAACACGATTCACCCGTTTAACCTGGTAACCCGGTTACTTTAAAAATCTAGAGAGGAAACAACTTACATATACTTAGTTAAGACTGGGGAATTTTCATAACAAATCGATGTGGGATGTTTGGATTGCAGGTTAATGGGTTGTAAACGTGTTAACGGATTGTCGACGTGTTAACGAGTTGCAAACAGGTTGCGGGTTCTAAACGGGTGACAGGTTCTAAATGGGTGAAGGGTTGTAAACGGGTAGCGGGTCACACGGGTTCTAAATGGGTGGCGGATCACTAACGGGTTTTGTGAATATACACGAACCCTATTCGTTTTCTTAATGGGTCTGGAGGGTCCACCCGTTTATGACCCAAACCCGTTAAGGCTATACCCAAACCCGCTTAAAGCGTGTCGATTTCGTGTTGGGTTAACGGGTCGTGTCTCAAATTGCCACCCCTAGTTATGGCCATAGGGTAGTAGAGTGCCCCACTAGACTTGATAAGGAGGGAAAGAAACCAATTGCACATAATGCCACCATAAGTGATAGTGAACCAGAAGAGGGAGGAGATTACCACATTGAGCACAACTAAACCGTGTTAATGGTCTGTTATGTGAGCAACAACGATATATCTTCTCATAAAGATACTCATGTGAATGACACTTCCAAGTCCATAGTTTATGAGTCCCAAGTGAGTGAGGGTGAAGATAGTGAGGAGGAGGAAATAGATGTGAGCGGGTTACAATTTTCCTTTAATGATTTGTATGAGGAAATGCTGAAGGTGAAGAAGGATAACTTGAAGTTGCAAGATAAGTTGAAAGAGCGTGCCATAGAAACTAATGATGCATTGATTAAGGATCTTAGGTCACAAGAGAAGACTCTTTGGGATAAACTAGAATACGTTAAGGGTGAGACATATATTTTTCTTGGTTTGATGGAGGCTATAAAGAAGGAGATTCTAGAGTTTTAAGAGTCTAGGTGTTTTCTTGAGTCTAGGATTAGTGAGCTTGATGAGAAATTGAGAGACTCGAGTAAGGTGAAGTTTGATTTAGAGGCTAGGTCGGAAAAGTTGGATAGAATTTTAGGCACCGTCAAAATCAAGGATGATAGGTGTGGTACAGGTTTCGATGATTTTATTGATCCCATTACCAAAGCCAATATCAATCGTGTTAGAGATCCAACTAGGAACATTAGGAGAGGTCCATAATTAGGTAACATTCATCACCGTGTTTTCACTTACACTCATTACGGCAATAGGGTCACCTTAGGTGTTATTGTTATATGCTTAGAAATGTTCCTAGGAAGTTTAGGAATAAATCCATTTCGGTTATCAAAACCCCCATGCGTTATTACAAACATACTTGGGTTAGTAAATCAGACTTAGAGGTTTTAGGCATTAAATTTCATGACTCTCATTTGCATTCACTTGATACTTCTCATGATATTTCTTACAGATGATTGTATTAGCCATGTTTCTCATACGCTAGATTTTCTTCATGAATTGTATTTGCTAGTGTTATGACATGTGTATCTATTTGTATTATATTTTTTCCTTTTATTTGTGTCTTATTTGGAAAAATACAAAAATATTTTATTTTGATAAAAAAATTAAAATACAAAAATATATTTGGTTTCATCTATTTTTGAAAAAAATACAAAAATATTTTGTCTTTCGGGTCAAAAATATTTTTTTTTAAAAAAACACAAAAAGATTTTCGATTTATTTTTTGTGTCGTGAGTTTACATGTTTGATGTGGCATATTGGTGTGCTTGGACCCCCATCATTTCATTATCCATGTGTCTAGGACATTTGGTCATAATTATAGATGCTTAGAATGATCTTAACCATTGAATAATGGGGTTTTTTCGAAGTTGATTTGCATTTGGATTCGACTTTGTATATATTCCATCGCACACACATGTACGAGCTTTTATAAATGTTTGATTTCTCATGCATATTTGAGATTGGTGAGACGTTATCCTCTCAATTTTGTCATTTATGTGCATTTAGACTTACGAGGAGGTGTGCATGTAAGAACTGTTGCGTGTGAGGATAGATATTGCTAAAATTGAAAAAATGGTGAGTGTGCACGGAAAAGGTCTGCGTCGGTATAATAAACTCGTCGTGAAAGTGACCGTTTAAAAGAGTCCGAGAAAAAATTAAGGCAATAAAAAGAATAATATGCCAAAAAGGGGCCAATAGGAATTATCTAAGGTGAGAAAGTAGAAACCTCAAAAGAACTAGAAAAAGATATTATATAAATCTATGAAGGTGTTTGGATGAAAAAGTACAACGGGTTTGCACCACGAATCCTAATGTTGAAAAATCGTGTCATGACGTTGTTTGTTTGGCAGAATCATCAAAATTCTAGATTTGTGTGCATGATGCTTGTTTAGTTCAGTAAGCTTGATATATTAATTGCCACATATGGCTAAAACTTAGTTTGATGATATTAACTATCAATTAAGCTTCTTGATCACTTCGATGTGTTTAAGTTGTGATTCATTCATTGTAGTTCATGCCCATTCATTTCATATCCATGTTTAGGCACATTGATACTATGTTAGCATGTAACTCATAATTTTTGTCTTGAGTCTGTTTTGTTACTATTTCGTATTTCCAATTGCTATTTTGAGACAAAAAATCACTGGGCAAATCCTGTACATTTTTAAAGATGGAGTACAAAATTTTTGAAGTCATTCAAATAACTTCTGGATGTCATTTAAACAACATATCCAAGTCGTTCGAAGACTGGATCACACAACCTTATTAACGAGGTGTTAAAAGTGTCAGGTATAGTCGCGATATAGGTCGCGATATAAGTCATTACTTAGGTGCTTCGTGCGACGTTACACTGTTTTCAGTTGTTTCTTGCCTGGTTCAAATGAGATGCTTATGTCGTTCAAACGACATGTCATAGTCAGTCGAACGACACAAAGATAATTTTTTATATTCTTTCTGTTTTAGTGTTTGCTTCATATATATGATGATATTACACTGTTTTGGTACTTCTACGTTATTTTGGATAGTTTACATGCAGTCGATATTTCTTTTTATGCTTAATTCATACACGAATTGATTTGTTTAATCACATCATTCATGATATTCATATTTGTGATTGTTTTCTATCTACGATTTGGTATGTTATGATTATTATTAGCTGGCTACACCATGTTTATCTACGCATGCTTCATCTGATAGTTCATGTTGTCGATCCGCCATTTGTTTACTAGATTGTGTTCCATATTTTCTTTTTGGGTTTTATCTGATAGGATTTAGGTCATATCACTTTTTGGTTTTGTCCTGGAATAACCAAAGGGGGAGATTTTTAAGGACAAATTTCTAAATAATGTCAATTTGTATGTATTCGCATTATTCCGGACAAAAATAAATTTGAGTCATAGATAGATTTTTACTTTTCACGATTCTCACTTAAGTCTATGACGTTGTTTTGAAGACGTAGCGGCCAAGATTCAAGATAGATCATGTCATGTTAATTGGTGCAGGTTTCACGTCTTCATATCATATTACATTCTGAGTATCTCTCAGGTATGAACACATAATGTTTATGGAACTCGGTAAATATGTTTTAAGGATGTTATTTTGTTTTAAATGATTTAAAAATATTTTTAATCCGTTTATTCTGAGATAAATCCATTTAGAGTCGTATGGATCTTTCCCTTACATTGTGACGGATCAAATGACATCATCAGTCATTCAAATGACATATCAGTGTCATTCAAACAACATGGACAAGTCATTTAAACGACATGGCCATATCATTACAATGACATAGAGAAATTGTTCAAATGACGCACCGACCTAAATTTTTTATGTATGGTGTCTTTTGCTCATAATTTTAAAAGTGAAGAACATAAATTACAGAGCAGAACCCATACATTTTCCTACACTTATGTACAAAGGTTTCTAAAGTTAAAAAAATCCTTTGTGTTTATAAGATCCGAGCTTTCATAACCATTGTATTTAGAGATCTTTTGTTTGCACCATATGGAGTTTGTTCATCTCAGTAATTGATTCGTTCATTTTTGTAGTGAAGAAATGGCGGACTTCGATTTCTGAATCGTAGGTAGTTGTCATAGATGTATCAGTGGATACCGAAGTACACGTGGACTCATGTGCTGTGGACCTTGTGTAGGTGGACTCCTGCATTGTACTATGGAGGAGAGGTTGAAGCATAGAAAAGCGTCAAGACTTGTGGGTGATCGAGTCGTTGAGTAAGTCTATTGTTTGTACTTTTTAAAACCGTATCATAGTGATTGTCTGGCTTGGGACGTCTGAAGTTTTTTCCCTTATGTTGTCCTCGTACATCAACGAGTTTTGTGGAATTTTCTTTATTTTACTTGCTTAATCACATTAGATGCATGCTTAGTATTAACAAGATAAAATTGGGTTAAGTTAAATTAGTTCACAAAAGTGGTGCATATCAAAATTGAAAAAGTTTTTAGAAAAATGATTTCGACTAAAGCACACATGAAAAGGGCATTTACACTTGTTATGTACTTGACTCGAACCATTCTTTTATGTTGATGTTAGTTGTAGAGATTGTCTCTATATGGGATTATACATTGTGGTACTAGAGATTTGGTACATGTTTATATATATATATCTACTTATCCACTTGAGATGTTTAGTGTAGAGTTTTTTTATTCATTAGTTATATGCAACCGAGATGCATAATTACTCATGGGAACACTTGGGATTGGGTATAGATGCATGATATATCTAGGGTTGTTTGGATTGGGAAAAACATAAAAATAACCAAAAGATGAGACGAAGATGCGTAGTGATATTGTAGCCCAACTTCAATTATAATATTATTCTCATTAAACTTGTTATTAATGTTGACTTTACTTTCCAGAATCGATGTCATTGTTATCGCCTCCATCCTGATTTTTTATTTACATCTTCATTAGGTTCTGCTCAGTTAGGATGTAGGTGTCGTGCGTGCATACTCACTCTTTTTACTTCTCTTTATATTCATTCGAGGAGGATTTATGTAGTATTATCATTACAATAAATTGAATTATATTGAGACACTAATATATTTTGTATTAGACTTTATTACAATCAGTTATGGTATCAAATGTGTATGGGTCTTCCGCTTACTTGTCTACAATTGTTTATTTTATGCATTTAGTTTTATTTTTAGTCATTCTTAGAATGTTATTCAATTGTTTTGAATCCTATGATTTTTCTATTATGCCTGATGAATCTATGTAAAAAATTTAGGGGTTTCACAAATTGGGAGAACAATGAGAGTTCCCAAAAACTACCCTTTCATCAGAGGTCAGGACCTCCTCAATTATATAAAGGAGGCCCACACCTATTTTAGATTTGTCTTCGTCACCCTCAGGAACTTCAGAGGTACCAACAACAAAACCTTTCGCTTCCAATGAATAAAGACCAATGGCTCATCCCTACAGACTCCCTAACCACTATATTTGGGGCATCATACACCACTCTAGGAAACACAACCTTGGGTTTAGTACCAGACCATTATTGAAGAGACTATTGTGAGTGACCAAGTCTTAAAAAGTAAGGGGGGCTAAGAGTGCATTTTCATGAAATCAAGATGCATGAAAAATACCCAATTAAAGTTTCTTGTAAAAAAGAAAAAATGTTTTCTTTTACTTTCTTATAGTGGGTACTTGAGGTCTACGTGACAAGAATATTTACCAATAGATTACACCAAATTTTATCTTCAATATTAGGTAATTTAATTTAAGCACAAAATAGGTAAATAATATTGTACAACACCAAGGCTACGAGGAAAAACCCACAACGAGAAAAAAAAAACAGGACGACAGAACGACAAATGTACTATGGTAGATTTTTATAACTATAAGTTATATACTTACACCTTATCGATATTATAATCGACTAGACACTCTTTCACACCATATCCTCCGTAAAGAATGCCAACAGCTGGAGAACACCTACATAACCGCGACCGGTTTTGGTAAGAAACCAATCTCATCACGTCCTTTTGCCCAAAATTTTGTGTTCCAATGGAATGGAACTATGAAAAACCACAAAATATATTTTTATTTCCTAGGATGTGATATTCCTAAGGGTCGGTGGAAGCTTTAAAGTCTTTGTTTAATAAAAAGTATAGTCACTAGTATTTTTTTTAAATATAAAAAATATTTAAAGTCTCTCAAGAACAAATTTGTCAGTAGTTTGTTTCAGTCTTGTGAAGAAGTAATAAAACTTGAAATGACTTTGAATAAAAATAATATAAATGGATAATTCTAGAAAACTCAAAGAAGCTTGGAGAAAAACTCTTAGCGAATAGGGATTTTTAGCATATATTTGTCTCTTTCAAAAACTCAAACTTTCATAAAAATAACATTTATTTTGTGTGGAGAAGAAGACCACATTAAGTAGACAAGAAGACCTTGATGAACTTATGGACACAATATGTCAAAGTTTTGGACGCTTCTTTTCCACACAAAATATTCAAAAGTAAATCTACACAAAAGATATGGTTGAAAAGGTGATTTCCACAAAGTTCTAAGACAAAAAGTGTTTGAAAAGGGCATCGAATTGCTCACTGGAAATTTGCGCGGTCTCTGTCACCGCAGCAATGCACCTATGATTAAAGTTGTGACAATGACCAGGCTTTTCACCGACTAAGTTTTCGTACACATCTTGACCAGCGAAGTACAACTCCACTGCAGTGACGCCAGACAAATGTTATATGATATTTTAAAAGGTAAAACAAGTCCTTTAAATATATAATATTACTTTTCGAAAGTATATTTATATCAGAAAACAATATGGCGTGTGAATATGAAAAAACTCAAAACATTGCCTCAAACACACACATTAGTTTAGCACATTTTCCAATTTAAGAAAATCCAATTTGAGTAGTTTAAAAACATGGGTGTTCTATGTCGTCTAATTCCATTTCCCTTATCCTAAAGAGGCATTATAATGGATGTGAAAATGAATGATATCGAGATAAAGTTAATGAAGTATGTTTCATAAATCTGGATTTGAATCTTTTCGGAACGACTTCTTGGACTAGAGACACAAAGTGGGTTGCGATAAATAGATAAATAACCTAATACTTTGAAAACTTTTGAGTATAATTCATACTCTTAAAATCTACCCCTTTGTCGATTCTGTGACAAAACATGTAAAAACAAATATTACAAACAAATGAATCAGATTTATCATTTATGACACGACTCACCCGTTCAAAGGCATAAAGGGATAGAAAGACATATTTAAATGAACACAAGAGACTCCACAACCATCTGGAGCTCTTGTATTTATTTACTTCAAACACTTAGCAAATATTTCAAAATACCAATATGTAATAAAATGATAGACAAATATTAGTAATAAGATGAAACAATTGATAAACCAATATTAAAGAAATTCATCTAATCACTAAAGAACATATACCAAGTTTACCAAATATCTTGTAACGCCCCGACCCGAATTTATGGGTTACCTGTGGTCAACCCGGTTCGACCCGAGCATTAGGTGTGAAGTTAAATGAAACAACCTATATAATGTTGCTAGTCAAGTCTTTTTTAATAAACATTTCACTTGTTTAGCATGCGATTTCCATTTTAAATCAAACAATGTGAGGGACCCATGAGAAGTGTCCCCATCCAGGCATACAAAGTTGTTAACGTAAAATAAAAGAGAGCACTTACATGTAAAATGCTCTCAAACTATGGAACCACACCTAACTTTCATAACAAAGACGATGAAATTAGTCAAATGCCCAGTGGGAAATTACAACAATGCAACATAGAAATGAACGGTAGAAAGGAGACTCTAACGCGTTATATCTAAGTGTATATGCAACTACCTTATATATATATATATATACACTAGTCTATGCCCGTGCTTGATGGCACAGCGAAAATTTCCAAAGTACGTAATCGCAGAACGACGAAAATTTGCAAAGTACGTAATTGAAAAAATGAAAAAATCCGTTCCCCATCAAAACAAAGTATATTTTTTAAAAAATAGGTCATAATTTCCAAAGTTGTGCGCGTGCCTGAAGGCATGACGAAAATTCTCCCGGGTATAAATCGTGTGGTCAAGTCATAAACGTTTGGTATTATAATATAATTGTCCAAAATATCAATCAAGGCCAATAATAAAAAAGACGTCGACTTTCACAATCACAAATCAAATTAATTAAAGAAATAGACCTTATTCACATTTGTTTCCTTACACCCTCTATAAACTTGATTATTGGAAAAAAGCGGATTATTTTCGAAAGCAAATTATTGTCGAAATAAAATAAAGAACTATAATCTAATTAGCCAAAAAGAAAATTATTGCCGAAATTAACATATCCATGTTTTAGATCTACATAAAAAATGATAGCTCAAGAAATTAGGGGGCGTGTGTGTGAATGGAAATACGCACACACTATCAAGATCATTGTCATCAAATTTGCATTAACATATTGTTTTAACTATTTTCACCTTGAAGACTTATTTTGAATAATATTTGTTAATGGTGGTCCTCCATGTGGTAACATTAGAAGTTGAAATCAAATCCTCAAAAATGTGAACATATAACATATTTAGCATATAACATTGCATATACCAAGGCAGCAGACCCATATATGGTGTTCAAATCTGGAATAGCAACATCTCATATTTATTAAATCAATATGTCTTAATGACGAATATCTTTAATGATGAACATAGTAGCTAAAAATGAAAATATTAAGCAACTTTTGCACAAACAAAATTGTAAATAATAAGCAAAGAGTAAGACAAATAAATGGACAGTTGTTAACACAATCATTTTATATTTCTTAACCATGGAGAAAATATGGGAAAAGGCATTAAAGGAACTTATATATATTGTATTAAATGACTAAGGGACTTACCACAGAAAATAAACTAAATCTTAAGATCATTTGGTGACGTAATAGTAGAACTAATACAAAAAAGTTACACCAATATAAAACAGGTCTCTACATAAAATGAGAAAAAATAACACAAGAATAGCCACTTCCAAAAATAACATATATGAAAAGTCAAATTAATTGTATTGATGGTCATATTCAAGATTAAACCTCAACCTTTCCTGGATACAAACTTTTAAGACCTAAATCAGAGGGAATATGAAGTATAAATTACCATTTTTATAATGAGTTTAATGAGGGGCACATAATATGCTGAAGCCAAATTTCATCATCATTCATAACGTTGCGAAGTATCTTCTACTCTTACCAAATGCATAGTCCACGACAAAGCCAAGTCCTGCAAATGGATTAAAGTAAAAAATATATATTAGTAAATCAAGAAAGAGTAATTCACAACCAAGTTAGTAGGCATTTGGACAAAAATATATAAAATCGTTGGTTTGACCTCAATTTATGACATGACATATTCACGATCTTATAAAAAAATGTTCATCTTGATAAAAACAATTATACAGACAATCATGTCTAGTTTGAATGTTGATCTCAGACTCACATTACAGCTGCTCTTACTACCTCATTTACACCAAAAGTTTGCTTAAGATTTTTTTTGAAAAATGTCTTGAAAGAAACATGTTATACACAACATTTTATTTAAACTAACTCAAAATAGGCATACCCAATTAAACTAAAAATATGCACCCAACAACCAAAATCAATATGTCATTTTTTATATCTGACTCAATATGTCAATATAAAAAATGATATTAGATTATAAAAAGAATTGTGACATAAACATACTTGGAAATATATAACCAAATTAGGCCAGATAGATATAGTGTTGTCACTTGAAACATCTCAAGCTCACTCTCCGAATCTTTATCAGACTCTACTATAATAGTGCTGTCAAAAATCTGTTGTTTTCCTCTTTTTTAATATATCAGGTACGATATGTTCCTATCAAATTGATATAAAATTAGATTTCCAACTATTCATATAAGTAAACAGGTATGATATGTTCAAATTGATATATCAGTCCATCTGTTCATATCAGGTATGATATGTTCATACGATATGTCCATCAATTCATATCAGGTATGATATTTTCATATCAGGTATGATATGTTCAAATTGATATATCAATCCATCAGTTCATTGATATCAAATTAGATTTCCAACTATTCAAATTGATATATCAGGTATGATATGTTCATATGAGTTCATATCAGTCCATCAGTTCATATACCAAATCACTTATATCAGTTCATATTAGTAAACAGTTCCCATATACTTATATGAACTGATATATAATGTATAAGTAAAGCACAAAAGTTAAAAGAAACAGAGAATTGCATTAAACCAACAAAGGGAATAAAAAGAAAGAATATCAAATAAATATTTAAAGTCAACCTATATATTTATATTATTGAAATTCTATTGATAACAAAAAGAACGAGCCTGATATAAAGTTGAAATAAGAATTTCAAGATAAGATTCTCCATTAACAACATTGTAAGCATACTAGTTTAAATTTCCTTTTGAATCTCTTAAAATAGCACCAGTCCCCATAGCTGATAACTAGCCTCTTGTACCTGAATAATTGAGCTTCATTTTCCCTATAGTAGACTTATTTCGATGCTGGAATTGAAAGAAACTACTGCAATTTTTACTTTACTTGATGTTGAATAACTCCAAAATAGATTTGTCCACTGATTTGTCTTCACATTTGAATGAAATTCCCTGAGCAATACTCTGAAATTCTATGAATAATGTTGTGAATAATGGTGGTTGTTTTCATAAAATACTAACATGAATCACTTTATGCATAGAAAACTAACATGAATCACTTTATACAACCACTAAGATAACTTCGAATTACCTGTCTAAAGCCACCATTGCATAAGAACTCCATGAATTGAATTGGAGTAATACCTGAAGTTCATCAAATTACAAAAAAAATTCCAAATATTAGCAGTGAGTAATTTCACTTAGTGCCAAGAGGTGATCACAGTGATTTAGGTAATTAATTAAAATGCACATGCCATGTTCAACACTACATTGAATCAAAATGATTCAGGAACTTAATCAACTTATAAGGAAAGAATTATACTGTATTTTAACACCCTTAAAATGCTCAATTTGAGGAGGAATTGGTTTTGTCAAGTTGCCGTTATGGAGATCCCTAGATATAGAAATAACAATAAAAACTTCAGAAACTATGATTGAAAAATAAACATTTGAAAGTACTATTAGTATATAAAATTAATAAGTTATGCCTATTAGTGTAAAAAATTAATAAAAAAACATAAGCATAACTGATGTTACGTATATAGTGCATACAAAAATCAGAAAGTACCCATAAATCAAAACCTATTACCAAGCATTATTCAAGAATTGTTGGGGGAAACATGAGTGCTGCAAGTAAATCCCATAACCATACCTAAAAACATCAAGTCATTTTATATAATCACAGTACTATTTCTTCTTATTTCTAATTTTAGTGACTACGAAATTATCCGTCAGCCCTGCTTCGTTTTGCTGAGAAGACAAACATCCCTATACTTTTGATTAGGCACGTGAATAAATCTGGAGACATAGCTCGCTCTTGTGTCTTGGAGAACATTATCGATGTCGTCCTATATATGGAAGGGGAGAAGTATTCATCACATCGGTTGCTTCGAACTGTAAAGAATCGTTTTGGATCAACTGATGAACTTAGAGTTTTCGAATGTTGCAATCGGGCATGCAAGCGGTTTCAAATCCCAGTGAGATTTTCTTAAGTGAACAATACTCAGATTCAGAGTTTTTAGCAGGACTGGTTGTTGCTATAATTATGGATGGATCCCAAAGTTTTGTTATTGAAATCCAAGCATTATGCATTGCTGGATCACCAGTTCCTAGGCAAGTAAATGGGGTTCAAGGAAGAAGAGCCGACATAATTATATCTGTTCTTATGAAGCAAGCTGGTCTGAAGCTCCAAGAGAATGGTGTTTTTTGAAATGTTGTTAGTGGGATTAAACTGGTGGATACAGCTGGGGATCTTGCAATAGAAGCCGCAATCTACAGCAGTTTCTTGGAATTCCCCATCCCAAGTGGCATTGCATTTATAGGAGAAATTGGCCTCGGTGGTGATCTTCGAACGATACTAAGAATGGAGAAAAGGGTACATACAATGACAAAGCTGGGATATAGGAAGTGTATAGTCCCCAAATCAACTGAGAAACCGTTGTCAGCAGCGCTAGGTGACCTGGAAGAGATGCAAATTTTGGGCTTCCAAAATATGAAAGAGGTGATCAACGAGGTGTTTACAGTGGGATGAAATGAAGCTGAAGATTAGTATCCTCTCTTTATAATGAACACATGAAGCTTGAGATTAGTATTCTCTCCATATATTGAAGTATGTACAATTTTTGTGTATATATCCCGTGTAAAAAGCAAATGAATCTAAGAGACATATTTTGAATCAGTTGCAATGGATTATATTCATAGTAGTGATATAATGCCCTATCGAAGGGTGTTTTGTGAAAATGTGGAAGATTATTGAAAGCAAATGTGGCAATTTTGGCACAGTAAAATATATATATATATATATATATATATATATATATATATATATATATATATATTGTATTGCAAACCAAAAGAAGCTTAATGCCCAGAGATTAATGACAATGGATGACCAACCGACTGTAAGTAACACCCGGGATTTGATGTTTGCACCCTATTTGAGTTCATACCTTACATTTTAAGTCATTTTATTTTGCTTCCTCCCATTATATCTCAGCTTTATAAGTATAACTCATTTGATTTTACAGCCATCTTCTCCAGGAACGATTCTTGGCCTCTTTTTTGGTCCTTGAAGTTCATCTTAGTCAAACAGTATTATAAGGGGAGCGCCTTTAAACAATATAACCCCACCTTCATTTGTTACAGAATCATTATCCAGGACATAAATGTGATATCTCACTATTTCGATGCTCTTGTCTAATATACCATCCAGAAGATTTTGTGCCTTGCTGTGGTAGAGCTCTCACTATTTCGATGCTCTTGTATGCACCTATGTGACATGAACACAGTTAGTTGAAAAATTCAGCAATGGAATACCTTTTGAAAATAAGAGAAGTAAAGACAAATTGGATACGTGAATCATATCCTATATTATGATAAATTATAAGCTTGTTAGAATTATTATAGCAAATGTCATACCTGTTCAAGGCTACTCTTGTTAGAATATCATATTAAATATGTGTCTCATATCCAATTTATGTGGGATTATGGGTACCCTTATACAATCACTTCTTCCAAGATTAAAAAATCCTTCAAAATGCATTGAAACTATGATAATTATGAAGCTTCAGATCAAAGAATACATAACAATGTTGTATAAGAACAATAACGGTTTAATTGTAAGAAATGACTAAAAAGGTTTGAAACACCAATCACATAATGTTACTTTGGGGAAGGTACATGGAAACCCCGTGACATGAATGATGAATATATGATCTCCAAGGTTTTGATTGTAACCTGCAATATTAACCAAATCTTTATCAAAACGACAAATTTAACACTTTCAAGATAACAATTGCAAGCTATGTTATAGTGATCTTATGTCAATGGAAACCTATGTTGTTTTGATCCTATGTTCGGCATTTGAGAAACCAATACCATAAAGTGAGTCTCAATAAAAATCACTAATAAGATTATTATGGTCATACGAACGAATTGTACTCATAGTTGACTCATCTTAAAGTGTACTCATAGTTGACACAGACAAACACACATGGGACTACAACAATAAACCCACATAAATTTAAATTATGCCCCCGATAAAAAAATAAATTTTAAAACGCATAAGCAATGCCAACACAGAATATTGATTTACCTTTAAATCATACAAATATCATAACCACTACATGATTATTATGCATGATCCAGAAAATGCAACAGAATGGGGAGATTCCACTACATCATTAAGATTAATTTAATACGAACCTAAAAGAATGACCGTACGTCATTACTGCTACAGCGGCCTACAACTCAACGTTACACCTGCAAAACTATTAATCATGCAAAGTAGTTTCAAGTAGTTGGTTTTGTGATCAACTAACCATTAACATGAATTTAAAATCTAAACATTAGAAATAATCTCTAAAGGCCCTTGTTAAATATTTAATTCAAACCAAAATTGGATAGGGCCAAAATATTATAAACAACAGGGAAGTGGTGCTTTAGAAATTTGAAATATTTACGATCGATGATGATGATACTTCAATTGAAATATCGAGATCATCCATAAGAATATGTAATTCAATAGATTTCAATTCTATGGGGTTACAATCCACATAAATTTTACCAATTATACTGGGGAGCGATTTGGCGCTTGGTGTGGTTCATGCTACACTAAAAATTTTAATCCTTTCCCAAATGGAACTGAATAGAAATTGGGTCTGGACTTTCATGAAATACTTGAGTAGCTTTTGGGATTTTGAATCAAGCAAGTGGTTTGTCATTGAATATCAAGAACATGTTCAAATTGTAGACTTCAAATTGTGACATTGGTTAGAATAGTAATAACCAACTTCTTAGGGTATTTCAACTGAAACCACCTATCTACCAAAAACAAAAATAAAATGAAATGATTATAGAGTACCTAACTTAAAAATATGTAAAAGAAATTAAGACGCGATCAACCATCTCACTAATTACTTTAAGAAACATCGCGTTCCAGCTTGTTACTTGCTCATGCTTTGTAAAGAAACAAAACAGGAAATGGAAACAAACCTAATGTCTTTCCAAATGAACTTAGGTTAAGTAATAAAACTGAGAAAGTAGTAAACCTAAAATTAGCACCAATACATCAATTTTAAGTAATGAAATCCAACAAAAAAGGCATATAGGTCCTTGTATGCTTTCTTTTGTTCTCTATTGGTGTATTTGTGGTTGCGGCACAATTGTATGCTTTGTTTTGTTCTCTATTGGCACCCAAATAGCCTAAACATAATAATAATAATAATAATAATAATAATAATAATAATAATAATAATAATAATAATAATAATAATAATAATAATAATAATAATAATGATAATAATAATAATAATAATAATAATAATAATAATAATAATAATAATAATAATAATAATAATAATAATAATAATAATAATAATAATAATAAAGAATAAATAAGAATTTCAAAAGATAATGAAACAATACCTTAAATCATAAAATTGAATAGGTCCTTCAAAATGAATCTTCACCGTAACCAAGAACTTCACTGAAATAGCCTGCAATTTTATTTCATCCATTATTCAATTACCTGCAAAAATAGTTTTTTAGATAACAAATAGTTAAAAAAACGCCCATGAACTAACACCACCTGTCCCTACAAAACTATACCACTATGAGTAGACATATTATTTAACGTCCACCCCATAATTTAAAATCAAGAATTACACTATGTCTTTAAACTGAATCATTAATCGCGACAACCATGAAAAGCACCTCGTAGCCCTTCTTCTTTAGCTTTTCGAGGAATGAGGAGTTCTTAATAACCTTCTTGCTATTTAAGTCTTTGGTCGTGACCCCTACAAAAAATGAAATCAATACAAAAACAGTGGACATAAATATGAAGGTCTTAACACAACAAAACAAAACCCAATCAAAGAACAATGTAAAGAAACCATATACTACAAACCTAAAAACACAACAAAACAAAACCCAATCAAAGAACAATGTAAAGAAACCATATACTGCAAACCTAAAAATTCCATAAACATCCTGAAAACTTTAGTTTGATCCATGTACTCACTACCCACACAATCTCCCTATAGATAACAATCAACACCAAATACATTTATTTAATGCAAACCCAATATATGTATCACACAAAACACACCCGCCTATTTACTTAACACATACCTATCCCATTCAAATGATAAAACCAATTTATACTCCCAATAATTCATATCCAGAGTTAGATGCACAAAAAAACCCAAAAAATGGGTTCAAAGTCTCTAGATCTTCAAAACATTAAAATGGATTCAAACATTAAAATGTACAAAAAAATATAAAGAGAGAATAAGGTGAGAGAGACTACCTAGCGGTGTAGGGCGGCCATGGAGGCCGGTCAAAGTCTCTAGATCTTTAGATCTCTTATTGCATATTCGTACCAAGAGGTAGACGGATAAAAAAAACCAAAAATGGGTTCAAAGTCTCTAGATTTTCAAAACATTAAAATGGGTTCAAATATTAAATTGTACAAAAAAATGAGAGAGACGAAAGTGACTATCTGGCGGTGGAGGGCAGCCAGGGAGGGCAGCGGCGGGTATGGTTAGGGTTAGGAGGGTTTGTGTTGAAAGGGGAAGAGAGAACAAATGAGAGAGACTAAAGTGAATGAGAAGGGGAGGGTTTGGGATTCAAAGGCGTTTTCTCTCATTTGCCATGTCACAATTGGTAAATGGTGACATGACATTATCTGAAACACTTAGATCGTCCAAAAAAATTTGATCGCAACCGTTAATTTGTTGGCACTATTCAAACACCCCCTCTCTCTTATTATATATATATATATATATATATACACACACTTAAATGCATGAAACCATTTTTATTCCAAAAACATTACTTACCCAGACTAATTCACCTTAATCTTGTAAAAGAAATCCCCTTTTCTTGACTTGATATTTCTTTCTTGATTTAACACACCCAATTAAATATCTTAAACAATACTCCTTGTTTAAGAAAAATCATTTCTTTTATCGAAATTTCCTTATTACTCATGCCAAACCTTACTTAGTATTGTTATTGAAAATTACCTTCCAACACACGCAATCATCGTGTTAGAAAATACTTGTGTTTCTGTAAAAACCTTTTGTAAATTCACTCATGAGCCACTTAAATATTAAACCTCTTTAGGTTGATTAACTACCCATTTAATCACTTCACTTTACCATTCATTTACTTTATGGACATTAATCAATTTTTACATTACTTGTTCGCTTTATCCTTTACTAGAAAATTTGTTGATTCATTCAAATTAGGTTGTCTTTTCACATATTCACCACACACCCCATTTCTTGATATGTTCCATTTTCATTATATTTTTCCCGAAATCTTCCAATATTCGCATACTTTAACGGGCTCCACACCGCCAGCTTTGCTACCATATGCTCTAGCCAGTGAGTTTGGATTTTTTACCCCAGGGCTTCGGACCCTCCTTAATTATCCCACTGTAATCCGAGTCCACAATAATGTGTTTTAACATTTTACAAATGTCCACATTATTCCCCCTTTTCCTTTTTTCCAGTCCGAAGATGAAATTCATGGTTTCGCGTAACTTACGTTACACTTTAAAAACGTCATTTCTTGTCCTTTTTACTTTGGCATTGATTTAATCCCAAAAATCATGTTCATATAGGACCATTATGTATAACACCTTTTTCAATATTTTTATTTTATAAAAAATTGCACTCTAAGTAAAATTATCATTTTACCAAATTTATTTTCAAACTTATATTCTCCTCCATTTTTGCAAGTGTTATATCCCCAAAACACCATTAAGGCACCCACACTAATTTCTTAAGTGTTTTAACACATTAACACTTTTTAAAAATTTGGAGTAACATTATTCTCAAGATTAAAATCTCTTTATTTCATTACTTTCTTTTCCAAGAATTCACTGAACTTATAAGACTACTTTATAAGAAAATTATCATTTTCTTTATTAATACATGTAGTCCTGAAACCTTACACTTTTCATATTTTTAACACCCTTTTCACACACCTTAAGAGGTGAAATTTATATTTCTTTATTAAAAGTTACAACTCTTTAAAAAACCATTAAATATGTTTAGGTGCTTATCCTCAAAATACTACAAGTTTACATGCATGTGAAGAAGGATTTTAAGTCTAAAAATTCAAGAAAATGATCTTAGCGCATGATTTATTCAAGAAATCCCATAATACTTGCAAAAATACACTTTTCAAGACTAGAGGACATTTTCATTCTTCAAAACTTCAACAAGTGTACAACTTTATTAAATCTTCATTTTTGCAAGAAACTTTAAAATATAGTTCACCCAATATATCTTTAGCACGATAAATATCATTTTAAAAATATTTTATTCCATAAAATGTTTAATACCAAACTTCTTAAAATACAACATTTATTAAACATTCTTGAATCCTAGTGTTTTTTCAAAAGCTTTGAAATCATTTATAAACCATTTATAAAAAACCTCAAGAAATCATCTTCTTACCTATGTATTCATTCTACTCTACTAATTCTAGTTACAAGACTACTGATGATGCTGGAAATAGCACCACTAGTCAAGGTGTTTGTATGCTCAAACTAGTGATACCAATGGCAGCATATCAGTATACTATATCTAGATAAGAGATTATGGTGAGGAGAAGAGGATTAACACCGGAATATAAGTGGTTCAACCAATCAGGCCTACGTCCACTGTGCAAGTGTGTGATTAATATCACTATATGAGGACACTAATGCCCATGGATACAATCTCTCAACTTTCTCTCTCTCTACTATATATTTGGACAGAGTTTCAGCTAGGGTTGCTAATTTCGAATCCTTTACAAGGTAGAGGATGACCTCTATATATAGTGCTTGGGGGGGGGGGGGGGGTGTAATGTACCCCCTAAGCATGCAATGAGCATGTACATGAGGATTGAACTAGTATGAGAATGACACCTGGCTAATCTTATGTAGATAATGATGACCTCAATATTCTCTCGCGTGAGGGTAATAATTCGGTTATAACTGACTCTATACACGTGTTACCAACCACGCATAAGCGAATAAAGGCTCGGCTACCTGTGATTGGTCCCAACCTCGACCTGGAAGAGGATGAGGTTATTGTGGTCAGGACTGCTTGATCAGTGGTGACCTTGGCTCAGTGGGTGAGCCGAGGTAAGGCATGTGGAGCTATAACGTCGGCCTGGGCCTAGGTAATGGTGGAGTAGCAGGAATCCTCGGTTGATTCCCATTTGAGACTGATTACGATGATAGAGTGCCCCTTTCAACCTCGACCATCTCCCTGGTCGAGGTTTATGTTTCTGAGCCGATGGGGGTACAATTAGGGCATATCAATCACCCCTAGCCCTTAGGTACCTATGTGATTAGGTGCCTAAGGGGTATGTTTGTCCGAGGTTGGACTTCCTTAGGTGTTAATACCTTTTTGACAAGTGTGAGCTAGTGAAGTAGCTAGCGTGCCTGCAAGTGTAATAATTGCAGTCTTTTGGGCTCCCAAGGCAATGATAGGCCTTGGGATGCGTATGGGGCTGTTTGAGGGTTAAACCCTGATTTCCTCTCTCTTTCTTCCCCACTTCTTCATTTTCTCGCCTGAAATTTTCTGCTTCTCTCTCTCTCTACAAGAGCTCGGTTAAAAGTGCTTTTGGTGGTTTTTTCTTGCCAACTTCTCTCTTTCTTCTTCATGCATCCTCTCAGGTATCGTCTATCACCACTTTTTCTTCATTTGTTGCATTTCTCTGCCTTGTTCTTACATTTATTGCACTTTCCATCAAGTTTATGCATTTTCCAGCAAGCCTAAGAGTTTTTCGATGAACTGTTCTTTAATCTTTCTTGTTTAAAAGCCTAGTTTGATCCTTAGTCAATTTTCCAATCCTGTTTGTTTAAAAGAGTCACAAGTGTAGGGTCTGACTCATATGCTCAAGACCCTTTATCAACTCTTAGAGGAATTCCCCTCTCTTAGGAAGAAGACCTTGGATAAAATTAGGCAAATAGAAAGAGCCCAAGAGGAAGCTCGTAGGGCAGAGGCGTTCCCATTCAGACCTATCTTTCCACCCCCTCTGAAGGTCGTATACCCTGAGCCAACCGAACCAGTTAAATCAGCAGAGGTCCCAGTTGAACCTACCCCCATGTCTGAGTCTGAGTCGTCCACCTCAGACCCTATGTCCCTTGACTCCTTTCAAGAGGCTATGGACTTTTCCACTCAACAGGATCAGGTCCCTGATCAAGATGAGGTTTCCATCGGGCCTCATCTCATAAGAGTTCAAGAACATCGGACTCTTCCTCCGACGTTGAAATTGTAGGACCCAGCGTGGCTGTTCCACCAATCCTTAAATCCATTCACCTGTCGGCTATCACAGGGGCTGAGTTTGCTCAGAGATTCCCAAGTGGTGCCCCATTATCTGCTCAGGCCGACGTTGAATTGGATGATGATGATGGTGCTGAGAGTAGTATTAACACCTCTGAGGCGGTCGAGATAAAGATCACTGTCAACAAGGTCAACCTTCTGGCCTTCAGACATCTATATTCTATTAGTCCCTCTATAAAACTCAGCAGACCTCTGAGGGAAGAGAGGTCTTTCGCCGACCGAGATGGTGAGATCTGCCTGTGTGAGCAGATGTTCAAGTAGGATTTCATTTGCCTATTCATCCCATCATTAGGGATATATTATCCTGCATCAATTTGGCTCCTTCCCTATTATCACCCAATGCCTTGAGGGTGATAATTAGAGCTATTGTCTTATGGAGGGCAGTCCATCACTCAGACCTTCCCGTCCAAGTCTTCACAGGGTGCTACGTCCCCTCATCTGCCAAGAATCATTTGAACTACTACCATTTTTTAGCTCAAAAGTCAAATAAAAAGATGCTGCAGGTTACCCAAACCTTGAATCATAATTGGAAGCCACGCTACTTCTTTACGTCAGGTTCATGGGAATTTGGTCCCTGCGCCCCCTCTTCCTCCCTAGAGCCGAGAATACCCCTGAGATGGGGAAAGCTAATAATGGCTTCTAGGGCCGACCCTGAGCTAAGCTAAAATAATCTTCAGAAGGTCAAATAGCTTCAGGATCAGGGAGAGAATGCGTTGCTAGTCAAGTACGAGCATTTGATGACTCCCTACTATCTTTCTGAGACTGGACTTGGGGGGAGTCCTTTGACCGAGCTTCGTAAGTCGCTTTATTTTTTCAACAAGTTATACCTCTTAGTTTATGCATCTCTGATTTTCTAACTCCACCTTTATGTTTTTGCAGAGTGTCCCAAAGGGGTTTCAGACGACCTTTGGGAGATGGAAGCCCCTAGTCTCACGAAGCTGGTGAAAAAGGCAGGTCTTATTGCACCTCCTCCCCCTCCAACCACCTTAAGGTCTAAGGCCACCAAGAAGAGGAAAGTTGTCGACCCTACCCCTGAGGATCAGAGGCAAAAGAAGAAAAACCAAAAAGGGGATCGTGCCATCCCCATATCTTCAGAGGATGCATTGATTGCTCGCTTGGAGAAACTGAAGATTGGTGACAGTCCTATAGGCCATAGTCTGAATGACTTGGATGCCATTGGCGATGCCATGACCAATTTTGATAAGTGCTTCTGTCTCTCTTTGGACAGGCATCTGTTGGCTGAGTTCTACATCCATCGTTCTATCCAAGTAAGAACTTAAACTTTTACTTTTAGCCGAATTATATTCAAGTGTAACATTGGTTTGAAGTTTGTCGGATCATAGACTAATATCTCTACACGTGTTCTATAGGGTCTTCTCACCATACATCATTTTGTTAACTGGACCTTAGGGAAACTTCCTCTGATTGAGAAGGGCCAAGAGGCTGAGAAGATCGAGGCCGTTTTAAACGATGAAGTAGAGTGTCTGAAGGCCTCTTTGGAGAAGTCTGATGCCAACGTGAAGAGGTTAGAGAAGGATATGGACAAGCTGAGGAAGGATCATAGCACTGCCCTGAAGACTTAGGCTGACTCCCTCCAATATAAGGTCGACGTGGCTATGAAGGCTGCCTTGGATGATGCCTCTGAGAAGATCTTGTAGGAGTACAAAGTAACTGATGAGTTTGTGAGCTTTGTCTTTGAGTACCTAGAAAAGGTTGTAAACGCCTCTAAAAAATGGGCTGCCATAAAGGAGAAGTAATCAGGGAGCCTTGTAGCCTCTGACTTCATCGATTTGGGTTTTGCCGATTCTCAGTTTTCTCAGGCCTTATAAGAGGTAGAGGAGGAGGGAGGTGCTTCACCTACCGAGACTGCCCCCAAGATGACACCAGAACTGAAGATGTCGGCGCTAAGGACGATGGGGTGGATGTGACCACCCTCGGCCAGGAAGATGGAGGCATGGCAACTAACCCTGAGGCTGCGCACACTTGACTTTTTTGTACAACTTTTTGTAATTTTAATTTTCATGAAATGTAACCTATGATGTCAAACTCTGCTATCTTGCAGTTTGTAACTCTCAACTTTAGTCTATATCATCCTCTGAGTTGGGCTTTATTTCTTTAATTATTGAATGCTTATCAAATGATTTTCTATATCTAAAGTACTAATATAACTATCTAAGGTCTAAGGTCATCACATAAGATGTTATCCTTATGAACAATTATTCACCAAATTAATGATGTGTAAGGTCTGAGGTCATCCAAATATGATGTCCTACCTTAGACCTTCTCCCCAAATTATGATGTTATAAGGTCTGAGGTCATCACATAATATTTTATCCTCATGAACAACTATTCACCAAATTAATGATGTGTAAGGTCTGAGGTCATCCAAATATGATGTCCTACCTCAGACCTTGTCACCAAATTATGATGTTATAAGGTCTGAGGTCATCACATAAGATGTTATCGTCATGAACAATTATTCACCAAATTAATGATTTTTAAGGTCTGTGGTCATCCAAATATGATGTCCTACCTCAGACCTTATCACTAAATTATGATGTTATAAGGTCTGAGGTCATCACATAAGATGTTATCCTCATCTAATTCTACTATTCGAGTATAATGAACCAAAAATTGATATAGGAACTGATCTTCTCATTAATAATCTCTTCATAAGATGATACATTTACATGAAAGCTCTTGCAGCATCATATGTAATACTTTTTTAGATGATCAACATTCCAAGGGGTGGAAAAAGGTTCCGCTTCAAGGTTTTCTAGCCTATAGGTCCCCGACGCAACCTCCTCAACCACTTTTTAAGGACTATGCTAATTCGGGTGAAGCTTGTTTGCCTCCTGTAACGTCTTCTTCAGCACTAGGTCTCCTGCAGCTACGGGTATTTATTTTACCCTTTGATTATAGAACTTTGTTGTTCTCTGCTGGTAAGATGCTTACCTGATTTTTACGTCTTCTCTTCTCTCTTCAATCAAGTATAGGTCGAGTCTTCTCTCCTCCCCATTATTCTCAGGGTCATAGGTCTAACCCTATGAGTAGGGAGTCCTACCTCTGTCGGTATGACTGCCTCTGAGCCATGTGATAACATAAATGGGTCTCCCCCATTGGTGTCCTAGCCGTTATTTTGTAGGCCCATAGCACAGCATAAACCTCTTCAGTCCATCTACCATTAGCTTCTTCTAACCTCTTTTTTATCCTGTCAAGGATCATTCTGTTTGTGACTTCGGTCTGACCGTTTACCTGAGGTCGTCCAAGAGAAGAGAAAATTTTCTTTATCCCAACCCTTTCGCAGTATTTTTCTAAGGAAGAATTCTTGAACTAGGTTCCGTTGTCCGAAATGAGGGTGTTTGGGAGGCCATATCTGCATATGATGTTTTTCCAAATAAATTGGAAGGGCTTTTACTCTTTAATCGTGATCATTGGTTCAGCCTCTACACATTTGGAGAAGTAATCGATAACAACTATTAGAAATCGGTCGTTATTTTCATCCCTTGGCAGGGGACCCACTAAGTCAATTCCCCATAGTACTAATGGCCAAGGGGAACTGATTGACATCACTTGCTGATGAGGTTGGTGGGGGATAGTGGAGAATCTCTAACATTTGTCGCACCTCTTTACGTAGGTTACAACATCATTGGCCAAGGTCAGCCACCAGTATCCTTGCGTGATAATCCTCTTGGCCAAAGGTCTTCCTCCTATATGACTAGAGCAAGAACCTTCGTGTACCTCCTGTAGGATGCGGGTAACTTTTGTAGGATTAACACATCTGAGGAGAGGTAATAGGAATCCCTTCTTATATAGGACATCTCCTACCATTGAGAACTTTGCAGCTCTGTACCTTAGTTTCCTCGTCTCTAACTTTGATTCCGGTAGCTCTCCCTCTTTGATATATCTGATAAGGGGGTCCATCCATGAGTCCCCTAGGTTCAAATTGAGGCAAAGGTTACCTACCTCTCCTTCTTTAATGGTAGCCTTGGGCAAGATCTCAGCTGGGAATGTCCTTGTGATGTCTTTCCTTGTCGTTGAGGCTAGCCTTGCTAATGCATCTGCATGACTATTGTTTTGCTGAGGTATTCTCTTCATCTTTACCTCTTTGAACCCTTCGAGCATCGTTGTCACCCTCTTCAGGTATTTGGCCATCCTTTCATCTTTGGCCTCATAAACCCCCAATACTTGATTAACAACCAAGCTTAAGTCACTATGAAGCAGGAGTCATCTTACCCTAAGGGTCTTTGCCAGCGAGAGGCCTGCTTCCATGGCCTCATATTCCGACTCGTTGTTTGATGCCTTGAAGTTAAATCTTAGGGCAAATTTGACGTTAGCACCATCTGAAGCTGAAAGTATCAGCTCTGCACCGCTTCCGCTTTCGTAAGAAGACCCATTGACAAAGAGGTTTTAGATGTCTTTATCTGATGAAAAACCACCTTCTAACATTATTCCCTTCCTAAAGAGGTACTGGTCTTTCGCATTCTCGGCTATTCCATCTCTGGATCTCTTGGGCATAACCTCTTTCGGGTGTCGAAAGACGTTGCTGTTTGACCCTTCTGCAGTCTCTAGATTATTCTCAACCTCAGTTTCTTCCCATGTGAACTCAGCGAAAAAAAATTTCCAGTGCCTTCCCTTTGATGGCCACCCTGGGCTGATAAGTAAGGTCATACTCTCCCAGCTCAATGGCCCATGTCATTAATCTACCCGACTTCTCAGGTTTATGGAGGACCTATCTAAGTGGGGAGTCAGTGAGGATGACCATGGAATGGGCTTGAGAGTAAGGCTTCATCTTCCTAGAAGCATGTATTAGGGCATAGGATAACTTTTACATCCGATGATAATTTTGTTTAGACCCTTAAAGGGCCTTACTATTAAAGTAAACAGGCCTTTGAACCCCAATGTCTTCCCGTACTATGGTTGCACTTATAGTTGATTCAGAAACTCCTAGATAGACATACAATATCTCTCCTTCTATGGGCCGAGATAAGAGTAAGGGGGTCCAAGGTAGGACTTGAGATGATTAAAAGCCTCATCACACTCTTTGTCCCTCTCGAAGGCCTTTCTAAGCACCTTAACGGAAGACACTTGTCCGTCGCTCTTGAAAAAAATATGTTGAGTGGATCTACTCTTCCGGTAAGCCTCTGAATGTCCTTGATACTCTTTCGTGTCTTTATGTTGAGCAAAGCCTTTATTTTCTCGGGGGCTATTCCCCTCTGATTGACAATAAATCCAAGAAATTTCCCGGCTCCTACCCCGAAGACACACTTCGTAGGGTTAAGTTTCATTTTGTACAAGTCTATGGTATCGAAAGTCTTTTCTAGGTCTTCTACATGGGTGGAGGCCTTTAAGCTCTTTGTTAACATATCGTTGATGTACACCTCCATAGTCTTGCCTATTTAGTCTTTAAATATCTGTTGCCCTAGAATTTTTCAATTCGAAGGGCATAACCTTTTAGTAATACGTCCATTTGTCAGTGATGAAGGTTGTCTTCTCTGAGCATTTGGCATCCATGAAAATCTGGTTGTAGCCTGAGTACGCTTCCATGAAGCTCTCAAGCTCATGTCCTACAGTTGCATCTACCATCTGGTCGATCTGAGGTAAGGGATAGCTGTCTTTCGGGCAAGACTTGATCAGGTCGGTGAAGTCTACAAACATTCTCCATTTTTCGTTGGCTTTGGACACAATGACTGCATTCGATAGCCACTCCGGATATATGACTTCCTTAGTAAACTCAGCTTCTTTTAACTTTCTTACTTCTTCCCGGATGATGCCGTACTTCTCCCTGAAGTAAATTCTCTATCTTTGTTTGATTGGCCTAGCATCCTTAGTCACATTCATCTCGTGGCACATAACCTCAGGTCTGATGCCAAGCATGTTCGCGTGACTCCAAGTGAATACACTCTGCCTCTTCCTCAGGAAGTCTACCAGCTCTTCCTGGATGGTTTTTTCTGTCTCGTCCTCATTTAGGACGATGGATTCTACCTCTTCCGCGGCCTCTCCTTTCTTCAATTTTGTTTCATCTCTAGGGTCAAGTATATCAATGTTGTATGTGGTAGTTGCTTTCTTGTGAGCCTCTCTCTCTTCAGTCGAGTTGAAGTAGCATTCTCGTGCTGTGGTCTGGTCACCCTTCACTTCCCCTACCCCACAGGGAGTCAAAAATTTTAGCATCTGGTGGACCATCGATGGCACGACTTCAAACTCCTTAAGGGCTACTCTTCTTATGATGAGGTTATAGGCCGGGAATACATTTTTGTCCATAATGAAGAGATTGATCTTTCAGGTTAACCTCTTAGGCCACTCATCGCCCATTTGCACGTCCATCTCATACATGCCCACTGGATGGACCTTTTCACCGCTGAACCCCATTAACGAATGATGATAGGGTACTAGCCTAGATCTGCTAAGTCCTAGGCTTTTGAAGCAGGGCCAGAACATCACATAATGTGAACTTCATCCATCTACAAGAATTCTCTGTACCTCACATCCATGAACTCTTGTTGTGATTACCAAAGGGTCATCATGTGGAGCTAAGATTCCTTTGAAGTCGAGTCGGGAGAACCCGAATATGAGAGTGTCCATGTTCACCTTATTTCTCTTCTGCATTGTCTCGGAAGACGTCAAATTTACTATTTCATGTTTGGCCACTGACTTGACCTCTGCCACATGAGATTTTCGGTCAGTCACTTCGGAACCACCCCTGCAAGTTCTCCACATATGGTTTTAACTCCAAAGGAGATCATACCAACCCTTTTTACAAGGGTGTTATCATCTTTGGTGGGAGGTCGGGATCATCTTCATCATCATCATCAGAGTCATCACCCCTTTTTGTTGGGGTATCGTCACAACATCTCTTATTTTTCCTCTTTTTAGGGTCATCTCTTCCCCTTTTAGGAGCCTTTCTATCAATGTACTTTCTCAACTTTCCTGACTTCAACATCTTCTCGATCTCATCCTTTAAGGTGAAACACTTTTCTATGACATGGCCATAGTCTTGGTAGAATTCACACCATAAGTTCTGGTTCCTCTTATATGGAGGAGCCTTCAGCTTCTCTGGCCATCTTAGGGACCGATCATTCTTGATCTCATTGAGGATGTGTTCGCATCTTACAGTAAGAGGGGTATAACGTGCAAACTTGTCATCAACTGACCTTTTCTTTCCATCTTTCTTTCTTTTTAACTTTTCGCTGCTACCGTCATTCTCATCTTCATACTTAGCAGCCATGGCCTCTTCAGCGCTCATGACCTTCCCCGCAGTTGCCAGTAGCTCCGTCATGGACTTGGGAGGGTCTTTCGCAAGATTCCACAATAACTTCCATTTCTGAAGACCCCCTATGAGGGCAGTCATGGCAATATTCTCTTCGTAATCTTCAACCTCAAGTTTTTCTTTATTGAACCTGGCGATATAGTCTTTTAGGCTCTCGTGCTTACCTTACTTGACATACAATAGATGGGTGGTCTTCTTTTGAGGTCTTACCCCGAAGCAGAAATTGTGAATGAATCGTTCAACCAAGCCTTTAAAGTTCTCAATCGAATTATTTGAAAGAGAAGTAAACCAGATGTGTGTTGTTCTCGTCAAAGTCTCGGAGAAGGCCCGATATTTCATCTCATCCGGTATTGAGTAAATTTCCTCCGCTGATTGGTACATCTCAACATGATGTACAGGATTGGTGCTACCGTCATACTTGGGAGTCACTGTAGGTGGCTTGAACTTGGTTGGGGTAGGGAAGCTTACTATCTTAGCTATGAACGGAGAGCGTTCTGAGAAACCTCTTTGCAATGGATCCCGATTTTGATGAGGTCTCGTATCTTATCCTCAAGATATTAGATGGAGTCATTCCATAGTCTTACAACGTCGGCCTGGCCGAGGTTGTCCCCATCCACCCCCAAGGGGTGGACTGAGGGTTCCCCAACCATAGTATAACGTCTGCTGTTAACCTCTTCTTGGTTTCTTCCTCGTCCCTGATGAGGTCGACATTTCCTCTCTTCCCTTTGTGAGCCAGCTGCACTCCTCGACCTTAACAACCTCTATCTTAGGTCATTTATACGGCCGATCCTTTCAAAGGCTGACCCTCTGCTCAATCGATCGAAAGATGATCCTCATTGTTGGGCTTCTCCACCTCTTCTCCCTTCACAACCCTAGCTCAGTTGGATAGGACGAACTGTGTTGTTCGAAACCTCAAAGGGTCCCAACAATATTTCGGGACATCTTCCGCCTCTATATCATCATAACTGTCCTCAGGGCAAGGGTTTCCTTGCCTCCCTAGGCGCAAGAGCCTAGGGTCAGCAACATCCCTCCTCCACTGGGGCGTAGGATGATCCTTTCGCAGTGTCTGGGGTGGTCCCCTGACTTCTAGGTGCGCCTGGACATCCGCCAGAGTAATCATCTCCGGTGAGACTTTAGGTGGCCTCATCATATTTTGGTTGATCTGCGCAAATTTCTTCTGAATTATTTGTTGCATTGCAGCCAAAGACCTCAAGGCTGCGGCCACCTCCGTCATTTTGGATTGGGGCGGTGCCTGGCTGCAGAAAGGTCCTCTCGCACCAGGCGGCGGAATAGGTGGTGGTAATTTCGGTTCTATGTGTTATCAAAAAAAAGCTGGTGTAGTAGATGAGCTTAATACCTTATAGGACCTCTTTCAATGGTGAAGCAGCTCCACGTAAGGGGTGAGGCCTGGTTCACCACCAAAGTCTCCGGTGAGGTTAAGAGAATAATGAGGAAGAGACAGCTTCTCATTCCCACAGACGGTGCCAAAATGACGATGCTGGAAATAGCACCACCAGTCAAGGTCTTCGTATGCTCAAACTAGTGATATCAATGGCAACATATCAGTATACTATATAAATATAAGAGATTGTGGTGAGGAGAAGAGGATTAACACCGAAATACAAGTGGTTCAGCCAATCAGGCCTACGTCCACTGTGCAAGTGTGTGATTAATATCACTGTATGAGGGCACTAATGGCCATGGATACAATCTCTTAAGATTTCTCTCTCTATTGTATATTTGGATAGAGTTTCATCTAGGGTTGCTAATTTCGGATCCTTTACAAGGTAGAGGCTGACCTCTATATATAGTGCTTGGGGGGTGTAATGTACCCCCTAAGCATGCAATGATCATGTACATGAGGATTGAACCGGTATGAGAATGACACCTGGATAATCTTATGTAGATAATGATGACCTCAATATTCTCTCACGTGAGGGTAATGATTCGGTTATAACTGACTGTGTACACGTGTTACCAACCACGCATATGCGAATAAAGACTCAGCTACCTGTGATTGGTCCCAACCTCGGCCTGGAAGAGGATGAGGTTAGTGTGGTTGGGCAACTTCTTGATCAGTGGTGACCTTGGCTCAGTGGGTGAGCCGAGGTAAGGCAGGTGGAGCTGTAACGTCGGCTTGGGCCGAGGTAATGGTGGATTAGACGGAATCCTCAACTGATTCCCATCTGAGACTGATTACGATGATGGAATCGCCCTTTCAAACTCATCATGAACCCAACCGAGGTTGCAAGCCCTGGACTACCTGATAACTGCCCCTGTGGATCATGAAGACCTATCCTGCTGAGGTAACTAGTAACGTCGGCCATGGCCGACCTTGCTTAGGATGAGACCGCTGGTGGACAATATATGTCCCTTCTAACCTCGGCCATCTCCCTGGTGGAGGTTTATGTCTCTGAGTCGATGGGGCACAATTAGGGCATATCAACTACTAATGTTCAAAATAGATTCTTAAACTAAGAGTAAAATTTATTCCCCTCAAATGGAGCTCCGAATAATAGTTGGATAAAGAAGAAGGTGATAGTAACCTTCCACCTCCTAAGGTAGCCTCAAGAAATTTGCCTGGATCCACAAAGGTTGCCTCCCAAAAAGCTCTAAGAAAAACCCCTCCAAACTTCAATAATATTCCATCTTGATCTTCAAGAACCCCCAACAACACCTCCAAAATTCGTAGCTCTACCCAACAATGGAGGAAATGGGTCTATTGGTCTTAAATATTGTGGAATAGTTCTAAAATGTGGTGGCATAAGGTGAATAGGTAGTGATTCTTGGTTTGGGATGGTGGATGGGCTCTGTGGGAGATCTAAAGAGCTTAGAGAAAGAAGGTAAATCTTATTCACATGAGCCCTAAATGGACCTAGCATCCATTAAATACCCAAAAACCTTTGAGGAAAATCCCCAAATTGCCCCCAACCCTATTCATGAGTTGATTTATTATTACAGGAGCATGACACGTGTCTTCATATAACGGTCCATATTTTGACAACGCTTACCAAACAGTAAAATTCTATTTCTAAACACCTCGTTCGAATGCGATTTGGACCTCATTCAAATGACACTAAGATCTCGTTCAATTATCCTTTCAAACGTTCCTGTAACGAGGTGATGCACCTATGCAGTGGTGGGTCATTTGATCATCCTTAGATATCCACTTTTAACAAAGTGGACTTCTCGTTCGAACCACCTATTATCGTTCAAACGAAACAAGGAACTCCTTAAAATGACTTTGAAGTTGTTTCAATCTACCCAGATTTCTTAAATCTCCAATTTCACCCACCAAACTACCATCAAATACCATCAAGGCCACAATAGTAAATCAAAAGTAGAGGGAAAGCCCATACTAATGATTTAAATCTCAAGGTTTTATATTATTACAATTGGCACAGTAAAAATAATAAAATATTTCGCCCAGGTATTACATACCTCTACAAGATATGATACATAAACTTTATTTCGTAATATTATACTTTCTAATTTAACTCCTCATTTCTCATCCTCTCCCTCCATAAGAGGATAGCTCTATCCTTCTAAGAGGAAATCTCTTTCCCCCTTTTTGTCATGGAATTGACAAAAGAAAAGGACAGTAGAATCAACTAGTGATCTAGAGAGAGAATCCAAAGGATTAAAACCAATACACCACAATATCTAATTGAGATAAAAGGTAAAATTGGATATAAACACAAGATAACAATATATAAGGAAATAATGATAAATATGATAAGTAACGTCCAATTATGTGTCACCTCAAATGCTAAAAATCTATTATCCCTAACTAAAATCTCCCAAACATAGTATAGCATAAATTATAACCTAAGAAAATAAATTTTCTCTCCTTCTATCCTATAGTTATCTTTCTTTTGTCACAAATTCATTTTCCCCCTTAATTAAGTCTTCTCTGTCCATAGGAACTTCTCCCTAATGAGTAAAGATGAAGAGATGATGAAACTAAATCACTAGGGAAGCAAGGAATGTAGTTATATGACATAATTGGAGAAAATAAGATTATAGTATGAAAACATGTTATGTAATATAATAAGCACAAAGAGATGGTAGTAACATGGGATATAAATAAAATGGAATGGTATAACATATAAAGGCACAAATTATCAATAATTATATAGTAATCCAAATATGTAAAGCATCATCAAGAACTTACAGAGAATACACAAATTATACTAAAGATAATGTTAAGCACAAAGAACAAAGAGTATAAGATATAAAAGATACTAATTTCTATGATCAATCATAAAACTCAAAGCATAAACATAATTCTAGATCCCAAATGATATATCATGATAATGCAATTATGTAGGAAATATCTGTGAGAAAAATCCAAAGGTGAAGCATGGATAATATCATGAGTAATAACCACCAAGGATATAGGATATACTAAGATATTTCATTTCAATCTATCATTTTATCAAGCATGGTAAACACAAGGAATGATCAAATAATATTTGGATGTCGCATTTTTATCCCAAATTTAAAAACAATGGTATCAACGTATATGGAAATATTGCATCAATATCAAAGTCAACGGTAGTATAACATATTCTAAGAACATGAATGAGAAAAATCAAGTCTAAAGTCAATTAAGACTATATAAGAGAAAGTATATACCAAAGAATTATCACTAAAAAAAGCAATTTACCCAAACATGCATTTGAAATGAATATTTTTAAGAACTTGCAAGATATACTATATTCGTAAAAGAATAAGATGCAAAGCAAATGGCAAAAATTCAAGCTTCTAGAAACTTATTGCAAATAAAGGGTTTTACATGGCATAATAAAAAATTATTTAATAAGATAACAACACCAAGACCTACTTTTGATAAGAAAAAAGATATAAGCATTATTATCACACATACCAAAGTTCGGGTGATATGCCCAATGTTCATAATCAATAAAATATTATCCATATAAGTCTAATATCATTATAAGAGACTTAATCAAGAACATAAGACCATATCTCGATTGAAAAAAAAAACAAATAACACTATTGAAAGACTAAAAACAAGCTCAAGTTGAATTAAGCATAACAATTCATGAACTAATGACTTAAAACTTCAATACTAGTAAAAATTGCCAAAGCCTTTTAATATAATTTTAAGTAGAACCTTTGTCTTTCTTAATGAGAGATTTGGTTAAAACTATTAATTTCACATCCTTGATCTTACTCAATTTGGGATGGATACATATCTTTGAAACATCTCTTTGTTCAAAATTATTTTTGCATCTGGCAGCATTCACTCATTCATTGCTAAGGTGATACTATTTCTAATTTTGAAAGGTTGAATCATCAAATAAAGGTGTATAACCATATCATCTATCCTTTTTTATATAACATATAAATTTTCAACTCCTTTAAATCGTGATAAATTCCGACACAGACATATTTGAGGATAATGAAGTCTCTTTCACAAATATTCAAAGCTTTGAACCGTTTGTAAAAGAATGTAGAAATTTGTCATTCCTCATAAAGTCGTATCTATATAATGTGTAGTGTAGTGTAAAGTGCAACAATATATGATAATATATTCTTAAAGCATTAATTTATATCAAATTCTATAAGACTTAAAAGAAAATCTAATTCATCTCATGAAGCACAAGTCATATTTCTAAACAAATGAAAAAAATGATCAAATAAGTCATTTTGACAAATGAAAATATGTCATGGAGTACATCATTTAAAAAGGCATAAACTTGATTGTCCTAGTAAGATAGAAATTTTAATGAATGATATCTACAATGATAAAGAGAATGGTATATGATTAAATCATATGCATAAATCACATAATTCTAAAACAAGTTCCAACAAACTCAGATTATCAAAAATATCCAAAAAAAACCCGAAGGTAATCAATATAGAGAAAATATGGTTAAGGTTAAGAGAGAATGTAAAAACTAAGTGCAAAACTAGGCAAGCGTCCAACGATAATAAGGATAAGCAATAAATATATATTGAAGGTAAAATGAAAATACATTTAATATTCATAGGAATAAAAACAGATGGACAAACAAAAGATCAACTAGATGTGACAATCCTAAACATACTTGTGGAAAACTAAAGCAAAGTATTCTCAACGATAAAATATTTTCAAATTATTCAAGATATGAGGCCAAAAAAAATCTAAAGCATAAAAAATTGAGCTATACGTTATCAATATGATAAAAATGATATACAAACTCATGCATCAATCCAAAGTACATATCCTAGCACAAGATATATGAAATTAGATTCTAACAATTATCGTGACTAAAATACACTAACAATAGCATTTACAGGTTGAGGGGAACAATTTTGGAATCTTCTTATTCTTAGTTTTAATTTTTCCTTGAATGTCCTTCCTTACCTATACATGAATCACAATGTAACACCCCATACATTTTTTACGATAAATAATTATTTAATTTGGAGACTTATAATTTAAACTAAATTGATGATTTGGAGAAACTATTTAATTTTGAGAATTTATTAAAATTGGAAGATTCAATTTATTTGGAGAATTGAGATTTAAATTAATCTGGGTTATTTCTTTTAAGAATACAAGTGTCGTAATTTGAGGTTGAAATTTGAAATTTCATTTAAGTAACTCGGATGATGATTCTGGGTAGGGTTGAGTCCAAAAGGGTCCAGATAGTCAAAATAGAGTATTCGGGGGTAGTAATTGGGTCTCGATGCATTTTTAGGCATAATCGAGCCCACATGGGAGTGTTTGGGCCATTTTAATTAAACCTATTAGTCTAAAATGGGATTAGCCCAATAAAAGATAATTAAGGGAGTTGGGTCAGCCGTAAGTCAACGGGAGAAAACCTAAATCTTCAAAGGAAGTTTGAGAAAGTAAATTAGGGATATTTTGGGAGTCAAATCGAAGAAGGAATCGATGTGTTCATCATCAAATCACCATCTACTCCAAAGGATCAGACACTACGAAATTTCCAGGAAAGTAGTTAAACTTGATTTCGATTTAAATTGTAGTCCTACGATTCATATCATTATAGGTGTAAACGAAAAATCTATTTTGGGTGGGTTATTGCATATAAATGGGTTTGGAGGAAATTGAACATATTGTGTAGATTAAAGGATTCAATTCATGGAGTATTATGATTTAAAAATTGGAATGTTTATTATATCTGTAATCCAAGATTTGATGATGTTTGAATTGGAATTATGAGAATCAATGTTTTTAAAACAATAAAGAGACCATGAAAACTCAATTGGGACATTGCAGACTTTTATTGTAGAATCGATGATGTTGAGATAGTTAAAGAATGATTATAACCTGTTTTAAAAGTGAATTTATGATTTGAATGATTAATTAAGTTTGGTAATGCAGTAATGAAAACCTTGGGAGTTTAACAATGGAAAAAAATAGAATTCGGAGAAGAAGAACTGATCGATCAATTGATCGACCAGGGGAGTCGATCGATCAATGATCCTAAAATTTTGACAGTTCCGCTTATTTCTGTGTATAGGATAATTTTTCTTTGTAAATTGTTTTAGGATTAATTATTTGGTGAAAAATAATTATGGGGCTATCTCCTAGTAATTCTAAATAGGTGTAATTGGGATTAGGGATAGAAAATAAGTGCAACACGGGTTTAATAAATTTTGGGTAATAAATTTAATGGGGTTCAAATTACAGACTAAGTGAGGGAGTCCGGACATTTTGGGTAAGTGTCACCACTTAGATAAATTAATTTAGGTTGGTATTTATTTATTTAAGGGTCGGAGGTTTGACTCGTATTATTTTAGGCTGAGGGCTACGGGAGCTAGGAACTGGATAACCGACTTAATTTATTATATAGGGGAAATAATAAATTATTGAAAATCAAATTTAACGAGTAGTATTAAACTTAATAGTGGGATTTTGTATGACGAATTTTAAAGAATGGAGATACAGACCGAATGAGTAAGTCAAGGTATTATGGTTGGGTAACACAACTTGAATGGAAAATTACATAAGTGCGTAATTAATTTAATAACTAGCCGGGATAGAGACTTGGATACTTTGGGCTAGTGCCACAAGAGTTAGGTACGGATTAACCGGGTTGTATTTTTAGTTATATATATGTACGGTGAGGGTGATAGAACATATATGGGAGTGTGAAATATAATTTCCAAGTTATTGAAATTGAGAAATATTATGTTAAATGCTCAGGAGTATTCGATGAGATGTATTGCGTTGAATAATTCATTACGTAGGATATTTGAGTGTTATATGCTATGCGAGGAATATATAATATAGGTCGTGTGTGTACCTAATGACAAAACAATATATATATTGTGTGAATGCCTATTGTATGATTTCTTATGTGTATGCATCATACCGCGCTACTTGCTATCACGGAGGTTTTCGTGCCCGGACAATCTTGTTCTGATGATCCCATTTAGCGAAATATTGACTTGTACCTCAAAACAAAGAACCTTGGTATAGCCTATCTGTGAGTGATCGTGAAGATCGTCATAGGGGTGAGTGGGTATGTGCGTCTCCCTTTTGTCTTGGAAATATGATTTGCCTCCAGTATGTGTGATTGTTATTTATGGTTTGAGAGAGATAAAAAACCAACGGTCCTTACTTAGTACGTGATGTACCGGGCCTTGATAGCAGAGTATGCTTGCACCGCAGATTAACATGTGGGTGTCATATTAGTATATATATAATATAATGATAAATATATATACCAGTGATTTATTCTACTGTGTGTGCTTAGTAGATGATGTACCAAGACTTATTAGCAAAGGTCCGTTAGTCGTGGAGGTCTTTTAGTTTCAATACACTCCAATACACTACTACTTAACCTTGTCGGTCGTGGTGGTCCGTTAGTTTCAAATATGACACTGGGATAATCCCATCCCACTTATCTCAAAAATGTGGTCAGAACTCCTATTTCGTTCCAGGAGTCACACCACCAAGTGCTTGTACTAACACTAAGTCCTTGGCGCAAACAACCATGAGCTTAAACTCACGACTCAGTACTAAATCCTGCACACCTTAAATCATACTTATAAGATCGCCACATACTCCAAGCATGATAATTAAACATCTAATCAACGAGGTTCAATCTAAGCATAATTATTAAAAGTTTACTCAACGAGGGACCCGATAGTATTGCAATCATTAGCCTTCTATCGCTCTGATAAACTAAGAACATATTATACTCAAAATATTACCATACTCGTATAAAACATATAAAATGATTAGTACAAACCAAATATATAAAAAAAATATCATCACCCGCTTTTATAGCGAATGAAGGGAAATAGAACTCCGCTACCGTGGAAAAAAACATAAACCTACATTATAATATTTGTGACAACGTCAAAAAGCTCAAATTACACACACGAATCTAGGGCTAACAAAAATACCACGACTCTATTTATTCACCCTAAATATACCTCCTCCGTCTGAGGTGAAACTCATAACAACGACTTTTCCAATCTCCCTAGTTACTCCAAATGGTTCTCGGACATGATACACTTGCCCTAACGAAAGTTTAAAGAAACTTTAATCAGTGCCCCCATCTATGCTCCCTGCTCTTTTCCTTTAACTCCCTATCGGGAAAAGACAAACCGTGTGGTTCAACACTCCACATCACAACATTCCTCATATTTTTCCACCTTGATGATGTTAAGGTTATCAGTATCATGGATTCCATAGCCTCAATCCTGACAATCACCTTCGTAGTTCCCTCAGCTCCTCTACTAAAGGAAACACGCTACCGGCCTCAACTACCCTACTTCAATGAACTCCCTGGGTGGATGTCCACCAATGGGGTTCCACGAACACAAATTGTCCATAAGTGTTTTCAACACTTACCAGTGGTCATATCATTCCTCTGAAGGACTCTTCCTATATTGTACCTTCTCTATTCGGCACAAAGTTCACTTATTCCTATAATTCTTTATTCACTGTCGGCCTCCTACCGATCCTATGTGAATAATCTAAAAACTGCCTTCCCTCTATTTTTAAGAGGCTAAAGGAACTAACGGGTATATCCACTCGTAAGATCCTTCTATGGGAAAAAACATGATGCTCCCCCATATATGGCGACCATCATTTTCACCATTCAAAAATTGCTCCTTCGAGTGAAAAATTTTCCTCAAATTTTCACATCCGGGTATTTTTTATAAGCTGCTCTAAGACAAAACTCCCGAGCCCTCTACTTCCACTGATTAAAGGTACACTAACTTCGTATAACATATCTTTACGGTATGATCCTTATCGAAGACCTTTAGAACCTTTTTCCAACTCAACTTTAGCACCACTCTCTACTACAGTGGTACTTGGATACTCAAAACTACTATAATTTAGTAGTCGTTACAACAATCCTCGATAATGCCACAAAGGGAGTGACCTCGACTGCGGTCCTGATCACGGCCTTCCTTGGTCGCCCTTCCATGATCAGCACATGAACCTTAAATGAGCGCACAAAAGATTTCTATATTCTTTTAATATGGCAGGAGGACGAAATCTTACAAGAGGAATCAACAATCCTAATCCTAAGGCTTTATATCAAATCGAGAGCAACGATGAAAGCTTAGTACGCCGGCACAGATTCCTAAGGACACTAGAACCTGATGCTCTGATACCATCTGTGATACCCTGCCTAACAGGATACCGGGCGATCACTCCTGTACCAAACTAAAACAGGAGTCTCATATGGTTCATTCTTAGCATCACTATCGAAAACCAAATTAATTACTAATAACCTATTGGGCTGGCGTCAAAATTTTATTTAACTAATCTTTTTAAACAGACCATTTAAATTAAAACATCCACAACAATTTATAAGAACAACTGAAATGAAATAAAATCACCAAACACTCGGTTTAACATCATACTACCAAATAAAATGGGCACACTAAAAGGCAGTAAAATAATAACTAAATGAAATTGGGTGATTAGCCTGAATGTTTATACAATATATCCTATCTCGATTACAAGGATGGAAGCATCTATAGTATACCTGCATGCATCCACAGCTGTTGCAGCAGACGTCTGACTCGAAGGAATAGTCATCCAGGCATCCCTGTGTCTGGACACCTATAATATACACATATATATATAGCAAGAGGGAAAATAGATAAACGGGTCAGAGCTCGAGTTGTAAAAATATTTTGCAAGTGCATAAATGCCATATCTTTAAAAATATGCTTTACTTCATATTTAAGTTGGTATCGCACTCCTGTGAGATACCCCTCACCCATCCTCTAATAGTGCACACCTAATGCATCCATTTAAGACATCCTAGTTAAGCTACCCCGCCTAACTACTCTATCACGCCTGTCCTCTAGCAACCTAAAAAAAATGAGTACTGAGGGATAAACTTCTCTCCATTCTCAACACTTCACTACATTCGTACTTGGTGTGTCGCACAAAGAGAAATACAAACAAGGACCCCCCGATACACTACTACTTGGTAGTGTCAATCGTCGAGACCCGTTAGGCCCTCAGTATATATATATAGTTCTTAATAGAACTCTGATTCATATTCATATAAATTCGGATATAAATCTACTGGAAGGGGAAAATACACCTTATTAAGCTTTTCACTTTATATACATAAGTTTACTATATGAGGTCTCATTTTCGTATATAAACGATATACTATACGCATTCAGTATATAATTATACCTATCGCAAACATAAGTATAATAACCATCCTATCGAGCTATAACTCGAGGATGCAGTCTCATAGTGCCGATCCCAAATTCTAGTTTACTCATTATGCCACGATACGAAGCCAGACTTACTCAATGGTCTTGGTAAAATACACACAATGGTGGAGGCGGTCATATTCCCTCTTCAAGGGGAGTACACACATCGCACTCGAATGCGGGACGAGATGACCTGGGGATATACTCACCCTGCTCCTCAAGCCATGGGATTCACAGACATCGCGCAACCTCCCTGGATCGCACTAGAGAAAATATTTAATTTGGTTGTTCCAACCCTATGCTAAAGGAAATCCCGTGGGACCAGCCTCTAAGATACATATATACCAATCACACACAGATATATATGTATTCATATCGTATATAATATATACCACAATCACATCGTGTGTATATATATATATATATGCACACGCATATATACAAATTATCACTCCTCGAGTGTATACCTGGCTATAATTGCCAATCTCAAAAGTATTTAAGTATTATCATACTTAGAATATTAATCCTATAAGTATACTCTTACATAGATATACCTCGTACCTCGATCACCGTTAGGGATTTATATACTCTCCACATATCCCAATTCATAATCATTTAATAAGTATGCCCTCAACTAATTTTCAGGCTATAACCCGAATTCCATCCTAATTGCCTCCTAGGATTAACTCACTAAATCCATATACAATTTCCTTTTCTACGCGCATGATTATTATCTATAATCGTTCGCTAAAATACTCCCTCGGGTGTTACTCGTCCCGGACATCCATAATTAAATGAGTCATGGATCCTATTTTCCATGAACTCGTAGCTTACATACCATTCAAAAATAAACTTAGACGTCTCTACTCTAAATTACGAACTCTAAACCTTTAAATTCCATTAAACTCTTTATTTTCCCCAAAGATATACTTTTAGTGCCACACCAATTTAGCACCCTCCTATCCCCTTTAGGTTTCCTTAAATGGCTAGATATTGAATACCTAAATGAGTCTTTATATCCTCAATTATATAAACTAAAATTATTTGAATTTGGAATTTATCCCATATAAATAACCCTAGCCGAAATTGCAAAATTACTGAACCATCAATCGATCGACCCTAGACCATCGATGGATCGATGGCTCCGGGTAGCTTCTTCTCCAAGAAGATCTTCAGCCATTAAAGCTTCCCCAAAGATTTTCTCTCTTCTCCTAACATCCTCCGACCTCAATCAACTACGTCTACACATATAAAAAGGGGTTCTAAACATCCTAGAACCCATAATCAACAATTAATTTTGAGAAATTCCGAAGTTTCTCGAATTGAAAATTTTTCGGGGTTTACTCGTTTATCTTCCAAAAACCCATTTTGATTCTCAAAAACCCATCCCAAAAATATTTGTGGTTTAGAATTACCAACTACGATATGAGATTTATGCATAAAATAAGGAAAGTAAGTAAACACTTGCCTCGTGGATAAAATTCGACGACCTCGAGTCAAATCATGCGGAGTTTGGTCTGAATATCTCTTTTCCTCTCCCTTTCTTCCTTCCTCTCTTCTATTCTCTCTTTTTTTTCTTTATCCCACTCTCCCTTTCCCTTTATAGGGGAGAGTACTGGTTTATTCCCTTAAAACCCAAAAATGACTCATTTACTCAATTACGAGTCCCTATTTGTCTCAAAGTTCCCAGAGGCTAAACACTACTCCCGGATACTTTATTCTGACTATCTCGACCATTTTAAAAACAACCGCACACTCGGAATCTCCATCCGAGTCACTTAACTACGATTTAAAAATTAAACCCAACGCCTCTCAAATCGGGTTTTCCAATTAAAATATTATCCTTAATCTCAAAAGTACTCCAACTTATTTATTTAATCTCAAAAGTAAATGAAACGCACCCCGAATGATAATCAAATGCTCAAAAATCCCAAAATTATTATTCACAAAATTTTCCTTAATCTCCCAATTACGCCCACTTATGAAATTTAATTATCCCCAAAAGTGCGGGGTGTTACACATAACTAGGGAGGTCATAAGGCAAGCGTTATGTGTAAACATTAGATGATGGGTGAGTAATATCTCAAGAGAGTGCGACACTAGCTTGAATATGAAAATTGTGCATGAATATTTAACTATTGCAATTTAACTACTTGCTAAATATTTTCAACATGTTTTACTTGGGCTGTGACACAAGTCAAAATCTTTTCCAAAATATTTTAGGTGTCCAGCGTAAAGGACTCCCAGTTTGAGGATTCTATCTAGGAATGCGCAACTATAACTCATGTGGAAGTTGCAGGACGTTGTTATAGACGCTTCATTCATTTACTCCTAGTCTAAGAACTTTTCTTTTGTACTCGTTTGGGCATTTCTCCCTTAGATTTTGTATTTAGTTTATTTATCGGACTTTGTGTATCTAGGTTATTATTCAAGTTATTGTTGTATTTTATTGTTTAACCAATTTTGGATTCGGACATCTTCAGTTATAGTATTAATTTGTGTTGAATTTAATTATCATTGTGTGTTGATGGTTTAAATTATTGTTTATTTTTTGCACGTTAATTAGTGAAAGATATAATCTGTCACCGGTCTAATTAAATTAATAGGTGGTTAGTAACTTTAAAATAATTTTGAAAGTGACACTAAAAATGAGCCATATGAGACCAACGTGTTATTTTTATCAGGGGTTGGCCATTCGGTATTTTAATAGGCAAGGTGTCACACACACAAGGAGCCTCGGGTTTAAATGGGACCTTAGGCATACTTTTCTTTACGTTGTCTCTCATAATATGGTCCTTTTCTAAAAAAAGCATTTTGATTCTTTTTAACCAACATTTTTATTTTAACGGGCGTATATGTAAATTTTTTTGAATCAAAAATATTTTGACCTTTATTGTTTCTCACAAAAATCTTACCATTCTTACCATGATGCAATAGTAAGGTCGGTTTGAGTAAAAAGCACAACTCCCTCAAATGACCAATTATGATAATGATCACATTTGAAACTTTTTGGTCTAATCATTTGAATTTTTTATTTAGGAACAACTTTTTCAAAATGTTGAACATTATTCAACTTGTAACAAAATTCTCTAAGGTGACCTTTCTTATGACAATAAGAAAAACCAATGTCATTTTTAGGTCTATTGTGATTAAGTATGTGGTTTTTGTTATTAAATTTAGAGTTCAAAAATCCTTTCTTCTATTCAAAATGATTGGCAACATTTTTCTCTTTACATTTAAATGTTAAGGTTTATTTTCTAGTGCTTGTTGTCTCATTTTGAGAAGAAGCATTCACAAAAATATTTTTCTTTTTGGAAATCAAAATATCAAATTTGTTAAAGTCTAACCCCCTTTTATCATTTCCTCTTTGGGTTGGTATCGAAGTAATATCTCCATGTTTTTGTGATATCTCCCTTAGATTCACTCTTACACTTTTGGCTTAGATCAAATCGTTTTGAAGACTTTCAATTTTCTTCCCCAAAACAACATTAAACTCCTCAAACAAAAGAAGATCATTTTTAGGTTTTTTAAGAGATAAAATATTCATCAACATTTTTTGAATCAATGCTCTTATCTTTTAATTCATCAAGAAATTCCAAAAAATCTATAAAAGATACATCAATAATTTCATATTTTAAAAGAGGATATGTCCTTGATCTTCCAAAGCACTTAAAAAATTATTTTCATATTTCACCTGCCATAACTCAATTTTTTTTCTTATTCAATAGTTTTGACCATTTGCGAAAGAGTTTTATTTTCATTTTTCAAACATTTTGTTGAACCCAATAAACATTTGAAAAATCTTTTTTCAACAACTTAATCTTCTCACAGATTTTAGTAGGATCAATAGATTTAAGTTGCAAATCGTTATTCTCCTTTTTATAAGCTTTTAACTAGGAGGACAAAAAAAATTCCTTGGTATGTCTCAATGATTCTTCAAAAAGTTTGTCATATTGAGATTCAAGATTCGAAAAGACTCAATCATTAGATTCTTCCTCACTAGATTCATATTAATTATCGGGATAAGTACAATGAATAAAATCGGATGGAGAAACAAATTTGATAAAATCAAAATAAATATTAATCATAGAGGCATCTTCAAATATATCATTTTTTATGTTTGGAAGAGAACTAATAGTGAAATCGGATGGAGTACCAACTCCAATAAAATTGTAATTTTTTCCTAATGAAAAAAGTTCAAAAATATCAAATGAAAAATCAGACTCTACACCCATACGAAATACCTCAAGGTGATTAGACCTACAAAAGTGAAGTCTAGCTCTGATACCAGTTTAGTGCGTATGATAGAAACCAAGATGGATGAAAAATATCCAATTAAAATTTCTTGTAAAAAAAATACAAGGTTTTCTTTTAATTTATTGTCGTGGGTAAAACACAACATATAAGATCTATGTGACAAAATTATTTACAAAAAATATTACACCAAATTTTATCTTCAATATTAGGTGATTTAATCTAAGTGCAAATAAGGTAAACAATATAGCATAACAACAAAGCGTATGAGGAAAAACCCACAACAGGAAAAGTATTCGAGCCAACAAAATGATAAGTACACTATGGTAGAGTTTTACATCTAGAAGACATAGACTTACACCCTCTCGATGCATGACCACCAATGATTGGATAACACTACCAAACCGCAACCAGTTTTGGTTCGCAACGAATGTCGTCAAGTCCTTTGCCATAATATTTTTGTTTAGAGTTTTAAGGAATGTTACAATGGAAGGGAACTATGAGAAGATAACAAATATATTTCTATTTCCTAGGATGTGATATTCCTAAAGATTGATGGAAGTTTTAAAGTGTTTGGATAATAAAAAATAGACTCAAAAATATTTTTAAGAAATCCATAATATTTAAACTCTCTTAAGAACAAATTTTTCAAAAGTTTATTCAAGTATTGAGAAGAAGTAATAAAACTTCAAATGAATTTAGATAGAAATAATATCAATGGATATCTCAATAACACTCAAAGAAGCTTGGAGAAAAAACTCTTAGTGAATAGTGATATTCAACATATGCTTTTCTCTTTTAAAAACACAAGCTTTCATAAAAACAACCTCTATTTTGTTTGGAGAAGAATATCGTATTAAGTATCCAAATATTCCTATATGAACTTGTGGAAAAAAAATTCAATGTTTTGGAGGCTTATTGTCCACGCAAAATGGCCAAAAGCAAATATACACAAAATATATGGTTGAAAAGGTGATTTACACAATGTTAGAGGACAAAAAGCATAAATGCATCAGATTTTGTTAGATTACTCGTCAAAAATTCGTATACCCACTATATCTGCAATAACAAAACTCCTCATTACAGCAATTGTAGTCATCCCTCCCGGCGAGGACTTTTTTGCCATGCTGGGGATAAATCTCAGTGTTGCTGTGTCTTTACCCGAATTTTCTCATTCTCCCAGGGATTTTCTAGCTGGGCTTCTTCGTATTCCTCCTTTGGAGGCTAGATCACTGGTAGCTGGAGGAATGATTTCCCTCCTGGCGGTGTTGCAATCCGTGTGTTTGTGGGAAGTAGGGAATACTGGCTGTGCTGGAGCCGTTGTTCTGGGCCTGGTTTCAAAATTATTGTTGGTGATTAGTGAACTGCTGGTGGATCCACAACTTGCAGCCATCACTTCGTGGATGTCATACCATCACAATCCTACGACGGTGATACTGGCGAAGACCCTTAACGGTCTGGATGCCTGGCGAGAAGGTCATTCTGACATCCTGCAGGCTAACCCCGTGATACTATTCATATAGTTGTCTGAAAGACTCCGCATGGTGACTCTTCCAGAATATCCTTTGTCGATTGTACCCAACTTCTTTTCGCGTCACTTCTTCTACGTTGGCCTGGATATTACGAGCTGGGAGAATTGGTTTGTGAAGCATGGGGCACGGAATTTGTACTGGTCAGTGCCTTGGTGGGGATAGTTGCTGCCTGTTTTGGAGCTAGGAGAATACTCATATGTGCGGCTGGTTGGTCTCAGACAGACCTCTTTTATTTCCCTTGGCGGCTTCTGTGCCAATTTGGCTGGGCACAGGAGGATGATCAGAAACTTGTTTATTTCCTATGTAATCTGTATCAGATAGACATCCAACTTTTCTTATGTAATCTGTATCAAAAGGATTATACCGATCGCTAAGGAATACATAATCCTTTTGTTCAGTTATATGTTGGAATTGACTGTCGTTCTCGAAGATAAGAAAATAATAGTATTTTATGAAAAAGAAAGGGTCGTGCTCATGTAAGGTGTATGAGCTGCCTATGTACCTCTAGGGGTTTTGAAAATTTTTAATTTGTTTGAAAATGTTTTTTTCAGAATAGATAGGAGATGAGAAGAGTCATAGCGCGCCGAGATTTCAGACTAGGGGTAGAATTTCTTGAGATGGTCTAGGTTGACTAGACGAGCCATCTCTTCCCCATCTAAGTCGGTGAGTATGGCGGCACCGCAGGACAAGATCTTCTTGACAATGTAGGGGCCGCTCCAATTGGGCTTGAATTTCCCTCTGGTGTCCCAAATGGGTTTTATGATTTCTTTAAGGGCTAGGTCCCCTTATGGGACACCAAGGTACTTGACTCTCTTGATGAATGATCGCAATATTCGTTGATGGTACCCTTGTATGTGGTAAAGTGCTTTTAATCTCCTTTCGTCTATGAGGGTCAGCTCGTTAAGACGGCTTTGTCTCCAGTCTTCTTCGTTGACCTCGCTTTCAAGCATGATGCGCAATGAGGTTATTTCCATCTCCACGGGTAGTACTACTTCCATACCGTAAACTAGAGAGTAAGGGGTAGCCCCAGTAGAGGTTTGAATTGAGGTTCGATAGCTCCAGAGGGCATACGCGATCCGATCGGCCCAATCCTGACAACTTTCGGTCATCTTGCTGATGATGGCTTTGAGGTTCTTGTTGGCGGCTTCAATTGCACCATTGGTCTGAGGTCGGTAGGGAGAAGATTTCTATCTCTAAATCCAATATTCATTGACCACCTCTGTGACTTATACCTCAAAAGTCAACACGTTATCTGATACTAGCTCGTACGGGACCCCCTATCGGCAGATGATGTTTTTGTTGATGAATTTGGCCACTTTCTTGGCATTTAGAAATGCGTATGACTCAGCTTCGACCCATTTGGTGAAGTAATCAATGGCAACTAGGATGAACTCGTGCCCATTGTAAGCCTTTGTTATAACCTTCCCTATGATGTCGATGCCCCGGGTGGAGAACGGCCAGGGAGAGGTCATGTTGTATAATTCACGTGGAGGCAAACGGTGAAGGTTGGAGAATTATTGGCATTTGAGGCATCTCCGGACATAGGCGGTGCAATATTGGGTCATGGTGGTCCAATAGTATCCCTATCGGATGATCTTTTTATCAAGCATGTGACCGTTCATGTGGGGTCCACATTCCCCGCTGTGGATCTTCTGCATTATTTTTCCAATGTTAGCCCCTGCGATGCAGTGTAGATGGGTTCCATCGAAGTTTTTTTTAGCAGTGCTTTATGATAGATGATGTATTGGTCAGATAGTCTTCGAAGGGTTGCTCGATCTTTCTTATTGGAAGTCTCGGGATACCTACCATGCTTGATGAGGTGCTAGATATCATAGTACCAACAATTGGCTAGCTCACGACCTTCTGTGGTGATGAGCTCAATGTGGTAATAGTTGGTTGGTTTGTCATGCTTTTGAATCTGAAAGGGGGTCATTGTTATTCCTTCGAGCATGTCGACCATGGAGCCCAGGGTATCAAGGGCGTCAGTTAGGTATTCTTTGATCGGGGTAGGTAATGGAAGGTGATATCTTGAAATTGGGAGGCTAGTTCTTCTAAGTGGGAAGGAAGGGTTGGATTTTCTCATCCTTAACTTTCCATTTTTTGATCATTTTACCGATGATGAGGGCGAAATCCCCGTAGACATCTAGGCATTGGACCTTTCTTGAGATCAACTTTGAGGCCTACCGTACATGCCTCGTACTCAGTCCTATTATTGGTGCAGGGTAAATCCAATTTGATGGCGATGGGAGTGTGAGAGTCATCTGGGGCGATTAGAAGTATCCTAATGCCATATCCACTTCTATTGGCAGCGCCGTCAAAGAACATTTGCCATCGAAGGTTGTCTTGAGCAGTTCAAAGGATGTTTTCATCTAGGAATTCGGAGACCCAGACATCGGCTTCTTCTACGGGGTAATCAGCGAGGCAGTCAGATATGGTTGTTCCTTTCATGCCATTCTGCGTGACGTACATGATATCGAACTCGACTAGGCTCATCAATCATCGGGCCATTTGGTTAGATAAGGCGGGTTTCTCAAGCAGGTATTTAATGGGGGCCATTCAGGATATAAATTTGATGGGGAAGGCGAGCATGTAGTGCCACAACTTTTAGGTGACCCAGACAAGTGTGACACACGCCTTTTCTAAAGCGGTGTAGTTAACCTCATACCCGGCCAATTTACGACTGGCATAATAGACGGCTCTTTCTTTGCGGGAATCTTCAAGGTATTGGGCTAGCAAAGCCCCAGCTGTAGTGTCAGTTATGGTTAGGTATAGGAGCAAGGGGAGACCAGGCTGTGGTGGCATGAGTATCAGGGGTTGGGTAAGATATTGTTTTATTCGATCAAAGACTTCTTGGCATGCTTCGTTCCAAACTATAGTTGAATCCTTTCGGAGGAGTTTGAAGATAGGTTCACAGATGGAGGTTAACTCGCTGATGTATTATAATTTCCCGAGGAAGCCTTGGACTTTTTTCTTTGTTAGGGGAGGTGGAATCTCAAGTATGGCTTTCATCTTGACGGGATTTTCTTGTATCCCTTTATCACTGACCATGAATCCTAAGAGCTTTCCCTTTGTAACTCCGAAGACGCATTTCTGCGGATTGAGTCTAATTTTATTTTGTCGCAGTCATTCGAAGAACTTTTGGAGAGCATGAACATGACCTTACCTAGTTTTGGACTTGATAATCATATCATTCACATAGACCTCTACTTCTTTATGAATCAGATTGTGCAGGATGGTTGTGGCAGCCCTATGGTAGGTAACCGCAGCGTTCTTGAGGCCAAATGGCATAACGGTGTAGCAAAAGGTTCCCCATGGGGTGATGAATGTGGTTTTTCCTTGGTGGTCTGGGTGCATTTTGATTTGGTTGTATCCGGCAAACCCGTCGACGAATGACTAGTTGTGTTGTCCACGATCATGTCGATATTGGGTAACGGATAATCATCCTTTGGAGAGGTTTTGTTCAAGTCCCGGTGGTCTACACACATATTAACTTTTCCTCCTGATTTTAGTACAGGCACTATGTTGGCTAGCCACGTGGGATATTTGATCACACGAATGAAGCCTACATTCAACTGTTTAACAACCTCTTCTTTGACCTTGAGCGACCATTCATGGCGGAGCTTTCTCAACTTTTATTTGACAGGCTTGTAATCTGGGAGAGTGGGAATCTCGTGCTGAATTATTTCAGGATCAATGCCGGGAAAATCATCGTAGGACCATGCGAAGGCATCCATGAATTTTTGTAGCAATTCTTTGAGTTTTTCATGCTTATGCTCGTTGAGGGTAGCCCCTATCCTAATCTCACGTAGTTGGCTACTAGAAGCGAGGTTAATAACAACAGTCTCTTATTCATTAACTTGAATGCGTTTATGTTGTTTATTATTAACCTTATTTAGATCAGTTAAGAATTATTCATTTGCAAAATCATCATCATCAAAAGTTTGATTAGAATCCAGACAGTTAATGTAAGGGGAGAAAAGATACTCAAAATCTTCGTTTATTTCATTGATAGGAAAAATGGCATTGAGAACCTCGTCAAAAGAGGACTCGGTTACATTTGAACAAGGATAGACAACAGAAGAAGAAATGGGGTAAACATTGGGATTAGGGGAGATTTCAGCAGGTAGAACTAGCGCAACATGCCAGTTGAGGAGAGGTATATCAGCATCTTTAATCAGTTGGGATGGATCCGGTGATGTAGTGCCTGAGTGAACCATGCAGAGTGTCAGCCCTAATGTCTGTAAGCTGAAGGAATCTTCAGAGTCACTTTCATCGGTCTCTTCGGTATTTTTGATGAGCGGTTGTACATGGTGTTGGGAACTCTCGGCCCATGGGTAGCAGTCTTAGAAAAAGATCTCCATTCCAGGCTTCATCTTCTTGTCTGTATGGTCATACCATGGTTCTGAAAAGCCGCAAAAGGGGAAGTCCTCACCCTCTTTGATGAATCGTCCGTTCAAGGAGTCACCTGGGATAGTCTAGACACGGCCTAGTCTTCTCTTTGGTCAAGCTAGGCGGATCATTCTGAGCTCTTATTCGGATGGTTAATACCCTAAACCACAAGGAGGGAAAGCGTTCTTTAGTTCAATCGGCTCAAGTATCCCTTATTATCTTTATCCTAGCCCTAGTCCGGGCATGAAGAGCATGTTTCTGAACATCTGAATTACATTGACGTTGCCATGAGGGTGGGTCATATTCTGGACAAGCCCTTTCTTTGAATTCGTCCCCTGCTATGAGTAGAAGTGGTTCAACTCAAAATTCTTATAGGAGCATATCATTTGACACGTGTTGTATCTCAAGGATTTGGTTGCTGGTTCTTGCACCATTGGCATTGTCATCGTCGCCAAAGATGGTAATAACCCGTCCATCGGCGAAGAACTTTAATTTTTGATGGAGTGAGGAAGACACGCCCTTGATACTATGGATCCAAGTTCATCCTAGCAATAAGTTAAAACAGGTCAGGATGTCAATAACTTGGAATTCAACGATAGGGTTTATAGGGCCAGCCCCTATTATAAGCTTTATGGATCCTATCACCTCCCGACGGGTATTATCGTAGGCACACACGACAGTGGAGGTTGGAGCGAGGTCGCTTTCTTTCAGGTCCAAACATTTGAAGATTCTCAGTGGGAAGACATTCAAGGTGGATCCATTATCGATAAGAGAGAGGGGCACGATCTTCCCCGTAACTTTGATGGAGATGTTGAGTTCATGATTGTGGTTTAGCCCAATCTTAGGGATTTCTTCTTCGGAAAAGGATAGCATTCGGGTAGAGGTCAATGAACCAACCAAATTTACAGCTTCTTTTGGTGTGGTAGAAGGATGCAGTGTAAGTCTAGTGAGCAACTTGATCAAAATATTTCTATGTAGCTAAGAAGACATGAAAAGCCCCCATAGAGTGATGTTAGCTTAAGTTTTCTTTAGCTGATCGAGGATCTGGCTCTCCTCGAGGGTCATCTATGGCATAGGAAGATTTTCCACGCCCTTCCCTTTATCATTGGCTGGTAGTGAGTTTGGGATCTGGTAATGCTTCCCTGATCTGGTCATGTGATTTACTGAAGAAGGGAAGAACATGAATCCTGTTTCCTCGTCGATCTCGAATTGTTCTGCCACCTTATTGATTTCTCTGAGGATTTCTTCAAATGATATCATTCCACACATATCGGTTACCGATCTAGTTTTCTCGAAAGCTTGTTCTTCATTTGAATCTACGAATTCTTCCCCCCATCCGGTGGAAATAATAATGTCTTTCCATGTAAAGTCGATGCATTCCACAACTTCAATGGCTTCTTCATATATGTCATCCCATTCTATGGGGATGTGTAAAGGTAAAGGGACCAATCTCCCCAGTAGCTTCAGATCATCAAGTAACTCGGTCATACTACAAATGTTATTGGTTTGCCTGAATAATTCTACCATGATCCGGACGACATCATCCAAGCGGACTTCAATGGTTGATACAACCCAACTATCTGACTCTCGAGCCCATTTCCGTGCTTCCAAGAACAGCGTACTAAATCTCTGGTAGTCAATGATCATCTGTGGGGGAAATTTCAGCCCGAACTTTAAGAGTTGGTTTAACACCTCTGACAATTCCATATTTCCATTTTCAGAACGGGTACGGACAACAATGCATGCTCTTGTAAGGAGTGAAAGTTCTTTATCAGCGAGGCTAGTAGGATGTAGGTGGAAATATGGGCAAATGTGGAGAGGTTTAGGAACGTATATGGGTGAGATTTGAGTTGAGGGATCGAATTATGGGTTCTCTTTTAGAAATATGGCATTGGTATGATTTGGAAGTGGATTGTGAGTAGTGTTTGGCTTAGGATTGGTTGGTGGGGCGATGGTACCCCGGTCAATTAGACATTGGATTACATTTCGGAGGTGAAAGAATTGGTCGGTGGTATGGCCAGCAGTTTGGTGGAAGGAGCAATGAGCATCTTCCTTGAAGTTTTTTGGGAGTGGATTTGTCAATGGACGGGGATCCAAGGGTTTAATGAGGTTTCGGCTTAATAGGGATTGATAAACTTTAGAGAGGGGATCATGGAGCTCAGTGTATTCCTTTCAGACTGGGACAAAGGGGCTTTCTGGTGCCCATGATGTGGTTGGTTGAGAGATGTTGTTGATGGCTGAGACTGTAGCACTGGAAGGCTTGTCATATTTTTGGGGGTGAAATGTCCGGACACCTTCTTTGGTTCAACTTCTGTCTTGGCAAGACCCTCCCCGATTTCTACTCCTGCTTCTCTTAGAGCTCGGAAGTGGGGAGAGTATTATCCTCCCATCGTTTCTCGGACATGGGGTAAGAAGTTATTCTTCACTAGGATGACTTTTTCTTCCTCGGATGGTCGATTGTTCATGGTTGCTTCTTTTTCCCTCCATCGAGCAATGAAGTTACTGGCTGATTCACCAGGGTTCTGTTTGAGCAGTGAAGAATCGTGTGAGTGGCCCGATGTGTGTGTTTTCAAGAAAACCAATTTTTCTTTAAAAAAAATCCAACTTTTAATTATGCACCAAACCAATTTGTGAAATCCCAATTCTCACTTTAAACCAATTTTATCTTGATTAATCCTAAACATGCATCTAGTGATTAAAGCAAGTAAAGTAAAGTAAAGAATACTCACAACGCCGGATGTACGAGGAAAAAACTGAAAACGGGAAAATAACCTCGGACGGCCCAAACCAGACAATCACTATGAATAATGGTTTTACAAAGACAGATTAGCCTTACACTAAGACTCGATCTCCACGGGTCTTGACGCTCCTTCTGATCTTTAATCGTTCTTCAATAGTGCCCACGTTAAAATTCCGTCTTCTATGATCTATGTCCACAACACACGCTTCCACGTATGTCTCGATGTCCACTGATATGGCTTTGATACGTCTACGATGTTGAACACGATGTCCATCGCTTCTTCACGGCGGGTGACCTCAATCTCTTCATTATATTTGTATTACGACATGAATTTCCGGGCTTCATCCTCCCAGCTACGAATTTTGGATTCTTCGAGAGACAAAAACCATCGGAGGGCTCTATCCTTCAAAGTTTGATGAAACAATTGGGACATCAGTTCTTCAGAACCCCCTAGTAGAGTCATGGAACAGTGATAACATCGGAGATGAACAATCAGGGGTCCAATTCCTACCAAATTCTCGATATTCGGCATCTTGAACTTCTCGGGTAACCTCACATTAGGATAAGGAGACATGTGGGTGTAGTCCATGTAATTCCCTGAGATTCTGACTTGGTTAAACTTCTTAGTGAGTATCTTGAGGTCTTCTTTGACTTTGTTCAATTCTTCTTCTTTTGTATTAATGACCATAGGAAGATTCGGCATCGGAAGCTCGGGAGGTGGCGACCCATTAGCAAGAGGGGCACGTGGAGTGTGCTAATACTCTTTGGGAACCCAGAGAGGCTCGGGTGGATCCACAGCGCAAGGAAATAGGGACTCGAGCTATTGAGGAATCAAAACCTTATTTCATTGCATCTCTTGTACCTTGGTTTGGAGGTTGTCAATATTGGACACAAGCTGAGCTAGAACTGTCGTCAGATCCGGCTGCACAACGGGTACTTGATTTGTGTTCTCTATGGAAGGTGGATGGATTCCGAACTCGAAAGAAGTAATACAGGAACGGACGAAACTTTGGGGGACTTAACTAAAGACCGAAGCTAATAAGGAGCCAGGCCAAGGGCTTGCGATTGACTTTAGAAGGAGTAAAATGGGATTTATTTTTTAGAAAAAGGGATGAAATTTTTTTTTTGACATTTTTTTCGAGATTGAAAGACAAAATATTTTTGGATTTTTGATAAAGAGAGGAGAAATGTTTTTGGATTTTTGATAAGGAAAGGAAAATGTTTTTGGATTTTAGATAAAGAAAAAGGAGAATTTTCCCTTTGGAGACGATCTCAGCATGATTATTATAATTTTTATGTTCTCACTTGTATTAAATTCTCCTAAATGTAAAATGAAATGTCGGACGGGACCCGAGCCTGGAAAAAATAGGTTTGTAATATATGCAAAGCTATGGCTGGACTTGTGACCAGGTTCACAGACAGGGTCCCATTTTAAAAATGCGTGAAAATTCGGACCACAGGCTAACCCGGATTTTTGGCAGAGTTTCGGGTTGAAATCGGCAATCTAACATGTGTGTCCTAGGGTTGACACCAATATGCGGGTATGTAGTTGGTTGGGTGAATTGTAAAGGGTTACCCCTTTTGGCATGACTTCCATGATATACGTCTTGCTCTTGCGGGCAATCGGTACGTGTGGATAAGCGATTTGATATACCTGAGTGTACATGAATTTCTTCACCATATACCTCGTGGGGACGACACGTGTGAGAGAGAATTCGATATATTCGGCGTACGTGAACAAATTCCTTGCAATATACCTCCCATCATGACTTAGGTTAAGCGGTATGATGCGGGGGAACAGTTCGATATACGTCGAAGGTACTTGGCCAATGGAAGGTGAGAGTCATATCGCTTAGGCTAACTGTGTCCTGTCGGAGCAGCGCCCATCACGAAGTGACCCTCAAGTTATTTGGTAAAAATTTGGTCAATAACAATGCTCTTTGGTGATGTCGTGTGAATCATGCATGATCCTCTTATTAGTATCTTATGAGAATGTATTTCTTGATTATGCCAAACAGGGAGAAAAGTACCAGTACCAACGGTACACCAAGTATGGATGGATGATTCGTGAAACATGTGGATATATGTGACCCTAGGTGCACGTGGTGCGAAGTGTACATGGAGAATTTTCTACAAGTGTGAATAAAAGCATAATCATGGGGTACACATGAGTAATAAAGGGGAAGATACAAAATGGGGGAGAATATAAGCAAACATAACATTCACGTAAATAGAGTCTAGACCTCAAAATAAACATATAGTCCCCAGCAGAGTCGCCACTGTGGCCATCCCTCCTAGATCCTGATCCTCGCGATGGGCGGGCTGCGTGAGAGTGTGGATCCTTAGGTCCCACGCATCCCTCTCGGGAGCGCTTCGACCGGCGTCATTTGAGGTGAGATGAAAAATGTAGAGAGATTAGAGTCGCCAGTCTATTTTATTCAAAATAGACAAAAGAAAAGGGGAAGACATCCCGAAGGACAGTATCCAAAGACATACTAGTGCATACGAAACCAAAATGATTCGAAAAGGGTCCGGAGGCTAAGTTACGAAATGGGAAGGTGTTAGGCACCCATTCCGCCCTTTCGGTTTCTCATGGGTTTTTGCTATTTTCCTTTTATTTTCCCCGTGATGTGTGTGAATGTGTATATATAGTGGAGATATGAACCATCGACTTATACCATGGAAGAGGTAAAGCGAGTCATCCGTAGGAAGGTTTAAAAATAATATTAGAACATGGGATTTATGCGATTATCCCTACGTTGACCGTTATGATGGAATGATAACGTATGTAGAATAATACGCCACTAAGAACAAATATATGTATATATATAATATAAGAGAATGGAGATTAGAGAAAATAGAAAATAAGAGGAAACGTAAAAATAGGACTCAAGTTTTACCCCGAGACGCCTGCGTAGCCTATAGAGGTATCAAAGTCCACGTAGTTCGCATACAAAATGAGGGGTGGGGTTTATCCCATAAATCCAACTGGGGGATTCTCTTATTTGTGTGCATGTGTGTGTGTAAAAAAAAGTGTTTTAGTTATGAGAGAAGAGTAAGAAAAGTGTGAGAATTCCCGTTTGGAATTTATGAGAAAACCCTCTTTTTCTTTTTCTTTTGGGTTTGTATATGAAAATAAAAGATGTGCAATAATACTAAATAAAAAGTATATTAAGATGTGTGAGATGAGATAATAAAAGTGCTAATTAATTAAACAAGTTATTGTGAATTTATGAGAATTTAAGGGGAGAGTTGAGAAAATTGGACCTTCTTGAAGATCTTGAGCTTGATCTTGAATGATAGAGAGAAACCCTTAGACTTAGATGATGATGGAGGGTAGTGAATGTACCAAGTTTGATGAAAAGGATGGTGAAAACTGAAGGATGGAAAGGGATTTGGGTGTGGAAATCACGCTGACTTCGAGAGAGGTTTTCTAGATCTGCTGAGAGCGATATGTTTCAGATCTGGGCTCCCCTTGCAAGTGAGGTCAGGCCACCCTTTTATAGGCCCAGGGAATTGCTGATTGGCATAGCCATGTTCCTACCATTCGGCAGGTGCGTTTAGGCACACTACCGATAGGCAGGGCTGGGAGTTGCCATTTGGCAGTGTCTTTCAGGCCTTTTTGGAAAATTGGTCGCAGATCGCGAATTATTGATTACAATCATGCATGGGGTAGACCGTTGGAAAGGTAATTCAAAGACCTTCGAAATTCCTTGGACTGCTCCCAGGTTTGGGAGTTGACTTTGGGTCAAATATGGCTCGAAAGCATTTGTCAGTCCATTGGATGGGGAATCGTCGGACGCAAACGGATCGTTCATCTGCATGGTACGTCTAAATCATGCATGGGGTGGACCATTGGAAAGGTTAGGAGATGTACTTTGACATTCCAAAGAGTTTGATCAGGTTTGGGGAGTCGACTTTAGTCAACCGGGACCTGGAAGCATTCGGTGACCTTTCGAAGTCAAACGGATCGTTCGTCCACATGGTAAGTCAGAATCGCGCACGGAGTGGACCGTTGGAAAAGGGGTTCAGTACCCTTTCAAGATTCATTCACTCTCGATCGAGATAAAGAGTTAACTTAGGTCAAATGGAGCACGAGAGCGCCCGATGGCCTCTTGATTGAGTTTTGGTGGAAAACAGGTCATTTGTTCGCATAGTAAGTCAGAATCGTGCACGGGATGGACCGATGGAAAGGGGTTTTAGGGCCCTTCGAAGATTCATTCAGTCTTGATCGAGATAAAGACTTTGAATTTTGGTCAACCAGAGCTTGGGACTGCGCAATGGCTTCTACGTAAGTACTCGGGGTATGACTTGGGTTTGTAGTGATGAAGGGAGGTGATAGGGACCTAAGGAGAGTTTAAGGGGTAACAGAATGGGGTGTCTACAGCAACACACCTGCGACATAAGTCACGCTAATGACGAGACTCCTCGCGAGTGAGTCTTCGAACACAATACCACCAACAAAGTACAACTTCGCAGCACCTAAACAAGACAAGTTTTTAAGATATTTTAAATATACGTTATGCTGTTTCCAAACTATGGTTTTATAAGAAAAATATATGGTATATGTATAGGAAAAAACTCAAAACTCCGCCTCAAACACACACACACACACTAGTTTATCACATTTTATATTTAAAGAAAATTTAATTTAAGTAGTGTTATAACATGGGTATTCTATGTCATATAAGTCGATTTACCTTATCCTAAAGTGTCATTTTTATGTATATGGAAGTAAATGATTACATGATGAAGCTGATGAAGTCTTACGAGTAAGTATTGATTTGAAACTTTTTGGAACAACTTCTTGGACTGGAGAGACACAAACTGGGTTTTGATCAATAGAATAATATAAAGAAATCCTATGGGGCACTTTGAGTATAATCCATACTCTTACAGAGGCCAACTTAAGAGCCTAGGCCAACCGATTATCCTCTTGGCTTAGCTCGGTGGGTACAGCAAAAAGATAGATGTTAACAAAGTTCCAATCGGAGGTTAAAAGATAAGTTCGGAGATAATCATTATCTTACCTACGGATAAAGGATAGAACCAGATGATTGGGTAACCGATCTTATCCATTGCATCTGGGGTGGCCCATGATTTCCTGACGAAGAAGAAGATCTCATTTTAATTCGAGTCTTGAGATAAGTCCATTTACCTTATCCTATAGTATAATTTTCATGGATGTGGAAGTGAATGATTATGTGATGAAGTTGATGAAGTCATATGAATAAGTCTTTATTTTAAGCTTTTTGGAATAACTTCTTGGATTGGAGACACAAGCTGGGTTTTGATCAATGGAGTAAGACAACCTAATCCTATGGGGCACTTTGAGTATAATTCATACTCTTATAGAGGCCAACTTGAGATCCCAGGCCAACCTATTATTTTCCTCTTGTCTTAGATCGGTGGGTACTGCAAAAAGAAAGATGTTAACAAAGCTCCAATCGGGGGTTAAAAGATAAGTTCGGAGATAATTATTATCTTACCTACGACTAAAGGGAGGAACCAAATAATTGGGTAACTTATCTTATCCATTGGATCTGGGGTGGCACATGATTCCCTGACGAAGAAGAAGATATCTTTTCATTATTTGGGGGCATTGTGCTTGTCCTTAGAAAAGATAACTGGAGTTTTGAGAGCAACGTATTTCGGTTCGCTATCCTTGGGTTCACTTTGTTCTTAAATCGTGTGGAGTTTGAAATTTTTTTATGGAGTGACATCATGTATCCCCCGCTGGACTCTCAAAAAGCCAAGACTATACCCATTAGAGGCCTCCAAGAGTTTGCTAAAAATTGAGAATGGAGACTCATATTTCTTTCAAAATTTCCACCCCCAGTAGAGGGAATGGAAACTTGGTTCCATAGACCAAGAAGAACTAATTAAAGAAAACAGTTTTAGAGACCAAAGATGAGGCCATTTCCTCTGTCTTTGTAGCCCTTTGAATGACACACTTAGGGATTTTATACCTTTCCCAGATCTCCATCAGGTTCTACCCATTGATTCGTAAAGGCATTTGGGATCCACCAATGAAGTTAGAGTAATTTGGTTCCAAGTAATTAATCACATAAGTACCAAAGGGAATGTACTATTTGGGGGGCTGGTATGAAGTTTTAGCTCCTTATTTTGTGATTGAAGACATATAAATGGTGGGTCCCACAATCGAAAGAGGTGTGAGATCCTAGACCTTTGAGGGATAGATGAATTCAGAAGACATTGTTATTATGAATATAAGGGGAAACATCCATTTATTTCCAAAAAAAAAACTTAAAATGGAGAGAGAGTTACTGATGTGAATGATGAAGACTCTGAACCAATCCAAGGGGCTCCTTTTTATCCCCCAAGGCCAGTTGCATAATTACTCTCATCCCCCTAAACAGTCAGTGTATGTTCCGCCCTAATGTAATATCATTATAATGGGAATATCGATGGTTATTTACGATACTACCTCCAACTTGCACAAATGGATAAGTATTTACCCTTATAATTCTTACAAATAGCAACAAAGGTTTATTGATGATACCATATTTGACTACTGGAATTATGAGGGTTCATGGCCCTTTCATCTTCACTCATACAAGAGAAGAGGTCCTGAGGTCAATAACAGACATCTATTTGACCATAACTAAGATCCTAAGACTACAACTTCCTTGGGGAAAGTACCGTAGGAGTGTTATAGGCCTCAACTACCTCATTACTCGCCCAAAATCCTCAGTCATTCCATCCCATCTTAGTAACCAAGATCATAGGCCTTAGCACCAGCATCCCTCCATCTTAGATATGTACATCGAACCTCAACATGAGGATAAATGACCTCTAAAGGTCCCATAGCCACTCTTCTAGGAGTTTATTGTTACAACATAGCACAAGTACACCTAGAAAGAAACAACTACAGATTCCAAACACATCAGACATCCTCTAAGATTTTGCGCTTTATCTGGTGGGAAAATAGAAAGAACAAACACTCTTATACATTCCACCACCACTAACTCCCACTAGTGTGGTGTCATGAGCCTCGTATAAAACTTATGAGAGAGTGGGAATTGATACATCGGGAAGTATCCTCTCGTAGTGAGTTTGTGATCCCTACGGGGAAGTAAGAGTGATTGTCCCTTGATCTTCCTTTTCTCTTTGATGTCGGTTTATTATTTTATTGATTGATGATTTTTCCTAGAAGTTATTAAACACCATATAAACTTTTTTATGCTCGCTCAGGTTTAGGTCTAAGCCTAAGTATTCTGTGCGAGGGGGTGTCGGTTCTTTAGAGTTTTTAGTTTATTTATATGAAACAAACATAAATATTCGAGTTAACCCTTTTGGGATAATACTAAGGCGCGTTTATGTCTGCAATTAATCTAGAGACTCTTGTTGTGGAGTGTGGGAACCGAGTTACACTACAAAAAAATACCTTTGAGATGGTACTCGAGTCGTATCAAAAGGTACTCTAGCCATTCCAAATACTTTTTGGGACAATATTTGGAATTTCTAGGGGGTATTATTAGGCCCCATTCTAAATACTTTTTGGATGAAAATAGAAGTCCCAAAAGGATTTTTTAATACGGGAATTAAACCATTGATAGAAAGGCTTTTACTGTGTCATTGTAGAGTTGCCTCTCTAATCAACAATTTCCTTCAATTGCTAACAAAAAGAATACAAAAGTAGGATAGTGGTAAGTAAGACTATCAATCCAACCTAATAGAGTGAAACACAAGAAAAGAGATGTAATCCAAGTTTCTAGTTATTTTCTTTCTTGATTTTTCTATTTTGCTTTTTCTTTGTTTTCTATTTTTTTTTTATGATTTTTTTATATTTAAAAAATTTTGTGATGATGGTGAATTAACTAAACTAAATGAGAAAAAAGTAATTAAATAAGAAGAAAAGTGTAAATAAATACTAAAATTTGTGGGATGAAAGTGAGTGAAATATAACTAAATGAGATAAATAAATCAAGGGATGTAAATCCACCCCCACTTCACACAATTAAATCCAATTTAAAATCATTCAATTTATTTAACTGCCAACATATTTATTTAATTCAAAAGTAGATTCTGATGAAACTAATGAATCAACATAAACATGATTTTAGAAAAGTAATTTTAATTCCTACAAACTCTTCACCAAAAACAAATTATAATCAATTAAATGAACTACCCCTAGGTAAGATTCATGAAACTAATTTTAATTCAACAAATATAAAACAAGAGTACTAGAAGGTTAGATCATAACTTTAATAATAAGATAAGCATATCTCTATATTGAATCTTAAAATTAAAATCATAAAACTAACTATCAATCTTTTCTATGGATTTGTTTACCATTTCTCAATGCATAAACAGATGTAAGAATTAAACATTACTAATAAAAAGGAGTTAAATAAATGAGAATTATCAAATTAATTCAATTGGAATCATGGGAGTTTCAATTCATTCATCCCTCGAATGGGGGATTATCCTTCCATAATCATCATCCAATACATAAAATAAACAAATAAAATCATGCAAGGATTAAACAAGAGGAATTATAGAGGAATAATCAAGCCCAAAATGCCTTGAATTGTAATGAATTTCTTCAATTATATTCTCTCAACCATTCACTAAAATAAAATTACAGTACATAATTTCTCTCCCTAAAACTAAGATCTTTCTCTCTGAAGTCTTCTCCACTAGCTTATAGCTCTTCCAAATGAATGAGCCTTTGTGGTTATATAAGATGCACATAGAGTTAGGGGGCATCATTGGAAAGGTTTAATTTGCATGTGGGAGAGGTTTTATGAGGGTAATTTGGGAAACAAGGGGTAAAGGTTTTTAACATGTTGGCTTTGTTATTTTGTTGTTTGGCTTTATATGGGTTGACTTGGGCAGAATTTATTATAAGGTCGGGTCTGTAATACCCCATAATTTTAAATGACTTTTAAAATGGGTTATATTTTAAATTAATGGATTAATTGGATTTTATTATTAATTAATTCATTCGATTTTTATCCGAACGGTGGATATTAATATGGATGATTCTGAATATTACTTAAAGATATTTAGGTAATATATGAATGTGATGTCATTGATATGACTGTATGATATAAATTCGGTAATTTATATTTTTAGTCAGACGCGGTATGGGACGTGTCGGGACTAGTTTATTAAATTAAAAAGGAAATTTATTTTCTATCGACCTTATAGTCATTTCGACTGCGTCTTTACGTCCGGAAGGTTCGAAATAGTCATAAAAGTCTATTTGGATGTTAATTTTGAGTCTCAGGTCATTTAGAAATGAATAGACAACCCGAAAGGGCATTTTGGTCATTTTTCTAAGGGGGATGAATAGTGATTTCGGATTTTGTCCTATTATAAGTATTGGTAGATTAAGTGTATGTGGGTTATTCATCTCCTCTACACAAAATAGAGAAGTCATCTTTCTAGAGAGAGTGAAAGAGTGCTTGGGAAGGGAAAAGCCTACTTGGGAAGGAGAAGAACAAGAACCAAGGTTCACCACCACCGGAGTTTGACCGGAGAAGGGACAACCAACTGAGATATACTACACCAAAGGATCAAACCTTCAGTAAAGGCAAGTGTTTGATAATGGAAATTTAAGTTCGTATATTGTCCATGTTAGAATAGTATGAAAAGAGAAGATTATTCATGTTTGGAAGAAATGAATTTTGTTGAATTAAAATTTGGAAAGTTTTTTTAACACCAGCTTAATTGAGTATTGGGTGAGTTGTAAATGCTTTCGACAGTGATGCTAATAATGAGCCAACTGTATATTCTGTTTTAATTTGGTATGGGGCTGGCCACCCGGTATTTAATTAGGCGGGGTGTTACAGGTGGTATCAGAGCATCAGGTTCTAGTGTCCTTTAGGATCTGTACGGCTTACTGTGTTTTCATCTTAGCGTTCTTTGATATAGAGCCCTATGTTTAGGATTGTTGATCTCTTTGGTAAGATTTCGTATATATTAGTGAATATTATTTACGTTCGGGAGTGATCGAACAAAGAAGTATGGAAGATGAGGGCCATTGAATGGATAGCGGAGATCGTACTTAGGAGGTTATGAAGTATGTTCGAGTATGATGACCGTAGTCGAGGTCACCCCTATTATGGAAAATTGAGGAGAGACATCAGTAGAAGTTCTTGAAATGCGGGAATTTTGTGTGTTACCTAACGAAGGCAATATATTCAAAGGCTTGGGCATATAGTGGAGTGTGGTTAACTAGAACTAAAAATTTGGAGTAAAATTTTTCTTGACTCATCGGAGCAAAGTTATAATATTGGGATTCAACAACCATCACCCGCAAATGAGGGTATGTTTCCTATCTAAGGAAGTATGAGGCGTATTGATTTTTGTAGTGATTGATATTGTGTGGGCAAAAGGGTTGTTAAACTTAGCCTATAGCACTGTTATTTACGTAGACTCACTGAGGGGTGTGGGACACCTTTATATTACATGTTATCACGTGGGTTTGATTTTTATCATGGGATTACTTACCTTGGGCATGTCCGAGTGTGATTTGACTATCGGCATGCATTGACTTGTGGTATACGAGAGCGTATATACTACTATTAACTAGCATCTTGTCTTCTAGAGAAGAGTAGATGAGTAGACTCTATTTGAAATCATTAAAACTTAAATTTTTTTTAATCCATAAACCAAATTTTTATACACTATTGACTAAGGACCTTAGGAGTTTCGATGACCGACTACTTTAGGAAGTAGTGTATCAGGGTGGTTCCTTGTTTGGATTTCGCTTGCGAGACACCCCACGCATGAAACTAATAACCGTTGGGAGTCGAAATAAGTTAGGTCTTTGGGATGTGAGTTTATAACCTTTGCGATAAATGTTATAATGGGAGTGGTACGATAGGGTGTATGGGCGCCCTGGATGGTTGAATGGTAGTAATTTTCATAATTGTAAAAGGTAAGTAATTGAGACTTCAGGATTTATTTGTTCACTATGAGAGGATCATTTTTCCCAAAGTTTGTCACGAGGACGGTATAGGGAAGATTAGGTAAAATCTAAATTTGATTCAGTTGAAACTATATGGTGAGGCTTGGCGTATAACATCGATAGGGATTTTGTTAATGTACTGTATGGGCGGTACATCTTGGATTTCTTGCGATGTGAGATTTATACTCGGAGTTGACCTTACCGGTATGATTTATATTCCTGAATTTCGGGATGAAATTCTGATATAAGGGGGGAAGTATGTAATACCCCGTAATTTTAAATGACTTCTAAAATGGGTTATATTTTAAATTAATGGATTGATTGGATTTAATTATCAATTAATTCATTCGGGTTTTATACAGACGGTGGATATTAATATGGATCATTCTGAATATTACTTAAAGATATTTAGGTAATATATGAATGTGATGTCATTGATATGACTGTATGATATAAATTCGGTAATTTATATTTTTAGTCAGACGCGGTATGGGACGTGTCGGGACTAGTTTATTAAATTAAAAAGGAAATTTATTTTCTATCGACCTTATAGTCATTTTGACTGCGTCGTTGCGTTCAGAAGGTTCGAAATAGTCAGAAAAGTCTACTTGGATGTTAATTTTGAGTCTCGGGTCATTTGGAAATGAATAGACAACCCGAAAGGGCATTTTGGTCATTTTTCTAGGGGGAATGAATAGTGATTTCGGATTTTGGCCTATTATAAGTATTGGTAGATTAAGTGTATGTGTGTTATTCATCTCCTCTACACAAAATAGAGAAGTCATCTTCCTATAGAGAGTGAAAGAGTGCTTGGGAAGGGAGATTTTTTCTTGGGAAGTAGGAGAACCAAAGGTCAAAGGTCACCACCACCATCACCACCTGTGTTATTCAACTCCAAAGGATCAAATCTTCATTAGAGGCAAGTGTTTGATATTTGCAATTTAAGTTCGTATATTGTCCATGTTAGGATAGTTATAAAAAGAGATGATTTTCATGCTTGGAAAATGAAAGGATATAGTTGTTAATGGATTTTTGGAATCTAAAAATATATAGGAATTAAACTCATGTTGTAGGTAGTTAGTAATCCCATAAATATTCATCAATCTGTGGAAGAAATTCTGAAAATAATTTAGTGTTCTTGAAGATAATATGTTGATAATTTTCTGGAAAAAGAGGGTAAAACGAGTGGAATGAGAAGATCCAATTTGGAAGGTTTAGATCTTCTTTTTGAGTGCATTTGGATGAGATTTAAGAAAAACTCAAAACACAAACCTGGCTCAATTTTTCATGTAGAATCCAAATCTGAAGTCGGATTGATGATTCGAATAATTTTTGGATCTGATTTTTCTGAGTATTTAAAATATGAGAATTCATGATGTTGTTTCTTTTTAATGTTAGTTCTTATCCCAAAACTTTTGTGGATCTTTGGTGATTATTAATTGGATATTATGGGACTTAGAAAATATCGGTAGACCCTTGATAAGATTTGAATTAATTTTATTAGGATTTAATTGATTAGAATTATGATAATTAAAGATAAAGAGATTTCGGTTGCTAGATTCATGTGTTGGATTCTAATCTGTTTGTATGAGGATTAAGGATAGTTCAAGTAGGGGAGATTTAATATAACACCTGAGTAGCCTTAAGGTTACAATTTAAACATCAAGGACTGAGTTTAAGCTCATTATTGATTTCGCAAGGGCTGAGTGTAGTACAAGAGCGTAGTGGTATGTCTCATGGATAGAGATGGGAGTTTAGAACACATTTGGTTGAAAGAGGGGATGAGGTTATTCCAATCGCATATTTAAAGTTGATGAACCTCCTCGATCGATAAAGTTAAGTAGTAGTGTATTGTAGGGGTTCCTTGTTTGGATTTCTCTTTGCGAGACGCTCCGCGCATGAACCTTAACGACGTCGGGAGTGGAGAGATGTTATAGGATGCGAGGATAATTAAATTATGAAGTAATGTTATGATATTTTAATACGTGGAATTTAAAAGAGATATAATGCTATGTATGGGAAATATCTTAGGGTAGTGATCATTACCTTATTGATATTATATTACAGGTATGATAATACCTATTGGATTGATTGATGATTTATGTGTATGACATAGCTAGCTTACTTGCTATCGGTGGGAGGTTTACGCGTGAGGGCAGTCATATCCTGATGAATCCATGGGATCTTTGATTTGTCGCTCGAGAACATAGGTCTATGAAAGACTTATCGGGGTGTTGATAAGTCCGCTGACTATGGGTACGTAGGTATGTGTGTGACCCATGGATACGAGAACTATGTTCGCCTCCAATTTGTTTGTGGTTCGTGGAATCTTACCGAACCTTTAGTCCACTATTCGGCGACCTGCGATGATGGGACATGATAGCAGAGTAATGCATTGCACCACAGCTGTGACTCGGGGTGCCGTATTATATATGAATATATATATATATATATATATATATATATATATATATATATATATATATATATATATATTAAATGAATGATTGGATTTATTGTGGTTAAATCATCTACTGTGTGATAATTGTAGATAATGGTGAACAGAGAAAGATAATGGAATTAAGTTAATGAATGTTTATTCTTAAAGAATTGAAAAGCTTAACTCATATAAATGAGATATGTAAATGAATAATAATGTGACGTATGGTATGGAACATACGGGGATTATGATATGGGAATGGAATTATAATATGGAGAGTAGAAAAGAGGAATCATTAACTAGGAGGTTAATAGGAAACATTAAGTGTGCACTCTAGTTGAGAGGTGAGAATGGCAAGTGAGAGTTGGGTCTAACATGTACATAATAAAAGATTTATTGCACTTGTTAAATACTTGCTGTTTTAAAAATCATTTTCACAATCGGGCTCTGACCCATTTCCTTGCATATTTTCTTTTCTATTGTATCTTCTATATCAGGTGTCCAGTTACAGGGACGCCAACCTTAGCGGATTAAGACAGGCTATGGATTTATGGATTTTTGCTTAGACGCCTATCATCTTTTTGATTCACAGTATTCTTAGTTAGGGCATGTCGCCCAAAGGATTTTCAGTTATCTTTTCTATCGAGGTCAAATACTATTGTATTCGGGTTTTTTAATACAGTTGTTATTGATGGGATTACTGTAATGGGTTAATATTATTTGGGAATGTTTATTCCAATTGCATTTAAATTCTTTTGTGTTATTTATTTTGTTATCAGTGTTGTAGAATAAAAGGTGTTGTGTTATTCTTAAACTGGAAATGGATTTTGTTAAATTAAAATTTGGAAAGTTTTTAACACCAGCTTAATTGGGTATTGGGTGAGTTGTAAATGTTTTCGACAGTGATGCTAAGAATGAGTCAACTGTATATTTTGTTTTAATTTGGTATGGGGCTGGCCACCCGGTATTTAATTAGGCGGGGTGTTACAGGGTCGTAGTTGGGAAATGGGTCTAGGGGAAAATAAGGCTGGTTTAGGATATGGGTCAATTGATTATGGGTTGTGAAGCTAGATTAAGGGTCGGGTTATGGGTTGAAGTCGCTTGCGCTGATGGAATGGGGTATCTGGTTTAGGCTAGGTTGAATGTCCGGGTTCAATGGGTTTGAAATGGGAGGAGGTGGATCAGTTTGGTGTGGCCGAATATAAGATGGTTCTTGATGGGCTTTGATAGCAGGCGAGTTTGCGGGTTTTATGGAGTTGAATGAAATGGTATAGGGTCTAGAGGTGTGGATTTATCGAAGCAGGTGGAGTGGGTCACTATTGGGTTGATGCTGGGCTTCAAGGTATGAGTTTCGAGTTTGCGATTTCAAGTTGGTCCGGGTAGGTGGGTATAGAGGAATTTCTGGCAGGTTTGGTAGTGGGTTATGTGATAAGCACCCAAAACTGTACATTTTATACCCCGAATAGTTGTATTTTAGTTGCTATTTCTCGACAATATGGGTCTTATGCGCTTAAATGTTTAATATGCAGGTTTAATGCACGTTGCGGTGTTCAAGAGCGTATTTCAAGGCAATTGTGCATTTTAATGGAGCTAAATACCCTTATCTTGTACCCCAATTACCTCTCCCGTACCCTAACCCGAGCCTAAACCTAGCCCAACTTACCCTAAGCCCGTGTGTGTTTTATTTGTGCCATTTTATTATTTTTTAGATTTTTAGTTTGAGTCTTTTCTATTTTTAGGATTTATTTTAGGTTTATTTTAGAATTTTTAGATTTTATTTTTTATTTTTATAATTTTGTTTTATTTTGATTTTGATTAATTTTTAGTTTTATTTTATTTTATTAGGATTAGTTTTAGGAGTTCATTTTATTATATTTTACATTTTTTTAGGACTTTAGTTTTCATTTAATATATTTTATATATTTACTTCTTTTATAGCTTAGGATTTTATTTTTTTTAGTTTTATTACTTTTATTTTTATTATTTTTTATTTGTTTTATTTTTAATTAGATTTTATATTTTATTTTAATTTTAATTTTAGTTTCATTTTTATTAATTTTATTTGTTTAGTTTATATTTTTTTAGGGGTCCAAATCAAACACACATCCTAAATACCATACACTAACCCCTCACCCTCACACTAACCCCTACACCCACCTACATCCTATCCTCACCACTTCATCTTCTCCCACCAAACCTTCTCTCTCCTCTCACCTAATCCAACCTCCATAACCAACAAAATTAGCATTTCATCTCTCTCTATCCTAAAACATCCCAGCCCCTGATCGGAACCCCCATCTCAACCATCCATACCCGCCGGACCTACTCGGGTCAGCGGCCCTTACAAACCCAACGAACCCCCCTCGTCACCTTCCGGCGCGGACCTTACCTCTGTCGGAGACTCCGGCAGCCCCTGCTCCATAGCCGCCGGCGATTCTCAACTTTCCCAAATACCCATCACCTCTTCTCTCTCTAAACAATACCCAACCCAGCCAGCCCGACCCCTGCTCACTCCGGCGGACAGACCCCAATCTCCGGCGCCGTCACCCCCCTGCCATGGTGCGACCCTACTGCCGAGAGCCACACGACCTCGTCTCCCTTCTCTCTCAATCTCACTCTCCGGCGAACCCACCGTCGACCTCCAGCCAGCCCCATCTCCTACACCCCATACCCATTTAGCCAAACCCCAAACCCATTTTTAAACCCAAAGACCCATTTCCCTTTTGCTTCAAACCCTTGCACGATTTTCATCACCTGTCAAAACAAAACCAAGACCAAACTAATTACCCCAAATGCCATTAAACCTTTCTCCCAATTTTACCCATAATACCCCCTAACTAACCACCCAAAACCAAATCCCAAAATTACTCCTCAACCCAAAACAGATTTTTTCCAAAATATCCTACCTCACACCCCCATGCACATGTGACCTCACCAATTTCCACATGCACTCCCTATCTTTTTACCATTATACCCCTTTGCTCCATTGCATATAAAAAGAAGATGAAGACCTCATTTGGATTCAATTTCTAGAGGAGAGAGCTTTAGATAGGAATTCTAGAGAGAGAATTAGGTAGAGAAAAACACCTTTTGTAAATAATTTTTTAGTTTTGTTTTTTTAGATATTTGTGAGGTTAATTATTGTAAGAGAGTTAATTGATTGAATATTTTAATTTCAAATCATTTGGATGCTCAATTAAGTGGTGTATGCTTCAATTTGGAAGATTAGAGTTCAACTTTCTCAAGGAGACCTGGTTTGCTTGTTCTATTCTCTTCTCTTTTATTTTAGTAGCCTTGATTATTAATTTGTCATGTTTCATATCATGTTAGGCTAAAACCCCTTTCAAGGGGTGGGGTGAAACCCTTATTTGATATTATTTTAGTTTAATTAGTTTGCTTAATTGAAATATCCCTTTGAATGTTAATTTTGATCCCTCACCCTTAGATTTACGCCTCGAGAGAGGGTAAATGATTTTCGAGAGAAAATCGAAATTCTAGTGATAATACCCATTTTAGATTCGAACTAGAGATAGGGGTTTCTTAAGTGGGGTATTATCATTTGAATTTCAACTCTAAATTTAATTTCTAAGATTGACATAAATTCTAATTGATCGATCCTAGCGGGTGATTAATTAAAAAGAGTGTTGATCTAATTTTCTAGAGTTGTGAGGTGTTAATTTTAATTTTCTAAAAGATTACTATTCTAATTACACTTGCAACGAGAGTTGATTTGTAATTTTAATATTAATTTGGGAGAATTCAAATAATTAAATTAATTAATTAGAATAATTAAAATTTGTGGTGTAATCCCACTCCTTGATTGTTCTCACAATTATTTTCCTCACTTTATCTTTTATTTTAGTGTTAGACTTTATTTTCATTTTAGTTACTTTCTAGTTAGTTATTATCATTTTACATTTAGTTTATTTTAGTTTAGATCTCACCTCACCCTTTTGTTTTAATATTGAAAAAGCTAAAAAAAAATAGAAAAGTGAAAAAGCACAAAAAGAAAATAAATAGTGAATTACAATTGAATTTGTTCCATTTGCTTTACTCCCTAGAAAGTGGATTGATACCCTTACTTACGTCTACACTTGAGTTTATTATTATTTGTAGGTATTTGAGGTTTTGACTAACTTGGCTTTCAACAACAACGACATATACGCAAAAGTCAAGTTATCATTATGCATGAGGATAATGGGTTTGATTTTGGTTTGGGATTTGGATTCAAGTTAAGGGTGGGTTCCTTTTTTTTAAAGGAGAGAGAGTGTGGATGTAGGAGATGATGAATAGTAAGGAGAGAGAAGGTAAAAAAAATCTTATTAGGTGGGAGAAGAGATTGGATGTAAAAAGGTGTAGGATAGTGTGTGTGTGTGTGTGCACCAAAAGAAATTAAAATAAAACTACCTGAATACTTATGCCTCGTCTAAAAAATGCAACATTAATAAAAATCTATTGAAATTTAAAAACTATAAATTAAAATTCTAACCTATTAATAAAAAAACTCAAAATAATAATAATAATAATAATAATAATAATAATAATAATAATAATAATAATAATAATAATAAAACTAAACTAAAAATAACTTAAAACAAATAATATAAAAATCTATAAAATGCACACATATTACATTTACATAAAAAAAAAATACCCCACGGACAATACGTACTTTAATATATACAAATATACACACAAATAAATCCTAAAAATATACACGAATCAAAATAAAGTATGAAATAAATTATAACAAATTATAAACGAGTCAAATAAAAATATAAAAAAATTAAAGGAGCAAACTAAACGCATACAAGGCTCAGGACAGGATTAGGGAGGTCTGGGCTCAGTTAGGGGTCAGGGTAATAGGTACGGGGATTTAGCTCATTTAACCGCATTTCTGTCGCATTTTATCTTGATTTTATGGTTTAAACTCCATAAGAGGTATTTGACCTACAAGATAGACATGAACGCGCATAAGACCAATTTTACTGAGAATTAGCAATTAAAAACTATCTATTTGGGGATTTATTTTAACACTTTTGGGTTCTTATCATACCACCCCTAAATAGAACATTACGAGTCCCCGAGAAAAAATATAGAGAAACAAAGGTAAGAAACGAAAAGTGTGTCACTTTCATGGGATTCACGATTGCACTTAGCATGTGCAATAAGCCTTTAAACTTATAGATTACCCTACGGGATGAGTTTTGTCTCGTGAGGGCTTGTAGTGAATGTACCCACAAAATTGTTGTCAATTTTATAAAATACCGCAGGTGCACGGGCTATTATAGAATAGCGAGTGTGAGTACGAGTCGAACCCACAGATATTTATCAATATTTTCTTTAAAAATAATTGCGACTGTCCAACTAGACTAAATTGGGTTGGAGATGAGATGTAATATTAAACTAAGCAACACAAACAAGAAATAGGAGTACGAGAGATATAATCATGGTAGCGTGAAAACTAGGACATTGGATCCATCTATCATGTTAAACTAACACTGTACAATAATTTAAATTTGCCCTTCCCGATTTTATAACTCAAATTAAACCGACTCTCATCGTATTTAATTCGGAAAAATAACACGTTAGAAGTCGAAAATAAAATTTAACGTCTCTAGATTTAGATGCCTAAAATCCCTATTCCCTTAAAAAGTTCACTTTTAAATTTCAAAATATAGTCTTTAAGCACGGGCTATCAATCAATTTAATAAAAGTATAACCCATCAAAAAGTACACATACTTAAAATATAAAAATGATCGTTTTTCAAACAATGCCGAAGGTTTAAAACGCACTCTCACGTCATTTTAAATGAATACCGAATTTCTAAAACGTTTAGCACATATCGGGAACAAAAACGAATTTAAATCACACATAATATTAATCACACATGATAAATTTCACATAGTCCTAGTAAGGAAATTAAGCAATCATAGTTGTAGACATAATAAATTTGCAAGAATGAATGCTAATTTTCATTAAATAAACAAACTTACAATTAGTGTGTCACAAATATTCTTGACAAAATTCCTCCCACAAAATAATTATTGGACCTCTCTAAAGCTCTCTCTCTAAAATTCTCCACCCCAAATAATGAGCCTAAGGGTCTTATTTATAGGCTTAGGGTGAGGGTATTTGAATGGGTGTAAAACACCTTTTTAATTGATTTATAAGAATTATAAAATCCTAAAAATCAACCAAAAAAAGATTCCCACGAAATATCTTGAAAATCACGAGATAGTCAGCTCGAAAATCCCTTGATTTTCGGACTAAGAAGTTGTCAAACTTTATCTCTTCAAGGCTGCGTTTGGCTAGCATTTTGGGCTTGAGAAATTTTACCAAAAAATTAAGGTCAGGGGAATAATCGAACCCCCGACCTTCTCGTTCTCACGCGCGCACGAGACCACTGGACCAAGCAGCGTTCTTATAACAGTGACTGCTTCAATAATATATAACCCATTCCAATTTCCAGAAATTCCACTCTTCCACTTTGGCCCCTTGACTTTGTACTTCTTTAAATTATTTCCACAATCTTCATATCTTCACTAAATCACCTCTGATCTTCACCAAACTTCAGGGGTACCTAAAAAAATATAAAATAACTTTTATTAATTCAATTTCATCCCCAAAAAGTTTACAAAATTATGAATTTACCCTTATTTATTTTTTAGACCCGAAATTCGTAACTTTTTCATTTTAACTCCGAATGCAACAAAATTTCAGGGAGAACTTTATTTTTCCTATATAAATATTTAAAAATGACTTTAAGGACCATAAAGTTTCCAAAATTATAATTTCACCCCTTGGGATTACTAAAATTGCATTTTTAACTCGAATTTTCTTCAAACTTGCATTTTTCTTTTATTTTATGAAAAGACTCTAAAAGCTCATTATTTATGATACACAGAGCCTACCAAGGTCTATATTTGGGCATATTTCATGAAAAATAATGCACTCATCAAATACCCCCAAACCTAAACTTTGCTAGTCCTCGAGCAAAACTAAAATTGTAAAATCTAACTCACTTTCGTAGGAATCACGATTGCACTTAGTATGTGCAACAAGCCGTTAAACCTCTAGGTTATCCTAGTGGATGAGTTTTGTCTCGTGAGGGTTTGTAGTGAATATGCTCACAAAATTCAAAAACTTGACTCAATACAAAACACACAAATGTAATATAACCAAGTTTGAATGCAAACTTCATAAATATAGTAGAACTTCATTTTTCAATCTCAACTTATCGTGGTGTGTGCATAGCTAATATAACCATCCATTTCAAAAGATTTAATCATTACATTTCTTATCTAAAAGTTCATTTTGATTTTAAGATCTCACGGAATGCACTCACAATCGAACACTCAGAAATGGATTATTTTCTCTCGATATATGTGAATAAAACAGTAAATTTATATGAACAAATTTCACATATACATGATCAAAAACGATTTTTTTTTATAATGGATGAATACGATCTCATGAATGGAAAATTGATTCCTTGTTGAAAACGTTTAATCGCACAATAAATCCTATTCATCTTCTATCCACACTATAACTAACTTCCCTTGAGATCGATTAGGACTTTGTTTGGTTGTATTGTAGGCTTGGGTTTCGATAGAAAGAATGTTTTTTTTAGTTCAAAATTTCTAAGAATATAGAGGTTTTTTGATATTTTGATTTTCCGGCACTTTTTCTCACCTCCATTTTTCTTTTCTCTTTCCTTTTTCTTTTCAACTCACATTTTTCATCATCTTTTTTCTTTCTTTCTTTCTTCCCTTTTTTTCTGACATATCATTCTTTTGCGAATTTTTTTTGTCGACCTTTTTTTTCAACTGTAATTTTATCCTAGTATTCTCAGAAAATGGGTATGACTTCTTTTTATGAGCTTCAAACTCCCAGTTGGAGTTTGGTAGGATAATGGGTTTTCAACAAAAGGCTTATATTCTTTTCGGCTCAAATGGGATTGCAATGTAATAATGTAAAAAATGTTGGAGTTTGGGATTAATTTTTATTCTTTCAAGCGATGGCCTAATCTTATTTCTCAAGTTTCTTTAAGTCTGTTTGTGTCTAAAGATGACTTATTAAGACTTATAGTGCTTAAGATTCACATTTAGCCTTTCGTTTTCAGTAATCGAACAAAACAAAGAATTTGAGATCATCAACGAATTTATCACTGAAGGAAAGTTTGAGTTATTTTAACTCGGAGTGATATAAATATCTCAAAAATGATGAATGGCACAATATCTCACCGGGTTAAAATCTCCACATTTATTCATTAAACATATAACTTTCGTTTCAATATCCATTTTCGATAATATTATATGGCTAATGTGTAAAAATGTCATAAGATGAGAGATCCATGAATTAATTCTATATTAAGAAATTTTTTCAAAACTCAATTATATTGAAAATCGTTTTATATTTTTTTTTTCAAAAAGGAGAAAAATGGCCTCAATACTTCCAAACCTAATTTCTACATTGTCCTCAATGTTCAAAACAAAAATTTTAAACTTTTTCAACGCACAATTCCTATAAAACAAAAATTATGATACAGTAACAATGACCCAATTTCATGTTCACTCGTGGTACACAGGGTCTTGGAGGAGAATGTCCTCCACTTCCCGATCTCGTAATTCCAGATATGGCTTCAAGCTTTGACCATTAACGTAGAAAATTTCACCAATTTTAGGATTCTCTATCTCAATCGCCCCATGTGGTTAGACTGTCTTAACAGTAAAGGGACTGGACCATCTAGACCTTAACTTACCGGGAAAGAGATCCAATCTAGAATTGTACAAGAGAACTTTTTGTCCAGGCTCAAATGACTTCCGTAAGATGGACTTATCATGGAATATTTTCATTTTCTCTTTATACAATTTTGCATTTTCGTACGCATCATTTCGAATCTCTTCCAACTCATTGAGTTGGAGTATTCGAACTGCTCCTGCAGTAGGTAAATCAAAATTAAAGGTCTTAATAGCCCAATAGGCCTTGTGTTCTAACTCTATCGGAAGATGGAAGGATTTTTGGTAGACAAGCCTATACGGGGACATACCAAGTGGCATTTTGTAGGCAATGCGATAAGTCCACAATGCATCCAATAACCTTAAGGAACAATCCTTTCGGTTTGGATTCACTATTTTCTCGATGATTTGCTTAATTTACCTATTGGAAATTTCTACTTGACCACTGGTTTGAGGGTGATAATAACATCCTACTTTGAGCGTGACCGAGTACTTTTTTATAAGACTCTCGAAGGATCGATTACAGAAATGGGTTCCCTGATTGCTAATGATGGCTCGAGGCGTGCTGAAATGGGAGAAAATATTTTCTCGAATGAATTTGACCACCACGTGGCGATCATTCGTCCTACACGGTATGGATTCTACCCACTTAGACACATAATCAACTACCAAAAGAATGTAGAGATTTTTGTAGGAAATTGGGAATGGACCCATAAAATCAATGCCTCAACAGTCAAAAACCTCAATAATCAGAATGGGATTTAAGCGATAGGTGTGCACATTAGTTGAGGGGTAAGCTATATCTCAAGAGAGTGTGACACCGACTTAAATATGAAAATGGTTCATACATATTTAAATTGTTTCATTTTAATTGCTTGTTAAATATTTTCAAAGGTTTTCTTGGACTCTGACGCGTGTCAAAATATTTTCCTAAATTTTTTTAGGTGTCCAGCCACTAGGACGCCCAGCCTTATGATTCATTTTAGAGATCCATAGCTGCAACACTTGTGGAAGCTTGCATGATTTTCTTTAGATGCTTCAGTTATACATTCTTAGTTTAGGAATTCATTCAGTATTTTATTTGGGCATGTTACCCCTTTAAACTATTTAGTAATTTTATATTTCAGACTTTTATTTGAATTTATTTTGGTCAACCGATGGTTTATTCGGTATCATTATTTATATATTTGTCTTTTGATTGTTCAGACTATTATGGTGTGGATGGTTTGGTTATTTTATTTATATTTCCGCATGTTGTTAAGTTAATGAAAAGATAAAACATAACACCGACTTAATTTAATATAGGTCATTAGTAATTTAAAAATATTTTCGACAGTGATGCTAAGAATGAACCAAATGAGACCAACGCTTTATTTTGATAAAGGACTGATCACCCGTGGTTAAAATAGGCAGATGTCACAGGAGACTCGCCTTCAAGGCCATGGAAATTGGGCAACATTGAATTGGTCACCGGGGGAATTTGTAATTGGTCCGCTGGGGTGGGTGGAAGTACAATGCAGGATGGTAGGGTAGCCGTTATCGGGGAAAAATAGTCCTATAAGGCACGCTTGTCAGCCATTATGGGTGGGGTAGTGGGAGAACTAGTCGTCTCCGAAGAGCAAGAAGCATCGGGGATATGAGGCGTAGGATCAACGATGAGGACATGATCACCTAAGAGGAAATTGAAAGATGGATCACTAGAGGAACATGTTAAATGATGATCAAGATGGTGCAATTTGGCATAAAAGGAACGATTCCTTTTATGAAGAAAAAGGAAAAATATTTTTTGGATTTTTGAAAAATGGGAAAGAAAATGAAAAATATTTTTGGGTTTTTGAAAAACGTGGAAATATTTAGGCGTGACAAAAAATGAAAAATATTTTTTGGAGTTTTAGACTTTGTAAGAAAAATGGAAAAATATTTTTGGATTTTTTAAAAATATGGAAATATTTAGGCGTGATGAAAAATAAAAAGAATTTTTTAGAGTTTAGGACTTTTTAAGAAAAAAATGAAAAATATTCTTAGATTCTTTGGGAAAAAAGTGGTGATGGACTCGATTTGAAACTCAAAAGGATGGAGCATAAAAGTGACTACCTAAAGAGTGAATTAGACGCGTACAAGCAAGGTAGAAATCCTAACTAGCACATAGCCACTTTTTTATCTTCAATTAAGTGAGTGGGTAGTCAAATTTTAATTAATCTGCGGGCGAGAAAAACACGGATCCTTATACGTGGCCTTTGAAAAATCTGCTCATACTTTCTTCCCAAGAGAACAAAAGGCTTACTAGTTAAGTCTCCCCACACTAGCTACTACAATGACCGACCATCCAGTACCATGCTGGGGAAAGCACAAACCCGTTTTACTGAGCAACCTCACTTAAAACCCAATTTCCCTCGACAATGTCTTGAGAAAGTCGATCGAAGAGTAGCAAAGGTGGAAATGACTCACTAGAGCATCCTACGAGTATATCGTTCCAAAAGTTTCCTAATGAACCCCGAATCCTTTTGGCTTTCTAGTTGATTATTATGTGATGGCACGGGTAACAAGCAAGTGATATTAAGTGATTGAGGGGGTGATGAAATCCTAACTCGTTTCAATGGTCGGCTCTAGGTCTTAGGTTTACTAATTCATCAAACCATTCAAATCAAGTTAGATGCGATAATTAAAAGCACATAGAAGCAAATAATCACACAAAAAATGAACTCGCTTGCGAGAGATTCGCAAGTGATAAAGAAATGTAACTCCCATGAATTTTACACACGTGGGGTGAAGACCGAGTTGAGTCGACCAGGGGAAAGGTCACCTACCTTCAGCCGTCCTTGGGAGTCCTACGAACCCAAAGTAGAGAGGCTTCAAACATCCACTCCAAGGGCGCTCTCTCTCTACCTTGTCCCGTTTCCCTTTTCACTTTTTTGTGATTAATTATTACAAATATAAATGAAAAATAAATGGTGTCTTTAAGCGCCACAATACAAGTCAGATGATAAAATCCTAATACAAAACCTCTAATAAAATGAAAAATGGTACTGAAGATGGAAAAATATAACAAAACTAATGAATTACAATCGGAAAATCTTCTCAAGTGCATCAAACTCCAAAAAGCGGCAACGACGTCAATTGATAGAAAGACTTTTTGTGTATCATTATAGCCTCTCTAATCAACAATTTCCTTTAATTACCAAAAAAAATCATTCAAAACTAGTATAGAGGTAAATAAGAGTATCAATTAATGGAGTTAAACACAAGAAAAGAGATGTAATCCAAGTTTATACTTATTTTCTTTCTTGATTTTAATATTTTGCTTTTTCTTTATTTTCTATTTATTTATGATTTTTTTATATTAAATCAATTTTATGATGATGGTGAATTACCTAAACTAAATGAGAAAAAAGAATTAAACTAGAAGAAAAATGTAAAGAAATACTAAAAAAGTGTGTGATAAAAATGAGTGAAATATAACTAAATGAGAGAAATAAATCAACGGAGGTAAATCCTCCCCCACTTCACACAATTAAATCGTACTTAAAATAATTCAATTTAATTAATTTCCAACGTATTTATTTAATTCAAAAATAGATTCTCATCAAACTAATGAATCAACATAAACATGATTTTAGAAAAGTAATTTTAATTCCTACAAATTCTTCACCCAAAGCAAATTAACATCAATTAAATGAACTACCCCTATGTACGATTAATGAAACTAATTTTAATTCAACAATTTAAAAAAAAAAAGAGTTGTAGAAGGTTAGATCATAATTTTAATAATAAAATAAGCCAATCTCTAGTTAGAATCTTAAAAATAAAACCATAAAACTTACTATCAGTCCTTCTCAAGGAATTTTTTACCATTTCTCAATGCATAAACAAATATAAGAATTAAACATTACAAATCAAAGGAAGTTAAATAAATGAGAATTATCAAATTAATTCAATTGGATTAATGGTAGCTTCAATTCATCCCGTGAATGGGATATTAGCCCTACATAATCATCATCCAAGATATAAAATAAATAAATAAAAGCATGCAAGGATTAAACAAGATGAATTAGAGAGAAATGGATCAAGCCCAAAATGCCTTGAATAGCAATGAATTTCTTCAATTATAGTTCTCTCAATGAGTCACTAAAATAACATTTGCAAAATAAAAATTTTCTCTATAAAACTTAACTCTCTCTCTCTAAAGTCTTCTCCACTAGCTTCTAGCTCTTCGAAATGAATGAGACTTCATGGTTATATAAGATGCACATGGAGCTAAGAGGGCATAATTAGAAAGGTTTAATGGTGCATGTAGGAGAGGTATTATGAGGGTAATTTGTGAAATAAAGCGTAAAGATTTTAAAGATGTGAATTTTGTTATTTATTGTTTGGATTTATATGGGGTGACTAGGGAAGAATTGGTTATCAGGATGGGTCGTAGTTGGGAAATGGGTCTAGGCAAAAATGGGGTTGGTTTGGGATATGGGTCAATTTATTAGGGGTTGTGAAGCTAGATTATGGGTCGAGTTATGGGGTTAAGTCGCATGCGTTGCTGGAATGGGGTACCGAGTTTAGGCTAGGTAGAAGATGTGACACCCCGCCTAATTAAACACCGGATGATCAGTCCTTTATTAAATTATAATCAAGGTGAACAGTTGGTTCATTCTTAGCATCACTGTCGTAAAAATAACTTTTTCAATTAAACACCCTAAATAATTAAGCTAAGTGTCAAAACCATTTTAGACATTTCTTTCCAAATTTTATTTTAAAAACCAACATTTAAAACTTTACATAATTAATAATTTAAGAGTCACACAATAATAACAAGGATATAAATGATCATTCAAGAATTTAACTATCAATAGTAAATCCCAACTTCAAACCACCAAAGACAAACATTCTGACAGTAATAAATCCCAAAGTAAAACTACTGAAAGTAAATGAATTACAATCCATCGCAAAAACCAGCTGAATAATGAAAAGGGTGACACATGCCCAACTAGATAAAGTAGAACTAGAAGTGGAATCAACAATGAGGTCATCTAAGCAAGAGGCCTACAACTCCCACCTAAGCTGCAGCGCGTTCCCTATGGAGGATCCTATGCAAGACGCCCCTGTGGCTGGGCACCTATAATATATACATATATATACCAGAGAGAAGAGAAAAAAGGAAACGGGTTAGAGCCTGATTGTAAAAATAGTTTAAAATTAGTTTAGCAAGTATTTAAAGTGCTACCGACTAATGAGACAAACATATTAGTGCGACTCACCCTTGAGAAATTCTCACCTCTCTTCTAATGTTCACACCTATCGCACTAATACTTCCCAATAGTTTAACTTATCTTAACCAAAGTTGCTCGTGAGTTTTCAAACCGATAAATTTAAATGTTTAAGCGGTTAAGTTTATTTTAAAAGCAAAGTTCTCAATTAAACCTTATTTAATAATAAAGTTTCTCACTAATATATCATGCTTTTCAAACACTTATACCCAAGTTGAATTAATTATTCATTTCTTACATACCATAATCACAGCAGGTAGTTCCCAATTTCCAGATTTAAATATATATATATATTATATACGCATATAATATATATATTCTAACATCACCCCACATAAAATCTATGGTGCGGGCATACTCTGCTATCCAGTCCCCATATCACTCATACTAAGAGAAATAATAGTTCGGAATCACTCTCGAACTGTATTAACACAAAACACATACAAAATGAGGCGAAGCATAGTTCCAAGTCACTAAGAGGATAACACATGCCCTCAAGTCTCTTAGGACCGTCTAACTATCGATCCGATAGCCTGTACCAAGGATTTCTATCTTCTAGGGTACGAGTCAATATCCCCCATAAAGGTCCCATCGAGATAAGACTGTCCCAGCACGGTAACCTCAGGGATAGCAAGTAGCGTGGGCATGATTTTTACACGTATATAGTATATGCATAAACACAGTCATATATATATACTACTATTACCATATCAAATTTAGGTACACTATCACGACCCATAATTATGATATTTATCCTTATTACTCGTTAATTAGTTATCACGTATAACGGTTTGTCTCTTATTCGAATTTGTGGGATTATTCCAACTTATTACGTGATACTCGCGGATTCCTATCTTCCTGAGTGTAATTTCAGTAGGTACTCATTTATTTTACCACGTAACTTCCTTACGAGTCTCACCCTTTAACACATATTCCCATTGTCCCTTATGTGTAAAACAACCCCGCGAAAGATTAATCTCGCCTTACGTTAAAGGTTCCATATTTTTAATAAGTCCTACTGGTCTTCTTTATATCCCAAAATGCTCTAACATTAATATCCAAGAATGTCAAATCATTTAAGTTGGAACAACCTAAAAAAAGGGGAATATGAGTTATGCAGGAGGGGTCGATCGATCTATGGTAGGTGTTCGATCGATCGAAGCATCGATCAATCGACGCTCTAGGGTCGATCGATCGATCAAGCAGGTATGGCAGACCAGCAGATTTTCCAGATTACGGGTTTCCTCTTCCAAAATCATCCAAAACGATATCTTTGATTACCAAACTCCAAATAGTTTATACTACAAGTATTATAACATAAATGATTTTCTACGTCAAGCATGCGGATTTTCATCATGAAAAATGAATTAAAAGGGGTATAATCCATAAAAATAGCAAGAACCCTAATATTTCTTTTGTCTAGTTATTTTTCATTCTTTTACCGGATTTAATACTCTTTATTTACTGTAATTTCGTGGTTCAATCTCTACATATGAATTGAGTTTCTAGAATACATCTAATACTCATACAACATGCGAATTTAATTCTCCAAATGGGTTCTTCTTTCACATAAACTAGTCCTAATCAATCCTAGGCTAATATGATTGGAGCATTAACTGAAATAGAGCAAGATAGATACTTGCCTGAAATTCAAAGTTCTGATTTGTGGAAGAATTTAGTCTGGTTGAGATCCTCGTTGCGCGATTTGCCATTTGGCGGTGACGGCGGTGCAACAGGAGGAGTTCTTAGCCTAGAACTCCTTGGAAAGCTTCTCCTCTTCCTCTCCAATGGTCGTCATTAGTTTTTGGTTGTGCTAACCCTAGAAGACAACACTTTCCATCTGATATAACCCTGGAAAATTCGTGGGTTTAATTAACCATAATTACGAAATGTCCAAAACGCCCTCTCGGGGTACTAATTAAGCCTAAAAACGCCTCGAGACCCAAACTAAACCTCCGGGTACATTATTTTGACTATCTCTACCCTTCCGGACACTTTGGCGCACTCGAAATGACCATACCGACAACTTATAATTTATTCACTTTACATAATAATAATTTTGTCCTGACACGACAAAGGCGCGTCCCAACTTAATTTCCATAATTGTCATTTTATTCACACATGACAATTTTTATAAAAATCAATCTCATATATTACTATACTCATCCAGTAACATTCAACAAATTTCCAATAATTACTAACTCTCATCACATTAGTAAATATTTAAAACAAGTTTCCAGATTAAAATTAAATTAATTTATCTCAATTAAATTTAATAAATCCCTAAATTTAAATGCCATAAAAATACGGGGTATTACATACTTCCCCCCTAATAACGGAGTTTCGAACCAAAATTTGGAAAATAAGGTCTAGTTGGTAGAACAATTCTGGATATCTTTTTAGTACGCAAACTATTTACATAGTAAGGCGCCTAATCACTATAGCCCCCGCCTCATAGCAAGCTTGATTAACATTCTCATTGGAGACACTTCACATGGTGCTCCTAACCGACAACATTCGCATAGGTCACGCATATACACTATAAATTTCCATTATCTCACTATCATTGGGAGGTCGCACCTCACTACATGACAACTACTCGGATTTATTTATATACAAACTCCCATTCCGAGAAAAACCATACGAACATTTGACCACTCTTATTCACCTAAAACAGTCGTGGAATTCCACCATAATTATTGGATTATTCTCGACCGATCCAAAATTCTGATTATCCACTCACCTTTAACCATACGAAAGGAGAATAGTCGAGTTTCTTCCACACCAAAACCTTAATAAGCACCTCGTACATGACAAACAGGTACGAGTGCTTCTACAGAGCACTCCTAAAATCACCGTACCAGGATTCCAAAATTTCCTTCACGTGGCTCCACTAATCTTTAATCACAGTTTCCCTAGCTAAGGGTGAAACATCGTACTCGAAACGAAACCTTATCTCTGCTGGTTCCTGAAATCCCATATCAAAGGTCGGATTCATCAATTCTCATCCCAATTCAGAAATTAATAATGTGCCAGAGCATGTACTGGCGCGATCCTTCCTTTCAAAGGAAGTCTGGGTTACACTAGTTAATATTGTAAACTACCCCAAAGGACTATCAATCACTTCCTTCTTGGGCGACTTAATTCACATGTTCGGATGAACCCTTCATCTTGTTTTGAGGATGGTAACCCATCCAAGAACTTTACCGACTTTACCGACCTCTTCCAATTTCAGGAATTGTCGATAAACACAAAATTCTCTGGTTTATTCTCCTCTTCCAACCGGACCATATCTTTGGGCATTGCATGTAGAGACTACTCACTATGTACCTCTAAACATCAATTTTTCCTTGAAATGTCTCACACTAAGGGACACATAGTACTCCCCTTCCTTCCTTGGTGTAGGCCGAAAGTTTCGACCCTTGCTCTTTTCTCCACGATGCGCACTTCTGGATCTTTTATACCATACTAACATCATCACTCTTTATATGTGCAAGTTTCTCTCACACTTGACTAATAAAAACTCCGCTTCGAGTGTTCTTCATAATAATTTGATTATACTCTATTCAAGGAATACCCCTTCTTAAATGGCTTCCCACAGCCTTCCAATCAAAATTAGGGTGTGCTATCTTAATTGCACACTTATGTATGGATTATCGCCCCTCATGTGACCTTTAATACACTCTACTACTTTTACTTCGTTATGTTAGTCCCACACACATACATTCCACACGTCTATTACCACGTCCCTTCAACTCGGATGATTTTAACATCAACTAACAAAGATGCCCACATTTTGTAACACCCCGACCGCCCTGGGAGAGCGAACGGCATGCTACTCATCTGTAGAACTAACTAAATCAAACAAAATATAAGGAATAGGTCCTTCAGATTCCATGACAACAAAAGAGGAATAACAAATATCAAAATTCTTCAGATAAGTACAACAATTTTCCCAAATAGCTACAACAACCAAAATAAATCACTAACGCTCTATTCATCAAAATAAATACGAGTCATATCTTTCGTATAATAAAAATTCTTTCCAGATAATCCATCCTAAAAATCATCCCAACTCTTTATTTACCTTGTGTTCTGAACGCGGTTACAAAACTTGGGTACTCTCAATCACCCTAGAAATTGAAATTTTTAAATCCTCCTTATCATCGTTCCACCCCTCAACTCGTGGGGATAACTTTCAATGCTTTCTTACCACATAACCGGCTCCACTGGCCTTAAATCATGATTAAACTTCTAACTTATAGATATAATTACCTACCCCTAGTACGACTGAGGTACCGAACTCATGGACTAATGACCAAATATCTCCCTAATTCCAACCTTACGCTAAGTTTCATGTGTGGGATGTCTCGCAAAGCGAAATCCATACAAGGAACCCCCCCGATACACTACTGCCTAACAATGTCGGTTATCGAAATTCGTTAGGTCATCCGTCCATAGCATGTACCCCTTTATTCCTTCTGTTGATAGAAAAGTTACATTTCCTCCCGTAATTATACTTAACAAAGAACATTTCACCAATTGTACTATCGTTCAGTATTGGTTGGTGGTAATTGCATTCTATAAACCTCAAATACATACAATCGAAATTCTCGAAATCCCTTTCCCTAATAATAGGGGTATAACTCTTAACTCCCACATCTTTAGAGGATAGATATAACAATGCACTCTTCCTATCACCAAGTCCTGGGTGCTCAACACAATACTGGGTTAAATCCTTTCGCTCAACAGTAAACCCGAGACATACTGAATCATAATGACAAAGTCCATACATACATCGGTATCGAATATTTCGATCCCACTATCCCATCTGAAGTCTCTACGATAGATAATATAAGTGCGAGTCTGACCTTCTTGCAGGTGAAGCCTCGCTAGAACAAAACATGCTGCACTAATGCAACCACTCTGATAGCCTTGCAATAATTGCCCACTATCGTACTAACCATTTCTATAAAGTTGTGACAAAGATAATATTATATTCGCATATTGCATCACTACAACGATTAACCTAAATAAAGTACATAACACTGTTAATATACTCATTCATCCTTCGCGGATAGCACTAGAGAAAAATCCCGCTACACTAGGGAAAAATATTCACATAATGATAACGTTTATAATTATACTCATTAAACTCGTCTCACATGCTAATCTAAAAATGAACAAAATATAGTGACTCGCTCGTGTCACATAAACACGCCTCATCCTCTGAGGATACAACTTACACTTCCACCTTGCTAATCGTCTTGACTGCACAAATGGTCTCCGAACGTAACACATCTGCCCAAACCAAAATAAAACTACTTTTATCGTTGTCTTTTACTAGGCACCGTATTCTTGTCACTTTTATTCACTTCGGAAAATATTATCGCATACGATTTCACTCCCCACAAAATACCTCAACACATAATCTACTTATCACCTATTCTACTAACCATGCTAGGATTGTCCTTCTCTCGGACTTTAGTAGACCTGATTCCTATTGGCTACCCCGGTTATTCCCTTAGCCTTTTAGGCCCTAAAGAACATGTCACTGTCTATAATAGTCCTTTCTGAATTTACCATTACTTGGTAAGAATTCAACTATCCGAATCAATTAAATGGGTCCGCTGATGTGTATCCACGCCCCTTTTTGGTGCTACACCACCACCGTTGTATTCAATCTTATTCTCGACTAAATTCTGTGATTCTTTTAGATTCCCACACAAAGGAGAATTATCATCTTTATTGACAAAATACGACATTGTCAAACTCTGAATTGGCCGTCCATCAAAATTTCCTCTTTGAGTGTTATCAACTATTATTACGAGTCGATCTCCCACTTGGAGTCGTTTCCTCCACTTGTATCTACATCTTCCGATACAAAATTCTCTAACGGTTAAGATTCATATCCACAAATGGACCTCTGTCACGTCCTCCTGTGATGAGTTCAGGACAACGTTCACTCCTAATCCTGAACATCTGATGAAGGAACATACGGTGAACACTGTACCTAAGGTTCTCCTATAGACATAGCATTCCACTTCTAAAATTGGTGATTGACTCCCATCATTATAACTTCGTTCCGATAGCCAAGAAAATTTTCTCTAAATTTTCACTTTCAGTTAGCCACACTCCGTCCTATATCTAAACCTTTGGATACTTTACCTCCTTTGGTAAAAACACACAATTCCCGCATTTCTAGAATTCCCACTGACAGTTCTCTACACGTTTTGTAACACATTGGGTGAGTTTACTCTTGCACCTCATTCGACTATAGCAGTATTTGGAAATCATGGTTGCGCCTTAGTCACCTTTCTAGTCTTGGCTTCTCGTGCCATAATGGAGGTGACCTCGACTATGGTCATCATCCTTGAATATATTTTTACAACCTCAACTGAGCCCTGCCTCCTAATGTCCGCTTAACGGTCCTCTTCGGACATCCGTCGTCGCTCGGCACACGCACACATCTGAACGAAATTAGAATTCACTAAAGTATATACATTATAGAAGGAGAACGAAATCACATCAAAGAAATAGACAATCCTAAACATAGGGCTCTATATCAAACAAAGCAACGCTGAAAGCATAATACGTCGCACAGATCCTAAAGGACACTAGAACCTGATGCTCGGATACCATCTGTGACACCCCACCTAATTACACATCGGGTGATCAGTCCTTTATTAAATTATAATCAAGGTGAACGGTTGGTTCATTCTTAGCATCACTGTCGTAAAAATAAATTTTCCAATTAAACACCCTAAATAATTAAGCTAAGTGTCAAAACCATTTTAGACATTTCTTTCCAAATTTTATTTTAAAAACCAACATTTAAAACTTTAAATAATTAACAATTTAAGAGTCACACAATAATAACAAGGATATAAATGATCATTCAAGAATTTAACTATCAATAGTAAATCCCAACTTCAAACCACCAAAGACAAACATTTTGACCGTAATAAATCCCAAAGTAAAACTGCTAAAAGTAAATGAATTACAATCCATCGCAAAAACCAACTGAATAATGAAAAGGGCTACACATGCCCAACTAGATAAAGTAGAACTAGAAGTTGAATCAACAATGAGGTCGTCTAAGCAAGAGGCCTGTAACTCCCACCTAAGCTGCAGCGCGTTCCCTATGGAGGATCTTATGCAAGACGCCCTTGTGGCTGGGCACCTGTAATATATACATATATATACCAGAGAGAAGAGAAAATAGGAAACGGGTCAGAGCCCGATTGTAAAAACAGTTTAAAATTAGTTTAGAAAGTATTTAAAGTGCTACCAACTAATGCAACCAACATATTAGTGTGACTCTCCCTTGAGAAATTCTCACCTCTCTTCTAATGTGCACACCTATCGCACTAATTCTTCCCAATAGTTTAACTTATCTTAACTTAAGTTGCTCGTGAGTTTTCAAACCGATAAACTTAAATGTTTAAGAGGTTAAGTTTATTTTAAAAGCAAAGTTCTCAATTAAACCTTATTTAATAATAAAGTTTCTCACTAATATATCATGCTTTTCAAACACTTATACCCAAGTTGAATTAATTATTCATTTCTTACATACCATAATCACAGCAGGTAGTTCCCAATTTCCATATTTAAATATATATATATATATATATATATATATATATATATATATATATATATATATATATATATATATATATATATATATATATATATATATATATATATATATTCTAATAGCACCCCACATAAAATCTATGGTTCGGGCATACTCTGCTATCCAGTCCCCGTATCACTCGTACTAAGAGAAATAATAGTTCGGAATCACTCTCGAACTGTATTAACACAAAACACATACAAAATGAGGCGAAGCATAGTTCCAAGTCACTAAGAGGATAGCACATACCCTCACGTCTCTTAGGACTGTCTGACTATCGATCCGATAGACTGTACCTAGGATTTCTATCTTCTAGGGTACGAGTCAATATCCCCCATAAAGGTCCCATCGAGATAAGACTGTCCCAGCGCGGTAACCTCAGGGATAGCAAGTAGCGTGGGCATGATTTTTACACGTATATTGTATATGCATAATCACAGTCATATATATATATATATATATATATATATATATATATATACACTACTATTACCATATCAAATTTAGGTACACTCTCACGACCCATAATTATGATATTTATCCTGATTACTCGTTAATTAGTTATCACGTATAACGGTTTGTCTCTTATTCGAATTTGTGGGATTATTACAACTTATTAAGTGATACTCGCAGATTTCTATCCTCCTGAGTGTAATTTCAGTAGGTACTCATTTATTTTACCACGTAACTTCCTTACGAGTCTCACCCTTTAACACATATTCCCATTGTCCCTTATGTGTAAAACATCCCCGTGAAAGATTAATCTTGCCGTACGTTAAAGGTTCCATATTTTTACTAAGTCTTATTGGTCTTCTTTATATCCCAAAATGCTTTAACATTAATATCCAAGAATGTCTAATCTTTAAGGTTAGAACAACCTAAAAGAAGGGGAATATGAGTTATGCAAGAGGGGTCGATCGATCTATGGTAGGTGTTCGATCGATCGAAGCATCGATTGATCGATGCTCTAGGGTCGATTCATCGATCAAGCAGGTATGGCAGACCTGCAGATTTTCCAAATTACGGGTTTCCTCTTCCAAAATCATCCAAAACTATATCTTTGATTACCAAACTCCGAATAGTTTATACTACAAGTATTATAACCTCAAATAAATGATTTTCTACGTCAAGCATGCGGATTTTCATCATGAAAAACAAATTAAAACGGGTATAATCCATAGAAATATCAAGAACCCTAATATTTCTTTTGTCTAGTTCTTTCCAATTCTTTTACTAGATTTAATACTCTTTATTTACTGTAATTTCGTGGTTCAATCTCTACATATGAATTGAGTTTCCAGAATACATCTAATACTCATACAACATGCGAATTTAATTCTCCAAATGGGTTCTTCTTTCACATAAACTAGTCCTAATCAATCCTAGGCTAATATGATTGGAGCATTAACTGAAATAGAGCAAGATAGATACTTGCCTAAAATTCAAAGTTCTGATTTGTGGAAGAATTTGGTGTGGTTGGGATCCTCGTTGCGCGATCTGCCATTTGGCGGTGATGGCGGTGCAACCGGAGGAGTTCTTGGCGTAGAACTCCTTGGAAAGCTTCTCCTCTTCCTCTCCAATGGCCGTCATTAGTTTTTGGTTGTGCTAACCCTAGAAGACAACACTTTCCATCTGATATAACCCTAGCAAATTCGTGGGTTTAATTACCCATAATTATGAAATGTCCAAAACGCCCTCCCGGGGTACTAATTAAGCCTAAAAATGCCCCGAGACACAAACTATACCCCCGAGTACATTATTTTGACTATCTCGGCCCTTCCGGACACTTTGGTCCACTCGAAATGACTATACGGGCAACTTATAATTTATTCAATTTATATAATAATAATTTAGTCCTGACACGACACAAGCGCGTCCCGACTTAATTTCCATAATTGTCATTTTATTCACACGTGACAATTTTTATAAAAATCAATCTCATATATTACTATACTGATCTAGTAACATTCAACAAATTTCCAATAATTACTAACTCTCGTCACGCTAGTAAATATTTAAAACAATTTTTCGGATTAAAATTAAATTAATTTATCTCAATTAAATTTAATAAATACACAAATTTAAAAGCCATAAAAATATGTGGTATTACAGAAGGTTCGGGTTCAATGGGTTAGATTTGGAAGGATGTGGATCGGTTTGTTGTGGCTGAATATGAGATGGTTCTGGATGGGTTTTGATAGAAGGCAGGTTTGCTGGAGTTGAATGAAATGGTATAGGGTCTAGAGGTATGGTGTTTTCGAAGCAAGTGGACTTGGCCACTATTGGGTTGATGGTGGGTTTCAACGTATAGGTTTCGGGTTTGGTCTGGACGGGTGGGTATGGAGGAGTTTCTAGCTGGTTTGGGAGTGGGTTATGCAGGAGGATAATGGGTTTGATTTTGGTTTGGGATTTGAATTCAAGCTAAAGGTGGTTTTCTTTTTTTTTTAGAAAGGAGGGAGTGTGGGTATAAGAAATGATGAATACTGAGGAGAGAGAAAAGATTTAAAAGCTCTGATTAGGTGGGAGAAGAGATTGGATGTGAAAGGGTGTAGGATAATGGGTGTTTAGTGTGCGCGAAAAGAAATTAAAATAAAACTACTTAAATACATGACTCATCTAAAAAATACAAAATGAATAAAATCTATTAAAATTTAAAAACTAAAAATTAAAATTCTAACCTATTAATAAAAGACTCAAAATAAAATAATAATAGAACTAAACTAAAAAAAATTAAAAACTAAAAACAAATAATATAAAAATCTATAAAACGCAAACTTATTATATTTATAGTAGTAAAATATAAAAATACCCGAAGCACATTACAAGCTCTAATATATACAACTATACACACAAATAAATCCTAAAAATATACATGACTCAAAATAAAATATTAAATAAATTCTAAAAATTATAAACGGCTCAAATAAAAATCTAAAAAAATCTAAAAGGTACAAACTAAACACACACGAGGCTCAAGACAGTATTAGGGAGGTATGGGCTCGGTTAATGGTCATAATAATAGATACGGAGATTGGGATTTAACTCATTTAACCGCATCTGAGTCTCATTTTGCCTTGATTTTATGCTTTAAACTCCGCAAGGAACATTTGACATACATGATAGACATGAACGAGCATAAGACTAATATTACCAAGAATTAGCAATTATAAAGTCTATTTCGATATTTATTTTAACACTTTTGGGTGCTTATCAATCGTATCGAAATGTCATTGTTTAAGGGATCCTTTCAAGACGAGATGGAGCCCGTCTTTAATAACTATTTTTTTAGATGACAACAACAGTCCCAACAGAATTTTTTGAGGCGAGAATAACTCATCATTTGTGAAAATCCTTCTGAGATGGCAAGGAAGTTGTCTTTAATAATTTTAGTACCAAGGATAGAATTACATCTATTCAAGTATAGAATACATTAAAAAAAAATACGTTTGATGCTTTACATTCATTCTGGTATATATAATCATAAAAAACTGTTAAAAATAATATATAACATTTTAGTCACCCATTTCAATATATATAACAAAAACTTTACCACTCAACTATAGTTAGAATTCATACAAGTAAAATCTCTCTACATAATCAACAATTCCAATATCAAGTCCACCAATTTAAATCAAAATTGCTTCAATCAAAATATTAATGTTAATAATAATTTTTTTCAAATATTTCACTCCTCTCATTACAAAAATATGTAAAACCCATCTACTCCTAAAATAAAATGATGTCAGCAAAGTAAACCAACGATCTTAAAGCATACAACCTCCAACAAAATGACTTCAACGATTTGCCTTCGCCACAAAAGGTTTTCACTTGCAATAAGATTTATTCAGTGTCAATTATCTTAAACAAACAATATTTTTTTTAATAATTCCTATAGATGAAAATATTAAGAAAAAAATATTGTCAAATTTATTTATCTTCATATTAACTACCTTTAAATACACTTAATATTTTTTTTAACAATCAACAAAGTCTCCTTTGTTTATTCATGAAAATCAACCTGTTTAAACATAAAAATTAACTCAAAAACAACTATAGCAATAGACACAACACTGTACACAAGTAACTTGAAAATCGATTATTTTTCGCCCCAAAAATATTTAAATATATCCTAAGGGTAGAAAATTTCAATGCATGTATCCTACCTAGCACTCCCTCACATACAAATATATAAATAAAATAAATATGTTTAAGGTAATTGAAAGCCCATTAAAATGCATTCGTTATTTTTTTTTATATTTAAGTAAGGATTTCCATTTTCAGAGCTTACATAAGATAAATATGCCAAAACTAATTCTTTGTAGTTTACCATGTAACTAGAACCGAAACCAGCTCTCCAATCTTATTAGTAGGATCAAAATTGTTTGTTGTAACTTTAACTTGCCTCAAGGTAAATGAACTAGTGTGTAGTTCTAGACCCTTTAGATCCGTCAAATAAGCTATGTTAGACATATAGAATGCCTACAAAAATTTGCAAACCTTGAGATGGACATTAGCAAAAAGAATGAACCAAGTCAAACTGAGTTTATATTCAAGTTCCTCTATTTTTTTGTGCTTTCAAATGATATAACCTGAAAAATATTCAATTATGTAGAAAAAACCAAAAAAAAATCATCAAGAATTAGTACTTACACGATTCTACAATTCTAGGCCCAAAAAATCTCTCAAGCACGGGTATCCTAGTTCCAGCCATAATCCCAATAGACCAGGTCTCATTTCGTTGGTAGTAACGCCACTGTCGTGGGATCCCAACTATCAATGATGCATGTGTATAACTTGAATAGGAATAATAATTAGATTTAGTGTTATATGAGTGTATATATTGTTGGAAATTAATATTCAGTGTCGAAATTGATTATTTAATTTCAATTATATTAAATTTCGAATTTATGAATTTCCCAATTATGTGGTCTTGATAAATATCAGATAATTAATTAGGAACGTGATAAATATGAATATTAGAAGATTGGGTCAATCTTATCCGTTATTCACATGATGGTTAGTGGCATTAGTGGGAGACTTGAAATAGAGTCTCACCTTGACTATAATTCCATCCCTCTTCCCCTTATAAATAGAGGAGCCCTACACCATCACGGGTTATCTCATAACACACTATTTCTGAGGTGGGAGAGAAACTTTGAGATTCCATTTGAGTGTATTCTTTTTCAAGAAGGTATATTGATGCAACAATTAATCAAGATTGATCCTTGATCAATGTAAGTCTTATTTTCTATCTTTTATACGTATTTTGTGAAAACATGAAGATCCAAGATCCTTTTATTAAGAACAATTGTATGCTAAAGTTTAATCATATTAATGTGTTCATGATTAATATTAGGGTGTTCTTAAGAATGATTTGATATGTGGTATCAGAGCTAAAGTTTAAGATCTCATGATTTTCCTTATTGATGTTCGTCTATAATGAAATATGTGCCTGAGACTTTCTGCGATATTTTTATTTATGTCATTAAATTGCTTTTGTGCCTGAGACCTTCTGTGACTTCTTATTTCTGTCATTAAATCTTCTCTTAAAGTGTGTCTGAGACTTTCTGTGACGTTTTTCTTCTGTCGCTAATACTCACTGGTGAGAATGAAAGGTCAAAACTCGCTCGAAATTTTACGAAACTGACATGGTCGACTGGAAACATCGAAATAAAAAAAACCATTATATACAATGGGCAGCACCTTACTTTTGCATTTTGACGTCGTTAAAACCTTTAAAATTGCATTTTTGCCGTTTTTTGTAATAATGTTGACGTCAATATCTCACTCCAGAAAATTGATTTTTAAATTCCGCAAATTGTCTGGAGATCCTGTAGTAATTATCTACATCCCTGTGCTAACTCAAATTTTTTATTTTTGGCAAAAAATATGATTTTTTCGAATATTATGTATTTTTTTCACCATGGGGGTTGTTTTTAATGTTCATGGTTGTTCTATATTCATGTTATGTAGTATTTGGTATTGATGAAAAAGTTCAATATAAAATTTTGAATATTAGATGTATGATTATGTGTTTGACAATAACATTTCAATTTATTAGGTTATTGTGCATAATCTATATTTGGTAGTCCAAAGGTCCTAATGTAATTATTAATGGATGTTTCGACAATAATATTTATATGGTGTTGGATGGGGAAGACATGAAAGTGTCTTAATCTATAATTGTAAATATTTGATTATTATGTATGCAAATATATTTGAACCATTAATTATACATTAAGTTTTGAGTATAATATTTTTGGGGACATTGATTTTGCATAAATAATGTTTGTGACTTCGAGAATTGTTTTTTTTTAATTTCGTCGAATATTTGAGTTTCTGGAGTAATTTCCTACAGTTGCATGATACTAACTCATTTTTTTTTGGAAAAAGTTAAGTTTTCCCATATTTCATGTATGTTTTATCTAGAATTGTGATAAAACCTTGCTCTAATGATCATTTTTTAGTTGAATATTCGTGCGAAACACAGGCCAACATATTTCATGTGGTAGGATATTAGACTTGCGTTATTGTTAATATTCATATTTTGATGAGTCTCGTACCAAACACGGGCCAATGATTCATATTGTTAAATATTATGATATTCGTGTTTTAATGAGTCTCATGCCAAACACAGGCCAACGATTCATATAGTTGAAAATTAGAATTATTGTTTACTCTAAGGCTAGTACTCCCATTAAGTTGAATTAAATGCCAAACATATGCTACAATTCATATGTGCGGTACTAGATTTATTCGTTGCATACATGCATATTTGAATGCGTGACTTGCAAATTTTGATACTCATAAGTAGGTATTCATTCAGTTTAATCAAATGCCAAATACAAGCTAAGATTACATGTGAAGATACTATACTTGTAGTCATTTCTGATTATCCTAATGTTTATTATAAGGTTAAATTAAAGCGCAATACGTGCTGAAATTTGAATCAAATAAACATTAGAATTTTTGTAAATGTTAAATAATTGGCATCAATGTTAAAATGTCATATTTACATATGCCACTAGTATGATAATTGTGATTATAACCATATTGTGCATTAGTATGATCATGAATGATTTGGGTCAATATTTCTGATTTGTTACTCATATATAAGTAATGAAGCGAAAGTAAATAATTTATGTCTTCCATTTACTATTATTTGTGTAATATCTCATGTAAACTCTTTGTATATTTGATTTTCACATTATGTCTCATTTTTTGTGAATTTCAAGTTAGGGAATAGACAATAATATAATTATTCATGTATTATTGGTATTTTGAATATGTATGCGTATCTCTAATATTTATATAATATAAGGTTTGGTGTTCATTAAAGTGCTCCATTCCAGAAGATATAAATATTGGACTAATGCATTAATATCATGCATATTTTGGTTGCCTACGGGTCCATGTATAATATTGAATGCTAGGATGATGATACTTTATGATGTTGCATACATATTATTATTTATTCATTTATTGTGATTACAATAATTAAACAAAATGTTAGTGGTGATATATATTTTGGGAAGGTAATAATGGTCGTCAAACGCAGATGCCATAGTTTCTTTCACTATCATATCACCAATTAAGTTTATGAAAACCATAAACATGAATAATTTAGTTTATTGATCATGCGATATTTAATGAAAATAAGTGAAACATTTATTGACTTGTGTATGTAAGTCTTTACGTAATGTAGTATTCATATTATCAAATGTTTGGTAGTCACTACAATGACCCAACTAGAATGGCAATGAATATTAAATGTAAAGATGATGGTAGTAGTAACTCATGATTCTTATAATTGTAAAGATATTAATGGGGTATATTGAGTTTATTTCTTCAAGCAAGATTATTCCTTACAGGGAATCAATTTTGAGTGATTGAATGAACATCATAGATCACATACATTATTATAGTATGTGAAAATAAGTTGTGCACAAATATCGTGTAAAATATAATGAAATAACATTATACTCAATAAAGTAATCTACAAGTATCATATAATCGATATTTCACGGTTACTACTCAAGAAAACTCATGGTTATGCACTCAATTTATTATCATGTAATCGATGTGTGTGTTGTTAAATTAGAGCATTAATGAAGTGAGCAATTTATGTCATTATCCTATCACATATTATTGTATCCCATTTTGTTTCTCTAAAAATTTCATATTTAATTTGGTTAAACAAATTAAGTTTGTTTACATGTTGCACACTCGGACTAATAATGATAAAGATAATATGTATCTTTTATGATTTGAAATGAGTTTTTCATCTCAGTAGAGTTTTTAAGTTATACTTAGTGTGTTTTAGAAAGTATTTACTTTTGATGCAAGGATTTCTTACAAAACAAACTAGAAATACTAATAAGATTCTTTTCTTTATTCTTGGAGACTCAAATCACCATTTGTTTTCATAAACCCTCATTTTTTTTGGAAAATGTTTGTCTAGACTTTGATCGTGAGGGATATGTTCTAAAGAATATTTTTATGTATATTTTTTCAAGGGTTATGATATTCCTTTTGATGTTTTGTACAAAATAAAGTTTGGAAAAAGTTCTTTAAAAATTTATTTGATCCTGCATCATAATCGTAGCGTTATTAATAAAACTCTTTAAATCTTATGCCAAATTAAATCTAGACTCTTTTTCATAATTTTCGTGGATAAGATTTTTGTAATGTCTCTTACAAATTTTGATAGTCGAGTTGTGCTCTTAAGGTATTACGATGTCTAATATAAGGATGACCTATGTGGCCAAAGTGGGAGATTATGGGAAACTTCCCTTAAAGTGGTCCTACATAGATCATATAATTGTCATTGACATGTATTTATTGCATTAAAGTCAAATTCATTATGAAAGGTGAAATTAGTGGTAGTAGAAAATCATGAAATATGGTTATAAAGGAATGTAGGGTACTTATCCCATTATCGATAACTTTCTTGAATCCTTGTTCTTTTAGTTGTTACATTGTCTAAAAAACAAAGAACAAATAAATGATCAACCACTAAATGATAGTATTATCACCGTGAGAGAAATGTAGATAAAATCATAAGGAATAGTATTAAGAAGATCCTAAAAGGTCTACTATCCTCGATGATTATGTGGTGTATCTGCATGAACATGAATCTGGCGTAGAGATAAATAATGACATGGCTTTATTTTCAAAAGTCATAAGAAGTGAAACTAATGGACTACAACTAAGGTTGGAATATCGTTGAATTACATAATTGATGCACTAAAGTCGAGTATAAGGGGGTCATCAAGACCAAACGCGACACTAACGGTAGTTAATTGAGAGAAAGCTAAATTGTAGCAAAATATTTAACTATTAATGAAGAAAAGGTTATAAATGAACCTTTTCAATTATATGCAAGGACATGGAATACTTATGACATTAGTAGCTCATTATGATTGAGAGTTACATGAAGTTGATGTGAAAATTACTTTTTGGAGTCTTATAAACCATGCGTATATGTTTTAGAGATCATTTTATAAACATAAGTTTTCCACATAATGTATTTTAAGAAATAATATCATTATTTTTTTTAATCGTTTTATAATTGTATACACCTTAAGGTCAGTGGGAGTAAGTTTATATATTTTCTCTATATTCAAGCACATATTTAGAAAGTAGAGAATTAAAATAATCTTATGGGTTTAAAAGTTGTGTATGAAGTAATGAGATACTTAAAGGACTATATGCTCACATTTATGATGTATGTGTTTATTTAAATATGAACAATTATTATGACTCATATTTACTATTTGTACGGATGGTATGGAGTTAACTCTTGCTTAAGAATATTTATTTTGGTTTATCAACCAATATAATGAAGGAGTGAAACACAATTCATCCATTAAATATTGTGAAAGTTAAGTTTGTAGCATGCTTGATGCTACAACTTATGTATTTTGGCAGCGTGACTTCATTTCGGGACTTGGAGTTGTCGACACTATTATCAAGTCGCTGAAATATTATGATAATGTCGCTGCAATCATCTTTATGAAGAAATGTTAGGTATTCCTAAAGTAACTAAGCATGTTGAATGAAATACCTATCAGTTAAAGAAGAAATTCAGAAACAAAGAGTGTCAATTGATCACATTAGTACGAGTGATAACATAGCAGATCCTATTACGAAAGGACTATCTCCAAAAGACCTTATGGAACGTGTCAAAGCTGTCAAAGCCCCATTATGTGATGAACTAAACCAATGCAAAATGTTTTCCTACAATTGTTGGATAAGGATATGAGGCCTGGGGCTGAGTTGTTCGACCTTCAAATTGTAACTAGTTCAGTCCAACAATGTTCTAGATGAGGTGCAAGAAATTTTACGGGATGTTTCGGTTGTGTTTATAAGCCACATAGGCTACCTTTAGCCCGAGATTTTTTATCACAATCCCTTGAAAATAAGAGAATGCAACCTTAAATGTTTGACCATACTAATACCCTAATTTCCAAAAGAATGCAATTGAATGCCAAGTAGCAGTAATGCTCGAGGCCGGCATTACTAGCCCAATAATTGTTCATTCGCATTAGTCGTACTACAATCTGAACAATGAATTCTCATTTAATGCAAAAAGTTAGCAAAAGGATAGGATGAGGAATGAAAAAAATGGAAAATATGGAGACAACAGTTCCCTGGAATAAATTCCGAGTTTTCCACTCTAAAACAGACAACAGTCCTAAACAACATCAATGTTGGGTTATATTATAAGCAAACTTAGAATAAATTCAGTAAGACTCTGAAATCAAAGAAAAAAAAGGGGAAATATTGAATGTTTCACATTACTGTGATATTGTATTGAAATACACATGGAAAACACATTATAATAGAGCATAAAAAACAACTAATTTGAAAGTTGCTTGACCAAATATAAATGGAAATTGAGCAAATGAATTTGAAGTTGAGTTATATAATGCTTCATAGCACAAAAACAATAGAACATGGAACTTCACCACTATATTTTCCATCATCTAGACCATAACGAAATCAAAACTCGAAGCTTCAAAGAATTACATGGTCAATAATGCATGGAAATACCAGTGTTCTAAAAGGCGCGCCTAGACTTGAGGCTTGGGAGAAACGTACCGCCTTAAGCTTTTTACACCTTATTCTTGGTAAAAGCCTTAAGGTGCACTTTTTTTAAAACAAAAAAGCTTTAGTGAAACTATATCACCTTTTAAAGACTTTTTTACAAACTGGACTAATATCTCGTCGAAAACAAACAAATCGTATTTTAATTTGCACATACGTATTTTGAAGATATGTACAATTTTAGTATTTTTAATAGCTTTTGTAAGGACACAAATTTCCAATTGAGTCATTTGCAGTTTTGGCTCAATTCTGGACAAAAACGTTTGAGTCATAGGATAGAGTTAATTGATCATCCTCCAATCCTATGACGAGTTTATTTGAAGACGTAGCGGCCACATGTATAAAGCTTCATCAAAATGCCGAGTTTAAGTGCCTCGTTTCTACGTCATCAATAGTGGTTTCATGCTCCCAAGGTATGAATGCATTATATATATATATATATATATATATATATATATATATATATATATATATGAGCATGGAACGGTTTATAATGGGTGTAGGTTTAATTAAAAACTGTTGTTTATTTGTCAGAAAGATTTTATTAAATGTCTTGTTGATACCAAATTTAGTCTGCTGATATGGACCAATCACTTGAAGACACGTGTCAACACTACGTGACAAATACGAATACTGTCAACAAACAACACATTGTCACCGAGCTACTCAGGCGCTCCGAGCAACTTAAAGATACCGAGCAACTTAAGCGGTCTGAGCTACTTAGCATGTTGAGCAACCAAATCAAGAGAATCAAAAGACAACTACGCATTAAATGCGCATTATTATCGTACAGATGTATATGTCTACTAGATAACAACACATTATCCTTTCACATGAACTGTCTCAAGGCTATAAATACATTGTAACCTCATCATAAGAGGGGGACTTGGGATCTCTTTAAAAACCTATTATCGAGATTCAAGGCAAACAGTCAACAATACAAAATAGTGGACGTAGGTCATTCTCCCAAGGATGAACCACTTTAAAAATCCTTTGTCTTGTTTATTCATTTTTATCTATGATTGATTAATTAGATATAATCTAGTTTTTTACATCAACAGATTGGCGCCGCTGTGGGAAACGACTGTATTTAGCGTTTTTCACCAAAACAATTCATCATCTATGGCTGAGAATCCGAAATCCAGTAATCGAAATATCGGGGTCCTTCCAAACCCTTCTACTCCCCCAAAATGTTCAAGATCTGGCTGGCATAATGGCTAATTTAGCCCAAAGGTAAACGGCCATGCAAGAAACCATGCATCAACTTATACAAACTATTCAAGGTGGAGTGCCGGCCCATTCAGGACAACGAAGTGTTCAGAGAAATACCCATTTGCCATCTTCAAAACTAGACGAATGTTATTCCCGGAGGTCTCTCAATCTAGATGTACTGACTCATATCGTAGGAAAAGATCTAGTGATCCTTCGTATTGACCTGGATAGACCTCATCAGTACGAGCTACAAACTCTCAATGGAACATCACTCTAATGCCAGAAAGGACTAGTGCTCTAGAAAGGTTGAGTAGAGTCTCTCCTTTTGATCATTTGGGCCCTAGGAGGAATAGATATCCTCCTAGGATTGCGTCGAGGAACTCTCAACGACCATCCGACCTAAGGGAAGGCTCTGCCCAATCACGCCCAGTAGCCCGTAATGAAAGGTCCCGAGAGGAAAACTCAACGCGATCCGTCGCTCGAACAAATAGGCCCGATGATGGAAATGATGCATGGAAAAGCTTTATTCAAAGGTTGGAGGACATATTAGGAGAAATGCCTAAGGCCAAGAATCCCCTACAAAGAAATTTTGTACAAGGGACACCATTTGTATAGGCAATCGTGGATTTTTCCACGCCATCAAAATTCAAAGCCCCTATGGTGACACCTAAATATGATGGAAAAACTGATCCTATCCTCCATATAGAACAATACCAAGCTGTTGCCGATATCTATGCGGTTCGAGACGAGATGAGATGTAGGGAATTTTTGGAAACTCTCACAGGGTCAGGTCAGATATGGTACAACAATCTTCCTCGGGGGAAGATTGCGAATTTCCTTCAACTGGCAGTGCTTTTCATAGGGAATTTCTATTTTGGAGCAAAACCAGTTAAACGAGTAGCACACTTACTGAGTGTTAGACAGAAACCAGAAGAAAGTACCAGGGACTACATTACTCGTTTCAATAACGAGAAACTTTAGGTAATAGATTACGAGGAAAAAATAGCAATTAATGCTCTGATGAGTGGACTGTTACCAGATTAGCTATACTAAACTTTGGCCAAAGATCCTCCTAGGACCATGGAAGAACTGATGGCAAAGGCAGCCAAGATCATGAACGCTGAGGAAGCTATAGCTATAAAGAAGAATACAAACACTAAGGAGACCAAGGTTGAGGCTAGTAAAACCGAGAAGAAAGATTAGAAGAACAATGGTGGTAACAGGAAGTCAAAAGGTAAACAAGTGCTGGAGAAGATGAGGAAGTATCTCCCTTGAAGGTAGATATAAATCACATTCTGGAGGAGATCAAGAACAGCGAGGAGTTAGCCTGGCCGAGGAAAATAAAGGCAGATCCTAACAAAAGGGACAAGTCAAAATATTACGAATTCCACAAAGACCATGGTCACACGACCAAACGTTGCATAGCACTCTAGAATGAAATTAAAGCACTCAACAGGCGAGGAAAATTGTCTAAGTATGTTGATCGCCAAAATGGTGGAAAGACCAGCGACCGAAGAAGGCAAAGATCTAAATCTCCTCGTCGAGCAAAAGAAGATAAGAAGAGAGATCACGAAGATAATTTAGAAGATGACCCCGACCTCCCCAAAAGACCAAGACAACCAGAACGCGGGGTATTTTTAATCCATTTTGGGTTATTTGAATGTAATGTCATTACAGGTGGAGATGCAGGAGGAGGAGATCTAACTGCGGAGAGAAATCTTTCCTCAATGAGGCTCAAGCTTTCTCGTACATACAACGAATAAACTTGGATGAAGATGATCACCCGAGTAAGGTGAATAAGGACAAGTTGGTCATTGATTTCTCTAAGAATGACCTGCCAGGTGTACTATATCCTCATGATGACCCATTGGTAATCAAGATGAGAATGAAGGAAGTGGTGATTTCACGGGAACTGGTGGACAATGGTAGCTCTGCAGACATCATGTTTTAGCCGTGCTTTGACAGTTTGAATATGAAGTTAGCCCAGTTGGAACCATATCATAGGCCCCTCCTCGATTTTACTGGCAAAAAGACTTTTCCACTTGGGACGATCAAGTTGGATATGCTTATTGTTACATGGCCTGCTTATCGAACAGAAAGAGTACGCTTTTTCGTAATGGATAAAAATGTCCAATCAGCTTACAACATCATCATGGGAAGGGTAGGTCTGAAGAAGTTCGAAGCAGTACCATCTACTGTACACCAATGTTTAAAATTCCCAACCAACTTTGGAGTGGGAGTTGTGAAAGGCGACCAGAAAGTATCTCGGGAATGCTATTATTAGTCTGCCAAACAGGAGGAACGAGAAGAATTCATGAAGAAGACTACTACGTACCAAGTGGATGAAATAGAAGATGGAGAGATTGAAACATTAGACCCTAGAGACGAGTCTCAACTTGTGAAGGGCCAGGTCATGGAAGCTACCGAAAATATCATTCTAGACGACGAACACCCATAACGAACAACCCAAATTGGTGTGACGTTGGATGTATCATTAAAAGAGTAACTTATAACATTTCTAAGGCGCAGAAAATAGACTTTTGCATGGAGTCATGAAGACATGCCAGGAATAGACCAGAGTTTCCTGTGTCACGAGCTCAATGTGAACAAGGAAATCAAGGCAGTGAAGCAGCGAAGAAGAGTGTTCAGTCCTGAAAAGAACCAAGCTGTACAGGAAGAAGTAGAGAAACTGCAAAAAGCCTTTTTTATTGAGGACGTTAAATATCCTGATTAGCTAGCAAATATGATGATGGTAAAGAAGAAAAACAACAAGTGGAAGATGTGTGTAGACTTCACTGATCTTAATAAAGCTTTCCCAAAGGATCATTTTCCTTTGCCTTGAATCGATCAGTTGGTGGATGCTACCTCGGGGCATGAATTATTGAGTTTCATGGATGCTTACTCTAGTTACAACCAGATCAAAATGAAACCTGAAGACAGGGAAAGTACCTCTTTTATCACCCCAAGGAGAACTTATTGCTATAATGTTATGCCTTTCAGACTTAAAAATGCAGGTGCAACATATCATAGGCTAATGAATAAGGTGTTTGTAGAGCAAATCAGTCATAACATGGAGGTTTATGTTGACGATATGCTGACGAAGAGCAAGAAAGCTACTGATCATTTGGTTGACCTAGCTCAAACTTTTGATAAATTAAAGAAATATCAAATGAAGTTGAATCCCACCAAATACATATTTGGAGTGCGACAAGATATGTTTCTCAAATATATTGTTAACTAACGAGGTATCGAGGAGAACCCTGAAAAGCTCAAGGCCCTATTAGAGCTACGATCTCCAACTACGAAGAAGGAAGTGCAAATCCTCACAGGGCGAGTTGCAGTGCTTAACAGATTTGTGTCACGAGCAACAGACATATGCCTCCTATTCTTAAAAATACTTCGACAAACTTTTGAATGGAATGATGAATGTGAGGAGGCTTTTCAAGAATTAAAGAGATATCTGGGAACACCTCCATTGTTTTCTAGAACAGTGATGGGAGAAAGACTATACTTGTATCTGACAGTTTCAGAGAATGTAGTTAGCTAAGCATTGATAAGAGTGGAGGGTGGAGTACAAAAACAGATCTACTACACTAGTAAGACCTTCCGAGGAGCAGAGATCAGATATCCAAGACTAGAAAAGTTAGCACTGGCACTAATCAAAGCGAGCAGAATGTTGAAGCAATACTTCCAAGCCTATACTATAGTGGTGTAATGTGATATGCCATTAAGAAAAGCTCTGCATAAACCGGAAAAATCGAGAAGATTGATGTACTGGGCAGTAGAACTTGGTGAATATGACATAGTTTATGAGCCTAGATCGTCGCTCAAGGGCAGGGAGTAGCTGATTTTATCACAGAGTTTACTCACTCTGATACCTTCGAAGAGTAGAAGTTTAATACAGACCAACCCATGGATGTTACGGAATCATTGAATTTAACACCAGACCAAATTCCATCAGTGGACAATTAAGAGAGGATAATCAATGAGCAGCGAGAAGTGTCGGGGGAAGACAAAAGGAAGCATCATCGAGGAACTCTATTTGATCAAGAGTTTGATAATAAAGTACCTGTGTGGAATCTATATGTGGGTGGCTCTTCATGTGCCACAGGCAGTGGAATAGGAATTATTTTAAACAGTCCTAATGAGATTGATATAGAATATGCTCTACATTTTCAATTTAAAGCCTCCAATAATGAAGTTGAATATGAGGCTATGATCGTGGGTCTAAGTTTGGTCAAAACCATGAAGGCAGAGCAGGTCGTGGCGTTCAGTGATTCACAGTTAATCGTAAATTAAATTCTCGGATTGTATGCAGCAAAGGGAGAACTAATGGTCAAGTATCATGCAAAGGATATGGATGTTTTCTTGACTTTTAGCGTAGTACAGTTGATCAGAATATCGAGATTAGAAAATGCAAGAGCCGACACCCTAGCTCAGTTGGCATCAGCAACACGCATCGAGCTACGAAGAACAATCCCAATAGAAATCATGTTTGGTTGGAGCATAGACGAAGATTTGATAATGAACTTCATTACCCTTGACTTGGGACCATCTTGGATGGACCCCATCAGGGCCTATATCGAAGAGGGGGCTTTTCCAACTGATAAACTCGCAGCCAAGAAACTGAAGTTTAAAACTGCTCATTACGTATTGACCAATGGCATTTTGTATAGAAGAGGAGTTATAGCAGCACTACAGATATGTGTCCATCCCTCTGAAGTTAAGGACTTGATTGAAGAGGTTCATGAAGGGTCCTGTGGAGCCCATGTGGCAGGTCGGACGCTTTTATAGAGGATAACAATGCAGGGGTATTAGTGGCCAACAATGAGAGATGACTGCGCATCTTACGCTAAGAAGTGAGATAAATGCCAACGTTTCTCTTCCATCCGAAGAACTCCCCACGCATTTTTAACACCCATTACGTCCCCTTGGCCATTTTTCATGTGGGGGATAGACTTGGTCGGGCCACTTCTGATGAACAAAGGAATATTCAAACACCTCATGGTTGTTGTGGATTATTTTACTAAATGGGTAGAAGTTGAACCCCTCATTGATATAACATATGACAAGGTCTATCAATTTATTTGGAAGAGTATTATTTGCAGATATCGTCTGCCACATGCCTTCATTACAGACCATGGAACCCAATTTAACAACGAGGAATTTACTACATATTATCATCAATCCAATGTACTAAAGACTCACTTCGCGCCAGGCCACCCCCAGAGCAATGAGAAAACTGAAGTAACGAACAAAACCCTACTTAATGGTTGGAAAAAATGGCTGGATGATGCAAAGGGAAATTGGATCAATGAGCTACACTCTGTTTTATGGGCTTATCGCACTACACCACGAACAGCAACTGGGGAGTCTCCATACATGTTGGCATTTGGGAGTGAGGCTGTCATACCTACGGAATTTGGTTTACCTACACATAGGGTGCTTAATTTTAATTCTCCCATAAGAGATTTGATGAGGTGTCTAGATCTGGATATGCCCGAAAAATTTAGAGAAGAAGAAGCAATCAGGAATGCTGCATACCAACAACGAACAACCTTGTTTTATAATAAAAGGGTGAAGCAATGCGATTTGAAATAAGGGGATTATGTGCTGAAGAAAGTGATACAAAATCATAACAAACTGGAGGCCAACTGCCATGGACCTTACAAAGTAACTGAAGCTGTTCGTCCGAGGACATACGTAATTAAAACTTTGGAGGGAGAGGAATTTAAGAACGCATGGAATGCAGAGCATCTGTGCAAGTATTATTAGTAGATAAAATCCATATGTAACACGGTTCTTTCAATATGAATAAAGTGACGTTTCACCCCTATTTCTTCCTTTGTTGAATTTTTTTCAGAATATTAGTGCTACACACTACACAAGCACAATCCAGAGCTGCAACCACCAACTCCGGTTCGTCGGCAACTCATTGACCACAAACTTCGGTTGGTCGGAAATTCATTACCACCAACTCCGATTGGTCGGTAACTCAATAACCACCAACTCCGGTTGGTCGAAAATTCATTACCACCAACTCCGGTTGGTCGGTAACTCAATAACCACCAACTCCGGTTGGTCGACAATTCATTACCACCAACTCCGGTTGGTCGGTAACTAAATAACCACCAACTCCGATTGGTTGTCAATTCATTACCACCAACTTCAATTGGTCGGTAACTCAATAACCACCAACTCCGGTTGGTCGGTAACTCAATAACCACCAACTCCGATTGGTCGACAATTCATTACCACCAACTCCGGTTGGTCGGTAAATCAATAACCAATAACTCCGATTGGTTGGTACCAAACTAGGCAAGAAGATGGACGACCTCCCAAGGCATCCACTATCTAGGCAACAAGGTAATTCAGATGAGATTACTACAACTAAGAAGGAACATGGGATGAAAATCATCCCATTGCTTAGGCCCAAAGAGTGGCAAGTCACTATAATTAAACAATAACTGGGATAAATTCTTTTACAAATATATATACATTCACCAACGAGTAAACAACGTTATTCTACAAACTATTTCGAAGAAAAGGAAATGGTAAAAGACTAAATTTTTCTTTATTAAAGCAAAGTAGATTACATAAGATATGAAATTTGACCCATTACAAACGTCCTATTCTATGGGTTTTTTTCCCTCTGTTTTGAAACAGGTTCTTCCCCAGCTAGAGGATCATCTAATGCATAAGGGGAGTTTATAAAATTCAGATCTCGCAGCATTCTGACATTCATTATGGATGGTCAATCAAGCAAGTGCTCTGGACGAGATATCTCAAAGTTTGAATGAAGGCTGTAATCACCGAGATACTTAGAGATCAAAATCTGAGGAATAGCACGGGCTGGAATCCGACTAAGGTCAAGTTTGAAGGGAGTCACAAGAAAATCAAGAACTCCAGGATCAATATAATCCCACAAGAAATAACCTTGATCCAGTTTCAGAACACATAAGGCATTCAACCACCCTTGCTTATATACCTCGTTGTTCGATTGCTACAAACGAGAATCAAGATGATATAGCGCTTCATTATACCCAGCCATCCAAAATTCCCTGGGTTATTTGTGAAACTGATAAGTTAATCTCTCAAGTTGCTTGTGGAGATTTTTCACAAGAATTTTTTTACTTTCCAGGGCAGAGCTCTGATTGGAGAGTTGGTCGATAAAACTCTGAATCTTCTTAGACATGCCTGCCAGGGCTTGGTTCTTCCCCATCAATTAAACCGTTTGATTCTCTAAGTCTAACTGAATTATTGTTTCATCAATAGTAACCCGACCAGCCCTTACTCATCCATGAGAAGAAGATCTTGCCCTGCCACGAGCAGGTGTGGAAGATCTTGCTCGTTTCAAAGTTTTTAACTTATCCCTTAAGTTAGCATTTTTTACTTCTAAAAATGAAAATCCATCTTCATTTATGAGGACCAAGGCTCCCAAAGAAGAAGAAGCAAAATATTTGAGATGTTTTGTTTCTTCCTGCAAAGAGATGTTCTTTTGCTCCAGCATCTTGGCAATGTGTCTATGCTATTTGATCTCAAGCCTCAACACACTTTCCTTTTTCTCATGGGCTGACATGTACTTTTCATATCCTCGATCAGAACTCAATTGTTTGTATTTTAGCTCATAACCCTCATGTAATAGTTTGCTAGATTCTTTGTACTGCTGTTAAAGTTCCTCGATAGTTCCTTGAAGATCTTCAATCATTTTGTAATAAGCCATATTATTCGCTACAACACGATCAGGTAGGCATTTCAAGTACTGGTAAGCTTCAACTGCTCGTTCAGAAGCACCTGATCCGAGGATGTCAATTATCTAGGCCTCATTAAGGTCTGCATGACCAATTTTGAAATAATCATTGCACTTCTTCATCAACTCTGTATCATGAGCTGATAAGAGCTCCATGCTGGCTATAAACTGGCAAAGAGAAAAATAAAAAACAAAATCAACAATGATGCGAACAGAGCAAGTAAGAGAGAAATTCCAGACGAATAACAAAAGTTCAAATTTTTTATTCATCATGATAAAGGAAAAACATAGATCAGGGTTACATCCAGGAAAACAAATAAACAAAAGACCCGAACAACTTTAAACCTTCTCCTTATTTCCTATGACTTCTTTGGAAGGTTTAGATGAAGGGGTTGGTTGCTCGGAGAGCAAAGGCAGCTGCTCGACAGATGTGCTAATTTGTTGGACTGGCTCAGAGGGTTGGACAACAGCAACATCAGGTACTTGCTCTCATGTTATCATAGAAGACTCATCTGAAGCAGCTTCATCTTTTTCTTCTTCCCCAGGAGAGGTAGGAGGGCCATGAGTATGCTCTTGGAATAACTCAAAATTTTCAGCAACCTTCAATTTCTTCAAGGCTGCTACCCATCCGTCCCTAAAATATTTAACACTGGCATATTCCATTTAAGAAGACATAACATCCAGGCCGTTGTTCCAACCCTTGTCCTAACCAACACTAAAAGATTTTTTAACTGCAGCTTTACTTTTTGCTCTCTCTGAGGAGGTCCTTTCCCTAAGGAGCTCTTCGGCAGACTTCAATTTTTCTTCTATCTCTGTCTTATATCGCTCAACATCTTGAAGCTTGGAAACATTTTCCTCAACATATTTAAGCTTGATCTTAAGATCCTTTTTACCTTGTTCAGTTTCTTTTAATTTCTTCTCCAACTCTTTGGAGGCAGCCATATCTTGATCTCTATCTACTTCAACGGACTTGAATCGCTTCTCCCAATAATCTTTGTCTTCCTCGTACTTCTGATGAGATTCCTTCAGAGACTGAGTTTGTCCAGAAAAAGCTTATTCTACCCCACCCGAGGAGGTGGAAGCCCTAATGGATGCATCTTTCTTCAAAATACTATTAAAACACGTCACAAGCTGAAAAAAGAAAGAATTTTAAGTCAATAAATGAACATAGTACTAGAAAATAAAGGACTCAGGCTAACAATACTTACTGATGCAATGTGTTGAGTATCCAGAGTAGTAATTCTCTCATAAAAAAAGGTGTCTTCAACACCTTGGGATTCTGGAACAGTCCAAGGTCTTATCAAGCCCATAGTAGAGCTCGAAGCAATAAGAGCTAGAACATTACCTTCAACATTTGAAGGTTGAGAGATAGGGTTAATAGTTCTCTCAGAAGAACTCCTTTTAAATATCCTCAGAGGAGCAGGAGAAATTTCAATTAAAGGTGTTATCTCTATTGGTGAGATGACAACAGTCTCACTAGAAGGTGAGATGACAACAGTATTTCTCGGAGGCATAGGGGGCTTCTTGGGGGTACATCTATTTTCTTTGTCCCTTCATCTGGGACATCTTATTTATTCTTCTTTGCCTCTTTAGTGGCAAAGGTAGACTTGTCAAAAAAGGCAGGAGCTTTCCTCTTCTTCATCAGATCAGTAATTATAATGCTTAAGTCGAAAGAAGATCTTTTTGCACTGGTTTCAGAGCTCGGTGTCTGATCAAGATCAACCACCATAGGACGAGCAATGAAAGATGAAGTGTAGCTTCTGTATTTCAACAAATAATAAGCAGATCTAATATGCTCCCCGGCAACAGATTTATGCAAACCCCAAATAAGTTTTAAGTGTTTTATATTAACCTCGGTTTCTTTTGGAGGTTTCCTTTTACAGTCAACTGTAACAAATAAAATTAATGTTAGTGACGCATTTCATCGAATACAAAGGAAACAAGATTTCAAAAATAAAAACAACATATCCCATTGCCATAAGGTGGACACCGGGGACCTTGGTACACATCATTTCCAGTTAATGGAGTGTGTTGCCAATTTTTCATCACAACCCCATGATCAAAATAGTCCTTATTGTCATCAGGAAGGTTGACAACTAATGATCTAACCGAAAACCTAGTTTTTAAATAGAAAGTATTGTCATTGGTAACCCATCTATAGCAATACATAATTTTTGGAATTTCTAAACGAGTTCTATGAAGTTGATTCAACCTATGCACGCCATTAACTACCCTCCACGTATTTGGAGATACTCTTGTAGGTACAATATCAAAATATTGGCAAAACTCCAAACACAGGGGATTTGGTGGGAAAGAAAAGCCACACTTATCTACAAAAATACTTGGGAACCAGTGTCCCTCCGCCAAAGAAAGTAAATCAGAAGGACAAGAAAGTTCTTCCAAAATGACCCAAGAAGGGATTGAAAACTCAGACCGAAATTTATCCAACGATTCAAAAAGATAAATCATGACGAATAAAGTAAATAAAGAAGAGAGAAAAAGATCTTATAGAAGAAAGAGAGATCGGTTGATAATGAATAATGGAAAGAATGAAGGCACAACATGAGAGAAAATGACGAGTTCAGAAATACAAATTTGAAAAGTAGAAGACAACTGAATTTCTGTCGCGTTTAAATACTTTACCTCGGGAATAAAGAAAAGCAATGATTACAAGGTAAGACGTTTGCGTTTCTAGCAGCTAAAAGAAGAAAAAGGCATAAATATCGAAGTGATCGTGAAAATTCAAAATATTTATGAGACTTGATATTATGCGCTCAAAAAGGAATTATGTACAATGAAAACCTTCCTAAAATTCATAAAGACCAGTAATCTAAAAAAATTTCATGCAAAATGTTCCACACTCTCCTTCAACCACAACTGTGAAACATTGGGGGCTTCTGTTGATACTAAATTTAGTCTGTTGACATGGACCAATCACTTGAAGACACGTGTCAACACTACGTGGCAAATACGAATACTGTCGATGAACAACACATTGCCACTGAGCTACTCAGGTGCTCCGAGCAAATTAAAGATACCGAGCAACTTAAGCGGTCCGAGCTATTAGCGTGCAGAGCACCCAAATCAAGAGAATCAAAAGACAACTACGCATTAAATGCACATTATTATCATACAGATGTACATGTCTACTATATAACAGCGCATTATCCTTTCACATGAATAGCCTTAAGGCTATAAATACATTGTAACCTCCTCATAAGAGGGAGACTTGGGATCTCTTGAAAAACCTATTATCGAGATTCAAGGCAAACAATCAACAATACAAAGTAGTGGACGTAGGACATTCTCCCAAGGCTGAACCACTTTAAAAACCCTTTGTCTTGTTTATTCATTTTTATCTGTGATTGGTTAATTAGATATAATCTAGTTTTTTACATCAACACGTCTATATAAAGTATATGAAGTTTATGGGCTAAATTTGTAATTTTTAACTTTTTTCTTTCTTGTTCGATATTGTCGTTCGAACGAGAATGTCATTCGAACAAAGCTGCCAACGAGTTCCCATATTGGCCACTGGAACTTTGTTCGAAATGTCGTTTGAACGAGATTGTTGTTCGAACGAGATTTCCAACGATATTTCTAACATGTTCACACTGTAACTTCATTAGAAGCCTTGTCCGAACGAGATGTCGTTCGAACGAAAATGTTGTTCGAATAAGATTTCAGGCGAAAATTTTTTTGGGCAATTTTTAGCAGTTTTTACCCATGTTTCCCACTTCCTTACCCCACTAACTTTTGACAGATTATTATAGTGCGGGAACTAAAGTTTGTAACTAAACTTTTTCATAATATTCTAACTCCTAGAGAGATTTTTGAGAGTTAATTCTTCAAAGAAAAAGTTAATGAGTTTGAGTGTTCATTTTACAAAATAAACATCCTTTAAACACTTAGTTACACCCATATTTGTTTCTTCCAATTTCATATATACATATACTTTGCTTGGAGCATTTTGGCACCGGTTTAGCTCTACCATTTGAAGAGAAGTTTGGGTTTTCTTCTAAATCCCTCAAAGAAGAAGAATTATTTAGCTGAAGCTTTCTCACATGGTGAAAGACACCATGTGTGGTTGATGGTGTACCTATTGTACGATCGGTGGGTCCGAGATCGCGGTGGAGCTTCATGGTTATCCACTAAACAGAGGTGGTTATAAGAAGACGCGTCAAGGCTTGAGAGGGTTCGAGTTGAGGAAATAAGTCATCTGTCTTATAAATGTAAATTCTATACTTAGTAGATTTGAGTCTAGGGCCGTCCAAGGTTGTTTCCTATTGTGGGGTTTTCCTTGTACATCGTGGCGTAGTGTGACTGATTTACTCTTATCTTGCATAATAACTTAGAACGCATGCTTAGGATAATTCAAGATAAAATTGGTTTTAATTGTCACACTTAATTTAATTTTGTGCTAAATTAAATTTGGATAATGCTAATTTAATTCAAGTCATTTGTTAAAATTAGTTTGGCCTAGTTTTGGAATAATTAAAAAATATGACTTAGGCGAATTCTAGGACTTGGATTAATTATGTTTAAGTGAAAATGTTTTTAATGGATTAATTTAATTTCACTTGGTTTAATTTTAATTTCAAAAGGAAATTAAAATTTGTTATTTTGTTTGAACCATCATCTAACGCTTTCGCATATCCATTTCATAAATAGGGAATATAATTTGTTAAGAAATTAAAAAATTGGGGGCCCCTCAGGCGTTTTGAAATTGGTATCAGAGCCAAAGCGATAAATTATTTTGTTAAAGATCTTTTAAATAATTTTTGGCTAAAATGGAATTTTCTCCATTTTCTAAATTTCCTATTTTCGATGGTTCTAACTATGCATATTGGAAAGCGCAAATAAAATTGGCACTAAAATCTATCGATGAGAGAGTTTGGTTGTCTATCATTAATGGGTGGTCCCCACCTGCACATTTTGTAGAAAATGAACGTGTTCCCAAACCGGACGATAGATGGAGTGAGGGTGAATTTAAACTTTCAAACATTAATTCCCGAGGTTTAATAGACTTATTTAGCACTGTCACACCGGATGGATTCCGACGCATTATGACATGGGAGACCGTTAAAGAAGCGTGGGATATTTTACAACTCACTGATGAAGGTACTAGTGTCGTTAAAGCTTCTAAACTCCAAAACCTCACCATTCAATTTGAAACTATCAAAATGAACGATAATGAAACTTTTGATGAATTTTATGCTAGACTTTCCGATATTGTCAATTCATTTTTTAATTTGGGAGAGAAAATACCCGACAACCGAGTTCTAAAGAAAATTTTAAGGTCCATTCCCGATAGATTTATTCCAAAAGTGACCGTTTTAAATTCTTTGCCAACTTTAGCCTCTATGAATTTAGAAGAGCTCGTAGGTGATTTACAAACCTATGAACTAGACATGTTTCCCTCTAAAACTGAAAAGAAAATAGAAAAGGGTGTTGCTTTAAAAGCCCGAAAAGAGGTCAAACAAGTAGTAGAGAGCGAGAGTGATAGTGACTCGGAAGACATGGCCTTGTTTGCAAGGAAATTTTGAAAGTTTCTTAAAATTAACAAAGATAAATTTAAAAATGACTTTAAGAAATTTGAAACTTCTAAGCATGACAAAGTCGAGAGGATCCCTAAAACCATTAATGAAAATTTAAAAAGGGACGAGTCAAATAGGTGTTTTGGTTGTGAGGGTTATGACCATAGGGTTTCTGAGCGCCCCACTAAACTAAGGAGAGAGGGTAAATGACCCATTTCATATAATGCGACCCTTAGTGATAGTGATAAGGAAGAGGGACCCGATTCCCCCACTAAGCCCAAATTTGTGGCTTTTATGGATAGTCATGTGAGTGATAGTGAGAACTCATCTATAGATAAACATTTAACACATGACACTTCCAAGGTCATAGTTTATGATTCCTTTATTTTTTATGATAGTGAGAGTGGATAAGAAAGAGAGAGTGAAAATGAAGAAGAGGTTAATGTGAGTAAACTTCAAAATGCTTTTCAAGAATTATATGAAGAATCAATTAAATTAAAAAGAGCTAATTTGAAGTTAGAAGCTAGTTTGAAAGAATGTGTTAAGGTCGTTGATAATAGTGTGTTTGTTGAAGACCTTAGGACACGTGAGAGGATTCTTCGAGAGAAGATTGAATATATAGAAGGCGAGAGAGATAGCCTTAGGGGTTTAATGGAATCCTTGAAAAAGGAGATTTGTTTCTTTTAAAGAGCAAAATGTTTTATTAGAGTCTAACATTTTAGAATTGTAAAATAAATTAAAAGACTCGAGAAATGTCAAATTTGATTTGGAGTGTCGTTCGGAAAAATTAGATAAAATCTTAGGAACGGTCCAAATTAAAAATGACACTTATGGCTTAGGCTTCAATACTTGTAATGAATCTATTCATAAAGCCAAAACCAATGTTTTAGGAGAATATACAAGGAAAGCCTTTAGAGATCATTCCTTAGGTACCAAATTTCGACGTTATTTTACTTGTACACATTGTGGTCGAAAAGGTCATCTTAGGAAATTTTGTTTTGATCTTAAACGAATTCCTAGAAAATCCCAACGTAAAGAAACCAAGGTAGTTGAAATTCCTACACCCCAAGATAGTCATTCTTCATTAATTTGGATTAGGAAATCCAACTTGGTTGCCTTGCAAAATAGGACGTTTGATTATTATTTATTTTCACATGCTTCCTCCCTTGCTAAATCTAAAGGATGAATGTGTTAGTGTTCGCATACTTTAGCTTTTGTGCTTCAAGCTATATTATCATGCTAAATGTATGCTTATTTAATCATTTTCTAGTCATTGCTTCATCACATATCTCATGCTAGAGTAATGATTTTTGTTTATCTTTCGTATTATATTTCTTTTGTTTGCATTAAATGAAAAATACAAAAAGAATTTTTTTTAGGGGTTTTATCTCTTGGTAATTTAAGCTTAATGAAAAATTCAAATGATTTTCGTTCGTCTTTTGAGTATATATTTTTAATTTTGGTTAAAAATTTCAAAAACTCAGAAAGATTTTTTTTTTGTGTATTTTGTTTGACACACTTTATGTGGCATATACTTGTGTTTGAATCCCATCTTTTACGCTCCCATGTGGCTAGAACTTTTGGCTTAGATTGTCAATCCTTAAAATGTTCTTTACCATGTTTATATGGAGTAGTTGGATTTTGTATTGATTAAATGGATTCTATTTTTATATGCCTCTATTCACACATGCACGAGCTCATTTGAAATTTTAATGTCACATGTTATATTTGAGCTTTGTGAGGTGTTCTCCTACCAATCTAGTCATCTACATATTTATGACCTAGGAGGACTAGTGCATGTCAAAATCCGTTGCACGTGAGTTTGTGAGATATAAAAAATGATATATAAATGTGCACGGGGAAGGTCTCCAAAAGGAATAATAATCATTTGCAATTGTAAGCCACCGTTTGAAATTGACCTAAAAGAAATGCGTGGTTCAAAGGTCTAAAAATAGAAAAAATGGCACTAAAAGAAAAATAAATTGCCAAGGCCTATGTTTAATTGATATATTCGTTCAATATAAAAAGAATATATATGCTTCTTGAGGGAGATTGGATGGTATATCAATGGTTTGCACAATGTCCGTTTATCCTAGTGGACTTTATTTTCATGACTCTATTTGGTTTGTAGAATCATCAAAACTCTAGGCTTGTATGCATTGTGTATGTTTGTTCATTGAGTTCAAGCTTTATTGTCACATGAGGTTATATTCAAATGTGATAAAGTTTGCAATCAAATGAGAACTCCGTGAACGTATTTTTACGTGTTTGGGTCTAAATTTAATTATTACTAGTTCACACCCCTACACTACCGTTTCCATATGACAATTTTTTTCCATACAAGTGTGAAAAACTTATTGTGTTTTATGTCATTTTGGTGTTTATATCTATATGTGTGTAATTATGCTTAGTTTGAATATATTGTGTATACAGATATATGATATTGTGTTTGTTTTTGGTCTTTGCCTTGCTTTTCTAGTCCATTTATGCTTTAATTCATAATTGGTATCCATCTTGTTGCATTCTTTGTTGATATCACATGCTTAATACTCTATATATCATATTGGTATCATTTTATTGCATCCTAGTTGGTATCCGATGTTATTTGTTGTATTAGTTGAATTTTAGTTGCCTATGTGCTTTAATGTTCTCATCACTTTATGCACTAATGATGTTTAGCTTGTTATCCCATTTTAATTATCCATTGTTTAGTTTAAGGGGTGTATATGCTTTAATAGATGGAGATAAGTTAAGTTTTGATTCTTTAGCCTTTGTCTATTCCTGAACAAAAAGGCGGAGAATGATAGGGGGAGAAATGGTATCTAAACCTATGGTATCTTAATTTACGGAGATTTATCTAGGGGGAGACGTCTTTCTAAGTAGGTGATTTTTTTGATAAAAGGGGAGAATTCATTTAGGGGGGGTATTTATTTTTGCATTTAATATATTGATATTCCCTATGCGTTTGATAGTTTGCTTAAGTGTGTAGGAATTATTCTAAATGGCAACGTTTATCATCGGGCAAAGATATTGATCCTTGGGTTGTTTGATTCAAGCATTGTAATTTTATTTTGGTTGGGTATGTGTTTGATAATTTACTTAAGTGTGCAGGAATTATTCTAAATGGAAACGTTTATCATCGGGCAAAGATATTGATCATTGGGTTGTTTGAGTCAAGCATTGTAATTTTATTTTGGGTGGGACATTTTTGTCAGTATAGTAGAGCTTGACGGCCCTTTAGGATTTTTGTTTAGTTTTTATCGTGGAATAGCCAAATGGAGAGATTTGTAATGACACGAATTTCCAATTGAGTCCTTTGTAGTTTTGGCTCAATTCCGGACAAAAACATTTGAGTCATAGGATAGAGTTAATTGATCATCCTCCAAGCCTATGACGAGTTGGTATGAAGACGTAGCGGCCACGTGTATAAAGCTTCATCAAAATACCTAGTTTAAGCGCCTCGTTTCTACATCATCAATAGTGGTTCCATGCTCCCAAGGAATGAATGCATTACATATATATATAGGAGCTTGGAACGGTTAATAATGGGTGTAGGTTTAATTAAAAATTGTTGTTTATTTTTTAGAAAGATTTCATTAAACGTATATATAAAATATATAAAGTTTCTGGGCTAAATTCATAATTTTCAACTTTTTGGTTTCTCGCTCGATATTGTCGTTCGAACGAGATTGTCGTTCAAACGAAGCTGCCAACGAGTTCCCATATTGGCCACTGGAACTTCATTCGAAATGTCATTCGAACGACATTGATGTATTGAATAAGTCAAAATTGAAATAATAGTCCAATGCATAAGTCCTCAATTTGACCTAGTAACAGAAAAATAAAAATGCTTACCTTTCCTTAAGATCCTCTCTATGTAAATCCTGAAGGATATCAAGAAACCTATCCAACAAAAAAGCACCATACTCCACAAGCTTGTCATCTTCAAACAGTTTGGAAGGTACCAAAAGCCTCAAGTGAGCATCGATCAACGCTAGTTTCTCCAGATTGTCTGTATTCGATGAAAAAATAGAATGCCGCTAATAAAATGACATTTTAACTTGAGGTTAGTAACTGATATTCTAATAAATGCCTATATTCGATGATCTGGGAGGCATAAAATTATCAATATACCATAAAAGAACTCGCCAAATCATAAGAGTGGAATTACATTACATTCACAATTTAATAGAAATATTTGAAAGAAGAGGCATGGCGTCTGAAAAAACAAGCACAAATGAAATTCTTGTAGAGATATTTGTAGGCAGAGTAAAATGATCTAAAATCTGAAGAATATGAGAAAGAAATAAATTCTCAGTAAGAGGATAATAAAATCAAATTTATGAGTCCACGTGTTATAATGGTAGACTTTATCTCATGTCCGTACACACTAGAACCATTGTAATTTGACTCCACGGATTATCCTCCATGTATACGAAAGAATATACTAAACTAAACGATGTGGGCAGTTAACTTCCCAAATACTACTTTCCAACACCTGAACAGGTCTTGCTTAGATCACACTTCAATGCTCCTAAATATCAAGACTGGAATGGATAATGTCCCCAAGCCTTTTAAATTCCAACATATGTGGTGCTCTCATAAAAAAATTGATGTTTTCTTCATACAGTGAAGATTGTAATGTAATGCTCATCTAATACAGAAGTTCTCTATGAAATTGAAAAGACTCAAAATTGCCTTCAAAAACTGGAACAAGTGTACATTTAGAGACATTTTCCAAAATGTTAAAGACCTAGAGGATGTGGTCATGCAAAAAGAGATGAAATATGAAATGAATATTGGAGAAGAGCAGAGAATTGAGCTTAACAACAATAAGGCTATGTTGCTGCAGGCTCTCAAGACTGAAGAGCCTTATTAGACTCCATTAAATGGCTTGCTAAAGGAGATTCCAACACCAAGTTTTTCCACTCAAAAGTTAAAGCCAAGCATAAGATGCTAGAATATTAAATAAATTCATGAACATATTAGATTATTGTGATTACCAAATAAAGGAATTATAAGAGCTGTATACCTGAATCCATAATGATGATTGAGACTAGGGGGTTGGAGGTCTTCCACAGACTAATTCCTCTCTCTATGAGTTCTCTCTCATTGATGAAAATGAGGAGGAGAGTCTTTGAGTGCATTAGCCTTGGGAACCAGAACACTTAATTATATAGACATTTAATTAGAGCCCCATATATTCTAATTAGGTGACTCTTAAGTAACACGACTCTTGAGTAACTAGTAGGTGACTTTTGGGTAACCATGCATTTCAAATTCCATACTTACTGTTGATGTCTTTTGAGCTTACCTAATTAGATCACTTCATTTTCCCAATTTAAATTGAAGCTCAAATATAATTGCCATTTTAATATGTGAGGCCACCTTAAATTATTTGGAATATATAAAATATTCCAACAATCTCCCACTTGGACTAAATAATAATTACGAATGTAATTATATTCAATAACTTTATGTGTGCACCAAATTGCTTTCTATTCTTAAGACATCTCCCGAATCAATCTCCTCCATCTCCTATACCAGTATGAGACCAAAGCGACGTTCGTTATAGTTATGTGGTAACTCGATCCATCAATGATCATCACACCAAATATATTCATGACATAGATCAACTATGGATGTGTGGCTGAAAATTACATGCAATGTGAACTTAGATATGCCTATTTCCAATTGGTCCTAAATTTATTCCATAGTGAGGTCAAACCTTAGTCTTTTAAACCTGATACCATAATTAAAAGACAATACATTAAGAGTAAACAACAAACTGAAAATACCATCAACTTTATTCTGCAAAAAACTGAAACATATATAAAGTATCTGAGTAGTGTCAAATGAAGGAACATTAAAACAATACAAACTCCCACTAAATCTGAATATCATCAAACTGAACAACACCCATATGAGTAGTGCGCTCATAAAAGACCTTTGGGTGGTAAACCTTTAGTAAGCAGATCCGTGAGCATGGAGTTTGTTCCTATATATTTAATAGACACTATCTTACTCTGAACTCTTTCCTTAACAACAAGAAACTTAATGTATATGTGCTAAGACTTCGACAAGCTTATGTTGTTATTCCAATAAAGAACTGCTGAATTATTGTCACAATATATCTTTAGTGGTCTTTCAATGTTATCCATAATTCGCAGCCCAATGACAAAATTTCGTAGCTATATCGCATGATTTATTGCCTCATAACATGTTATGAACTCTGTTGTCATAGTGGAAGGTGCAATGAGTGACTGATTAGCACTCCACCAAAAATAGCACATCCAGACAACATTTATACATAGCCAGAACTAGATCTCTTAGTGTCTTGGGAACCCATAAGATCGGTATCAGAATACCTATTGATCTCCAAATTATCTGACTTCCGATAGATGAGCATGTAATATTTTGTTCGCTATAAATACCTCATAACCCATTTGGCTACTTTTTAGTGATCCATTCCAGAGCTACTCAAATATCTACCTAATAAACCCAATGTACACAAATTTCGGATGTGTACATACTTGAACATACAAAAGACTCCCTATAGCTGATGCATAAGGAACCTTTTTTTATTTATTTACTTTCTTCATTCTTGGCGGCATTGACAGAGACTAAACTTATCTCCCTTAGAAATATGAGTATTTCCTCGTGAACAATCTTTCATGCCAAATCTAGCGAGTACCTTCTCGATATAACTCTTTTGTGATAACTCAAGGACACCCCGAGAGTGATCTCGACATATCTTAATTACCAATACAAAAGAGGCGTCCCCAAGATCTTTCATTTCGAAATGCTTAGTTAGAAATTGTGACACCCCGCCTAATTAAATACCGGGTGATCAGTCCTTTATTAAATTAAAATCAAGATGAATGGTTGGTTCATTCTTAGCATCACTGTCGCAAAATAAATTTCCAATTTAAACACCCTAAATAATTAAGCTAAGTGTCAAAACAATTTAAATCCTTATTTCCATTTTATTTAAATCCAGATTTAAAACCCTTTTTAATAATTAACGGTTTAAGAATCACACAAATGTGAAGAATTGTAATAAACACCCAAGAATTCAACCATTCAGATAAACCAATACCAAGTTTAAAAACTACAAATGAAATCATCCTGACACTAATTACATCCCAAAAAGTACCAAATACTGAAAATAAATGAACATAAATTTCTGACAAATCCAATTGAATAGGGAAACGGGTGACACATGCCTTGACTAATCAGAACTAAATTAAGAGTAGAGTCAGCAACGAGGTCGTCTAAGAAATGTCATGCAACTCCCACATAAGCAGCAGCGCATCCGTTCCAAGGTATCTAAGCATGACGCCCCTGTGGCTGGGCACCTATAATACATACATATATATATATACAAGAGAGAGAAAAAGACGGGAAAAGGGTCAGAGCCCGAGTGTAAAAGAGTTTTAAAAATAGTTTAGCAAGTATTTAAAATGCTTACCGGCTAATGAAACCACCATGTTAGTATGCGACAACCTCTTGAGAATTCTCACCTCTCATCTAGTGCCCATGCCTACCATACTAATAAATCTCATAAGTTTCTCTAACTTATTCTCCATAAGGTTTTATCAGGTGAAAAGTGAGGTTATGATATTTACTTTTAGAAACCATTCTCTTCAAGATTTCTTACGTTATTTAGAACAACTCATTTCCATTATAAAGTTCCCGAACACTTATAATAAAATTGAAGCATTTATTCATTACTTATCTTGTTATACGCACAGTAGAAAGTTCCCATATATATATATATGTATATATATCAGTTACACATATAACATATATACTAACGGCACCCCACATAAAATCTATGGTGCTGGCATACTCTGCTATCAAGTCCCCGTATCACACAAACTAAGAAAAATACTAGTTTGGAATCACTCTCGAATTGTATTAACACAATACACAAACAAATGGAGGCGAAACATAATTTCGGGTCCTAAAAGGTCAGCACATACCCTCATGACTCTTAGAACATCTAACAATCATTTTCAGATAGCTTGTATCGAAGATACTATCTTCTAGGGTATGAGTCAATATCCCCCATAAAGGTCCAATCGAGATAAGACTGTTCTGGTGTGAAAACCCCCATGATAACAAGTAACCGGGGTATGATTTTTATAGAGATATATAATATGCAAAATCACATAGTCATATATATAAATATATATATATATATATATAAATAATCACATTTCTAAATTAGGTGCGCCTACGACCCATAATATTATTCTAGCCCTGCGTAACATTCACGCTCGAGTTTTACGAATAAGTAAATCACTCTTTTTATTCTATTAAGTACAACGAATCCTTAAGTACTTCTCGACACTCGAAGTGTATCCTCTCTAAATAATATAAAATCAGTAGGTTTACCCTCACTACTTTACTGGTCTAAGAAGTCTTCCGTAATCGTCACAAGATATACCATAATGTATGCATGATTTCCCACTAAATTTATATTCCCAAAACACCACGATTAAATCACATATGAATCGTATCACCCAAACCTTGCCCACAACCCTACTAGCCTTTCCCAAGTCCCATTACGGTAAATAAAATAAGTATAAGGGTTCCCACAAAGTGACATAGGGTTAATCATTAAGAATAAAGAACAAGCTTCAAAATTTAGAAGAGGTCGATTGATCGAAGGTAGGGGGTCAATCGATCGATCTAGTTGATCGGTTGACATTCAAGGTCAATCGATCAATCGGCCAGATATTTCCCAGATTCTGCATATACTATCCTACGGGTTTCATCACCAAAAGTCCTCGAAACCTCTATCAATTTTGCCCAAACTCCCAAACAACATTATTACTAGCACTATATACCTAACTACATGATTTCCTACGTGAAACATGTTCAAATTCATCAACGATATCGAATTAATGGGGTAAAATTGACATAATCCTTAAAAACCCTAATTTTGGAGGAAACATACATTCTTCTAATTGTTTCCCAGATTTCTTATTTATAAATTCATACTAATTCATGGCTAATCCTCTACATGTGATGGGTATGTCCAAAATATATTAAATTTCTCTAAACATGCGATTTAAAATCTCTAAATTATCAATTTCATTCATAAACATGTTCTTGATAATCCAAAACAAACATGGGTGAGACATTAACTAAAAACAAATCAAGATAGATACTTGCATGGAATTCAATGTTTTGATTTCTTGGAAGAAAAGGTATGGTTGCGTTCCCCGTCGCGCGATCTACGCTTTGGTGGTGGTGGCGGTGCAAACGGGTGAGTCTTTGGCCTTGAGTTGCTTGGAAAGCTCTCCAACTCCTTCTCTAATGGTCGTTCTAAGGTTATGTGTTTGATAACCCTAAGAGAAAACTCCAAATGGCTGATATAACCTCATTAAATTCGTGGGTTTAATTACCCAAAAATACAAAATACCTATAATACTCTCCCGAGATGTCAATTAGGCCTAAAAACGCCCCGAGACCCAAACTAAACCCCCGGGTACACTTTTCTGACTATATCGATCCTTCTGGACACACTGGTACACTCGAAATGATTATACGGGCGAGTCATAATTTATTCACTTTATATAATAATAATAGTTTAGTCCTAACACGACACATGCGCGTCCTAACTTAATTTCCATAATTGCCATTTTATTCACTCGTGACAATTTTTATAAAATCAATCTTATATATTACTTTACTCGTCTAGTAATATTCAACAAATTTCTAATAATTACTAAATCTCATCATGCTAGTAAATATTTAAAACAAATTTCGGGATTAATATTAAATTAATTTATCTCAATTAAATGTAATAAATCCATAAATTTAAAAGTCATAAAAATACGGGGTATTAAATACTTCACCCGTAATAACGGAATTTTGTCTCGAAATTCGAAAAAAATCAGGCCCACCTGGTAAAAAAATTCTGGATACCATATCAGTACGCAAACTATCAACATAATAAAGCGCTCAATCACTATAGCCCTCGTCTCATAGCAACCTTGTCTAACATTCTCATTAAAGACACTTCACATTGTGCTCCTATCCGACCACATTCGCATAACACACGCCTATACATTATTAATTCCCATTATTTCAATATCATTGGGAGGCTGCACCTCACTTTATGACAACTACTCGGATTTATCTAAACATAAAACTCCCATGCTGAGAGGAACTATATGAACATTTGTCCACTTTTGTCAGTTATTTAAATCTTGATTTCCGATTAAGAAATTCTAAGCTGCCTAAAATGGGTCGTGGTAATTCCCCCTTATTCATCGGATTATTCTCGACCGATCCAAAATTTTGATTATCCGCTCTCCTCTAAACATACAGAGGGAGAATAGTTAAGGTTTTTCCACACCAAAACCTCAATAGGCACCTCGTTCGCGACAAACATATATGAGTTCTTCCACGGAACTCTACCTTACTATACTTCACTTTCTAGCTATATCCGTTATCGAAATGAAATGATCACCAAGATTCCAAAATTACCTTAATGCGTCCCTAATAATCGTTAATCACCGTGCGCCTACTCTCCGACTATGGGTGATACATCCTACTCCAAATGAAATTTTATCCTCACTGATTCTTGAAATCCCATATTGAAGGTGGGATTCAAAAATCTCATTCCGATTCAGAAAATAATACCGTGTAGGACCACGTGCCGGCACGATCCTTCCTTTCAAAGGAATATTGGGCACACTAGTTAATATTATAAATCACCCCCAACTAATATCAATCACTTCCTTCTTGGGAGAATTGTTCCACATGTTCGGATGAACCCTTAATCTTGCCTTGGGGGTGGAAACCCATCCAAGAAACTTTACCGACTTTACCGGCCTGTTCCATTACAGGAATTGTCGTAGCCACAAAATTCTCTTATTGATCCTCTTATTCCAACCGTTTTCTATCTATGAGTGGTGCATGCAGAGACTACTCACTATGTGTCACAAAACATTGACTTCTACTTGTAATGTCTCGCATTAACAAACATTTAATACTCCCTTTTTTTCCTTTGCGTATTTTGAAAGTTCCGACCCATGCACTTTTCTCCACGATGTGCACTTCTGGAGATTTTATACCACACTAACATCATAACTCTTGTCTGCGCAAGTCTCTCTCACCTTTGACTAATTACAACTCCTCTCCGAGTGTTCCCCAATAAATTCTACCCTTCTCAAGGAATACTCCGTTTTAAATGGCTTCCCACAGCCTTCCAACAAATGTCGGGTGTGCTACTCTAATCGCACACGTATATATGGATTATCGTTCTTCACGGGACGCTTAATACACTTTGCCACTTCCACCTCGTTATGCTAGTCCCACAAATATATATTCCACACGTCTATTCCCACGTCCCTTCAACTCGGATGATTCTAACATTAGCTAACCAGGATGTTCGCATTTTGTAACACCTCGCCCGCCTGGGGAGAGAGAACGACACGCTACTCATTGATAAAACTACCCAAATCCAAAAAAAATACAAGGTATAGAGCATCTAAATCCCACCACAACAAAAGAGAAATCACTAATCTCAAATCTTTTCAGATAAGTAAAACAATTCTCTCAAATGAATACAACAACTGAAATAAATCACCAATGCTCTATACATCAAAATAAATACATGTCTCCTCCCTTGTATTAAAAATTCTTCCCAGATAATCCATGCTAAAAAAAAAATCATCCCAAATCTTTATTTCCCTTGTGTTTCGAATGCGGTTTCAACACTTGGGTAATCTCAATCACTCCTAGAAATCGAAATTTTAAATTCTCCTTATCATCGTTCCACTCCTCAACTCGTGGTGATAAAACTTTTAATGTTTTCTTACCACACAAACGGCTCCACTGTCCTTAGATTGAAACTTTTCCTCCAACTTATAGTAATAAGTAATTGTTCCTATTACGATCGAGGCACCGAATTTCATGAACTAATGACCAAACATCTCCCCATTTCTAACCTTACGCTAAGTTTCATGAGTGGGATGTCTCGTAAACTGAAATCCGAACAAGGGACCCCCCGATACACTACTACTTAGCATTGTCGGTTATCAAAATCCGTTAGGCCCTCTGTCCATAACATGTACCCCTATATTTCTTTTCTTAGCAGAAAAACTACATCTCCTACCGCAATTGTACTGAAACAAAGAACCTTTTACTAATTGCACTATTTCTCAGTATTGCTGGCAATCACATTCCATAAACCTCGAGTTCATACAATCGGGACTCTCAAAATTATGTCCCCAAACATATGGGAATAACTCTTAACTCTCACATGTCTAAAGGATAGATATATCAATGCACTCTTCCTATTACGAAGTCCTAAGCGCTAAACATGATAGTGAGTTAAATCTTTTCACTCAACAGTAAACCCAATACATACTGAATCATAACAACAAAGTCCCTACACACATCGGGATCGAAATGTTTCGATCCCACAATCGCCTCCGAAGTCTTTAAAATAGATAATATAAGTGCGAGTCCGACCCTCTCGCAGATGAGGTATCGTCAAAACAAAACATGTTTCACTAAGGCAACCACTCCGAATGCCTTGCAATAACTACCTACTATCGTACTAACCATTACTATAAAGTTATAACCAAGACAATATCATACTCGTATCTCACATCACTAAAACGAGTAACCTCAATAAAATATATAACACAAATAATGCACCCATTTATCCTTCGCGGATAACACTGTAGACAACTCCGCTATACCAGAGAAAACATACACATAATTATAACGCTATAGGTATAAGCACTAAATTCCTCACATGCGAATATAGTAATATAAAAAAATGTAATGACTCATTCGTGTCACATAAAATACGCCTCATCCTCTATTGATAAAACTCATACTTCTACTTTGCCAATTGCCTTGGCTACTTAATGGACTTCCCGACATAATGCGTATGTCTAAACAAAATCAAAAATTGCATTAACCATTTCTCTTGCAAGAACCATATCCTTGTCCTTTTTCTCACTTAGGAAAATATTAACTCGTGTGGTTTTACCATCCGTAAAATACCTCAACACACAACCCACTTATCCTCTTCCATACTGATCCTATTAGGGTTGTCCTTCTCTCGGACTTAAATATTCTTTATCTTGATGGATACCCCCATCGTTCCTTTAGCTTGTTGGCCCTAAGGAATGTGCTACTGTCTTCAATAACAGTTACTAAATTTACCATCGCTTGGTAAAAATTTACCTATCTGAATCATTTAAATGAGCCCCTGATGGGTCTCCCCCCTGGTGTGCATTGCTAACTGCATTTCACTAGTCTCACTCTCCGATAAATCTTTCGATTAATATAGCTCCCTTCAAATAAGAGCGTTAACATTTCTACGGACAATGCGTGACATTGTCACCATATGGATCGACTGTCCAACATAATTTCCTTTTAAGTGTTTTAAACTATTTTACGACTCGATCTCCCACTTGGAATCCTCTCCAACATTTGCATTTACATCATCCGATACAAGATTCACTAATAGTTTAGATTCATATTCATAAATGGACCTCAGTCCGACCCTCCTGTGATGAGTTTAGGACAAAGTTCACATCTTATTCTGATAATGTGATCAAACTATACCTAAGATTCTTCTATAGACATAGCATTCCACTTTTAAAAGTGGTGGTTGACTCCCACCATTATAACTTCGTTCCGACAACTCAAGAAAAATTTTACTCCAAATTTTCACTTTTAGTTAGCCACACTCCGTCATATGTCCAAACCTTTGGATATTTTTGCCTCCTTTGGCTAACACACACAATGTCCTCATTTCTAGGATTTCCACTGACAGTTCTCTTCAATGTTTCGTCAGGCTCTTTCCCAGTCACACTATGTTGGGTGAGTCTACTCTTACACGTATTTCGACTATAGCAGCACTTGGAAATCTAGGCAGGGCCCTAGCCATCTTTATAGTCCTAGCTTCTCATGCCTTAATAGGGGTGACCCTTACTACGGTCATGATCCTCGCATATACTTTACAACCTCAACTAAGTCTTACCTACAGCTATCCGCCCAACGGCCCTCATCTTCCATACTTCATTATTCGAACACGCCCAAATGTAAATAAGATTCACTTGTATAGTCATGATAGTAGGATAATGAAATCTCACCAAAGAAATCAACTATCCTAAACATAGGGCTCTATATCAAAGAAATCTTTGCTAAAGTATAATAAGCCGAACAAATCCAAAAGGACACTAGAACCTGATGCTCTGATATCACCTGTGACACCCCACCTAATTAAATAACGGGTGATCAGTCCTTTATTAAATTAAAATCAAGGTGAACGATTAATTCATTCTTAGCATCACTATCGCAAAATAAATTTCCAATTTAAACACCCTAAATAATTAAGCTAAGTGTCAAAACAATTTAAAGCCTTATTTCCATTTTATTTAAATCCAGATATAAAAACATTTTTAATAATGAACAGTTTAAGAATCACACAAATATGAAGAATGGTAATAAACACCCAAGAATTCAACCATTCAGATAAACCAATACCAAGTTTAAAAACTACAAATGAAATCATCCTAACACGAAGTACATCCCAAAGAGTACCAAATACTGAAAATAAATGAACATAAACCTCTGACAAATCCAACTGAATAGGTAAACGGGTGACACATGCCCTGACTAATCAGAACTAAATTAGAAGTAGAGTCAGCAACGAGGTCGTCTAAGCAATGTCCTGCAACTCCCACATAAGTTGCAGCACGTCCGTTCCAAGGGATCTAAGCATGACGCCCCTGTGGCTGGGAACCTGTAATATATATATATATATATATATATATATATATATATATATATATATATATATATATATATATATATATATATATATATATATATATATATATACAAGTGAGAGAAAAAGACAGGAAACGGGTCAGAGCCCGAGTTTAAAACAGTTTTAAAAATACTTTAGCAAGTATTTAAAATGCTTACCGACTAATTCAACAACCATGTTAGTATGCGACACTCTCTTGAGAATTGTCACCACTCATCTAGTACGCACGCCTACTGTACTGACAAATCTCTTAAGTTTCTTTAACTTATTCTCCATAAGGTTTTATCAGGTCAAAAGCGAGGTTATGATATTTACTTTAGGAAATCATTCTCTTCAAGATTTTTTACGTTATTTAGAACAACTCATTTCCATTATAAAGTTCTCGAATACTTACAATAAAATTGAAGCATTTATTCATTACTTATCTACTTATATGCACAGTAGAAAGTTCTCATATAGATATACATATATATATTAGTTACACATATAATATATATACTAACGGAAACCCACATAAAATATATGGTGCTGGCATACTCTGCTATCAAGTCCCCGTATCACACAAACTAAGGAAAATATTAGTTCGGTATTACTCTCGAACTTTATTAACACAATAGACAAACAAATGGAGGCAAATCATAGTTCTAGGTCCTAAAAGGTCAGTACATACCCTCACGTCTCTTAGAACATCTGACAATTATTTTTAGATAGCCTGTATCTAGTATACTATCTTTTAGGGTACGAGTCAATATCCCCCATAAAGGTATAATCGAGATAAGACTGTCCTAGTGCAGAAACCCCCGTGATAGCAAGTAGCCCGGGTATGCTTTTAACACAAATATATAATATGCACAATCACACAGTCATATATATATATATATATATATTCACATTTCTAAATTAGGTGCGCCCACGGCCCATAATATTATTCTAGCCATGCGTAACATATCATGCTCGAGTTTTATGTATAAGTAAATTACTCTTTTTATTCTATTAAGTATAACAAATCCTTAAGTACTTCTGGACTCTCGAAGTGTATCCTCTCGAAATAATATAATATCACTAGGTGCACCCTCACTACTCTACTAGTCCGAGTCTTCCTTAATCCTCATAAGATATACCATAATGTACGCACAATTTCCAACCAAAATTATATTCCTGAAACTCCATGGTTAAATCACATATGAATCGTATTACTCGAACCTTGCCTACAACCCTACTAGTCTTTCCCAAGTCCCATTATGGTAAATAAAATATAAGGGTTCCCACAGAGTGATACAAGGTTAATTATTAAGAATAAAGAACAAGCTTCAAAATTCAAAAGAGGTTAATCGATCGAAGGTAGGGGGTCGATCGATCGAGCGCCCAGATATTTCCTAGATTATGCATATACTATCCTACGGGTTTCATCACCAAAAGTCCTCAAAACCTCTATCAATTTTTCCCAAACTCCCAAACAACATTACTACTGGTACTATCTACCTAACTACATGATTTCCTACGTGAAACATGTTCAAATTCATCAACGATATCGAATTAATGGGGTAAAATTGACATAATCCTTTTGGAGTAAACATACATTCTTCTAATTATTTCCCAAATTTCTTGTTTCTAAATTCATACTAATTCGTGGGTAATCCTCTACATGTGATGGGTATGTCCATAATATATTAAATTTCTCTAAACATGTGATTTAAAGTCTCTAAATTATCAATTTCGTTCATAAACATGTTCTTGATAATCCTAAACTAACATGGGTGAGACATTAACTAAAAACAAAGAATGATAGATACTTTCCTGGAATTCAAGGTTCTGATCTCGTGGATGAAAAGGTACGGTTGCATTTCCCGTCGCATGATCTACGCTTTGGTGGTGGTAGCGGTGCAAACGAGTGAGTCTTTGGCCTTGAGTTGCTTGGAAAGCTCTCCAACTCCTTCTCTAATGGCCGTTCTAAGGTTCTGTGTTTGCTAACCCTAAGAGACAACTCCAAATGGATGATATAACCTCATTAAATTCGTGGGTTAAATTACCCAAAAATACCTATAATACCCTCTCGAGATGTCAATTAGGCCTAAAACCGCCCCGAGACCCAAACTAAACCCCCGGGTCTGACTATCTTGACCCTTCCGGACACACCGGTGCACTCGAAATGACTATACGAGTGCCTCATAATTTATTCAATTTATATAATAATAATTTAGTCCTAACACGATACAGGCGTGTCCCGACTTAATTTCCATAATTGCCATTTTATTTACTCGTGATAATTTTTATAAAATCAATCTTATATATTACTTTACTCATCTAGTAATATTCAACAAATTTCTAATAATTACTAACTCTCATCACGCTTGTAAATATTTTAAAAAAAATCCAAATTAATATTAAATTAATTTATCTCAATTAAATTTAATAAATCCCTAAATTTAAAAGCCATAACAATACGAGGTATTACATACTTCCCCCTAATAATGGAACTTCATCACGAAATTCGAAAAAAATCAGGCCTACCTGGTAAAAAAATTCTGGATACCATATCATTACGCAAACTATCAACATAATAAGGCGCTCACTCACTATAGCCCCCGTCTCACAGCAAGCTTGTCTAACATTCTCGTTAAAGACACTTCACACTGTGCTCCGATCCAATTACATTCGCATAAGACACGCCTATACATTATTAATTCCCATTATTTTAATATCATTGGGAGGCTGCACCTCAGTACATGACAACTACTCGGATTTATCTAAACACAAAACTCCCATGCTGAGTGAAAGTATATGAACATCTGGCCACTTTTGTCAGTTCTTTAAATCTCGATTTTCGGTTATGAAATTTTAAGCCGCCTAAAATGGTTCGTAGTAATTCCACCTTAGTCATCGAATTATTCTCGACCGATCCAAAATTTTGATTATCCGCCCACCTCTAAACGTACAGAGGTAGAATTGTTACTATACTTCACTTTCTAGCTATATCCGTTGTCGAAATGAAATGATCACCAAGATTCCAAAATTACCTTCTCGTATCTCTAATAATCGTTATTCACCGTGCGCCTACTCCCACGCTATGGGTGATACATCCTACTCAAAAGGAAATGTTATCCTCGCTACTTCCGAAATCCCATATTGAAGGTGGGATTCAAAAATCTCATTCCGATTCAAAAAATAATAACGTGTAGGACCACGTACCGACGCGATCCTTCCTTTCAATGGAAGACTAGGCACACTAGTTAATATTGTAAATCACCCCAAAGGAATATCAATCACATCCTTCTTGGGAGACTTATTCCACATGTTCAATTGAACCCTTGATCTTTCCTTGAGGGTGGAAACCCATCCATGAAACTTTACCGAATTTACCGGCCTCTTCCATTACAGGAATTGTCGATAGCCACAAAATGCTCTGATTGATCCTCTTATTCAAACCATTTTCTATCTATGAGTGGTGCATGCAAAGACTACTCACTATGTCCCGCTAAAAATCGACTTCTAATTGTAATTTATCACATTAACAGACATTTAATACTCCCTTTCTTTCCTTTATGTATTTTGAAAGTTTTGACTCATGCACTTTTCTAGACGATGTGCACTTCACGAGCTTTTATACAACACTAACATCATCACTCTTTTATGCACAAGTCGCTCTCACCTTTGACTAATTACATCTCCGCTCCGAGTGTTCCCCATTAAATTCCACCCTTATTAAGGAATACTCCATTTTAAATGTCTTCCGACAACCTTCCAACCAAATTCGGGTGTCCTACTCTAATCGCATACATATATATGGATTATCGTTCTTCAGGTGACGCTTAATCCACTCTACCACTTCCACATCTTTATGCTAGTCCCACAAATATATATTCCACACGTCTATTCCCACGTCCCTTCAACTCGAACGATTCTAATATCAGCTAACCAGGATGTTTGCATTCTGTAACACTCCGCTCGTCCGGGGAGAGTGAACGGCGCGCTAATCATAGATAAAACTACCCAAATCCAACAAAATACAAGGTATAGAGCATCTAAATCCCACAACAATAAAAGGGAAACCACTAATCTCAAATCTCCTCAGATAAGTACAACAATTTGCTCGAATAAATACAATAACTAAAATAAATTAGCAATGCTCTTTACATCAAAATAATTACAAGTCTCCTCCCTTACATTAAAAATTATTCCCAAATAATCCATGCTAAAAAAAATCATCCCAACTCTTTATTTCCCTTGTGTTTCGAACGCAGTTACAACACTTGGGTAATCTCAATCACTCCTAGAAATCAAAATTTTAAATTCTCATTATCATCGTTCCACTCCTCAACTCGTGGCGATAAAACTTCAAATGCTTTCTTACCACACAATCGGCTCCACTGGCCTTAGATTGTAATTTATCTTCCATATTATAGTAATAACTACTTGTTCCTATTACGACTGAGGCACCAAATCTCAAGGACTAATGACCAAACATCTCCCCATTTCAAATTTTACGCTAAGTTTTATAATTGGGATGTCTCGCAAAGAGAAATTCAAATAAGGAACCCCCTTGATACACTACTACTTAGCATTGTCGGTTATCGAAATCCGTTAGGCCCTCCATCCATAACATGTACCCCTATATTCTGTTTCTTAACAGAAAAACTACATCTCCTACCGTAATTGTACTGAAACAAAGAACCTTTTACTAATTGCATTATTGTTCAGTATTGGTGGCAATCACATTCCATAAACCTCGAGTACATACAATCGGGAATCTGGAAATTATTTCCCCAAAGATATGTGTATAACTCTTAACTCCCACATCTCTAAAGGATAGATATATCGATTAACTCTTCCTATTACCAAGTCCTAAGCGCTAAACATAATAATGAGTTAAATCTTTTAACTCAACAGTAAACACAATACATACTGAATCATAACAACAAAGTCCCTACACACACTGGGATCGAATTTTCAAGCCCACTATCCCCTCTGAAGTCTTTAAAATAGATAATATAAGTGCGAGTCTGACCCTCTCGCAGGTGAGGCCTCACCAGAACAAAGCATGTTGAACTAAGGCAACAACTCCGATAGCCTTGCAATAACTGCCTACTATCGTACTAATCATTACTATAAAGTTGTAACCAAGACAATATCATACTCGTATCTCACATCACTAAAAGGAGTAACCACAATAAAATATATAACACAAACAATGCACCCATTTATCCCTCGCGGATCACACCGAAGACAACTCCGCTATACCAGGGAAAACATACACATAATTATAACGCTATAGTTATACGCACTAAATTCCTCACATGCGAATCTAGGAATAAACAAAAATGTAATGACTCGTTCATGTCACATAAAATACGCCTCATCCTCCGAGGATAAAACTCAAATTCTACTCTGCCAATCACCTTGGCTACTTAATGGTCTTCCGGACATAACACGTTTGTCTAAATCAAATCGAAAATTACATTAACCATTTCTCTTGCAAGCACCATACCCTTGTCCTTTTTACCGCTTCGAAAAAAGTTAACTCATGTGGTTTTACTATCCACAAAATACCTCAACACAGAACCCACTTATCTTCTTCCATACTGACCCTATTAGGGTTGTCCTTCTCTTTGACTTAAATAGCCTCTATCCTGATGGATACCCTCGTCGTTCCTTTAGCTTGTTAGCCCTAAGGAACGTGCTACTGGCTTCAATAACACTTACTCAATTTACCATCTCTTAGGAAAAATTTACATAATCGATTCATTTAAATGAGCCCCTTGATGGGTCTCCCCCTTGTGGTGCAATGCTAACTGTGTTTCACCTAGTCTCACTCTCTGATAAATCTTTCGATTACAATAGCTCCCTTCACATAAGAGCGTTAACATTTCTAAGGACAATGCGTGACATTGTCATCATATGGATCGACTGTCCAACGAATTTTCCTTTTAAGTTTTTTTAACTATTTTTACGAGTCGATCTCCCACTTGGAATCCTATCCAACATTTGCATCTACATCCTCCGATACAAGAGTCACTAACAGTTTAGATTCATATTCACAAATGGACCTCTGTTCGACCCTCCTGTGATGAGTTCAGGACAACGTTCACATCTTATTCTGAAAATGCGGTCAAATTGTACCTAAGATTCTTTTATAGACATGGCATTCCACTTTTAAAAGTGGTGGCTGACTCCCACCATTATAACTTCTTTTCGACAACTCAGGAAAAATTTTACACCAAATTTTCACTTTTAGTTAGCCACACTCCGTTATATGTCCAAACTTTTGGATATTTTTACCTCCTTTGGCTACCACACACAATCTCCTCATTTCTAGGATTTCCACTGAAAGTTATCTTCAATGTTTTGCCAGTCTCTTTCCCAGTCACCCTACCTTAGATGAGTCTACTCTTGCACCTTTTTCGACTATAGTAGCACATGGAAATCTAGGCAACGCCCTAGCCGTCTTTACAGTCCTGGATTCTCGTGCCATAATAGGGGTGACCCTTACTATGGTCATCATCCTCAAATATACTTTACAACCTCAACTAAGCCTTGCCTCCTACTGTCCACCCAACGTCCCTCATCTACCATACTTCATTATTCGAACATGCCCGAACGTAAATAAGATTCACAGATATAGTCATGATAGTAGGAGAACGAAATCTCAACAAAGAAATCAACAATCCTAAACATAGGGCTCTATATCAAAGAAAGCTACGTTGAAAGCATAATAATCCGCATAGATCCAAAAGGACACTAGAACCTGATGTTCTGATACCACCTGTGATACCCCGCCTAATTAAAGACCGGTTGATCACTCCTTTATTAAATTAAAATCAAGGTGAATGGTTGGTTCATTCTTAGCATCACTGTAGTAAAATAAATTTCCAATTTAAACACCCTAAATAATTAAGCTAAGTGTCAAAACAATTTAAAGCCTTATTTCCATTTTATTTAAATCCAGATATAAAACCTTTTTTAATAATTAACAGTTTAAGAATCACACAAATATGAAGAATGGTAATAAAATCCTAAGAATTCAACCATTCGGATAAACCAATACCAAGTTTAAAAACTACAAATGAAATCATCCCGACACGAATTACATCCCAAAGAGTACCAAATACTGAAAATAAATGAACATTAATCTCTGAAAAATCCAACTGAATAGGGAAACGGGCGACACATGCCCTGACTAATAAAACTAAATTAAGAGTAGATTCAGCAACGATGTCATCTAAGCAATGGCCACCAACTCCCACATAAGCTGCAGCGCGTCCGTTCAAAAGGATCTAAGCATGACGCCCCTGTGGCTGGACACCTATAATACACACACACACACACACACACACACATATATATATATATATATATATATGAGAGAGAGAAAAAGACAGGAAACATGTCAGAGACCGAGTGTAAAAGAGTTATAAAAATAGTTTAGGAAGTATTTAAAATTCTTACCGGCTAATGCAATAACCATGTTAGTATGCGGCATACTCTCAAGAATTCTCACCTATCATCTAGTGTGCACACCTACCGTATTAATAAATCTCATAAGTTTCTCTAACTTATTCTCAATAAGGTTTTATCAGGTCAAAAGCGAGGTTATGATATTTACTTTAGGAAATCATTCTCTTCAAGATTTCTTACGTTATTTAGAACAACTCATTTCCATTATAAATTCCCGAACACTTATAATAAAATTGAAGCATTTATTCATTACTTATCTACTTATACGCATAGTAGAAAGTTCCCATATAGATATATGTTTATATATTAGTTACACATATAATATATATACTAAAGACACCCCACATAAAATCTATGGTGCTCGTATACTCATTTGTCAAGTCCCCGTATCACACAAACTAAGGGAAATACTAGTTTAGAATCACTCTCGAACTGTATTAACACAATACACAAACAAATGGAGATGAAGCATAGTTCCAGGTCCTAAAAGGTCAGCACATACCCTCACACCTCTTAAAACATCTGACAATCATTTTCAGATAGCATGTATCGAGGATACTATCTTCTAGGGTACGAGTCAATATCCCCATAAAGGTCCAATCGAGATAAGACTGTCCCGATGCGGAACCCCTCATGATAGCAAGTAGCCCGGGTATGATTTTTACACATATATATAATATGCACAATCACACAGTCATATATATATATATATATATATATATATATATATATATATATATATATATATATATATATATATATATATATATATATATATATATATATATATATATATTTTTTTTTTTTTTCACATTTCTAAATTAGGTTCGCACACGACCCATAATATTATTCAAGCCATGCGTAACATATGAAGCTCGATTTTTACGTATAAGTAAATCGCTCTTTTTATTCTATTAAGTATAACAAATCCTTGAGTACTTCTCGACTCTCAAAGAATATCCTCTCGAAATAATATAAAATCAGTAGGTGCACCCTCACTACTCTACTGGTTTAAGTCTTCTTTAATCCTCACAAGATATATCATAACTTACGCACGATTTCCCACTAAATTTGTATTCCCAAAACCCCACGGTTAAATCACATATGAATCGTATCACCCGAACCTTGCCTACAACCCTACTCATCTTTCCTAAGTCCCATTATGGTAAATAAAATATGTATAAGGGTTCCCACAAAGTGACACAGGATTAATCATTAACAATAAAGAACAAGCTTCAAAATTTAGAAGAGGTCGATCGATCGAAGGTAGGGGTTCGATCGATCGATCCAGTCGATCGATCGACATTCAAAGTCAATCGATCGATCGCCCAAATATTTCCTTGATTCTGCATATACTCTCCTACGGGTTTCATCACCAAAAAGTCCTCAAAATGTCTATGAATTTTGTCCAAACTCCCAAACAACATAACTACTGGTACTATATACCTAACTACATGATTTCCTACATGAAACATGTTCAAATTCATCAACGATATCGAATTAATGGGGTAAAATTGACATAATCCTCAAGATCCCTAATTTTGGAGGAAACATACATTCTTCAAATTATTTCCTAGATTCCTTGTTTCTAAATTCATACTAATTCGTGGGTAATCCTCTACATGTGATGGCTATGTCTAGAATATATTAAATTTCTCTATACATGCGATTTAAAGTCTCTAAATAATCAATTTCGTTCATAAACATGTTATTGATAATCCTAAACTAACATGGGTGAGACATTAACTAAAAATAAAGCAAGATAGATACTTGCCTGGAATTCAAGATTCTGATCTTGTGGATAAAAAGGTATGGTTGCATTCCCCGTCGCGCGATCTACACTTTGGTGGTGGTGGTGGTGCAAACGGGTGAGTCTTTGGCCTTGAGTTGCTTGTAAAGCTGTCCAACTCCTTCCCTAATGGTCGTTCTAAGGTTTTGTGTTTCCTACCCCTAAGAGACAACTCTAAATGGCTGATATAACCTCATTAAATTCGTGGGTTTAATTACCCAAAAATACAAAATACCTATAATACCCTCCCGGGATGTAAATTAGGCCTAAAAACGCCCCGAGACCCAAACTAAACCTCCGGGGTACACTTTTCTGACTATCTCGACCCTTCTGAACACATTGGTGCACTCTAAATGACTATATGTGCGACTCATAATTTATTCAAGTAATATAATAATTTAATCTTAACAAGAAGTAGGCGCATCCCCACTTAATTTCCATAATTGTCATTTTATCCACTCGTGACAATTTTTATAAAATCAATCTTATATATTACTTTACCCATCTAGTAATATTCAACAAATTTATAATAATTACTAGCTCTCATCACGCTAGTAAATATTTAAAACAAATTTTTGGACTAATATTAAATTTATTTATCTCAATTAAATTTAATAAATCCCTAAATTTAAAAGCCATAAAAATATGGGATATTACAAAAATCGCTTAGGTTCGTGCAATAAGTATATATCACTGCCAGCCAATGGTATGTCATCAACATAGAGCACAAGGAAGATTATTTTACTCCCACCGAACTTATGATATACACAATCATCAACTTCATTAACCTCAAAATCACATGACATAATGACTTGATGAAACTTATGATACCATTGACGGGAAGCTTGTTTGAGACCATATATTGATTTCTTGAGTTTGCAAACCATAGACTTTGGATCACCTGAGTCAAAGTTTTCTGGTTGCACCATATACGTGGTTTTCTCAATGTCACCATTGAGAAAAACCATCTTAACATCCATCTGATGCATCTCTAAATCAAAATGATCTACAACTGCTCATGAGGTTATTGAGGTAGCTTTTTTGGAACAACACTTAGATTTTGGGTAAGGAAGTTCTCATTGTTGTCTTCTTGAACACTATCAGCAGGCTGAACAATGTTTGGGAGAGGAATTGATTCCTCTTAAAAGACAACATTCTTATTCTTAACCATATCTTCCCCTTCAAACTCAATATCCTCAAGAAATATCGCATTTTTAGTCTTGAAAAGGACTTAGTTGAGGGATCATAGAACTTGAAAACCTTCGTCTGTTCAGAGTACCCAACAAAATAGCATCTAATAGTTCTTAAGTCCAATTTATTTTCAGTTGGCCTATAAGGCCTTGCCTCAACTGGACACCCCCAAATGTATAAATGACAGGTTTTCAGCCTATCCATAGTTCATAAGGGGTTTTAGCTACTGTTGTACAAAGTACTCTATTTAGAATATATATTGCAGTCTTAAGCGCCTTTCCCTAAAGTAATTATAGCAAAGAAGATTGATGAATCATACTTCTTACCACATCCTTAAACGTTATGTTTCATCTCTAGGGATTTTGCAAAAGGTTTTAGACGTTGTTCACCTCGTCTATCATATCTGCGATAGTATGCACTACCACAGTCAGATTTGACAACTTTAATCTTCTTACCTAGTTGATTTTCAACTTTGTCTTTGAAGGCCTTAATATGTTCAAAGCTTGAGACTTCTCATGAATTAAATATAAGTACCCATAAGTAGAATAGTTGTCTATCAATTCTAAGACATCATAACTCCTTTTGGCACTTAATTTTTGTATATTTGTTTGTTTCCCCTTTATACACTCGATACATACATCAACATCTGTGGAATTAAGGGGTTCAAGTATTCCATGTGACACAAGACTTTCAATTCTCCTTTGGGAGATATGACCCAAACGCTTGTGCCAAAAAGAAACGGAATTCTCATCAGTTAATCTTTTTTTTTGCAAGGTTTCATTAAATGAAGCATTGGTATTTAATAAATATAATTTATCAATTAAAGACCAGTCGCAACCAAAGTAGAATTTTAAAAAAAAAGTAACTTTAATATTTTCAAGTGAAGAAGAAGAATTTTATTTGTCCAAAATAAAAAATAGAAACCAAGTTCCATCTAAAAAATGGTACTACATAAGTCTTTATTAATTCAATAAAAGGACCAGTTTCAAAAGATAATAAAAAGGTCCCAACTGCTTTAATTCCAACTATTTTGCCATCGCCCAAATAGATGAATCTTTCAGCATCATATGGCGATCGGCTCCACAGGCAACCATGCACAGACATACTTACATGAGTAGTAGCACCCGAATCTACCCATCATGGCTAGGTACAAAAGCCAAATTAACTTCTGAACAAACCAAAATGAGAAGGGTACCTTTCTTTACACGTCATGTGACGTAATTAGAACAATTCTTATTCACATGTCGAGGTTTCTAGAAAAGAAACAAGAAAATTGTGAATCCCGAACTTATTTCTTTCGTTGAACTTTAGGCTTGGGTTGTGATGTTACAACTATAGTACCGTTATCATTAGTCCTTTTCCTCTTTTATGTTCCTTGAGGTAGATGCAATATGAGCAATTTCAGTTGTCTTTTATCGCTTCAACCTTTCCTCTTCTTGCACACAATGTGAAATGATCTCATTAAGAGTACATTTATACTTTTGAGTATTATAACTCACTATAAATTGTCCATAGTGTGCAAGAAGAGATATCAATAACAGATGCACGAGGAAGTTACCATACATCTCTAACTTTAGTACTTTATGTTTTTGAAGCGATGTTAGACATCTCCATAATGTACTCCCGTATGTTTCTTTTGCCTTTATACTTTATTTGGATAAGGTTAGCTAAAAGCGTACTTGTCTCAGCCTTTTCGTTATTCGCAAAATGTAATTCAATATCTTAAAGGAAACTTTTGGCAGTTACCTCATCGGACATACCGCCCCTGAAATCTTCTAGAACATTGCGCTTTAGCATCATTAGACTTAAATGATCAGAACGATCCCACTTCTCAAAGTTCACTTTATTCGTAAGAGGATCGATTTGTTCCTTCCTTATCGCATAGTCTAAATTTATGCAACTGAAAGCTATAAGAATGTCTTCTTTCCAGTTCTTAAAGTTTGTACCGTTAAGCACGTGAATTGAGGTCATGTTGGTAGTAATCAAGGTTCAAAAAAATGCGGGGCATGATCGAGGTGTCGAGGCCAACCCTTAAGCCTTAGAAGCCTAGGCGGGCCTTGGCGTAAAAAGGCGTGAAAAGGTGTTTAGGTCTTTTTGTAAGGACATTTTTGTCCATTCAATTTATTATGTCGCACGCCGTTACACCGTTGAAGAAATTCAAGATTCATACATTCACCAACGGATCCGAATATCAAAAGAAAAAGAGGAATCAAAGTTTGGCAGAACCGGACTGGTTCGCCTAGAATAAAAAAACTGATCCGATCAACCGGACCAGTCCGCCTCAGAACCGGACCGATCCGCTTGCTGCAGATCCAGTATACCCCGGACCGCAAGCGAACCGATGAAGCCTGGAAAAGAACCGATCCGATCATCAACGGACCGGTCCGCCTCAGAATAAAAGAACCAAACCGATCAATCAAACGGATCTGCCTCAGACCCGGACCGATCCGCCCGGGATAAACTTCAACAGATCGTGTTCATATCGTGTTCAGATTTTTAAGGCCCGAGACTTCTTATTTAATCCCACTACGGGAAGTGGTTTTCTAAGACTTATACACACGATTATCATAGTACAGAAAGCCCTAAGTCTTCACCTATTGAGCATCTAGACTCTAGGTATTTGATTCACACAAATTACCAATCCTTTGTGAATCACTTTGCAACCCAGGAACGTACTTTTGTTGTTCACACCCTTGTGGAGAATACTGTTCTTCTTCTCTATTGCAGCCCTCCTGGAAAGGGAAAATTCTAGTCGACAAACTTGTGGAGAAGCCGTTTCTCTTCTTCATTGCAGCCCTACTGGAAAGGGATAGTTCCAGCCGCCGACTACAGAATCCGACACCTGAGGGTAATTCTTAGTCACTTGTATTTTCATTGTAATCCGAAATTGTACAGCCTACAATATTATAATGAAAATAAATGGTTTTGCCCCTTTGGGAGATTTTTCCTCACAAGCATGTGTTTGAATGTTCTTTCTTAGATTATCATCTTATTCAATCACATATTGTTGCATGTTTAGGGTTTGTTTGGGTTAAAAGGTGTTTAATATATAAGTTTATCATTTGAACGCGAGCACATACGTTCTCACTTTTTAATATATTTTAATATTTTTTAACCATAACAAGGCTATTAAAATACTAAAATTGTACATATCATAAATATATGTCTGAATATTTGCAAATAAAAATACTATTTGATTATTTTGGATGAGATAATGGTCCGGTTTGCAAAAACTTCTTTAAAAGGCGATATCGTTTCACTAAAGCATTGTTGTTTTTAGAGAAAAAGTACGCCTTAAGGGTTTTACCAAGCATAAGGCGTCAAAATCTTAAGGAGGGGCGTTTCTCCCAAGCCTCACGGGTTTTTTAGAACAATGGTAGTAATATTAACAGAATAAGCGATAACTTAATCCGAAAGAACAAATAAATTACAAAAGCTCCAATTTAAAATTTATGTCACGGCATATTATCATAAAATAAACTGATAAATGCAGGACATAAATTTTATATAACTGTAATGGTGGAATGGTGGGCCCATCAATCAGAGACCTAGCACAACATTAACATTTAGTCTTTGGATATAAATATTAACTTGTAAGTGGTACTCTCAGTCCGGGAAAAAATATTGATAATAAATCCAGTCAACTAACCTTCCTTTTGGGCTGATTAATTGTATATTATAGAATTCGATCAAACAACTAACCTTCCTTTGGGCCGATTAATTGTCCACGTGAAAACTATAGAATTATCACATATTTAATTCTGGATGTATATTTATTATTCAGCCAAATAATAATCTTCCTTTGGGACGATTATTACCCACAGGTATAATAAATATATTAACATCATTTTTATATCTCAAAATAAATTAATCTATGCAATAGAGGTTACTTTGGCAATGTATAACTTTAATTAATTCATTTCAAGATATAATACATTTATGGTATTTTTTTAAGAAAATACATCGAATGGGAATCAAACTTTATTAAAAATCCGAAACCAAATAATTTTTAATTAAATATGAAAGTATTTGGTCCACCTAATTGTATACTTGACTTAGTCCCCCCCAAAAAATATACATTTGCAAATAATTCTCACAAAAAATTGATTTGGAAAGAATTCCCACAAACATTGAGTTAGAATTCATTCCCCCAAAAAACTGAATTGAGTGCTCATTTATTTTTTCAAAAATGAAATTTTTTTAGTTATCACTATAGTGACATAAACAATCTCTTCAAGATCACTCTCCTATTTGCGAAATCATAAAATCGATTTTTAGGAGAGAGTTATTAGTATTGACATTATTACCAAAAATGGCAAAAACACGTTTTTAAGGGTCTAAATGTTGTCAAATCGCCGAGATAGGGTGGTACCCATTGTTTACAATGGGTTTTGTTTATTTCAAAGTTTTCAGGTGACCACTAAAATTTCGTAAAATTCTGAATAAGAAAACGAAATATGTCGTTGAAAAATCCTCTCAAAATTCTGAATCAAGATTTCAACAATTCTCATATTAATCTTGAACAAAACTGAATTAAGACATCCAAATACATTAAGAATTAAACCCTTTTGAGAAAAATCAAAAATCTCCTGGGATTAACAATCCTTAATCAATTGGGGACTGTGATTATGAAAATTATCACAAATCATACATAAATTCTACATAGAATCCTAAAAGTCATATGGGTTCTAACTAGATGATTTATATGATAAATAAATAAAAATCACTTCTAAATGAAAATCACAATACCAATCCAAATAATTTAATACGAAGAGGCTCTGATACCACTTTCTAGAATATTAAATAAAATTCATCAGCATATTAGATTATTGAGATTACCTAATAAAAGAATTATAGGAATTGTGTACCTAAATTCATAGTGATAATTGAGACTAGGGGTTAGAGGTCTTCCATAGACTAATCCCTCTCTCTAGGAGTTTTCTCTCATTGATGGGAATGAGGAGGAGAGTCTTTGAGTGCATTAGCTTTGGGAATTAGAACCCTTCATTATATAGACATCTAATTAGAACCGTATAAATTCTAATTAGGTGACTCTTGAGTAACCAATAGGTGACTCTTGAGTAACTAGTAGGTGGATTTTGGGTAACCACACCTTTCGAATTATATACTTACTATTGATGTCTTTTGAGCTTACCTAATTAGATCACTTCATTTGCCCAATTTATATTGAAGCTCAAATATAATTACCATTTTAATATGTGAGTCCACCTTAAATTATTTGGAATATATAAAATATTCCAACATAAGAAAGTCTCATTACATAGAATCAAAGACTCAAATGGCAATTGGATTCAGTATATAGAGGGCATCAATAACCACATTGTCTCCTACTTCTCTAAGCTTCTATCTACTGAGGAGACTGGAGTTTGATAATATTCTAAACACCATCCTAAAGTCCATTTCCATCCAAAATAAAACATATAAATCAATTTGTTGTTGTATTCTTTTTACGCCCCCAGAACAACATATAACCCTAAAATGAATGTATAATGGTAAAATTTAAAAATCTTGAATCCAATGAGGATATGGAGACTTCAGCCATATTATTTTTGTACCACTTTAGTTACTTCCGACATATTACTTTGGTACAATATGAAGTGATTGTGCCTTTTTCCAAGACTCTTTTTTCTCCAGTTTGTCATCCTAGTATCCAATTTCAATTCCAAAATAAGCGGACACCAGTCAATTTATAAAATTGAGTGTCCAATGAGGACACGATCACTTCCTAGAAGTTTATTTTATATCATTTGGGGTGTTCATGCTTCTGTATGGGACACTTCATTGTTGTTTTCAATCTTTGGCATATAAGGACCATTTTTAACCTTAAGATGAGCATATAGTATTCAATTTATTAAAACGGGTGTCCGAATAAAACATGATCACTTCACATAAGTTACTTTGGTAAGTCATAAGGTGTTTGTTCCTCTATTTAAGCCTCTTGATTTCAATATAATGTCTTTCGCCCCATAATCTCATTTTTACCTTAAAATGAATGTATGCAAATAAATTTGGGAAGAGGGGTCTGTTGATACCATAATTTACCATCCTACATGGACCAATTTCAAGCCAACAGGTGTCATCCTATGTGGCACAAGTCCAAGTCAGGATGATAGAAAAGCCCTACCAACTCTGTTACCCGACCAATAAGGAAGACCGATAACCTATAAGGCCCGAGCAACAGTAAAAAAGTCATCTTATATAGCCAGTCAAGCGCCAGTAATCTTACAGCCTGTATTGCCTGTGAAGCGACAACATTCATATAATTAATTATCATTATGTATTGATGTAAATGCCTAATAAATAAAGTCATTCCATCCTTTCATATGACAACGATCAAGACCCCCCATTGGGCTATAAATCCATTGTATCACTCTCATTGCAAGGGATCAAAAAATAAATCAAGGCAGTTAATACATCATAGTGGATGTAGGCTATTTCGTTGAGCCAAACCACTTAAAAAGTTCTCTTATGTCTTATTTATTTTACTTAATTTAATTTCGATCAACTAATTAGTCTTAGTCTTATTTTTTGCATCAATATATTGCCGTTGTCTATGGGAATGTATTGCCAAACGTTTTCACTCATTCATCTTTCATCATCTATGGCTGGCATTTCAGAATCAAGCACTAGAAATGAGGGTATTCCGCCTAATCCCTTTGCCCCTATTAATAATAACGATATGATAGGAATTTTGGCTAGTCTAGCCGAGGGTTAGGAGGCCATGCAAGGCATTATACGATAGCTAGACCAAACTCTACAAGCTGGAGTGCCAGCGCAATCTAAGCATAGGAATATGCCACCACCACTAACCAGGAGTATTGGGCACAATCGTTCCAGAACTGCTTGGGATCCTTCATACCTACCTAGATAAACTTCTTCTATTAGGGTCACTAATTTTACTGATGGAAAATCTCTCATCCCAGAAAGATTGAGTGCCTTAGAAAGGCTAAGTAGGGCCTCTCCTTTCGATCGTTTGGGACCCCAAGGAAATGCCCAACGGGTTGCGTTGAGAAATATTCGACGACCAACTGATCTAAGAGAAGGTTCAGCTCAATCTATATTAAATACCGGATGAATTGAAAGGTCTAGTTAGAGATAAGGTTCACAGGAAGAAAGTTCAGCCAGATCTGAAGGTCGGCATAAAAGAGCTGCCATCCATGGTGCTAATTGTGATGCGTAGAAGGGATCCATTCAATGTTTGGAAGATAGACTATGTGAAATAGCTAAAGCCAAGTACCCCCTTCAAAGAAGTTTTATTAAAGGATCCCCCTTTGTACAAACCATCGTGGATTTCCCTACACCGACCAAGTTTAAAGCTCCAGTAGTCACTCCCAAATACGACAGGAAAATTGATCTAGTTCTCCAAGTATCAAGTAGTTGTTAATATCTATGATATTCCTGCTGATATGAGATATATGTCATTATCAAGAACAATCACTGGATATGCCCAAATCTGGTACAACAGCCTTCCTCGGGGGCAGATTTCTTGCTTTCAATAACTAGCCGAGCTATTCATTGGTAATTTCAGCTTTGGAGCAAAACCAATGAAACGAGTAGCCCATTTACTCAATGTGAGACAGAAGGAGGGATAAAGTACCATAGATTACATCACTCATTAGTGGTTTTCTCTCTGATTAGTTATACTATACTCTGGCAAAGGATCCTCCAAAGACGATGAAAAAATTGATGTCTAAATCATCAAAGAATATGAACACCGAGGAAGCTATGGCCACTAACAAGAATTAAGACAGAAAGGTGTAAGCAAAACTAGAAAAAAAGTTAAATAAGAAGGAACACAAGAATCATAATGAGCGCAAGACTTCAAAGGGAAAGGAAGGCCTAAATCGGCTCATGAAATTCACTAATTACACTCCTTTGACAATTGGTATACATCACGTGTTAGAGGAAATCAAGCACAACAACGATTTGAGTCGGCCTAAAAAGTTAAGGTCCCCTGCTAATAAGAGGGATAATTTCAAGTATTATGAGTTTCACAAAGATCATGGCCACACTACCAAATGATCCATTGCCCTCCAAAATGAGATAAAAGTGCTCATCCGAAGAGGAAAGCTGGACAGATTTATTGAATGATATAATGGTGGAAGTAATGGAGGAAGAGGTCGGCAAAGATATAAATCGCCAGTTCATCCCAAGGAAGACAAGAAGAGGAACCACGACGATGATCAAGAAGATGATCCCTATCTTCCCAAGAAACCTAGACAACCGATACATGAGGTATTCACACTCAGTTTTGGATATTTTTATTGTCACATGATTATAGGTGGAGATGTTGGAGGAGGATATCATACGACTGAAAGGAAGGCTTACCTCAATGAGGCTCAAGATTGTTCCTATATCCAACGTATCAATCTCGCCAAAGAAAATTGACCAAGAAAAGTCAATAAGGATAAGCTCGTAATTGGATTTTCTAAAACTGATTTATCAGGAGTTTTGTATCTTTATGATGATCCTTTAGTGATCAGAGTCAGGATGAAAGAAGTGTTGGTAGCAAGAACATTGGTGGATAATGGAAGTTCGATCGACATCATGTTCTATGCTTGTTTTGATAGTTTGGGTTTAAAACTCAATCAACTGAAGCCTTATCATAGGCCACTCATTGGATTCTCGGGAGAAAAGGGGTTTACACTGGGAACTATTAAGTTGGATATGTTGATCAGGACTTGGCCAATGAGCAGGACAGAGAAGGTATAATTCTTTGTAATGGGAAAAAATGCTCATTAGGCTTGTAATATGATCACAGGGAGAGTTAGTTTGAAAAAGTTTGAAGTTATACCCTCAACTGTTCATCAATGCTTGAAATTCCCGACCAACATTGGAGTAGGAGTACTGAAAGGAATCCAGAAAGTAGCTCGAGAGTGCTACTATTCCTCTATCAAGGAAGAAGATATATTGGAGGCTAAGCGGAAAGTAACCACTTATCAAGTGGATACAACTGAGCTGAACAACGAATCTGAGGTTCAAACTTTAGATACACGCGATGAATCTAAGCTTGTAAAAGGACAAGTGATCGAGGTAATGAAAAGCATTGTTCTGGATGATAATAATCCAGAACGAATAACTCAAATAGGAGTGTTTATGCTAAAATTCTCCATCCACATGGACAAGTCAGAAAGGGACACCTGTCATCCTACATGGAAATATTCATACTTGCTCCACTACACCAAATTTGTCGAATTATCATAGTCATTGACCTTGACAAGTTCAACTTGTCAAGGTCAATGACCGTGACAATTCTGGGTGAGACAACTTTTTTTGTCACGGACTTGTCAGGGTCATTAACCGTGACAAGTTCGTTAGAATTGTCACGGTCGTGTCACGGGACATGACCATGACAAGTTTTGTCACGATCAAGGACCATGACAAGCCCGTGACTATGCTAAAAAAATTGTCACGATCATTGACCGTGACAAGTCCGTGATAACAATCCTTGAAAATCTCATTCTTTTTTGTGTTGGCTCAATTTTTAGAGAATCATTTTTTATATCTATTAAAATCTATATTTTATATCTTAAATCATATTTTCCTATATTGTTTTTTATATAAAGTATTTTTTTTAGAAAAATAATTTTTGCGTAGTGTACAATTATTTTGGGTAATTTATTTATTTTTTCTTGTTTGAGTTTTGATATTTTTCTGAATTTAAAGTTTATTTTACATTGAAAGTCTTTTCTTTTATTTGACTTGATATATAAAATATTTTTTTTGATTCGGAATATTTTTTTACATAACTTTGTACTATCATTTCTATTTGTTTAACTTAAACCTTTACTTCCAAAATAATAATGGCAACATTTGTTTCTTAAAAAAAAGAGCCATTATTTTTTTGGCTATTGTCGGTTTTGCCCTTTCATTTGGGCTTTATATTCTTTGGTTTGGGATGAGGAGATTTAGGGTTTCCTATTCATTTTTTTAACCTCTTTCTCTCTCTAAAGGTGTGACCGTCATTTTCATTTGAGCTCTCTCTCTCTCTCTCTCTCTCTCTCTCATTTTTTTCTTCTTCAACCTTGGGTTGATTTAGAGAAATAATGTTTTGGGGACTTTTATGTGAGAACACCATTTTTTTATTTGGAGCTTTGGCTTTCGATTTGGTGTGGTTACTTCGTTTTGAGATCGAATTTTCGGTGACAATTTTCTCGGTGCCGGCTGTGTTCGGATCTAAGTCCCCTCTATGTTTTTTGGTGATTTTTTGTGGTGAGTTGTCTTTTCCGGCGAACGTTTGTGTAACAACCCAGGTTTTTGAGCGACTATTTTATACTATTTTGCCTGATGGGCTAATTTTATAAAATAGGGGATGTTGGAGTAAATATTTTTTCACGTGAGACTTAGGGATAATATTTACTATGTTTTGTCTATTTACCGTTATGAGAAGGTAAATAGTGTTATATTGTGTATTATTGTGTCGTTATATGTAAAACGACGGTTATGACCTATATATAAAATTGGGTAAAATTAATGAATTAAAATGAAATTGGAACACAAAAATAGTTCACACTTTCCCGAATCTCAACATAGGGGGTGCGGTTGTTTTTAGAATAGTCGAGATAGTCGAAATAAGTGCCCAGTTGTAATTTTTTAGATTCGGGCATTTTAAGGGGTTATGACTCAAATTAGTGGTTATGAGTCATTTTAATGGTGTATTAGCAATTAAATGTGGGGATTTATGTTTTGAGACCCGTATAAGTCCCCCACCCCCTTTCTTTTTCTTCATTTTTGTGAGAGAAGCCAAAGGAGAGAGAGAGAGAGAGAAGAGAGAGTTGGGATAAATGGAGAGAAAGAGAGAAAATTAAGATTTGGTCCGGAATCCGTCGCTACCGAAGGTAATCCGAGACTACGAACCTCGAGGCAAGTTTCTTACTTGCTAGATATTGATTTAATGTGATAAATTTGCATGTATAGTTAAGTTTGGAGGTTTAAACCATAAATGGGTTTTTGGTTGATTTTGGTTTTTAATCCTTAAATCTTGTAGATTGTGTGGTTTAAGGTTATTATTTGGGTTTTTTTTGGTGTATAATTGTTGGGGCAATGTTGTTGGTGGAGGGGAATAAAGAAAGTATAGGATTATGGGTTTTAGGGTTTGGTTTTGGCTTTGAAGAAGAAGGGTTTTTCGTGGATCTGATAGGCGCGGTTGACCGCGATCCCAGGACCGGTCGACCGGTCATGCCAAAACTAGCTTACTGCTTTTGTTGGTAGACCAAACCTGAATGGGCGGTCAATCGCGGTCCCTTGACCGGTCGACCGGTCCCCTATTTTTCACCTTTAATTTTCCTTAGTTTTCTTTAGCCTATTTATTTTAAGATAGGAACTTAGGAACCTTCCTTTGGGAAGTAATGGGGAGTCCTAGAGGGTTGTATTGGGTAGACTAATGTCCTAGGCTAAGAGTGGATATTTGGGTTTACCCGAGGGCTAGTTTGTATAGGTTAATGTCCGATTGATATAGTTGGTTAACCTAAAGATGAATTGGAAGATAAAATGTTAATGTTGAGCTTTTGGGAGACACTCCATTATGGAGACTCACTTTGAGGGTTTACAAAATAATGAACTATTGAAGGCTATTTTGCGGTTAGTGGCACTTTGGGTCTAAGGTCATTAATAAAATATGACTTAATAAGAATGAAATGCACATTCTAAAACTTGGTGCTTAATGGCTAAATGGATGATTTTTGGAAATGTAAAATATGAAGTTTTCAAAATGGAAAAAGAAATGTTTTTCATAAATGTTAATTTATGGATACACACCTCTCTAAATCGCTATCATAAGGGAAGTTGCGCGCGTTGTGGTGATGCCCGCTGACAAATTAACGCAGGGTGGATATAGTCCCTAGGCCATGTGAGCGCTTGTGATTGTATATTTTCTGCGATGTGTAGGAGATTTCGAATGTGGTCTTGACTATCCCGCAGGCACATGGCCGCTTCCCGACGTTTCGATAGGATCCCAGGTTGTCTTGATGATAGGCCCTGGAAGATGATATCCATTTAGGGGCGCGCACAGTGGGGAAACCTAGACGGGCGGTCTTGGAATCGTTATATATATATATATGATTATAACTATTCTTAATCAAGTTGGACTTGATGTATGATGGGTGGCATAAAGAGCACAATGAAATGCCATAATTAGCATGAGAAAGTGCCACATAGAGCACGATGAAATGCCATAAAGAGCACATAATGATGATTATATTCCTGATAAGGAAGAGATTTTTACAAAATGTATAATTGGGATAAAATGCCACAAAGAGCATAGAAACTATGATTATATTTCCCGATAAGGAATAGCATTACGAAATGAAAGAGTATATGATGAAAGTAATTTGGTAACCATTTGATAAAATGTTGTACCATTTATATGTGTTCCTAAAGAAGAATTATGAATTGTGCCATTAGATGATGGATGGGTTTATTTTTATATTCCTTGAGTAGCTGTAGATGTGACCTCCCACACTTATGCACACACATACATTTATTGATTATTTCGTGCTAAGGATCTAATGGATCTCGATGATCAACCTTGCCTAAGTAGTAGTGTATCGGGGGGGGGGGTCCTTGTCTGGATTTTGCTTTGCGAGACACCCCACGCAAGATTAGGGCATAATGTTGAAAATGGGGAGAAGTTAGCCCTTAGTACTTAGGGTTAACTAGAACATCTCATGACATTGCGCTAGGTTGCTTCTAGATTGAGAGGTGAGAAATATTACTATTATCTGCGAGAGAATTACGCACTTAACTGTCATCCATTTTTGTCACATGGTAATCATATCAAACCGGGCCCTGACCCGTTTCTATATTTATTTGTTTCTACATATTCTTTGCCGTTATAGGTGCTCTACCGTATGGACACCCGTATTTACATTTCCATTCCAGTTGTCATGGAGCTAGAGCATATTGCAGATGTTGTAGGTTACTGGTAGTAGATGCTTCTTTCTACTATACTCTAGTTATATTCAGTATAATTATTCGAGCGTGTTTTTCCCAAGGTATTCCACTCATTCATTATATTGTAAATATTTAATTGTAATACTCGATGTACTATTTGTATTGGTCTGTTCACCGACAGCTTATTCGGTGATTATTTATTATATTGTCATTCATCATTTATCGATTTTTTTATATCCACCGTTTTTACAAATGGGATTGTCTAAGTGTTTTTCTTTTCTTTTCAAAATTTCAAATTTGACAGTCCGTTTTCTAAAATGATTGGTGGTTATCTCATACTATTATTTTAATCGACAGTGATGCTGAGAATGGACCATCTATGATTCTTGTGATTATTAGAGTATTGGGGTGGCCACCTATTATTTTAGTAAGCGGGTTGTCACAGATCGTATCAGAGCATTAGGTTCTAGAGTCCTTAGGAATCTGTGGGAACGTTCTACGTCTTCTGCGTTTCTCTCTGTTTGATGTAAAGCCCTAAGATTAAGATCGTTGAATTCTCTTGTGAGATTTTGTTCTCCTGCTATGGTACAAGAACCCCGAATATCTTTTGAGCGTTCAGGTGAGACTTGTAAGTCGTCAGATGAAGGGTGTTGAGGGAGGCCATTGTGAAGGCGTCATAGGATGGGATTACTAAGAACTGTGGGCTATGGTTGGGAATAAGGGCCGCTTTGGAGGTCTCTCCCTTTGTAGCATTATTTTATATTGCTGATATGACTACTAAGTACAGTGAAAATAGTTTTCCCAAATATTATTGTCGGTAAAGAGTGGTATTATGCTTGGGATTCCAAGCAATGTCAATTCGAAGTTGAGAGGTCCTTGACAAGGACCACATGTTGAAGTTCGGTTGGATAGAGGAAGTGTAAACTCGTTCGGTGAGAACGTGAAGCCCGAGAGTTTTAGCCTAAGAGATGGGTATAGAAGTGCCCAAGTGTGAGGATTGGAGGAGAATCTTTCGCCCATTCGAGTAAGGTCGAAGTGGCAGAATTGGTAGTCGCCTCTCTTTGGTGGGGCAGAATGTTTTGCCCATAGAGAGAGCCTTTCAGTGGAAATGATAGGCTCGTGAGTAAGTGTTGCTAACACTTCTAGAGAAGTAGTGTTCATGAGACCCCATTGGTGGACATCCACCCGGGGAAGACTCGTGGAGCTAAGGCCGGGGAGGCTGGTAGAATGTTCTCTTTGCTGAAGAAGTTAAGGGAACTATGCATTCTGATCTTGTCGATTGTAGAACAAGGGTGAGATTTGTATGCCTAGTTGGGACATTATTTGAAGTAGTTTGGTTCGGATAAGACTAGAATGACGTGTCTTGGAACCATTGGTAGTAGCCAAGAAGGTTGGCTAGTATGTTGGTGGGACTTTCTAACTAAGGTGCGAGTGGTGCATTCCTTAGGTAAGATGGTGTAGTAGGGTGTTAACCCTAGGTTCGGGTGTGTATATCGATCTTGTGATTGTATCGACATATATTTTTATTTATATAGTAAGTATATCTATATGGCTTCCATGATAGGAAAGTTCTATATTTTCCTTTTTACTCATTATGGGGCGAGTGGTGATATGTGTGGTACGTGCTACTTGTATTATATGTATTATACGAGTAGAGATACTCTTGGTTGGGTTGGTGTGATAGCAAGCGAATAAATTGTGGGGATATCCTATCTCTAGTTCTAGAAGAAGGACTAGTTGTTCTATAATATCTCCCCTGGTTACAGGTCGAGACTTTATAGAGGTGGTTTACGGTATATAGATAGTTTTCATTCTTTATTTTGTTTTGCTTTGTTTGTTTTGTTTTATTATTTGTTTGCTTTGCTTGTGTATGATGTGACTTATCTCCACGACCGGCTATTTAAGGGGATTGTGTGGAGGGGTTCCTTGTTTGGATTTCGCTTTGCGAGACACTCCACGCATGAACCTTCACGACGTTGGGAGTGGAGAGACGTGCATTTTCTTTTTCGTTTTTTATTTTCTTTTTCTGTTGGTTAAGTGTTGGGTTGGAAGGTTTAGCCAAGAATCACGTATATGAGTGATTAAGGGCTAAGTTGATGTGCGGTATATGAGCACTATAATGGTTTTCCTCTGATCGATGTGGGGAAGACTAAGATTATGAAAGTCTGATAGAGACTTATGGTTGTGCCTTAATGAGAAGGCCATTTATAACAAGGTATATGTGTATTTTGAGATAAAGTATTTGTGGAATTTTACTGAAAGTAAATTCCTTAGTTGATTGTTATGGTAGGAAGTAGAAGTAAATATGTATTAGTAGAGTTATGAGTTAGGATTTCATCGATCCCGATCATGTGTCTTCGATCGTTACTTCTCGACGACCGACAATGCGAGGTAGTAGTGTAACAGGAGGGTTCCTTGTTTGGATTTCTCTTCGGCGAGACGTCCCACGCATGAAATCGAGCTAATGTCGGAAGTCGGGAAAGGTCTTGGACACTAGAGATATATTTAATATTATATTCATACGACTAAACTAGGATAGATAGATTGACTTTAGGATTCTTAGGACGCTAGGACCTTAGGGCATGTGATGTTATTTTAGGAGGGTGGTTGGGAGTTGACCACAATAGGTTTGTGGTTTAACTCTAAGTAGGATTTGGTCCCTAGAACGAGAAGTATGGGATCTCGAACTATTCAGAATGTAAGGCCGTTAGTGGTGGGGCCTCTCGTAGATAGAGTGTTACGTTGGTAACCTACCTTTTGAGAAGTTGAAGTACAAGCTGACTTTTCCTCCTGCACTTGTGTTGTTATGATCAAGAATGGATTTAACGTACGAGTCTTTGCCAGGAACGGGAAGTATTAATACGGGAGCATGGACCCATTGTTCATGTGTCTCACACTTTTACGAAGTGTCGTCCCCCGCTTGACGAAGAGTTCGTAGCGGTAGTATTTGCCTTGGAGAATAGAGGCACTACTTCCTGGGCAGGAGTTTGGGTCTTTTCATGAGAAACAAGTTTGGGATCGTGAAGGACTATCAATAGGATATTACCTTTCGCTAAGGCAATGCGGATGGGGGTAGTATAGGCGCCGAGTACAAAACCGTCAGAGAGTTTAGTCGTGGCATGGAATGCCAAGTGGAGAGAGCTTAACCGAGGGGACGCTATTGTAAGAGCGTTCATGTCCACGATTGACCCTGCCACCTACTAGTATGTAGAGAGTAGTGTGGAACGAGGATGGGTATATCCCTGAACATCCTTATCGAGTTACCGATAATACAAAGGTCATGATCCTAGTTAAGAAAATTGTGGATCATTGAACCAATCGCTGCTTACTCAATGGAAATGGGTGGACTAAGTAAATAAGTGTACGCCTAGCTCTTTGTAGTAGGAGTTCTAGAACTGTATACGGTTCCCAGCAATGGTGGTGAACTGAGAGAGACATTCATGTCATGGTACTGGTAAAGTTTCCAGGAAGAAATGGGAACCGTGTGGATATGGGGTATATCCTACCACCCATAAGTGGATGGGTGGGTTTGATTTAAAGGAAAGTTCGGAGTAGTAGCTTCTATGGGTCTAATTTCCATACAATAGTTTGGACTGTTTCCTACGAGTTTGATGCCTTGTGTAGCCTAGTATAGTTGGCAGTGTGCCTTGTCTGTTTGTGGGAATGAAAATAACGAATTGTATATTTCTTGGACATGGAGGGGCCCGGGAGAATTTTCTAAATGATTGGGCTCATTGAGCCGAATTCTTTTGAGGACTACGCCAATGCGAATAGGGTTTGTAGTATTGGGGTGATCGATTATAAGTTAGTGTAGTTATTACCTAGTAAGGGTGTAATGTGTTTCGGAAAGTAAGGCAAATTTGTGCCAAAATTGTGTAGATATCTCCTCCCGTAGTAGAAGGGTAGGATAGTTCCTGAGGAACGAATTGGTGCTATGTTATAGCATGATGATGTGGACTGAGATCGAATAGTGATGACCTTAGTTTGTGTCCTATGGGGACGCTTCATTGCAGAGGGGTTTGCTAGTACGATAGCACAGTTTTTGGTATAGTATATCTTTTATATGATTATGGGTTACGCCTGAATTTTGAGAGAAAAATTCCCCTTTAAGGGGGGGAGTATGTAATAACCCAGGTTTTTGAGCGACTATTTTATACTATTTTGCCTGATGGGCTAATTTTATAAAATAGGGGATGTTTAATTGAATATTACTTCCCGTGAAACTTAGGGATAATATTTACTATGTTTTGTCTATTTACCGTTATGAGAAGGTAAATAGTGTTATATTGTGTATTATTGCATCGTTATATGTAAAATGACGATTATGACCTATATATAAAATTGGGTAAAATTAATGAATTAAACTGAAATTGGAACACAAAAATAGTTCACACTTTCCCGAATGTCAAAATAGGGGGTGCGATTGTTTTTAGAATAGTCGAGATAGTCGAAATAAGTGCCCAGATGTAATTTTTGAGATTCGGGCATTTTAAGTGGTTATGACTCAAATTAGTGTTTACGAGTCATTTTAGTGGTGTATTAGTAATTAAATGTGGGGATTTATGTTTTGAGACCCGTATAAGTCGCCCACCCCCTTTCTTTTTCTTTATTTTTGTGAGAGAAGCCAAAGGAGAGAGAGAGAGAGAGAGAGAGAGAGAGAAGAGAGAGTTGGGAGAAATGGAGAGAAAGAGAGAAAATGAAGATTTGGGCCGAAATCCGTCGCTACCGGAGGTGATCCGAGACTACGAACCTCGAGGCAAGTTTCTTACTTGCTTGATATTGATTTAATGTGATAAATTTGCATGTATAGTTAATTTTGGAGGTTTAAACCATAAATGGGTTTTTGGTTGATTTTGGTGTTTAATCCTTAAATCTTGTAGATTGTGTGGTTCAAGGTTATTATTTGGGTTTCTTTTGGTGTATAATTGTTGGGGCAATGTTGTTGGTGGAGGGGAATAAAGAAAGTATAGGATTATGGGTTTTAGGGTTCGGTTTTGGCTTTGAAGAAGAAGGGTTTTTCGTGGATCTGATAGGCGCGATCGACCGCGGTCCCAGGACCGGTCGACCGGTCATGCCAAAACTAGCTTACTGCTTTTGTTGGTAGACCAAACCTAAAAGGGCGGTCGACCGCGGTCCCTTGACCAGTCGATCGGTCCCCTGTTTTTCACCATTAATTTTCCTTAGTTTTCTTTAGCCTATTTATTTTAAGATAGGAACTTAGGAACCTTCCTTTGGGAAGTAATGGGGAGTCCTAGAGGGTTGTATTGGGTAGACTAATGTCCTAGGCTAAGAGTGGATATTTGGGTTTACCCGAGGGCTAGTTTGTATAGGTTAATGTCCGATTGATATAGGAGGTTAACCTAAAGATGAATTGGAAGTTAAAATATTAATGTTGAGCATTTGGGAGACACTCCATTATGGAGACTCACTTTGAGGGTTTACGAAATAATGAACTCTTGGAGGCTATTTTGAGGTTAGTGGCACTTTGGGTCTAAGGTCATTAATAAAATATGACTTAATAAGAATGAAATGCACATTCTAAAACTTGGTGCTTAATGGCTAAATGGATGATTTTTGGAAATGTAAAATATGAAGTTTTCAAAATGGAAAAAGTAATGTTTTTCATAAATGTTAATTTATGGATATACACCTCTCTAAATCGCTATCATAAGGGAAGTTGCGCGCATTGTGGTGATGCCCACTGACAAATTAACGCAGGGTGGATATAGTCCCTAGGCCATGTGAGCGCTTATGATTGTATATTTTCTGCGATGGGTAGGAGATTTCGAGTGTGGTCTTGACTATCCCGCAGGCACATGGCCGCTTCCCGACGTTTCGATAGGATCCCAGGTTGTCTTGATGATAGGCCCTGGAAGATGATATCCATTTAGGGGCACGCACAGTGGGGAAACCCAGACGGGCGGTCTTAGAATCGTTATATATATATATATATATATATATATATATATATATATATATATATATATATATATATATATATATCATTATAACTATTCTAAATAAAGTTGGACCTTATGTATGATGGGTGCCATAAAGAGCACAATGAGATGCCATAAAGAGCATGAGAAAGTGACATAAAGAGCACGATGAAATGCCATAAAGAGCATATTATGATGATTGTATTCCTTATAAGGAAGAGATTTTTACAAAATGTATAATTGAGATAAATTGCCACAAAGAGCATAGAAATTATGATTATATTTCCTGATAAGAAATAGAATTACGAAATGAGATAGTATATGATGAAAGTAATTTGGTAAACATTTGATAAAATGTTGCACCATTTATATGTGTTCCTAAAGAAGAATTAGGAATTGTGCCAATAGATGATGGATGGGTTTATTTTTATATTCATTGAGTAGCTGTAGATCTGACCTCCCACACTTATGCACACTCATACATTTATTGATTATTTCGTGCTAAGGATCTAATGGATCACGGCGATCAATCTTGCCTATGTAGTAGTGTATCGGGGTGGTTCCTTGTCTGGATTTCTCTTTGCGAGACACCCCACGCACGAATAGGGAATAGTGTTGAAAATGGGGAGAAGTTAGCCCTTAGTACTTAGGGTTAACTAGAACATCTCATGATATTGCGCTAGGACGCTACTAGATTGAGAGGTGAGAAATATTACTGTTATCTGCGAGAGAATTACGAACTTAACTATCATGAATTTTAGTCACATCATATCAAACCGGGCCCTGACCCGTATCTATATTTCTTTGTTTCTGCATATTCTTTATCGTTACAAGTGCTCTACCGCATGGACACCCGTATTTACATTTCCATTCCAGTTGTCATGAGCTACAGCATATTGCGAATGTTGTAGGTTACTGGTAGTAGACGCTTCTTTCTACTGTACTCTAATTATGTTCAGTGTATTTATTCGGCCGTGTTTTGCCCAAGGTATTGCACTCATTTATTATATTGTAAATATTGAATTGCAATACTCGATGTACTATTTGTATTGGTTTGTTCACCGACAACTTATTCGGTGATTATTTATTATATTTTCATTCTTCATTTATCGATTTTTTTTTATATCCACCGTTTTTTCTAATGGGATTGTCTAAGTGTTTTTCTTTTCTTTTCAAAATTTCAAATTTGACAGTCCGTTTTCTAATATGATTGGTGGTTATCTCATACTATTATTTTAATCAATAGTGACACTGAGAATGGACCATCTATATTTCCTGTGATTATTAAAGTATTGGGCTGGCCACCTATTATTTTAGTAGGCGGGTTGTCACAGTTTGTTTTTCCGGTGTTGGAGGTGTGGATGATTATGACTTTCTGGCGAACATTTTTTGAGGTAACAATTCTCTATCCTCTTTATATATATATATATATATATATATATATATATATATATATATATATAGGTTATATAAATTTTTTTAATAAAAAAAATCTGCACTTTTTATTTTTTTTACTGCTATGTTTTTATTCATTTATTTACTGCTGCGTTTTTTTGTTGATCTAAATTTATTTTTATTTTTTGTGGTCAAGTTTTTTTTTAATATAAAATTAGATCTATATATTTTTTTTCTTGGAAACTTATTTTAGTTTAGGCTTTTTTTGGTTTAGACTTGGACCCGTAAATTGTTTATGTGCTTTGAGATCTCTTAACATACATAAACCCATTCTTGTTTAGATATGGTTTGTGGCAAGTGATTTAGAGGTGCTAATATATTTGTATTGTGTCTTTTGTTTAAAGAACAATTCCATACCTTTTGTAGGTATTTGATCAAATCCATTCCTACTGTCTTAGGTGTTTGGCTACATATATATTTGGACTACTTTGGACTTTTAGTCTTGTTTGGATAGCTGTGTTGACTTATCTATTTTGAACTAAACTTAATTTGGATCTTATTTGGACAAATTTTATTCGGATAAATCTTGGAGTAAATATTTTTTTTGGACTAAAATTTGTTGGGACTGAAATTTAGTAGACTTCTTTGGGTGTTTGGTTTGGAGAGTTTATTTACACCCATTTCAGTTTGTGTACACTTTGTTATCAAGACTTATTTTTTGTGTCACACATTTTTATTTATTTTTTATAATCTGATTTGATTTATTTGGGATTAAAGATAATCTGATTTTTTACTCTAACTAATTACACCCTCTATGTTGAACTTTTCTGTGTTCACTTTATTTAGTTGGGTTTAATTAGTGTGTAGTCTTTATATCTCATCTTTATTTGTTTAAATTTAATTTTAGTGAAACCCATCCTATTTTAGTGAGTCGAGTGCTACACTCTTTATCTCGTACTCATTTGACTTGGATATGACCATTTGAGTGATACACTATTTATTGCCTAAGTTAAATACTTTTTGTTGTATTCTTTTATACTTAGGTGGTGTTTGTGTGTGTATGAGTTTTTTATCCAAACCTTGATATAGTATTGGTTTGAACTAAAATTTAAATTTAAATTTGCTACTCTCTTTTTATTAATTTTATTTAAGTCCTAATTGGCATGAGCTAAGTGCTACACATATTTATCTTTTGCTCATTTTAGTTGGACTTAATAATTTAACATAACACCGGTTTAAAATTGATTCATATTATATTTGGTGTTAAGTTAATTTTTATTTTAGTTGCGTCACACAATTGTTGGAATTTTTTTCCTATTTTATTTGTGGTCATTTGCGCCAACTAAATTTGTTTTTAGGATTAATCTTTAATTGAATATTAAATATTAAGGAAGACCTTACTTGTGTCTTGGGACTTAATATTTATTCATTCTTTTAGTATTGATTAATTCTATATTGTCTTACCTTTCACTTAGTCTCTGATTGGTAATTTGTCTTGTCAATGACAATAGAGTTAACCTTGGTTGTTCGATCTATTTTGTTTAACAAGATTATTTTGTTATTTTGATTAAAACAATCTTTATTAATATATCTGTTTTGCACATCAACACGGGGTCTCGGGTTTGAATGTGTAGTTATGTGTGTGTCTCACGCTTTCACTACCTGGGTTGTTTAGTTAGATTTAGTATTGTGGGGTTGATTAGTTTGTACCTGGGTATACTGGTATTTTATTGGCCTAACTATTTCATTTAAACTGGATTGCAAAATTCTTCATCTAAACTTTAGTATTAGTGTTGCATGTGTTGTGAGTGAGTGATAGTCACTATTACCGGAGTGTTATTGGGTTGACTGATTTTCAGTCAAGTTGGGTTGTTTTAGACTAGGATGGGTGTACGGGTTTGTATTTTCTTAGTTTAATTCATTGTGGACTTTGAGGACTGTAATTTGTAACTTGTAATCGGTAATAGTGGACTTGGGTGTATGTGTTGTCCTGGGACTAGGGACACAGGGTTTACCACCACAGTGGGTTCCTCGAGAACAAATACTGCGTCACATTCTACTTTTCCTCATATCATTCTTAAAGAGAATTATTCTTTACATCTATCATCACCATCTTTTACTTTCCAGTGGGCTCTCTCTCTTAAAATTTATAATAGATTTTATATTAAAGATTTAAAAGAGTTGGAGAATTTTTAAATTACCTAATACGCATTAGTAAGTACCCTTTAGTCCTTTCTAGTTACCCTTAGCTCTCTTCAAGTGGTATCAGAGCTACAGGATTCACTTTATAAAAGCTTTTATTCCACAAAGATCATTACTCCTCTTAAAATCTATATTTTATATCATTTATAATCTATTTTTTAAGTATTAGAGACTTATATGGTGATGTTGATTTTTCTTCTCGAAAATCCCTTTTTCAATGTTTTAGAGAGTCAAAGTGTTTTTCACAATTTGACATTAAAAGAGAGAATGCTATTTGCCAAGTGATGGGTTCAACTGAAGTTAAAGATATTTCATCTTATACTACACCTTTAGATGTTTAGGACATTTGACTATATTCTACCCATTTATCTAGTTTATGCGATGATATCTTTATTTGTGATAGCGATACTAGTTGTGATAATTTAGTTACTTTTACCTCGCCTGTTGTATTTATATCCAAGGACATTAATGATTGCGTATCTACTAGTTCTGATGATTCTAATCTATGTGTAGATTATTCTGATTTAGACAAAAGTGATTTTATCTCGTACCCCACCTACTCCATGTCACCCTACATTCACAACTTCTATATCTAATGTTGATGAATCTGAAAATGTAGATGATTCTATCATTTTATAAGGGTGCATGAGTACGAATTTAGATGGTTGTGTTGATAATATTTTCATTGATAACACAATTGAGGACTGCACTGATTTAGGCCAAATTAATTCCAGATTGTTGGCTAAAAATGTCATTTTAAGTAATCAAATCAACTTAATGTCCGAAGAATCTGAATTTCATATAGATGAACTTGAAAATGATGTTTTATTTTTAGATAAAAAGATTATCATGTTAACCGAACTTAATCATTCTCTTGAAACTAAAAATAAGTAAGCTTTCTGTAAATTTGATAAATCTCAAGATGAAGTAAAGGCCGTTTTGATTAAATTTGATAAATGTAAAAAGGAACTAGAAGTCACATCGAAAAAGTTAAAGAGTTATTGGAATGCCAGGGATGACGTCAAAACTATTAATGAAAATACATGTTATGATCCAATGAACTCTTATTCTGATTTTCCTCCTACTAAAGGGCTTGATTTTAAAGGAAAAGAATTTGATGTTACCAATTTTACAAATTCTAAGGAACAATTTCCTGATTCAAATGAAAGTAAGTTGTCTTATAAACATTTTAAAAATGATGGTTGTTCTTCAAGTGGTAAATATGTTCTTAAATGTGATTTTTTCCATAAAATTGGGCATTCAGAAAAGTTTTGCTTCAAAAATTAGGGCAGAATAGTTTTAATTTAGGCAAAGTTAGGCAAAATTAAAAAGTTGGAAATAATCAATTTGTCAAACCTTCTTTTCAGTGTGGTTTTTGACCCAAGAATGGTCATTTAGAAAAATTTTGTTTAAAGAAATTAGGAGAAAACAAATCTGATTTAAGCAAATTTAGGCAAATTCAAAATGTTGGGAATTTCAAAACTGCAAAGCCTTCTCTTAAATGTAATTTTTGCTCTAAAAATACACATATTGAAAAATTCTGCTATAAAAGACTTGGGGAGAATAATGCAAATATAGGCATTTTTAGAAAAACTTAAAATAAGATAAATGTTAAAACTGCCAAACCTATGCTGAAATGCAGTTTTCGTTCTAAAACTGGCCATATTTAAAAAAATTTGTTTTAAGAAATTAACGCAGAATCAAGCTATTTCGGGCAAAAACAGTCAATTTGATAGAATTAAACATGATGAAAAACCTGTTTTTAGGTGTAAGTTTTGTTCTAAAATAGGTCATTTAGAGCAGTTTTGTCATGAAAGACTTATTTTAAAGCTAAATAGACATTCTGATTTTAGAAAACAACCCATCGAGTCTTGTAATAATGCTAAATGTGCTGATAACAAGACTTTTGGGTGCGACTTTTGTTCTAAATCTGGACATTTTGAACAATTATGTTTTGAGCATTTGAATTTAGCTAGAAAATCTGAATATGTTAAACATGTGAGCTTTGATGATAATGCTAAATCCAATGATAGGCATGTGTTTAAATGCAGTTTTTTCTTCAAAAGGGTCATTTGGGACAATTTTACTATAAGCGTTTAAGTAGAAAACAAAATGGTGTTAAGCATATTCCCAAGATCCATTTAAAGTCTAATTTTGTTAGCAATTGCTTCGAATCTCATGTTAATTTTCCCCCTTTTAAGACCATTACTCCTAATGTCAAATCGAAGTGGGTTAAGAAAGATGACTTAGGATATACCAAATTTTCAAACTAGTTTCTTGTAGTTTGTTTGGTAGTAATTTTATTTGCATATTTATGTCGTACTAACTTTTGTTGTGTAGGATTCTTCCCTACCCTTTGTCCCTTTGAGACAAATAGGGGGAGAATTGGAGACTCTTTTGGTATTGTATTTTACAAATTTTTGAGTCTTTTAGTAATTCTTGTTATTAGTTGCGTTATGTACTCTTCTATTTTTTATTAGGACTCTTGTGGTTAGTAGAGTTTTGTAATCTTTTATTTTTAAGACTCATGTGTATAGCTGAGTTCTGTAAGTAGTGTCGTTTTTTAGTTTGGGTTTTGTTTGTCTCAAAATTAGTCAAAGGGGGAGATTAAAAATCTCATTTTTCGTGTGTTGGTTCAATTTTGAGACAATCATTTTTTATATGCTCCTGCATTTTTTATTTTTATTAAAATCAATTTTTTATATCTTAAATCATATTTTCCTATATTGATTTATTATATAAATTATTTTTTTTGACAAAAATAATTTTTGTGTAGTGTACAAATTATTTTGGGTATTTTATTTATTTTTTTCTTGTGTGAGTTTTGATCTTTTTCTGAATTTAAAGTTTATTTTATATTGCAAGTCTTTTATTTTATTTGACTTGATATATAAAATATTTTTTTTGATTCAGAATATTTTTTTACGTAACTTTGTAGTATCATTTGTATTTTTTTATGAGTGTTTTTTTATAGAATTAGATGTTATTAATTTAAACATTATTTTTTTAACTTAAACCTTTATTCCAAAATAATAATGGCAACATTTGTTTCTTAAAAAAAAGAGTCGTTATTTTTTTGGCTATTGTCGGTTTTGCCCTTTCATTTGGGCTTTATATTCTTTGGTTTGGGATGAGCATATTTAGGATTTTCATTTCTTTTTTTTTTACCTCTTACTCTCTCTAAAAGTGTCACCGTCATTTTTGTTTGAGCTCTCTCTCTCTCTCATTTTTTTCTTCTTCAACCTTGGGTTGATTTTGAGAAATAATTTTTTGCGGACTTTTATTTGAGAACACCATTTTTTTGTTTTGAGATTTGGCTTTCGATTTGGTGTCGTTACTTCGTTTTGAGATCGGGTTTTCGGTGATAATTTTTCCGGCGCCAGTTGTGTTCGGATCTGAGTTCCCTCCATGTTTTTTGGTGATTTTTTTTTTTGGCGAGTTCACTTTTCTGACGAAGGTCTGTTTTTCTGGTGTTGGAGGTGTGGATGATTTTGACTTTCCGACGAACATTTTTTGAGGTAAAAATTTCTCTCCTCTCTCTCTCTCTCTCTCTCTCTCTCTCTCTCTCTCTCTCTCTCTCTCTCTCTCTATATATATATATATATATATATATATATATATATATATATATATATATATATATAGGTTATATACATTTTTTAACAAAAAAAAAAATCTGCGATTTTTGATTTTTTTTCACCGCTGCGTTTTTATTTATTTATTTACTGCTGCATTTTTTTGTTGGTCTAAATTTATTTTTATTTTTTGTGGTCAAGTTTTTTTTATATATAAAATAAGATCTATATATTTTTTTTGTTGGAAACTGATTTTGGTTTAGGCTTTTATTGGTTTAGACTTGGACCCGTAAATTGTTTATGTGCTTTGAGATCTGTTAACATACATAGACTCATGCTTGTTTAGATCTGGTTTGTGGCAGGTGATTTAGTTGTGCTAATATATTTGGATTGTGTCTTTTATTTAAAGAACAATTCCATACCTTTTGTAGGTATTTGAACAAATCAATTGCTACTGTCTTAGGTGTTTGACTACATATATATTTGGACTAGTTTGGACTTTTAGTTTTGTTTTGGTAGTTGTGTTGACTTATTTATTTTGAACTAAAATTTGGATCATATTTGGACAAATTTTATATGGATAAATCTTGGACTAAATATTTTTTTTGGACTAAAATTTTATTTGGACTAAAATTTGTTGGGACTGAAATTTAGTAGGCTTCTTTGGGTGTTTGATTTGGAGAGTTTATTTACACCCATTTCAGTTTGTGTTTACACTTTGTTATCAAGACTTATTTTTTGTGTCACACATTTTTATTTATTTTTTATAATCTGATTTGATTTATTTGGGATTAAATATAATCTGATTTTTTACTCTAACTAATTACACCTTGTAAGTTGAACTTTTATGTGTTCACTTTATTTAGTTGGGTTTAATTATTGTGTAGTCTTTATATCTCATCTTTATTTGTTTAAATTTTATTTTAGTGAACCCCATCCTATTTTAGTGAGTCGGATGCTACACTCTTTATCTCGTACTCATTTGACTTGCATTGGACCATTTGATTTATACACTGTTTATTGCCTAAGTTGAATACTTTTGTTGTATTCTTTTATACTTATGTGGTGTTTGTGTGTGTATGAGTTTTTTTTATCCAAAACCTTGATATAGTATTGGTTTGAACTAAAATTAAAATTTAAATTTGCAACACTCTTTTTATTAATTTTATTTAAGTCCTAATTTGCATGAGCTAAGTGCTACACATATTTATCTTTTGCTCATTTTAGTTGGACTTAATAATTTAACATAACACCAGTTTAAAATTGATTCATATTATATTTGGTGTTAAGCTAATTTTTATTTTAGTTGCGTGACACAATTGTTGGAATTTATTTCCTATTATATTTGTTGTCATTTGGGCCAACTAAATTTATTTTTAGGATTAATCTTTACCTGAATATTAAATATTAAGGAAGACCTTACTTGTGTCTAGGAACTTAATATTTAATCATTCTTTTAGTATTGATTAATTATATATTGTCTTACCTTTCACTTAGTCACTTATTGGTAATTTGTCTTGTCAATTAAAATAGACGTAACCTTAGTTGTTTGGTCTATTTTAATTAATAAGATTATTTTGTTATTTTGATTAAAACAATCTATATTAATATATCTATTTTGCACATCTACACGGGGTCTCGGGTTTGAGTGTGTAGTTATGTGTGTGTCTCACACTTTCACTACCTGGGTTGCTTAGTTAGATATATATTGTGGGGTTGATTAGTTTGTGCCGTGGTATTCTAGTATTGTATTGGCCTAACTATTTCATTTATACTGGATTGCTAAATTATTTATCTAAACTTTGGTATTAGTGTTGTGTGTGTTGTGAGTGAGTGATAGTCACTATTACCGGGGTGTTATTGGGTTCATTGATTTTCAGTCAAGTTGTGTTGTTTTAGACTAGGCTGGGTGTACGGGTTTGTATTTCCTTAGTTTAATTTATTGTGGACTTGGAGGACTGTAATTTGTAACTTGTAATCGGTAATAGTGGACTTGGGTTTGTGTGTTGTCTTGGGACTAGGGACACGGATTTTACCACCACAGTGGGTTCCTTGAGAAAAAATACCGTGTCACACTCTACTTTTCCTCATCTCATTCTTAAAGGGAATTATTCTTTACATCTAGCATCACCATCTCTTTACTTACTAGTGTGCTCTCTCTCTTAAAATTTATAATAGATTTTATATTAAAGATTTAAAAGAGTTGGAGAATTTTAAATTACCTTATACTCATTAGCAAGTAGCCTTTAGTCCTTTCTAGTGACCCTTAGGTATCTTTAATCCTTTGTCACGGACTTTTCATGGTCAATGACTGTGACAATTCTGGGCAGCATTGGAAAAAAATCAGATGGGCAGTTTTGCCACTGTCACTACCCAGCAGTATATTTGTACCTGTTATAGCAACGTTGTACCTGTTCAAGCATCATATATCCAAATAAAATAGAGATAATGAAAATATACATTCAAAATAGAGACAATATGCACCTCGATATTATCCAAATATAATTAAAATGTACCAACTTAAAAACAATTCAATTCAAATAATGTCACTCCATGTCTTGGGTAAGGTTAAATCCGACGAGGTGAGTAGGCCACATGATATACGAATTGACACACCCACTGATATACACCGTGCCTCATTATTCGCGTAACCACAACACGGAGTTCTCCTCCTGGGTATCACATGCGTGACGAGCACCTTGGACTCGGTGTCTTGAAGCTCACGTCCATGAACTAGTCCACCTTTGACGATATTCGGGTCCCTCAACCCCCTCCCTATCCGCTGGCCATCAAATATGTCCACTTTAAACACGCTCGTCCAACCAAGTGTCAACATTGGTCGGTCAAAGGGAGCCAAATAGGGAAGTGGATTATCAAAGTCCGCACGTGTCGGCGATGAAGCAGCGAGGTCCACATTCTCGTCGTCCTGCACCTCGTCCTCCCGCACCTCCTCCACCACTACTTTCTCCTTCCCTTTCCCCTTGAGTTTTCTTTCACCCAACGAACGCTTCATGAATGAGAACATATCTTGGACCGTCGCCTTAAAATGGGACAGCTTCCCGCCATGCGAGTCGACCGTTAGATCCAACCCGGTGTCGCACGTCTCCAATCCGATGATCCTAGATTTGGCCATCCGCGAGCTCACCCCCTTGTCCTCCCCTTGCGATCAGAGCCAAGCACTTGGCTGAGTGCGTCTGTGGACAAAGATTCCTTGTCGACATCGGACTGCGACTCATGTACTTCCTTAAGTTTTACCTGAAATGACAAAAACCACATGATTAGTAAAATAAGTAAATTAAAAAATTATAACGTAATTAACAAAAAGTGAACTGTCGAATTACTTAGAATCGTGTCCGCGACGCTCGGGGACACCTCCTTGTCCTTAACCTTCTTCATCTGAAGAGACACATAAGTATCGAGCCTATGTGGGCCACTCCCTGTCCCCTGAAATAAAATAAAGTAAAATTAGTATTGGCCCCGTAAAGTAAAATAATGCAGAATAATATATTTCTGTAGTTATAGAAAAATTAAATCTTACCATCATCCTATGCTCCACCTCGGTGTAAGACATCCGACAGAAGTAGTTCACGTCCATCTTTTTTACCCGATTTTCCCTCCCCGATTGGCAAGTTGCCAATTGTCACTCCCCGATCTCATTGTCAACGAACTTTTGCCATTGTGCCAATGAGATTGGCTCTTTCGGAGGGACGGATTCATGCCTTTGGATAATGGACTCTTGTGTCTTCCCAAAGTACCGGGTCCGCATATTTTTCTTCCACGTCTCGTGTTTCTTTCTCAACCTCTCCAAGACGGAATCGCGTAGCTTTGGATCCAGGCTGAATTGTTCCTATCCAATAATAACAGTTTTAGTTGCAAATAAATATAAATTTAAATATAAAATGAAATTGAAATTGAAATCGAAATTGAAATATTCATATGAATATAAATACATTACCTATAGTGCCACCCAAACAGCTAACTTGAGCTCATATATCACCTCCTTCCAACTGATGTACCCCGAGCCGATGATCGTCTTTACCAGCTCGAGGGATCTCGCTAATAGCCCCGAATTGTTCTCGATGGCCATCCCCAATTTGCCATATTTTGGGAGCCTAGGGCCGAGGATCCCTCCTCGCCTCTGCTACCACCGAGCCCAGACGACATCATCATAACAAGCCTCATCATCCTCGCCTTAATACATGAAGGAGACATTTGCTGTAAAAAAATGTTATTAGCACATATCAAAAGAATTAAAAGAAGACATGCAAATATGTACAATTACTACAAATAAAAATGAATTGTTACTGTCAAACACCTCAATTCTGAATTCCAAAACAACAACATCTAGCTCATAATATGTATAATTGCTAAAAATCCGAAACATCCCCACCCCCATCCCTACTGCCCACACGCACGCACACTGCACAAGAGTGAAAATGATAAAGTGCAAATCAATTAATATCGTTAAAAATGGATGTTTCGGTACAAATTGGAATATTTATTACAAATTGAAAATTGTTTAAAATTCGGGTTATCATAAAAAATTGATTGATATTCGGTAGGAGAAGCCAAGTTATCCACACTACTATTTAGACGCTTTGGCGTGTGTTGGACAATTGACCACGGTTCGTTGTTGATATACTCTGAGTAAAACATTTGGTTAACCTTTTGAAATGCACAAATAAACGGCTCATGGCTCACGTGGTCTTTGCTCTTCAACTTGGAGAAGTCAACCATGATAAAACTGGTGTCCGGATCAACTTACAAGCATTTTTATCCTCAACTCTTATCCAGTCAAAGTAAAATACAACCTCTTTGAAGCTTATATAAGTCATTTCAGCTTTAACGAGGTTTTTCTCTTTTACGCTCGCTCAAAAAAAAGTAAGAGCCTTGTATGAAATGCCCAAGTTCTATACATTTTCCCTTTCCTCGTACACTTTAGCGCCTAAAATGTGACCGTTCAATCGATACTTTTTGTACTCTTATGCCACGAATAAGGGTCTAGTGGCCAAACGATCAAGCCTTGATGTCGCATCACCCGTCTTTAAGAGTTGGGAATATAGATAAATTAATTATATTAGTTGTAAAATTTGAGTGTAATGTAACGTTATATAATGATCATTTTCATTATAATTACCTCGTGTCAACCACAGCCTAAATTCGCTGTCTAATTGTACCATTGCTTTTTGTCTTTTATTGTTCTCACAGGCTTCATATTTTTTGCATATTGCAAAATCAATCATGTTTTCTTCATATTTTTTGCATTTTCATTTAATTCTTCTACCAAAGGAGCCAAGTAGACGTCGATGTCATCACTTAGTGCCTTTGGCCTAGGTATCAACAAAGCCATCATCGAAAATTTAGGTCTCATACACTATGAAGGAGGGAGGTTGAGTGGGTCTAGGATCACTGGCCATACACTCTGATTGGTGCTTAGATTTCTAAATGGATTGAAACCATCTATTGGTATAGACAAATGAATGTTGCGTTGTTCTCGAGCAAAATCGAGATACTCATAATTCATCCTCCTCTATGCAGTAGAATCAATAGGATGACGCATGGTATTACTCCTTACTTCTGCCCTAGCATGCCAAGTCATTGCCTTCGCTATCCATGGTACTGTGAAAAATCGCTTTAATCTAGGCCCAACGGGAAAATATTTTAATACTTTTTGATTCACTTTTGAGCTTGTGCCTTCCTTACTAGTAGATTGGACATATCAAGGTTCATTGCATACCGGACAACGATCGAGATTTTCATACTCCTTTCGGTGTAGTATGCAGTCATACACACAAGCATGAATCGATTTATACTTCAGTCTCAAACCTTTCAAAATTTTCTTCAGAACAGGATAGTTATTTGGAAGTGTATTCTGCTTGGGTAATAAGGCCTTCACCCAGTTCAGAATTCCTATCACTCTATTGCCAGACAAACCCTATTGCATCTTCAAATTGTGTAAACAACCATGGCATGTAAGGTTATTTGATCTTTGTCAAAGCCAGAGTATAACGGTTGGGTCGCCTTAAATTTTAAACTTTGGTAGTCATTGTCAAGTTTTATAGTGATATCTTCACGATCACTTGAACCTTCTACCTCATCAGTAACTTCATTCTCTTGTTCTTCATAAATTCCGTACGCATCATCAACTAAATCCTCTAACATATTATGATCTACGTCGTCCCCTTCTACATCTATCCTACTTGTTGAAGGTTGTCGTGAAGGTTGATCGGGGATCAAAGGAACTTTCAATTCACCGTGAAAGCTCCGAAATCGATAACTATCTTGCATACCCGGTCTTAACATATGTAGTTCAACTATTTTCCACTCAAACACCATCCCATTCTTACACCTACCACACGAACACGAAAACTCTTCATCATTATGACATCTGTTTGCATATTTTACAAATTCTTTAGCATATCTGCGAAACATATCCCCCATTCTATTTGTCTCACCCATCCACTCTTTGTATTTCGGATATCCAGTCATAGCTACCACAACTAATCACCTATTATAGGTACGAAGCGTATATTCATGGATTAGTATAAACAAAACTTAGATTTATAGTATGTTTCATTTAATTATGTCTTATTTATATTCAAATTCAATTTATAATAGAAATTTCTATTTACTCCATCTCCTCTAAAGGGTGAGTGGTCCTATCCCATTCAAGACCGCATTTTTTTCTGTAATATACTTAACAGCGCATGCACATTGTTACGATTTGAAAATCATTCGGCAGCATATCCCCGTAGTTCTCCAAGTACACGACGTAGATTGGCAAGTGTGAGTGATATTTGAATTGACCAATTGAAATAACAGTCACACTTGTCAATCTAGTATGTACACAGAGAACATTAGGATACGACTGCAGAACTTTCTCCAAAAGTAACAACTTTAAGCCACTAAGAATATTATACATAAATAAAGGCTAGTATTTATGCGCACTATATGTAATTTCAAGTATGTTTCATTTAATTATCATACTATATATATATATTGTTCGATATATAAAGTAATTTTCAAATAAAGTTTAAAAATCCCACCAATATATGGACAACAATCCAATGGTCATGCCACTTTTAAAATTAACCAACCCAATATCGATCCACTATAATCCAACAGCAATGTCAATAACAAATGTCTATCCCGTACTCCTTCTAATTCATCCGATCAATTAATTATTTTTATCAATTAAACTAACAATTAAAGTATATAATTATTAATTTACTAATTTACAATGAGGGGCAATCCTACTTTCATAATTAATCATATATTAATTTACTAAAAAAAATAATAACCAATAAATTCGTTTACAAAGAACATTATGCACAACACGCAGATACACACACATATACACACATGTGCACATACACACAAACACAACAGCGCACATTCACACACACACGCAGCCCCCCACCCCTACCCCACCACCCACCACCCATCCCTGCCCACCCCCTTCCCCCACCCTGCCCCACCCCCTTCCCCCACCACACACACACACACACACACACATGCACACATACACACATAAACAACCACCATCCCTTCCCCCTCCCCCCACCCTGCCCCCCCACCCTCCCAACCCCACTCCCACCACACACACACACACACACACACACACACACACACACATATATATATATATATATATATATATATATATATATATATATATATATATATATATATATATATATATATATATAATTGGAAGAGAGAGAGAGAGAGAGAAACTAACCTAAAAGTAGAGAGAGAGAGGGAGAGCAACATAGAGAGAGAGAAAAAAAGAAGGAAGAAGTCAGTGGGGAAAAAAGGAGGGGAAAGGGTTTTTTGCTGTCACATTTGTCACGGACGTGTCACGGTCCTTGACCGTGACAATATTATAAGGATTGTCACGGTCATTGATCGTGACAAGTCTTTGTCACGGACTTGTCACGGTCAATGATCGTGACAAAAAAATGCGTGTTTTTTTGTCACGGTGGTTGACCGTGATAAGGCTAGCCGCTGGAAGGGTGCCAATTTACCCATTTTGGTGTAGTGCTCGGCACCTGAGGAGAGTTGATGACATACCAACCAACTCAAGGAAGACAAATCATCTATAAGGCCAACAGCCATATTCATTGTAAATAGATGTAAATGTCTGAATATATAAAGACATTCCATCTCTTGAACTCCCATCACTATAAATACATGCCTTCCCCTAGCCAAAGGGACAAGGCAACTTAACAACTAAGCAAGAAATTCACTCTCTCTACACCATATTGTTCTATTGTAAACCCCTGGGAATAAAATAACAGTGGACGTAGGATTTACTCACAGCCGAACCACTTTAAAAACCATTGTCTCTTATATATTTGATGTGCTTGTTTATCTTCATTTCATCTTCAATATCATCCTCATATTTTTATCTATTGTTGGTGCCGAGAAGATGGCTTGGAGACATTTCTAGTCATCAGAAGATTGGCGCCGTGTGTGGGAATTCGACACAAGAATTATTCCATTCTTATTACCATAAATGAAGGTTATCATCATCAAAAGCGAAGTCTTTCTATCTTTTTATATGAAAAATTACATGTTCTACATATATTATTTCATTCAATCATAAATCTCGTACATATATTCATGAATTGCATATTTTTAATTCATATAACACTGTTATATGGAATGATTTTCCATATTATATGCAATCTAAAAATTGGAGATGCCAAATCTGGATCTCTCCTTAATATTAGTTCTCTATGAGTTCGATTAATTTTTATGAACGATAAATCAATCCTTTCAACTTCACATTCTATAGCAACAAAATTTTGTCCGTCTATTTCAAATGTTCTTTAAAACTATTCAAACAGTTTGACTTCTTCAAAACAATATAAGAATCCAAGTGTCTCTCAGTCTGGCTTAAATCAAAAGAACTGTTTGTACATGTATTAGTGATTAGAATCTACAATTTTGTAATGGATACATGAGTCGGCATCAAGGTGTAAAGAAGAGAAAACCCATGAGATCTCGAACTCAAAGAAAGTGATCGGACTCATCCCTCAATCGATCATATTTTTTTTTATTTCAATTTGCTCCGAGATCCAAACTCTAACCATGTAGCGGTCACAATCAAAGTGCCTATGAGACATGAATCAATCAAAGATGCATTAGCATCATTGTTAGTGGTCGATGACTACTGTGAAAGCATAAAACGAAGGATCCCTAACCATTTAATGTTGGTCGGCACATTTTTATGCAGGTTGGCGCTATCCATTTCTTGGTCAGCAGCCTTATTCTTAGTCAGCAACAGTCGACGACACCTATTATTGGTTGATCACTGATAGGAGACATCTATTTCTACTGGGAAGTATTTATTCTTGGTCGATTATTGTCGGTAAAAATTATTCTTGATCAGCAATGTTTGTCATCACCTGTTCCAACTGGAGACTTGAAATTCATAAACAGAAAACACTTTTTTGCAACTACAAAGTACTCATGATTGGTCGTCCGTACCCATTCTCTACTCAGTATTACTATTATTGACATCTCTCATACATTTGTATAGATTGGGACGGAGTCTGACCACCTAATGATTGGTCGGCGGTAACAAACAAAGTCAACCAGGTATCTTATTATTAGTTGGAGATAATTTTCTTGATCGGAAACATTTTTATGTTGGACGGAGACATTTTCTATACCAGAAGTTGCACAGTTCAGTTATAGTGTGCGACCAATTTTTCTTTGTTCAAGAGGCAATTTTTATTGGTCGACAGAATCTATCGTTGGTCGGTAAAACCCATTATTGATCGGTAACGGGTACAACAACTATCCAACACTGATATAATATTGGTCGCCAATCACTGGACTATAGCACCAAATGCAGAAGAGTATCACTCTTAGACCATTATCACTTATCGGACGAAACATAAATAAAATTTCTCAGGATTGTGGTTTCAGACATGATGGCCAGTAGCCCAAAAGAAAAATGAGTTGATGGAATTTCTTTGAAGCTTACGGGTTTCAAATCTTTCTGACTTTTTTCAAATTGTTTCTCTTAAATATTTTTGGTTTATCAGACCAACTCACTACCTCATGTGAAACCAAATTATTAAATATTTTGTAAAACCAACTTATATTAAAATTTTTACTATAGTTCAAATAATTTTAAAAAAAACTTTAGGCCTTACCTATGGCATTTATTTGATAAAAAATCTGCTCACATGACACACATTTGGTACAAAACATATTATTTCATATTTTGAAATTTTTATTTCCTTATGTCTGAGCTGATACACATCATATATTGTTTTGCTGAATAATTATTCTCATGAGAATAACTATTTTATTTAGTCTTAACAGGTGTTCGGGCAACTTATTAAATTCCACAGGTACAAGATTGAATCCCGACGAAATCTCGACCACAATCTTAAACTTCTAGAAACTATTAGTATTGTTCGACACTATATAATTTCGCCTCGACAGATTGGCTAGGCACTATTAATTCTATGATTTCTCTGATATATGCTCAAGCACAGATCATTATTTATATCTATTTGGATGCATATTTTATGTTCATCTCAGCACAGAGCTCGGTGAAATACTTATTATCATATATTCATCTCTGAGGAGATCTGCAGCATTTATTATATTTTATCTCCAACAAATGTTGGCCGAGACAATTCTTCTCTTTATATATATATATTCACCAACTAATTGTTGGTCGGAATCAGCAACCACTAACAAAATGTTGGTCGGCATCAACAAATCACCAAAAAATTGTTGGTCGGCTTTAACAAATCACTTACTAATTGTTGGTCAGCATCAACAAACACTAACTAAATGTTGGCTAGCCTTCAACAATCGCCAACGAATTGTTGGTCAGCATTCAGCAACCGCTAATTAAATGTTTGTTGGCATCAATAGAGATGCCAACAATGTTGGTCGTCAAAAACTCAATGCGAATTGCACAAAAAAATTAAGGCACAATGTTGCCCACCTCAGTGCGAAATGCACCAAAAACTTAAGGCACAATGTTTCCCACCTCAGTGCGAATCGTACCAAAATTTTTAGGCACAATGTTTCCCACCTACGTGCAAATCGCACCAAAAACTTTAGGCACAATGCTGCCCAACTCAGTGCGAATCGCACCAAAAACTTAAGGCACAATGTTTCCTAACCTAGTGCGAAAACAATCAAAAACCTTAGTCACCAATGTTGCCCAAATGACGATTTCCAGAATGACTTCATAAAAATCCCGAACATGAAGTCATTCAAACATCCAAGGGGCGATAAGATAAGTTCATTGTGACACCCCGACTAATTAAATACCGGGTAGCTACTCCTTTATTAAATTAATTCAAAATGTCCAGTTGGTCCAGTTAATAGCATCACTGTCGAAAACATTTTAATGATTACTAACCACCTAGTATTTAAAAAGTAAGTGCCAAATTTTAATTAAAGTCTGATTAACATGCAACAAGTGTAATAAAGAATAATAACACCATTCACCATAATGAAGTAAATAGAATAACCATCACATAAAGTAAATAAAGTCTGGAGGAAAACTCCTCACTACAAACCCACAACTGAAATAAGTAAACCGAAAACTAAAACAGTGCATGCCAAAGTCTGAAAACTGTAATGGAAATGTAACTCTAATAGAAATGGGCAACATGCCCTACAACTGATAGATAATGAATCTGGAATCCAAGTGATAGAGGCGTATACAAGCAAATCCATGTAGCTTCCACAAACAGCTACATCTCGTCACCTGAATGAATATCCTATGCATGGTGTCCTTGTGGTTGGGCACCTAAAATGGTTTTACAAAGAAAAATAGATTTGAAAAGCAAACGGGTCAGAGCCCGAATGTGGAGTTATATTTTAAAAATCTGCAAGTGCTTTAAAAACATTTAAAACATTTAATGCAAAGTACATGTTAGGACGTGCACTCACATGATATCCTCACCTCTCATCTAACTGTGCACTCCTAACGTAAGCACCCATCTACAACGACACAAACCACTAGCTAAGTGACATCATCTCTAGCTAGACTATCATAGGTCCTACCCTTATTACTCGGTTCTATTAACATTACAACGCTCGTAATAAATATGGATTTAACGTAAACTCAGATGCTCAATATGCAATATAATTCACTATCAGCTAACCCGTTATGTTTCTCGAAACAATACCGTAATTATATTCATAACATTAACATGAAGGTTCCCATTAATTAAGTGTATATTATTCACATCATAAATATACAATATAAGCACCCCGAGAACTAAGCTGCGGTGCACACATACTCTGCTATCCATCCTGGTACATCACGTACATAAGGATTACATATTCCGAATCTCTCAGGAATAGTTCACAGATAACAACATCACAAATAATGGAGGCGAACACAGTCACATCACATGGGTCACGCACATACCTACGTTCCCACGATCAGCGGACTTATTAATATCCCAATAAGTCTTTCTATGACCTATGTTCATCAAGGTAACCAGTCTAAATCCGGGAAACACAAGGATTAGAGGGCCCTAAGCGAACGCAAACCTCCCGTGATAGCAAGTATGGTAGGTATGTCATACACACAATTCATATACCAATACTAAGTAAACACACATCTTAGTAATCCCGTAGTTTAATCGTAGTACATATCGCATTCTCGTACCAACTTATAATTATCACAATATATACTATTCCGGTTTATAATCATACGCGCCATAATTTATTCTCTCGTCGTAGTAGACGCTCACGTCTCAACCCGAACCGTCCAGTTAATCTAACTCTCGTATATAATTTCCTTCTCATAAATACCCAAAAGTCCCAATTCTATCATTACATCATCATCGGGATGTTATCTATACCCTCGAACAAGTTTACGGGACTCCAAAAATCAAAGCAGTCCAAAAAGGCCCAGACTGTCAACTCGTTAGAAGTCTCGTTCGAACGAGACTGTTCGAACGAGATTCCTCTGTCAACTCGTTAGAAGTCTCGTTTGAACGAGGCTGTTCGAATGAGATCCAGTTCGTTCGAACGAACTGTACCTTCTAACGAGATCTCGTTCGAACGAAGTTATCGAACGAGGATCCCTTTCGTTAGAACGACTGGTCAATTCATTAGAGGCTCGTTCGAATGAGTTCGTTCGAACGACCTGGGCAGGGGCTTCTAACGACCTACCAGATTCGTCCCAGATTTGACTAATCTCGTTTTTTCACCATTCTTACTCCTTAAATCTCTTATAAACTAAGTCCCAACAATCGTTTTAAGGTCTCTAAACAATCCTAAACATATTATAATCACATCCTAACACGTTTTGAAGGATTAATCCATCCTAACATCAACCAAATTTATAAATCTCTACACTTTTTCCCAATTTTTCAAGAACATGAACCCTAACTTTTTGAATCATGAATTAACCCATTATAAATCCTTTTTAATTTCTTCCAATCAAAAATATTATGGGAATACTCATCTACCTATCATTCTACATGCAATTCTCCTCAAGATTTCAAGTTATAAGCTTCAAAATACATGGGTTTTCATTATCTTTCAAGAACAATTGATATTCTTCAATTTTCTAACATGGAAGGAACATTCTACGAATTTAAATATAATTAAAACACTTGCCTTGATTGTCTCTGGGTTTGGTGTAGGTTTAATGAAGCTTTTCTGCAAAATTTCTTCTCTCTCCAAGCTCCTTCTCCAATGGTGGCTTATGGTGGCTAGGGTTTTTCTTTGGGAAAGTTGTAAACCTAATGATAGCCTCCGTAGATTAATGGGTTAATATGGGTTGGTTAGTGGGTTTAGTTGGTTCAATCCACATCAGATTAAAACTCCCAATTTTCATCACTTTTAATTCCTCAAAATACAAAATTACCAAAATACCCTTTAGATTGCCGGTATGGCCTAAAAATACCCCGGGACCCAAACTACACCCCCGGCTACTGTTTTCTGACTATCTCGACCCTTCCGGACGCGTTGGCGCACTCAAAATGACCATACGGTTTATAGATTTTAAATTCACTTTTATAATCAAAATAATATACCATGACGCGGCGGTCACACGCGTCTCATCAAAATTTCTAAAATGCCGTATATCAATCTCACGAAATTTTCTTCATAATTCAATATTGATATAAAACATGTGCACATAATCAAATACCAACTCGCATCTCGTTAGTATTTTTAACCCGGATTAATTTCCAATTAATACGCATTTAATTAATTAATCCCAAAAATAAATATATCCAAAAGTACGGGGTATTACATACTTCCCCCCTAATAACTGAATTTCGTCCCGAAATTGGAAACTAGAAAGTACCTGCTAAAAACAACTATGGATAACGTTCGCGCATCTCATCCTCGTGCTCCCATGTGGACTCCTCGACATTGTGATGTCACCACTGAACACGCACTAACGGAACTATCTTTGACCGCAGTTTCCTCTCGCTTCGGTCCAAAATAGCAATCGGCCCTTCCTCGTAGGAGCTATCCGGTTGGAGATCAATGTCCTCCACAGCAATGTGAGAATGAGCCAAATTATCTCTAAGGTATTTCCTCAGCGAGGAAATATGGAACACATCGTGAATCCGATGCAAATGCTCCGGTAACCCGAGTCTATACGCAACCAGTCCGATCTGCTCAATAATAGGAAACGGTCCCACATACCTTGGTGCCAATTTCCCCTTCTTTCCAAAATGCATAATCCCCTTCATAGGAGACACTCTGAGCAAAACCTGGTCCCCCACTTAGAACTCTCTGAAAAACCTCTTCGCATCAGCAGAACTCTTCTGCCTGTCTTGAGCTACCCGAATGCGACTCCGAATCAACTCAATCCTTGCTGAAGTATCCTGAATCACTTCCGGCCCAAGCAGTTTGTTGTCCCCCACCTCTAACCAACATGCTGGGGAACGATAAGGCCTACTGTACAATGCCTCAAATGGAGCCATGCCAATAGTAAACTGATAGGAGTTGTTGTAAGCAAACTCCACCAGTGGAAGGTACTGCTCCCATCCACCCCCAAAGTCAATAATGCACATGCGTAGCATGTCCTCCAACATCTGATTTGTGCGCTCAGTCTGCCCATCAGTCTGCGGATGATAAGCCGTACTCAACCGCAATTCCGTGCCCATGGCCTCCTGGAAACTCTCCCAAAACCTCAAAACAAATATCTTGTCTCTGTCAGACACGATATTTAGGGGCACACCGTGAAGTCTCACAATCTCTGAAATGAAGAGCTGGGCATACTGTCCCGTAGTGTAGTCAGTCCTTACGGGTAAAAAGTGAGCGACCTTGGACAACCTGTCCACAATTACCCAAACGGAGTCGTGGCCCCTCTGCGACATAGGCAACCCCGTAATAAAGTCCATGGATATGCTCTCCCACATCCACACCGGGACCTCCAATGGCTGTAGCAATCCTGCCGGTCTTTGATGATCCACTTTTACAAGCTGACAAGTGGCGCATTTCGAAACAAACTCAGCGATATCTCTCTTCATACCGCTCCACCAGTACTGACGTCTCATGTCTTGGTACATTTTGTCCCCTCCGGGATGTACCGCGAACCGTGAGCCGTGCAACTCTGCCATCACATCGTGCCGTAATTCCTCCCCTTCTGGAACTACCAATCTCCCATTGAAGCGTAATCCCCCGTCTGAGCTAACGGTATAGGACTTGGCTCCCTCTGCTAGTAATCGAACTATCTGCTCTTGACAAAACGAGTCATTAGCCTGTGCCCGTACTACCTTCGTGACAATCTGCGGTGTAACGGTCATCACAGACATGAAAGATCGGGCCACTGTATCCTGGTGTCCCAATTCCTTCCACTTAGCCTTCCACACCTCTGCCACCTCGTCTGCTGGCCTACAGCTCAACGCGTCTGCTACCACGTTAGCCTTACCCGGGTGGTACTGGATGTCGAACTGGTAGTCCTTCACAAACTCAAGCCACCAACGCTGCCGCATATTCAATTCCTTCTGCGTGAACAGGTACTGTAGGGACTTGTGGTCTGTGAACAGTTGGAACTTCTCCCCCAAAAGATAGTGCCTCCAAATCCGTAGGGCAAATACCACTACCGCCAACTCCAAATCATGCGTGGGGTAATTCTTCTCATGAGGCTTAAGCTTACGGGAAGCATAAGCTATGGCCTGTCTCTCCTGCTACAATACACCTCCAAGCCCTTGTAAAGATGCGTCGGTGTAAACCAAATACTTAACTCCTGGTCTCAGTAATGCTAACACAGGTGCTGAGGTCAATTTGTCCTTCAATTCATCGAATTCCAACTGACAGGCATCACTCCATATGTGTGGCACACCCTTACGAGTCAGATGTGTCAAAGGACCTGCTATCTCCGAGAAACCCCGAATGAACCTCCTGTAGTATCCTGCTAGGCCCAAGAAACTACGAATTTCAGTCGGTGTCGTGGGATGTCCCCACTCCCTCACCGCTAATACTTTCCCCGGATCAACAGATATTCCCCGGTCGAAAATGATATATCCCAAAAACTAGACTTCCTTCGGCCAAAACCCGCACTTCTCATATTTTGCATGCAACTCGTTCTGACGATGTGTCTGCAAAACCTGCCTCAAATGCTCGGCGTGCTCCTCCTCTGTCTGGGAGTAAACCAGAATATCATCAATGAAGACAATGACAAACTGGTCTAGGAAATCCCTGAACACTCTGTTCATCAAGTCCATAAACATTGCTGGAGTGTTGGTTAAATCGAAAGGCATAACCCGCAACTCGTAAGAACCATATCTCGACAAGAAAGCAGTCTTCGAGACATCCTCCTCCCTGATACGCAACTGATGGTATCCCGATCTCAAATCAATCTTCGAGAAGAAAGAAGTTCCTCTCAACTGGTCGAATAATTCATCGATTCGAGGCAACGGATACTTATTCCGTATCGTGACCTTATTCAACTCTCGGTAGTCCACACACAATCTCAGGGAACCGTCCCTCTTCTTCACAAACAAAACTGGAGCACCCCAAGGTGAGGTACTCCTGCGAATAAAGCCCTGACCTAACAGCTGCTCTATCTGATCCCGTAACTCCCTCATCTCAGCTGGAGCCATACGGTACGGTGCGCGTGCTATAGGTCTCGTACCCGGTAGCAAATCTATAACAAAGTCTATCTCTCGACGGGGGGGTAAGACTGGTATCTCCTGAAACACATCCGAATACTCCCTGACTACTGGGATAGAATCTAAAGGAATCACTACCTCCTTAGAGGTATCCTCCTCAATGTAATACAGATGAGCGGTCGATCCTCCCTCTGGGCGAGGCATCGCCACTACGAACATCTCTTGCCCCGGAATGGCAAAAACAATGCTCCCGCTGAAGCAATCAATCATGGCCCTATAAGCTATGAGCCAATCCATACCGATGATCACATCGTGAACATGCATATCTAATACTAACATGTCTGCAGGTAATACCAAACCACCAATCTCTACCCCCACTCCCCGGCATATAAAGAAAATAAGTGACCCACTCCCCAATGGTGAGTCGACACACGTCACTGTGCTCTCTACCGTACCTAACAATCCTAAAGCTTTCGCGAAGTGTGTAGCTATAAAACAATGTGTAGCACCCGTATCAAATAACACCCGACCCATAGTGCCATGGATAGGAAACGTACCCTCAATCGCGGGCGATGCCTGTGGAACTGCAGCCTGGAGGACGTTGTAGACACGTCCATACTGTAGCTGCCCCTGCTGAACTGGGACTGCTGGAATGGGTGGCAATGCTTCCATTTGTGGCGGTGCGGGGAGAGCGGCGGGAAACATAGGCCTCTGTGGCTCTTGGCGAGCAACCTGCTGCTGCTGCTGTGGGGCCCTGCCCCTATCAGGATAATCCTGTCGCTCATGGCCAGTCTTGCCACAAACAAAGCACTTCCCTGGGAAGTTCCCTCCTCTCTTCCCCTGCTGTCCCCGGCCCTGGTGGCCGTTACCGTTCCTCCCTTGGCCCTGCTGGCCCTGGTGAAACTGCTGCCCATTCTGCCCCTGTTGGCCCTGATGGCCGTTTGGACCCTAATGGCCCTGACGGAAACCTCCATGTCCCTACCTGTAGTTCCCTGATCGGAACCTCTTCTGATCCCCCTACTCACCCTGTCTCTTCCCCTGAATAGATTGTACCCCACCGGTACCATGTCCTCCAGTCCTTCCCTGATGGCTAGACTCTCCCGACCTCTTTCCCTCAGCCATATGAAAGCGGTGGTCCTGGCAGTGTAACAAAGCAGCGTTAACCACATCAGAATACGTGGCCAACGAAAGGTTCCCTAACAGATGCTGACGGATCCTCCAAGTCAACCCGTCGGTGAACTTCTCAATCTTCTTCTTCTCCGTTGGTATCTCATCTGGAACGATATTCAACAGATTTGTGAACTCGGCCTCATACTTGGCCACAGTCTTACCCTCCTACTTCAGACTCATCAGTTTCCTCCTCATTTCTGTATGAACAGCCAACGGAAAATACTTGCGGTCAAACCGCACCCAGAAGTCCTGAATAGTGAGAGTATCCCTCTCCTCCATGGTGGTAATAGACTCCCACCACTGTAGCGCAGATCCAACTAGCTTGAAAGTAGCTAGCACCTGCTTCTGGACGTCCGTGCACTCATACATCCTCCAGTGCCTCCGCATATCCTTCCTCCATTGGCTCGAGACTACCACATCTGAGCTACCTGCAAACTCTGGCGGATGCGCTTTCTGAAAAGCGTCACGTACACGTTCCCAAGCAGACGGGAATGCATTTGCCTGTACTGGCGCGGCAACCGGTGCCTGAGGTGGTGCCTGCTGAACAACGGCAATTGCGGCATTTACCGCTTGGGCTACTATAGCTGCAACCTCAGCGGCGTTCATCATACCCTGAACTGGAGCGGGCTGGGGTTCGGGCGTTGCATCCCTGGGAACTCGTCGTTCACATCGTGGAGGCATCTGAAATAAGAATAAAGTTTATAAGTTCCCTGTTTATAAACTTAAGATAGCTGAAGAACGAAGCATACACAAAAAGAGTACAACAGTCCTAAAATATAGGGCTCTATATCAAAGAAACGTAGCGGAAACATAATAGCCGTACAGATCCTAAAGGACACTAGAACCTGATGCTCTGATACCACCTGTGACACCCCGACTAATTAAATACATATCCTAAAGGACACTAGAACAGATCCTAGAAGTCTCGTTCGAACGAGACTGTTCGAACGAGATTCCTCTGTCAACTCGTTAGAAGTCTCGTTCGAACGAGGCTGTTCGAACGAGATCCAGTTCGTTCGAACGAACTGTACCTTCTAACGAGATCTCGTTTGAACGAAGTTATCGAACGAGTCTCCCTTTCATTAGAACGACTGGTCAATTCATTAGTAGCTCGTTCGAACGAGTTCGTTCGAACGAGTTCGTTCGAACGACCTGGGCAGGGGCTTCTAACGACCTACCAGATTCGTCCCAGATTTGACTAATCTCGTTTTTTCACCATTCTTACTCCTCAAATCTCTTCTAAACTAAGTCCCAACAATCGTTTTAAGGTCTCTAAACAATCCTAAACATATTATAATCACATCCTAACACGTTTTGAAGGATTAATCCATCCTAACACAACCAAATTTACAAATCTCTACACTTTTTCCCAATTTTTCAAGAACATGAACCCTAACTTTTTGAATCATGAATTAACCCATTATAAATCCGTTTTAATTTCTTCCAATCACAAATATTATGGGAATACTCATCTACCTATCATTCTACATGCAATTCTCCTCAAGATTTCAAGCTTCAAAATACATGGGTTTTCATTATCTTTCAAGAACAATTGATATTCTTCAATTTTCTAACATGGAAGGAACATTCTAAGAAGTTAAATATAATTAAAACACTTGCCTTGATTGTCTCTGGGTTTTGTGTAGGTTTAATAAAGCTTTTCTGCAGAATTTCTTCTCTCTCCAAGCTCCTTCTCCAATGGTGGCTTATGGTGGCTAGGGTTTTTCTTTGGGAAAGTTGTAAACCTAATGATAGCCTCCGTAGCTTAATGGGTTAATATGGGTTGGTTAGTGGGTTTAGTGGGTTAAGTCCACATCAGATTAAAACTCCCAATTTTCGTCACTTTTAATTCCTCAAAATACAAAATTACCAAAATACACTTTAGGTTGCCGGTATGGCCTAAAAATACCCCGGGACCCAAACTACACCCCCGGCTAGTGTTTTCTGACTATCTCGACCCTTCCGAACGCGTTGGCGCACTCAAAACGACCATACGGTTTATAGATTTTAAATTCACTTTTATAATCAAAATAATATACCATGATGCGGCGGTCACACGCGTCACAACAAAATTTCTAAAATGCCGTATATCAATCTCACGACAAATTTTTCATAATTCAATATTCATATAAAACATGTATGCACATAATTAAATACCAACTTGCATCTCGTTAGTATTTTTAACCCGAATTAATTTCCAATTAATACTAACGAGATTAATCCTAATAAATATATCTAAAAGTACGGGGTATTACATTAATCAAATTTCATTCATTCATTTTAATGATTTCATACTATATCACGCTTGTTACTAACAATGCAGGATCAATCGATCCCATCTCTTATCATTTATTTGGATTTCTCATTAATCCTAGCAGATGGTCGACACTTTTATTATTTATATTGATTTCTCATTAAGCCCGACATATGGTCGACACTCTTATTATTTATCTGAATTTCTTAGAACTTTTATTATTTATCTGAATTTCTCACTAGCATGGATATTCGATGCAAATTATATATTGTGCTCAATCATGCTCATTATTGGATCATTCTATCAAGTCCTAATAAATTCTTGGGCATCATTATTATTATTCTATCTCCTAAACCTAATTGGGGGCTCCACATACGCCGATCAATGACACATATCAGGATCAGATTGAACTTATCAAATTTCAGAAATTCAAGACTTTCATAGATTCCGAATTAGAATATGTCACATTCCTAATTGGAATGCCCATAGATTCCTAATTGGAAAATATCATATTCCTAATTGGAATGCCAATACATTTCTAATTAGACTATATGTTAAAAGAAGTTTTACTCAACCAAAATTACTTGGTCGAAAAATTATGGAAACGCAAACATGCAAATCTCTTGGGAAGTCATTTCAAGGAATATTTCCTCGGCCTTATCTTTTCTAGTAAGATCATTATACTTCAAGGCCAAGAAAGTCGTTCCAGCTTATACTCGACATTTGGGGGGTTTCACTAAAGAATTAATTATTCATTCGGTGGCACATTCTCATAACATCATGCATTATCAGTCAATCATAAGATTCATCTCCAAGTCATAACAGAATAAGACAGATCACTAGCCAATCATCATCCAGGAGTTACTATGCACATGCTATTGAATTTCAGGAGTCAGATTCAACATCTACAACACTGGGATCATTACTACGGCTGTCCTGACCAACACTAAAGAAGAAGTTGTACTTATATGTAAATATGTTAGAGATCATTAGTACCTCAACATTAATCAGATTGAATAATTGGATTCAAAAACTAGCATGTTACATCAGCAAAGCCTTCAGAGGAGCAAAAATCAGAAATATCAAACATGGATAGTCAACACTCAGTTGGTCAGCACAGAAGGCAGTTGGCTGGCTAACCAACCAACCAACCAACAAACATAATTGAATATTATGATAAGTCACAAGCTCCAAACTATAAAATTACTGCATCCATATTCCCAGGGGTGATGCATAGCACACGATGAACAGAGTTCCTCAAAAGAAAGATTAGCTTTTACACAACCATCAATCAACATGAATCATCCATTGACCAGAAGATAGTTCACTTTATGTTGAAAAAATTAAGAAGGAAAATCAAGAATATCATTATGCACAAGGAATGAGAAATATTACAGAATAAATACTCCATCCTTTAAGTAAACCATTGAATATGGAGAATTGGGGGCTTATGTTGACGCCAAAATTCTCCATCCACATGGACCAGTCAGAAAGGGACACCTGTCATCCTACATGGAAATATTAATACTTGATCGGAACCTGAGAAGACTTGATCAACACTCGAGGAGAGTTGGTAGGTACCAGAGGAGAGTTGGTCGGCATACAAACCAACTCATGGAAGACAAACCATCCAGAAGGCCAACAGTCATATTCATTGTAAATTGATGTAAATGTCTGAATATATAAAGACATTCCATCTCTTGGACTCCCATCACTATAAATACATGCCTTACCTTAGCCAAAGGGATAAGGAAACTTGTCAACTAAGCAAGCAATTCACTCTCCTTACATTATATTGTGCTATTATAAACCCCTGGGAATAAAATAACAGTGGATGTAGGCTTTATTCATAGCCGAACCACTTTAAACACCGTTGTCTCTTATATGTTTTATGTGATTATTTATCTTCATTTCATCTTCAATATCATCCTCATATTCTTACATATGGGCTATCTTATCGGCATCAACAAGGAGCATCATTGGAACTAGTTCTTAAGCAGGAATTAATAGCTTTCTAGAGGCAGAGAAAATAGGTGTTCGCTTGGAGTCATGAAGATATTATAGTCATAGATCCAAACTTTTTATGTCATGAACTTAATATCAATAAGGAAGTCAAACCTGTGAAGCAGCGAAGAAGAGTTTTTAGCCCGGAGAAGAACACGGCTATATAGGAAGAAGTGAAGAAGCTTCAAAAAGATTCTTTATTGAAGATGTGAAGTACCCTAATTATCTAGCCAATGTATTTATGGTCAAGAAGAATAACAAGTGGAGGATGTGTGTGGATTTTACTGACTTGAACAAAGTGTGCCCGAAGGATCATTTTCCTTTGCCACGAATTGACTAACTGGTGGATGCTACATCAGATCATGAATTGCTAAATTTTCATGGATGCATATTCTGGTTATTGCCAAATTAAAATGAAGCCAGAAGATAAAGAAAGTACTACCTTTATCACTCCTCGAGGAACTTATTGCTATAATGTTATGCCGTTTGTTCTAAAAAAAGCAGGTGATACTTATTAGAGACTGGTGAAAAAAGTATTTGAGGAGAATATAGGCAAGAATATGGAAGTATATGTTGATGATATGCTCACTAAAAGCAAAAAAGCTGCTGATCATATTACCAACCCAGTCAGACGTTTGATCAACTAAAAAAGCACTAAATGAAGTTAAACCCCACTAAATGTGTCTTCGGAGTACATGAGGGAATGTTCCTTGGGTATATAGTGAATCAAAGGGGAATTGAAGCCAATTTAGATAATATTATAGCTATGATCAAAATGAAATCCACGGCCTGTTAAAAAGAGGTTCAAATGCTAACTAGACGTGTAGCAGCACTTAACAGGTTTGTATCAAGAGCAACAGACAAATGCTTGCCATTATTAAAGGTACTTAGAAAAACCTTTGAATGGAACAATGAAGGTCAAAAGGCATTCCTGGAGTTGAAGAAGTACCTGGGAGCCCCACCACTAATTTCTCGTCCAATGATGGGAGAAACTCTTTATCTATATCTGGAAGCATCCGAGTCTGCAGTTAGCTATGTTTTGATCAGGGAAGATAATGGAATTCAAAATTTAGTTTATTACTCCAAAAAAAGATTTCCAAGGAGCATAGGTAAGATATCCCAGACTGGAGAAATTGGCATTGACTTTAATTGAAGCTAGCTGACGAATGAAGCCATATTTCGAAGCCCACACCATAGTGATCTACACTGATATGCCATTAAGGTAGGATTTACACAAATCGAAGAAATCTGGAAGGCTAATGTATTGGATTGTGGAGTTAGGGGAGTATGACCTTGTGTATGAACCAAGGACTTCTTTAAAAGCCCAAGTTGTGGCTGATTTTATTGCAGAATTCACTTATCCATAGGTCCCTGAGCAAGAAGGGACTCTAATCGAGCAACATGCAGGAGACAGTAGACCAACTGGAGATGTGACTAACCAACTCCAAATAGTCGAAATTATAGAAAAAGACCAACTAGAATTGAAAAGTGGAGTACAGGAGATGAAGAAGAAATATGAGGAGGCGAAGGATAAAATGTTCCATAAAGGGATTTTGACAAACCAAGTGTTTGACAGCAATATCCTTATATAGATTTTGTACATCGATGGGTCATCTTGTACAATCGGATGTGGAGCTGAAATCATTCTCAATACCCAAGACGAGCTAGAAATAGAGTATGCTCTTTATTTTCAATTTTAAGCCTCCAATAATGAAGCAGAATATAAAGTTGTAATTATTGGTCTAAATATAGCTAAATCACTGAACGCCGAGCAAGTTGTGGTGTACAGTGATTCGCAATTGGTTGTAAATCAAGTGTTGAGTTTATATGCAGTAAAAGGAGAACTGATGACCAGATATTTGGCTAAAACTTTGGAAGTAATTGCCACTTTGTTAATAGTTCAAATGATAAGGATTATAAGATTGGAGAATACCCGAGCAAAAGAACTTTCTCGATTAGCCTTAGCAATTAGAATAGAAATATGATGAACTATTCCTGTTGAGCTACTTTCTAATAGGAGCATTGATGAGGATCTTATGTTCAACTTCATTGCAATTTGATATGGGGCCATCTTGGATGGAGTCCATAAGAGCATATATTGAAGATGGAATTATTCCAGCTGATTTACTTGAAGCTAAGAGGTTGAAATACAAAGCTGCAATGTATGTGCTAGAAGGTGGTGTGTTATACAGGAGAGGATTAACTACTTGTCTACAACGTTGTGTGCATCCAACCGAGGTAAAGGATTTAATTGAAGAAGTCCATGAAGGATCCCGTGGAGCCCACATAATAGAAATAATGTTGCTGTAAAGAATACATACGCAAGGATACTATTGGCCAACCATGTGAGCAGATTATGCAGATTTTGCTACAAAATGTGACAAGTGAATTTTGGAAATTATACTTGCTCCTCGTAAATGGTCAAGTAAATTATATATCGTAAGCAATGTGTATTTATTCTTGATGGTTTTCTTTCATATGAATAAAACGCAGTCACTCCAAGGGGATGTGATGGGGAGTATAAATCCTTTACCGAGTAAATCGTCCAATTATGTTATAAGTTATATTAATTCCAAAGGATCCATACGGTAAGGGGGTATTAAAATAGGGAAGTATTTGGTAAAAAATTGATGAAAAATTCAACCTCTTGAGGGGAAGGTAATCCAAGTAAATCTTCAGGAAACATATCTTTGCATTGGGTCAAAATATTGGAAAGGGAAGAGGTTTTCTTTTCACTTATCTGTATAAGTAAAGGTTAACGGGGATTTCTTCCTTGAAAACAAAACGAAGTTTGGTGAGGTGGTTTGAATGTTACCGTCTTCGTATCATAATCAATATAAGCATAGTTTGGAGATAAAATGTTGATTCCTATTATTAAATCTAATTCTGTCAAATCAAGGACAATTAAGTATAAGTTAATGTCCTAGATCCAAAATGTAAGATATGTCATTTACAATTTCTATTAGTAACGGTCATTTCTACCGCTGGCATTCCTATAGTGAAAGGATAAGATAATAGACACAAGATAATTTTAACATAGTCATACATGATTGACTAATGAAAGAATGTGTGGTTCTAGAATCAAACAATACATGTGCTGAATTTTTTTAAAAAGGAAGATTACTTCGACCACATTATGGTAATTCGGATTTTTTATTAGGAGAAGGGAAGAATTCTGACATTGATTCTTATTAACTTGTTCCTGCTTCTTTTCATAGGGATTTGATTATGGCGATCGATTAAAGTTATTGGTTGGATTTTTTAAAGGAGGGTTAACAAAGTTAGGGGAGGTGAAAGGAGGAGGCATTTGTAGAATTGGGCATTGGGGTCTCAGGTTTCCTACTTGGTTGCACTCATGGCAACATAAAAAAGATCTATTTTTATTGTGTTAAATTTGGCTGAATGCACAACCATCCTTGTGTTTGTTGTAAGGATGATCTTGTAGATTTGGTTGATTCCTAATAACATATGGATTTTGTAGAAATTAGTAACTGTGGCATTTTTCTTTATAAGAGAGGACATTTAAGCATTTCGGTTAAACTCTGGACCTATAAGCGGATGATAAAAGGATTTTATGGATTGGTATAAACCTCGTTCAAAATGCTTGCACTTTTTGGTCTTGGTGTCAACATATTCCTGAGAATATTGAGATAGTTCGGTAGACTTGGATTCATATTGGGCTACAGTTACTTGTTGTTTCTCTATGTTTAAGAAACCTACGATCATTTGATCTCTTACAATCTCTGAAAAGTAATTATTATAGAAAATTTCTTCAAATTTTCCCCAGGTTAGTTCATTCGTATTTCATGAACTATAATGGACAGCCACCAAAAATCCTCTTCTCATTCAAATGAATATGAAGCTAACTTTACCCTAAGTTCATGGATAATTCCAACTCCATTAGGTACCTTAAGTGTTTGGCAAATCCATTTCTCTGCTTTAACTGCATCGAGCTTTTCAAGAAATGCTGGAGCTTTTTATTTCAGAAATTTCTTAAGAGCATTAACCCTCCGAGTATCTTCTGGAAATTCATCATTCATAGGGGGTGGAGATAAATTTGTTATTGCTGGGTTAGTGTAATTAACTCTTGTGGACAACGTAGGATTCCTTCAATAGTGGTAGTCAAATTTGGTATTTGTGGAATAGAATGTTCTTCATGAGTTCCAATAGTAGTTGCTCGAGTAATAACCACCTTATATAAGCAATACGACAATAGATAAATTATAACTAAAGATATTGCACACAACTTATCATTTTATATCATGTTAGACTTTCCAGTACATAATTAACGTAGAGAAAAGAAAGAAAAAAATACATACCCGTCAGTTCTATTTTACAATAAAAAAATAAAAGAACTATTAGGTTATGCTACGATCGTGATTCAGGAATAAGTATGTCATCTACTTGCACACTTAAAATTTATTTAACTGTAGCCACACTTTGGTAATTTGTTTAAGCCATTCGGGTAACTACTTGATCATATTTGGGATCAACGCCATCATCGAACGAATTAGATTCATCATTTGAGAAATCTAGTAAAGTAGTGGTATCGATAGGGGTGAAGATAGTAGTAACGAGGGAAAAAGTTCCATAATCTATTGGGGAATCATGGGGAGTCACACTAACTTCATTTGGTGGTACCACGTCCCATGCAAGATGGATCACTTATTGCAAAAATTCAGGATCTTTGGAAAACCTTTTATCTTATCGGGTGGCCTGAGCTTCACCCATTAGACAACCAATGAGTAAATTGTGTTTAATTCTGGAGTGGAAACCAGTCACGGTCGATGCTTTTAATATGTTGGCACAGTTTAGCATATCAAACCTCTTTGATAGCTTACTTAAAGCATTCGTGCATCGAGTCACGAATGTCGAGATAGATATCGTCCCAAATATTCATTACTCTAAAACAGTATCAGTAACAAAATATGATAAGAAAATAGTTAAAATAATAATCATATAAGACGTAGTCAAATATCGTCATATTTGTCCTATATAGCCATAAACCTCGTTTACACTCTGATACCATGATGTTGAATCTGCAAATTTTATGTTTTGATGATAAAATAAGAATAAAATGAAATACAACAATGATTTTAATGCAACGGAATTTAAATTTTTTTTATTATGGATATGCCTTGCATCTTATTACATATCGAAGTTTGAATATAAAATAAAGTACAATATTATTCATTCCTACCATACATAAATTTAAAACTTCAAATAAACACTCGGGATTCTTAAGAGCTAATAAGTTGCAGTGCAGATATTCTAATGGAGACTACCATTATTGTCTGCCACTAACCATACATACGTAACTGTGAATATTTTCGAGGTAGAAGAGAATAAAATTTCAAAGGCGCGGGCGCTAACTGGTCTTCCTCAGGTTCATAGTCCATCTGGAATGAAAACAATTAAGCAAACATGCTAAGTAGATAATTTTTATTTTTATACAATATATGAAAGATGATAAGGTGTTAGAAAAATGATGGAAGTAAATAATTGCAATTATACCTGTTGAACAAAATGAAATATCAAGGTACTATCACAGGTATTTTGAACTCTACTGATATGTAAATTAATAATATGGTGAAGATAAACGGATAAATTGAGTATCAAGTTACCGTGATATTAGTTCAAATTATAATATGATAACCCATAAATTATCAATTACAGGGCTTCAAAAGCGTAGACATACCGTTACAATATCATTTAAGGCATAAAATACACATGAACAGGCAATCCTACTAATCGTGGAGTGGTAAAATATATCTTAGCACACTTAGCTATAGTGGCACTCATACGTATGTAGAAAGTACTCAAAACTAAGCACTCAACATCGGAGTCCTATACGCCAATTAGAATTACCATGGTATACCGGGGTCTTATACCCGAATCATAAAGTATGCTACTTGGGGATTTACTAATACTGATAATAAATTATAGGGTTATAAGCAATAATTCATAAAAGGTTGTAGGGTTATACCACAATGAAAGGTAAATAGGTTTAGTGGTTCGGGTATAATGGTTTATCGGTTTCAAGAATAATCGAGAATATCAAGGGAATCAATTATACGACATAAATCTAAACTAGTCAAAGGAGTTTGAATTTGAATTGGGAGTTCAAAATTATCACAGATTGATATAACAATTAGTAATTAAAATACGTAAGCTCAAATTGTCTAATATTAAAATTTAAATCACCTACGTTGAGTTTTATAAACTTCGATTGGTTGTGCGGCTAATTTTTCGAGTTGAGTGGGTAGTCTGAAACCATAACAATTATAAGTAGGTCATATAGGTACAAAACAATATTTATCTGATGTAGTAGGATGTAATTTGAAAAGATACTTCAATGTAAAATTAACAAAGTGGGTATAAAGTATAAATTTTAATTTTTTTTAAATATATGTTTTCCATTTATTCTATTAGGATATAAAGTTAGTGATAGAAGACAAAGTAGGTCTATCTATACTCAATTAGTAATAGAAAAAGTTTTGAAATACTTGAAAAAGTGGATGGGGGTTATGTGTAAACATAAAAGTTAATCTTTAAATGTAAACCTGACTTTCTTGAGAAAACACTTTCCTGGAAACCAAACATGGTGATGTAATATACCAATTTGTTGAGAATAAAAAAATGAAAATATTAAAAAAAAAAACAAATTTTTTTTATTGAAGACGCGCCCTCACGCGCTCCTTCATATTTGTGACGCACCTGATTTAACTTTCACTCGCGCGCGTGTAGGTCTGTCACCTTCAACCTTTTGACATTTTGACTTTAGGGTTTCAAAACTTTGATCTTTATTTTGAAACAATTTAGAATTCCTCTCATCCATATTCCTGAATGAAAGTTGCCCAATTTTTGAAAATAAATTTAACCATATTGGTTTTAAGAATTTTGGTTGGCTAAATCGAGCTATTAGATTTATGTAAAAATTGTGAAATTTTGACCAAACAGATATCATTGAAAGCTATGATTCTCATTCCATCATCATAAATGTGTTATTCTATAAAAAAAAATGGGGAAAATTGATTAGTTTAAGGGATTTTGGGGGACTAAAACCTCCGAATTTGTTTTCTAAAATTTGGAGGGCCGAAAACTTCAAATCATAATTTTAGGTATCAAAAGCCATTTTTTGTTCAATTAAACATTAAATATAGGTTCACGATAACCTAACCTCAACTTACCTCACTTTAAAACTGGTTCAAAGTTAAGTAAGAAGAATCAACCATTGAAGCTCAAGCTTTAATGGTATTTTCTGGTTTTTGAGCTATTTTAGTGCATATACACGTCAACTTTCATGTGTAAACACATATTTCTTCTTTAGAGATATGCAAAAATCCAAAAACATTCAAGAAACAAGATTTCATACATAAAATTATAGAAATGTAAAAACTCTCAAAAGTTTACTTTGAAATTGAACTCCGTTGGGATGGATTTTGACTGAGGTAAAAGGGGGTATTAATAGGGTTCACAAAGGGGAGTTGATGGATTGTTTTACAGGTGGATTTTAGGTTGTTTTACACAGGTTTCTATTATTATGTCATTGAATTTAAAAAGGGTATCATAAATTACCCACATGGTTCAACCTATGATTCCAGGGGGTGTAGGATAAATAAGTTTCAATTTAACTTTAGGTCCTTGGATAGTTTTCATGTAGGTTTTAAGTTTTTTAGTCTATTTTTCAAATTTTAGGGGATTTTGTGTAATTATACAAACTTAATGGATATGTTTATAAAAATCCTATAAAATACATGTCCTTAGATCAAACTTTGAGTGAAAGATGGGGCCAAATAGGTATAGAAATTTGTAAAGTATCCTAAT